>CM059459.1:0-1200000 GCA_030408155.1 Lophura swinhoii
ATAAAAAACTGGTTGAAAGGCCGCAGACAGAGGGTGGTCATCAATGGCTCTATGTCCAGGTGGAGGCCGGTAACGAGTGGCGTCCCCCAGGGGTCTGTCTTGGGACCGGTCCTCTTTAACATCTTTATCAATGACATCGATGATGGAATTGAGTGCACCCTCAGCAAGTTTGCTGACGACACCAAGCTGAGTGGTGCGGTCGACACAGCTGAAGGAAAGGATGCCATTCAGAGGGACCTCGAGAGACTAGAAAGGTGGGCCCGGGTGAACCTGATGCGGTTCAACACGGCAAAGTGCAGAGTTTTGCACTTGGGCCGGAGAAATCCCAGGCATCCCTACAGACTGGAAGGAGCGGTCCTTGAGAGCAGCCCTGTGGAGAAGGACCTGGGGGTCCTGATAGATGAAAAACTTAATATGAGCTAGCAGTGTGCCCTTGCGGCTCGGAAGGCGAATGGTATCCTGGGCTCCATCAGCAGAGGCGTGGCCAGCAGGGACAGGGAGGTGATTGTTCCTCTCTCCTCTGCTCTTGTGAGGCCCCATCTGGAGTACTGCGTCCAGGTCTGGAGCCCCCAGTACAAGAAAGACAGGGAGCTGTTGGAGAGGGTCCAGAGGAGAGCCACCAAGATGATCAGGGGATTGGAGCACCTCCCCTATGAGGACAGGCTGAAGGAGCTGGGTTTGTTCAGCCTAGAGAAAAGAAGGCTGCGGGGTGAGCTCATTGCAGCCTTTCAGTACCTCAAGGGAGCCTACAAAGAGGAGGGGAATCAACTCTTGGAAAGGGTGAGTGACAGCAGGACAAGGGGAAATGGTTTTAAGCTGAGGGAAGGGAGATTTAGGTTGGATGTCAGGGGGAAATTCTTTACAGAGAGAGTGGTGAGGTACTGGAACAGCTGCCCAGAGAGGTTGTGGATGCCCCATCCCTGGAGGTGTTCAAGGGCAGATTGGATGGGGCCCTGGGCAGCCTGGTCTAGCATGAGGTGGGATGACTGGTGGCCCTGCATGTGGCAGGGGGGTTGGAGATGCATGATCCTTGAGGTCCCTTCCAACCCTGGCAATTCTGTGATTCTGTGAGACTTGTGTGATCAGTTCTTCTTTCAATTATTTCATCCAGCTTCATGTGAAAAGGATATTTTAGGTGAATCCTTTCACCTCTTGCAGGAGCAAGTATGCCTGTGCTGCTGCTGATCTGAGCTTCTGCAAATTCAGAGATTCTCATCAAGTCAGACTAATTTGCAGAGCTGAGCAGCGGGTAGGAGGAGATGCCGGGAGCTTTCCAGGGCGCTCAGCTGTCTGCCCGAGAAGAGCGCCACCTCCTCCATGCACTGCAGAGCCTGGAGAAGAGCTGCCCCAAGTCTCCTCGTGGTGGACATGGCCTCGTTTCCTGCAGGATCTTCAGTGTCTGAAGGGCCAGCGAGGAGACAGATGGACTGGGGTCTCGCTGCGCTCCCTGAAGGCCTGAGATAACAGAGGAACAGAGGCTCGTTGACAGCCGTGTACCTGCAGGGCGCCCAGCTCTTCCCTCTGGCAGGAGGGAGCAGGGGACAGGCACGTCGCCCACTGGCTGCCCCAACATCCCACTGCCTGGCTCACCATGGTAGATGCACTCTCTCTTGGCCTGCTGCTGATCCCTCACAAGCTGCCCTAAGAGCCCTAGGAACACACGCCCCGTCAGCGACCCTAGCTGCTCCCCGGGTGCAGCGCAGAGGGCCTGGGACGGGGGAAGCTCAGTCTCGTGGCTCACCGATGAACCTCACAGCTTCCCAGCGCAGGGGCTCCTGCGGGCTCCGTAGCTAGAGCAGGCTCTGGCCCAGGTAGTCCTGTGCCGCATTCTTCCTCCTCCTCTTGGCCAGCTGGAGAGGGAAGAGTGCAGGGTCAGCGCAGGGTGGTCCCGACCCTGTCCTGGGATGTGGGAATATGCATAGCAGGCACTCACCGACCTGCCAGAACTGCGCTGTCGGTACCAGGTGCTCCAGCCACCTCCAGCACAGGAACTGTGCAGCACCAAGGAGGGCTATCTGGGAGGCGTGCCAAACAGATGAGATGGCACCGCAGCCCAAGCAGCAGCAAAGCCCGCGTCCCCCGGAGCTCCTCCACAGGGAGGATGCAGCAGCAGGGGCTGATGCTGCCATGGGCTGCAATGCTCTTGGTGTTTGGGGGGCACCACAGGAGTAGCATCGCCCTCCCCCACATGAGTGCAATCCCCACCTTGGCCACGCTGTCTTTCTCATCGTGCAGCTGCAGATACAGCAGGACCAGGTTCCTGCACACCTCCTTCTGCATCTTCCTCTTCCCTTGGCCCTCCACAAAGCTCAGCATTTCCAAAAAAAAGGTCGATGGAGAGCTGTCACACAGTGCTGGATGCCTGCAGAGTAGGAAGGAAGAAAGGAAGGATGTCAGTGTCAGCAGCCCAACCTCCATGGCAAGCAGGGCCACCACCATCAGTGAAGTGGGGGCAGAATCTCTGAGCTGAGAGGCTGCAGGCAGATCACAGAATGACAGAATGGCCAAGGTTGGAAGGGACCTCAAGGATCACAGAATCACAGAATCACAGAATCACTAAGGTGGGAAAAGACCTATAAGATCATCCAGTCCAACCATCCACCTATCACCCATGGTTCTCGCTAAACTATATCCCTCAACACAACATCCAATCGTTCCTCGAACAGCTCCAGGGTCGGTGAGTCCACCACCTCCCTGGGCAGCCCATTCCAGTGCCTGACCACCCTTTCAGAGAAGTAGTATTTCCTAATATCCAGTCTGAATCTTCCCTGGCGCAGCTTGAAACCATTCCCCCTAGTCCCATCACCAGTTACCCGAGAGAAGAGGCCGATCCCCAGCTCGCTACAACCTCCCTTCAGGTAGTTCTAGAGAGCAAGAAGGTCTCCCCTGAGCCTCCTCTTCTCCAGACTGAACAATCCCAGCTCCCTCAGCCGCTCCTCATAAGGCCTGTGCTCCAGACCCCTCACCAGTTTTGTTGCCCTTCTTTGAACACGCTCCAGGGCCTCAATGTCTTTCTTGTAGTGAGGGGCCCAGAACTGGACACAGGAATCATGAATCTCCAATCCCCCTGCCACATGCAAGGCCACCAACTTCCACATCTAATAGTAGACCAGGCTGCCCAGGGCCCCATCCAGTCTGCTCTTGAACACCTCCAGGGACGGGGCATCCACAACCTCTCTGGGCAGCCTGTTCCAGCACCTCACCTCTCTCTCTGCAAAGAACTTCCCCCTGACATCCAACCTACATCTTCCTTCCCTCAACTTAAAACCATTTCCCCTTGTCCTGTTATCTACCCTTTCAAAGAGTTGATATCTTGAGGATGGCCCCAGAACTGCTCTAAAGTGTGCAAGCTCTGCCCTGCAGAAAGTCTGCCCAGGGGCACGCAGCGCCTGGAACTGCAGACCGGCCAGGAAGTCCCCTGGTGCGCTGTCACAGGGCAGCAGGAATGGGCACGCTGGGCTCAAACCCACATCCCTCGTGTTCCGGGCTCCCTTCCACCCTTACGTCATTAAAGAGTGCTGGGAGCTTGCCGGACAGCTCCAGAGCCATGAGGCTGATCTTAGCCCCATCCAGGAGCTGCAGCAGGGTGCTGAGTATTGGTAGGGCTCGGATGTGGCTGTCTGCATCCTGCAGCTGCTCCATGATGCACAGCAGGAAGATGATCACTGGCCTTGTCTGCGGGAAAAAGACGCCTTCCTCTAGGTACAGATGCAAGCACAGTGAGGTCAAAACAGCTCCAGTGCCAGCCCCGACGATAGCAGGCAGTGATGGGATAGGCAGAGAGCACCAGCTCCTCACTGCCTGGAGAGGAGCTGAGCTGTAGGTGGTCCTGCTACAGCCCTGGGGCAGGCAGGCCCAGCCCAACCTGCAGCACCTGTGGCATTCCCGGCCGCCCCTGCTCACCGTGTCCTGCCTCTTGCTGAGCTGCAGGATGCCCCTGAGCACCAGCTGCTTCATGTCCACGCTCTGCCTCTGCAGATAGGTGGTGAAGAGTTTCAGGATGTGGTGCAGCTCTGTGGTGAGGTCCACGCACCCCAGCATCTGCAATACATGCGGCTCTTAGTGCTGGATCCAACAGTCTGCTTGGGGAAAGACAGCAGGGCACAGCCAAGCCTGGCCCCAAGGGAGGCAGCAGGGCTCGTGCCAGCAATGGCCTTGCAGCCTCAAGTTGGCTGCTTCTGCAGCTGTTGCTCACCTCAATGAGGAAGACCATCGCCACCATCTGCCAGGAGTAGAAGCTATTGCTGAGCAGCTCAGCCAGCTGGTGGAAGATGGGGTCACACAGAGCACCAGGCAGTTCCCTCATGGCCCTGGCAGCATAAGAAGGCACCATGAGCCCCGAGCCAGGGGGACACAGCTGTGGCTGTGCAGCCCTCTTGCCAATGCCGCAGGGGCCACAGGCTATGGCAGCACTGTATCCAAGAACTGGGGACCCCCTGGCACCCCAAGGAAGGAGTTCTAGCCACCACCTGCACGCCCTGGAGCTGGGTGACGGTGCTGAGGAGCGCGTCCCAGCCCTGCTCCTGGATGGCCTCCATCTGCCTCTGGAGGCCCACGCTGCAGAGCAGCACCTTCAAGTCCTGCACCGCGGACCTGCAGGTGGAGAAGGGTGCGAGTCACATCGGGAGCCCCAGCAGCGGGGCCCTGGGTGCAGCGGGGGGACGGGGATGTGGCACGTGATGGGAGTGAGCTGGTGCTGCTGGTGCTCCTCCCAGATGATCTCCAGCTCCTGCTGCGTCAGCTTGGTGGTGAAGGATGCTTGCAGGAGGAGGGCCAGGAAGAGCTTTGGGAAGATGGCCTGGGCCTCCTTCAGGACCAGAGGCAGCTGGAGTATTTCAGGTAGGGTCCTTGCTGCCTGCAGAAAGCACCCGGATACGATTCTTGCCCCGTCCCCCAGGTTTCTATCCCATCTCTACAACTGTAGGGATGGAGGAAGGGAGGGGGAGGGAGAGCGCGAGAGCTCCAGGCAGGTCAGATGTCAGGGCAGGGAGAAGGCTTGCGGGTGGACAGGGGAGGGGAGCGGGGACTCAGGCTCAGCTGGCTGAGTGAGGAACTCACGGCCAGGGCAAGGACACGTGGCCAGTCCTTGATGAATGGTGACGAGTACTGCTGAGAATGGTTTATCAGCACTCGGAGCAGCTTCTGCAGCGCCTTCTCCATGGCTGGGGGCTCTGAGAGCATTTCCTTCCACATGGTGACAGTGAGCCTGCAGGTTCCCCAGGGCTGTTGTCATGGCTGCCCTCGCCTGGCTGACGGCCGTGGGGTGGAGAAGGGAAGGGAGAGGAGCCCTGAGGGCTGTGGGCCCCGTACCTGGTGCAGGTGGGGGAGCAGACCAGCAGGCTGCTAACCGTCTCCTTTGGGAATTTGCTGGTCAGCACGAGCAGGGCCCTGCCCAGGCTTTTGAGAGCTGCCTTGTCTTTGGTGGAAGGCAGGCTGTTGTAGATGGTCTTCATGATCTTTCACACCTGGAGGGGGACACAAGTGAGAATGGGATGGCACCGGAGCGGGGCCCTGCTGCCATCCCCGCTGCTGCCTATCGGTCAAGCGCGGTGCCAGTGCCAGGGATGGAGCAGAGCCCCGAGGGCTGGAGCTGTGACAGTAGCAGGTTGCCACCTGCTGTGGAGGGAAGCAAGCCTCTGCTGCGAGCACGTCTGTCATGTGGGCAGCCAGATCGGTGCTGTGGAGGCTCGGCGCTGTCATCCTCTCAATGGTCATGAGTAAGACATTCATCCTTTCAGGGTACAGGAGGTATTTCAGAAGGACGTGTGGGAAGAAGGAGAGGAGGAATGGCTCATCCCCTGCATGGCTGCTCAGCCGTGTCGGGGCCTCAAGAGAGCTGGGAGCAGGGGCTAGGCTGGGTGCTGGCGAGGATACGGAGTGTGAAGGCCCTATGGGCACCAGGGCTGCTCGGGGAAAGCGCCTGCACTCTTTCTGACACTGCAGGCCTGGGTTCTCCTGTGGGCTCAGGGTTTGCTCTTTGTACCTGGAAGATATTAGTGGCTCTGTTCTCATGGGAAGCCTCCTGGTGGAGCAAAGCTAGCTGGTTTTCCCAGAGCTGTGGCACTTTGGGCTCCTTCTGCTCCAGCCACAATCCTGGAGAGGAGCGCACACAATGTGAGTGAGGGGCCTGGGCACCTGGAGGTCTGAGGGACCTAGGCCAATGCAACTCCTCTCACTTGGGGTGGTGATGAAGGTGAAAAGCTGACAGACAGCCTTCATCGCCTCATCTCTGGTCCTCTCATCCATGGAGGTGCAGCACAGGATGAGGTGTCCGGCCAGCTTCCCCAGCACAGGGAAGCGTTGGTTCTCCTGGCACTTGTGCTGGAAGATGGCGGTTCCCATGAAGCAGGAGCACAGCTGGGGAGAGAGGCAGCAGAGGCGCATGGCTGAGCGCGGCAGCAGGGCCCAGCTCAAGCTCTGTGCAAGCCTGGAGACAGGTGAGACAGGTGGGCTGCGGCTGGGGAGCCAGGACGTGGTCCCCAGAGCTGTGCACACCAGGGCGCCTACCTCTGGCAAAGAGCAGGTGTTGGTGAAGGCTAGCAGCCTGACATTGCACGTTGCGGCCCTCTCCTCCACGGCCGCCACTTGGCACATGGGCAGCAGGAGCTGTGGAGAGAAAAGCTGCCGGTGTGCCCCCAGGACGAGGCAGTCGTCCTTGCGCTCGCTCCCCAGCTGCAGGGGGGGTGGGTGTTTTTGTCCCTGTCCTACTGCAGCCCTGCCGCCCTCCCGCTGCTCCCCACCCATCCCTCTGACCCCACAAGGGCCGGCCTCGGGCCAGCATCCTCTGCCTGTAGCAGGCCCTGGGGGGACCTTGCGTGGATCCCCCCTTCACAACCTTGAACCGCCCCCGCAAATCCCAGCCTTGCCACAGCCAGACCTCCAAGATATTCTGCAGCTCCATGAGGACAGTGGTGCTGGCGCTGCCCACCAGCCCCTGCAGCAGGCGGTGCAGGGCTTCCATGATCTGCAAGAAGGACAGGGGTCAGGGCAGCCATCCCTGCTGTGTCCTGCTGGCAGCAGAGGGGCATCCCGGATGGTGATGCCCAGGAAGCATTCCCAGGGCTCAACCCGTGCTCACCTCCATGCAGGATGCAGCATCCCGGTCCTTGTCATCCTCGTGGCGAGGGAGATGGAGGACAGTGCTGATGCAGGCGTGCAGGAGACCATTCTTCTCCTTCTCGGGAAGCAGCCGTGCTCTGCTGCAAGGGGAGCGAGGGCAGAGGCGTGATGCTCTGCTCAGGGCCCCTAGCCAGAACCAGTGCCACCACGTTGGCCAAAGCTGGCCTGGGGTGGTACCTCATGGCCTACTGCCGCAGCTCCACGTCTAGGCACTCGGCAGGCTCCTCCTGCAGCAGCACCTGTGGGCACAGCAGGATGGGACGTTGCAGTGTATCCTGTTTGGTGTGCGGAGCCCAGGCACCCCATCCCAGCTCCCGCTGCTCCCCTTACCTCAATGCACTGCGCCACCTCCAACGTGCAGGCACACAGGTGCTTATGAGCCTCGCTGTCCTTGAGGGCGGCTGTGCAGGCAGTGCGGATGCAGGCCAGAAAGCTCAGCTTCTGTGCCTGTGCCTGAGACAGGGAGGGGAGTTACAGGTGCTGGCATCAGGGGACCCCGGCACCCTCAGGGCACGGCCGGGCAGGGGCAGCCAGGGAAGCACAGAGTGCCCGCTACCTGGGGCTGCACGTGCAGCAAGCGTGGATGTAGCTCAGGGGATCCTCCTCCTGCGGTGACACGACGGAGGCAGAAGGATCCTCAGCTGAGCCCAATGGCCCTTGCAGGGGCTGCACCTCACACACCTCATAGGGCCCCTGCTGGGCCCCGGGGTTGCAGGATGCCCTAGGTCTCTCTGGCCATGCCTCTCGGGCTTGGCTTGAATGTCGCTGTTCTATCTTGAAGCACAAGAGGGAACAGCAGCAAATGCGCCTGCTGTTCCAGCTCTGCCTTCAGGGGGACGAGTCCCACTGTAAGATGGCAGTGATGTCACCCTATTCTGCCCGGCTCCACCCAGAACCCCCGCTCTTGCCCTGGGCTTGCCCACCGCCCCGCAGCCATCGGGGCAGTTTTGTTCTGGAAGGAGCCCTCGACTTCACTGTGTGCATTTGCCCCAGCTGCAGCGCTGGGGTCTGGGAGTCCTTCTCAGAGCCCTTCAGCCCCGCATCCCCCCCGGTAAAATTAAACTGTGTCACCGTTTCCACTGGGACAGAGTTGAGTTTTCCTTTTTGGCATCTGGTGCTCTCTTTTGGCTTTAGGAGAAAAACAAAGAGTGTTGATAACACAGCAGTGTCTCTAGCTGTTGCTGAGCAATGCTGCACTGAACCTGCAGGCGTTTCAGCTTCTCAGCTCGTCATAGTGTCCTGTGGGGAGGGGCTGAGGGGGCACCAGGAGCTGAGAGGGCACAGAACCGGGACAGCTTGTGGCAACTTAAGCATGGGCTCCGTTGCTTGTGCAGGACAGAGACCTTTATCATACGTGCTCACAGCCTTTTATACCCCTGCAACAGCCCCTTGGATCCGTGAGTATTTACATCTGGCACAAGTAGCTGCTGAGCTTCTTTACTCATCCCAAGGTGTTTTGGATATCAAAGCACTTTATTTTCATGTGGTCCCACCTCAGTGCACGCCGTCACAAGGATGGGCAACAACGTCTTCATTGCAAGCTCTGTTATGCAAGGGAGAGATGGAAGTAAGAACTCGGGGGAGAAAAGATCCTTGGATTTGTTTCAGTAGCGTGATACTGGTATGCCTGTCAGTGTTTCTTGAGATTTATACACACTAGAAAGTGTGATTGGTGTGTGGTTTGATTCAATCTCATTGCAGTAACATCTGCAAACAACACTAAGCTGGGAGGAGCTGCAGAAAGATGTTAACAAATTGGAGGGCCGGGCAGTCGCCAACAACATGAAGTTAACAAGAGCAAGTGGGACAGCCTTGGCTCTGTGCACACACAGCGGGAGGAGAGGCTGGAGAGCTGCCCCCCAGAAAGGGCTCTGGGGGTTGTGGTTAATGGCCAATCGCATGTGAGCCAGCAGCGTGCCCTGACAGCCCAAAGGACCAATCATAGCCTGGGGTGCATCAGGCCCAGCACTGCCCAGGAAAGGACTGTCCCGCTCTGCTCTGCTGTGCCCACTGCAGCCTGTGAGAATGTCTGGCACTGCTTCCCAAAGTGGCTGCATTCTCCTTGGGATCTGTGCCCAGCAGTGCCCACAGCCTGCTCTGCTGCGCTGTGAGAAGGCAAGTCCTACCCTGGGGACAGATGGCTGCAAGCCCTCCTTGCTCTTGGTTCCCGAGGCTTCCAAGGTAATGCTTTGGCATCCCCCACTTAGCCAGGTGCTACTCCCTGCATCCCCTTGACTTGCTGATGAACTGCTGCTCTGGCAATCCCTGTGCCTTCCCTGAGTGGTGTCTTGTGGAATACAGAAATGACACACGGGTTTGGTATGCACTAAGGGAAGAGGAGGAGTGGAAGCAGGTCCCAGCTGGGCATCACGGCAACCCCCATCGTGACCTACCTCGCTTCCATCGGTGCCCCTATGTAATGGGTTTGAGGCTCTGGGACTTGAGGGAGAAGTGCGTGAGGATGCAGTGGGAGGCCCACCCATGAGGTTTCCTAGGGTGAGGCAGCTGACTCCACAGCTCGAGACTGCCTCAGCCAAGAAGGACAGCAGGGAGGTGTGCTGCCTCCTTGGCACCCAGGTCAGGGTTATTTCTAGGAACCTTCCTTGTCTGGTTCGCCCCTCTGATTGTTATCCATTAGTGACAGTTCAGGCCGGCAGTGATGGAGTTGCTGACAGAAGCCTGAGGACTACCAAAAAGGACTTGAGGGTCCCAGGGTGCTTAGTAGAGGGAGTGGGTGTACAGCTTGTATTTTCCACTATCCCTTCAGTGGCAGGGGATTGGAAGGGATATTGAAAGGAGCAGGAAAACCCATCTCATAAATATGTGGCTGAGAGGCTGCTGCAATCACAATAATTTTGATTTCTTTGCCCATGAGGTGGTTTGCTTGGCACCTGGCCTGATGGGTCCCATCTGTCTCAAAGGGGGAAATGGATCCCAGTCCAGCGTGTGCCCGCAGTTGCTCCATTATTGCCATAGAGTCATAGAATCATAGAATCACTCAGGTTGGAAAAGACCTGAAAGATCATCGAGTCCAACCATGACCTATCCATACTACCCTAACTAACAACCCTCTGCTAAATCATGTCCCTGAGCACCACATCCAAATGGCTTTTGAACACATCCAGGGATGGTGATTCAAGCACTTCCCTGGGGAAACTCAGGGAGGGCAGATTTAGGTTAGATATAAGGAAAAAAAATCTGCTACAGTGAAGGTGGTGAGGCACTGGAACAGGCTGCCTGCTGTTGTGGTGGATGCCCCATGCCTGGAGATCTTCAAGGCAAGGCCAATAACACAGCTCCGCATGGCACAAGAACTAAGGCATTGCAAGGGCTTACCACCCTTGCCGATGAATTGGCAGAGAATTCAGCAATAAATACTTCTATCCCTGGATGGCTGGAGTCTTGGTTTGCTAAACGGAAAGGAATGATTGTGTCCCTATTTACTTCTTTGGTTGTAGTAGCAGGAACCCTGATGGCCATCACTTGCTGTGTGAGGGGACTGGGACAGCAATTGATCAAGACAGCACTATTGAAGCAAACACCAGTGGAGCCACCACCATATTCGGATAAAATGATGGTTTTAGAGGAGATGGGGAGTGAAGAAAGGGAAGAAGAGGAAGATGTCCATGAAACTGTACCATAGAAAAAAATTGCAGAAATCAACCATGCATAAAGAAGAAAAGAGGGACAAATTGTGGGAATTGTGGGAATGGAATGTTGTTTCTGCATTAGATATTGAAAAGGGGGAACTGAGCTGAAGAAGTAGAGCACAATGTGTTTGTATTTTGTAACGTGTCCTGAGAAATAGCTGATATGAAAAAGTAGAAACACCAGATATTTTAGAAGCATAATTTAGAAATACAGTTGCTGAATTATCTGATTATTGCAGTTTTGCAATCAAGACTTAGTTTTAAAATGCTGTGAATAGAATGGCTATAGTATTGTGGACTAGAAAGCGTGTTGTAAGGCTGTTCTGTTTGGACAAGAGACCCTCAGCAAAAGAAAAACAGACTTCACAACCATCAAGGCAGCCAGGGCCTCCACACAAGGCCGGATTGTCTCACTCTGTGGGCAGGCTGGGATGCAGCAGGTGGGCATCAGGATCCTTCCCTCTGTCCTTCTTCCAAACTTATCCCTATCCGAGAACGAGATGTCCAGAAATAATGGCCGAGTGCTGAATGTGCACATGTCAGAAGTTAAATAATTAGCAGTACATGTTTAGCTAGCAACAATTGATGTGTAGCTGGTTTCCGTGTGTTGAGTTGAGCATTGGGAAGATTTGTGAACCTGAAGCACTCAGGCAATGAGGAACCAGGCGAGGGAAAGATCAGCAACGGGTAATAGGGCATAAAAGATGTCACACTGTCTCTGCGGGAGACACTGCCACTGAATAAAGTCTGCTTTTATCGTTCTCTACCCCCAGACCGACCGGCACTGCCGCTCGCGTTCCGTCACGAGGGAGCCGGAATCACGTCTGCCGGCCGCACCGTTTGCTTTTCCTCTTCCATGGCTCAAACCGGCAAACGGAATGTTGGAGGCTATGGCAGAACTAGAGGACTTCTCTTCGGTCCACTTGCGAGGGCTGGAGAATGAGAATTGAGTTTTCCAGGATTGTGGAGTCTTGACCTTGAGGTTCCAGGGGTGAAATGTGACTTTTCCCCTGGTCGTTTGCCTTGTCTGCAAATGCTATTTTATCCCGTTCCCTTTTGTGTTTTCTCTGGGCAGTCTTCTTTCTTTGTTTTGTCTTAGTGCTGAGCTCTTGAAATGAGGAGCAGACTCTAACCTGAAAAGCTATTGCGCTTAGGTGTGGAAACTGCTCTTTGATGAGTGAAGCTCAAGTAAATTGGAGCACAGCGTTGCAGTCCTTTCTTCTACCAAAAGATGGAGCAAACGAGCTACCGAACGGCCTGTGTGGCTAATAGGCTTGCTAAGCAAGCAGGAACTGTTCTGCAAGGAAGGTTGGTTTTCTGTTTTCTGTTCAATCTTCATACATCTCATAATTTGCGCTGAAAGGAATGAGGCAGTTTGCTATACTGAATTGACCAGGGTGGATGGTAACAGATGGGTTGGTTAAAAAGGGGTTAATTAGGAGACTGAATGTGTACAAGTCTATGGGGCCGGATGGCGTGCATCCCAGGGTTCTGAAGGAGCTGGCTGAGGTGGTTGCCGAGCCGCTCTCCACCATATTTGAGAAGTCGTGGCTGTCAGGTGTGGTCCCGGATGACTGGAGGAAGGGTCACGTCACTGCCATTTACAAGAAAGGGAGCAAGGAGGACCCCGGGAACTACAGGCCGGTGAGTCTCACCTGTGTGCCTGGGAAGATCATGGAACAGATCATCCTGGATGACATGCTTGATCACATGAGGAAAGGGCGTGTGATCCGTGACAGCCAGCACGGCTTCACCAGAGGAAGGTCATGCTTGACCAATCTGGTGGCCTTTTATGATGGAGTGACGGCATCGGTGGACAAGGGAAAGGCGACTGATGTCATTTACCTGGACTTGAGCAAAGCCTTTGACATGGTCCCCCACCACATCCTTATCTCGAAATTGGAGGGATGTGGATTTGATGGGTGGACCACTCAATGGATAAAAAACTGGTTGAAAGGCCGCAGACAGAGGGTGGTCATCAATGGCTCTATGTCCAGGTGGAGGCCGGTAACGAGTGGCGTCCCCCAGGGGTCTGTCTTGGGACCGGTCCTCGTTAACATCTTTATCAATGACATCGATGATGGAATTGAGTGCACCCTCAGCAAGTTTGCTGACGACACCAAGCTGAGTGGTGCGGTCGACACAGCTGAAGGAAAGGATGCCATTCAGAGGGACCTCGAGAGACTAGAAAGGTGGGCCCGGGTGAACCTGATGCGGTTCAACACGGCAAAGTGCAGAGTTTTGCACTTGGGCCGGAGAAATCCCAGGCATCCCTACAGACTGGAAGGAGCGGTCCTTGAGAGCAGCCCTGTGGAGAAGGACCTGGGGGTCCTGATAGATGAAAAACTTAATATGAGCTAGCAGTGTGCCCTTGCGGCTCGGAAGGCGAATGGTATCCTGGGCTCCATCAAAAGAGGCGTGGCCAGCAGGGACAGGGAGGTGATTGTTCCTCTCTCCTCTGCTCTTGTGAGGCCCCATCTGGAGTACTGCGTCCAGGTCCGGAGCCCCCAGTACAAGAAAGACAGGGAGCTGTTGGAGAGGGTCCAGAGGAGAGCCAGCAAGATGATCAGGGGGTTGGAGCACCTCCCCTATGAGGACAGGCTGAAGGAGCTGGGTTTGTTCAGCCTAGAGAAAAGAAGGCTGCGGGGTGAGCTCATTGCAGCCTTTCAGTACCTAAAGGGAGCCTACAAAGAGGAGGGGAATCAACTCTTTGAAAGGGTGAGTGACAGCAGGACAAGGGGAAATGGTTTTAAGCTGAGGGAAGGGAGATTTAGGTTGGATGTCAGGGGGAAATTCTTTACAGAGAGAGTGGTGAGGTACTGGAACAGCTGCCCAGAGAGGTTGTGGATGCCCCATCCCTGGAGGTGTTCAAGGGCAGATTGGATGGGGCCCTGGGCAGCCTGGTCTAGCATGAGGTGGGATGATTGGTGGCCCTGCATGTGGCAGGGGGGTTGGAGATGCATGATCCTTGAGGTCCCTTCCAACCCTGGCAATTCTGTGATTCTGTGAGACTTGTGTGATCAGTTCTTCTTTCAATTATTTCATCCAGCTTCATGTGAAAAGGATATTTTAGGTGAATCCTTTCACCTCTTGCAGGAGCAAGTATGCCTGTGCTGCTGCTGATCTGAGCTTCTGCAAATTCAGAGATTCTCATCAAGTCAGACTAATTTGCAGAGCTGAGCAGCGGGTAGGAGGAGATGCCGGGAGCTTTCCAGGGCGCTCAGCTGTCTGCCCGGGAAGAGCGCCACCTCCTCCATGCACTGCAGAGCCTGGAGAAGAGCTGCCCCAAGTCTCCTCGTGGTGGACATGGCCTCGTTTCCTGCAGGATCTTCAGTGTCTGAAGGGCCAGCGAGGAGACAGATGGACTGGGGTCTCGCTGCGCTCCCTGAAGGCCTGAGATAACAGAGGAACAGAGGCTCGTTGACAGCCGTGTACCTGCAGGGCGCCCAGCTCTTCCCTCTGGCAGGAGGGAGCAGGGGACAGGCACGTCGCCCACTGGCTGCCCCAACATCCCACTGCCTGGCTCACCATGGTAGATGCACTCTCTCTTGGCCTGCTGCTGATCCCTCACAAGCTGCCCTAAGAGCCCTAGGAACACACACCCCGTCAGCCACCCTAGCTGCTCCCCGGGTGCAGCGCAGAGGGCCTGGGACAGGGGAAGCTCAGTCTCGTGGCTCACCGATGAACCTCACAGCTTCCCAGCGCAGGGGCTCCTGCGGGCTCCGTAGCTAGAGCAGGCTCTGGCCCAGGTAGTCCTGTGCCGCATTCTTCCTCCTCCTCTTGGCCAGCTGGAGAGGGAAGAGTGCAGGGTCAGCGCAGGGTGGTCCCGACCCTGTCCTGGGATGTGGGAATATGCATAGCAGGCACTCACCGACCTGCCAGAACTGCGCTGTCGGTACCAGGTGCTCCAGCCACCTCCAGCGCAGGAACCGTGCAGCACCAAGGAGGGCTTTCTGGGAGGCCTGCCAAACAGACGAGATGGCACCGCAGCCCAAGCAGCAGCAAAGCCCGCGTCCCCCGGAGCTCCTCCACAGGGAGGATGCAGCAGCAGGGGCTGATGCTGCCATGGGCTGCAATGCTCTTGGTGTTTGGGGGGCACCACAGGAGTAGCATCGCCCTCCCCCACATGAGTGCAATCCCCACCTTGGCCACGCTGTCTTTCTCATCGTGCAGCTGCAGATACAGCAGGACCAGGTTCCTGCACACCTCCTTCTGCATCTTCCTCTTCCCTTGGCCCTCCACAAAGCTCAGCATTTCCAAAAAAAAGGTCGATGGAGAGCTGTCACACAGTGCTGGACGCCTGCAGAGTAGGAAGGAAGAAAGGAAGGATGTCAGTGTCAGCAGCCCAACCTCCATGGTTGGGCAAGCAGGGCCATCACCATCAGTGAAGTGGGGGCAGAATCTCTGAGCTGAGAGGCTGCAGGCAGATCACAGAATGACAGAATGGCCAAGGTTGTAAGGGACCTCAAGTATCACAGAATCACAGAATCACAGAATCACAGAATCACTAAGGTTGGAAAAGACCTATAAGATCATCCAGTCCAACCATCCACCTATCACCCATGGTTCTCGCTAAACTATATCCCTCAACACAACATCCAATCGTTCCTTGAACAGCTCCAGGGTCGGTGAGTCCACCACCTCCCTGGGCAGCCCATTCCAGTGCCTGACCACCCTTTCAGAGAAGTAGTATTTCCTAATATCCAGTCTGAATCTTCCCTGGCGCAGCTTGAAACCATTCCCCCTAGTCCCATCACCAGTTACCCGAGAGAAGAGGCCGACCCCCAGCTCGCTACAACCTCCCTTCAGGTAGTTATAGAGAGCAATAAGGTCTCCCCTGAGCCTCCTCTTCTCCAGACTGAACAATCCCAGCTCCCTCAGCCGCTCCTCATAAGGCCTGTGCTCCAGACCCCTCACCAGTTTTGTTGCCCTTCTTTGAACACGCTCCAGGGCCTCAATGTCTTTCTTGTAGTGAGGGGCCCAGAACTGGACACAGGAATCATGAATCTCCAATCCCCCTGCCACATGCAAGGCCACCAACTTCCACATCTAATAGTAGACCAGGCTGCCCAGGGCCCCATCCAGTCTGCTCTTGAACACCTCCAGGGACGGGGCATCCACAACCTCTCTGGGCAGCCTGTTCCAGCACCTCACCTCTCTCTCTGCAAAGAACTTCCCCCTGACATCCAACCTACATCTTCCTTCCCTCAACTTAAAACCATTTCCCCTTGTCCTGTTATCTACCCTTTCAAAGAGCTGATATCTTGAGGATGGCCCCAGAACTGCTCTAAAGTGTGCAAGCTCTGCCCTGCAGAAAGTCTGCCCAGGGGCACGCAGCGCCTGGAACTGCAGACCGGCCAGGAAGTCCCCTGGTGCGCTGTCACAGGGCAGCAGGAATGGGCACGCTGGGCTCAAACCCACATCCCTCGTGTTCCGGGCTCCCTTCCACCCTTACGTCATTAAAGAGTGCTGGGAGCTTGCCGGACAGCTCCAGAGCCATGAGGCTGATCTTAGCCCCATCCAGGAGCTGCAGCAGGGTGCTGAGTATTGGTAGGGCTCGGATGTTGCTGTCTGCATCCTGCAGCTGCTCCATGATGCACAGCAGGAAGATGATCACTGGCCTTGTCTGCGGGAAAAAGACGC
Organism: Lophura swinhoii; assembly: GCA_030408155.1. Taxonomy (NCBI): domain Eukaryota; kingdom Metazoa; phylum Chordata; class Aves; order Galliformes; family Phasianidae; genus Lophura; species Lophura swinhoii. The sequence goes on from CM059459.1 coordinate 16,413, forward strand.
CTTCCTCTAGGTACAGATGCAAGCACAGTGAGGTCAAAACAGCTCCAGTGCCAGCCCCGACGATAGCAGGCAGTGATGGGATAGGCAGAGAGCACCAGCTCCTCACTGCCTGGAGAGGAGCTGAGCTGTAGGTGGTCCTGCTACAGCCCTGGGGCAGGCAGGCCCAGCCCAACCTGCAGCACCTGTGGCATTCCCGGCCGCCCCTGCTCACCGTGTCCTGCCTCTTGCTGAGCTGCAGGATGCCCCTGAGCACCAGCTGCTTCATGTCCACGCTCTGGCTCTGCAGATAGGTGGTGAAGAGTTTCAGGATGTGGTGCAGCTCTGTGGTGAGGTCCACGCACTCCAGCATCTGCAATACATGCGGCTCTTAGTGCTGGATCCAACAATCTGCTTGGGGAAAGACAGCAGGGCACAGCCAAGCCTGGCTCCAAGGGAGGCAGCAGGGCTCGTGCCAGCAATGGCCTTGCAGCCTCAAGTTGGCTGCTTCTGCAGCTGTTGCTCACCTCAGTGAGGAAGACCATCGCCACCATCTGCCAGGAGTAGAAGCTATTGCTGAGCAGCTCAGCCAGCTGGTGGAAGATGGGGTCACACAGAGCACCAGGCAGTTCCCTCATGGCCCTGGCAGGATAAGAAGGCACCATGAGCCCCGAGCCAGGGGGACACAGCTGTGGCTGTGCAGCCCTCTTGCCAATGCCGCAGGGGCCACAGGCTATGGCAGCACTGTATCCAAGAACTGGGGACCCCCTGGCACCCCAAGGAAGGAGTTCTAGCCACCACCTGCACGCCCTGGAGCTGGGTGACGGTGCTGAGGAGCGCGTCCCAGCCCTGCTCCTGGATGGCCTCCATCTGCCTCTGGAGGCCCACGCTGCAGAGCAGCACCTTCAAGTCCTGCACCGCGGACCTGCAGGTGGAGAAGTGTGCGAGTCACATCGGGAGCCCCAGCAGCGGGGCCCTGGGTGCAGCGGGGGGACGGGGATGTGGCACGTGATGGGAGTGAGCTGGTGCTGCTGGTGCTCCTCCCAGATGATCTCCAGCTCCTGCTGCGTCAGCTTGGTGGTGAAGGATGCTTGCAGGAGGAGGGCCAGGAAGAGCTTTGGGAAGATGGCCTGGGCCTCCTTCAGGACCAGAGGCAGCTGGAGTATTTCAGGTAGGGTCCTTGCTGCCTGCAGAAAGCACCCGGATACGATTCTTGCCCCGTCCCCCAGGTTTCTATCCCATCTCTACAACTGTAGGGATGGAGGAAGGGAGGGGGAGGGAGAGCGCGAGAGCTCCAGGCAGGTCAGATGTCAGGGCAGGGAGAAGGCTTGCGGGTGGACAGGGGAGGGGAGCGGGGACTCAGGCTCAGCTGGCTGAGTGAGGAACTCACGGCCAGGGCAAGGACACGTGGCCAGTCCTTGATGAATGGTGACGAGTACTGCTGAGAATGGTTTATCAGCACTCGGAGCAGCTTCTGCAGCGCCTTCTCCATGGCTGGGGGCTCTGAGAGCATTTCCTTCCACATGGTGACAGTGAGCCTGCAGGTTCCCCAGGGCTGTTGTCATGGCTGCCCTCGCCTGGCTGACGGCCGTGGGGTGGAGAAGGGAAGGGAGAGGAGCCCTGAGGGCTGTGGGCCCCGTACCTGGTGCAGGTGGGGGAGCAGACCAGCAGGCTGCTAACCGTCTCCTTTGGGAATTTGCTGGTCAGCACGAGCAGGGCCCTGCCCAGGCTTTTGAGAGCTGCCTTGTCTTTGGTGGAAGGCAGGCTGTTGTAGATGGTCTTCATGATCTTTCACACCTGGAGGGGGACACAAGTGAGAATGGGATGGCACCGGAGCGGGGCCCTGCTGCCATCCCCGCTGCTGCCTATCGGTCAAGCGCGGTGCCAGTGCCAGGGATGGAGCAGAGCCCCGAGGGCTGGAGCTGTGACAGTAGCAGGTTGCCACCTGCTGTGGAGGGAAGCAAGCCTCTGCTGCGAGCACGTCTGTCATGTGGGCAGCCAGATCGGTGCTGTGGAGGCTCGGCGCTGTCATCCTCTCAATGGTCATGAGTAAGACATTCATCCTTTCAGGGTACAGGAGGTATTTCAGAAGGACGTGTGGGAAGAAGGAGAGGAGGAATGGCTCATCCCCTGCATGGCTGCTCAGCCGTGTCGGGGCCTCAAGAGAGCTGGGAGCAGGGGCTAGGCTGGGTGATGGCAAGGATACGGAGTGTGAAGGCCCTATGGGCACCAGGGCTGCTCGGGGAAAGCGCCTGCACTCTTTCTGACACTGCAGGCCTGGGTTCTCCTGTGGGCTCAGGGTTTGCTCTTTGTACCTGGAAGATATTAGTGGCTCTGTTGTCATGGGAAGCCTCCTGGTGGAGCAAAGCTAGCTGGTTTTCCCAGAGCTGTGGCACTTTGGGCTCCTTCTGCTCCAGCCACAATCCTGGAGAGGAGCGCACACAATGTGAGTGAGGGGCCTGGGCACCTGGAGGTCTGAGGGACCTAGGCCAATGCAACTCCTCTCACTTGGGGTGGTGATGAAGGTGAAAAGCTGACAGACAGCCTTCATCGCCTCATCTCTGGTCCTCTCATCCATGGAGGTGCAGCACAGGATGAGGTGTCCGGCCAGCTTCCCCAGCACAGGGAAGCGTTGGTTCTCCTGGCACTTGTGCTGGAAGATGGCGGTTCCCATGAAGCAGGAGCACAGCTGGGGAGAGAGGCAGCAGAGGCGCATGGCTGAGCGAGGCAGCAGGGCCCAGCTCAAGCTCTGTGCAAGCCTGGAGACAGGTGAGACAGGTGGGCTGCGGCTGGGGAGCCAGGACGTGGTCCCCAGAGCTGTGCACACCAGGGCGCCTACCTCTGGCAAAGAGCAGGTGTTGGTGAAGGCTAGCAGCCTGACAATGCACGTTGCGGCCCTCTCCTCCACGGCCGCCACTTGGCACATGGGCAGCAGGAGCTGTGGAGAGAAAAGCTGCCGGTGTGCCCCCAGGACGAGGCAGTCGTCCTTGCGCTCGCTCCCCAGCTGCAGGGGGGGTGGGTGTTTTTGTCCCTGTCCTACTGCAGCCCTGCCGCCCTCCCGCTGCTCCCCACCCATCCCTCTGACCCCACAAGGGCCGGCCTCGGGCCAGCATCCTCTGCCTGTAGCAGGCCCTGGGGGGACCTTGTGTGGATCCCCCCTTCACAACCTTGAACCGACCCCGCAAATCCCAGCCTTGCCACAGCCAGACCTCCAAGATATTCTGCAGCTCCATGAGGACAGTGGTGCTGGCGCTGCCCACCAGCCCCTGCAGCAGGCGGTGCAGGGCTTCCATGATCTGCAAGAAGGACAGGGGTCAGGGCAGCCATCCCTGCTGTGTCCTGCTGGCAGCAGAGGGGCATCCCGGATGGTGATGCCCAGGAAGCATTCCCAGGGCTCAGCCCGTGCTCACCTCCATGCAGGATGCAGCATCCCGGTCCTTGTCATCCTCGTGGCGAGGGAGATGGAGGACAGTGCTGATGCAGGCGTGCAGGAGACCATTCTTCTCCTTCTCGGGAAGCAGCCGTGCTCTGCTGCAAGGGGAGAGAGGGCAGAGGCGTGATGCTCTGCTCAGGGCCCCCAGCCAGAACCAGTGCCACCACGTTGGCCAAAGCTGGCCTGGGGTGGTACCTCATGGCCTACTGCCGCAGCTCCACGTCTAGGCACTCGGCAGGCTCCTCCTGCAGCAGCACCTGTGGGCACAGCAGGATGGGACGTTGCAGTGTATCCTGTTTGTTGTGCGGAGCCCAGGCACCCCATCCCAGCTCCCGCTGCTCCCCTTACCTCAATGCACTGCGCCACCTCCAACGTGCAGGCACACAGGTGCTTATGAGCCTCGCTGTCCTTGAGGGCGGCTGTGCAGGCAGTGCGGATGCAGGCCAGAAAGCTCAGCTTCTGTGCCTGTGCCTGAGACAGGGAGGGGAGTTACAGGTGCTGGCATCAGGGGACCCCGGCACCCTCAGGGCACGGCCGGGCAGGGGCAGCCAGGGAAGCACAGAGTGCCCGCTACCTGGGGCTGCACGTGCAGCAAGCGTGGATGTAGCTCAGGGGATCCTCCTCCTGCGGTGACACGACGGAGGCAGAAGGATCCTCAGCTGAGCCCAATGGCCCTTGCAGGGGCTGCACCTCACACACCTCATAGGGCCCCTGCTGGGCCCCGGGGTTGCAGGATGCCCTAGGTCTCTCTGGCCATGCCTCTCGGGGTTGGCTTGAATGTCGCTGTTCTATCTTGAAGCACAAGAGGGAACAGCGGCAAATGCGCCTGCTGTTCCAGCTCTGCCTTCAGGGGGACGAGTCCCACTGTAAGATGGCAGTGATGTCACCCTATTCTGCCCGGCTCCACCCAGAACCCCCGCTCTTGCCCTGGGCTTGCCCACAGCCCCGCAGCCATCGGGGCAGTTTTGTTCTGGAAGGAGCCCTCGACTTCACTGTGTGCATTTGCCCCAGCTGCAGCGCTGGGGTCTGGGAGTCCTTCTCAGAGCCCTTCAGCCCCGCATCCCCCCCGGTAAAATTAAACTGTGTCACCGTTTCCACTGGGACAGAGTTGAGTTTTCCTTTTTGGCATCTGGTGCTCTCTTTTGGCTTTAGGAGAAAAACAAAGAGTGTTGATAACACAGCAGTGTCTCTAGCTGTTGCTGAGCAATGCTGCACTGCACCTGCAGGCGTTTCAGCTTCTCAGCTCGTCATAGTGTCCTGTGGGGAGGGGCTGAGGGGGCACCAGGAGCTGAGAGGGCACAGAACCGGGACAGCTTGTGGCAACTTTAGCACGGGCTCCGTTGCTTGTGCAGGACAGAGACCTTTATCATACGTGCTCACAGCCTTTTATACCCCTGCAACAGCCCCTTGGATCCGTGAGTATTTACATCTGGCACAAGTAGCTGCTGAGCTTCTTTACTCATCCCAAGGTGTTTTGGATATCAAAGCACTTTATTTTCATGTGGTCCCACCTCAGTGCACGCCGTCACAAGGATGGGCAACAACATCTTCATTGCAAGCTCTGTTATGCAAGTGAGAGATGGAAGTAAGAACTCGGGGGAGAAAAGATCCTTGGATTTGTTTCAGTAGCGTGATACTGGTATGCCTGTCAGTGTTTCTTGAGATTTATACACACTAGAAAGTGTGATTGCTGTGTGGTTTGATTAAATCTCATTGCAGTAACATCTGCAAACAACACTAAGCTGGGAGGAGCTGCAGAAAGATGTTAACAAATTGGAGGGCCAGGCAGTCGCCAACAACATGAAGTTAACAAGAGCAAGTGGGACAGCCTTGGCTCTGTGCACACACAGCGGGAGGAGAGGCTGGAGAGCTGCCCCCCAGAAAGGGCTCTGGGGGTTCTGGTTAATGGCCAATCGCATGTGAGCCAGCAGCGTGCCCTGACAGCCCAAAGGACCAATCATAGCCTGGGGTGCATCAGGCCCAACACTGCCCAGGAAAGGACTGTCCCGCTCTGCTCTGCTGTGCCCACTGCAGCCTGTGAGAATGTCTGGCACTGCTTCCCAAAGTGGCTGCATTCTCCTTGGGATCTGTGCCCAGCAGTGCCCACAGCCTGCTCTGCTGCGCTGTGAGAAGGCAAGTCCTACCCTGGGGACAGATGGCTGCAAGCCCTCCTTGCTCTTGGTTCCCGAGGCTTCCAAGGTAATGCTTTGGCATCCCCCACTTAGCCAGGTGCTACTCCCTGCATCCCCTTGACTTGCTGATGAACTGCTGCTCTGGCAATCCCTGTGCCTTCCCTGAGTGGTGTCTTGTGGAATACAGAAATGACACACGGGTTTGGTATGCACTAAGGGAAGAGGAGGAGTGGAAGCAGGTCCCAGCTGGGCATCACGGCAACCCCCATCGTGACCTACCTCGCTTCCATCGGTGCCCCTATGTAATGGGTTTGAGGCTCTGGGACTTGAGGGAGAAGTGCGTGAGGATGCAGTGGGAGGCCCACCCATGAGGTTTCCTAGGGTGAGGCAGCTGACTCCACAGCTCGAGACTGCCTCAGCCAAGAAGGACAGCAGGGAGGTGTGCTGCCTCCTTGGCACCCAGGTCAGGGTTATTTCTAGGAACCTTCCTTGTCTGGTTCGTCCCTCTGATTGTTATCCATTAGTGACAGTTCAGGCCGGCAGTGATGGAGTTGCTGACAGAAGCCTGAGGACTACCAAAAAGGACTTGAGGGTCCCAGGGTGCTTAGTAGAGGGAGTGGGTGTACAGCTTGTATTTTCCACTATCCCTTCAGTGGCAGGGGATTGGAAGGGATATTGAAAGGAGCAGGAAAACCCATCTCATAAATATGTGGCTGAGAGGCTGCTGCAATCACAATAATTTTGATTTCTTTGCCCATGAGGTGGTTTGCTTGGCACCTGGCCTGATGGGTCCCATCTGTCTCAAAGGGGGAAATGGATCCCAGTCCAGCGTGTGCCCGCAGTTGCTCCATTATTGCCATAGAGTCATAGAATCATAGAATCACTCAGGTTGGAAAAGACCTGAAAGATCATCGAGTCCAACCATGACCTATCCATACTACCCTAACTAACAACCCTCTGCTAAATCATGTCCCTGAGCACCACATCCAAATGGCTTTTGAACACATCCAGGGATGGTGATTCAAGCACTTCCCTGGGGAAACTCAGGGAGGGCAGATTTAGGTTAGATATAAGGAAAAAAAATCTGCTACAGTGAAGGTGGTGAGGCACTGGAACAGGCTGCCTGCTGTTGTGGTGGATGCCCCATGCCTGGAGATCTTCAAGGCAAGGCCAATAACACAGCTCCGCATGGCACAAGAACTAAGGCATTGCAAGGGCTTACCACCCTTGCCGATGAATTGGCAGAGAATTCAGCAATAAATACTTCTATCCCTGGATGGCTGGAGTCTTGGTTTGGTAAACGGAAAGGAACGATTGTGTCCCTATTTACTTCTTTGGTTGTAGTAGCAGGAACCCTGATGGCCATCACTTGCTGTGTGAGGGGACTGGGACAGCAATTGATCAAGACAGCACTATTGAAGCAAACACCAGTGGAGCCACCACCATATTCGGATAAAATGATGGTTTTAGAGGAGATGGGGAGTGAAGAAAGGGAAGAAGAGGAAGATGTCCATGAAACTGTACCATAGAAAAAAATTGCAGAAATCAACCATGCATAAAGAAGAAAAGAGGGACAAATTGTGGGAACTGTGGGAATGGAATGTTGTTTCTGCATTAGATATTGAAAAGGGGGAACTGAGTTCAAGAAGTAAGAGCACAATGTGTTTGTATTTTGTAACTTGTCCTGAGAAATAGCTGATATGAAAAAGTAGAAACACCAGATATTTTAGAAGCATAATTTAGAAATACAGTTGCTGAATTATCTGATTATTGCAGTTTTGCAATCAAGAATTAGTTTTAAAATGCTGTGAATAGAATGGCTATAGTATTGTGGACTAGAAAGCGTGTTGTAAGGCTGTTCTGTTTGGACAAGAGACCCTCAGCAAAAGAAAAACAGACTTCACAACCATCAAGGCAGCCAGGGCCTCCACACAAGGCCGGATTGTCTCACTCTGTGGGCAGGCTGGGATGCAGCAGGTGGGCATCAGGATCCTTCCCTCTGTCCTTCTTCCAAACTTATCCCTATCCGAGAACGAGATGTCCAGAACTAATGGCCGAGTGCTGAATGTGCACATGTCAGAAGTTAAATAATTAGCAGTACATGTTTAGCTAGCAACAATTGATGTGTCGCTGGTTTCCGTGTGTTGAGTTGAGCATTGGGAAGATTTGTGAACCTGAAGCACTCAGGCAATGAGGAACCAGGCGAGGGAAAGATCAGCAACGGGTAATAGGGCATAAAAGATGTCACACTGTCTCTGCGGGAGACACTGCCACTGAATAAAGTCTGCTTTTATCGTTCTCTACCCCCAGACCGACCGGCACTGCCGCTCGCGTTCCGTCACGAGGGAGCCGGAATCACGTCTGCCGGCCGCACCGTTTGCTTTTCCTCTTCCATGGCTCAAACCGGCAAACGGAATGTTGGAGGCTATGGCAGAACTAGAGGAATTCTCTTCGGTCCACTTGCGAGGGCTGGAGAATGAGAATTGAGTTTTCCAGGATTGTGGAGTCTTGACCTTGAGGTTCCAGGGGTGAAATGTGACTTTTCCCCTGGTCGTTTGCCTTGTCTGCAAATGCTATTTTATCCCGTTCCCTTTTGTGTTTTCTCTGGGCAGTCTTCTTTCTTTGTTTTGTCTTAGTGCTGAGCTCTTGAAATGAGGAGCAGACTCTAACCTGAAAAGCTATTGCGCTTAGGTGTGGAAACTGCTCTTTGATGAGTGAAGCTCAAGTAAATTGGAGCACAGCGTTGCAGTCCTTTCTTCTACCAAAAGATGGAGCAAACGAGCTACCGAACGGCCTGTGTGGCTAATAGGCTTGCTAAGCAAGCAGGAACTGTTCTGCAAGGAAGGTTGGTTTTCTGTTTTCTGTTCAATCTTCATACATCTCATAATTTGCGCTGAAAGGAATGAGGCAGTTTGCTATACTGAATTGACCAGGGTGGATGGTAACAGATGGGTTGGTTAAAAAGGGGTTAATTAGGAGACTGAATGTGTACAAGTCTATGGGGCCGGATGGCGTGCATCCCAGGGTTCTGAAGGAGCTGGCTGAGGTGGTTGCCGAGCCGCTCTCCACCATATTTGAGAAGTCGTGGCTGTCAGGTGTGGTCCCGGATGACTGGAGGAAGGGTCACGTCACTGCCATTTACAAGAAAGGGAGCAAGGAGGACCCCGGGAACTACAGGCCGGTGAGTCTCACCTGTGTGCCTGGGAAGATCATGGAACAGATCATCCTGGATGACATGCTTGATCACATGAGGAAAGGGCGTGTGATCCGTGACAGCCAGCACGGCTTCACCAGAGGAAGGTCATGCTTGACCAATCTGGTGGCCTTTTATGATGGAGTGACGGCATCGGTGGACAAGGGAAAGGCGACTGATGTCATTTACCTGGACTTGAGCAAAGCCTTTGACATGGTCCCCCACCACATCCTTATCTCCAAATTGGAGGGATGTGGATTTGATGGGTGGACCACTCAATGGATAAAAAACTGGTTGAAAGGCCGCAGACAGAGGGTGGTCATCAATGGCTCTATGTCCAGGTGGAGGCCGGTAACGAGTGGCGTCCCCCAGGGGTCTGTCTTGGGACCGGTCCTCGTTAACATCTTTATCAATGACATCGATGATGGAATTGAGTGCACCCTCAGCAAGTTTGCTGACGACACCAAGCTGAGTGGTGCGGTCGACACAGCTGAAGGAAAGGATGCCATTCAGAGGGACCTCGAGAGACTAGAAAGGTGGGCCCGGGTGAACCTGATGCGGTTCAACACGGCAAAGTGCAGAGTTTTGCACTTGGGCCGGAGAAATCCCAGGCATCCCTACAGACTGGAAGGAGCGGTCCTTGAGAGCAGCCCTGTGGAGAAGGACCTGGGGGTCCTGATAGATGAAAAACTTAATATGAGCTAGCAGTGTGCCCTTGCGGCTCGGAAGGCGAATGGTATCCTGGGCTCCATCAAAAGAGGCGTGGCCAGCAGGGACAGGGAGGTGATTGTTCCTCTCTCCTCTGCTCTTGTGAGGCCCCATCTGGAGTACTGCGTCCAGGTCTGGAGCCCCCAGTACAAGAAAGACAGGGAGCTGTTGGAGAGGGTCCAGAGGAGAGCCACCAAGATGATCAGGGGATTGGAGCACCTCCCCTATGAGGACAGGCTGAAGGAGCTGGGTTTGTTCAGCCTAGAGAAAAGAAGGCTGCGGGGTGAGCTCATTGCAGCCTTTCAGTACCTAAAGGGAGCCTACAAACAAGAGGGGGATCAACTCTTGGAAAGGGTGAGTGACAGCAGGACAAGGGGAAATGGTTTTAAGCTGAGGGAAGGGAGATTTAGGTTGGATGTCAGGGGGAAATTCTTTACAGAGAGAGTGGTGAGGTACTGGAACAGCTGCCCAGAGAGGTTGTGGATGCCCCATCCCTGGAGGTGTTCAAGGGCAGATTGGATGGGGCCCTGGGCAGCCTGGTCTAGCATGAGGTGGGATGATTGGTGGCCCTGCATGTGGCAGGGGGGTTGGAGATGCATGATCCTTGAGGTCCCTTCCAACCCTGGCAATTCTGTGATTCTGTGAGACTTGTGTGATCAGTTCTTCTTTCAATTATTTCATCCAGCTTCATGTGAAAAGGATATTTTAGAATAATCCTTTCACCTCTTGCAGGAGCAAGTATGCCTGTGCTGCTGCTGATCTGAGCTTCTGCAAATTCAGAGATTCTCATCAAGTCAGACTAATTTGCAGAGCTGAGCAGCGGGTAGGAGGAGATGCCGGGAGCTTTCCAGGGCGCTCAGCTGTCTGCCCGGGAAGAGCGCCACCTCCTCCATGCACTGCAGAGCCTGGAGAAGAGCTGCCCCAAGTGTCCTCGTGGTGGACATGGCCTCGTTTCCTGCAGGATCTTCAGTGTCTGAAGGGCCAGCGAGGAGACAGATGGACTGGGGTCTCGCTGCGCTCCCTGAAGGCCTGAGATAACAGAGGAACAGAGGCTCGTTGACAGCCGTGTACCCGCAGGGCGCCCAGCTCTTCCCTCTGGCAGGAGGGAGCAGGGGACAGGCACGTCGCCCACTGGCTGCCCCAACATCCCACTGCCTGGCTCACCATGGTAGATGCACTCTCTCTTGGCCTGCTGCTGATCCCTCACAAGCTGCCCTAAGAGCCCTAGGAACACACACCCCGTCAGCCACCCTAGCTGCTCCCCGGGTGCAGCGCAGAGGGCCTGGGACAGGGGAAGCTCAGTCTCGTGGCTCACCGATGAACCTCACAGCTTCCCAGCGCAGGGGCTCCTGCGGGCTCCGTAGCTAGAGCAGGCTCTGGCCCAGGTAGTCCTGTGCCGCATTCTTCCTCCTCCTCTTGGCCAGCTGGAGAGGGAAGAGTGCAGGGTCAGCGCAGGGTGGTCCCGACCCTGTCCTGGGATGTGGGAATATGCATAGCAGGCACTCACCGACCTGCCAGAACTGCGCTGTCGGTACCAGGTGCTCCAGCCACCTCCAGCGCAGGAACCGTGCAGCACCAAGGAGGGCTTTCTGGGAGGCCTGCCAAACAGACGAGATGGCACCGCAGCCCAAGCAGCAGCAAAGCCCGCGTCCCCCGGAGCTCCTCCACAGGGAGGATGCAGCAGCAGGGGCTGATGCTGCCATGGGCTGCAATGCTCTTGGTGTTTGGGGGGCACCACAGGAGTAGCATCGCCCTCCCCCACATGAGTGCAATCCCCACCTTGGCCACGCTGTCTTTCTCATCGTGCAGCTGCAGATACAGCAGGACCAGGTTCCTGCACACCTCCTTCTGCATCTTCCTCTTCCCTTGGCCCTCCACAAAGCTCAGCATTTCCAAAAAAAAGGTCGATGGAGAGCTGTCACACAGTGCTGGACGCCTGCAGAGTAGGAAGGAAGAAAGGAAGGATGTCAGTGTCAGCAGCCCAACCTCCATGGTTGGGCAAGCAGGGCCATCACCATCAGTGAAGTGGGGGCAGAATCTCTGAGCTGAGAGGCTGCAGGCAGATCACAGAATGACAGAATGGCCAAGGTTGTAAGGGACCTCAAGTATCACAGAATCACAGAATCACAGAATCACAGAATCACTAAGGTTGGAAAAGACCTATAAGATCATCCAGTCCAACCATCCACCTATCACCCATGGTTCTCGCTAAACTATATCCCTCAACACAACATCCAATCGTTCCTTGAACAGCTCCAGGGTCGGTGAGTCCACCACCTCCCTGGGCAGCCCATTCCAGTGCCTGACCACCCTTTCAGAGAAGTAGTATTTCCTAATATCCAGTCTGAATCTTCCCTGGCGCAGCTTGAAACCATTCCCCCTAGTCCCATCACCAGTTACCCGAGAGAAGAGGCCGACCCCCAGCTCGCTACAACCTCCCTTCAGGTAGTTATAGAGAGCAATAAGGTCTCCCCTGAGCCTCCTCTTCTCCAGACTGAACAATCCCAGCTCCCTCAGCCGCTCCTCATAAGGCCTGTGCTCCAGACCCCTCACCAGTTTTGTTGCCCTTCTTTGAACACGCTCCAGGGCCTCAATGTCTTTCTTGTAGTGAGGGGCCCAGAACTGGACACAGGAATCATGAATCTCCAATCCCCCTGCCACATGCAAGGCCACCAACTTCCACATCTAATAGTAGACCAGGCTGCCCAGGGCCCCATCCAGTCTGCTCTTGAACACCTCCAGGGACGGGGCATCCACAACCTCTCTGGGCAGCCTGTTCCAGCACCTCACCTCTCTCTCTGCAAAGAACTTCCCCCTGACATCCAACCTACATCTTCCTTCCCTCAACTTAAAACCATTTCCCCTTGTCCTGTTATCTACCCTTTCAAAGAGCTGATATCTTGAGGATGGCCCCAGAACTGCTCTAAAGTGTGCAAGCTCTGCCCTGCAGAAAGTCTGCCCAGGGGCACGCAGCGCCTGGAACTGCAGACCGGCCAGGAAGTCCCCTGGTGCGCTGTCACAGGGCAGCAGGAATGGGCACGCTGGGCTCAAACCCACATCCCTCGTGTTCCGGGCTCCCTTCCACCCTTACGTCATTAAAGAGTGCTGGGAGCTTGCCGGACAGCTCCAGAGCCATGAGGCTGATCTTAGCCCCATCCAGGAGCTGCAGCAGGGTGCTGAGTATTGGTAGGGCTCGGATGTTGCTGTCTGCATCCTGCAGCTGCTCCATGATGCACAGCAGGAAGATGATCACTGGCCTTGTCTGCGGGAAAAAGACGCCTTCCTCTAGGTACAGATGCAAGCACAGTGAGGTCAAAACAGCTCCAGTGCCAGCCCCGACGATAGCAGGCAGTGATGGGATAGGCAGAGAGCACCAGCTCCTCACTGCCTGGAGAGGAGCTGAGCTGTAGGTGGTCCTGCTACAGCCCTGGGGCAGGCAGGCCCAGCCCAACCTGCAGCACCTGTGGCATTCCCGGCCGCCCCTGCTCACCGTGTCCTGCCTCTTGCTGAGCTGCAGGATGCCCCTGAGCACCAGCTGCTTCATGTCCACGCTCTGGCTCTGCAGATAGGTGGTGAAGAGTTTCAGGATGTGGTGCAGCTCTGTGGTGAGGTCCACGCACTCCAGCATCTGCAATACATGCGGCTCTTAGTGCTGGATCCAACAATCTGCTTGGGGAAAGACAGCAGGGCACAGCCAAGCCTGGCTCCAAGGGAGGCAGCAGGGCTCGTGCCAGCAATGGCCTTGCAGCCTCAAGTTGGCTGCTTCTGCAGCTGTTGCTCACCTCAGTGAGGAAGACCATCGCCACCATCTGCCAGGAGTAGAAGCTATTGCTGAGCAGCTCAGCCAGCTGGTGGAAGATGGGGTCACACAGAGCACCAGGCAGTTCCCTCATGGCCCTGGCAGGATAAGAAGGCACCATGAGCCCCGAGCCAGGGGGACACAGCTGTGGCTGTGCAGCCCTCTTGCCAATGCCGCAGGGGCCACAGGCTATGGCAGCACTGTATCCAAGAACTGGGGACCCCCTGGCACCCCAAGGAAGGAGTTCTAGCCACCACCTGCACGCCCTGGAGCTGGGTGACGGTGCTGAGGAGCGCGTCCCAGCCCTGCTCCTGGATGGCCTCCATCTGCCTCTGGAGGCCCACGCTGCAGAGCAGCACCTTCAAGTCCTGCACCGCGGACCTGCAGGTGGAGAAGTGTGCGAGTCACATCGGGAGCCCCAGCAGCGGGGCCCTGGGTGCAGCGGGGGGACGGGGATGTGGCACGTGATGGGAGTGAGCTGGTGCTGCTGGTGCTCCTCCCAGATGATCTCCAGCTCCTGCTGCGTCAGCTTGGTGGTGAAGGATGCTTGCAGGAGGAGGGCCAGGAAGAGCTTTGGGAAGATGGCCTGGGCCTCCTTCAGGACCAGAGGCAGCTGGAGTATTTCAGGTAGGGTCCTTGCTGCCTGCAGAAAGCACCCGGATACGATTCTTGCCCCGTCCCCCAGGTTTCTATCCCATCTCTACAACTGTAGGGATGGAGGAAGGGAGGGGGAGGGAGAGCGCGAGAGCTCCAGGCAGGTCAGATGTCAGGGCAGGGAGAAGGCTTGCGGGTGGACAGGGGAGGGGAGCGGGGACTCAGGCTCAGCTGGCTGAGTGAGGAACTCACGGCCAGGGCAAGGACACGTGGCCAGTCCTTGATGAATGGTGACGAGTACTGCTGAGAATGGTTTATCAGCACTCGGAGCAGCTTCTGCAGCGCCTTCTCCATGGCTGGGGGCTCTGAGAGCATTTCCTTCCACATGGTGACAGTGAGCCTGCAGGTTCCCCAGGGCTGTTGTCATGGCTGCCCTCGCCTGGCTGACGGCCGTGGGGTGGAGAAGGGAAGGGAGAGGAGCCCTGAGGGCTGTGGGCCCCGTACCTGGTGCAGGTGGGGGAGCAGACCAGCAGGCTGCTAACCGTCTCCTTTGGGAATTTGCTGGTCAGCACGAGCAGGGCCCTGCCCAGGCTTTTGAGAGCTGCCTTGTCTTTGGTGGAAGGCAGGCTGTTGTAGATGGTCTTCATGATCTTTCACACCTGGAGGGGGACACAAGTGAGAATGGGATGGCACCGGAGCGGGGCCCTGCTGCCATCCCCGCTGCTGCCTATCGGTCAAGCGCGGTGCCAGTGCCAGGGATGGAGCAGAGCCCCGAGGGCTGGAGCTGTGACAGTAGCAGGTTGCCACCTGCTGTGGAGGGAAGCAAGCCTCTGCTGCGAGCACGTCTGTCATGTGGGCAGCCAGATCGGTGCTGTGGAGGCTCGGCGCTGTCATCCTCTCAATGGTCATGAGTAAGACATTCATCCTTTCAGGGTACAGGAGGTATTTCAGAAGGACGTGTGGGAAGAAGGAGAGGAGGAATGGCTCATCCCCTGCATGGCTGCTCAGCCGTGTCGGGGCCTCAAGAGAGCTGGGAGCAGGGGCTAGGCTGGGTGATGGCAAGGATACGGAGTGTGAAGGCCCTATGGGCACCAGGGCTGCTCGGGGAAAGCGCCTGCACTCTTTCTGACACTGCAGGCCTGGGTTCTCCTGTGGGCTCAGGGTTTGCTCTTTGTACCTGGAAGATATTAGTGGCTCTGTTGTCATGGGAAGCCTCCTGGTGGAGCAAAGCTAGCTGGTTTTCCCAGAGCTGTGGCACTTTGGGCTCCTTCTGCTCCAGCCACAATCCTGGAGAGGAGCGCACACAATGTGAGTGAGGGGCCTGGGCACCTGGAGGTCTGAGGGACCTAGGCCAATGCAACTCCTCTCACTTGGGGTGGTGATGAAGGTGAAAAGCTGACAGACAGCCTTCATCGCCTCATCTCTGGTCCTCTCATCCATGGAGGTGCAGCACAGGATGAGGTGTCCGGCCAGCTTCCCCAGCACAGGGAAGCGTTGGTTCTCCTGGCACTTGTGCTGGAAGATGGCGGTTCCCATGAAGCAGGAGCACAGCTGGGGAGAGAGGCAGCAGAGGCGCATGGCTGAGCGAGGCAGCAGGGCCCAGCTCAAGCTCTGTGCAAGCCTGGAGACAGGTGAGACAGGTGGGCTGCGGCTGGGGAGCCAGGACGTGGTCCCCAGAGCTGTGCACACCAGGGCGCCTACCTCTGGCAAAGAGCAGGTGTTGGTGAAGGCTAGCAGCCTGACAATGCACGTTGCGGCCCTCTCCTCCACGGCCGCCACTTGGCACATGGGCAGCAGGAGCTGTGGAGAGAAAAGCTGCCGGTGTGCCCCCAGGACGAGGCAGTCGTCCTTGCGCTCGCTCCCCAGCTGCAGGGGGGGTGGGTGTTTTTGTCCCTGTCCTACTGCAGCCCTGCCGCCCTCCCGCTGCTCCCCACCCATCCCTCTGACCCCACAAGGGCCGGCCTCGGGCCAGCATCCTCTGCCTGTAGCAGGCCCTGGGGGGACCTTGTGTGGATCCCCCCTTCACAACCTTGAACCGACCCCGCAAATCCCAGCCTTGCCACAGCCAGACCTCCAAGATATTCTGCAGCTCCATGAGGACAGTGGTGCTGGCGCTGCCCACCAGCCCCTGCAGCAGGCGGTGCAGGGCTTCCATGATCTGCAAGAAGGACAGGGGTCAGGGCAGCCATCCCTGCTGTGTCCTGCTGGCAGCAGAGGGGCATCCCGGATGGTGATGCCCAGGAAGCATTCCCAGGGCTCAGCCCGTGCTCACCTCCATGCAGGATGCAGCATCCCGGTCCTTGTCATCCTCGTGGCGAGGGAGATGGAGGACAGTGCTGATGCAGGCGTGCAGGAGACCATTCTTCTCCTTCTCGGGAAGCAGCCGTGCTCTGCTGCAAGGGGAGAGAGGGCAGAGGCGTGATGCTCTGCTCAGGGCCCCCAGCCAGAACCAGTGCCACCACGTTGGCCAAAGCTGGCCTGGGGTGGTACCTCATGGCCTACTGCCGCAGCTCCACGTCTAGGCACTCGGCAGGCTCCTCCTGCAGCAGCACCTGTGGGCACAGCAGGATGGGACGTTGCAGTGTATCCTGTTTGTTGTGCGGAGCCCAGGCACCCCATCCCAGCTCCCGCTGCTCCCCTTACCTCAATGCACTGCGCCACCTCCAACGTGCAGGCACACAGGTGCTTATGAGCCTCGCTGTCCTTGAGGGCGGCTGTGCAGGCAGTGCGGATGCAGGCCAGAAAGCTCAGCTTCTGTGCCTGTGCCTGAGACAGGGAGGGGAGTTACAGGTGCTGGCATCAGGGGACCCCGGCACCCTCAGGGCACGGCCGGGCAGGGGCAGCCAGGGAAGCACAGAGTGCCCGCTACCTGGGGCTGCACGTGCAGCAAGCGTGGATGTAGCTCAGGGGATCCTCCTCCTGCGGTGACACGACGGAGGCAGAAGGATCCTCAGCTGAGCCCAATGGCCCTTGCAGGGGCTGCACCTCACACACCTCATAGGGCCCCTGCTGGGCCCCGGGGTTGCAGGATGCCCTAGGTCTCTCTGGCCATGCCTCTCGGGGTTGGCTTGAATGTCGCTGTTCTATCTTGAAGCACAAGAGGGAACAGCGGCAAATGCGCCTGCTGTTCCAGCTCTGCCTTCAGGGGGACGAGTCCCACTGTAAGATGGCAGTGATGTCACCCTATTCTGCCCGGCTCCACCCAGAACCCCCGCTCTTGCCCTGGGCTTGCCCACAGCCCCGCAGCCATCGGGGCAGTTTTGTTCTGGAAGGAGCCCTCGACTTCACTGTGTGCATTTGCCCCAGCTGCAGCGCTGGGGTCTGGGAGTCCTTCTCAGAGCCCTTCAGCCCCGCATCCCCCCCGGTAAAATTAAACTGTGTCACCGTTTCCACTGGGACAGAGTTGAGTTTTCCTTTTTGGCATCTGGTGCTCTCTTTTGGCTTTAGGAGAAAAACAAAGAGTGTTGATAACACAGCAGTGTCTCTAGCTGTTGCTGAGCAATGCTGCACTGCACCTGCAGGCGTTTCAGCTTCTCAGCTCGTCATAGTGTCCTGTGGGGAGGGGCTGAGGGGGCACCAGGAGCTGAGAGGGCACAGAACCGGGACAGCTTGTGGCAACTTTAGCACGGGCTCCGTTGCTTGTGCAGGACAGAGACCTTTATCATACGTGCTCACAGCCTTTTATACCCCTGCAACAGCCCCTTGGATCCGTGAGTATTTACATCTGGCACAAGTAGCTGCTGAGCTTCTTTACTCATCCCAAGGTGTTTTGGATATCAAAGCACTTTATTTTCATGTGGTCCCACCTCAGTGCACGCCGTCACAAGGATGGGCAACAACATCTTCATTGCAAGCTCTGTTATGCAAGTGAGAGATGGAAGTAAGAACTCGGGGGAGAAAAGATCCTTGGATTTGTTTCAGTAGCGTGATACTGGTATGCCTGTCAGTGTTTCTTGAGATTTATACACACTAGAAAGTGTGATTGCTGTGTGGTTTGATTAAATCTCATTGCAGTAACATCTGCAAACAACACTAAGCTGGGAGGAGCTGCAGAAAGATGTTAACAAATTGGAGGGCCAGGCAGTCGCCAACAACATGAAGTTAACAAGAGCAAGTGGGACAGCCTTGGCTCTGTGCACACACAGCGGGAGGAGAGGCTGGAGAGCTGCCCCCCAGAAAGGGCTCTGGGGGTTCTGGTTAATGGCCAATCGCATGTGAGCCAGCAGCGTGCCCTGACAGCCCAAAGGACCAATCATAGCCTGGGGTGCATCAGGCCCAACACTGCCCAGGAAAGGACTGTCCCGCTCTGCTCTGCTGTGCCCACTGCAGCCTGTGAGAATGTCTGGCACTGCTTCCCAAAGTGGCTGCATTCTCCTTGGGATCTGTGCCCAGCAGTGCCCACAGCCTGCTCTGCTGCGCTGTGAGAAGGCAAGTCCTACCCTGGGGACAGATGGCTGCAAGCCCTCCTTGCTCTTGGTTCCCGAGGCTTCCAAGGTAATGCTTTGGCATCCCCCACTTAGCCAGGTGCTACTCCCTGCATCCCCTTGACTTGCTGATGAACTGCTGCTCTGGCAATCCCTGTGCCTTCCCTGAGTGGTGTCTTGTGGAATACAGAAATGACACACGGGTTTGGTATGCACTAAGGGAAGAGGAGGAGTGGAAGCAGGTCCCAGCTGGGCATCACGGCAACCCCCATCGTGACCTACCTCGCTTCCATCGGTGCCCCTATGTAATGGGTTTGAGGCTCTGGGACTTGAGGGAGAAGTGCGTGAGGATGCAGTGGGAGGCCCACCCATGAGGTTTCCTAGGGTGAGGCAGCTGACTCCACAGCTCGAGACTGCCTCAGCCAAGAAGGACAGCAGGGAGGTGTGCTGCCTCCTTGGCACCCAGGTCAGGGTTATTTCTAGGAACCTTCCTTGTCTGGTTCGTCCCTCTGATTGTTATCCATTAGTGACAGTTCAGGCCGGCAGTGATGGAGTTGCTGACAGAAGCCTGAGGACTACCAAAAAGGACTTGAGGGTCCCAGGGTGCTTAGTAGAGGGAGTGGGTGTACAGCTTGTATTTTCCACTATCCCTTCAGTGGCAGGGGATTGGAAGGGATATTGAAAGGAGCAGGAAAACCCATCTCATAAATATGTGGCTGAGAGGCTGCTGCAATCACAATAATTTTGATTTCTTTGCCCATGAGGTGGTTTGCTTGGCACCTGGCCTGATGGGTCCCATCTGTCTCAAAGGGGGAAATGGATCCCAGTCCAGCGTGTGCCCGCAGTTGCTCCATTATTGCCATAGAGTCATAGAATCATAGAATCACTCAGGTTGGAAAAGACCTGAAAGATCATCGAGTCCAACCATGACCTATCCATACTACCCTAACTAACAACCCTCTGCTAAATCATGTCCCTGAGCACCACATCCAAATGGCTTTTGAACACATCCAGGGATGGTGATTCAAGCACTTCCCTGGGGAAACTCAGGGAGGGCAGATTTAGGTTAGATATAAGGAAAAAAAATCTGCTACAGTGAAGGTGGTGAGGCACTGGAACAGGCTGCCTGCTGTTGTGGTGGATGCCCCATGCCTGGAGATCTTCAAGGCAAGGCCAATAACACAGCTCCGCATGGCACAAGAACTAAGGCATTGCAAGGGCTTACCACCCTTGCCGATGAATTGGCAGAGAATTCAGCAATAAATACTTCTATCCCTGGATGGCTGGAGTCTTGGTTTGGTAAACGGAAAGGAACGATTGTGTCCCTATTTACTTCTTTGGTTGTAGTAGCAGGAACCCTGATGGCCATCACTTGCTGTGTGAGGGGACTGGGACAGCAATTGATCAAGACAGCACTATTGAAGCAAACACCAGTGGAGCCACCACCATATTCGGATAAAATGATGGTTTTAGAGGAGATGGGGAGTGAAGAAAGGGAAGAAGAGGAAGATGTCCATGAAACTGTACCATAGAAAAAAATTGCAGAAATCAACCATGCATAAAGAAGAAAAGAGGGACAAATTGTGGGAACTGTGGGAATGGAATGTTGTTTCTGCATTAGATATTGAAAAGGGGGAACTGAGTTCAAGAAGTAAGAGCACAATGTGTTTGTATTTTGTAACTTGTCCTGAGAAATAGCTGATATGAAAAAGTAGAAACACCAGATATTTTAGAAGCATAATTTAGAAATACAGTTGCTGAATTATCTGATTATTGCAGTTTTGCAATCAAGAATTAGTTTTAAAATGCTGTGAATAGAATGGCTATAGTATTGTGGACTAGAAAGCGTGTTGTAAGGCTGTTCTGTTTGGACAAGAGACCCTCAGCAAAAGAAAAACAGACTTCACAACCATCAAGGCAGCCAGGGCCTCCACACAAGGCCGGATTGTCTCACTCTGTGGGCAGGCTGGGATGCAGCAGGTGGGCATCAGGATCCTTCCCTCTGTCCTTCTTCCAAACTTATCCCTATCCGAGAACGAGATGTCCAGAACTAATGGCCGAGTGCTGAATGTGCACATGTCAGAAGTTAAATAATTAGCAGTACATGTTTAGCTAGCAACAATTGATGTGTCGCTGGTTTCCGTGTGTTGAGTTGAGCATTGGGAAGATTTGTGAACCTGAAGCACTCAGGCAATGAGGAACCAGGCGAGGGAAAGATCAGCAACGGGTAATAGGGCATAAAAGATGTCACACTGTCTCTGCGGGAGACACTGCCACTGAATAAAGTCTGCTTTTATCGTTCTCTACCCCCAGACCGACCGGCACTGCCGCTCGCGTTCCGTCACGAGGGAGCCGGAATCACGTCTGCCGGCCGCACCGTTTGCTTTTCCTCTTCCATGGCTCAAACCGGCAAACGGAATGTTGGAGGCTATGGCAGAACTAGAGGAATTCTCTTCGGTCCACTTGCGAGGGCTGGAGAATGAGAATTGAGTTTTCCAGGATTGTGGAGTCTTGACCTTGAGGTTCCAGGGGTGAAATGTGACTTTTCCCCTGGTCGTTTGCCTTGTCTGCAAATGCTATTTTATCCCGTTCCCTTTTGTGTTTTCTCTGGGCAGTCTTCTTTCTTTGTTTTGTCTTAGTGCTGAGCTCTTGAAATGAGGAGCAGACTCTAACCTGAAAAGCTATTGCGCTTAGGTGTGGAAACTGCTCTTTGATGAGTGAAGCTCAAGTAAATTGGAGCACAGCGTTGCAGTCCTTTCTTCTACCAAAAGATGGAGCAAACGAGCTACCGAACGGCCTGTGTGGCTAATAGGCTTGCTAAGCAAGCAGGAACTGTTCTGCAAGGAAGGTTGGTTTTCTGTTTTCTGTTCAATCTTCATACATCTCATAATTTGCGCTGAAAGGAATGAGGCAGTTTGCTATACTGAATTGACCAGGGTGGATGGTAACAGATGGGTTGGTTAAAAAGGGGTTAATTAGGAGACTGAATGTGTACAAGTCTATGGGGCCGGATGGCGTGCATCCCAGGGTTCTGAAGGAGCTGGCTGAGGTGGTTGCCGAGCCGCTCTCCACCATATTTGAGAAGTCGTGGCTGTCAGGTGTGGTCCCGGATGACTGGAGGAAGGGTCACGTCACTGCCATTTACAAGAAAGGGAGCAAGGAGGACCCCGGGAACTACAGGCCGGTGAGTCTCACCTGTGTGCCTGGGAAGATCATGGAACAGATCATCCTGGATGACATGCTTGATCACATGAGGAAAGGGCGTGTGATCCGTGACAGCCAGCACGGCTTCACCAGAGGAAGGTCATGCTTGACCAATCTGGTGGCCTTTTATGATGGAGTGACGGCATCGGTGGACAAGGGAAAGGCGACTGATGTCATTTACCTGGACTTGAGCAAAGCCTTTGACATGGTCCCCCACCACATCCTTATCTCCAAATTGGAGGGATGTGGATTTGATGGGTGGACCACTCAATGGATAAAAAACTGGTTGAAAGGCCGCAGACAGAGGGTGGTCATCAATGGCTCTATGTCCAGGTGGAGGCCGGTAACGAGTGGCGTCCCCCAGGGGTCTGTCTTGGGACCGGTCCTCGTTAACATCTTTATCAATGACATCGATGATGGAATTGAGTGCACCCTCAGCAAGTTTGCTGACGACACCAAGCTGAGTGGTGCGGTCGACACAGCTGAAGGAAAGGATGCCATTCAGAGGGACCTCGAGAGACTAGAAAGGTGGGCCCGGGTGAACCTGATGCGGTTCAACACGGCAAAGTGCAGAGTTTTGCACTTGGGCCGGAGAAATCCCAGGCATCCCTACAGACTGGAAGGAGCGGTCCTTGAGAGCAGCCCTGTGGAGAAGGACCTGGGGGTCCTGATAGATGAAAAACTTAATATGAGCTAGCAGTGTGCCCTTGCGGCTCGGAAGGCGAATGGTATCCTGGGCTCCATCAAAAGAGGCGTGGCCAGCAGGGACAGGGAGGTGATTGTTCCTCTCTCCTCTGCTCTTGTGAGGCCCCATCTGGAGTACTGCGTCCAGGTCTGGAGCCCCCAGTACAAGAAAGACAGGGAGCTGTTGGAGAGGGTCCAGAGGAGAGCCACCAAGATGATCAGGGGATTGGAGCACCTCCCCTATGAGGACAGGCTGAAGGAGCTGGGTTTGTTCAGCCTAGAGAAAAGAAGGCTGCGGGGTGAGCTCATTGCAGCCTTTCAGTACCTAAAGGGAGCCTACAAACAAGAGGGGGATCAACTCTTGGAAAGGGTGAGTGACAGCAGGACAAGGGGAAATGGTTTTAAGCTGAGGGAAGGGAGATTTAGGTTGGATGTCAGGGGGAAATTCTTTACAGAGAGAGTGGTGAGGTACTGGAACAGCTGCCCAGAGAGGTTGTGGATGCCCCATCCCTGGAGGTGTTCAAGGGCAGATTGGATGGGGCCCTGGGCAGCCTGGTCTAGCATGAGGTGGGATGATTGGTGGCCCTGCATGTGGCAGGGGGGTTGGAGATGCATGATCCTTGAGGTCCCTTCCAACCCTGGCAATTCTGTGATTCTGTGAGACTTGTGTGATCAGTTCTTCTTTCAATTATTTCATCCAGCTTCATGTGAAAAGGATATTTTAGAATAATCCTTTCACCTCTTGCAGGAGCAAGTATGCCTGTGCTGCTGCTGATCTGAGCTTCTGCAAATTCAGAGATTCTCATCAAGTCAGACTAATTTGCAGAGCTGAGCAGCGGGTAGGAGGAGATGCCGGGAGCTTTCCAGGGCGCTCAGCTGTCTGCCCGGGAAGAGCGCCACCTCCTCCATGCACTGCAGAGCCTGGAGAAGAGCTGCCCCAAGTGTCCTCGTGGTGGACATGGCCTCGTTTCCTGCAGGATCTTCAGTGTCTGAAGGGCCAGCGAGGAGACAGATGGACTGGGGTCTCGCTGCGCTCCCTGAAGGCCTGAGATAACAGAGGAACAGAGGCTCGTTGACAGCCGTGTACCCGCAGGGCGCCCAGCTCTTCCCTCTGGCAGGAGGGAGCAGGGGACAGGCACGTCGCCCACTGGCTGCCCCAACATCCCACTGCCTGGCTCACCATGGTAGATGCACTCTCTCTTGGCCTGCTGCTGATCCCTCACAAGCTGCCCTAAGAGCCCTAGGAACACACACCCCGTCAGCCACCCTAGCTGCTCCCCGGGTGCAGCGCAGAGGGCCTGGGACAGGGGAAGCTCAGTCTCGTGGCTCACCGATGAACCTCACAGCTTCCCAGCGCAGGGGCTCCTGCGGGCTCCGTAGCTAGAGCAGGCTCTGGCCCAGGTAGTCCTGTGCCGCATTCTTCCTCCTCCTCTTGGCCAGCTGGAGAGGGAAGAGTGCAGGGTCAGCGCAGGGTGGTCCCGACCCTGTCCTGGGATGTGGGAATATGCATACCAGGCACTCACCGATCTGCCAGAACTGCGCTGTCGGTACCAGGTGCTCCAGCCACCTCCAGCGCAGGAACCGTGCAGCACCAAGGAGGGTTTTCTGGGAGGCCAGCCAAACAGATGAGATGGCACCGCAGCCCAAGCAGCAGCAAAGCCCGCGTCCCCCGGAGCTCCTCCACAGGGAGGATGCAGCAGCAGGGGCTGATGCTGCCATGGGCTGCAATGCTCTTGGTGTTTGGGGGGCACCACAGGAGTAGCATCGCCCTCCCCCAAATGAGTGCAATCCCCACCTTGGCCACGCTGTCTTTCTCATCGTGCAGCTGCAGATACAGCAGGACCAGGTTCCTGCACACCTCCTTCTGCATCTTCCTCTTCCCTTGGCCCTCCACAAAGCTCAGCATTTCCAAAAAAAAGGTCGATGGAGAGCTGTCACACAGTGCTGGACGCCTGCAGAGTAGGAAGGAAGAAAGGAAGGATGTCAGTGTCAGCAGCCCAACCTCCATGGTTGGGCAAGCAGGGCCATCACCATCAGTGAAGTGGGGGCAGAATCTCTGAGCTGAGAGGCTGCAGGCAGATCACAGAATGACAGAATGGCCAAGGTTGGAAGGGACCTCAAGGATCACAGAATCACAGAATCACAGAATCACTAAGGTGGGAAAAGACCTATAAGATCATCCAGTCCAACCATCCACCTATCACCCATGGTTCTCGCTAAACTATATCCCTCAACACAACATCCAATCGTTCCTCGAACAGCTCCAGGGTCGGTGAGTCCACCACCTCCCTGGGCAGCCCATTCCAGTGCCTGACCACCCTTTCAGAGAAGTAGTATTTCCTAATATCCAGTCTGAATCTTCCCTGGCGCAGCTTGAAACCATTCCCCCTAGTCCCATCACCAGTTACCTGAGAGAAGAGGCCGACCCCCAGCTCGCTACAACCTCCCTTCAGGTAGTTCTAGAGAGCAATAAGGTCTCCCCTGAGCCTCCTCTTCTCCAGACTGAACAATCCCAGCTCCCTCAGCCGCTCCTCATAAGGCCTGTGCTCCAGACCCCTCACCAGTTTTGTTGCCCTTCTTTGAACACGCTCCAGGGCCTCAATGTCTTTCTTGTAGTGAGGGGCCCAGAACTGGACACAGGAATCATGAATCTCCAATCCCCCTGCCACATGCAAGGCCACCAAACCAACTTCCACATCTAATAGTAGACCAGGCTGCCCAGGGCCCCATCCAGTCTGCTCTTGAGCACCTCCAGGGACGGGGCATCCACAACCTCTCTGGGCAGCCTGTTCCAGCACCTCACCTCTCTCTCTGCAAAGAACTTCCCCCTGACATCCAACCTACATCTTCCTTCCCTCAACTTAAAACCATTTCCCCTTGTCCTGTTATCTACCCTTTCAAAGAGTTGATATCTTGAGGATGGCCCCAGAACTGCTCTAAAGTGTGCAAGCTCTGCCCTGCAGAAAGTCTGCCCAGGGGCACGCAGCGCCTGGAACTGCAGACCGGCCAGGAAGTCCCCTGGTGTGCTGTCACAGGGCAGCAGGAATGGGCACGCTGGGCTCAAACCCACATCCCTCGTGTTCTGGGCTCCCTTCCACCCTTACGTCATTAAAGAGTGCTGGGAGCTTGCCGGACAGCTCCAGAGCCATGAGGCTGATCTTAGCCCCATCCAGGAGCTGCAGCAGGGTGCTGAGTATTGGTAGGGCTCGGATGTTGCTGTCTGCATCCTGCAGCTGCTCCATGATGCACAGCAGGAAGATGATCACTGGCCTTGTCTGCGGGAAAAAGACGCCTTCCTCTAGGTACAGATGCAAGCACAGTGAGGTCAAAACAGCTCCAGTGCCAGCCCCGACGATAGCAGGCAGTGATGGGATAGGCAGAGAGCACCAGCTCCTCACTGCCTGGAGAGGAGCTGAGCTGTAGGTGGTCCTGCTACAGCCCTGGGGCAGGCAGGCCCAGCCCAACCTGCAGCACCTGTGGCATTCCCGGCCGCCCCTGCTCACCGTGTCCTGCCTCTTGCTGAGCTGCAGGATGCCCCTGAGCACCAGCTGCTTCATGTCCACGCTCTGGCTCTGCAGATAGGTGGTGAAGAGTTTCAGGATGTGGTGCAGCTCTGTGGTGAGGTCCACGCACTCCAGCATCTGCAATACATGCGGCTCTTAGTGCTGGATCCAACAATCTGCTTGGGGAAAGACAGCAGGGCACAGCCAAGCCTGGCCCCAAGGGAGGCAGCAGGGCTCGTGCCAGCAATGGCCTTGCAGCCTCAAGTTGGCTGCTTCTGCAGCTGTTGCTCACCTCAATGAGGAAGACCATCGCCACCATCTGCCAGGAGTAGAAGCTATTGCTGAGCAGCTCAGCCAGCTGGTGGAAGATGGGGTCACACAGAGCACCAGGCAGTTCCCTCATGGCCCTGGCAGGATAAGAAGGCACCATGAGCCCCGAGCCAGGGGGACACAGCTGTGGCTGTGCAGCCCTCTTGCCAATGCCGCAGGGGCCACAGGCTATGGCAGCACTTTATCCAAGAACTGGGGACCCCCTGGCACCCCAAGGAAGGAGTTCTAGCCACCACCTGCACGCCCTGGAGCTGGGTGACGGTGCTGAGGAGCGCGTCCCAGCCCTGCTCCTGGATGGCCTCCATCTGCCTCTGGAGGCCCACGCTGCAGAGCAGCACCTTCAAGTCCTGCACCGCGGACCTGCAGGTGGAGAAGGGTGCGAGTCACAGCGGGAGCCCCAGCAGCGGGGCCCTGGGTGCAGCGGGGGGACGGGGATGTGGCACGTGATGGGAGTGAGCTGGTGCTGCTGGTGCTCCTCCCAGATGATCTCCACCTCGTGCTGCGTCAGCTTGGTGGTGAAGGATGCTTGCAGGAGGAGGGCCAGGAAGAGCTTTGGGAAGATGGCCTGGGCCTCCTTCAGGACCAGAGGCAGCTGGAGTATTTCAGGTAGGGTCCTTGCTGCCTGCAGAAAGCACCCGGATACGATTCTTGCCCCGTCCCCCAGGTTTCTATCCCATCTCTACAACTGTAGGGATGGAGGAAGGGAGGGGGAGGGAGAGCGCGAGAGCTCCAGGCAGGTCAGATGTCAGGGCAGGGAGAAGGCTTGCGGGTGGACAGGGGAGGGGAGCGGGGACTCAGGCTCAGCTGGCTGAGTGAGGAACTCACGGCCAGGGCAAGGACACGTGGCCAGTCCTTGATGAATGGTGACGAGTACTGCTGAGAATGGTTTATCAGCACTCGGAGCAGCTTCTGCAGCGCCTTCTCCATGGCTGGGGGCTCTGAGAGCATTTCCTTCCACATGGTGACAGTGAGCCTGCAGGTTCCCCAGGGCTGTTGTCATGGCTGCCCTCGCCTGGCTGACGGCCGTGGGGTGGAGAAGGGAAGGGAGAGGAGCCCTGAGGGCTGTGGGCCCCGTACCTGGTGCAGGTGGGGGAGCAGACCAGCAGGCTGCTAACCGTCTCCTTTGGGAATTTGCTGGTCAGCACGAGCAGGGCCCTGCCCAGGCTTTTGAGAGCTGCCTTGTCTTTGGTGGAAGGCAGGCTGTTGTAGATGGTCTTCATGATCTTTCACAGCTGGAGGGGGACACAAGTGAGAATGGGATGGCACCGGAGCGGGGCCCTGCTGCCATCCCCGCTGCTGCCTGTCGGTCAAGCGCGGTGCCAGTGCCAGGGATGGAGCAGAGCCCCGAGGGCTGGAGCTGTGACAGTAGCAGGTTGCCACCTGCTGTGGAGGGAAGCAAGCCTCTGCTGCGAGCACGTCTATCATGTGGGCAGCCAGATCGGTGCTGTGGAGGCTCGGCGCTGTCATCCTCTCAATGGTCATGAGTAAGACATTCATCCTTTCAGGGTACAGGAGGTATTTCAGAAGGACGTGTGGGAAGAAGGAGAGGAGGAATGGCTCATCCCCTGCATGGCTGCTCAGCCGTGTCGGGGCCTCAAGAGAGCTGGGAGCAGGGGCTAGGCTGGGTGCTGGCGAGGATACGGAGTGTGAAGGCCCTATGGGCACCAGGGCTGCTCGGGGAAAGCGCCTGCACTCTTTCTGACACTGCAGGCCTGGGTTCTCCTGTGGGCTCAGGGTTTGCTCTTTGTACCTGGAAGATATTAGTGGCTCTGTTCTCATGGGAAGCCTCCTGGTGGAGCAAAGCTAGCTGGTTTTCCCAGAGCTGTGGCACTTTGGGCTCCTTCTGCTCCAGCCACAATCCTGGAGAGGAGCGCACACAGTGTGAGTGAGGGGCCTGGGCACCTGGAGGTCTGAGGGACCTAGGCCAATGCAACTCCTCTCACTTGGGGTGGTGATGAAGGTGAAAAGCTGACAGACAGCCTTCATCGCCTCATCTCTGGTCCTCTCATCCATGGAGGTGCAGCACAGGATGAGGTGTCCGGCCAGCTTCCCCAGCACAGGGAAGCGTTGGTTCTCCTGGCACTTGTGCTGGAAGATGGCGGTTCCCATGAAGCAGGAGCACAGTTGGGGAGAGAGGCAGCAGAGGCGCATGGCTGAGCGAGGCAGCAGGGCCCAGCTCAAGCTCTGTGCAAGCCTGGAGACAGGTGAGACAGGTGGGCTGCGGCTGGGGAGCCAGGACGTGGTCCCCAGAGCTGTGCACACCAGGGCGCCTACCTCTGGCAAAGAGCAGGTGTTGGTGAAGGCTAGCAGCCTGACAATGCACGTTGCGGCCCTCTCCTCCACGGCCACCAGTTGGCACATGGGCAGCAGGAGCTGTGGAGAGAAAAGCTGCCGGTGTGCCCCCAGGACGAGGCAGTCGTCCTTGCGCTCGCTCCCCAGCTGCAGGGGGGGTGGGTGTTTTTGTCCCTGTCCTACTGCAGCCCTGCCGCCCTCCCGCTGCTCCCCACCCATCCCTCTGACCCCACAAGGGCCGGCCTCGGGCCAGCATCCTCTGCCTGTAGCAGGCCCTGGGGGGACCTTGTGTGGATCCCCCCTTCACAACCTTGAACCGCCCCCGCAAATCCCAGCCTTGCCACAGCCAGACCTCCAAGATATTCTGCAGCTCCATGAGGACAGTGGTGCTGGCGCTGCCCACCAGCCCCTGCAGCAGGCGGTGCAGGGCTTCCATGATCTGCAAGAAGGACAGGGGTCAGGGCAGCCATCCCTGCTGTGTCCTGCTGGCAGCAGAGGGGCATCCCGGATGGTGATGCCCAGGAAGCATTCCCAGGGCTCAGCCCGTGCTCACCTCCATGCAGGATGCAGCATCCCGGTCCTTGTCATCCTCGTGGCGAGGGAGATGGAGGACAGTGCTGATGCAGGCGTGCAGGAGACCATTCTTCTCCTTCTCGGGAAGCAGCCGTGCTCTGCTGCAAGGGGAGAGAGGGCAGAGGCGTGATGCTCTGCTCTGGGCCCTCAGCCAGAACCAGTGCCACCACGTTGGCCAAAGCTGGCCTGGGGTGGTACCTCATGGCCTACTGCCGCAGCTCCACGTCTAGGCACTCGGCAGGCTCCTCCTGCAGCAGCACCTGTGGGCACAGCAGGATGGGACGTTGCAGTGTATCCTGTTTGGTGTGCGGAGCCCAGGCACCCCATCCCAGCTCCCGCTGCTCCCCTTACCTCAATGCACTGCGCCACCTCCAACGTGCAGGCACACAGGTGCTTCTGAGCCTCGCTGTCCTTGAGGGCGGCTGTGCAGGCAGTGCGGATGCAGGCCAGAAAGCTCAGCTTCTGTGCCTGTGCCTGAGACAGGGAGGGGAGTTACAGGTGCTGGCATCAGGGGACCCCGGCACCCTCAGGGCACGGCCGGGCAGGGGCAGCCAGGGAAGCACAGAGTGCCCGCTACCTGGGGCTGCACGTGCAGCAAGCGTGGATGTAGCTCAGGGGATCCTCCTCCTGCGGTGACACGACGGAGGCAGAAGGATCCTCAGCTGAGCCCAATGGCCCTTGCAGGGGCTGCACCTCACACACCTCATAGGGCCCCTGCTGGGCCCCGGGGTTGCAGGATGCCCTAGGTCTCTCTGGCCATGCCTCTCGGGGTTGGCTTGAATGTCGCTGTTCTATCTTGAAGCACAAGAGGGAACAGCGGCAAATGCGCCTGCTGTTCCAGCTCTGCCTTCAGGGGGACGAGTCCCACTGTAAGATGGCAGTGATGTCACCCTATTCTGCCCGGCTCCACCAAGAACCCCCCCTCTTGCCCTGGGCTTGCCCACAGCCCCGCAGCCATCGGGGCAGTTTTGTTCCGGAAGGAGCCCTCGACTTCACTGTGTGCATTTGCCCCAGCTGCAGCGCTGGGGTCTGGGAGTCCTTCTCAGAGCCCTTCAGCCCCGCATCCCCCCCGGTAAAATTAAACTGTGTCACCGTTTCCACTGGGACAGAGTTGAGTTTTCCTTTTTGGCATCTGGTGCTCTCTTTTGGCTTTAGGAGAAAAACAAAGAGTGTTGATAACACAGCAGTGTCTCTAGCTGTTGCTGAGCAATGCTGCACTGAACCTGCAGGCGTTTCAGCTTCTCAGCTCGTCATAGTGTCCTGTGGGCAGGGGCTGAGGGGGCACCAGGAGCTGAGAGGGCACAGAACCGGGACAACTTGTGGCAACTTAAGCATGGGCTCCGTTGCTTGTGCAGGACAGAGACCTTTATCATACGTGCTCACAGCCTTTTATACCCCTGCAACAGCCCCTTGGATCCGTGAGTATTTACATCTGGCACAAGTAGCTGCTGAGCTTCTTTACTCATCCCAAGGTGTTTTGGATATCAAAGCACTTTATTTTCATGTGGTCCCACCTCAGTGCACGCCGTCACAAGGATGGGCAACAACGTCTTCATTGCAAGCTCTGTTATGCAAGGGAGAGATGGAAGTAAGAACTCAGGGGAGAAAAGATCCTTGGATTTGTTTCAGTAGCGTGATACTGGTATGCCTGTCAGTGTTTCTTGAGATTTATACACACTAGAAAGTGTGATTGGTGTGTGGTTTGATTAAATCTCATTGCAGTAACATCTGCAAACAACACTAAGCTGGGAGGAGCTGCAGAAAGATGTTAACAAATTGGAGGGCCGGGCAGTCGCCAACAACATGAAGTTAACAAGAGCAAGTGGGACAGCCTTGGCTCTGTGCACACACAGCGGGAGGAGAGGCTGGAGAGCTGCCCCCCAGAAAGGGCTCTGGGGGTTCTGGTTAATGGCCAATCGCATGTGAGCCAGCAGCGTGCCCTGACAGCCCAAAGGACCAATCATAGCCTGGGGTGCATCAGGCCCAGCACTGCCCAGGAAAGGACTGTCCCGCTCTGCTCTGCTGTGCCCACTGCAGCCTGTGAGAATGTCTGGCACTGCTTCCCAAAGTGGCTGCATTCTCCTTGGGATCTGTGCCCAGCAGTGCCCACAGCCTGCTCTGCTGCGCTGTGAGAAGGCAAGTCCTACCCTGGGGACAGATGGCTGCAAGCCCTCCTTGCTCTTGGTTCCCGAGGCTTCCAAGGTAATGCTTTGGCATCCCCCACTTAGCCAGGTGCTACTCCCTGCATCCCCTTGACTTGCTGATGAACTGCTGCTCTGGCAATCCCTGTGCCTTCCCTGAGTGGTGTCTTGTGGAATACAGAAATGACACACGGGTTTGGTATGCACTAAGGGAAGAGGAGGAGTGGAAGCAGGTCCCAGCTGGGCATCACGGCAACCCCCATCGTGACCTACCTCGCTTCCATCGGTGCCCCTATGTA
The DNA here is from genome assembly GCA_030408155.1 of Lophura swinhoii. Classification (NCBI taxonomy): domain Eukaryota; kingdom Metazoa; phylum Chordata; class Aves; order Galliformes; family Phasianidae; genus Lophura; species Lophura swinhoii. The sequence goes on from CM059459.1 coordinate 47,698, forward strand.
ATGGGTTTGAGGCTCTGGGACTTGAGGGAGAAGTGCGTGAGGATGCAGTGGGAGGCCCACCCATGAGGTTTCCTAGGGTGAGGCAGCTGACTCCACAGCTCGAGACTGCCTCAGCCAAGAAGGACAGCAGGGAGGTGTGCTGCCTCCTTGGCACCCAGGTCAGGGTTATTTCTAGGAACCTTCCTTGTCTGGTTCGCCCCTCTGATTGTTATCCATTAGTGACAGTTCAGGCCGGCAGTGATGGAGTTGCTGACAGAAGCCTGAGGACTACCAAAAAGGACTTGAGGGTCCCAGGGTGCTTAGTAGAGGGAGTGGGTGTACAGCTTGTATTTTCCACTATCCCTTCAGTGGCAGGGGATTGGAAGGGATATTGAAAGGAGCAGGAAAACCCATCTCATAAATACGTGGCTGAGAGGCTGCTGCAATCACAATAATTTTGATTTCTTTGCCCATGAGGTGGTTTGCTTGGCACCTGGCCTGATGGGTCCCATCTGTCTCAAAGGGGGAAATGGATCCCAGTCCAGCGTGTGCCCGCAGTTGCTCCATTATTGCCATAGAGTCATAGAATCATAGAATCACTCAGGTTGGAAAAGACCTGAAAGATCATCGAGTCCAACCATGACCTATCCATACTACCCTAACTAACAACCCTCTGCTAAATCATGTCCCTGAGCACCACATCCAAATGGCTTTTGAACACATCCAGGGATGGTGATTCAAGCACTTCCCTGGGGAAACTCAGGGAGGGCAGATTTAGGTTAGATATAAGGAAAAAAAATCTGCTACAGTGAAGGTGGTGAGGCACTGGAACAGGCTGCCTGCTGTTGTGGTGGATGCCCCATGCCTGGAGATCTTCAAGGCAAGGCCAATAACACAGCTCCGCATGGCACAAGAACTAAGGCATTGCAAGGGCTTACCACCCTTGCCGATGAATTGGCAGAGAATTCAGCAATAAATACTTCTATCCCTGGATGGCTGGAGTCTTGGTTTGCTAAACGGAAAGGAATGATTGTGTCCCTATTTACTTCTTTGGTTGTAGTAGCAGGAACCCTGATGGCCATCACTTGCTGTGTGAGGGGACTGGGACAGCAATTGATCAAGACAGCACTATTGAAGCAAACACCAGTGGAGCCACCACCATATTCGGATAAAATGATGGTTTTAGAGGAGATGGGGAGTGAAGAAAGGGAAGAAGAGGAAGATGTCCATGAAACTGTACCATAGAAAAAAATTGCAGAAATCAACCATGCATAAAGAAGAAAAGAGGGACAAATTGTGGGAACTGTGGGAATGGAATGTTGTTTCTGCATTAGATATTGAAAAGGGGGAACTGAGCTGAAGAAGTAAGAGCACAATGTGTTTGTATTTTGTAACTTGGCCTGAGAAATAGCTGATATGAAAAAGTAGAAACACCAGATATTTTAGAAGCATAATTTAGAAATACAGTTGCTGAATTATCTGATTATTGCAGTTTTGCAATCAAGAATTAGTTTTAAAATGCTGTGAATAGAATGGCTATAGTATTGTGGACTAGAAAGCGTGTTGTAAGGCTGTTCTGTTTGGACAAGAGACCCTCAGCAAAAGAAAAACAGACTTAACAACCATCAAGGCAGCCAGGGCCTCCACACAAGGCCGGATTGTCTCACTCTGTGGGCAGGCTGGGATGCAGCAGGTGGGCATCAGGATACTTCCCTCTGTCCTTCTTCCAAACTTATCCCTATCCGAGAACGAGATGTCCAGAACTAATGGCCGAGTGCTGAATGTGCACATGTCAGAAGTTAAATAATTAGCAGTACATGTTTAGCTAGCAACAATTGATGTGTCGCTGGTTTCCGTGTGTTGAGTTGAGCATTGGGAAGATTTGTGAACCTGAAGCACTCAGGCAATGAGGAACCAGGCGAGGGAAAGATCAGCAACGGGTAATAGGGCATAAAAGATGTCACACTGTCTCTGCGGGAGACACTGCCACTGAATAAAGTCTGCTTTTATCGTTCTCTACCCCCAGACCGACCGGCACTGCCGCTCGCGTTCCGTCACGAGGGAGCCGGAATCACGTCTGCCGGCCGCACCGTTTGCTTTTCCTCTTCCATGGCTCAAACCGGCAAACGGAATGTTGGAGGCTATGGCAGAACTAGAGGACTTCTCTTCGGTCCACTTGCGAGGGCTGGAGAATGAGAATTGAGTTTTCCAGGATTGTGGAGTCTTGACCTTGAGGTTCCAGGGGTGAAATGTGACTTTTCCCCTGGTCGTTTGCCTTGTCTGCAAATGCTATTTTATCCCGTTCCCTTTTGTGTTTTCTCTGGGCAGTCTTCTTTCTTTGTTTTGTCTTAGTGCTGAGCTCTTGAAATGAGGAGCAGACTCTAACCTGAAAAGCTATTGCGCTTAGGTGTGGAAACTGCTCTTTGATGAGTGAAGCTCAAGTAAATTGGAGCACAGCGTTGCAGTCCTTTCTTCTACCAAAAGATGGAGCAAACGAGCTACCGAACGGCCTGTGTGGCTAATAGGCTTGCTAAGCAAGCAGGAACTGTTCTGCAAGGAAGGTTGGTTTTCTGTTTTCTGTTCAATCTTCATACATCTCATAATTTGCGCTGAAAGGAACGAGGCAGTTTGCTATACTGAATTGACCAGGGTGGATGGTAACAGATGGGTTGGTTAAAAAGGGGTTAATTAGGAGACTGAATGTGTACAAGTCTATGGGGCCGGATGGCGTGCATCCCAGGGTTCTGAAGGAGCTGGCTGAGGTGGTTGCCGAGCCGCTCTCCACCATATTTGAGAAGTCGTGGCTGTCAGGTGTGGTCCCGGATGACTGGAGGAAGGGTCACGTCACTGCCATTTACAAGAAAGGGAGCAAGGAGGACCCCGGGAACTACAGGCCGGTGAGTCTCACCTGTGTGCCTGGGAAGATCATGGAACAGATCATCCTGGATGACATGCTTGATCACATGAGGAAAGGGCGTGTGATCCGTGACAGCCAGCACGGCTTCACCAGAGGAAGGTCATGCTTGACCAATCTGGTGGCCTTTTATGATGGAGTGACGGCATCGGTGGACAAGGGAAAGGCGACTGATGTCATTTACCTGGACTTGAGCAAAGCCTTTGACATGGTCCCCCACCACATCCTTATCTCCAAATTGGAGGGATGTGGATTTGATGGGTGGACCACTCAATGGATAAAAAACTGGTTGAAAGGCCGCAGACAGAGGGTGGTCATCAATGGCTCTATGTCCAGGTGGAGGCCGGTAACGAGTGGCGTCCCCCAGGGGTCTGTCTTGGGACCGGTCCTCGTTAACATCTTTATCAATGACATCGATGATGGAATTGAGTGCACCCTCAGCAAGTTTGCTGACGACACCAAGCTGAGTGGTGCGGTCGACACAGCTGAAGGAAAGGATGCCATTCAGAGGGACCTCGAGAGACTAGAAAGGTGGGCCCGGGTGAACCTGATGCGGTTCAACACGGCAAAGTGCAGAGTTTTGCACTTGGGCCGGAGAAATCCCAGGCATCCCTACAGACTGGAAGGAGCGGTCCTTGAGAGCAGCCCTGTGGAGAAGGACCTGGGGGTCCTGATAGATGAAAAACTTAATATGAGCTAGCAGTGTGCCCTTGTGGCTCGGAAGGCGAATGGTATCCTGGGCTCCATCAGCAGAGGCGTGGCCAGCAGGGACAGGGAGGTGATTGTTCCTCTCTCCTCTGCTCTTGTGAGGCCCCATCTGGAGTACTGCGTCCAGGTCTGGAGCCCCCAGTACAAGAAAGACAGGGAGCTGTTGGAGAGGGTCCAGAGGAGAACCACCAAGATGATCAGGGGATTGGAGCACTTCCCTATGAGGACAGGCTGAAGGAGCTGGGTTTGTTCAGCCTAGAGAAAAGAAGGCTGCGGGGTGAGCTCATTGCAGCCTTTCAGTACCTAAAGGGAGCCTACAAACAAGAGGGGGATCAACTCTTGGAAAGGGTGAGTGACAGCAGGACAAGGGGAAATGGTTTTAAGCTGAGGGAAGGGAGATTTAGGTTGGATGTCAGGGGGAAATTCTTTACAGAGAGAGTGGTGAGGTACTGGAACAGCTGCCCAGAGAGGTTGTGGATGCCCCATCCCTGGAGGTGTTCAAGGGCAGATTGGATGGGGCCCTGGGCAGCCTGGTCTAGCATGAGGTGGGATGATTGGTGGCCCTGCATGTGGCAGGGGGGTTGGAGATGCATGATCCTTGAGGTCCCTTCCAACCCTGGCAATTCTGTGATTCTGTGAGACTTGTGTGATCAGTTCTTCTTTCAATTATTTCATCCAGCTTCATGTGAAAAGGATATTTTAGGTGAATCCTTTCACCTCTTGCAGGAGCAAGTATGCCTGTGCTGCTGCTGATCTGAGCTTCTGCAAATTCAGAGATTCTCATCAAGTCAGACTAATTTACAGAGCTGAGCAGCGGGTAGGAGGAGATGCCGGGAGCTTTCCAGGGCGCTCAGCTGTCTGCCCGGGAAGAGCGCCACCTCCTCCATGCACTGCAGAGCCTGGAGAAGAGCTGCCCCAAGTGTCCTCGTGATGGACATGGCCTCGTTTCCTGCAGGATCTTCAGTGTCTGAAGGGCCAGCGAGGAGACAGATGGACTGGGGTCTCGCTGCGCTCCCTGAAGGCCTGAGATAACAGAGGAACAGAGGCTCGTTGACAGCCGTGTACCCGCAGGGCGCCCAGCTCTTCCCTCTGGCAGGAGGGAGCAGGGGACAGGCACGTCGCCCACTGGCTGCCCCAACATCCCACTGCCTGGCTCACCATGGTAGATGCACTCTCTCTTGGCCTGCTGCTGATCCCTCACAAGCTGCCCTAAGAGCCCTAGGAACACACACCCCGTCAGCCACCCTAGCTGCTCCCCGGGTGCAGCGCAGAGGGCCTGGGACAGGGGAAGCTCAGTCTCGTGGCTCACCGATGAACCTCACAGCTTCCCAGCGCAGGGGCTCCTGCGGGCTCCGTAGCTAGAGCAGGCTCTGGCCCAGGTAGTCCTGTGCCGCATTCTTCCTCCTCCTCTTGGCCAGCTGGAGAGGGAAGAGTGCAGGGTCAGCGCAGGGTGGTCCCGACCCTGTCCTGGGATGTGGGAATATGCATACCAGGCACTCACCGATCTGCCAGAACTGCGCTGTCGGTACCAGGTGCTCCAGCCACCTCCAGCACAGGAACTGTGCAGAACCAAGGAGGGTTTTCTGGGAGGCCAGCCAAACAGATGAGATGGCACCGCAGCCCAAGCAGCAGCAAAGCCCGCGTCCCCCGGAGCTCCTCCACAGGGAGGATGCAGCAGCAGGGGCTGATGCTGCCATGGGCTGCAATGCTCTTGGTGTTTGGGGGGCACCACAGGAGTAGCATCGCCCACCCCCAAATGAGTGCAATCCCCACCTTGGCCACGCTGTCTTTCTCATCGTGCAGCTGCAGATACAGCAGGACCAGGTTCCTGCACACCTCCTTCTGCATCTTCCTCTTCCCTTGGCCCTCCACAAAGCTCAGCATTTCCAAAAAAAAGGTCGATGGAGAGCTGTCACACAGTGCTGGACGCCTGCAGAGTAGGAAGGAAGAAAGGAAGGATGTCAGTGTCAGCAGCCCAACCTCCATGGTTGGGCAAGCAGGGCCATCACCATCAGTGAAGTGGGGGCAGAGTCTCTGAGCTGAGAGGCTGCAGGCAGATCACAGAATGACAGAATGGCCAAGGTTGGAAGGGACCTCAAGGATCACAGAATCACAGAATCACAGAATCACTAAGGTGGGAAAAGACCTATAAGATCATCCAGTCCAACCATCCACCTATCACCCATGGTTCTCGCTAAACTATATCCCTCAACACAACATCCAATCGTTCCTCGAACAGCTCCAGGGTCGGTGAGTCCACCACCTCCCTGGGCAGCCCATTCCAGTGCCTGACCACCCTTTCAGAGAAGTAGTATTTCCTAATATCCAGTCTGAATCTTCCCTGGCGCAGCTTGAAACCATTCCCCCTAGTCCCATTACCAGTTACCCGAGAGAAGAGGCCGACCCCCAGCTCGCTACAACCTCCCTTCAGGTAGTTATAGAGAGCAATAAGGTCTCCCCTGAGCCTCCTCTTCTCCAGACTGAACAATCCCAGCTCCCTCAGCCGCTCCTCATAAGGCCTGTGCTCCAGACCCCTCACCAGTTTTGTTGCCCTTCTTTGAACACGCTCCAGGGCCTCAATGTCTTTCTTGTAGTGAGGGGCCCAGAACTGGACACAGGAATCATGAATCTCCAATCCCCCTGCCACATGCAAGGCCACCAACTTCCACATCTAATAGTAGACCAGGCTGCCCAGGGCCCCATCCGGTCTGCTCTTGAACACCTCCAGGGACGGGGCATCCACAACCTCTCTGGGCAGCCTGTTCCAGCACCTCACCTCTCTCTCTGCAAAGAACTTCCCCCTGACATCCAACTTAAATCTTCCTTCCCTCAACTTAAAACCATTTCCCCTTGTCCTGTTATCTACCCTTTCAAAGAGCTGATATCTTGAGGATGGCCCCAGAACTGCTCTAAAGTGTGCAAGCTCTGCCCTGCAGAAAGTCTGCCCAGGGGCACGCAGCGCCTGGAACTGCAGACCGGCCAGGAAGTCCCCTGGTGTGCTGTCACAGGGCAGCAGGAATGGGCACGCTGGGCTCAAACCCACATCCCTCGTGTTCTGGGCTCCCTTCCACCCTTACGTCATTAAAGAGTGCTGGGAGCTTGCCGGACAGCTCCAGAGCCATGAGGCTGATCTTAGCCCCATCCAGGAGCTGCAGCAGGGTGCTGAGTATTGGTAGGGCTCGGATGTTGCTGTCTGCATCCTGCAGCTGCTCCATGATGCACAGCAGGAAGATGATCACTGGCCTTGTCTGCGGGAAAAAGACGCCTTCCTCTAGGTACAGATGCAAGCACAGTGAGGTCAAAACAGCTCCAGTGCCAGCCCCGACGATAGCAGGCAGTGATGGGATAGGCAGAGAGCACCAGCTCCTCACTGCCTGGAGAGGAGCTGAGCTGTAGGTGGTCCTGCTACAGCCCTGGGGCAGGCAGGCCCAGCCCAACCTGCAGCACCTGTGGCATTCCCGGCCGCCCCTGCTCACCGTGTCCTGCCTCTTGCTGAGCTGCAGGATGCCCCTGAGCACCAGCTGCTTCATGTCCACGCTCTGCCTCTGCAGATAGGTGGTGAAGAGTTTCAGGATGTGGTGCAGCTCTGTGGTGAGGTCCACGCACTCCAGCATCTGCAATACATGCGGCTCTTAGTGCTGGATCCAACAATCTGCTTGGGGAAAGACAGCAGGGCACAGCCAAGCCTGGCCCCAAGGGAGGCAGCAGGGCTCGTGCCAGCAATGGCCTTGCAGCCTCAAGTTGGCTGCTTCTGCAGCTGTTGCTCACCTCAATGAGGAAGACCATCGCCACCATCTGCCAGGAGTAGAAGCTATTGCTGAGCAGCTCAGCCAGCTGGTGGAAGATGGGGTCACACAGAGCACCAGGCAGTTCCCTCATGGCCCTGGCAGGATAAGAAGGCACCATGAGCCCCGAGCCAGGGGGACACAGCTGTGGCTGTGCAGCCCTCTTGCCAATGCCGCAGGGGCCACAGGCTATGGCAGCACTTTATCCAAGAACTGGGGACCCCCTGGCACCCCAAGGAAGGAGTTCTAGCCACCACCTGCACGCCCTGGAGCTGGGTGACGGTGCTGAGGAGCGCGTCCCAGCCCTGCTCCTGGATGGCCTCCATCTGCCTCTGGAGGCCCACGCTGCAGAGCAGCACCTTCAAGTCCTGCACCGCAGACCTGCAGGTGGAGAAGGGTGCGAGTCACATCGGGAGCCCCAGCAGCGGGGCCCTGGGTGCAGCGGGGGGACGGGGATGTGGCACGTGATGGGAGTGAGCTGGTGCTGCTGGTGCTCCTCCCAGATGATCTCCACCTCGTGCTGCGTCAGCTTGGTGGTGAAGGATGCTTGCAGGAGGAGGGCCAGGAAGAGCTTTGGGAAGATGGCCTGGGCCTCCTTCAGGACCAGAGGCAGCTGGAGTATTTCAGGTAGGGTCCTTGCTGCCTGCAGAAAGCACCCGGATACGATTCTTGCCCCGTCCCCCAGGTTTCTATCCCATCTCTACAACTGTAGGGATGGAGGAAGGGAGGGGGAGGGAGAGCGCGAGAGCTCCAGGCAGGTCAGATGTCAGGGCAGGGAGAAGGCTTGCGGGTGGACAGGGGAGGGGAGCGGGGACTCAGGCTCAGCTGGCTGAGTGAGGAACTCACGGCCAGGGCAAGGACACGTGGCCAGTCCTTGATGAATGGTGACGAGTACTGCTGAGAATGGTTTATCAGCACTCGGAGCAGCTTCTGCAGCGCCTTCTCCATGGCTGGGGGCTCTGAGAGCATTTCCTTCCACATGGTGACAGTGAGCCTGCAGGTTCCCCAGGGCTGTTGTCATGGCTGCCCTCGCCTGGCTGACGGCCGTGGGGTGGAGAAGGGAAGGGAGAGGAGCCCTGAGGGCTGTGGGCCCCGTACCTGGTGCAGGTGGGGGAGCAGACCAGCAGGCTGCTAACCGTCTCCTTTGGGAATTTGCTGGTCAGCACGAGCAGGGCCCTGCCCAGGCTTTTGAGAGCTGCCTTGTCTTTGGTGGAAGGCAGGCTGTTGTAGATGGTCTTCATGATCTTTCACAGCTGGAGGGGGACACAAGTGAGAATGGGATGGCACCGGAGCGGGGCCCTGCTGCCATCCCCGCTGCTGCCTGTCGGTCAAGCGCGGTGCCAGTGCCAGGGATGGAGCAGAGCCCCGAGGGCTGGAGCTGTGACAGTAGCAGGTTGCCACCTGCTGTGGAGGGAAGCAAGCCTCTGCTGCGAGCACATCTATCATGTGGGCAGCCAGATCGGTGCTGTGGAGGCTCGGCGCTGTCATCCTCTCAATGGTCGTGAGTAAGACATTCATCCTTTCAGGGTACAGGAGGTATTTCAGAAGGACCTGTGGGAAGAAGGAGGGGAGGAATGGCTCATCCCCTGCATGGCTGCTCAGCCGTGTCGGGGCCTCAAGAGAGCTGGGAGCAGGGGCTAGGCTGGGTGCTGGCGAGGATACGGAGTGTGAAGGCCCTATGGGCACCAGGGCTGCTCGGGGAAAGCGCCTGCACTCTTTCTGACACTGCAGGCCTGGGTTCTCCTGTGGGCTCAGGGTTTGCTCTTTGTACCTGGAAGATATTAGTGGCTCTGTTCTCATGGGAAGCCTCCTGGTGGAGCAAAGCTAGCTGGTTTTCCCAGAGCTGTGGCACTTTGGGCTCCTTCTGCTCCAGCCACAATCCTGGAGAGGAGCGCACACAATGTGAGTGAGGGGCCTGGGCACCTGGAGGTCTGAGGGACCTAGGCCAATGCAACTCCTCTCACTTGGGGTGGTGATGAAGGTGAAAAGCTGACAGACAGCCTTCATCGCCTCATCTCTGGTCCTCTCATCCATGGAGGTGCAGCACAGGATGAGGTGTCCGGCCAGCTTCCCCAGCACAGGGAAGCGTTGGTTCTCCTGGCACTTGTGCTGGAAGATGGCGGTTCCCATGAAGCAGGAGCACAGTTGGGGAGAGAGGCAGCAGAGGCGCATGGCTGAGCGAGGCAGCAGGGCCCAGCTCAAGCTCTGTGCAAGCCTGGAGACAGGTGAGACAGGTGGGCTGCGGCTGGGGAGCCAGGACGTGGTCCCCAGAGCTGTGCACACCAGGGCGCCTACCTCTGGCAAAGAGCAGGTGTTGGTGAAGGCTAGCAGCCTGACAATGCACGTTGCGGCCCTCTCCTCCACGGCCGCCACTTGGCACATGGGCAGCAGGAGCTGTGGAGAGAAAAGCTGCCGGTGTGCCCCCAGGACGAGGCAGTCTTCCTTGCGCTCGCTCCCCAGCTGCAGGGGGGGTGGGTGTTTTTGTCCCTGTCCTACTGCAGCCCTGCCGCCCTCCCGCTGCTCCCCACCCATCCCTCTGACCCCACAAGGGCCGGCCTCGGGCCAGCATCCTCTGCCTGTAGCAGGCCCTGGGGGGACCTTGCGTGGATCCCCCCTTCACAACCTTGAACCGTCCCCGCAAATCCCAGCCTTGCCACAGCCAGACCTCCAAGATATTCTGCAGCTCCATGAGGACAGTGGTGCTGGCGCTGCCCACCAGCCCCTGCAGCAGGTGGTGCAGGGCTTCCATGATCTGCAAGAAGGACAGGGGTCAGGGCAGCCATCCCTGCTGTGTCCTGCTGGCAGCAGAGGGGCATCCCGGATGGTGATGCCCAGGAAGCATTCCCAGGGCTCAGCCCGTGCTCACCTCCATGCAGGATGCAGCATCCCGGTCCTTGTCATCCTCGTGGCGAGGGAGATGGAGGACAGTGCTGATGCAGGTGTGCAGGAGACCATTCTTCTCCTTCTCGGGAAGCAGCCGTGCTCTGCTGCAAGGGGAGAGAGGGCAGAGGCGTGATGCTCTGCTCAGGGCCCCCAGCCAGAACCAGTGCCACCACGTTGGCCAAAGCTGGGCTGGGGTGGTACCTCATGGCCTACTGCCGCAGCTCCACGTCTAGGCACTCGGCAGGCTCCTCCTGCAGCAGCACCTGTGGGCACAGCAGGATGGGACGTTGCAGTGTATCCTGTTTGTTGTGCGGAGCCCAGGCACCCCATCCCAGCTCCCGCTGCTCCCCTTACCTCAATGCACTGCGCCACCTCCAACGTGCAGGCACACAGGTGCTTATGAGCCTCGCTGTCCTTGAGGGCGGCTGTGCAGGCAGTGCGGATGCAGGCCAGAAAGCTCAGCTTCTGTGCCTGTGCCTGAGACAGGGAGGGGAGTTACAGGTGCTGGCATCAGGGGACCCCGGCACCCTCAGGGCACGGCCGGGGAGGGGCAGCCAGGGAAGCACAGAGTGCCCGCTACCTGGGGCTGCACGTGCAGCAAGCGTGGATGTAGCTCAGGGGATCCTCCTCCTGCGGTGACACGACGGAGGCAGAAGGATCCTCAGCTGAGCCCAATGGCCCTTGCAGGGGCTGCACCTCACACACCTCATAGGGCCCCTGCTGGGCCCCGGGGTTGCAGGATGCCCTAGGTCTCTCTGGCCATGCCTCTCGGGGTTGGCTTGAATGTCGCTGTTCTATCTTGAAGCACAAGAGGGAACAGCGGCAAATGCGCCTGCTGTTCCAGCTCTGCCTTCAGGGGGACGAGTCCCACTGTAAGATGGCAGTGATGTCACCCTATTCTGCCCGGCTCCAAACAGAACCCCCGCTCTTGCCCTGGGCTTGCCCACAGCCCCGCAGCCATCGGGGCAGTTTTGTTCTGGAAGGAGCCCTCGACTTCACTGTGTGCATTTGCCCCAGCTGCAGCGCTGGGGTCTGGGAGTCCTTCTCAGAGCCCTTCAGCCCCGCATCCCCCCCCGGTAAAATTAAACTGTGTCACCGTTTCCACTGGGACAGAGTTGAGTTTTCCTTTTTGGCATCTGGTGCTCTCTTTTGGCTTTAGGAGAAAAACAGTGTTGATAACACAGCAGTGTCTCTAGCTGTTGCTGAGCAATGCTGCACTGAACCTGCAGGCGTTTCAGCTTCTCAGCTCGTCATAGTGTCCTGTGGGGAGGGGCTGAGGGGGCACCAGGAGCTGAGAGGGCACAGAACCGGGACAACTTGTGGCAACTTAAGCATGGGCTCCGTTGCTTGTGCAGGACAGAGACCTTTATCATACGTGCTCACAGCCTTTTATACCCCTGCAACAGCCCCTTGGATCCGTGAGTATTTACATCTGGCACAAGTAGCTGCTGAGCTTCTTTACTCATCCCAAGGTGTTTTGGATATCAAAGCACTTTATTTTCATGTGGTCCCACCTCAGTGCACGCCGTCACAAGGATGGGCAACAACATCTTCAGTGCAAGCTCTGTTATGCAAGGGAGAGATGGAAGTAAGAACTCAGGGGAGAAAAGATCCTTGGATTTGTTTCAGTAGCGTGATACTGGTATGCCTGTCAGTGTTTCTTGAGATTTATACACACTAGAAAGTGTGATTGGTGTGTGGTTTGATTCAATCTCATTGCAGTAACATCTGCAAACAACACTAAGCTGGGAGGAGCTGCAGAAAGATGTTAACAAATTGGAGGGCCGGGCAGTCGCCAACAACATGAAGTTAACAAGAGCAAGTGGGACAGCCTTGGCTCTGTGCACACACAGCGGGAGGAGAGGCTGGAGAGCTGCCCCCCAGAAAGGGCTCTGGGGGTTCTGGTTAATGGCCAATCGCATGTGAGCCAGCAGCGTGCCCTGACAGCCCAAAGGACCAATCATAGCCTGGGGTGCATCAGGCCCAGCACTGCCCAGGAAAGGACTGTCCCGCTCTGCTCTGCTGTGCCCACTGCAGCCTGTGAGAATGTCTGGCACTGCTTCCCAAAGTGGCTGCATTCTCCTTGGGATCTGTGCCCAGCAGTGCCCACAGCCTGCTCTGCTGCGCTGTGAGAAGGCAAGTCCTACCCTGGGGACAGATGGCTGCAAGCCCTCCTTGCTCTTGGTTCCCGAGGCTTCCAAGGTAATGCTTTGGCATCCCCCACTTAGCCAGGTGCTACTCCCTGCATCCCCTTGACTTGCTGATGAACTGCTGCTCTGGCAATCCCTGTGCCTTCCCTGAGTGGTGTCTTGTGGAATACAGAAATGACACACGGGTTTGGTATGCACTAAGGGAAGAGGAGGAGTGGAAGCAGGTCCCAGCTGGGCATCACGGCAACCCCCATCGTGACCTACCTCGCTTCCATCGGTGCCCCTATGTAATGGGTTTGAGGCTCTGGGACTTGAGGGAGAAGTGCGTGAGGATGCAGTGGGAGGCCCACCCATGAGGTTTCCTAGGGTGAGGCAGCTGACTCCACAGCTCGAGACTGCCTCAGCCAAGAAGGACAGCAGGGAGGTGTGCTGCCTCCTTGGCACCCAGGTCAGGGTTATTTCTAGGAACCTTCCTTGTCTGGTTCGCCCCTCTGATTGTTATCCATTAGTGACAGTTCAGGCCGGCAGTGATGGAGTTGCTGACAGAAGCCTGAGGACTACCAAAAAGGACTTGAGGGTCCCAGGGTGCTTAGTAGAGGGAGTGGGTGTACAGCTTGTATTTTCCACTATCCCTTCAGTGGCAGGGGATTGGAAGGGATATTGAAAGGAGCAGGAAAACCCATCTCATAAATACGTGGCTGAGAGGCTGCTGCAATCACAATAATTTTGATTTCTTTGCCCATGAGGTGGTTTGCTTGGCACCTGGCCTGATGGGTCCCATCTGTCTCAAAGGGGGAAATGGATCCCAGTCCAGCGTGTGCCCGCAGTTGCTCCATTATTGCCATAGAGTCATAGAATCATAGAATCACTCAGGTTGGAAAAGACCTTAAAGATCATCGAGTCCAACCATGACCTATCCATACTACCCTAACTAACAACCCTCTGCTAAATCATGTCCCTGAGCACCACATCCAAATGGCTTTTGAACACATCCAGGGATGGTGATTCAAGCACTTCCCTGGGGAAACTCAGGGAGGGCAGATTTAGGTTAGATATAAGGAAAAAAAATCTGCTACAGTGAAGGTGGTGAGGCACTGGAACAGGCTGCCTGCTGTTGTGGTGGATGCCCCATGCCTGGAGATCTTCAAGGCAAGGCCAATAACACAGCTCCGCATGGCACAAGAACTAAGGCATTGCAAGGGCTTACCACCCTTGCCGATGAATTGGCAGAGAATTCAGCAATAAATACTTCTATCCCTGGATGGCTGGAGTCTTGGTTTGCTAAACGGAAAGGAATGATTGTGTCCCTATTTACTTCTTTGGTTGTAGTAGCAGGAACCCTGATGGCCGTCACTTGCTGTGTGAGGGGACTGGGACAGCAATTGATCAAGACAGCACTATTGAAGCAAACACCAGTGGAGCCACCACCATATTCGGATAAAATGATGGTTTTAGAGGAGATGGGGAGTGAAGAAAGGGAAGAAGAGGAAGATGTCCATGAAACTGTACCATAGAAAAAAATTGCAGAAATCAACCATGCATAAAGAAGAAAAGAGGGACAAATTGTGGGAACTGTGGGAATGGAATGTTGTTTCTGCATTAGATATTGAAAAGGGGGAACTGAGCTGAAGAAGTAAGAGCACAATGTGTTTGTATTTTGTAACTTGGCCTGAGAAATAGCTGATATGAAAAAGTAGAAACACCAGATATTTTAGAAGCATAATTTAGAAATACAGTTGCTGAATTATCTGATTATTGCAGTTTTGCAATCAAGACTTAGTTTTAAAATGCTGTGAATAGAATGGCTATAGTATTGTGGACTAGAAAGCGTGTTGTAAGGCTGTTCTGTTTGGACAAGAGACCCTCAGCAAAAGAAAAACAGACTTAACAACCATCAAGGCAGCCAGGGCCTCCACACAAGGCCGGATTGTCTCACTCTGTGGGCAGGCTGGGATGCAGCAGGTGGGCATCAGGATCCTTCCCTCTGTCCTTCTTCCAAACTTATCCCTATCCGAGAACGAGATGTCCAGAACTAATGGCCGAGTGCTGAATGTGCACATGTCAGAAGTTAAATAATTAGCAGTACATGTTTAGCTAGCAACAATTGATGTGTAGCTGGTTTCCGTGTGTTGAGTTGAGCATTGGGAAGATTTGTGAACCTGAAGCACTCAGGCAATGAGGAACCAGGCGAGGGAAAGATCAGCAACGGGTAATAGGGCATAAAAGATGTCACACTGTCTCTGCGGGAGACACTGCCACTGAATAAAGTCTGCTTTTATCGTTCTCTACCCCCAGACCGACCGGCACTGCCGCTTGCGTTCCGTCACGAGGGAGCCGGAATCACGTCTGCCGGCCGCACCGTTTGCTTTTCCTCTTCCATGGCTCAAACCGGCAAACGGAATGTTGGAGGCTATGGCAGAACTAGAGGACTTCTCTTCGGTCCACTTGCGAGGGCTGGAGAATGAGAATTGAGTTTTCCAGGATTGTGGAGTCTTGACCTTGAGGTTCCAGGGGTGAAATGTGACTTTTCCCCTGGTCGTTTGCCTTGTCTGCAAATGCTATTTTATCCCGTTCCCTTTTGTGTTTTCTCTGGGCAGTCTTCTTTCTTTGTTTTGTCTTAGTGCTGAGCTCTTGAAATGAGGAGCAGACTCTAACCTGAAAAGCTATTGCGCTTAGGTGTGGAAACTGCTCTTTGATGAGTGAAGCTCAAGTAAATTGGAGCACAGCGTTGCAGTCCTTTCTTCTACCAAAAGATGGAGCAAACGAGCTACCGAACGGCCTGTGTGGCTCATAGGCTTGCTAAGCAAGCAGGAACTGTTCCGCAAGGAAGGTTGGTTTTCTGTTTTCTGTTCAATCTTCATACATCTCATAATTTGCGCTGAAAGGAACGAGGCAGTTTGCTATACTGAATTGACCAGGGTGGATGGTAACAGATGGGTTGGTTAAAAAGGGGTTAATTAGGAGACTGAATGTGTACAAGTCTATGGGGCCGGATGGCGTGCATCCCAGGGTTCTGAAGGAGCTGGCTGAGGTGGTTGCCGAGCCGCTCTCCACCATATTTGAGAAGTCGTGGCTGTCAGGTGTGGTCCCGGATGACTGGAGGAAGGGTCACGTCACTGCCATTTACAAGAAAGGGAGCAAGGAGGACCCCGGGAACTACAGGCCGGTGAGTCTCACCTGTGTGCCTGGGAAGATCATGGAACAGATCATCCTGGATGACATGCTTGATCACATGAGGAAAGGGCGTGTGATCCGTGACAGCCAGCACGGCTTCACCAGAGGAAGGTCATGCTTGACCAATCTGGTGGCCTTTTATGATGGAGTGACGGCATCGGTGGACAAGGGAAAGGCGACTGATGTCATTTACCTGGACTTGAGCAAAGCCTTTGACATGGTCCCCCACCACATCCTTATCTCCAAATTGGAGGGATGTGGATTTGATGGGTGGACCACTCAATGGATAAAAAACTGGTTGAAAGGCCGCAGACAGAGGGTGGTCATCAATGGCTCTATGTCCAGGTGGAGGCCGGTAACGAGTGGCGTCCCCCAGGGGTCTGTCTTGGGACCGGTCCTCGTTAACATCTTTATCAATGACATCGATGATGGAATTGAGTGCACCCTCAGCAAGTTTGCTGACGACACCAAGCTGAGTGGTGCGGTCGACACAGCTGAAGGAAAGGATGCCATTCAGAGGGACCTCGAGAGACTAGAAAGGTGGACCCGGGTGAACCTGATGCGGTTCAACACGGCAAAGTGCAGAGTTTTGCGCTTGGGCCGGAGAAATCCCAGGCATCCCTACAGACTGGAAGGAGCGGTCCTTGAGAGCAGCCCTGTGGAGAAGGACCTGGGGGTCCTGATAGATGAAAAACTTAACATGAGCTAGCAGTGTGCCCTTGCGGCTCGGAAGGCGAATGGTATCCTGGGCTCCATCAAAAGAGGCGTGGCCAGCAGGGACAGGGAGGTGATTGTTCCTCTCTCCTCTGCTCTTGTGAGGCCCCATCTGGAGTACTGCGTCCAGGTCTGGAGCCCCCAGTACAAGAAAGACAGGGAGCTGTTGGAGAGGGTCCAGAGGAGAGCCACCAAGATGATCAGGGGATTGGAGCACCTCCCCTATGAGGACAGGCTGAAGGAGCTGGGTTTGTTCAGCCTAGAGAAAAGAAGGCTGCGGGGTGAGCTCATTGCAGCCTTTCAGTACCTAAAGGGAGCCTACAAAGAGGAGGGGAATCAACTCTTGGAAAGGGTGAGTGACAGCAGGACAAGGGGAAATGGTTTTAAGCTGAGGGAAGGGAGATTTAGGTTGGATGTCAGGGGGAAATTCTTTACAGAGAGAGTGGTGAGGTACTGGAACAGCTGCCCAGAGAGGTTGTGGATGCCCCATCCCTGGAGGTGTTCAAGGGCAGATTGGATGGGGCCCTGGGCAGCCTGGTCTAGCATGAGGTGGGATGATTGGTGGCCCTGCATGTGGCAGGGGGGTTGGAGATGCATGATCCTTGAGGTCCCTTCCAACCCTGGCAATTCTGTGATTCTGTGAGACTTGTGTGATCAGTTCTTCTTTCAATTATTTCATCCAGCTTCATGTGAAAAGGATATTTTAGGTGAATCCTTTCACCTCTTGCAGGAGCAAGTATGCCTGTGCTGCTGCTGATCTGAGCTTCTGCAAATTCAGAGATTCTCATCAAGTCAGACTAATTTGCAGAGCTGAGCAGCGGGTAGGAGGAGATGCCGGGAGCTTTCCAGGGCGCTCAGCTGTCTGCCCGGGAAGAGCGCCACCTCCTCCATGCACTGCAGAGCCTGGAGAAGAGCTGCCCCAAGTGTCCTCGTGGTGGACATGGCCTCGTTTCCTGCAGGATCTTCAGTGTCTGAAGGGCCAGCGAGGAGACAGATGGACTGGGGTCTCGCTGCGCTCCCTGAAGGCCTGAGATAACAGAGGAACAGAGGCTCGTTGACAGCCGGCCGTGTACCCGCAGGGCGCCCAGCTCTTCCCTCTGGCAGGAGGGAGCAGGGGACAGGCACGTCGCCCACTGGCTGCCCCAACATCCCACTGCCTGGCTCACCATGGTAGATGCACTCTCTCTTGGCCTGCTGCTGATCCCTCACAAGCTGCCCTAAGAGCCCTAGGAACACACACCCCGTCAGCCACCCTAGCTGCTCCCCGGGTGCAGCGCAGAGGGCCTGGGACAGGGGAAGCTCAGTCTCGTGGCTCACCGATGAACCTCACAGCTTCCCAGCGCAGGGGCTCCTGCGGGCTCCGTAGCTAGAGCAGGCTCTGGCCCAGGTAGTCCTGTGCCGCATTCTTCCTCCTCCTCTTGGCCAGCTGGAGAGGGAAGAGTGCAGGGTCAGCGCAGGGTGGTCCCGACCCTGTCCTGGGATGTGGGAATATGCATAGCAGGCACTCACCGATCTGCCAGAACTGCGCTGTCGGTACCAGGTGCTCCAGCCACCTCCAGCGCAGGAACCGTGCAGCACCAAGGAGGGCTTTCTGGGAGGCCTGCCAAACAGATGAGCTGGCACCGCAGCCCAAGCAGCAGCAAAGCCCGCGTCCCCCGGAGCTCCTCCACAGGGAGGATGCAGCAGCAGGGGCTGATGCTGCCATGGGCTGCAATGCTCTTGGTGTTTGGGGGGCACCACAGGAGTAGCATCGCCCTCCCCCAAATGAGTGCAATCCCCACCTTGGCCACGCTGTCTTTCTCATCGTGCAGCTGCAGATACAGCAGGACCAGGTTCCTGCACACCTCCTTCTGCATCTTCCTCTTCCCTTGGGCCTCCACAAAGCTCAGCATTTCCAAACAAAAGGTCGATGGAGAGCTGTCACACAGTGCTGGACGCCTGCAGAGTAGGAAGGAAGAAAGGAAGGATGTCAGTGTCAGCAGCCCAACCTCCATGGTTGGGCAAGCAGGGCCATCACCATCAATGAAGTGGGGGCAGAATCTCTGAGCTGAGAGGCTGCAGGCAGATCACAGAATGACAGAATGGCCAAGGTTGGAAGCGACCTCAAGGATCACAGAATCACAGAATCACAGAATCACAGAATCACTAAGGTTGGAAAAGACCTATAAGATCATCCAGTCCAACCATCCACCTATCACCCATGGTTCTCGCTAAACTATATCCCTCAACACAACATCCAATCGTTCCTTGAACTGCTCCAGGGTCTGTGACCCCACCACCTCCCTGGGCAGCCCATTCCAGTGCCTGACCACCCTTTCAGAGAAGTAGTATTTCCTAATATCCAGTCTGAATCTTCCCTGGCGCAGCTTGAAACCATTCCCCCTAGTCCCATCACCAGTTACCCGAGAGAAGAGGCCGACCCCCAGCTCGCTACAACCTCCCTTCAGGTAGTTCTAGAGAGCAATAAGGTCTCCCCTGAGCCTCCTCTTCTCCAGACTGAACAATCCCAGCTCCCTCAGCCGCTCCTCATAAGGCCTGTGCTCCAGACCCCTCACCAGTTTTGTTGCCCTTCTTTGAACACGCTCCAGGGCCTCAATGTCTTTCTTGGAGTGAGGGGCCCAGAACTGGACACAGGAATCATGAATCTCCAATCCCCCTGCCACATGCAAGGCCACCAACTTCCACATCTAATAGTAGACCAGGCTGCCCAGGGCCCCATCCAGTCTGCTCTTGAACACCTCCAGGGACGGGGCATCCACAACCTCTCTGGGCAGCCTGTTCCAGCACCTCACCTCTCTCTCTGCAAAGAACTTCCCCCTGACATCCAACCTACATCTTCCTTCCCTCAACTTAAAACCATTTCCCCTTGTCCTGTTATCTACCCTTTCAAAGAGTTGATATCTTGAGGATGGCCCCAGAACTGCTCTAAAGTGTGCAAGTTCTGCCCTGCAGAAAGTCTGCCCAGGGGCACGCAGCGCCTGGAACTGCAGACCGGCCAGGAAGTCCCCTGGTGCGCTGTCACAGGGCAGCAGGAATGGGCACGCTGGGCTCAAACCCACATCCCTCGTGTTCCGGGCTCCCTTCCACCCTTACGTCATTAAAGAGTGCTGGGAGCTTGCCGGACAGCTCCAGAGCCATGAGGCTGATCTTAGCCCCATCCAGGAGCTGCAGCAGGGTGCTGAGTATTGGTAGGGCTCGGATGTTGCTGTCTGCATCCTGCAGCTGCTCCATGATGCACAGCAGGAAGATGATCACTGGCCTTGTCTGCGGGAAAAAGACGCCTTCCTCTAGGTACAGATGCAAGCACAGTGAGGTCAAAACAGCTCCAGTGCCAGCCCCGACGATAGCAGGCAGTGATGGGATAGGCAGAGAGCACCAGCTCCTCACTGCCTGGAGAGGAGCTGAGCTGTAGGTGGTCCTGCTACAGCCCTGGGGCAGGCAGGCCCAGCCCAACCTGCAGCACCTGTGGCATTCCCGGCCGCCCCTGCTCACCGTGTCCTGCCTCTTGCTGAGCTGCAGGATGCCCCTGAGCACCAGCTGCTTCATGTCCACGCTCTGCCTCTGCAGATAGGTGGTGAAGAGTTTCAGGATGTGGTGCAGCTCTGTGGTGAGGTCCACGCACTCCAGCATCTGCAATACATGCGGCTCTTAGTGCTGGATCCAACAATCTGCTTGGGGAAAGACAGCAGGGCACAGCCAAGCCTGGCCCCGAGGGAGGCAGCAGGGCTCGTGCCAGCAATGGCCTTGCAGCCTCAAGTTGGCTGCTTCTGCAGCTGTTGCTCACCTCAATGAGGAAGACCATCGCCACCATCTGCCAGGAGTAGAAGCTATTGCTGAGCAGCTCAGCCAGCTGGTGGAAGATGGGGTCACACAGAGCACCAGGCAGTTCCCTCATGGCCCTGGCAGGATAAGAAGGCACCATGAGCCCCGAGCCAGGGGGACACAGCTGTGGCTGTGCAGCCCTCTTGCCAATGCCGCAGGGGCCACAGGCTATGGCAGCACTTTATCCAAGAACTGGGGACCCCCTGGCACCCCAAGGAAGGAGTTCTAGCCACCACCTGCACGCCCTGGAGCTGGGTGACGGTGCTGAGGAGCGCGTCCCAGCCCTGCTCCTGGATGGCCTCCATCTGCCTCTGGAGGCCCACGCTGCAGAGCAGCACCTTCAAGTCCTGCACCGCGGACCTGCAGGTGGAGAAGGGTGCGAGTCACATCGGGAGCCCCAGCAGCGGGGCCCTGGGTGCAGCGGGGGGACGGGGATGTGGCACCTGATGGGAGTGAGCTGGTGCTGCTGGTGCTCCTCCCAGATGATCTCCACCTCGTGCTGCGTCAGCTTGGTGGTGAAGGATGCTTGCAGGAGGAGGGCCAGGAAGAGCTTTGGGAAGATGGCCTGGGCCTCCTTCAGGACCAGAGGCAGCTGGAGTGTTTCAGGTAGGGTCCTTGCTGCCTGCAGAAAGCACCCGGATACGATTCTTGCCCCGTCCCCCAGGTTTCTATCCCATCTCTACAACTGTAGGGATGGAGGAAGGGAGGGGGAGGGAGAGCGCGAGAGCTCCAGGCAGGTCAGATGTCAGGGCAGGGAGAAGGCTTGCGGGTGGACAGGGGAGGGGAGCGGGGACTCAGGCTCAGCTGGCTGAGTGAGGAACTCACGGCCAGGGCAAGGACACGTGGCCAGTCCTTGATGAATGGTGACGAGTACTGCTGAGAATGGTTGATCAGCACTCGGAGCAGCTTCTGCAGCGCCTTCTCCATGGCTGGGGGCTCTGAGAGCATTTCCTTCCACATGGTGACAGTGAGCCTGCAGGTTCCCCAGGGCTGTTGTCATGGCTGCCCTCGCCTGGCTGACGGCCGTGGGGTGGAGAAGGGAAGGCAGAGGAGCCCTGAGGGCTGTGGGCCCCGTACCTGGTGCAGGTGGGGGAGCAGACCAGCAGGCTGCTAACCGTCTCCTTTGGGAATTTGCTGGTCAGCACGAGCAGGGCCCTGCCCAGGCTTTTGAGAGCTGCCTTGTCTTTGGTGGAAGGCAGGCTGTTGTAGATGGTCTTCATGATCTTTCACAGCTGGAGGGGGACACAAGTGAGAATGGGATGGCACCGGAGCGGGGCCCTGCTGCCATCCCCGCTGCTGCCTGTCGGTCAAGCGCGGTGCCAGTGCCAGGGATGGAGCAGAGCCCCGAGGGCTGGAGCTGTGACAGTAGCAGGTTGCCACCTGCTGTGGAGGGAAGCAAGCCTCTGCTGCGAGCACATCTATCATGTGGGCAGCCAGATCGGTGCTGTGGAGGCTCGGCGCTGTCATGCTCTCAATGGTCATGAGTAAGACATTCATCCTTTCAGGGTACAGGAGGTATTTCAGAAGGACGTGTGGGAAGAAGGAGAGGAGGAATGGCTCATCCCCTGCATGGCTGCTCAGCCGTGTCGGGGCCTCAAGAGAGCTGGGAGCAGGGGCTAGGCTGGGTGCTGGCGAGGATACGGAGTGTGAAGGCCCTATGGGCACCAGGGCTGCTCGGGGAAAGCGCCTGCACTCTTTCTGACACTGCAGGCCTGGGTTCTCCTGTGGGCTCAGGGTTTGCTCTTTGTACCTGGAAGATATTAGTGGCTCTGTTCTCATGGGAAGCCTCCTGGTGGAGCAAAGCTAGCTGGTTTTCCCAGAGCTGTGGCACTTTGGGCTCCTTCTGCTCCAGCCACAATCCTGGAGAGGAGCGCACACAATGTGAGTGAGGGGCCTGGGCACCTGGAGGTCTGAGGGACCTAGGCCAATGCAACTCCTCTCACTTGGGGTGGTGATGAAGGTGAAAAGCTGACAGACAGCCTTCATCGCCTCATCTCTGGTCCTCTCATCCATGGAGGTGCAGCACAGGATGAGGTGTCCGGCCAGCTTCCCCAGCACAGGGAAGCGTTGGTTCTCCTGGCACTTGTGCTGGAAGATGGCGGTTCCCATGAAGCAGGAGCACAGTTGGGGAGAGAGGCAGCAGAGGCGCATGGCTGAGCGAGGCAGCAGGGCCCAGCTCAAGCTCTGTGCAAGCCTGGAGACAGGTGAGACAGGTGGGCTGCGGCTGGGGAGCCAGGACGTGGTCCCCAGAGCTGTGCACACCAGGGCGCCTACCTCTGGCAAAGAGCAGGTGTTGGTGAAGGCTAGCAGCCTGACAATGCACGTTGCGGCCCTCTCCTCCACGGCCGCCACTTGGCACATGGGCAGCAGGAGCTGTGGAGAGAAAAGCTGCCGGTGTGCCCCCAGGACGAGGCAGTCGTCCTTGCGCTCGCTCCCCAGCTGCAGGGGGGGTGGGTGTTTTTGTCCCTGTCCTACTGCAGCCCTGCTGCCCTCCCGCTGCTCCCCACCCATCCCTCTGACCCCACAAGGGCCGGCCTCGGGCCAGCATCCTCTGCCTGTAGCAGGCCCTGGGGGGACCTTGCGTGGATCCCCCCTTCACAACCTTGAACCGTCCCCGCAAATCCCAGCCTTGCCACAGCCAGACCTCCAAGATATTCTGCAGCTCCATGAGGACAGTGGTGCTGGCGCTGCCCACCAGCCCCTGCAGCAGGCGGTGCAGGGCTTCCATGATCTGCAAGAAGGACAGGGGTCAGGGCAGCCATCCCTGCTGTGTCCTGCTGGCAGCAGAGGGGCATCCCGGATGGTGATGCCCAGGAAGCATTCCCAGGGCTCAGCCCGTGCTCACCTCCATGCAGGATGCAGCATCCCGGTCCTTGTCATCCTCGTGGCGAGGGAGATGGAGGACAGTGCTGATGCAGGCGTGCAGGAGACCATTCTTCTCCTTCTCGGGAAGCAGCCGTGCTCTGCTGCAAGGGGAGCGAGGGCAGAGGCGTGATGCTCTGCTCAGGGCCCCCAGCCAGAACCAGTGCCACCACGTTGGCCAAAGCTGGCCTGGGGTGGTACCTCATGGCCTACTGCCGCAGCTCCACGTCTAGGCACTCGGCAGGCTCCTCCTGCAGCAGCACCTGTGGGCACAGCAGGATGGGACGTTGCAGTGTATCCTGTTTGGTGTGCGGAGCCCAGGCACCCCATCCCAGCTCCCGCTGCTCCCCTTACCTCAATGCACTGCGCCACCTCCAACGTGCAGGCACACAGGTGCTTCTGAGCCTCGCTGTCCTTGAGGGCGGCTGTGCAGGCAGTGCGGATGCAGGCCAGAAAGCTCAGCTTCTGTGCCTGTGCCTGAGACAGGGAGGGGAGTTACAGGTGCTGGCATCAGGGGACCCCGGCACCCTCAGGGCACGGCCGGGCAGGGGCAGCCAGGGAAGCACAGAGTGCCCGCTACCTGGGGCTGCACGTGCAGCAAGCGTGGATGTAGCTCAGGGGATCCTCCTCCTGCGGTGACACGACGGAGGCAGAAGGATCCTCAGCTGAGCCCAATGGCCCTTGCAGGGGCTGCACCTCACACACCTCATAGGGCCCCTGCTGGGCCCCGGGGTTGCAGGATGCCCTAGGTCTCTCTGGCCATGCCTCTCGGGGTTGGCTTGAATGTCGCTGTTCTATCTTGAAGCACAAGAGGGAACAGCGGCAAATGCGCCTGCTGTTCCAGCTCTGCCTTCAGGGGGACGAGTCCCACTGTAAGATGGCAGTGATGTCACCCTATTCTGCCCGGCTCCACCCAGAACCCCCCCTCTTGCCCTGGGCTTGCCCACAGCCCCGCAGCCATCGGGGCAGTTTTGTTCTGGAAGGAGCCCTCAACTTCACTGTGTGCATTTGCCCCAGCTGCAGCGCTGGGGTCTGGGAGTCCTTCTCAGAGCCCTTCAGCCCCGCATCCCCCCCGGTAAAATTAAACTGTGTCACCGTTTCCACTGGGACAGAGTTGAGTTTTCCTTTTTGGCATCTGGTGCTCTCTTTTGGCTTTAGGAGAAAAACAAAGAGTGTTGATAACACAGCAGTGTCTCTAGCTGTTGCTGAGCAATGCTGCACTGAACCTGCAGGCGTTTCAGCTTCTCAGCTCGTCATAGTGTCCTGCGGGGAGGGGCTGAGGGGGCACCAGGAGCTGAGAGGGCACAGAACCGGGACAGCTTGTGGCAACTTAAGCATGGGCTCCGTTGCTTGTGCAGGACAGAGACCTTTATCATACGTGCTCACAGCCTTTTATACCCCTGCAACAGCCCCTTGGATCCGTGAGTATTTACATCTGGCACAAGTAGCTGCTGAGCTTCTTTACTCATCCCAAGGTGTTTTGGATATCAAAGCACTTTATTTTCATGTGGTCCCACCTCAGTGCACGCCGTCACAAGGATGGGCAACAACATCTTCATTGCAAGCTCTGTTATGCAAGGGAGAGATGGAAGTAAGAACTCAGGGGAGAAAAGATCCTTGGATTTGTTTCAGTAGCGTGATACTGGTATGCCTGTCAGTGTTTCTTGAGATTTATACACACTAGAAAGTGTGATTGGTGTGTGGTTTGATTCAATCTCATTGCAGTAACATCTGCAAACAACACTAAGCTGGGAGGAGCTGCAGAAAGATGTTAACAAATTGGAGGGCCGGGCAGTCGCCAACAACATGAAGTTAACAAGAGCAAGTGGGACAGCCTTGGCTCTGTGCACACACAGCGGGAGGAGAGGCTGGAGAGCTGCCCCCCAGAAAGGGCTCTGGGGGTTCTGGTTAATGGCCAATCGCATGTGAGCCAGCAGCGTGCCCTGACAGCCCAAAGGACCAATCATAGCCTGGGGTGCATCAGGCCCAGCACTGCCCAGGAAAGGACTGTCCCGCTCTGCTCTGCTGTGCCCACTGCAGCCTGTGAGAATGTCTGGCACTGCTTCCCAAAGTGGCTGCATTCTCCTTGGGATCTGTGCCCAGCAGTGCCCACAGCCTGCTCTGCTGCGCTGTGAGAAGGCAAGTCCTACCCTGGGGACAGATGGCTGCAAGCCCTCATTGCTCTTGGTTCCCGAGGCTTCCAAGGTAATGCTTTGGCATCCCCCACTTAGCCAGGTGCTACTCCCTGCATCCCCTTGACTTGCTGATGAACTGCTGCTCTGGCAATCCCTGTGCCTTCCCTGAGTGGTGTCTTGTGGAATACAGAAATGACACACGGGTTTGGTATGCACTAAGGGAAGAGGAGGAGTGGAAGCAGGTCCCAGCTGGGCATCACGGCAACCCCCATCCTGACCTACCTCGCTTCCATCGGTGCCCCTATGTAATGGGTTTGAGGCTCTGGGACTTGAGGGAGAAGTGCGTGAGGATGCAGTGGGAGGCCCACCCATGAGGTTTCCTAGGGTGAGGCAGCTGACTCCACAGCTCGAGACTGCCTCAGCCAAGAAGGACAGCAGGGAGGTGTGCTGCCTCCTTGGCACCCAGGTCAGGGTTATTTCTAGGAACCTTCCTTGTCTGGTTCGCCCCTCTGATTGTTATCCATTAGTGACAGTTCAGGCCGGCAGTGATGGAGTTGCTGACAGAAGCCTGAGGACTACCAAAAAGGACTTGAGGGTCCCAGGGTGCTTAGTAGAGGGAGTGGGTGTACAGCTTGTATTTTCCACTATCCCTTCAGTGGCAGGGGATTGGAAGGGATATTGAAAGGAGCAGGAAAACCCATCTCATAAATATGTGGCTGAGAGGCTGCTGCAATCACAATAATTTTGATTTCTTTGCCCATGAGGTGGTTTGCTTGGCACCTGGCCTGATGGGTCCCATCTGTCTCAAAGGGGGAAATGGATCCCAGTCCAGCGTGTGCCCGCAGTTGCTCCATTATTGCCATAGAGTCATAGAATCATAGAATCACTCAGGTTGGAAAAGACCTGAAAGATCATCGAGTCCAACCATGACCTATCCATACTACCCTAACTAACAACCCTCTGCTAAATCATGTCCCTGAGCACCACATCCAAATGGCTTTTGAACACATCCAGGGATGGTGATTCAAGCACTTCCCTGGGGAAACTCAGGGAGGGCAGATTTAGGTTAGATATAAGGAAAAAAAATCTGCTACAGTGAAGGTGGTGAGGCACTGGAACAGGCTGCCTGCTGTTGTGGTGGATGCCCCATGCCTGGAGATCTTCAAGGCAAGGCCAATAACACAGCTCCGCATGGCACAAGAACTAAGGCATTGCAAGGGCTTACCACCCTTGCCGATGAATTGGCAGAGAATTCAGGAATAAATACTTCTATCCCTGGATGGCTGGAGTCTTGGTTTACTAAACGGAAAGGAATGATTGTGTCCCTATTTACTTCCTTGGTTGTAGTAGCAGGAACCCTGATGGCCATCACTTGCTGTGTGAGGGGACTGGGACAGCAATTGATCAAGACAGCACTATTGAAGCAAACACCAGTGGAGCCACCACCATATTCGGATAAAATGATGGTTTTAGAGGAGATGGGGAGTGAAGAAAGGGAAGAAGAGGAAGATGTCCATGAAAAACTGTACCATAGAAAAAAATTGCAGAAATCAACCATGCATAAAGAAGAAAAGAGGGACAAAGTGTGGGAATTGTGGGAATGGAATGTTGTTTCTGCATTAGATATTGAAAAGGGGGAACTGAGCTGAGGAAGTAGAGCACAATGTGTTTGTATTTTGTAACTTGTCCTGAGAAATAGCTGATATGAAAAAGTAGAAACACCAGATATTTTAGAAGCATAATTTAGAAATACAGTTGCTGAATTATCTGATTATTGCAGTTTTGCAATCAAGACTTAGTTTTAAAATGCTGTGAATAGAATGGCTATAGTATTGTGGACTAGAAAGCGTGTTGTAAGGCTGTTCTGTTTGGACAAGAGACCCTCAGCAAAAGAAAAACAGACTTAACAACCATCAAGGCAGCCAGGGCCTCCACACAAGGCCGGATTGTCTCACTCTGTGGGCAGGCTGGGATGCAGCAGGTGGGCATCAGGATCCTTCCCTCTGTCCTTCTTCCAAACTTATCCCTATCCGAGAACGAGATGTCCAGAACTAATGGCCGAGTGCTGAATGTGCACATGTCAGAAGTTAAATAATTAGCAGTACATGTTTAGCTAGCAACAATTGATGTGTAGCTGGTTTCCGTGTGTTGAGTTGAGCATTGGGAAGATTTGTGAACCTGAAGCACTCAGGCAATGAGGAACCAGGCGAGGGAAAGATCAGCAACGGGTAATAGGGCATAAAAGATGTCACACTGTCTCTGCGGGAGACACTGCCACTGAATAAAGTCTGCTTTTATCGTTCTCTACCCCCAGACCGACCGGCACTGCCGCTCGCGTTCCGTCACGAGGGAGCCGGAATCACGTCTGCCGGCCGCACCGTTTGCTTTTCCTCTTCCATGGCTCAAACCGGCAAACGGAATGTTGGAGGCTATGGCAGAACTAGAGGACTTCTCTTCGGTCCACTTGCGAGGGCTGGAGAATGAGAATTGAGTTTTCCAGGATTGTGGAGTCTTGACCTTGAGGTTCCAGGGGTGAAATGTGACTTTTCCCCTGGTCGTTTGCCTTGTCTGCAAATGCTATTTTATCCCGTTCCCTTTTGTGTTTTCTCTGGGCAGTCTTCTTTCTTTGTTTTGTCTTAGTGCTGAGCTCTTGAAATGAGGAGCAGACTCTAACCTGAAAAGCTATTGCGCTTAGGTGTGGAAACTGCTCTTTGATGAGTGAAGCTCAAGTAAATTGGAGCACAGCGTTGCAGTCCTTTCTTCTACCAAAAGATGGAGCAAACGAGCTACCGAACGGCCTGTGTGGCTCATAGGCTTGCTAAGCAAGCAGGAACTGTTCCGCAAGGAAGGTTGGTTTTCTGTTTTCTGTTCAATCTTCATACATCTCATAATTTGCGCTGAAAGGAACGAGGCAGTTTGCTATACTGAATTGACCAGGGTGGATGGTAACAGATGGGTTGGTTAAAAAGGGGTTAATTAGGAGACTGAATGTGTACAAGTCTATGGGGCCGGATGGCGTGCATCCCAGGGTTCTGAAGGAGCTGGCTGAGGTGGTTGCCGAGCCGCTCTCCACCATATTTGAGAAGTCGTGGCTGTCAGGTGTGGTCCCGGATGACTGGAGGAAGGGTCACGTCACTGCCATTTACAAGAAAGGGAGCAAGGAGGACCCCGGGAACTACAGGCCGGTGAGTCTCACCTCTGTGCCTGGGAAGATCATGGAACAGATCATCCTGGATGACATGCTTGATCACATGAGGAAAGGGCGTGTGATCCGTGACAGCCAGCACGGCTTCACCAGAGGAAGGTCATGCTTGACCAATCTGGTGGCCTTTTATGATGGAGTGACGGCATCGGTGGACAAGGGAAAGGCGACTGATGTCATTTACCTGGACTTGAGCAAAGCCTTTGACATGGTCCCCCACCACATCCTTATCTCCAAATTGGAGGGATGTGGATTTGATGGGTGGACCACTCAATGGATAAAAAACTGGTTGAAAGGCCGCAGACAGAGGGTGGTCATCAATGGCTCTATGTCCAGGTGGAGGCCGGTAACGAGTGGCGTCCCCCAGGGGTCTGTCTTGGGACCAGTCCTCTTTAACATCTTCATCAATGACATCGATGATGGAATTGAGTGCACCCTCAGCAAGTTTGCTGACGACACCAAGCTGAGTGGTGCGGTCGACACAGCTGAAGGAAAGGATGCCATTCAGAGGGACCTCGAGAGACTAGAAAGGTGGGCCCGGGTGAACCTGATGCGGTTCAACACGGCAAAGTGCAGAGTTTTGCACTTGGGCCGGAGAAATCCCAGGCATCCCTACAGACTGGAAGGAGCGGTCCTTGAGAGCAGCCCTGTGGAGAAGGACCTGGGGGTCCTGATAGATGAAAAACTTAATATGAGCTAGCAGTGTGCCCTTGCGGCTCGGAAGGCGAATGGTATCCTGGGCTCCATCAGCAGAGGCGTGGCCAGCAGGGACAGGGAGGTGATTGTTCCTCTCTCCTCTGCTCTTGTGAGGCCCCATCTGGAGTACTGCGTCCAGGTCTGGAGCCCCCAGTACAAGAAAGACAGGGAGCTGTTGGAGAGGGTCCAGAGGAGAGCCACCAAGATGATCAGGGGATTGGAGCACCTCCCCTATGAGGACAGGCTGAAGGAGCTGGGTTTGTTCAGCCTAGAGAAAAGAAGGCTGCGGGGTGAGCTCATTGCAGCCTTTCAGTACCTAAAGGGAGCCTACAAAGAGGAGGGGAATCAACTCTTGGAAAGGGTGAGTGACAGCAGGACAAGGGGAAATGGTTTTAAGCTGAGGGAAGGGAGATTTAGGTTAGATGTCAGGGGGAAATTCTTTACAGAGAGAGTGGTGAGGTACTGGAACAGCTGCCCAGAGAGGTTGTGGATGCCCCATCCCTGGAGGTGTTCAAGGGCAGATTGGATGGGGCCCTGGGCAGCCTGGTCTAGCATGAGGTGGGATGATTGGTGGCCCTGCATGTGGCAGGGGGGTTGGAGATGCATGATCCTTGAGGTCCCTTCCAACCCTGGCAATTCTGTGATTCTGTGAGACTTGTGTGATCAGTTCTTCTTTCAATTATTTCATCCAGCTTCATGTGAAAAGGATATTTTAGGTGAATCCTTTCACCTCTTGCAGGAGCAAGTATGCCTGTGCTGCTGCTGATCTGAGCTTCTGCAAATTCAGAGATTCTCATCAAGTCAGACTAATTTGCAGAGCTGAGCAGCGGGTAGGAGGAGATGCCGGGAGCTTTCCAGGGCGCTCAGCTGTCTGCCCGGGAAGAGCGCCACCTCCTCCATGCACTGCAGAGCCTGGAGAAGAGCTGCCCCAAGTGTCCTCGTGGTGGACATGGCCTCGTTTCCTGCAGGATCTTCAGTGTCTGAAGGGCCAGCGAGGAGACAGATGGACTGGGGTCTCGCTGCGCTCCCTGAAGGCCTGAGATAACAGAGGAACAGAGGCTCGTTGACAGCCGGCCGTGTACCCGCAGGGCGCCCAGCTCTTCCCTCTGGCAGGAGGGAGCAGGGGACAGGCACGTCGCCCACTGGCTGCCCCAACATCCCACTGCCTGGCTCACCATGGTAGATGCA
Organism: Lophura swinhoii; assembly: GCA_030408155.1. NCBI lineage: Eukaryota > Metazoa > Chordata > Aves > Galliformes > Phasianidae > Lophura > Lophura swinhoii. The sequence goes on from CM059459.1 coordinate 77,910, forward strand.
CTCTCTCTTGGCCTGCTGCTGATCCCTCACAAGCTGCCCTAAGAGCCCTAGGAACACACACCCCGTCAGCGACCCTAGCTGCTCCCCGGGTGCAGCGCAGAGGGCCTGGGACAGGGGAAGCTCAGTCTCGTGGCTCACCGATGAACCTCACAGCTTCCCAGCGCAGGGGCTCCTGCGGGCTCCGTAGCTAGAGCAGGCTCTGGCCCAGGTAGTCCTGTGCCGCATTCTTCCTCCTCCTCTTGGCCAGCTGGAGAGGGAAGAGTGCAGGGTCAGCGCAGGGTGGTCCCGACCCTGTCCTGGGATGTGGGAATATGCATACCAGGCACTCACCGATCTGCCAGAACTGCGCTGTCGGTACCAGGTGCTCCAGCCACCTCCAGCGCAGGAACCGTGCAGCACCAAGGAGGGCTTTCTGGGAGGCGTGCCAAACAGATGAGCTGGCACCGCAGCCCAAGCAGCAGCAAAGCCCGCGTCCCCCGGAGCTCCTCCACAGGGAGGATGCAGCAGCAGGGGCTGATGCTGCCATGGGCTGCAATGCTCTTGGTGTTTGGGGGGCACCACAGGAGTAGCATCGCCCTCCCCCACATGAGTGCAATCCCCACCTTGGCCACGCTGTCTTTCTCATCGTGCAGCTGCAGATACAGCAGGACCAGGTTCCTGCACACCTCCTTCTGCATCTTCCTCTTCCCTTGGCCCTCCACAAAGCTCAGCATTTCCAAAAAAAAGGTCGATGGAGAGCTGTCACACAGTGCTGGACGCCTGCAGAGTAGGAAGGAAGAAAGGAAGGATGTCAGTGTCAGCAGCCCAACCTCCATGGTTGGGCAAGCAGGGCCATCACCATCAGTGAAGTGGGGGCAGAATCTCTGAGCTGAGAGGCTGCAGGCAGATCACAGAATGACAGAATGGCCAAGGTTGGAAGGGACCTCAAGGATCACAGAATCACAGAATCACAGAATCACAGAATCACTAAGGTGGGAAAAGACCTATAAGATCATCCAGTCCAACCATCCACCTATCACCCATGGTTCTCGCTAAACTATATCCCTCAAAGCAACATCCAATCGTTCCTCGAACAGCTCCAGGGTCGGTGAGTCCACCACCTCCCTGGGCAGCCCATTCCAGTGCCTGACCACCCTTTCAGAGAAGTAGTATTTCCTAATATCCAGTCTGAATCTTCCCTGGCGCAGCTTGAAACCATTCCCCCTAGTCCCATCACCAGTTACCCGAGAGAAGAGGCCGACCCCCAGCTCGCTACAACCTCCCTTCAGGTAGTTATAGAGAGCAATAAGGTCTCCCCTGAGCCTCCTCTTCTCCAGACTGAACAATCCCAGCTCCCTCAGCCGCTCCTCATAAGGCCTGTGCTCCAGACCCCTCACCAGTTTTGTTGCCCTTCTTTGAACACGCTCCAGGGCCTCAATGTCTTTCTTGTAGTGAGGGGCCCAGAACTGGACACAGGAATCATGAATCTCCAATCCCCCTGCCACATGCAAGGCCACCAACTTCCACATCTAATAGTAGACCAGGCTGCCCAGGGCCCCATCCAGTCTGGTCTTGAGCACCTCCAGGGACGGGGCATCCACAACCTCTCTGGGCAGCCTGTTCCAGCACCTCACCTCTCTCTCTGCAAAGAACTTCCCCCTGACATCCAACCTACATCTTCCTTCCCTCAACTTAAAACCATTTCCCCTTGTCCTGTTATCTACCCTTTCAAAGAGCTGATATCTTGAGGATGGCCCCAGAACTGCTCTAAAGTGTGCAAGCTCTGCCCTGCAGAAAGTCTGCCCAGGGGCACGCAGCGCCTGGAACTGCAGACCGGCCAGGAAGTCCCCTGGTGCGCTGTCACAGGGCAGCAGGAATGGGCACGCTGGGCTCAAACCCACATCCCTCGTGTTCCGGGCTCCCTTCCACCCTTACGTCATTAAAGAGTGCTGGGAGCTTGCCGGACAGCTCCAGAGCCATGAGGCTGATCTTAGCCCCATCCAGGAGCTGCAGCAGGGTGCTGAGTATTGGTAGGGCTCGGATGTGGCTGTCTGCATCCTGCAGCTGCTCCATGATGCACAGCAGGAAGATGATCACTGGCCTTGTCTGCGGGAAAAAGACGCCTTCCTCTAGGTACAGATGCAAGCACAGTGAGGTCAAAACAGCTCCAGTGCCAGCCCCGACGATAGCAGGCAGTGATGGGATAGGCAGAGAGCACCAGCTCCTCACTGCCTGGAGAGGAGCTGAGCTGTAGGTGGTCCTGCTACAGCCCTGGGGCAGGCAGGCCCAGCCCAACCTGCAGCACCTGTGGCATTCCCGGCCGCCCCTGCTCACCGTGTCCTGCCTCTTGCTGAGCTGCAGGATGCCCCTGAGCACCAGCTGCTTCATGTCCACGCTCTGGCTCTGCAGATAGGTGGTGAAGAGTTTCAGGATGTGGTGCAGCTCTGTGGTGAGGTCCACGCACTCCAGCATCTGCAATACATGCGGCTCTTAGTGCTGGATCCAACAGTCTGCTTGGGGAAAGACAGCAGGGCACAGCCAAGCCTGGCCCCAAGGGAGGCAGCAGGGCTCGTGCCAGCAATGGCCTTGCAGCCTCAAGTTGGCTGCTTCTGCAGCTGTTGCTCACCTCAATGAGGAAGACCATCGCCACCATCTGCCAGGAGTAGAAGCTATTGCTGAGCAGCTCAGCCAGCTGGTGGAAGATGGGGTCACACAGAGCACCAGGCAGTTCCCTCATGGCCCTGGCAGGATAAGAAGGCACCATGAGCCCCGAGCCAGGGGGACACAGCTGTGGCTGTGCAGCCCTCTTGCCAATGCCGCAGGGGCCACAGGCTATGGCAGCACTTTATCCAAGAACCGGGGACCCCCTGGCACCCCAAGGAAGGAGTTCTAGCCACCACCTGCACGCCCTGGAGCTGGGTGACGGTGCTGAGGAGCGCGTCCCAGCCCTGCTCCTGGATGGCCTCCATCTGCCTCTGGAGGCCCACGCTGCAGAGCAGCACCTTCAAGTCCTGCACCGCGGACCTGCAGGTGGAGAAGGGTGCGAGTCACATCGGGAGCCCCAGCAGCGGGGCCCTGGGTGCAGCGGGGGGACGGGGATGTGGCACGTGATGGGAGTGAGCTGGTGCTGCTGGTGCTCCTCCCAGATGATCTCCACCTCGTGCTGCGTCAGCTTGGTGGTGAAGGATGCTTGCAGGAGGAGGGCCAGGAAGAGCTTTGGGAAGATGGCCTGGGCCTCCTTCAGGACCAGAGGCAGCTGGAGTATTTCAGGTAGGGTCCTTGCTGCCTGCAGAAAGCACCCGGATACGATTCTTGCCCCGTCCCCCAGGTTTCTATCCCATCTCTACAACTGTAGGGATGGAGGAAGGGAGGGGGAGGGAGACCGCGAGAGCTCCAGGCAGGTCAGATGTCAGGGCAGGGAGAAGGCTTGCGGGTGGACAGGGGAGGGGAGCGGGGACTCAGGCTCAGCTGGCTGAGTGAGGAACTCACGGCCAGGGCAAGGACACGTGGCCAGTCCTTGATGAACGGTGACGAGTACTGCTGAGAATGGTTGATCAGCACTCGGAGCAGCTTCTGCAGCGCCTTCTCCATGGCTGGGGGCTCTGAGAGCATTTCCTTCCACATGGTGACAGTGAGCCTGCAGGTTCCCCAGGGCTGTTGTCATGGCTGCCCTCGCCTGGCTGACGGCCGTGGGGTGGAGAAGGGAAGGGAGAGGAGCCCTGAGGGCTGTGGGCCCCGTACCTGGTGCAGGTGGGGGAGCAGACCAGCAGGCTGCTAACCGTCTCCTTTGGGAATTTGCTGGTCAGCACGAGCAGGGCCCTGCCCAGGCTTTTGAGAGCTGCCTTGTCTTTGGTGGAAGGCAGGCTGTTGTAGATGGTCTTCATGATCTTTCACAGCTGGAGGGGGACACAAGTGAGAATGGGATGGCACCGGAGCGGGGCCCTGCTGCCATCCCCGCTGCTGCCTGTCGGTCAAGCGCGGTGCCAGTGCCAGGGATGGAGCAGAGCCCCGAGGGCTGGAGCTGTGACAGTAGCAGGTTGCCACCTGCTGTGGAGGGAAGCAAGCCTCTGCTGCGAGCACATCTATCATGTGGGCAGCCAGATCGGTGCTGTGGAGGCTCGGCGCTGTCATGCTCTCAATGGTCATGAGTAAGACGTTCATCCTTTCAGGGTACAGGAGGTATTTCAGAAGGACGTGTGGGAAGAAGGAGAGGAGGAATGGCTCATCCCCTGCATGGCTGCTCAGCCGTGTCGGGGCCTCAAGAGAGCTGGGAGCAGGGGCTAGGCTGGGTGATGGCGAGGATACGGAGTGTGAAGGCCCTATGGGCACCAGGGCTGCTCGGGGAAAGCGCCTGCACTCTTTCTGACACTGCAGGCCTGGGTTCTCCTGTGGGCTCAGGGTTTGCTCTTTGTACCTGGAAGATATTAGTGGCTCTGTTGTCATGGGAAGCCTCCTGGTGGAGCAAAGCTAGCTGGTTTTCCCAGAGCTGTGGCACTTTGGGCTCCTTCTGCTCCAGCCACAATCCTGGAGAGGAGCGCACACAGTGTGAGTGAGGGGCCTGGGCACCTGGAGGTCTGAGGGACCTAGGCCAATGCAACTCCTCTCACTTGGGGTGGTGATGAAGGTGAAAAGCTGACAGACAGCGCCTCATCTCTGGTGCTCTCATCCATGGAGGTGCAGCACAGGATGAGGTGTCCGGCCAGCTTCCCCAGCACAGGGAAGCGTTGGTTCTCCTGGCACTTGTGCTGGAAGATGGCGGTTCCCATGAAGCAGGAGCACAGTTGGGGAGAGAGGCAGCAGAGGCGCATGGCTGAGCGCGGCAGCAGGGCCCAGCTCAAGCTCTGTGCAAGCCTGGAGACAGGTGAGACAGGTGGGCTGCGGCTGGGGAGCCAGGACGTGGTCCCCAGAGCTGTGCAAACCAGGGCGCCTACCTCTGGCAAAGAGCAGGTGTTGGTGAAGGCTAGCAGCCTGACAATGCACGTTGCGGCCCTCTCCTCCACGGCCGCCACTTGGCACATGGGCAGCAGGAGCTGTGGAGAGAAAAGCTGCCGGTGTGCCCCCAGGACGAGGCAGTCGTCCTTGCGCTCGCTCCCCAGCTGCAGGGGGGGTGGGTGTTTTTGTCCCTGTCCTACTGCAGCCCTGCCGCCCTCCCGCTGCTCCCCACCCATCCCTCTGACCCCACAAGGGCCGGCCTCGGGCCAGCATCCTCTGCCTGTAGCAGGCCCTGGGGGGACCTTGCGTGGATCCCCCCTTCACAACCTTGAACCGTCCCCGCAAATCCCAGCCTTGCCACAGCCAGACCTCCAAGATATTCTGCAGCTCCATGAGGACAGTGGTGCTGGCGCTGCCCACCAGCCCCTGCAGCAGGCGGTGCAGGGCTTCCATGATCTGCAAGAAGGACAGGGGTCAGGGCAGCCATCCCTGCTGTGTCCTGCTGGCAGCAGAGGGGCATCCCGGATGGTGATGCCCAGGAAGCATTCCCAGGGCTCAGCCCGTGCTCACCTCCATGCAGGATGCAGCATCCCGGTCCTTGTCATCCTCGTGGCGAGGGAGATGGAGGACAGTGCTGATGCAGGCGTGCAGGAGACCATTCTTCTCCTTCTCGGGAAGCAGCCGTGCTCTGCTGCAAGGGGAGAGAGGGCAGAGGCGTGATGCTCTGCTCAGGGCCCCCAGCCAGAACCAGTGCCACCACGTTGGCCAAAGCTGGCCTGGGGTGGTACCTCATGGCCTACTGCCGCAGCTCCACGTCTAGGCACTCGGCAGGCTCCTCCTGCAGCAGCACCTGTGGGCACAGCAGGATGGGACGTTGCAGTGTATCCTGTTTGGTGTGCGGAGCCCAGGCACCCCATCCCAGCTCCCGCTGCTCCCCTTACCTCAATGCACTGCGCCACCTCCAACGTGCAGGCACACAGGTGCTTCTGAGCCTCGCTGTCCTTGAGGGCGGCTGTGCAGGCAGTGCGGATGCAGGCCAGAAAGCTCAGCTTCTGTGCCTGTGCCTGAGACAGGGAGGGGAGTTACAGGTGCTGGCATCAGGGGACCCCGGCACCCTCAGGGCACGGCCGGGCAGGGGCAGCCAGGGAAGCACAGAGTGCCCGCTACCTGGGGCTGCACGTGCAGCAAGCGTGGATGTAGCTCAGGGGATCCTCCTCCTGCGGTGACACGACGGAGGCAGAAGGATCCTCAGCTGAGCCCAATGGCCCTTGCAGGGGCTGCACCTCACACACCTCATAAGGCCCCTGCTGGGCCACGGGGTTGCAGGATGCCCTAGGTCTCTCTGGCCATGCCTCTCGGGGTTGGCTTGAATGTCGCTGTTCTATCTTGAAGCACAAGAGGGAACAGCGGCAAATGCGCCTGCTGTTCCAGCTCTGCCTTCAGGGGGACGAGTCCCACTGTAAGATGGCAGTGATGTCACCCTATTCTGCCCGGCTCCACCCAGAACCCCCCCTCTTGCCCTGGGCTTGCCCACAGCCCCGCAGCCATCGGGGCAGTTTTGTTCTGGAAGGAGCCCTCAACTTCACTGTGTGCATTTGCCCCAGCTGCAGCGCTGGGGTCTGGGAGTCCTTCTCAGAGCCCTTCAGCCCCGCATCCCCCCCGGTAAAATTAAACTGTGTCACCGTTTCCACTGGGACAGAGTTGAGTTTTCCTTTTTGGCTTTAGGAGAAAAACAAAGAGTGTTGATAACACAGCAGTGTCTCTAGCTGTTGCTGAGCAATGCTGCACTGCACCTGCAGGCGTTTCAGCTTCTCAGCTCGTCATAGTGTCCTGTGGGGAGGGGCTGAGGGGGCACCAGGAGCTGAGAGGGCACAGAACCGGGACAGCTTGTGGCAACTTAAGCATGGGCTCCGTTGCTTGTGCAGGACAGAGACCTTTATCATACGTGCTCACAGCCTTTTATACCCCTGCAACAGCCCCTTGGATCCGTGAGTATTTACATCTGGCACAAGTAGCTGCTGAGCTTCTTTACTCATCCCAAGGTGTTTTGGATATCAAAGCACTTTATTTTCATGTGGTCCCACCTCAGTGCACGCCGTCACAAGGATGGGCAACAACATCTTCAGTGCAAGCTCTGTTATGCAAGGGAGAGATGGAAGTAAGAACTCAGGGGAGAAAAGATCCTTGGATTTGTTTCAGTAGCGTGATAGTGGTATGCCTGTCAGTGTTTCTTGAGATTTATACACACTAGAAAGTGTGATTGGTGTGTGGTTTGATTAAATCTCATTGCAGTAACATCTGCAAACAACACTAAGCTGGGAGGAGCTGCAGAAAGATGTTAACAAATTGGAGGGCCGGGCAGTCGCCAACAACATGAAGTTAACAAGAGCAAGTGGGACAGCCTTGGCTCTGTGCACACACAGCGGGAGGAGAGGCTGGAGAGCTGCCCCCCAGAAAGGGCTCTGGGGGTTCTGGTTAATGGCCAATCGCATGTGAGCCAGCAGCGTGCCCTGACAGCCCAAAGGACCAATCATAGCCTGGGGTGCATCAGGCCCAGCACTGCCCAGGAAAGGACTGTCCCGCTCTGCTCTGCTGTGCCCACTGCAGCCTGTGAGAATGTCTGGCACTGCTTCCCAAAGTGGCTGCATTCTCCTTGGGATCTGTGCCCAGCAGTGCCCACAGCCTGCTCTGCTGCGCTGTGAGAAGGCAAGTCCTACCCTGGGGACAGATGGCTGCAAGCCCTCGTTGCTCTTGGTTCCCGAGGCTTCCAAGGTAATGCTTTGGCATCCCCCACTTAGCCAGGTGCTACTCCCTGCATCCCCTTGACTTGCTGATGAACTGCTGCTCTGGCAATCCCTGTGCCTTCCCTGAGTGGTGTCTTGTGGAATACAGAAATGACACACGGGTTTGGTATGCACTAAGGGAAGAGGAGGAGTGGAAGCAGGTCCCAGCTGGGCATCACGGCAACCCCCATCCTGACCTACCTCGCTTCCATCGGTGCCCCTATGTAATGGGTTTGAGGCTCTGGGACTTGAGGGAGAAGTGCGTGAGGATGCAGTGGGAGGCCCACCCATGAGGTTTCCTAGGGTGAGGCAGCTGACTCCACAGCTCGAGACTGCCTCAGCCAAGAAGGACAGCAGGGAGGTGTGCTGCCTCCTTGGCACCCAGGTCAGGGTTATTTCTAGGAAACTTCCTTGTCTGGTTCGCCCCTCTGATTGTTATCCATTAGTGACAGTTCAGGCCGGCAGTGATGGAGTTGCTGACAGAAGCCTGAGGACTACCAAAAAGGACTTGAGGGTCCCAGGGTGCTTAGTAGAGGGAGTGGGTGTACAGCTTGTATTTTCCACTATCCCTTCAGTGGCAGGGGATTGGAAGGGATATTGAAAGGAGCAGGAAAACCCATCTCATAAATATGTGGCTGAGAGGCTGCTGCAATCACAATAATTTTGATTTCTTTGCCCATGAGGTGGTTTGCTTGGCACCTGGCCTGATGGGTCCCATCTGTCTCAAAGGGGGAAATGGATCCCAGTCCAGCGTGTACGCGCAGTTGCTCCATTATTGCCATAGAGTCATAGAATCATAGAATCACTCAGGTTGGAAAAGACCTGAAAGATCATCGAGTCCAACCATGACCTATCCATACTACCCTAACTAACAACCCTCTGCTAAATCATGTCCCTGAGCACCACATCCAAATGGCTTTTGAACACATCCAGGGATGGTGATTCAAGCACTTCCCTGGGGAAACTCAGGGAGGGCAGATTTAGGTTAGATATAAGGAAAAAAAATCTGCTACAGTGAAGGTGGTGAGGCACTGGAACAGGCTGCCTGCTGTTGTGGTGGATGCCCCATGCCTGGAGATCTTCAAGGCAAGGCCAATAACACAGCTCCGCATGGCACAAGAACTAAGGCATTGCAAGGGCTTACCACCCTTGCCGATGAATTGGCAGAGAATTCAGCAATAAATACTTCTATCCCTGGATGGCTGGAGTCTTGGTTTGCTAAACGGAAAGGAATGATTGTGTCCCTATTTACTTCTTTGGTTGTAGTAGCAGGAACCCTGATGGCCATCACTTGCTGTGTGAGGGGACTGGGACAGCAATTGATCAAGACAGCACTATTGAAGCAAACACCAGTGGAGCCACCACCATATTCGGATAAAATGATGGTTTTAGAGGAGATGGGGAGTGAAGAAAGGGAAGAAGAGGAAGATGTCCATGAAACTGTACCATAGAAAAAAATTGCAGAAATCAACCATGCATAAAGAAGAAAAGAGGGACAAATTGTGGGAACTGTGGGAATGGAAAGTTGTTTCTGCATTAGATATTGAAAAGGGGGAACTGAGCTGAAGAAGTAGAGCACAATGTGTTTGTATTTTGTAACTTGTCCTGAGAAATAGCTGATATGAAAAAGTAGAAACACCAGATATTTTAGAAGCATAATTTAGAAATACAGTTGCTGAATTATCTGATTATTGCAGTTTTGCAATCAAGACTTAGTTTTAAAATGCTGTGAATAGAATGGCTATAGTATTGTGGACTAGAAAGCGTGTTGTAAGGCTGTTCTGTTTGGACAAGAGACCCTCAGCAAAAGAAAAACAGACTTCACAACCATCAAGGCAGCCAGGGCCTCCACACAAGGCCGGATTGTCTCACTCTGTGGGCAGGCTGGGATGCAGCAGGTGGGCATCAGGATCCTTCCCTCTGTCCTTCTTCCAAACTTATCCCTATCCGAGAACGAGATGTCCAGAAATAATGGCCGAGTGCTGAATGTGCACATGTCAGAAGTTAAATAATTAGCAGTACATGTTTAGCTAGCAACAACTTATGTGTAGCTGGTTTCCGTGTGTTTAGTTGAGCATTGGGAAGATTTGTGAACCTGAAGCACTCAGGCAATGAGGAACCAGGCGAGGGAAAGATCAGCAACGGGTAATAGGGCATAAAAGATGTCACACTGTCTCTGCGGGAGACACTGCCACTGAATAAAGTCTGCTTTTATCGTTCTCTACCCCCAGACCGACCGGCACTGCCGCTCGCGTTCCGTCACGAGGGAGCCGGAATCACGTCTGCCGGCCGCACCGTTTGCTTTTCCTCTTCCATGGCTCAAACCGGCAAACGGAATGTTGGAGGCTATGGCAGAACTAGAGGAATTCTCTTCGGTCCACTTGCGAGGGCTGGAGAATGAGAATTGAGTTTTCCAGGATTGTGGAGTCTTGACCTTGAGGTTCCAGGGGTGAAATGTGACTTTTCCCCTGGTCGTTTGCCTTGTCTGCAAATGCTATTTTATCCCGTTCCCTTTTGTGTTTTCTCTGGGCAGTCTTCTTTCTTTGTTTTGTCTTAGTGCTGAGCTCTTGAAATGAGGAGAGACTCTAACCTGAAAAGCTATTGCGCTTAGGTGTGGAAACTGCTCTTTGATGAGTGAAGCTCAAGTAAATTGGAGCACAGCGTTGCAGTCCTTTCTTCTACCAAAAGATGGAGCAAACGAGCTACCGAACGGCCTGTGTGGCTCATAGGCTTGCTAAGCAAGCAGGAACTGTTCTGCAAGGAAGGTTGGTTTTCTGTTTTCTGTTCAATCTTCATACATCTCATAATTTGCGCTGAAAGGAATGAGGCAGTTTGCTATACTGAATTGACCAGGGTGGATGGTAACAGATGGGTTGGTTAAAAAGGGGTTAATTAGGAGACTGAATGTGTACAAGTCTATGGGGCCGGATGGCGTGCATCCCAGGGTTCTGAAGGAGCTGGCTGAGGTGGTTGCCGAGCCGCTCTCCACCATATTTGAGAAGTCGTGGCTGTCAGGTGTGGTCCCGGATGACTGGAGGAAGGGTCACGTCACTGCCATTTACAAGAAAGGGAGCAAGGAGGACCCCGGGAACTACAGGCCGGTGAGTCTCACCTCTGTGCCTGGGAAGATCATGGAACAGATCATCCTGGATGACATGCTTGATCACATGAGGAAAGGGCGTGTGATCCGTGACAGCCAGCACGGCTTCACCAGAGGAAGGTCATGCTTGACCAATCTGGTGGCCTTTTATGATGGAGTGACGGCATCGGTGGACAAGGGAAAGGCGACTGATGTCATTTACCTGGACTTGAGCAAAGCCTTTGACATGGTCCCCCACCACATCCTTATCTCCAAATTGGAGGGATGTGGATTTGATGGGTGGACCACTCAATGGATAAAAAACTGGTTGAAAGGCCGCAGACAGAGGGTGGTCATCAATGGCTCTATGTCCAGGTGGAGGCCGGTAACGAGTGGCGTCCCCCAGGGGTCTGTCTTGGGACCGGTCCTCGTTAACATCTTTATCAATGACATCGATGATGGAATTGAGTGCACCCTCAGCAAGTTTGCTGACGACACCAAGCTGAGTGGTGCGGTCGACACAGCTGAAGGAAAGGATGCCATTCAGAGGGACCTCGAGAGACTAGAAAGGTGGACCCAGGTGAACCTGATGCGGTTCAACACGGCAAAGTGCAGAGTTTTGCGCTTGGGCCGGAGAAATCCCAGGCATCCCTACAGACTGGAAGGAGCGGTCCTTGAGAGCAGCCCTGTGGAGAAGGACCTGGGGGTCCTGGTAGATGAAAAACTTAACATGAGCTAGCAGTGTGCCCTTGCGGCTCGGAAGGCGAATGGTATCCTGGGCTCCATCAGCAGAGGCGTGGCCAGCAGGGACAGGGAGGTGATTGTTCCTCTCTCCTCTGCTCTTGTGAGGCCCCATCTGGAGTACTGCGTCCAGGTCTGGAGCCCCCAGTACAAGAAAGACAGGGAGCTGTTGGAGAGGGTCCAGAGGAGAGCCAGCAAGATGATCAGGGGGTTGGAGCACCTCCCCTATGAGGACAGGCTGAAGGAGCTGGGTTTGTTCAGCCTAGAGAAAAGAAGGCTGCGGGGTGAGCTCATTGCAGCCTTTCAGTACCTAAAGGGAGCCTACAAAGAGGAGGGGAATCAACTCTTTGAAAGGGTGAGTGACAGCAGGACAAGGGGAAATGGTTTTAAGCTGAGGGAAGGGAGATTTAGGTTGGATGTCAGGGGGAAATTCTTTACAGAGAGAGTGGTGAGGTACTGGAACAGCTGCCCAGAGAGGTTGTGGATGCCCCATCCCTGGAGGTGTTCAAGGGCAGATTGGATGGGGCCCTGGGCAGCCTGGTCTAGCATGAGGTGGGATGATTGGTGGCCCTGCATGTGGCAGGGGGGTTGGAGATGCATGATCCTTGAGGTCCCTTCCAACCCTGGCAATTCTGTGATTCTGTGAGACTTGTGTGATCAGTTCTTCTTTCAATTATTTCATCCAGCTTCATGTGAAAAGGATATTTTAGGTGAATCCTTTCACCTCTTGCAGGAGCAAGTATGCCTGTGCTGCTGCTGATCTGAGCTTCTGCAAATTCAGAGATTCTCATCAAGTCAGACTAATTTGCAGAGCTGAGCAGCGGGTAGGAGGAGATGCCGGGAGCTTTCCAGGGCGCTCAGCTGTCTGCCCGGGAAGAGCGCCACCTCCTCCATGCACTGCAGAGCCTGGAGAAGAGCTGCCCCAAGTGTCCTCGTGGTGGACATGGCCTCGTTTCCTGCAGGATCTTCAGTGTCTGAAGGGCCAGCGAGGAGACAGATGGACTGGGGTCTCGCTGCGCTCCCTGAAGGCCTGAGATAACAGAGGAACAGAGGCTCGTTGACAGCCGGCCGTGTACCCGCAGGGCGCCCAGCTCTTCCCTCTGGCAGGAGGGAGCAGGGGACAGGCACGTCGCCCACTGGCTGCCCCAACATCCCACTGCCTGGCTCACCATGGTAGATGCACTCTCTCTTGGCCTGCTGCTGATCCCTCACAAGCTGCCCTAAGAGCCCTAGGAACACACACCCCGTCAGCCACCCTAGCTGCTCCCCGGGTGCAGCGCAGAGGGCCTGGGACAGGGGAAGCTCAGTCTCGTGGCTCACCGATGAACCTCACAGCTTCCCAGCGCAGGGGCTCCTGCGGGCTCCGTAGCTAGAGCAGGCTCTGGCCCAGGTAGTCCTGTGCCGCATTCTTCCTCCTCCTCTTGGCCAGCTGGAGAGGGAAGAGTGCAGGGTCAGCGCAGGGTGGTCCCGACCCTGTCCTGGGATGTGGGAATATGCATAGCAGGCACTCACCGATCTGCCAGAACTGCGCTGTCGGTACCAGGTGCTCCAGCCACCTCCAGCGCAGGAACCGTGCAGCACCAAGGAGGGCTTTCTGGGAGGCGTGCCAAACAGATGAGCTGGCACCGCAGCCCAAGCAGCAGCAAAGCCCGCGTCCCCCGGAGCTCCTCCACAGGGAGGATGCAGCAGCAGGGGCTGATGCTGCCATGGGCTGCAATGCTCTTGGTGTTTGGGGGGCACCACAGGAGTAGCATCGCCCTCCCCCAAATGAGTGCAATCCCCACCTTGGCCACGCTGTCTTTCTCATCGTGCAGCTGCAGATACAGCAGGACCAGGTTCCTGCACACCTCCTTCTGCATCTTCCTCTTCCCTTGGCCCTCCACAAAGCTCAGCATTTCCAAAAAAAAGGTCGATGGAGAGCTGTCACACAGTGCTGGACGCCTGCAGAGTAGGAAGGAAGAAAGGAAGGATGTCAGTGTCAGCAGCCCAACCTCCATGGTTGGGCAAGCAGGGCCATCACCATCAGTGAAGTGGGGGCAGAATCTCTGAGCTGAGAGGCTGCAGGCAGATCACAGAATGACAGAATGGCCAAGGTTGGAAGTGACCTCAAGGATCACAGAATCACAGAATCACAGAATCACAGAATCACTAAGGTTGGAAAAGACCTATAAGATCATCCAGTCCAACCATCCACCTATCACCCATGGTTCTCGCTAAACTATATCCCTCAACACAACATCCAATCGTTCCTTGAACAGCTCCAGGGTCGGTGAGTCCACCACCTCCCTGGGCAGCCCATTCCAGTGCCTGACCACCCTTTCAGAGAAGTAGTATTTCCTAATATCCAGTCTGAATCTTCCCTGGCGCAGCTTGAAACCATTCCCCCTAGTCCCATCACCAGTTACCCGAGAGAAGAGGCCGACCCCCAGCTCGCTACAACCTCCCTTCAGGTAGTTCTAGAGAGCAATAAGGTCTCCCCTGAGCCTCCTCTTCTCCAGACTGAACAATCCCAGCTCCCTCAGCCGCTCCTCATAAGGCCTGTGCTCCAGACCCCTCACCAGTTTTGTTGCCCTTCTTTGAACACGCTCCAGGGCCTCAATGTCTTTCTTGGAGTGAGGGGCCCAGAACTGGACACAGGAATCATGAATCTCCAATCCCCCTGCCACATGCAAGGCCACTAACTTCCACATCTAATAGTAGACCAGGCTGCCCAGGGCCCCATCCGGTCTGCTCTTGAACACCTCCAGGGACGGGGCATCCACAACCTCTCTGGGCAGCCTGTTCCAGCACCTCACCTCTCTCTCTGCAAAGAACTTCCCCCTGACATCCAACCTACATCTTCCTTCCCTCAACTTAAAACCATTTCCCCTTGTCCTGTTATCTACCCTTTCAAAGAGCTGATATCTTGAGGATGGCCCCAGAACTGCTCTAAAGTGTGCAAGCTCTGCCCTGCAGAAAGTCTGCCCAGGGGCACGCAGCGCCTGGAACTGCAGACCGGCCAGGAAGTCCCCTGGTGCGCTGTCACAGGGCAGCAGGAATGGGCACGCTGGGCTCAAACCCACATCCCTCGTGTTCCGGGCTCCCTTCCACCCTTACGTCATTAAAGAGTGCTGGGAGCTTGCCGGACAGCTCCAGAGCCATGAGGCTGATCTTAGCCCCATCCAGGAGCTGCAGCAGGGTGCTGAGTATTGGTAGGGCTCGGATGTGGCTGTCTGCATCCTGCAGCTGCTCCATGATGCACAGCAGGAAGATGATCACTGGCCTTGTCTGCGGGAAAAAGACGCCTTCCTCTAGGTACAGATGCAAGCACAGTGAGGTCAAAACAGCTCCAGTGCCAGCCCCGACGATAGCAGGCAGTGATGGGATAGGCAGAGAGCACCAGCTCCTCACTGCCTGGAGAGGAGCTGAGCTGTAGGTGGTCCTGCTACAGCCCTGGGGCAGGCAGGCCCAGCCCAACCTGCAGCACCTGTGGCATTCCCGGCCGCCCCTGCTCACCGTGTCCTGCCTCTTGCTGAGCTGCAGGATGCCCCTGAGCACCAGCTGCTTCATGTCCACGCTCTGCCTCTGCAGATAGGTGGTGAAGAGTTTCAGGATGTGGTGCAGCTCTGTGGTGAGGTCCACGCACTCCAGCATCTGCAATACATGCGGCTCTTAGTGCTGGATCCAACAATCTGCTTGGGGAAAGACAGCAGGGCACAGCCAAGCCTGGCCCCAAGGGAGGCAGCAGGGCTCGTGCCAGCAATGGCCTTGCAGCCTCAAGTTGGCTGCTTCTACAGCTGTTGCTCACCTCAATGAGGAAGACCATCGCCACCATCTGCCAGGAGTAGAAGCTATTGCTGAGCAGCTCAGCCAGCTGGTGGAAGATGGGGTCACACAGAGCACCAGGCAGTTCCCTCATGGCCCTGGCAGGATAAGAAGGCACCATGAGCCCCGAGCCAGGGGGACACAGCTGTGGCTGTGCAGCCCTCTTGCCAATGCCGCAGGGGCCACAGGCTATGGCAGCACTTTATCCAAGAACCGGGGACCCCCTGGCACCCCAAGGAAGGAGTTCTAGCCACCACCTGCACGCCCTGGAGCTGGGTGACGGTGCTGAGGAGCGCGTCCCAGCCCTGCTCCTGGATGGCCTCCATCTGCCTCTGGAGGCCCACGCTGCAGAGCAGCACCTTCAAGTCCTGCACCGCGGACCTGCAGGTGGAGAAGGGTGCGAGTCACATCGGGAGCCCCAGCAGCGGGGCCCTGGGTGCAGCGGGGGGACGGGGATGTGGCACCTGATGGGAGTGAGCTGGTGCTGCTGGTGCTCCTCCCAGATGATCTCCACCTCGTGCTGCGTCAGCTTGGTGGTGAAGGATGCTTGCAGGAGGAGGGCCAGGAAGAGCTTTGGGAAGATGGCCTGGGCCTCCTTCAGGACCAGAGGCAGCTGGAGTATTTCAGGTAGGGTCCTTGCTGCCTGCAGAAAGCACCCGGATACGATTCTTGCCCCGTCCCCCGGGTTTCTATCCCATCTCTACAACTGTAGGGATGGAGGAAGGGAGGGGGAGGGAGACTGCGAGAGCTCCAGGCAGGTCAGATGTCAGGGCAGGGAGAAGGCTTGGGGGTGGACAGGGGAGGGGAGCGGGGACTCAGGCTCAGCTGGCTGAGTGAGGAACTCACAGCCAGGGCAAGGACACGTGGCCAGTCCTTGATGAATGGTGACGAGTACTGCTGAGAATGGTTGATCAGCACTCGGAGCAGCTTCTGCAGCGCCTTCTCCATGGCTGGGGGCTCTGAGAGCATTTCCTTCCACATGGTGACAGTGAGCCTGCAGGTTCCCCAGGGCTGTTGTCATGGCTGCCCTCGCCTGGCTGACGGCCGTGGGGTGGAGAAGGGAAGGGAGAGGAGCCCTGAGGGCTGTGGGCCCCGTACCTGGTGCAGGTGGGGGAGCAGACCAGCAGGCTGCTAACCGTCTCCTTTGGGAATTTGCTGGTCAGCACGAGCAGGGCCCTGCCCAGGCTTTTGAGAGCTGCCTTGTCTTTGGTGGAAGGCAGGCTGTTGTAGATGGTCTTCATGATCTTTCACACCTGGAGGGGGACACAAGTGAGAATGGGATGGCACCGGAGCGGGGCCCTGCTGCCATCCCCGCTGCTGCCTGTCGGTCAAGCGCGGTGCCAGTGCCAGGGATGGAGCAGAGCCCCGAGGGCTGGAGCTGTGACAGTAGCAGGTTGCCACCTGCTGTGGAGGGAAGCAAGCCTCTGCTGCGAGCACATCTATCATGTGGGCAGCCAGATCGGTGCTGTGGAGGCTCGGCGCTGTCATCCTCTCAATGGTCATGAGTAAGACATTCATCCTTTCAGGGTACAGGAGGTATTTCAGAAGGACGTGTGGGAAGAAGGAGAGGAGGAATGGCTCATCCCCTGCATGGCTGCTCAGCCGTGTCGGGGCCTCAAGAGAGCTGGGAGCAGGGGCTAGGCTGGGTGATGGCGAGGATACGGAGTGTGAAGGCCCTATGGGCAGCAGGGCTGCTCGGGGAAAGCGCCTGCCCTCCTTCTGACACTGCAGGCCTGGGTTCTCCTGTGGGCTCAGGGTTTGCTCTTTGTACCTGGAAGATATTAGTGGCTCTGTTGTCATGGGAAGCCTCCTGGTGGAGCAAAGCTAGCTGGTTTTCCCAGAGCTGTGGCACTTTGGGCTCCTTCTGCTCCAGCCACAATCCTGGAGAGGAGCGCACACAATGTGAGTGAGGGGCCTGGGCACCTGGAGGTCTGAGGGACCTAGGCCAATGCAACTCCTCTCACTTGGGGTGGTGATGAAGGTGAAAAGCTGACAGACAGCCTTCATCGCCTCATCTCTGGTCCTCTCATCCATGGAGGTGCAGCACAGGATGAGGTGTCCGGCCAGCTTCCCCAGCACAGGGAAGCGTTGGTTCTCCTGGCACTTGTGCTGGAAGATGGCGGTTCCCATGAAGCAGGAGCACAGTTGGGGAGAGAGGCAGCAGAGGCGCATGGCTGAGCGAGGCAGCAGGGCCCAGCTCAAGCTCTGTGCAAGCCTGGAGACAGGTGAGACAGGTGGGCTGCGGCTGGGGAGCCAGGACGTGGTCCCCAGAGCTGTGCACACCAGGGCGCCTACCTCTGGCAAAGAGCAGGTGTTGGTGAAGGCTAGCAGCCTGACAATGCACGTTGCGGCCCTCTCCTCCACGGCCGCCACTTGGCACATGGGCAGCAGGAGCTGTGGAGAGAAAAGCTGCCGGTGTGCCCCCAGGACGAGGCAGTCTTCCTTGCGCTCGCTCCCCAGCTGCAGGGGGGGTGGGTGTTTTTGTCCCTGTCCTACTGCAGCCCTGCCGCCCTCCCGCTGCTCCCCACCCATCCCTCTGTTGCTGAGCAATGCTGCACTGCACCTGCAGGCGTTTCAGCTTCTCAGCTCGTCATAGTGTCCTGTGGGGAGGGGCTGAGGGGGCACCAGGAGCTGAGAGGGCACAGAACCGGGACAGCTTGTGGCAACTTAAGCATGGGCTCCGTTGCTTGTGCAGGACAGAGACCTTTATCATACGTGCTCACAGCCTTTTATACCCCTGCAACAGCCCCTTGGATCCGTGAGTATTTACATCTGGCACAAGTAGCTGCTGAGCTTCTTTACTCATCCCAAGGTGTTTTGGATATCAAAGCACTTTATTTTCATGTGGTCCCACCTCAGTGCACGCCGTCACAAGGATGGGCAACAACATCTTCAGTGCAAGCTCTGTTATGCAAGGGAGAGATGGAAGTAAGAACTCAGGGGAGAAAAGATCCTTGGATTTGTTTCAGTAGCGTGATACTGGTATGCCTGTCAGTGTTTCTTGAGATTTATACACACTAGAAAGTGTGATTGGTGTGTGGTTTGATTCAATCTCATTGCAGTAACATCTGCAAACAACACTAAGCTGGGAGGAGCTGCAGAAAGATGTTAACAAATTGGAGGGCCGGGCAGTCGCCAACAACATGAAGTTAACAAGAGCAAGTGGGACAGCCTTGGCTCTGTGCACACACAGCGGGAGGAGAGGCTGGAGAGCTGCCCCCCAGAAAGGGCTCTGGGGGTTCTGGTTAATGGCCAATCGCATGTGAGCCAGCAGCGTGCCCTGACAGCCCAAAGGACCAATCATAGCCTGGGGTGCATCAGGCCCAGCACTGCCCAGGAAAGGACTGTCCCGCTCTGCTCTGCTGTGCCCACTGCAGCCTGTGAGAATGTCTGGCACTGCTTCCCAAAGTGGCTGCATTCTCCTTGGGATCTGTGCCCAGCAGTGCCCACAGCCTGCTCTGCTGCGCTGTGAGAAGGCAAGTCCTACCCTGGGGACAGATGGCTGCAAGCCCTCGTTGCTCTTGGTTCCCGAGGCTTCCAAGGTAATGCTTTGGCATCCCCCACTTAGCCAGGTGCTACTCCCTGCATCCCCTTGACTTGCTGATGAACTGCTGCTCTGGCAATCCCTGTGCCTTCCCTGAGTGGTGTCTTGTGGAATACAGAAATGACACACGGGTTTGGTATGCACTAAGGGAAGAGGAGGAGTGGAAGCAGGTCCCAGCTGGGCATGACGGCAACCCCCATCCTGACCTACCTCGCTTCCATCGGTGCCCCTATGTAATGGGTTTGAGGCTCTGGGACTTGAGGGAGAAGTGCGTGAGGATGCAGTGGGAGGCCCACCCATGAGGTTTCCTAGGGTGAGGCAGCTGACTCCACAGCTCGAGACTGCCTCAGCCAAGAAGGACAGCAGGGAGGTGTGCTGCCTCCTTGGCACCCAGGTCAGGGTTATTTCTAGGAAACTTCCTTGTCTGGTTCGCCCCTCTGATTGTTATCCATTAGTGACAGTTCAGGCCGGCAGTGATGGAGTTGCTGACAGAAGCCTGAGGACTACCAAAAAGGACTTGAGGGTCCCAGGGTGCTTAGTAGAGGGAGTGGGTGTACAGCTTGTATTTTCCACTATCCCTTCAGTGGCAGGGGATTGGAAGGGATATTGAAAGGAGCAGGAAAACCCATCTCATAAATATGTGGCTGAGAGGCTGCTGCAATCACAATAATTTTGATTTCTTTGCCCATGAGGTGGTTTGCTTGGCACCTGGCCTGATGGGTCCCATCTGTCTCAAAGGGGGAAATGGATCCCAGTCCAGCGTGTACGCGCAGTTGCTCCATTATTGCCATAGAGTCATAGAATCATAGAATCACTCAGGTTGGAAAAGACCTGAAAGATCATCGAGTCCAACCATGACCTATCCATACTACCCTAACTAACAACCCTCTGCTAAATCATGTCCCTGAGCACCACATCCAAATGGCTTTTGAACACATCCAGGGATGGTGATTCAAGCACTTCCCTGGGGAAACTCAGGGAGGGCAGATTTAGGTTAGATATAAGGAAAAAAAATCTGCTACAGTGAAGGTGGTGAGGCACTGGAACAGGCTGCCTGCTGTTGTGGTGGATGCCCCATGCCTGGAGATCTTCAAGGCAAGGCCAATAACACAGCTCCGCATGGCACAAGAACTAAGGCATTGCAAGGGCTTACCACCCTTGCCGATGAATTGGCAGAGAATTCAGCAATAAATACTTCTATCCCTGGATGGCTGGAGTCTTGGTTTGCTAAACGGAAAGGAATGATTGTGTCCCTATTTACTTCTTTGGTTGTAGTAGCAGGAACCCTGATGGCCATCACTTGCTGTGTGAGGGGACTGGGACAGCAATTGATCAAGACAGCACTATTGAAGCAAACACCAGTGGAGCCACCACCATATTCGGATAAAATGATGGTTTTAGAGGAGATGGGGAGTGAAGAAAGGGAAGAAGAGGAAGATGTCCATGAAACTGTACCATAGAAAAAAATTGCAGAAATCAACCATGCATAAAGAAGAAAAGAGGGACAAATTGTGGGAACTGTGGGAATGGAATGTTGTTTCTGCATTAGATATTGAAAAGGGGGAACTGAGCTGAAGAAGTAGAGCACAATGTGTTTGTATTTTGTAACTTGTCCTGAGAAATAGCTGATATGAAAAAGTAGAAACACCAGATATTTTAGAAGCATAATTTAGAAATACAGTTGCTGAATTATCTGATTATTGCAGTTTTGCAATCAAGACTTAGTTTTAAAATGCTGTGAATAGAATGGCTATAGTATTGTGGACTAGAAAGCGTGTTGTAAGGCTGTTCTGTTTGGACAAGAGACCCTCAGCAAAAGAAAAACAGACTTCACAACCATCAAGGCAGCCAGGGCCTCCACACAAGGCCGGATTGTCTCACTCTGTGGGCAGGCTGGGATGCAGCAGGTGGGCATCAGGATCCTTCCCTCTGTCCTTCTTCCAAACTTATCCCTATCCGAGAACGAGATGTCCAGAAATAATGGCCGAGTGCTGAATGTGCACAGGTCAGAAGTTAAATAATTAGCAGTACATGTTTAGCTAGCAACAACTTATGTGTAGCTGGTTTCCGTGTGTTTAGTTGAGCATTGGGAAGATTTGTGAACCTGAAGCACTCAGGCAATGAGGAACCAGGCGAGGGAAAGATCAGCAACGGGTAATAGGGCATAAAAGATGTCACACTGTCTCTGCGGGAGACACTGCCACTGAATAAAGTCTGCTTTTATCGTTCTCTACCCCCAGACCGACCGGCACTGCCGCTCGCGTTCCGTCACGAGGGAGCCGGAATCACGTCTGCCGGCCGCACCGTTTGCTTTTCCTCTTCCATGGCTCAAACCGGCAAACGGAATGTTGGAGGCTATGGCAGAACTAGAGGAATTCTCTTCGGTCCACTTGCGAGGGCTGGAGAATGAGAATTGAGTTTTCCAGGATTGTGGAGTCTTGACCTTGAGGTTCCAGGGGTGAAATGTGACTTTTCCCCTGGTCGTTTGCCTTGTCTGCAAATGCTATTTTATCCCGTTCCCTTTTGTGTTTTCTCTGGGCAGTCTTCTTTCTTTGTTTTGTCTTAGTGCTGAGCTCTTGAAATGAGGAGAGACTCTAACCTGAAAAGCTATTGCGCTTAGGTGTGGAAACTGCTCTTTGATGAGTGAAGCTCAAGTAAATTGGAGCACAGCGTTGCAGTCCTTTCTTCTACCAAAAGATGGAGCAAACGAGCTACCGAACGGCCTGTGTGGCTCATAGGCTTGCTAAGCAAGCAGGAACTGTTCCGCAAGGAAGGTTGGTTTTCTGTTTTCTGTTCAATCTTCATACATCTCATAATTTGCGCTGAAAGGAATGAGGCAGTTTGCTATACTGAATTGACCAGGGTGGATGGTAACAGATGGGTTGGTTAAAAAGGGGTTAATTAGGAGACTGAATGTGTACAAGTCTATGGGGCCGGATGGCGTGCATCCCAGGGTTCTGAAGGAGCTGGCTGAGGTGGTTGCCGAGCCGCTCTCCACCATATTTGAGAAGTCGTGGCTGTCAGGTGTGGTCCCGGATGACTGGAGGAAGGGTCACGTCACTGCCATTTACAAGAAAGGGAGCAAGGAGGACCCCGGGAACTACAGGCCGGTGAGTCTCACCTCTGTGCCTGGGAAGATCATGGAACAGATCATCCTGGATGACATGCTTGATCACATGAGGAAAGGGCGTGTGATCCGTGACAGCCAGCACGGCTTCACCAGAGGAAGGTCATGCTTGACCAATCTGGTGGCCTTTTATGATGGAGTGACGGCATCGGTGGACAAGGGAAAGGCGACTGATGTCATTTACCTGGACTTGAGCAAAGCCTTTGACATGGTCCCCCACCACATCCTTATCTCCAAATTGGAGGGATGTGGATTTGATGGGTGGACCACTCAATGGATAAAAAACTGGTTGAAAGGCCGCAGACAGAGGGTGGTCATCAATGGCTCTATGTCCAGGTGGAGGCCGGTAACGAGTGGCGTCCCCCAGGGGTCTGTCTTGGGACCGGTCCTCTTTAACATCTTTATCAATGACATCGATGATGGAATTGAGTGCACCCTCAGCAAGTTTGCTGACGACACCAAGCTGAGTGGTGCGGTCGACACAGCTGAAGGAAAGGATGCCATTCAGAGGGACCTCGAGAGACTAGAAAGGTGGACCCGGGTGAACCTGATGCGGTTCAACACGGCAAAGTGCAGAGTTTTGCGCTTGGGCCGGAGAAATCCCAGGCATCCCTACAGACTGGAAGGAGCGGTCCTTGAGAGCAGCCCTGTGGAGAAGGACCTGGGGGTCCTGGTAGATGAAAAACTTAACATGAGCTAGCAGTGTGCCCTTGCGGCTCGGAAGGCGAATGGTATCCTGGGCTCCATCAAAAGAGGCGTGGCCAGCAGGGACAGGGAGGTGATTGTTCCTCTCTCCTCTGCTCTTGTGAGGCCCCATCTGGAGTACTGCGTCCAGGTCTGGAGCCCCCAGTACAAGAAAGACAGGGAGCTGTTGGAGAGGGTTCAGAGGAGAGCCACCAAGATGATCAGGGGATTGGAGCACCTCCCCTATGAGGACAGGCTGAAGGAGCTGGGTTTGTTCAGCCTAGAGAAAAGAAGGCTGCGGGGTGAGCTCATTGCAGCCTTTCAGTACCTAAAGGGAGCCTACAAAGAGGAGGGGAATCAACTCTTTGAAAGGGTGAGTGACAGCAGGACAAGGGGAAACGGTTTTAAGTTGAGGGAAGGGAGATTTAGGTTGGATGTCAGGGGGAAATTCTTTACAGAGAGAGTGGTGAGGTACTGGAACAGCTGCCCAGAGAGGTTGTGGATGCCCCATCCCTGGAGGTGTTCAAGGCCAGATTGGATGGGGCCCTGGGCAGCCTGGTCTAGCATGAGGTGGGATGATTGGTGGCCCTGCATGTGGCAGGGGGGTTGGAGATGCATGATCCTTGAGGTCCCTTCCAACCCTGGCAATTCTGTGATTCTGTGAGACTTGTGTGATCAGTTCTTCTTTCAATTATTTCATCCAGCTTCATGTGAAAAGGATATTTTAGAATAATCCTTTCACCTCTTGCAGGAGCAAGTATGCCTGTGCTGCTGCTGATCTGAGCTTCTGCAAATTCAGAGATTCTCATCAAGTCAGACTAATTTGCAGAGCTGAGCAGCGGGTAGGAGGAGATGCCGGGAGCTTTCCAGGGCGCTCAGCTGTCTGCCCGGGAAGAGGGCAACCTCCTCCATGTACTGCAGAGCCTGGAGAAGAGCTGCCCCAAGTGTCCTCGTGGTGGACATGGCCTCGTTTCCTACAGGATCTTCAGTGTCTGAAGGGCCAGCGAGGAGACAGATGGACTGGGGTCTCGCTGCGCTCCCTGAAGGCCTGAGATAACAGAGGAACAGAGGCTCGTTGACAGCCGGCCGTGTACCCGCAGGGCGCCCAGCTCTTCCCTCTGGCAGGAGGGAGCAGGGGACAGGCACGTCGCCCACTGGCTGCCCCAGCATCCCACTGCCTGGCTCACCATGGTAGATGCACTCTCTCTTGGCCTGCTGCTGATCCCTCACAAGCTGCCCTAAGAGCCCTAGGAACACACACCCCGTCAGCCACCCTAGCTGCTCCCCGGGTGCAGCGCAGAGGGCCTGGGACAGGGGAAGCTCAGTCTCGTGGCTCACCGATGAACCTCACAGCTTCCCAGCGCAGGGGCTCCTGCGGGCTCCGTAGCTAGAGCAGGCTCTGGCCCAGGTAGTCCTGTGCCGCATTCTTCCTCCTCCTCTTGGCCAGCTGGAGAGGGAAGAGTGCAGGGTCAGCGCAGGGTGGTCCCGACCCTGTCCTGGGATGTGGGAATATGCATACCAGGCACTCACCGATCTGCCAGAACTGCGCTGTCGGTACCAGGTGCTCCAGCCACCTCCAGCGCAGGAACCGTGCAGCACCAAGGAGGGCTTTCTGGGAGGCCTGCCAAACAGATGAGCTGGCACCGCAGCCCAAGCAGCAGCAAAGCCCGCGTCCCCCGGAGCTCCTCCACAGGGAGGATGCAGCAGCAGGGGCTGATGCTGCCATGGGCTGCAATGCTCTTGGTGTTTGGGGGGCACCACAGGAGTAGCATCGCCCTCCCCCAAATGAGTGCAATCCCCACCTTGGCCACGCTGTCTTTCTCATCGTGCAGCTGCAGATACAGCAGGACCAGGTTCCTGCACACCTCCTTCTGCATCTTCCTCTTCCCTTGGCCCTCCACAAAGCTCAGCATTTCCAAAAAAAAGGTCGATGGAGAGCTGTCACACAGTGCTGGACGCCTGCAGAGTAGGAAGGAAGAAAGGAAGGATGTCAGTGTCAGCAGCCCAACCTCCATGGTTGGGCAAGCAGGGCCATCACCATCAGTGAAGTGGGGGCAGAATCTCTGAGCTGAGAGGCTGCAGGCAGATCACAGAATGACAGAATGGCCAAGGTTGGAAGCGACCTCAAGGATCACAGAATCACAGAATCACAGAATCACAGAATCACTAAGGTTGGAAAAGACCTATAAGATCATCCAGTCCAACCATCCACCTATCACCCATGGTTCTCGCTAAACTATATCCCTCAACACAACATCCAATCGTTCCTTGAACAGCTCCAGGGTCGGTGAGTCCACCACCTCCCTGGGCAGCCCATTCCAGTGCCTGACCACCCTTTCAGAGAAGTAGTATTTCCTAATATCCAGTCTGAATCTTCCCTGGCGCAGCTTGAAACCATTCCCCCTAGTCCCATCACCAGTTACCCGAGAGAAGAGGCCGACCCCCAGCTCGCTACAACCTCCCTTCAGGTAGTTCTAGAGAGCAATAAGGTCTCCCCTGAGCCTCCTCTTCTCCAGACTGAACAATCCCAGCTCCCTCAGCCGCTCCTCATAAGGCCTGTGCTCCAGACCCCTCACCAGTTTTGTTGCCCTTCTTTGAACACGCTCCAGGGCCTCAATGTCTTTCTTGTAGTGAGGGGCCCAGAACTGGACACAGGAATCATGAATCTCCAATCCCCCTGCCACATGCAAGGCCACCAACTTCCACATCTAATAGTAGACCAGGCTGCCCAGGGCCCCATCCAGTCTGCTCTTGAACACCTCCAGGGACGGGGCATCCACAACCTCTCTGGGCAGCCTGTTCCAGCACCTCACCTCTCTCTCTGCAAAGAACTTCCCCCTGACATCCAACCTACATCTTCCTTCCCTCAACTTAAAACCATTTCCCCTTGTCCTGTTATCTACCCTTTCAAAGAGTTGATATCTTGAGGATGGCCCCAGAACTGCTCTAAAGTGTGCAAGCTCTGCCCTGCAGAAAGTCTGCCCAGGGGCACGCAGCGCCTGGAACTGCAGACCGGCCAGGAAGTCCCCTGGTGCGCTGTCACAGGGCAGCAGGAATGGGCACGCTGGGCTCAAACCCACATCCCTCGTGTTCTGGGCTCCCTTCCACCCTTACGTCATTAAAGAGTGCTGGGAGCTTGCCGGACAGCTCCAGAGCCATGAGGCTGATCTTAGCCCCATCCAGGAGCTGCAGCAGGGTGCTGAGTATTGGTAGGGCTCGGATGTTGCTGTCTGCATCCTGCAGCTGCTCCATGATGCACAGCAGGAAGATGATCACTGGCCTTGTCTGCGGGAAAAAGACGCCTTCCTCTAGGTACAGATGCAAGCACAGTGAGGTCAAAACAGCTCCAGTGCCAGCCCCGACGATAGCAGGCAGTGATGGGATAGGCAGAGAGCACCAGCTCCTCACTGCCTGGAGAGGAGCTGAGCTGTAGGTGGTCCTGCTACAGCCCTGGGGCAGGCAGGCCCAGCCCAACCTGCAGCACCTGTGGCATTCCCGGCCGCCCCTGCTCACCGTGTCCTGCCTCTTGCTGAGCTGCAGGATGCCCCTGAGCACCAGCTGCTTCATGTCCACGCTCTGGCTCTGCAGATAGGTGGTGAAGAGTTTTGGGATGTGGTGCAGCTCTGTGGTGAGGTCCACGCACTCCAGCATCTGCAATACATGCGGCTCTTAGTGCTGGATCCAACAATCTGCTTGGGGAAAGACAGCAGGGCACAGCCAAGCCTGGCCCCAAGGGAGGCAGCAGGGCTCGTGCCAGCAATGGCCTTGCAGCCTCAAGTTGGCTGCTTCTGCAGCTGTTGCTCACCTCAATGAGGAAGACCATCGCCACCATCTGCCAGGAGTAGAAGCTATTGCTGAGCAGCTCAGCCAGCTGGTGGAAGATGGGGTCACACAGAGCACCAGGCAGTTCCCTCATGGCCCTGGCAGGATAAGAAGGCACCATGAGCCCCGAGCCAGGGGGACACAGCTGTGGCTGTGCAGCCCTCTTGCCAATGCCGCAGGGGCCACAGGCTATGGCAGCACTTTATCCAAGAACCGGGGACCCCCTGGCACCCCAAGGAAGGAGTTCTAGCCACCACCTGCACGCCCTGGTGACGGTGCTGAGGAGCGCGTCCCAGCCCTGCTCCTGGATGGCCTCCATCTGCCTCTGGAGGCCCACGCGGCAGAGCAGCACCTTCAAGTCCTGCACCGCGGACCTGCAGGTGGAGAAAGGTGCGAGTCACATCGGGAGCCCCAGCAGCGGGGCCCTGGGTGCAGCGGGGGGACGGGGATGTGGCACCTGATGGGAGTGAGCTGGTGCTGCTGGTGCTCCTCCCAGATGATCTCCACCTCCTGCTGCGTCAGCTTGGTGGTGAAGGATGCTTGCAGGAGGAGGGCCAGGAAGAGCTTTGGGAAGATGGCCTGGGCCTCCTTCAGGACCAGAGGCAGCTGGAGTATTTCAGGTAGGGTCCTTGCTGCCTGCAGAAAGCACCCGGATACGATTCTTGCCCCGTCCCCCGGGTTTCTATCCCATCTCTACAACTGTAGGGATGGAGGAAGGGAGGGGGAGGGAGAGCGCGAGAGCTCCAGGCAGGTCAGATGTCAGGGCAGGGAGAAGGCTTGGGGGTGGACAGGGGAGGGGAGCGGGGACTCAGGCTCAGCTGGCTGAGTGAGGAACTCACGGCCAGGGCAAGGACACGTGGCCAGTCCTTGATGAATGGTGACGAGTACTGCTGAGAATGGTTTATCAGCACTCGGAGCAGCTTCTGCAGCGCCTTCTCCATGGCTGGGGGCCCTGAGAGCATTTCCTTCCACATGGTGACAGTGAGCCTGCAGGTTCCCCAGGGCTGTTGTCATGGCTGCCCTCGCCTGGCTGACGGCCGTGGGGTGGAGAAGGGAAGGGAGAGGAGCCCTGAGGGCTGTGGGCCCCGTACCTGGTGCAGGTGGGGGAGCAGACCAGCAGGCTGCTAACCATCTCCTTCGGGAATTTGCTGGTCAGCACGAGCAGGGCCCTGCCCAGGCTTTTGAGAGCTGCCTTGTCTTTGGTGGAAGGCAGGCTGTTGTAGATGGTCTTCATGATCTTTCACACCTGGAGGGGGACACAAGTGAGAATGGGATGGCACCGGAGCGGGGCCCTGCTGCCATCCCCGCTGCTGCCTGTCGGTCAAGCGCGGTGCCAGTGCCAGGGATGGAGCAGAGCCCCGAGGGCTGGAGCTGTGACAGTAGCAGGTTGCCACCTGCTGTGGAGGGAAGCAAGCCTCTGCTGCGAGCACATCTATCATGTGGGCAGCCAGATCGGTGCTGTGGAGGCTCGGCGCTGTCATCCTCTCAATGGTCATGAGTAAGACATTCATCCTTTCAGGGTACAGGAGGTATTTCAGAAGGACGTGTGGGAAGAAGGAGAGGAGGAATGACTCATCCCCTGCATGGCTGCTCAGCCGTGTCGGGGCCTCAAGAGAGCTGGGAGCAGGGGCTAGGCTGGGTGCTGGCGAGGATACGGAGTGTGAAGGCCCTATGGGCACCAGGGCTGCTCGGGGAAAGCGCCTGCACTCCTTCTGACACTGCAGGCCTGGGTTCTCCTGTGGGCTCAGGGTTTGCTCTTTGTACCTGGAAGATATTAGTGGCTCTGTTCTCATGGGAAGCCTCCTGGTGGAGCAAAGCTAGCTGGTTTTCCCAGAGCTGTGGCACTTTGGGCTCCTTCTGCTCCAGCCACAATCCTGGAGAGGAGCGCACACAATGTGAGTGAGGGGCCTGGGCACCTGGAGGTCTGAGGGACCTAGGCCAATGCAACTCCTCTCACTTGGGGTGGTGATGAAGGTGAAAAGCTGACAGACAGCCTTCATCGCCTCATCTCTGGTCCTCTCATCCATGGAGGTGCAGCACAGGATGAGGTGTCCGGCCAGCTTCCCCAGCACAGGGAAGCGTTGGTTCTCCTGGCACTTGTGCTGGAAGATGGCGGTTCCCATGAAGCAGGAGCACAGTTGGGGAGAGAGGCAGCAGAGGCGCATGGCTGAGCGCGGCAGCAGGGCCCAGCTCAAGCTCTGTGCAAGCCTGGAGACAGGTGAGACAGGTGGGCTGCGGCTGGGGAGCCAGGACGTGGTCCCCAGAGCTGTGCACACCAGGGCGCCTACCTCTGGCAAAGAGCAGGTGTTGGTGAAGGCTAGCAGCCTGACAATGCACGTTGCGGCCCTCTCCTCCACGGCCGCCACTTGGCACATGGGCAGCAGGAGCTGTGGAGAGAAAAGCTGCCGGTGTGCCCCCAGGACGAGGCAGTCGTCCTTGCGCTCGCTCCCCAGCTGCAGGGGGGGTGGGTGTTTTTGTCCCTGTCCTACTGCAGCCCTGCCGCCCTCCCGCTGCTCCCCACCCATCCCTCTGACCCCACAAGGGCCGGCCTCGGGCCAGCATCCTCTGCCTGTAGCAGGCCCTGGGGGGACCTTGCGTGGATCCCCCCTTCACAACCTTGAACCGTCCCCGCAAATCCCAGCCTTGCCACAGCCAGACCTCCAAGATATTCTGCAGCTCCATGAGGACAGTGGTGCTGGCGCTGCCCACCAGCCCCTGCGGCAGGCGGTGCAGGGCTTCCATGATCTGCAAGAAGGACAGGGGTCAGGGCAGCCATCCCTGCTGTGTCCTGCTGGCAGCAGAGGGGCATCCCGGATGGTGATGCCCAGGAAGCATTCCCAGGGCTCAGCCCGTGCTCACCTCCATGCAGGATGCAGCATCCCGGTCCTTGTCATCCTCGTGGCGAGGGAGATGGAGGACAGTGCTGATGCAGGCGTGCAGGAGACCATTCTTCTCCTTCTCGGGAAGCAGCCGTGCTCTGCTGCAAGGGGAGAGAGGGCAGAGGCGTGATGCTCTGCTCAGGGCCCCCAGCCAGAACCAGTGCCACCACGTTGGCCAAAGCTGGCCTGGGGTGGTACCTCATGGCCTACTGCCGCAGCTCCACGTCTAGGCACTCGGCAGGCTCCTCCTGCAGCAGCACCTGTGGGCACAGCAGGATGGGACGTTGCAGTGTATCCTGTTTGGTGTGCGGAGCCCAGGCACCCCATCCCAGCTCCCGCTGCTCCCCTTACCTCAATGCACTGCGCCACCTCCAACGTGCAGGCACACAGGTGCTTATGAGCCTCGCTGTCCTTGAGGGCGGCTGTGCAGGCAGTGCGGATGCAGGCCAGAAAGCTCAGCTTCTCTGCCTGTGCCTGAGACAGGGAGGGGAGTTACAGGTGCTGGCATCAGGGGACCCCGGCACCCTCAGGGCACGGCCGGGCAGGGGCAGCCAGGGAAGCACAGAGTGCCCGCTACCTGGGGCTGCACGTGCAGCAAGTGTGGATGTAGCTCAGGGGATCCTCCTCCTGCGGTGACACGACGGAGGCAGAAGGATCCTCAGCTGAGCCCAATGGCCCTTGCAGGGGCTGCACCTCACACACCTCATAGGGCCCCTGCTGGGCCACGGGGTTGCAGGATGCCCTAGGTCTCTCTGGCCATGCCTCTCGGGGTTGGCTTGAATGTCACTGTTCTATCTTGAAGCACAAGAGGGAACAGCGGCAAATGCGCCTGCTGTTCCAGCTCTGCCTTCAGGGGGACGAGTCCCACTGTAAGATGGCAGTGATGTCACCCTATTCTGCCCGGCTCCACCCAGAACCCCCCCTCTTGCCCTGGGCTTGCCCACAGCCCCGCAGCCATCGGGGCAGTTTTGTTCTGGAAGGAGCCCTCGACTTCACTGTGTGCATTTGCCCCAGCTGCAGCGCTGGGGTCTGGGAGTCCTTCTCAGAGCCCTTCAGCCCCGCATCCCCCCCGGTAAAATTAAACTGTGTCACCGTTTCCACTGGGACAGAGTTGAGTTTTCCTTTTTGGCATCTGGTGCTCTCTTTTGGCTTTAGGAGAGAAACAAAGAGTGTTGATAACACAGCAGTGTCTCTAGCTGTTGCTGAGCAATGCTGCACTGCACCTGCAGGCGTTTCAGCTTCTCAGCTCGTCATAGTGTCCTGTGGGGAGGGGCTGAGGGGGCACCAGGAGCTGAGAGGGCACAGAACCGGGACAGCTTGTGGCAACTTAAGCATGGGCTCCGTTGCTTGTGCAGGACAGAGACCTTTATCATACGTGCTCACAGCCTTTTATACCCCTGCAACAGCCCCTTGGATCCGTGAGTATTTACATCTGGCACAAGTAGCTGCTGAGCTTCTTTACTCATCCCAAGGTGTTTTGGATATCAAAGCACTTTATTTTCATGTGGTCCCGCCTCAGTGCACGCCGTCACAAGGATGGGCAACAACGTCTTCATTGCAAGCTCTGTTATGCAAGTGAGAGATGGAAGTAAGAACTCAGGGGAGAAAAGATCCTTGGATTTGTTTCAGTAGCGTGATACTGGTATGCCTGTCAGTGTTTCTTGAGATTTATACACGCTAGAAAGTGTGATTGCTGTGTGGTTTGATTCAATCTCATTGCAGTAACATCTGCAAACAACACTAAGCTGGGAGGAGCTGCAGAAAGATGTTAACAAATTGGAGGGCCGGGCAGTCGCCAACAACATGAAGTTAACAAGAGCAAGTGGGACAGCCTTGGCTCTGTGCACACACAGCGGGAGGAGAGGCTGGAGAGCTGCCCCCCAGAAAGGGCTCTGGGGGTTCTGGTTAATGGCCAATCGCATGTGAGCCAGCAGCGTGCCCTGACAGCCCAAAGGACCAATCATAGCCTGGGGTGCATCAGGCCCAGCACTGCCCAGGAAAGGACTGTCCCGCTCTGCTCTGCTGTGCCCACTGCAGCCTGTGAGAATGTCTGGCACTGCTTCCCAAAGTGGCTGCATTCTCCTTGGGATCTGTGCCCAGCAGTGCCCACAGCCTGCTCTGCTGCGCTGTGAGAAGGCAAGTCCTACCCTGGGGACAGATGGCTGCAAGCCCTCGTTGCTCTTGGTTCCCGAGGCTTCCAAGGTAATGCTTTGGCATCCCCCACTTAGCCAGGTGCTACTCCCTGCATCCCCTTGACTTGCTGATGAACTGCTGCTCTGGCAATCCCTGTGCCTTCCCTGAGTGGTGTCTTGTGGAATACAGAAATGACACACGGGTTTGGTATGCACTAAGGGAAGAGGAGGAGTGGAAGCAGGTCCCAGCTGGGCATCACGGCAACCCCCATCCTGACCTACCTCGCTTCCATCGGTGCCCCTATGTAATGGGTTTGAGGCTCTGGGACTTGAGGGAGAAGTGCGTGAGGATGCAGTGGGAGGCCCACCCATGAGGTTTCCTAGGGTGAGGCAGCTGACTCCACAGCTCGAGACTGCCTCAGCCAAGAAGGACAGCAGGGAGGTGTGCTGCCTCCTTGGCACCCAGGTCAGGGTTATTTCTAGGAAACTTCCTTGTCTGGTTCGCCCCTCTGATTGTTATCCATTAGTGACAGTTCAGGCCGGCAGTGATGGAGTTGCTGACAGAAGCCTGAGGACTACCAAAAAGGACTTGAGGGTCCCAGGGTGCTTAGTAGAGGGAGTGGGTGTACAGCTTGTATTTTCCACTATCCCTTCAGTGGCAGGGGATTGGAAGGGATATTGAAAGGAGCAGGAAAACCCATCTCATAAATATGTGGCTGAGAGGCTGCTGCAATCACAATAATTTTGATTTCTTTGCCCATGAGGTGGTTTGCTTGGCACCTGGCCTGATGGGTCCCATCTATCTCAAAGGGGGAAATGGATCCCAGTCCAGCGTGTACGCGCAGTTGCTCCATTATTGCCATAGAGTCATAGAATCATAGAATCACTCAGGTTGGAAAAGACCTGAAAGATCATCGAGTCCAACCATGACCTATCCATACTACCCTAACTAACAACCCTCTGCTAAATCATGTCCCTGAGCACCACATCCAAATGGCTTTTGAACACATCCAGGGATGGTGATTCAAGCACTTCCCTGGGGAAACTCAGGGAGGGCAGATTTAGGTTAGATATAAGGAAAAAAAATCTGCTACAGTGAAGGTGGTGAGGCACTGGAACAGGCTGCCTGCTGTTGTGGTGGATGCCCCATGCCTGGAGATCTTCAAGGCAAGGCCAATAACACGGCTCCGCATGGCACAAGAACTAAGGCATTGCAAGGGCTTACCACCCTTGCCGATGAATTGGCAGAGAATTCAGGAATAAATACTTCTATCCCTGGATGGCTGGAGTCCTGGTTTGGTAAACGGAAAGGAATGATTGTGTCCCTATTTACTTCTTTGGTTGTAGTAGCAGGAACCCTGATGGCCATCACTTGCTGTGTGAGGGGACTGGGACAGCAATTGATCAAGACAGCACTATTGAAGCAAACACCAGTGGAGCCACCACCATATTCGGATAAAATGATGGTTTTAGAGGAGATGGGGAGTGAAGAAAGGGAAGAAGAGGAAGATGTCCATGAAACTGTACCATAGAAAAAAATTGCAGAAATCAACCATGCATAAAGAAGAAAAGAGGGACAAATTGTGGGAACTGTGGGAATGGAATGTTGTTTCTGCATTAGATATTGAAAAGGGGGAACTGAGCTGAAGAAGTAGAGCACAATGTGTTTGTATTTTGTAACTTGTCCTGAGAAATAGCTGATATGAAAAAGTAGAAACACCAGATATTTTAGAAGCATAATTTAGAAATACAGTTGCTGAATTATCTGATTATTGCAGTTTTGCAATCAAGAATTAGTTTTAAAATGCTGTGAATAGAATGGCTATAGTATTGTGGACTAGAAAGCGTGTTGTAAGGCTGTTCTGTTTGGACAAGAGACCCTCAGCAAAACGAAAACAGACTTAACAACCATCAAGGCAGCCAGGGCCTCCACACAAGGCCGGATTGTCTCACTCTGTGGGCAGGCTGGGATGCAGCAGGTGGGCATCAGGATCCTTCCCTCTGTCCTTCTTCCAAACTTATCCCTATCCGAGAACGAGATGTCCAGAAATAATGGCCGAGTGCTGAATGTGCACATGTCAGAAGTTAAATAATTAGCAGTACATGTTTAGCTAGCAACAATTGATGTGTAGCTGGTTTCCGTGTGTTGAGTTGAGCATTGGGAAGATTTGTGAACCTGAAGCACTCAGGCAATGAGGAACCAGGCGAGGGAAAGATCAGCAACGGGTAATAGGGCATAAAAGATGTCACACTGTCTCTGCGGGAGACACTGCCACTGAATAAAGTCTGCTTTTATCGTTCTCTACCCCCAGACCGACCGGCACTGCCGCTCGCGTTCCGTCACGAGGGAGCCGGAACCACGTCTGCCGGCCGCACCGTTTGCTTTTCCTCCGAACGCGCTTCCAGCGGCCGCTGTCGGACACAAGGGCGGAGCGGCCGCTGGAAGCGCCGAGGGAAGCAGAGCTACAGCCTCTGCAGCAGGTGGGGCGGGGCGGGCATAATGAGCATCCCCGCCCGGCCTGACAGCATCGCGGCCCGACGGCGCCGTTCCGGCCGGTAACGCCGTGGCCCCCGTGCCCCCTCGTGCCCCCCCGTTCCCCCCCGTGCCCCCGGCCGCGCCAGACCGCCCGTCTGGCTCCTCCAGCGCCCAGCTGCAGGTGCGGGCCGCCCCAGCTCCCCCGTCCCCTCCTGCTTCTCGCCCTCCTCGGCGGCGCCCGTGGGAGCCGGCCCGGCCTCCCGGCGGCGATTCCCGCCCCGCTTCCTCCGCAGGTGCTGTTCCGGGCGGCCGCCTTCGGACTTAACGCCCTGACGCTGCGCCGCCTCTCCAGGGAGCTCCTCGGCGTCGTCGGCGTGAGGCGATCGCCGTTCTGCCTTCTGGCTGCGGGAGCCGGCGATGAGCCGCCTCGCGTGGCCGCGTTCGGTTCCGCGCGTCGGGCGGCCTCGCGTGGCAGGACGGGTTAACGACGGGCGCCTGCAGAGGCGGCGAGCGAGGGACCGCTTGTGCGCTTCCCCTCCCGTCTCCTCCGGGCTGACTCTGCTCTATTCCACGGCCGTCTTCCCGGCCAGGGAGGCGCTCCGCAGGGCCGCTTGAGCGGCGGCGCGGAGCGGAGCTGGGCTGCGACCATCAACGTGCTGTGGCTGACGTGAGAGCTCCTCGGCTGTTCTTTAACTGCTCGTTCTTGTCCGAGGGCTCGCGTGAGGAAGACGTTTCCGTTTCCAATTTTCCTCCTAGAACAGCGCGATTTAAAATGCAAACCGTGTTGTCTGAGCGATGTGAAGCACGTGCTGCGAGTTGAACGTCAAGCAGCTCAGGGATCTGAGAGCGGGGGGTCAGATTCGCCCTGCTGCAGTGCTGTGAAACCTGCCGCGCTCCGACAGAGGCTGCAGGTCCTGAAGCAGCATCAGCAGAAGGCAGTGTGCGTCTGCACTGCGTGCCTTGCTCGGCTTTGCTGGCAGCGGCCGCTACTGGAAGGGGCATCGCGCTGCAGCGCTGCTGGCAGCCAGCACGGCTGGGCTGCGGGCGTGTTTTCTTCTGCTGACTGCGCTGTCATTGCTGGAAGGTCGGCACAGCACTTGGCATCAAAGCTTGTGGCTGCACGTGGCGACTTGTAGTTACAGGTTTTACACCAAAGCTTGGAGTTGCAATAGAAATGAATTCATCAGATCTCTTCAAAAATAAGGAAAGTATACCAGCATGTGAAATTTTAATCAGATTTTCTCTTGTTCTTTCTGTTCTTTTTTTCTGCTGGAGAAAACCTGACTGTTGTTACGTTGCCTTTTTAGAGTCCTTTTTGGTGGTTTTTTTTTGGTCTGTTTTCATGGCCTTTATCTGGCTGCACTTCCTAGAAGTTCTGTCTGTGGTTCCTCATTATCATCGGGCCGCTGTTGTGGCATTTGGCCTTTCTGCAGTTGTTGAGTTTCTAGGAGAGCTGTTCTGGGTTTTAACCCAGTGACTCGTGGAATCAGACTCCAGAACCCAAAGTTAGATTATGAAGCAGGTACGTTTTAATCAGTGCTGCGCAGGCACTGGGTGCAAGGGGGGTATTTCCACCTATCTTGCCCAATGTAAGGAAGAAGCTTGGTACAGATATAGGCCGAACGAATACACAATCAGTGGAATTCACATGCATATTCATTACATTCCTGACTTATCAACATAGGGTCCCTCCATGAGCAGTGGGGGTCTCCTTTGCATGGGAGAAGACACATTGTCTCTGACAGAAGTAATCCGATCCTGACCCATTCCTTGTGTACTGTTTCAACAGAGTTTCCAGATGTCCTTTTCTTATCTGACCACACACCCTGCTTACCTACATTCCTAAACAAGAGTTAATCCTTATCTTGTCCTTTCCTTACTCAATTCCCCCCTTTTTCTTGAACCTAGCAAATTCTTTTGCTAAATTGCTCCATTCGGGAAAAGGGAAGTTTTGAAATAACTCCCACTTTCCACTCTCTGCCTTAACTATCCCCAGAAGTTTTACGTATCCATAATGCACATCTCATCGCAACACACATAAAAATGAGCAAGATGATTATAATAATACAAGCCACAAAGAGTTGCTTTAGCCATGCAAAGTTAGGTAACCAGCCGGTAAGTTTTTCCCACAATTCTGTGAATCCTAATGAGGTATCATCCTTCGTTACCTGATGAAGTAATTTAGTGTGCTCCCATATTGCATGTAGATCAGTCTCTGTCCTTTGACTCTTATCTACATAAGCACAACAACTCTGATTAATTATCACACAAACCCCTCCCTCTTTGGCTGTTAGGAGATCCAGTGCCATTCTATTTTGTAATACAACCTTACTAAGCACTGAAATCTCAACTTGTAATGCTTTGATTGCATCAGCGGTTGCGTTCTCTATTATCTCTAGAGTGGCCGAAATATTAACAATTGCTTTCTCCAGCTCACTTACTCCAAGAGATGGGATGAGCCATCTCACAAAGCTGTGGAAACCAGTAGGTTTTTCCACCAAAGGATTTAGTACTCTTCTCACCCGTCTTCAGGGTGTCCTCAAGAGTCCCCGTGGTATTTCCTCATGCACCATGGTCTGAGGTACCAAGTATCCTGCAGTGCATGTTCCAATCCAATTTGGAGGCAGTGCTTTTCATGCCTGCCCATCCCCACATAACCACCAGTATCCATAAGGTAATCTGCATGGATTAGACGTATCCTCTTGTTGGGTAAAAGATGTTCCCATTCCCACAGTCCCAAGTACATTCTTATCTATAGACCAAGATGAATTTTTACTTGTTCTAGGATCGCACCCTATGCCTTGCTTCCACCTTGCAGTTTCGTTGAGTCCTGATACTGTTCCCGAATTCCCATATTCCCAACTACATCCTATACCTGTTAAATTTCGCCACCCGGCTTTCACACTAATTTTGCTATCATTTTCCCTATCCACAAAGATAGATTTAGAGGAATTAATAATCAACAGATCAAACTTGGGGCCCTTTTGTAATTTATCCTCTATTCCATACTTACATTCCCCATGTTCCACCCAATTTGGAATTGTCCAATTAAGCGCTACTACCCCATAGACTGGCACCCCCCCTGCTCTGGGGAGGGCCGTACATATCCAACAATTTGTTAGGTTAAAATTTTGGGCCACTGCCCGAGTAACATTTAGGTAGCTATTACCTTCCCAGGCTAAAGCAAATCTTATAAGGTTAACTACAACGCATATTTTATACATTTTTCTTAATTGTTAGTCGGAGGGGTCCTTTCTCCCTCGCAGTCCACTGTGGTAGGACCGTCTTCTTCAGGTGCTTCCTCGGGCATGCCATGCCTTGTTCTCTGGTTTGATCTCGTGCAGGATCTTCTTGCAACGTGTATGACAAAGTATACATATATACACCTATATACAGAGCGTGCATTCCTGGGAAGGTTTGTCTAGAGGATAAGCGATGTAAACTATCAGAGATCTTCCCAAGTAGAAAGACTCCCAAAAAGAACTACGACAACGGAGATCATGAAATAAAAAATATTATCCAATTCTAATGCAGAAACAACATTTGATTCCCACAATTCCCCCCTTTTTCTTTTTTCATACATTGTTGATTTCTCCAATCTTTTTAAGTTTCACTTTTATAGACATCTCCCTCTTCTCCACTTTCTTTATTTCCCATCTCCTCTAATACCATCATTTTATCCAAATGTGGTGACTCCATTGGTGTTTGCTTCAATAGTGCTGTCTCGATCAATCACTGTACCAGTCCCCTCACACAGGGAATAACACAGCAGCCAATGGCCATCAGGGCTCCTGCTACTACTATGAAAGAAGTAAACGTGGTTACACTCACCCCTTTCCATTCACCAAACCAGGACTCCAACCACTCAGTGATAGAAGTATCTATTCCCGATTTTTCTGCCAGTTCATTGGCAAGGGTGGTAAGCCCTTGCAATGCCTTAGTTGTTGTATCACCTGGAGCTGTGTTATTGGGATGAAGGTGCAACAACGGGTACCCAGCATTACACATACACCTTTTTTTTTTTTTTTTTTTTTTTTTTTTTTTCCAGCTTCTATCATATCTTAGGAGGTCCTATTTTCCCAGGCCATCCTACTTGTGGCATCTAACTGTTCTGCAATTCCCTTTATTGCACTCTTTTGTATAATTTGTAAATCTCCATCAATTATAACAAATGTAGTTAATCCAATCTACATTCTTGTTGATCATCAGCCACCAGGACAGTGACTCAAACCCTGCAACAATTTGATTTCTCGCCTTAAAATCATCAGGGACAACAAGAAGTGAAAAGTTTAAATCCTTAGCTTGCCCACATACCAAACAATTACTGATATAAGTATACTTTGCAATGATGTTTTCCACAAGAGATACATAAGCATTTACATCAAATGCTGCACTTAATCAAATTAACATTTCTAACAATTATAAGAGCCCATATTACTGTCTTTGGATTCGCAATTTTAGGGGTCCAGCTGACTTCAGTTCCCATTGTATTTGAGGGACCTTCTTAACTCTAGTATGATGTATACACAATGCTTGTTCTTTAATTTTTACTGCTGTGCAGGATGTTAGCAGCACCTGGAACAGACTTATCCACCTTGATTCCAGGGGCGAATGTGAAAGACATCTGCTATATACATATCATCTCTTGTTAAAATATTATGGATCAAGCCGTCAAGGCCTTGGGCTCTAGTTCCTAGAACCAGTTTCTCTATTTCCTGAAGCTGTTCTTGTAGACTTACCACATGCTCAGTATTTCACTCCCTACCTGGGTAGAGATCCTGTTTGTACAACATAAGGCCTTTTGTACAGTATTTTGAAAGACTTAACCCCTCTTTGGCTCTAGGTTTCATTCTGTTCCTAAGGAGAGCCAAAGGCAACAACTGTGGCCAGGATAGGCCAGCTTCCTGGCCCAGTTTTACAACCTGTGATTTAATTAGATAGTTCATCTTTTCCACCTGACCACTCGCCTGTGGTCTGTGTGGTTTGTGCAATTGCCAGTTTATTCCCAATGCTTACTGACCTATTGGACAATCTCTGCAATAAAGTGAGTTCCCTGGTTGAAGGGGATTGTTGCAGGACATCCAAACCTTGGTATAATCTCCTGCAGCAATACCTTGGTTATTTCTTTGGCTTTATTGGTCCTGCACGGGAATGCTTCCGGCCACCCTGAAAAGGGTATTTGTTAGAACTAGCATATACCGAAACCCTCCTTTTTCCTGGCAGTTCTGAAAAAAATCAATTTACAATTGTTGTCCTAAAAGATTCCCTTTCCCGACAAGCCCCACTTGTACCCTGTTCCTGGTACTAGGATTGTACAGTTACTTTCTGATGTCTGTACCCCCCATATGTTTTATTATGTTCCCTTAGAACCAAGTTCTATAAAATAATAAAGGGCACAACAATGTGTCCATCTGGGTATGCACCCACCTGTCAGCTTGCTCTCTTCCCTTTTAAATCAATAAATTCCTATCCTCTCTACAATACCTTATAGGTTCTGATTAAGGTTCAGATATTTTAAGTTTATCGTCTGGAATTAAAGCCAGTTCACCAATTTCTTTTCCTTCAGCTGCCTGTTTTGCCACCTGACCCATCATCTTATTTCCAGTTACCTGTACAATGTTACCTTTCTGATGTCTTTTACAATGTATAATAGCCACACTCCTTGGTAGATTTACATCATGCTGTTTTCCTTGTGTGTGCAGTCAGATGGTATTACGAGTGTGTAGCATCCCAAGTACATACTTAGCATCTGTCCATATAATTAAGGCTCTTGTCTAGGCAGTTATTTCAGCCCTTTGAGGGAAAGTCCTCTCAGGTAATGGTTGTGCTTGGATTACCTTATCAGTAGCACTACTGCATATCCTGCCTTACAGTTTCCTTGTCTCACAAAACTGCTACCGTCAGTAAACCAGGTGTCTTCTGCATCTTCTAAGGGTTTGTCCTTCAGGTCTGACCGGCTGGAATGTGCAGCTTCAGTTGTTTCAAAGCTGTTATGAAATACTGTCCAGGAGTTAAAGATACTGGGTTGACAATTATTTTTACATCATCCTGCTCTACCAGGATGGCCTGGTATTTCAGGAACCTTTGGGGTGAGAGGCAATGCCCCCCTTTTACCTCCGATACAGTAGACACTGTATGAGATCTGCCCTTCAGTAGGGTCTAAGCTTCTGGCCAAGGACTCCCAGGGCCGTTCCTTGGTTTTGTTTTTTTATTTTTTATTTTTTATGTGAGCAGAAGGAATGCCCGCCTTGCCTCCCCATTTCATGTAATATTTTGGCTTTACCAACAGTCCATAGCTGTGTATCCACAGTCAGCACCATCCTGTCTTTCCTGGGAGTTCCTTGGCAGTCTGTGGCTCAGGGGTCTGGCAGATGGCTTCTTTCCTGACAGTCTTTAAGGTTTGAAGTCCAGCTGTAATCTCATATCCCAAATATGTCTTTCTGTTGAGAAACTTGATAAACATTTAAACAAGAAATTCAGCAAACTCACAGTCCATTGCACACAGTCTTCTTCGTTTCTGTGACGTCCATGTGCTGCAGTAAGGTTCCACTCTGGGATGGAGGAACCCAAGTCTCAAGTTCACGAGTTGCCCAGATCTCAAAAATCATTGGGTTACCCTGGGTAACACTGTTCATATTAACTGAGTCCTTTCACCCCATAGTGGGGTTTTCCTATTTAAAGGCAAATAACCTTAGGCTTCCTTTGGCCAAACCAGGCAGAAAACGCATCCTTCAAATCCACAAGGTAAACTCCACCTACTAATTCCTTAACTTGGTTAGTAAAGTATACACTTGGATGGATTTTTCACCACTGAGTGTATGCATTTAACTATTCTAATTACTTGTAATCCAAATTCCAAAATTATCTATTATTTCTTTTATGTTACTACAGTCACATATCCTCAAAGGGCACTGCTTTATCCTGACTGGCCTAACTCTTGCTTTTAACTTAACTTCTATTTAGGGCTGCAGTTTTTGGGTCTGCCACATATCCCTGATACCCACACTCCTAAGCATGCCTTATTCATTATTTCTGTACCTTCTGGGGCTATAACCTTGTTTTTTCCTGTTTGTGTTAAAGGCAGACTTAAAATTCTCAATCAGTTAATACTGTTTGATCCTTACCTCCAGTTTTATTTAATTTCTTGCCAGAGTAACCTCGTGTACAAGAATTTATGTATTCCTGCTTGTTTTCTCAGTCTACATTTAATTAAACCCAAGTAAGCCTTTTCTTATTGGGCATTAGCTCCTACTACTATTACAAAATCATCTATGGGTGGTAAGAGGCACCCGTATCCACCGAAAGATAAATCTCTTTAT
Source organism: Lophura swinhoii (assembly GCA_030408155.1). Lineage (NCBI taxonomy): Eukaryota > Metazoa > Chordata > Aves > Galliformes > Phasianidae > Lophura > Lophura swinhoii. The sequence goes on from CM059459.1 coordinate 119,211, forward strand.
CTCTTTATTCTGCTTCCCTAGCTGTAATTTAACCAGTGGATCTGCTACTCAGTGGATCTCAGTGGATCTGAACTTCCCAAATTCCCATCCTTCATTTTTGCAACCAGAGGCGGTTCCCTCTTTCTCAGTAATTTACACATTACTTTCATTGCAGGGGGGGGAGCCCTCCCTGGGCTCTTCCAGCCCCCCCTCCCCCCCGAGTGGATCCCTGGGTCCTACGCCCTGCTCTAGCGCTGCGACAGTAACAACTGCTGTTATTCCCAATTTCCTTACTATCTCTGTTTCTCAATCAGTTTTTGTTTGTTTGTTTGTCCTTCATATCGCTCACCTCTACATCCCTGTCACACCCTGCTCATCCTTGCCTTCCTCAGCCTGTGTCCTTCCCGAACTTTTCACTTTCCAAACTCTCATCATTACATAAACTACTAACATCATATTTCAGTTTTACCTCCTCCTCTCCAGAGGCTTCCAGTGCTAACACTGGGATTTCAGGTTTCTGAATAACCTCTACAGAGGCTATTCTCACTTCCCCCTTCACAAGTAACAGCAGTCTCCGATCCGGGCTCTCTCTCTCACACCAAGTACTGCACGCGGGGGAACAGTGAGGGGGTTGCTCTCACGCCAGCAAAGATTAACTCACTTTCTCTTTAACCCTTTTTCCTTTGTTCCTCTATTAGTACCCTCAGTTACACTTGCAGTTACACTCAATTCTATACCATTAACAATTACACTTTCTTATACCATCAAAACAGTTTGTCTCATTCCCTTCGAAATGCACAAATCTAACCATACAGTTCTTCAGTTTCCATAAACACCCTTAATACCATATAACTTTCCCCTAACAATCTGTGTCATTTGGTTATAAACACCTCACCACAGAAACAGCACTGATTGACCCACCTCCCTCACACATCTCCTTGCAAACAGAACACAATATTACATAAATGAGTTGACATTCATTCCCCAAATGGAGCAGGCATCTTTCTGTGAATCCGTCATCCCCATTCATACACTAGAGGATCTTGTGGTGCCCCCATCCCACATTCTCTTTGCCATTCAGGATAATTCCTGAGGGTAAAGAACATATTGTCTATGACAGAAGTAATCCGATCCTGACCCATTCCTTGTGTAATGTTGCAACAGAGTTTCCAGATGTCCTTTTCTTATCTGACCACACATCCTGCTTACCTACATTCCTAAACAAGAGTTAATCCTTATCTTGTCCTTTCCTTACTCACCAGGCTCACTTCTTTGTAAGACTTAAGGTTAGCAAGGAAGCTATGTGCACAGGGGTGTGTGTGTGAGAGAGAAAGCTTTTCTTGTTGAAAAAAAAAATGATGTAAAGAACAGATTCCTGAACGGGCTCTGTATATGTTCACAGAGTTCAGGAGTATTTTAAAAAACGAATAGAATTATGGACTGCTTAATGCTGCATGACTTTGTTGTAACAGTATTTGTAATACTCAATTTGCTCCTGTTTAAGAAAGGAACTTAATTTATTTCAAAGTTATCGCCTTAATGATCATTAAATACGTAATCATGAATGTTAATCAGAGGAAGGCACAGATGGCTTCCACAGTTCTGCTTTCCACTGTCAGTACGAGGTTGTGAAGCGCAACAGCAGGGATCATGACTGTGTCAAGCAAAATGTATTCCCATGTGTCCCACACGAGGGGCTGGGACAGTGCGATGGGGGAATTGTGCACCATCAGATGTGAGGATGTGCAGAGAGACTGCAGTCTAAGGTGGCCAATGCAGCAGGAGAACTGTGGTGGTCACGTTGACTTTGAATGCCTTGTATTCCTCTGTGGGTTGTGTGTGTGGAACTGAAGTGCTTTGTGTTCCTGTAGGTGGTTAAGTTGGCAAAAAGGAACGTTCTCTATTTTCTCTTTCTTGAAGGTAATTGCTGAAAGCCTTTCAGTAGTGTCGAAATGCATTCTGACGGTTATTCTAGTCATCCTTTATCTGCAGTGGAGCCTTTACATTTTTTCCTTGGCTCAGGTAAGTTTCCTGTATTCTTTCTCAACATAAATTCTTGTTCTGAAGAGTTACTTGCTACTGCCTTTGACGTTTAGCCCGATAATACCACTGGGGAGGAGAGAGAATGTTCCTTTAAGGGTGGGATTTAAATGTTAAGAATTTTGGTGATAATTGTTACTGACTTGGCATTTTGACCCCAGTCAGTTTAATGGAGGTACAGGAGAGCACCTCTGTTGTATGTAGAAAGGCAAGTTTTGCAAATAAGGTTGTGATGCTGTATGTGCTTTTTTGTGTGTTTTTGAAGTGTCAACTGTTTTTTGACCGAATAGTTGTTTTTAAGTTGGACTCAACATAATCTTTCTAAAAGTACTGAATAGAAGGTGAGAACAAGTTGGCAAAGGACTGTGATGCTGATCTGCTGATTAAAAGAAATTTAAATCAAAAGCATTCTGTGTGGGGGGAGGGGAGTTACAGTAATGCCTTCAGCCTGATTAAAATTTGACAGGAGTAAGAATACTTACTGCCTTCAGTTCTCACCGAATTGGCAAAACTAGCATGTGATTCTACATTTCTAACTTATTTTTGTTTTACTATTTTATTTTATTTTTTAATTCTTTCCTTCCCTGTCATTTCAGCTTTTATATACCAGTGTTCTGGTAATGTGCTTTGCGGTTTATTTTGCAAAGTTCTTGGAAGCAACCAAGAAGTGCTTTCCAATTACAGGAATGAAAGCTCTGTTACCTAACTTGATGGAAGATAAGGTGGGTCACAGAGTTCATTCTGAAGTCTTTAATGAGAGAACTTCTGCAGGCTATTTGGAGGTGATGGAGTTAAATGAGTGATTTTGAGGTTATTAAGTAAGGCTAGTTAGGAAACATAGTTGCATAAAATTCTGTTTACAGGTGGTGTGTTCAAATCCTTGTCAGCAAACCATGATGAACCTGCAGCTCTCTGCTTCTAGGCCTCGTTGGCTGTCTTGTCTTTCAGTAGCTTTGCACCACCCATTAATTGGAAGTGGAACACTTACAGTGTTAAAGGGAGTGAGCTGGTAGCAGGTAGAAGGCAGGAGAGAATTCACAGCCATCTTACGGTGCTGGTACTTCAACTTTTCCTCAAACAAAACGTGGTGGTGCATGATACAGATACTACAGATCTCTGATGTCCTCTGAAAAGGAAATGGGGCAAAGAAGGAAATGAAAAAGCACAGTGAGAAAGAAGGCGTTCTGAGGAAGAGATTGAGAATAGAAAGGCAGTTCTGGCTTGTGAGACTTGCAGGAATGCTTTGAAGAGCACTGGAAGATCTATTTTACTGTGAGGGTGAGAGTTATATTGGTCTACTAAACAATTTTTCCTCCCTCTCTCATTACTGTGAGTGATTTATTCTGTAGAAAGCTTACACAGTTCCTTTGTCTGTCTGCAGCAACAGTAATTTTCTGCAAGGGAGAAAGTCGGCCAGATGAGAGTGACTTTGAGTGATTTTTCCTTAACTGGAAGGAAGCGCAGCTGACTTGAAGCTTCTTCAAAGAATCCTTCCTGAAGCAGATTTTGACAGAGGGCGAGGCTGGATGTGTGGGCATGTTGGGGAAAGGCAAGTGAATGCTGGTCACCAAATGGACACGGAGCCTGGGAAGGCTGGGAGGGGATGGTGTTCAGAGAGTGGCACCAGCAGGTGCTGCCAACCCAGATGCAGTTACTGAAGGTTTATGGAGCATCAGAACTGTACTGTCCTGTTAGACGTGTCTCTCGAATGCTTCCTGTTAGCAGTGCCTGAGCACGTGCTGGGGAAGATGTAGGGGTTTGTCCTGACTTCTGTATTTTGAACTTCCAAGTGAGCAATATGCGATGACTTTTCTGAATGTGATCAATTTTGGTGATCAGGGTGAATGTGGTGTTTTTGTGGGACAGCAACAGAATTTTTGTAGTTGCTCGTTTTTGTCTATTTCTGAAAATACTGAAAATGTTAGAAACCATTTGAATATAACATGAAAAATGTGGAAGGATTTCAGTGGCATTGGGACTTTGAGGTGCATTTCAGAGAATGATGGATTAACGGGTATTAAAAAAAAAACCCACACCAAAAAACCAACAACCAAAACCAGAGCAACTTATTTGAGGGTCGTGCATTTAAATAATATTTTCCTTTGGATCAAAACTTTACAATTGTGTGTGTTTTGCTGCATATCTTATTTCTGTTTCAAAAAATTGGAAGTAGAAGGTATAGTATGTGATGCATATACTTCTCTTCATTTGTTTGGTCCCGTATTCTTCCCGTGGAATCTGTGTTAGCTGTTACAGCAGGAACACTGTTGTTTGTAGCATTACATCTCCAACTGCACGTGTTCCACGAAAGCACTGTGTCATTACAGAGTGATGCACGGCAGCAGCAGTCCAGGTGACAGCACTGGCAGCACCACAGGTCTTACCTGGGAAGGAAAACAGGCTGTAATTGCTGGCCCGCTGTTAGAAGTTTCTTGGCTCTTTTGAATTTATGTTATTTGCTGGCAGTGGAACGGTCTCTCATAAACACAGACTTTATGCTCTTGCTGCCAGAGGATTCATCCACTGCTGGTCTTCCCCCCGGGGAACAAATAAGCTGCCTCCTACTGGAAGGGTGTTTTTGTAAGACACAAGTGCAAAAATGCTTGCGCTCTGCAGATGTTACAGAATCTATTTCATCTGGATTTTTTATCTTCCTCTGTAGTAAGAAGTGAAGGGACTTTCTGGGGGTGTTTGGGGCTGTTGCTAGATTTGCTCTAATGTTGCATTAAGTTCCACTGTTTTTCTCTTTGTTCATCAGAAATGTGAAATAGGAATTTGTGCTGCTGTTAGTCCTGGTCTTGTGCCAGAAAAAAAGTGACATCTTGTCAGCGTCTTTTGTTTGTAAAGGTGTGTATGATACCGTGAACAATCTGGGTTCGCTGGTGGCCAGGTTCATCTTTTTGCCTATTGAAGAAAGTTTTTGTGTCTTGTTTGCTCAAGTATTGCAAAGAGGGAAGAATGTAAAGATTAGAAGCAGGTATGCTTGTTAGTATTAGTTCCACATGAAATGCTTGCCTTCTGTTAGAGGTGAATTGTATCAGGAATGTGACTGGCGTGTGTGTTTAAATGTTCGAGCATAAAGACTGTTGAAATGGGAAGAAATTTGAAGTGGAGACCATGCCGAAGGGGTCTGGACCAAAAAGCAAACAGGTAAAAAGCAAGCAAAGTAGGAGTTAGGGGTGCAATAGCGTAATACTGCATTGTCTGGTAACTGAAGGTGAGTTAGGGGATGAAGGGTAAACATAGCCCGGCTGTAAAGGAAGCCAAGAATGTAACAAGCAGGATGAGATAATAAGCTGAAGAATACAGGATGTAAGGGGTCTGTAACATCGCTTGGTTTTGCTAACTCAAAAGAAATTCGCAAACAGTATCGCTTAATTTAACCTCTTGCTAGCTCAAGGGGAACTTATTGCTTAACCTTTTGCTAGCCCAGACACATTCTCAAAAGGGAGCCTTCTCCAGTCAGCAGGAAAGGGCCCCTAAGAAAGCAAGGGGGAGGAAAGATAGGAGGAATTGGAAATTGCTGAGGTATGCAGGGCAGGAGAAGAGCTCAAAACTGGGACAAAGGTCGGAAGGATGTGGCGAGGAAGATGTCTGACTTCATCCCGGAATGACCACCAGAGGGGGAGGAAGACGTCGAGTCTTCATCCAATAGAAGCTACTGCGCATGCACTGGGGAGGGGGACAGTATGTAAATGAATTCCTGGAAAAGTAATGAATATGTTAATGGGTCTTGGGTAACACTTCTGAATATGTATGGATTGGCTTATAAATGTATTGGGATCCTATTCTCTGGTGTGCAAGCTAGGAGGAGTGATCCCCCTTGCACCCGGCGTGTGGCTCAGCGCTGAAATAAAGACTTACCTGCTCTTATAACCTTACATGGGTTAGAGAGTTTGATTCCGCAAATCAAAGGTAAAATCCTTTCCTCCAAACGGTGTGATGTAAAGGCTTGTGAACCACGTATTTGCAGCTGTGCTGAGGCAGTTACTGTAGATTCAATCCCAAAAGCATGCTGTTTCCAGCAACTAAATGCCACTTGACAATATTTGACTGACTTGAAAATAAAACTGGCTGGTAAGCATTGAGTGCTTTAGAGGGTGCCCTTTTCAGAGGAAGAGAGCTGTATTTTAGCTGAACTTTGGGATTGTTTGTGGAGTAATGATGGTTACACGAAGGAGAGGTTTCTGTGTGCTCTAGTTAAGAAGTTCTTGATCAGATAGGAAGGTCACAGTCAGACAAATGTCGTGTGTCATGTTAATGGCAGTCTGACAGAGGTGTACCTGTGTGTGTGTTTGATACAGAGCACACGTGGTGGGTTTGTGTGTGCATATCCAGTGCACCTGGCAAGACGTTTGACTCCTTACAGGGTATGTGGGCAGCTGCATCCTACGATGTACAGAACTTCCAAGTTGCTCCTTCTGCTGTGGCAAAACTTGTAGTCCAAGGTAGCAGTGAAGATGTGACCCTTTGGGTGCTTCAGGCTGTGGCTTTGGGCAAATGCTGTGCTTTTCTGTGCTATTTGCATGCTGTTAACAGGTGCAGCTGCTGTTTACCCTTTCCTTAAATCCTGAAACAGAGCTGTTAATGGCTGATCTTTGTTTAGAGTTCTGCATATAACACAGACTGAGAATAAGAATGCATGTTGGAAGCTAGGACTGTGTGTGTAGGTGTTTCAATAGTAAAGAATAATTTTGATGCTGCCTTGCATGGTGCCAGTGGATGTTTTCCCCATGGAATAGTTTTTCTTGGTGAAAACAACAGCTGTGCTGATTCTGGTTCATGTAATTGACTGCTGGGTGTTGTTGTCTTGTTTTTGTTTTCTCCCCAGGATGATGTTGCTATGGCTGCAGATTTGTTAGAGTTGATGTTGAAGCTGGTGCTTCTGATCGGCCTTACCACTGCTGTTTTTGGATCTGCCTTTTCTCAGCTGGCTCTGGATATTTATGGAGGTTCGATGCTCAGTTCTGGAACAGGTAAAAAGTTTGAGCTGCAGTTTTTGTTTCTCAGCTCTATGCTGAGTTCTTGGCTCAGTCAGCTTTCTGTCTGAGAAAAATCAGCTCAGGTTAAAAGAAGCTTTAAGTCCCGAGTCCTAGTGTGCGTTTTGAACTGCACTCTGCTATGTTGTCACATGGCCTTATTCTGGCAAAATAATTTAATTCCTTTGTCCCCCTGTAGATGCTTACACCTCGAATATTCCAGCTGTGGCAGCACTGTAGCTCCCAAAGTTGCCTGTAGGGATGATTGCTGAGGCTGGAATGTTGCTTACCAGTAGTGTTAAAGATATTAGGAGGTTTACAAGGAAGGAAGGATAAAGCAATTGGCTTTTTGTGACTTGTGTCATGTGTACCAGCATGCTTGCTTGTGGCCATGCAGGACTACGTGATAGCAAATGCATTGCAGTGAAGTGCTCTCTGTTTCACCTCTGCCTGCTGACTCGAGTAGGTTTGGTGCTGGTTGAGGCTCATCAGTTTTATGTTACCCTCATCAACAATTAATGGTGCATAAGATTGCCTTGGGTGGATTGCACAGGATAAAATTAAATCAGAAAGCAGGGGATTGTTCAGATAATGTGTTTCAGGAAAAGCTGTCACTGGTGGACTTGATGTGTGTGTACAAACAGCTCTTCAGAAGTGCATCTTCTTTGAGTAAGGAGAGGACAAGATAAGGATTAACTCTTGTTTAGGAATGTAGATAAGCAGGATGTGTGGTCAGATAAGAAGAGGACATCTGGAAGCTGTTGCAAGATTACACAAGGAATGGGTCAGGATCGGATTACTTCTGTCAGAGACAATGGGTCTTCTCACCATCAAAGGAGACTCATGGCGATAAGTCAGGAATGTAATGAATCACTGATTGTGTATTCGTTCGGCCTATATCTGTACCAAGCTTCTTCCTTACGGTGTGCAAATTTGGAGGAACTATCCCCCTTGCACCCAGCTTGGCACCAAATGCTGAATAAAACATACCTGCTTTATAACCTAACTCTGGGTTATACAGTTTGATTCCGCGAGTCAATTTAGCACCCCAAATGGGACCATCTCTGCTTGGCTGCAGGACCGGCTGAGAGGGGGGACGCCTTTGGTGCGCCCCGAGATTGCTCGGAAGGACTCCCCTACCTCATCCGATCACTGCAAGAGTAAACAAAGACCATCTATCGGCGGACCAGGTATGTTTAGGAAAGGAGGGGAACCCGTAAGTCGTAAGGAGACGTCCTACGCAGGGTGGATAGCCTTTGTGCCGCCCCTGGATTAGTGAGCTCACAGGTTTGGTAGGTTGCCGGCTGGGGTGGGTAGGCTCTGGCGAGCAGCTCCTTGGGGGAGCGCCCACAAACGGACCTTGTAAGTCGTACGCGGGTAAGCGGACAGGATATAGTGGGTATCCTGTCAAATGGTTATCTGGTTGTAATAACGGAGCTATAGCTTGTATACTTGTTATTACCATCTGCTGTAAATGTTCGGTACCGTGTATCTGAATCAATACCATCAAAATATTTGATTAAGCCGGCGTTGTGTGAATGTGGTGTGAGTGAGACGTAGCTGAGCTACGGAGCGAGAGCGGAGTCCCCGATCCGCGGTTCCGTGCTCCTGCGAGGGAAACGGCTGGAGACGGACGAAGCAAAAGTTGTCTTTTTCTGTTGTTTGTCCTTCCATATGGGTTTTCTTTTATGGATTGGAATGGTGATGGGAATTTATACTTTATAAATTGGGAAGAGGGGCCTGAGGAAAGGTGTGCGTTCCACCCGGAGAACGAGTGTTGCCCCATTTATATTATATGTTGTCTAGTGTGTGAAGAAATATATCGGGGTTGGTGGCGTCATTTGTGTCTGGAGTGCCACCGTGAGCGGTGGACTGAGCATCATGGACTAGCGTGGGGAAATTTTAGAGTATTGAGAGTTACTTGTGGAAACCTTAGGGCAATAACAAACCAGTGAGACAACATTATGGGGGGGGTCACAGGGAAATACCTAAAAGAACACCCCTCGGATGTATTCTGGCACATTGGCGAGATATTGCAGGCGGACCTGGGGGCACTCTAAGTAAGAAAACTCTGAGAAAATATTGTAATCAATGGTGGTTAGTGTATAAATTGGATGGTGGGGAAAAGTGGTCCCTAAACGGATGTTGAACTACAATACCGTTCTGCAACTGATGCTATTTTAAAACGGGAAGGTAAATGGGATGAGGCAGTATACGCTGATGTGTTCTTTACTCTCAGGAATCATCCTGAATGGCAAAGAGAATGTGGGATGGGGGCACCACAAGATCCTCTAGTGTATGAATGGGGATGACGGATTCACAGAAAGATGCCTGCTCCATTTGGGGAATGAATGTCAACTCATTTATGTAATATTGTGTTCTGTTTGCAAGGAGATGTGTGAGGGAGGTGGGTCAATCAGTGCTGTTTCTGTGGTGAGGTGTTTATAACCAAATGACACAGATTGTTAGGGGAAAGTTATATGGTATTAAGGGTGTTTATGGAAACTGAAGAACTGTATGGTTAGATTTGTGCATTTCGAAGGGAATGAGACAAACTGTTTTGATGGTATAAGAAAGTGTAATTGTTAATGGTATAGAATTGAGTGTAACTGCAAGTGTAACTGAGGGTACTAATAGAGGAACAAAGGAAAAAGGGTTAAAGAGAAAGTGAGTTAATCTTTGCTGGCGTGAGAGCAACCCCCTCACTGTTCCCCCGCGTGCAGTACTTGGTGTGAGAGAGAGAGCCCGGATCGGAGACTGCTGTTACTTGTGAAGGGGGAAGTGAGAATAGCCTCTGTAGAGGTTATTCAGAAACCTGAAATCCCAGTGTTAGCACTGGAAGCCTCTGGAGAGGAGGAGGTAAAACTGAAATATGATGTTAGTAGTTTATGTAATGATGAGAGTTTGGAAAGTGAAAAGTTCGGGAAGGACACAGGCTGAGGAAGGCAAGGATGAGCAGGGTGTGACAGGGATGTAGAGGTGAGCGATATGAAGGACAAACAAACAAACAAAAACTGATTGAGAAACAGAGATAGTAAGGAAATTGGGAATAACAGCAGCTGTTACTGTCGCAGCGCTAGAGCAGGGCGTAGGACCCAGGGATCCACTCGGGGGGGAGGGGGGGCTGGAAGAGCCCAGGGAGGGCTCCCCCCCCTGCAATGAAAGTAATGTGTAAATTACTGAGAAAGAGGGAACCGCCTCTGGTTGCAAAAATGAAGGATGGGAATTTGGGAAGTTCAGATCCACTGAGATCCACTGAGTAGCAGATCCACTGGTTAAATTACAGCTAGGGAAGCAGAATAAAGAGATAAAGAGATTTATCTTTCGGTGGATACGGGTGCCTCTTACCACCCATAGATGATTTTGTAATAGTAGTAGGAGCTAATGCCCAATAAGAAAAGGCTTACTTGGGTTTAATTAAATGTAGACTGAGAAAACAAGCAGGAATACATAAATTCTTGTACACGAGGTTACTCTGGCAAGAAATTAAATAAAACTGGAGGTAAGGATCAAACAGTATTAACTGATTGAGAATTTTAAGTCTGCCTTTAACACAAACAGGAAAAAACAAGGTTATAGCCCCAGAAGGTACAGAAATAATGAATAAGGCATGCTTAGGAGTGTGGGTATCAGGGATATGTGGCAGACCCAAAAACTGCAGCCCTAAATAGAAGTTAAGTTAAAAGCAAGAGTTAGGCCAGTCAGGATAAAGCAGTGCCCTTTGAGGATATGTGACTGTAGTAACATAAAAGAAATAATAGATAATTTTGGAATTTGGATTACAAGTAATTAGAATAGTTAAATGCATACACTCAGTGGTGAAAAATCCATCCAAGTGTATACTTTACTAACCAAGTTAAGGAATTAGTAGGTGGAGTTTACCTTGTGGATTTGAAGGATGCGTTTTCTGCCTGGTTTGGCCAAAGGAAGCCTAAGGTTATTTGCCTTTAAATAGGAAAACCCCACTATGGGGTGAAAGGACTCAGTTAATATGAACAGTGTTACCCAGGGTAACCCAATGATTTTTGAGATCTGGGCAACTCGTGAACTTGAGACTTGGGTTCCTCCATCCCAGAGTGGAACCTTACTGCAGCACATGGACGTCACAGAAACGAAGAAGACTGTGTGCAATGGACTGTGAGTTTGCTGAATTTCTTGTTTAAATGTTTATCAAGTTTCTCAACAGAAAGACATATTTGGGATATGAGATTACAGCTGGACTTCAAACCTTAAAGACTGTCAGGAAAGAAGCCATCTGCCAGACCCCTGAGCCACAGACTGCCAAGGAACTCCCAGGAAAGACAGGATGGTGCTGACTGTGGATACACAGCTATGGACTGTTGGTAAAGCCAAAATATTACATGAAATGGGGAGGCAAGGCGGGCATTCCTTCTGCTCACATAAAAAATAAAAAATAAAAAAACAAAACCAAGGAACGGCCCTGGGAGTCCTTGGCCAGAAGCTTAGACCCTACTGAAGGGCAGATCTCATACAGTGTCTACTGTATCGGAGGTAAAAGGGGGGCATTGCCTCTCACCCCAAAGGTTCCTGAAATACCAGGCCATCCTGGTAGAGCAGGATGATGTAAAAATAATTGTCAACCCAGTATCTTTAACTCCTGGACAGTATTTCATAACAGCTTTGAAACAACTGAAGCTGCACATTCCAGCCGGTCAGACCTGAAGGACAAACCCTTAGAAGATGCAGAAGACACCTGGTTTACTGACGGTAGCAGTTTTGTGAGACAAGGAAACTGTAAGGCAGGATATGCAGTAGTGCTACTGATAAGGTAATCCAAGCACAACCATTACCTGAGAGGACTTTCCCTCAAAGGGCTGAAATAACTGCCTAGACAAGAGCCTTAATTATATGGACAGATGCTAAGTATGTACTTGGGATGCTACACACTCGTAATACCATCTGACTGCACACACAAGGAAAACAGCATGATGTAAATCTACCAAGGAGTGTGGCTATTATACATTGTAAAAGACATCAGAAAGGTAACATTGTACAGGTAACTGGAAATAAGATGATGGGTCAGGTGGCAAAACAGGCAGCTGAAGGAAAAGAAATTGGTGAACTGGCTTTAATTCCAGACGATAAACTTAAAATATCTGAACCTTAATCAGAACCTATAAGGTATTGTAGAGAGGATAGGAATTTATTGATTTAAAAGGGAAGAGAGCAAGCTGACAGGTGGGTGCATACCCAGATGGACACATTGTTGTGCCCTTTATTATTTTATAGAACTTGGTTCTAAGGGAACATAATAAAACATATGGGGGGTACAGACATCAGAAAGTAACTGTACAATCCTAGTACCAGGAACAGGGTACAAGTGGGGCTTGTCGGGAAAGGGAATCTTTTAGGACAACAATTGTAAATTGATTTTTTTCAGAACTGCCAGGAAAAAGGAGGGTTTCGGTATATGCTAGTTCTAACAAATACCCTTTTCAGGGTGGCCGGAAGCATTCCCGTGCAGGACCAATAAAGCCAAAGAAATAACCAAGGTATTGCTGCAGGAGATTATACCAAGGTTTGGATGTCCTGCAACAATCCCCTTCAACCAGGGAACTCACTTTATTGCAGAGATTGTCCAATAGGTCAGTAAGCATTGGGAATAAACTGGCAATTGCACAAACCACACAGACCACAGGCGAGTGGTCAGGTGGAAAAGATGAACTATCTAATTAAATCACAGGTTGTAAAACTGGGCCAGGAAGCTGGCCTATCCTGGCCACAGTTGTTGCCTTTGGCTCTCCTTAGGAACAGAATGAAACCTAGAGCCAAAGAGGGGTTAAGTCTTTCAAAATACTGTACAAAAGGCCTTATGTTGTACAAACAGGATCTCTACCCAGGTAGGGAGTGAAATACTGAGCATGTGGTAAGTCTACAAGAACAGCTTCAGGAAATAGAGAAACTGGTTCTAGGAACTAGAGCCCAAGGCCTTGACGGCTTGATCCATAATATTTTAACAAGAGATGATATGTATATAGCAGATGTCTTTCACATTCGCCCCTGGAATCAAGGTGGATAAGTCTGTTCCAGGTGCTGCTAACATCCTGCACAGCAGTAAAAATTAAAGAACAAGCATTGTGTATACATCATACTAGAGTTAAGAAGGTCCCTCAAATACAATGGGAACTGAAGTCAGCTGGACCCCTAAAATTGCGAATCCAAAGACAGTAATATGGGCTCTTATAATTGTTAGAAATGTTAATTTGATTAAGTGCAGCATTTGATGTAAATGCTTATGTATCTCTTGTGGAAAACATCATTGCAAAGTATACTTATATCAGTAATTGTTTGGTATGTGGGCAAGCTAAGGATTTAAACTTTTCACTTCTTGTTGTCCCTGATGATTTTAAGGCGAGAAATCAAATTGTTGCAGGGTTTGAGTCACTGTCCTGGTGGCTGATGATCAACAAGAATGTAGATTGGATTAACTACATTTGTTATAATTGATGGAGATTTACAAATTATACAAAAGAGTGCAATAAAGGGAATTGCAGAACAGTTAGATGCCACAAGTAGGATGGCCTGGGAAAATAGGACCTCCTAAGATATGATAGAAGCTGGAAAAAAAAAAAAAAAAAAAAAAAAAAAAAAAGGTGTATGTGTAATGCTGGGTACCCGTTGTTGCACCTTCATCCCAATAACACAGCTCCAGGTGATACAACAACTAAGGCATTGCAAGGGCTTACCACCCTTGCCAATGAACTGGCAGAAAAATCGGGAATAGATACTTCTATCACTGAGTGGTTGGAGTCCTGGTTTGGTGAATGGAAAGGGGTGAGTGTAACCACGTTTACTTCTTTCATAGTAGTAGCAGGAGCCCTGATGGCCATTGGCTGCTGTGTTATTCCCTGTGTGAGGGGACTGGTACAGTGATTGATCGAGACAGCACTATTGAAGCAAACACCAATGGAGTCACCACATTTGGATAAAATGATGGTATTAGAGGAGATGGGAAATAAAGAAAGTGGAGAAGAGGGAGATGTCTATAAAAGTGAAACTTAAAAAGATTGGAGAAATCAACAATGTATGAAAAAAGAAAAAGGGGGGAATTGTGGGAATCAAATGTTGTTTCTGCATTAGAATTGGATAATATTTTTTATTTCATGATCTCCGTTGTCGTAGTTCTTTTTGGGAGTCTTTCTACTTGGGAAGATCTCTGATAGTTTACATCGCTTATCCTCTAGACAAACCTTCCCAGGAATGCACGCTCTGTATATAGGTGTATATATGTATACTTTGTCATACACGTTGCAAGAAGATCCTGCACGAGATCAAACCAGAGAACAAGGCATGGCATGCCCGAGGAAGCACCTGAAGAAGACGGTCCTACCACAGTGGACTGCGAGGGAGAAAGGACCCCTCCGACTAACAATTAAGAAAAATGTATAAAATATGCGTTGTAGTTAACCTTATAAGATTTGCTTTAGCCTGGGAAGGTAATAGCTACCTAAATGTTACTCGGGCAGTGGCCCAAAATTTTAACCTAACAAATTGTTGGATATGTACGGCCCTCCCCAGAGCAGGGGGGGTGCCAGTCTATGGGGTAGTAGCGCTTAATTGGACAATTCCAAATTGGGTGGAACATGGGGAATGTAAGTATGGAATAGAGGATAAATTACAAAAGGGCCCCAAGTTTGATCTGTTGATTATTAATTCCTCTAAATCTATCTTTGTGGATAGGGAAAATGATAGCAAAATTAGTGTGAAAGCCGGGTGGCGAAATTTAACAGGTATAGGATGTAGTTGGGAATATGGGAATTCGGGAACAGTATCAGGACTCAACGAAACTGCAAGGTGGAAGCAAGGCATAGGGTGCGATCCTAGAACAAGTAAAAATTCATCTTGGTCTATAGATAAGAATGTACTTGGGACTGTGGGAATGGGAACATCTTTTACCCAACAAGAGGATACGTCTAATCCATGCAGATTACCTTATGGATACTGGTGGTTATGTGGGGATGGGCAGGCATGAAAAGCACTGCCTCCAAATTGGATTGGAACATGCACTGCAGGATACTTGGTACCTCAGACCATGGTGCATGAGGAAATACCACGGGGACTCTTGAGGACACCCTGAAGACGGGTGAGAAGAGTACTAAATCCTTTGGTGGAAAAACCTACTGGTTTCCACAGCTTTGTGAGATGGCTCATCCCATCTCTTGGAGTAAGTGAGCTGGAGAAAGCAATTGTTAATATTTCGGCCACTCTAGAGATAATAGAGAACGCAACCGCTGATGCAATCAAAGCATTACAAGTTGAGATTTCAGTGCTTAGTAAGGTTGTATTACAAAATAGAATGGCACTGGATCTCCTAACAGCCAAAGAGGGAGGGGTTTGTGTGATAATTAATCAGAGTTGTTGTGCTTATGTAGATAAGAGTCAAAGGACAGAGACTGATCTACATGCAATATGGGAGCACACTAAATTACTTCATCAGGTAACGAAGGATGATACCTCATTAGGATTCACAGAATTGTGGGAAAAACTTACCGGCTGGTTACCTAACTTTGCATGGCTAAAGCAACTCTTTGTGGCTTGTATTATTATAATCATCTTGCTCATTTTTATGTGTGTTGCGATGAGATGTGCATTATGGATACGTAAAACTTCTGGGGATAGTTAAGGCAGAGAGTGGAAAGTGGGAGTTATTTCAAAACTTCCCTTTTCCCGAATGGAGCAATTTAGCAAAAGAATTTGCTAGGTTCAAGAAAAAGGGGGGAATTGAGTAAGGAAAGGACAAGATAAGGATTAACTCTTGTTTAGGAATGTAGGTAAGCAGGGTGTGTGGTCAGATAAGAAAAGGACATCTGGAAACTCTGTTGAAACAGTACACAAGGAATGGGTCAGGATCGGATTACTTCTGTCAGAGACAATGTGTCTTCTCCCATGCAAAGGAGACCCCCACTGCTCATGGAGGGACCCTATGTTGATAAGTCAGGAATGTAATGAATATGCATGTGAATTCCACTGATTGTGTATTCGTTCGGCCTATATCTGTACCAAGCTTCTTCCTTACATTGGGCAAGATAGGTGGAAATACCCCCCTTGCACCCAGTGCCTGCGCAGCACTGATTAAAACGTACCTGCTTCATAATCTAACTTTGGGTTCTGGAGTCTGATTCCACGAGTCACTGGGTTAAAACCCAGAACAGCTCTCCTAGAAACTCAACAACTGCAGAAAGGCCAAATGCCACAACAGCGGCCCGATGATAATGAGGAACCACAGACAGAACTTCTAGGAAGTGCAGCCAGATAAAGGCCATGAAAACAGACCAAAAAAAAACCACCAAAAAGGACTCTAAAAAGGCAACGTAACAACAGTCAGGTTTTCTCCAGCAGAAAAAAAGAACAGAAAGAACAAGAGAAAATCTGATTAAAATTTCACATGCTGGTATACTTTCCTTATTTTTGAAGAGATCTGATGAATTCATTTCTATTGCAACTCCAAGCTTTGGTGTAAAACCTGTAACTACAAGTCGCCACGTGCAGCCACAAGCTTTGATGCCAAGTGCTGTGCCGACCTTCCAGCAATGACAGCGCAGTCAGCAGAAGAAAACACGCCCGCAGCCCAGCCGTGCTGGCTGCCAGCAGCGCTGCAGCGCGATGCCCCTTCCAGTAGCGGCCGCTGCCAGCAAAGCCGAGCAAGGCACGCAGTGCAGACGCACACTGCCTTCTGCTGATGCTGCTTCAGGACCTGCAGCCTCTGTCGGAGCGCGGCAGGTTTCACAGCACTGCAGCAGGGCGAATCTGACCCCCCGCTCTCAGATCCCTGAGCTGCTTGACGTTCAACTCGCAGCACGTGCTTCACATCGCTCAGACAACACGGTTTGCATTTTAAATCGCGCTGTTCTAGGAGGAAAATTGGAAACGGAAACGTCTTCCTCACGCGAGCCCTCGGACAAGAACGAGCAGTTAAAGAACAGCCGAGGAGCTCTCACGTCAGCCACAGCACGTTGATGGTCGCAGCCCAGCTCCGCTCCGCGCCGCCGCTCAAGCGGCCCTGCGGAGCGCCTCCCTGGCCGGGAAGACGGCCGTGGAATAGAGCAGAGTCAGCCCGGAGGAGACGGGAGGGGAAGCGCACAAGCGGTCCCTCGCTCGCCGCCTCTGCAGGCGCCCGTCGTTAACCCGTCCTGCCACGCGAGGCCGCCCGACGCGCGGAACCGAACGCGGCCACGCGAGGCGGCTCATCGCCGGCTCCCGCAGCCAGAAGGCAGAACGGCGATCGCCTCACGCCGACGACGCCGAGGAGCTCCCTGGAGAGGCGGCGCAGCGTCAGGGCGTTAAGTCCGAAGGCGGCCGCCCGGAACAGCACCTGCGGAGGAAGCGGGGCGGGAATCGCCGCCGGGAGGCCGGGCCGGCTCCCACGGGCGCCGCCGAGGAGGGCGAGAAGCAGGAGGGGACGGGGGAGCTGGGGCGGCCCGCACCTGCAGCTGGGCGCTGGAGGAGCCAGACGGGCGGTCTGGCGCGGCCGGGGGCACGGGGGGGAACGGGGGGGCACGAGGGGGCACGGGGGCCACGGCGTTACCGGCCGGAACGGCGCCGTCGGGCCGCGATGCTGTCAGGCCGGGCGGGGATGCTCATTATGCCCGCCCCGCCCCACCTGCTGCAGAGGCTGTAGCTCTGCTTCCCTCGGCGCTTCCAGCGGCCGCTCCGCCCTTGTGTCCGACAGCGGCCGCTGGAAGCGCGTTCGGAGGAAAAGCAAACGGTGCGGCCGGCAGACGTGGTTCCGGCTCCCTCGTGACGGAACGCGAGCGGCAGTGCCGGTCGGTCTGGGGGTAGAGAACGATAAAAGCAGACTTTATTCAGTGGCAGTGTCTCCCGCAGAGACAGTGTGACATCTTTTATGCCCTATTACCCGTTGCTGATCTTTCCCTCGCCTGGTTCCTCATTGCCTGAGTGCTTCAGGTTCACAAATCTTCCCAATGCTCAACTCAACACACGGAAACCAGCTACACATCAATTGTTGCTAGCTAAACATGTACTGCTAATTATTTAACTTCTGACATGTGCACATTCAGCACTCGGCCATTATTTCTGGACATCTCGTTCTCGGATAGGGATAAGTTTGGAAGAAGGACAGAGGGAAGGATCCTGATGCCCACCTGCTGCATCCCAGCCTGCCCACAGAGTGAGACAATCCGGCCTTGTGTGGAGGCCCTGGCTGCCTTGATGGTTGTGAAGTCTGTTTTTCTTTTGCTGAGGGTCTCTTGTCCAAACAGAACAGCCTTACAACACGCTTTCTAGTCCACAATACTATAGCCATTCTATTCACAGCATTTTAAAACTAAGTCTTGATTGCAAAACTGCAATAATCAGATAATTCAGCAACTGTATTTCTAAATTATGCTTCTAAAATATCTGGTGTTTCTACTTTTTCATATCAGCTATTTCTCAGGACAAGTTACAAAATACAAACACATTGTGCTCTACTTCTTCAGCTCAGTTCCCCCTTTTCAATATCTAATGCAGAAACAACATTCCATTCCCACAGTTCCCACAATTTGTCCCTCTTTTCTTCTTTATGCATGGTTGATTTCTGCAATTTTTTTCTATGGTACAGTTTCATGGACATCTTCCTCTTCTTCCCTTTCTTCACTCCCCATCTCCTCTAAAACCATCATTTTATCCGAATATGGTGGTGGCTCCACTGGTGTTTGCTTCAATAGTGCTGTCTTGATCAATTGCTGTCCCAGTCCCCTCACACAGCAAGTGATGGCCATCAGGGTTCCTGCTACTACAACCAAAGAAGTAAATAGGGACACAATCATTCCTTTCCGTTTAGCAAACCAAGACTCCAGCCATCCAGGGATAGAAGTATTTATTCCTGAATTCTCTGCCAATTCATCGGCAAGGGTGGTAAGCCCTTGCAATGCCTTAGTTCTTGTGCCATGCGGAGCTGTGTTATTGGCCTTGCCTTGAAGATCTCCAGGCATGGGGCATCCACCACAACAGCAGGCAGCCTGTTCCAGTGCCTCACCACCTTCACTGTAGCAGATTTTTTTTCCTTATATCTAACCTAAATCTGCCCTCCCTGAGTTTCCCCAGGGAAGTGCTTGAATCACCATCCCTGGATGTGTTCAAAAGCCATTTGGATGTGGTGCTCAGGGACATGATTTAGCAGAGGGTTGTTAGTTAGGGTAGTATGGATAGGTCATGGTTGGACTCGATGATCTTTAAGGTCTTTTCCAACCTGAGTGATTCTATGATTCTATGACTCTATGGCAATAATGGAGCAACTGCGGGCACACGCTGGACTGGGATCCATTTCCCCCTTTGAGACAGATGGGACCCATCAGGCCAGGTGCCAAGCAAACCACCTCATGGGCAAAGAAATCAAAATTATTGTGATTGCAGCAGCCTCTCAGCCACATATTTATGAGATGGGTTTTCCTGCTCCTTTCAATATCCCTTCCAATCCCCTGCCACTGAAGGGATAGTGGAAAATACAAGCTGTACACCCACTCCCTCTACTAAGCACCCTGGGACCCTCAAGTCCTTTTTGGTAGTCCTCAGGCTTCTGTCAGCAACTCCATCACTGCCGGCCTGAACTGTCACTAATGGATAACAATCAGAGGGGCGAACCAGACAAGGAAGTTTCCTAGAAATAACCCTGACCTGGGTGCCAAGGAGGCAGCACACCTCCCTGCTGTCCTTCTTGGCTGAGGCAGTCTCGAGCTGTGGAGTCAGCTGCCTCACCCTAGGAAACCTCATGGGTGGGCCTCCCACTGCATCCTCACGCACTTCTCCCTCAAGTCCCAGAGCCTCAAACCCATTACATAGGGGCACCGATGGAAGCGAGGTAGGTCAGGATGGGGGTTGCCGTGATGCCCAGCTGGGACCTGCTTCCACTCCTCCTCTTCCCTTAGTGCATACCAAACCCGTGTGTCATTTCTGTATTCCACAAGACACCACTCAGGGAAGGCACAGGGATTGCCAGAGCAGCAGTTCATCAGCAAGTCAAGGGGATGCAGGGAGTAGCACCTGGCTAAGTGGGGGATGCCAAAGCATTACCTTGGAAGCCTCGGGAACCAAGAGCAACGAGGGCTTGCAGCCATCTGTCCCCAGGGTAGGACTTGCCTTCTCACAGCCAGCAGAGCAGGCTGTGGGCACTGCTGGGCACAGATCCCAAGGAGAATGCAGCCACTTTGGGAAGCAGTGCCAGACATTCTCACAGGCTGCAGTGGGCACAGCAGAGCAGAGCGGGACAGTCCTTTCCTGGGCAGTGCTGGGCCTGATGCACCCCAGGCTATGATTGGTCCTTTGGGCTGTCAGGGCACGCTGCTGGCTCACATGCGATTGGCCATTAACCAGAACCCCCAGAGCCCTTTCTGGGGGGCAGCTCTCCAGCCTCTCCTCCCGCTGTGTGTGCACAGAGCCAAGGCTGTCCCACTTGCTCTTGTTAACTTCATGTTGTTGGCGACTGCCCGGCCCTCCAATTTGTTAACATCTTTCTGCAGCTCCTCCCAGCTTAGTGTTGTTTGCAGATGTTACTGCAATGAGATTGAATCAAACCACACAGCAATCACACTTTCTAGTGTGTATGAATCTCAAGAAACACTGACAGGCATACCAGTATCACGCTACTGAAACAAATCCAAGGATCTTTTCTCCCCTGAGTTCTTACTTCCATCTCTCACTTGCATAACAGAGCTTGCACTGAAGACGTTGTTGCCCATCCTTGTGACGGCGTGCACTGAGGTGGGACCACATGAAAATAAAGTGCTTTGATATCCAAAACACCTTGGGATGAGTAAAGAAGCTCAGCAGCTACTTGTGCCAGATGTAAATACTCACGGATCCAAGGGGCTGTTGCAGGGGTATAAAAGGCTGTGAGCACGTATGATAAAGGTCTCTGTCCTGCACAAGCAACGGAGCCCATGCTTAAGTTGCCACAAGCTGTCCCGGTTCTGTGCCCTCTCAGCTCCTGGTGCCCCCTCAGCCCCTCCCCACAGGACACTATGACGAGCTGAGAAGCTGAAACGCCTGCAGGTGCAGTGCAGCATTGCTCAGCAACAGCTAGAGACACTGCTGTGTTATCAACACTCTTTGTTTCTCTCCTAAAGCCAAAAGAGAGCACCAGATGCCAAAAAGGAAAACTCAACTCTGTCCCAGTGGAAACGGTGACACAGTTTAATTTTACCGGGGGGGATGCGGGGCTGAAGGGCTCTGAGAAGGACTCCCAGACCCCAGCGCTGCAGCTGGGGCAAATGCACACAGTGAAGTCGAGGGCTCCTTCCAGAACAAAACTGCCCCGATGGCTGCGGGGCTGTGGGCAAGCCCAGGGCAAGAGGGGGGGTTCTGGGTGGAGCCGGGCAGAATAGGGTGACATCACTGCCATCTTACAGTGGGACTCGTCCCCCTGAAGGCAGAGCTGGAACAGCAGGCGCATTTGCCGCTGTTCCCTCTTGTGCTTCAAGATAGAACAGCGACATTCAAGCCAACCCCGAGAGGCATGGCCAGAGAGACCTAGGGCATCCTGCAACCCCGGGGCCCAGCAGGGGCCCTATGAGGTGTGTGAGGTGCAGCCCCTGCAAGGGCCATTGGGCTCAGCTGAGGATCCTTCTGCCTCCGTCGTGTCACCGCAGGAGGAGGATCCCCTGAGCTACATCCACGCTTGCTGCACGTGCAGCCCCAGGTAGCGGGCACTCTGTGCTTCCCTGGCTGCCCCTGCCCGGCCGTGCCCTGAGGGTGCCGGGGTCCCCTGATGCCAGCACCTGTAACTCCCCTCCCTGTCTCAGGCACAGGCACAGAAGCTGAGCTTTCTGGCCTGCATCCGCACTGCCTGCACAGCCGCCCTCAAGGACAGCGAGGCTCAGAAGCACCTGTGTGCCTGCACGTTGGAGGTGGCGCAGTGCATTGAGGTAAGGGGAGCAGCGGGAGCTGGGATGGGGTGCCTGGGCTCCGCACACCAAACAGGATACACTGCAACGTCCCATCCTGCTGTGCCCACAGGTGCTGCTGCAGGAGGAGCCTGCCGAGTGCCTAGACGTGGAGCTGCGGCAGTAGGCCATGAGGTACCACCCCAGGCCAGCTTTGGCCAACGTGGTGGCACTGGTTCTGGCTGGGGGCCCTGAGCAGAGCATCACGCCTCTGCCCTCTCTCCCCTTGCAGCAGAGCACGGCTGCTTCCCGAGAAGGAGAAGAATGGTCTCCTGCACGCCTGCATCAGCACTGTCCTCCATCTCCCTCGCCACGAGGATGACAAGGACCGGGATGCTGCATCCTGCATGGAGGTGAGCACGGGCTGAGCCCTGGGAATGCTTCCTGGGCATCACCATCCGGGATGCCCCTCTGCTGCCAGCAGGACACAGCAGGGATGGCTGCCCTGACCCCTGTCCTTCTTGCAGATCATGGAAGCCCTGCACCGCCTGCTGCAGGGGCTGGTGGGCAGCGCCAGCACCACTGTCCTCATGGAGCTGCAGAATATCTTGGAGGTCTGGCTGTGGCAAGGCTGGGATTTGCGGGGACGGTTCAAGGTTGTGAAGGGGGGATCCACGCAAGGTCCCCCCAGGGCCTGCTACAGGCAGAGGATGCTGGCCCGAGGCCGGCCCTTGTGGGGTCAGAGGGATGGGTGGGGAGCAGCGGGAGGGCGGCAGGGCTGCAGTAGGACAGGGACAAAAACACCCACCCCCCCTGCAGCTGGGGAGCGAGCGCAAGGACGACTGCCTCGTCCTGGGGGCACACCGGCAGCTTTTCTCTCCACAGCTCCTGCTGCCCATGTGCCAACTGGCGGCCGTGGAGGAGAGGGCCGCAACGTGCATTGTCAGGCTGCTAGCCTTCACCAACACCTGCTCTTTGCCAGAGGTAGGCGCCCTGGTGTGCACAGCTCTGGGGACCACGTCCTGGCTCCCCAGCCGCAGCCCACCTGTCTCACCTGTCTCCAGGCTTGCACAGAGCTTGAGCTGGGCCCTGCTGCCGCGCTCAGCCATGCGCCTCTGCTGCCTCTCTCCCCAACTGTGCTCCTGCTTCATGGGAACCGCCATCTTCCAGCACAAGTGCCAGGAGAACCAACGCTTCCCTGTGCTGGGGAAGCTGGCCGGACACCTCATCCTGTGCTGCACCTCCATGGATGAGAGGACCAGAGATGAGGCGATGAAGGCTGTCTGTCAGCTTTTCACCTTCATCACCACCCCAAGTGAGAGGAGTTGCATTGGCCTAGGTCCCTCAGACCTCCAGGTGCCCAGGCCCCTCACTCACATTGTGTGCGCTCCTCTCCAGGATTGTGGCTGGAGCAGAAGGAGCCCAAAGTGCCACAGCTCTGGGAAAACCAGCTAGCTTTGCTCCACCAGGAGGCTTCCCATGAGAACAGAGCCACTAATATCTTCCAGGTACAAAGAGCAAACCCTGAGCCCACAGGAGAACCCAGGCCTGCAGTGTCAGAAAGAGTGCAGGCGCTTTCCCCGAGCAGCCCTGGTGCCCATAGGGCCTTCACACTCCGTATCCTCGCCAGCACCCAGCCTAGCCCCTGCTCCCAGCTCTCTTGAGGCCCCGACACGGCTGAGCAGCCATGCAGGGGATGAGCCATTCCTCCTCTCCTTCTTCCCACACGTCCTTCTGAAATACCTCCTGTACCCTGAAAGGATGAATGTCTTACTCATGACCATTGAGAGGATGACAGCGCCGAGCCTCCACAGCACCGATCTGGCTGCCCACATGATAGATGTGCTCGCAGCAGAGGCTTGCTTCCCTCCACAGCAGGTGGCAACCTGCTACTGTCACAGCTCCAGCCCTCGGGGCTCTGCTCCATCCCTGGCACTGGCACCGCGCTTGACCGACAGGCAGCAGCGGGGATGGCAGCAGGGCCCCGCTCCGGTGCCATCCCATTCTCACTTGTGTCCCCCTCCAGGTGTGAAAGATCATGAAGACCATCTACAACAGCCTGCCTTGCACCAAAGACAAGGCAGCTCTCAAAAGCCTGGGCAGGGCCCTGCTCGTGCTGACCAGCAAATTCCCGAAGGAGACGGTTAGCAGCCTGCTGGTCTGCTCCCCCACCTGCACCAGGTACGGGGCCCACAGCCCTCAGGGCTCCTCTCCCTTCCCTTCTCCACCCCACGGCCGTCAGCCAGGCGAGGGCAGCCATGACAACAGCCCTGGGGAACCTGCAGGCTCACTGTCACCATGTGGAAGGAAATGCTCTCAGAGCCCCCAGTCATGGAGAAGGCGCTGCAGAAGCTGCTCCGAGTGCTGATCAACCATTCTCAGCAGTACTCGTCACCATTCATCAAGGACTGGCCACGTGTCCTTGCCCTGGCCGTGAGTTCCTCACTCAGCCAGCTGAGCCTGAGTCCCCGCTCCCCTCCCCTGTCCACCCCCAAGCCTTCTCCCTGCCCTGACATCTGACCTGCCTGGAGCTCTCGCGGTCTCCCTCCCCCTCCCTTCCTCCATCCCTACAGTTGTAGAGATGGGATAGAAACCCGGGGGACGGGGCAAGAATCGTATCCGGGTGCTTTCTGCAGGCAGCAAGGACCCTACCTGAAATACTCCAGCTGCCTCTGGTCCTGAAGGAGGCCCAGGCCATCTTCCCAAAGCTCTTCCTGGCCCTCCTCCTGCAAGCATCCTTCACCACCAAGCTGACGCAGCACGAGGTGGAGATCATCTGGGAGGAGCACCAGCAGCACCAGCTCACTCCCATCAGGTGCCACATCCCCGTCCCCCCGCTGCACCCAGGGCCCCGGTGCTGGGGCTCCCGATGTGACTCGCACCCTTCTCCACCTGCAGGTCCGCGGTGCAGGACTTGAAGGTGCTGCTCTGCAGCGTGGGCCTCCAGAGGCAGATGGAGGCCATCCAGGAGCAGGGCTGGGACGCGCTCCTCAGCACCATCACCCACCTCCAGGGCGTGCAGGTGGTGGCTAGAACTCCTTCCTTGGGGTGCCAGGGGGTCCCCGGTTCTTGGATAAAGTGCTGCCATAGCCTGTGGCCCCTGCGGCATTGGCAAGAGGGCTGCACAGCCACAGCTGTGTCCCCCTGGCTCGGGGCTCATGGTGCCTTCTTATCCTGCCAGAGCCATGAGGGAACTGCCTGGTGCTCTGTGTGACCCCATCTTCCACCAGCTGGCTGAGCTGCTCAGCAATAGCTTCTACTCCTGGCAGATGGTGGCGATGGTCTTCCTCATTGAGGTGAGCAACAGCTGCAGAAGCAGCCAACTTGAGGCTGCAAGGCCATTGCTGGCACGAGCCCTGCTGCCTCCCTCGGGGCCAGGCTTGGCTGTGCCCTGCTGTCTTTCCCCAAGCAGATTGTTGGATCCAGCACTAAGAGCCGCATGTATTGCAGATGCTGGAGTGCGTGGACCTCACCACAGAGCTGCACCACATCCTGAAACTCTTCACCACCTATCTGCAGAGCCAGAGCGTGGACATGAAGCAGCTGGTGCTCAGGGGCATCCTGCAGCTCAGCAAGAGGCAGGACACGGTGAGCAGGGGCGGCCGGGAATGCCACAGGTGCTGCAGGTTGGGCTGGGCCTGCCTGCCCCAGGGCTGTAGCAGGACCACCTACAGCTCAGCTCCTCTCCAGGCAGTGAGGAGCTGGTGCTCTCTGCCTATCCCATCACTGCCTGATATCGTCGGGGCTGGCACTGGAGCTGTTTTGACCTCACTGTGCTTGCATCTGTACCTAGAGGAAGGCGTCTTTTTCCCGCAGACAAGGCCAGTGATCATCTTCCTGCTGTGCATCATGGAGCAGCTGCAGGATGCAGACAGCAACATCCGAGCCCTACCAATACTCAGCACCCTGCTGCAGCTCCTGGATGGGGCTAAGATCAGCCTCATGGCTCTGGAGCTGTCCGGCAAGCTCCCAGCACTCTTTAATGACGTAAGGGTGGAAGGGAGCCCAGAACACGAGGGATGTGGGTTTGAGCCCAGCGTGCCCATTCCTGCTGCCCTGTGACAGCGCACCAGGGGACTTCCTGGCCGGTCTGCAGTTCCAGGCGCTGCGTGCCCCTGGGCAGACTTTCTGCAGGGCAGAGCTTGCACACTTTAGAGCAGTTCTGGGGCCATCCTCAAGATATCAACTCTTTGAAAGGGTAGATAACAGGACAAGGGGAAATGGTTTTAAGTTGAGGGAAGGAAGATTTAGGTTGGATGTCAGGGGGAAGTTCTTTGCAGAGAGAGAGGTGAGGTGCTGGAACAGGCTGCCCAGAGAGGTTGTGGATGCCCCGTCCCTGGAGGTGTTCAAGACCAGACTGGATGGGGCCCTGGGCAGCCTGGTCTACTATTAGATGTGGAAGTTGGTGGCCTTGCATGTGGCAGGGGGATTGGAGATTCATGATTCCTGTGTCCAGTTCTGGGCCCCTCACTCCAAGAAAGACATTGAGGCCCTGGAGCGTGTTCAAAGAAGGGCAACAAAACTGGTGAGGGGTCTGGAGCACAGGCCTTATGAGGAGCGGCTGAGGGAGCTGGGATTGTTCAATCTGGAGAAGAGGAGGCTCAGGGGAGACCTTCTTGCTCTCTATAACTACCTGAAGGGAGGTTGTAGCGAGCTGGGGGTCGGCCTCTTCTCTCGGGTAACTGGTGATGGGACTAGGGGGAATGGTTTCAAGCTGCGCCAGGGAAGATTCAGACTGGATATTAGGAAATACTACTTCTCTGAAAGGGTGGTCAGGCACTGGAATGGGCTGCCCAGGGAGGTGGTGGGGTCACAGACCCTGGAGCTGTTCAAGGAACGATTGGATGTTGTGTTGAGGGATATAGTTTAGCGAGAACCATGGGTGATAGGTGGATGGTTGGACTGGATGATCTTATAGGTCTTTTCCAACCTTAGTGATTCTGTGATTCTGTGATTCTGTGATTCTGTGATCCTTGAGGTCGCTTCCAACCTTGGCCATTCTGTCATTCTGTGATCTGCCTGCAGCCTCTCAGCTCAGAGATTCTGCCCCCACTTCACTGATGGTGATGGCCCTGCTTGCCCAACCATGGAGGTTGGGCTGCTGACACTGACATCCTTCCTTTCTTCCTTCCTACTCTGCAGGCGTCCAGCACTGTGTGACAGCTCTCCATCGACCTTTTTTTTGGAAATGCTGAGCTTTGTGGAGGGCCAAGGGAAGAGGAAGATGCAGAAGGAGGTGTGCAGGAACCTGGTCCTGCTGTATCTGCAGCTGCACGATGAGAAAGACAGCGTGGCCAAGGTGGGGATTGCACTCATTTGGGGGAGGGCGATGCTA
Source organism: Lophura swinhoii (assembly GCA_030408155.1). Lineage (NCBI taxonomy): Eukaryota > Metazoa > Chordata > Aves > Galliformes > Phasianidae > Lophura > Lophura swinhoii. The sequence continues at coordinate 146,384 of CM059459.1, forward strand.
CTCCTGTGGTGCCCCCCAAATACCAAGAGCATTGCAGCCCATGGCAGCATCAGCCCCTGCTGCTGCATCCTCCCTGTGGAGGAGCTCCGGGGGACGCGGGCTTTGCTGCTGCTTGGGCTGCGGTGCCAGCTCATCTGTTTGGCACGCCTCCCAGAAAGCCCTCCTTGGTGCTGCACGGTTCCTGCGCTGGAGGTGGCTGGAGCACCTGGTACCGACAGCGCAGTTCTGGCAGATCGGTGAGTGCCTGATATGCATATTCCCACATCCCAGGACAGGGTCGGGACCACCCTGCGCTGACCCTGCACTCTTCCCTCTCCAGCTGGCCAAGAGGAGGAGGAAGAATGCGGCACAGGACTACCTGGGCCAGAGCCTGCTCTAGCTACGGAGCCCGCAGGAGCCCCTGCGCTGGGAAGCTGTGAGGTTCATCGGTGAGCCACGAGACTGAGCTTCCCCTGTCCCAGGCCCTCTGCGCTGCACCCGGGGAGCAGCTAGGGTGGCTGACGGGGTGTGTGTTCCTAGGGCTCTTAGGGCAGCTTGTGAGGGATCAGCAGCAGGCCAAGAGAGAGTGCATCTACCATGGTGAGCCAGGCAGTGGGATGTTGGGGCAGCCAGTGGGCGACGTGCCTGTCCCCTGCTCCCTCCTGCCAGAGGGAAGAGCTGGGCGCCCTGCGGGTACACGGCCGGCTGTCAACGAGCCTCTGTTCCTCTGTTATCTCAGGCCTTCAGGGAGCGCAGCGAGACCCCAGTCCATCTGTCTCCTCGCTGGCCCTTCAGACACTGAAGATCCTGCAGGAAACGAGGCCATGTCCACCACGAGGAGACTTGGGGCAGCTCTTCTCCAGGCTCTGCAGTGCATGGAGGAGGTGGCGCTCTTCCCGGGCAGACAGCTGAGCGCCCTGGAAAGCTCCCGGCATCTCCTCCTACCCGCTGCTCAGCTCTGCAAATTAGTCTGACTTGATGAGAATCTCTGAATTTGCAGAAGCTCAGATCAGCAGCAGCACAGGCATACTTGCTCCTGCAAGAGGTGAAAGGATTCACCTAAAATATCCTTTTCACATGAAGCTGGATGAAATAATTGAAAGAAGAACTGATCACACAAGTCTCACAGAATCACAGAATTGCCAGGGTTGGAAGGGACCTCAAGGATCATGCATCTCCAACCCCCCTGCCACATGCAGGGCCACCAATCATCCCACCTCATGCTAGACCAGGCTGCCCAGGGCCCCATCCAATCTGGCCTTGAACACCTCCAGGGATGGGGCATCCACAACCTCTCTGGGCAGCTGTTCCAGTACCTCACCACTCTCTCTGTAAAGAATTTCCCCCTAACATCCAACCTAAATCTCCCTTCCCTCAGCTTAAAACCATTTCCCCTTGTCCTGCTGTCACTCACCCTTTCAAAGAGTTGATTCCCCTCCTCTTTGTAGGCTCCCTTTAGGTACTGAAAGGCTGCAATGAGCTCACCCCGCAGCCTTCTTTTCTCTAGGCTGAACAAACCCAGCTCCTTCAGCCGGTCCTCATAGGGGAGGTGCTCCAATCCCCTGATCATCTTGGTGGCTCTCCTCTGGACCCTCTCCAACAGCTCCCTGTCTTTCTTGTACTGGGGGCTCCAGACCTGGACGCAGTACTCCAGATGGGGCCTCACAAGAGCAGAGGAGAGAGGAACAATCACCTCCCTGTCCCTGCTGGCCACGCCTCTGCTGATGGAGCCCAGGATACCATTCGCCTTCCGAGCCGCAAGGGCACACTGCTAGCTCATGTTAAGTTTTTCATCTATCAGGACCCCCAGGTCCTTCTCCACAGGGCTGCTCTCAAGGACCGCTCCTTCCAGTCTGTAGGGATGCCTGGGATTTCTCCGGCCCAAGCGCAAAACTCTGCACTTTGCCGTGTTGAACCGCATCAGGTTCACCCGGGTCCACCTTTCTAGTCTCTCGAGGTCCCTCTGAATGGCATCCTTTCCTTCAGCTGTGTCGACCGCACCACTCAGCTTGGTGTCGTCAGCAAACTTGCTGAGGGTGCACTCAATTCCATCATCGATGTCATTGATAAAGATGTTAACGAGGACCGGTCCCAAGACAGACCCCTGGGGGACGCCACTCGTTACCGGCCTCCACCTGGACATAGAGCCATTGATGACCACCCTCTGTCTGCGGCCTTTCAACCAGTTTTTTATCCATTGAGTGGTCCACCCATCAAATCCACATCCCTCCAATTTGGAGATAAGGATGTGGTGGGGGACCATGTCAAAGGCTTTGCTCAAGTCCAGGTAAATGACATCAGTCACCTTTCCCTTGTCCACCGATGCCGTCACTCCATCATAAAAGGCCACCAGATTGGTCAAGCATGACCTTCCTCTGGTGAAGCCGTGCTGGCTGTCACAGATCACACGCCCTTTCCTCATGTGATCAAGCATGTCATCCAGGATGATCTGTTCCATGATCTTCCCAGGCACAGAGGTGAGACTCACCGGCCTGTAGTTCCCGGGGTCCTCCTTGCTCCCTTTCTTGTAAATGGCAGTGACGTGACCCTTCCTCCAGTCATCCGGGACCACACCTGACAGCCACGACTTCTCAAATATGGTGGAGAGCGGCTCGGCAACCACCTCAGCCAGCTCCTTCAGAACCCTGGGATGCACGCCATCCGGCCCCATAGACTTGTACACATTCAGTCTCCTAATTAACCCCTTTTTAACCAACCCATCTGTTACCATCCACCCTGGTCAATTCAGTATAGCAAACTGCCTCATTCCTTTCAGCGCAAATTATGAGATGTATGAAGATTGAACAGAAAACAGAAAACCAACCTTCCTTGCAGAACAGTTCCTGCTTGCTTAGCAAGCCTATGAGCCACACAGGCCGTTCGGTAGCTCGTTTGCTCCATCTTTTGGTAGAAGAAAGGACTGCAACGCTGTGCTCCAATTTACTTGAGCTTCACTCATCAAAGAGCAGTTTCCACACCTAAGCGCAATAGCTTTTCAGGTTAGAGTCTGCTCCTCATTTCAAGAGCTCAGCACTAAGACAAAACAAAGAAAGAAGACTGCCCAGAGAAAACACAAAAGGGAACGGGATAAAATAGCATTTGCAGACAAGGCAAACGACCAGGGGAAAAGTCACATTTCACCCCTGGAACCTCAAGGTCAAGACTCCACAATCCTGGAAAACTCAATTCTCATTCTCCAGCCCTCGCAAGTGGACCGAAGAGAATTCCTCTAGTTCTGCCATAGCCTCCAACATTCCGTTTGCCGGTTTGAGCCATGGAAGAGGAAAAGCAAACGGTGCGGCCGGCAGACGTGATTCCGGCTCCCTCGTGACGGAACGCGAGCGGCAGTGCCGGTCGGTCTGGGGGTAGAGAACGATAAAAGCAGACTTTATTCAGTGGCAGTGTCTCCCGCAGAGACAGTGTGACATCTTTTATGCCCTATTACCCGTTGCTGATCTTTCCCTCGCCTGGTTCCTCATTGCCTGAGTGCTTCAGGTTCACAAATCTTCCCAATGCTCAACTCAACACACGGAAACCAGCTACACATCAATTGTTGCTAGCTAAACATGTACTGCTAATTATTTAACTTCTGACATGTGCACATTCAGCACTCGGCCATTATTTCTGGACATCTCGTTCTCGGATAGGGATAAGTTTGGAAGAAGGACAGAGGGAAGGATCCTGATGCCCACCTGCTGCATCCCAGCCTGCCCACAGAGTGAGACAATCCGGCCTTGTGTGGAGGCCCTGGCTGCCTTGATGGTTGTTAAGTCTGTTTTTCTTTTGCTGAGGGTCTCTTGTCCAAACAGAACAGCCTTACAACACGCTTTCTAGTCCACAATACTATAGCCATTCTATTCACAGCATTTTAAAACTAAGTCTTGATTGCAAAACTGCAATAATCAGATAATTCAGCAACTGTATTTCTAAATTATGCTTCTAAAATATCTGGTGTTTCTACTTTTTCATATCAGCTATTTCTCAGGACAAGTTACAAAATACAAACACATTGTGCTCTACTTCTTCAGCTCAGTTCCCCCTTTTCAATATCTAATGCAGAAACAACATTCCATTCCCACAGTTCCCACAATTTGTCCCTCTTTTCTTCTTTATGCATGGTTGATTTCTGCAATTTTTTTCTATGGTACAGTTTCATGGACATCTTCCTCTTCTTCCCTTTCTTCACTCCCCATCTCCTCTAAAACCATCATTTTATCCGAATATGGTGGTGGCTCCACTGGTGTTTGCTTCAATAGTGCTGTCTTGATCAATTGCTGTCCCAGTCCCCTCACACAGCAAGTGACGGCCATCAGGGTTCCAGCTACTACAACCAAAGAAGTAAATAGGGACACAATCATTCCTTTCCGTTTAGCAAACCAAGACTCCAGCCATCCAGGGATAGAAGTATTTATTCCTGAATTCTCTGCCAATTCATCGGCAAGGGTGGTAAGCCCTTGCAATGCCTTAGTTCTTGTGCCATGCGGAGCTGTGTTATTGGCCTTGCCTTGAAGATCTCCAGGCATGGGGCATCCACCACAACAGCAGGCAGCCTGTTCCAGTGCCTCACCACCTTCACTGTAGCAGATTTTTTTTCCTTATATCTAACCTAAATCTGCCCTCCCTGAGTTTCCCCAGGGAAGTGCTTGAATCACCATCCCTGGATGTGTTCAAAAGCCATTTGGATGTGGTGCTCAGGGACATGATTTAGCGGAGGGTTGTTAGTTAGGGTAGTATGGATAGGTCATGGTTGGACTCGATGATCTTTCAGGTCTTTTCCAACCTGAGTGATTCTATGATTCTATGACTCTATGGCAATAATGGAGCAACTGCGCGTACACGCTGGACTGGGATCCATTTCCCCCTTTGAGATAGATGGGACCCATCAGGCCAGGTGCCAAGCAAACCACCTCATGGGCAAAGAAATCAAAATTATTGTGATTGCAGCAGCCTCTCAGCCACATATTTATGAGATGGGTTTTCCTGCTCCTTTCAATATCCCTTCCAATCCCCTGCCACTGAAGGGATAGTGGAAAATACAAGCTGTACACCCACTCCCTCTACTAAGCACCCTGGGACCCTCAAGTCCTTTTTGGTAGTCCTCAGGCTTCTGTCAGCAACTCCATCACTGCCGGCCTGAACTGTCACTAATGGATAACAATCAGAGGGGCGAACCAGACAAGGAAGTTTCCTAGAAATAACCCTGACCTGGGTGCCAAGGAGGCAGCACACCTCCCTGCTGTCCTTCTTGGCTGAGGCAGTCTCGAGCTGTGGAGTCAGCTGCCTCACCCTAGGAAACCTCATGGGTGGGCCTCCCACTGCATCCTCACGCACTTCTCCCTCAAGTCCCAGAGCCTCAAACCCATTACATAGGGGCACCGATGGAAGCGAGGTAGGTCAGGATGGGGGTTGCCGTGATGCCCAGCTGGGACCTGCTTCCACTCCTCCTCTTCCCTTAGTGCATACCAAACCCGTGTGTCATTTCTGTATTCCACAAGACACCACTCAGGGAAGGCACAGGGATTGCCAGAGCAGCAGTTCATCAGCAAGTCAAGGGGATGCAGGGAGTAGCACCTGGCTAAGTGGGGGATGCCAAAGCATTACCTTGGAAGCCTCGGGAACCAAGAGCAATGAGGGCTTGCAGCCATCTGTCCCCAGGGTAGGACTTGCCTTCTCACAGCCAGCAGAGCAGGCTGTGGGCACTGCTGGGCACAGATCCCAAGGAGAATGCAGCCACTTTGGGAAGCAGTGCCAGACATTCTCACAGGCTGCAGTGGGCACAGCAGAGCAGAGCAGGACAGTCCTTTCCTGGGCAGTGCTGGGCCTGATGCACCCCAGGCTATGATTGGTCCTTTGGGCTGTCAGGGCACGCTGCTGGCTCACATGCGATTGGCCATTAACCAGAACCCCCAGAGCCCTTTCTGGGGGGCAGCTCTCCAGCCTCTCCTCCCGCTGTGTGTGCACAGAGCCAAGGCTGTCCCACTTGCTCTTGTTAACTTCATGTTGTTGGCGACTGCCCGGCCCTCCAATTTGTTAACATCTTTCTGCAGCTCCTCCCAGCTTAGTGTTGTTTGCAGATGTTACTGCAATGAGATTGAATCAAACCACACAGCAATCACACTTTCTAGTGTGTATGAATCTCAAGAAACACTGACAGGCATACCAGTATCACGCTACTGAAACAAATCCAAGGATCTTTTCTCCCCTGAGTTCTTACTTCCATCTCTCACTTGCATAACAGAGCTTGCACTGAAGACGTTGTTGCCCATCCTTGTGACGGCGTGCACTGAGGTGGGACCACATGAAAATAAAGTGCTTTGATATCCAAAACACCTTGGGATGAGTAAAGAAGCTCAGCAGCTACTTGTGCCAGATGTAAATACTGACGGATCCAAGGGGCTGTTGCAGGGGTATAAAAGGCTGTGAGCACGTATGATAAAGGTCTCTGTCCTGCACAAGCAACGGAGCCCATGCTTAAGTTGCCACAAGCTGTCCCGGTTCTGTGCCCTCTCAGCTCCTGGTGCCCCCTCAGCCCCTCCCCACAGGACACTATGACGAGCTGAGAAGCTGAAACGCCTGCAGGTGCAGTGCAGCATTGCTCAGCAACAGCTAGAGACACTGCTGTGTTATCAACACTCTTTGTTTCTCTCCTAAAGCCAAAAGAGAGCACCAGATGCCAAAAAGGAAAACTCAACTCTGTCCCAGTGGAAACGGTGACACAGTTTAATTTTACCGGGGGGGATGCGGGGCTGAAGGGCTCTGAGAAGGACTCCCAGACCCCAGCGCTGCAGCTGGGGCAAATGCACACAGTGAAGTCGAGGGCTCCTTCCAGAACAAAACTGCCCCGATGGCTGCGGGGCTGTGGGCAAGCCCAGGGCAAGAGGGGGGGTTCTGGGTGGAGCCGGGCAGAATAGGGTGACATCACTGCCATCTTACAGTGGGACTCGTCCCCCTGAAGGCAGAGCTGGAACAGCAGGCGCATTTGCCGCTGTTCCCTCTTGTGCTTCAAGATAGAACAGCGACATTCAAGCCAAGCCCGAGAGGCATGGCCAGAGAGACCTAGGGCATCCTGCAACCCCGGGGCCCAGCAGGGGCCCTATGAGGTGTGTGAGGTGCAGCCCCTGCAAGGGCCATTGGGCTCAGCTGAGGATCCTTCTGCCTCCGTCGTGTCACCGCAGGAGGAGGATCCCCTGAGCTACATCCACGCTTGCTGCACGTGCAGCCCCAGGTAGCGGGCACTCTGTGCTTCCCTGGCTGCCCCTGCCCGGCCGTGCCCTGAGGGTGCCGGGGTCCCCTGATGCCAGCACCTGTAACTCCCCTCCCTGTCTCAGGCACAGGCACAGAAGCTGAGCTTTCTGGCCTGCATCCGCACTGCCTGCACAGCCGCCCTCAAGGACAGCGAGGCTCAGAAGCACCTGTGTGCCTGCACGTTGGAGGTGGCGCAGTGCATTGAGGTAAGGGGAGCAGCGGGAGCTGGGATGGGGTGCCTGGGCTCCGCACACCAAACAGGATACACTGCAACGTCCCATCCTGCTGTGCCCACAGGTGCTGCTGCAGGAGGAGCCTGCCGAGTGCCTAGACGTGGAGCTGCGGCAGTAGGCCATGAGGTACCACCCCAGGCCAGCTTTGGCCAACGTGGTGGCACTGGTTCTGGCTGGGGGCCCTGAGCAGAGCATCACGCCTCTGCCCTCTCTCCCCTTGCAGCAGAGCACGGCTGCTTCCCGAGAAGGAGAAGAATGGTCTCCTGCACGCCTGCATCAGCACTGTCCTCCATCTCCCTCGCCACGAGGATGACAAGGACCGGGATGCTGCATCCTGCATGGAGGTGAGCACGGGCTGAGCCCTGGGAATGCTTCCTGGGCATCACCATCCGGGATGCCCCTCTGCTGCCAGCAGGACACAGCAGGGATGGCTGCCCTGACCCCTGTCCTTCTTGCAGATCATGGAAGCCCTGCACCGCCTGCTGCAGGGGCTGGTGGGCAGCGCCAGCACCACTGTCCTCATGGAGCTGCAGAATATCTTGGAGGTCTGGCTGTGGCAAGGCTGGGATTTGCGGGGACGGTTCAAGGTTGTGAAGGGGGGATCCACGCAAGGTCCCCCCAGGGCCTGCTACAGGCAGAGGATGCTGGCCCGAGGCCGGCCCTTGTGGGGTCAGAGGGATGGGTGGGGAGCAGCGGGAGGGCGGCAGGGCTGCAGTAGGACAGGGACAAAAACACCCACCCCCCCTGCAGCTGGGGAGCGAGCGCAAGGACGACTGCCTCGTCCTGGGGGCACACCGGCAGCTTTTCTCTCCACAGCTCCTGCTGCCCATGTGCCAACTGGCGGCCGTGGAGGAGAGGGCCGCAACGTGCATTGTCAGGCTGCTAGCCTTCACCAACACCTGCTCTTTGCCAGAGGTAGGCGCCCTGGTGTGCACAGCTCTGGGGACCACGTCCTGGCTCCCCAGCCGCAGCCCACCTGTCTCACCTGTCTCCAGGCTTGCACAGAGCTTGAGCTGGGCCCTGCTGCCTCGCTCAGCCATGCGCCTCTGCTGCCTCTCTCCCCAACTGTGCTCCTGCTTCATGGGAACCGCCATCTTCCAGCACAAGTGCCAGGAGAACCAACGCTTCCCTGTGCTGGGGAAGCTGGCCGGACACCTCATCCTGTGCTGCACCTCCATGGATGAGAGGACCAGAGATGAGGCGATGAAGGCTGTCTGTCAGCTTTTCACCTTCATCACCACCCCAAGTGAGAGGAGTTGCATTGGCCTAGGTCCCTCAGACCTCCAGGTGCCCAGGCCCCTCACTCACATTGTGTGCGCTCCTCTCCAGGATTGTGGCTGGAGCAGAAGGAGCCCAAAGTGCCACAGCTCTGGGAAAACCAGCTAGCTTTGCTCCACCAGGAGGCTTCCCATGAGAACAGAGCCACTAATATCTTCCAGGTACAAAGAGCAAACCCTGAGCCCACAGGAGAACCCAGGCCTGCAGTGTCAGAAAGAGTGCAGGCGCTTTCCCCGAGCAGCCCTGGTGCCCATAGGGCCTTCACACTCCGTATCCTCGCCATCACCCAGCCTAGCCCCTGCTCCCAGCTCTCTTGAGGCCCCGACACGGCTGAGCAGCCATGCAGGGGATGAGCCATTCCTCCTCTCCTTCTTCCCACACGTCCTTCTGAAATACCTCCTGTACCCTGAAAGGATGAATGTCTTACTCATGACCATTGAGAGGATGACAGCGCCGAGCCTCCACAGCACCGATCTGGCTGCCCACATGATAGATGTGCTCGCAGCAGAGGCTTGCTTCCCTCCACAGCAGGTGGCAACCTGCTACTGTCACAGCTCCAGCCCTCGGGGCTCTGCTCCATCCCTGGCACTGGCACCGCGCTTGACCGACAGGCAGCAGCGGGGATGGCAGCAGGGCCCCGCTCCGGTGCCATCCCATTCTCACTTGTGTCCCCCTCCAGGTGTGAAAGATCATGAAGACCATCTACAACAGCCTGCCTTCCACCAAAGACAAGGCAGCTCTCAAAAGCCTGGGCAGGGCCCTGCTCGTGCTGACCAGCAAATTCCCGAAGGAGACGGTTAGCAGCCTGCTGGTCTGCTCCCCCACCTGCACCAGGTACGGGGCCCACAGCCCTCAGGGCTCCTCTCCCTTCCCTTCTCCACCCCACGGCCGTCAGCCAGGCGAGGGCAGCCATGACAACAGCCCTGGGGAACCTGCAGGCTCACTGTCACCATGTGGAAGGAAATGCTCTCAGAGCCCCCAGTCATGGAGAAGGCGCTGCAGAAGCTGCTCCGAGTGCTGATCAACCATTCTCAGCAGTACTCGTCACCATTCATCAAGGACTGGCCACGTGTCCTTGCCCTGGCCGTGAGTTCCTCACTCAGCCAGCTGAGCCTGAGTCCCCGCTCCCCTCCCCTGTCCACCCCCAAGCCTTCTCCCTGCCCTGACATCTGACCTGCCTGGAGCTCTCGCGGTCTCCCTCCCCCTCCCTTCCTCCATCCCTACAGTTGTAGAGATGGGATAGAAACCTGGGGGACGGGGCAAGAATCGTATCCGGGTGCTTTCTGCAGGCAGCAAGGACCCTACCTGAAATACTCCAGCTGCCTCTGGTCCTGAAGGAGGCCCAGGCCATCTTCCCAAAGCTCTTCCTGGCCCTCCTCCTGCAAGCATCCTTCACCACCAAGCTGACGCAGCACGAGGTGGAGATCATCTGGGAGGAGCACCAGCAGCACCAGCTCACTCCCATCAGGTGCCACATCCCCGTCCCCCCGCTGCACCCAGGGCCCCGGTGCTGGGGCTCCCGATGTGACTCGCACCCTTCTCCACCTGCAGGTCCGCGGTGCAGGACTTGAAGGTGCTGCTCTGCAGCGTGGGCCTCCAGAGGCAGATGGAGGCCATCCAGGAGCAGGGCTGGGACGCGCTCCTCAGCACCATCACCCACCTCCAGGGCGTGCAGGTGGTGGCTAGAACTCCTTCCTTGGGGTGCCAGGGGGTCCCCGGTTCTTGGATAAAGTGCTGCCATAGCCTGTGGCCCCTGCGGCATTGGCAAGAGGGCTGCACAGCCACAGCTGTGTCCCCCTGGCTCGGGGCTCATGGTGCCTTCTTATCCTGCCAGAGCCATGAGGGAACTGCCTGGTGCTCTGTGTGACCCCATCTTCCACCAGCTGGCTGAGCTGCTCAGCAATAGCTTCTACTCCTGGCAGATGGTGGCGATGGTCTTCCTCATTGAGGTGAGCAACAGCTGCAGAAGCAGCCAACTTGAGGCTGCAAGGCCATTGCTGGCACGAGCCCTGCTGCCTCCCTCGGGGCCAGGCTTGGCTGTGCCCTGCTGTCTTTCCCCAAGCAGATTGTTGGATCCAGCACTAAGAGCCGCATGTATTGCAGATGCTGGAGTGCGTGGACCTCACCACAGAGCTGCACCACATCCTGAAACTCTTCACCACCTATCTGCAGAGCCAGAGCGTGGACATGAAGCAGCTGGTGCTCAGGGGCATCCTGCAGCTCAGCAAGAGGCAGGACACGGTGAGCAGGGGCGGCCGGGAATGCCACAGGTGCTGCAGGTTGGGCTGGGCCTGCCTGCCCCAGGGCTGTAGCAGGACCACCTACAGCTCAGCTCCTCTCCAGGCAGTGAGGAGCTGGTGCTCTCTGCCTATCCCATCACTGCCTGCTATCGTCGGGGCTGGCACTGGAGCTGTTTTGACCTCACTGTGCTTGCATCTGTACCTAGAGGAAGGCGTCTTTTTCCCGCAGACAAGGCCAGTGATCATCTTCCTGCTGTGCATCATGGAGCAGCTGCAGGATGCAGACAGCAACATCCGAGCCCTACCAATACTCAGCACCCTGCTGCAGCTCCTGGATGGGGCTAAGATCAGCCTCATGGCTCTGGAGCTGTCCGGCAAGCTCCCAGCACTCTTTAATGACGTAAGGGTGGAAGGGAGCCCAGAACACGAGGGATGTGGGTTTGAGCCCAGCGTGCCCATTCCTGCTGCCCTGTGACAGCGCACCAGGGACTTCCTGGCCGGTCTGCAGTTCCAGGCGCTGCGTGCCCCTGGGCAGACTTTCTGCAGGGCAGAGCTTGCACACTTTAGAGCAGTTCTGGGGCCATCCTCAAGATATCAACTCTTTGAAAGGGTAGATAACAGGACAAGGGGAAATGGTTTTAAGTTGAGGGAAGGAAGATTTAGGTTGGATGTCAGGGGGAAGTTCTTTGCAGAGAGAGAGGTGAGGTGCTGGAACAGGCTGCCCAGAGAGGTTGTGGATGCCCCGTCCCTGGAGGTGTTCAAGACCAGACTGGATGGGGCCCTGGGCAGCCTGGTCTACTATTAGATGTGGAAGTTGGTGGCCTTGCATGTGGCAGGGGGATTGGAGATTCATGATTCCTGTGTCCAGTTCTGGGCCCCTCACTACAAGAAAGACATTGAGGCCCTGGAGCGTGTTCAAAGAAGGGCAACAAAACTGGTGAGGGGTCTGGAGCACAGGCCTTATGAGGAGCGGCTGAGGGAGCTGGGATTGTTCAATCTGGAGAAGAGGAGGCTCAGGGGAGACCTTCTTGCTCTCTATAACTACCTGAAGGGAGGTTGTAGCGAGCTGGGGGTCGGCCTCTTCTCTCGGGTAACTGGTGATGGGACTAGGGGGAATGGTTTCAAGCTGCGCCAGGGAAGATTCAGACTGGATATTAGGAAATACTACTTCTCTGAAAGGGTGGTCAGGCACTGGAATGGGCTGCCCAGGGAGGTGGTGGGGTCACAGACCCTGGAGCTGTTCAAGGAACGATTGGATGTTGTGTTGAGGGATATAGTTTAGCGAGAACCATGGGTGATAGGTGGATGGTTGGACTGGATGATCTTATAGGTCTTTTCCAACCTTAGTGATTCTGTGATTCTGTGATTCTGTGATTCTGTGATCCTTGAGGTCGCTTCCAACCTTGGCCATTCTGTCATTCTGTGATCTGCCTGCAGCCTCTCAGCTCAGAGATTCTGCCCCCACTTCACTGATGGTGATGGCCCTGCTTGCCCAACCATGGAGGTTGGGCTGCTGACACTGACATCCTTCCTTTCTTCCTTCCTACTCTGCAGGCGTCCAGCACTGTGTGACAGCTCTCCATCGACCTTTTTTTTGGAAATGCTGAGCTTTGTGGAGGGCCAAGGGAAGAGGAAGATGCAGAAGGAGGTGTGCAGGAACCTGGTCCTGCTGTATCTGCAGCTGCACGATGAGAAAGACAGCGTGGCCAAGGTGGGGATTGCACTCATTTGGGGGAGGGCGATGCTACTCCTGTGGTGCCCCCCAAACACCAAGAGCATTGCAGCCCATGGCAGCATCAGCCCCTGCTGCTGCATCCTCCCTGTGGAGGAGCTCCGGGGGACGCGGGCTTTGCTGCTGCTTGGGCTGCGGTGCCAGCTCATCTGTTTGGCACGCCTCCCAGAAAGCCCTCCTTGGTGCTGCACGGTTCCTGCGCTGGAGGTGGCTGGAGCACCTGGTACCGACAGCGCAGTTCTGGCAGATCGGTGAGTGCCTGCTATGCATATTCCCACATCCCAGGACAGGGTCGGGACCACCCTGCGCTGACCCTGCACTCTTCCCTCTCCAGCTGGCCAAGAGGAGGAGGAAGAATGCGGCACAGGACTACCTGGGCCAGAGCCTGCTCTAGCTACGGAGCCCGCAGGAGCCCCTGCGCTGGGAAGCTGTGAGGTTCATCGGTGAGCCACGAGACTGAGCTTCCCCTGTCCCAGGCCCTCTGCGCTGCACCCGGGGAGCAGCTAGGGTGGCTGACGGGGTGTGTGTTCCTAGGGCTCTTAGGGCAGCTTGTGAGGGATCAGCAGCAGGCCAAGAGAGAGTGCATCTACCATGGTGAGCCAGGCAGTGGGATGTTGGGGCAGCCAGTGGGCGACGTGCCTGTCCCCTGCTCCCTCCTGCCAGAGGGAAGAGCTGGGCGCCCTGCGGGTACACGGCCGGCTGTCAACGAGCCTCTGTTCCTCTGTTATCTCAGGCCTTCAGGGAGCGCAGCGAGACCCCAGTCCATCTGTCTCCTCGCTGGCCCTTCAGACACTGAAGATCCTGCAGGAAACGAGGCCATGTCCACCACGAGGACACTTGGGGCAGCTCTTCTCCAGGCTCTGCAGTGCATGGAGGAGGTGGCGCTCTTCCCGGGCAGACAGCTGAGCGCCCTGGAAAGCTCCCGGCATCTCCTCCTACCCGCTGCTCAGCTCTGCAAATTAGTCTGACTTGATGAGAATCTCTGAATTTGCAGAAGCTCAGATCAGCAGCAGCACAGGCATACTTGCTCCTGCAAGAGGTGAAAGGATTCACCTAAAATATCCTTTTCACATGAAGCTGGATGAAATAATTGAAAGAAGAACTGATCACACAAGTCTCACAGAATCACAGAATTGCCAGGGTTGGAAGGGACCTCAAGGATCATGCATCTCCAACCCCCCTGCCACATGCAGGGCCACCAATCATCCCACCTCATGCTAGACCAGGCTGCCCAGGGCCCCATCCAATCTGGCCTTGAACACCTCCAGGGATGGGGCATCCACAACCTCTCTGGGCAGCTGTTCCAGTACCTCACCACTCTCTCTGTAAAGAATTTCCCCCTGACATCCAACCTAAATCTCCCTTCCCTCAGCTTAAAACCATTTCCCCTTGTCCTGCTGTCACTCACCCTTTCAAAGAGTTGATTCCCCTCCTCTTTGTAGGCTCCCTTTAGGTACTGAAAGGCTGCAATGAGCTCACCCCGCAGCCTTCTTTTCTCTAGGCTGAACAAACCCAGCTCCTTCAGCCGGTCCTCATAGGGGAGGTGCTCCAATCCCCTGATCATCTTGGTGGCTCTCCTCTGGACCCTCTCCAACAGCTCCCTGTCTTTCTTGTACTGGGGGCTCCAGACCTGGACGCAGTACTCCAGATGGGGCCTCACAAGAGCAGAGGAGAGAGGAACAATCACCTCCCTGTCCCTGCTGGCCACGCCTCTTTTGATGGAGCCCAGGATACCATTCGCCTTCCGAGCCGCAAGGGCACACTGCTAGCTCATGTTAAGTTTTTCATCTATCAGGACCCCCAGGTCCTTCTCCACAGGGCTGCTCTCAAGGACCGCTCCTTCCAGTCTGTAGGGATGCCTGGGATTTCTCCGGCCCAAGCGCAAAACTCTGCACTTTGCCGTGTTGAACCGCATCAGGTTCACCCGGGTCCACCTTTCTAGTCTCTCGAGGTCCCTCTGAATGGCATCCTTTCCTTCAGCTGTGTCGACCGCACCACTCAGCTTGGTGTCGTCAGCAAACTTGCTGAGGGTGCACTCAATTCCATCATCGATGTCATTGATAAAGATGTTAACGAGGACCGGTCCCAAGACAGACCCCTGGGGGACGCCACTCGTTACCGGCCTCCACCTGGACATAGAGCCATTGATGACCACCCTCTGTCTGCGGCCTTTCAACCAGTTTTTTATCCATTGAGTGGTCCACCCATCAAATCCACATCCCTCCAATTTGGAGATAAGGATGTGGTGGGGGACCATGTCAAAGGCTTTGCTCAAGTCCAGGTAAATGACATCAGTCGCCTTTCCCTTGTCCACCGATGCCGTCACTCCATCATAAAAGGCCACCAGATTGGTCAAGCATGACCTTCCTCTGGTGAAGCCGTGCTGGCTGTCACAGATCACACGCCCTTTCCTCATGTGATCAAGCATGTCATCCAGGATGATCTGTTCCATGATCTTCCCAGGCACAGAGGTGAGACTCACCGGCCTGTAGTTCCCGGGGTCCTCCTTGCTCCCTTTCTTGTAAATGGCAGTGACGTGACCCTTCCTCCAGTCATCCGGGACCACACCTGACAGCCACGACTTCTCAAATATGGTGGAGAGCGGCTCGGCAACCACCTCAGCCAGCTCCTTCAGAACCCTGGGATGCACGCCATCCGGCCCCATAGACTTGTACACATTCAGTCTCCTAATTAACCCCTTTTTAACCAACCCATCTGTTACCATCCACCCTGGTCAATTCAGTATAGCAAACTGCCTCATTCCTTTCAGCGCAAATTATGAGATGTATGAAGATTGAACAGAAAACAGAAAACCAACCTTCCTTGCAGAACAGTTCCTGCTTGCTTAGCAAGCCTATGAGCCACACAGGCCGTTCGGTAGCTCGTTTGCTCCATCTTTTGGTAGAAGAAAGGACTGCAACGCTGTGCTCCAATTTACTTGAGGTTCACTCATCAAAGAGCAGTTTCCACACCTAAGCGCAATAGCTTTTCAGGTTAGAGTCTGCTCCTCATTTCAAGAGCTCAGCACTAAGACAAAACAAAGAAAGAAGACTGCCCAGAGAAAACACAAAAGGGAATGGGATAAGACAGCATTTGCAGACAAGGCAAACGACCAGGGGAAAAGTCACATTTCATCCCTGGAACCTCAAGGTCAAGACTTCACAATCATGCACTCATTTCTCATTCTCCAGCCCTCGCAAGTGGACCGAAGAGAATTCCTCTAGTTCTGCCATAGCCTCCAACATTCCGTTTGCCGGTTTGAGCCATGGAAGTGTTTTCAGCCCTCTAATATCGCTGCTTTCCACTCATGAACCCTAACAGTTCAGAAACATTTCTTTCCCTAGGTCTGGGAATGTGTTCAGCAAGTTTCATCAGGTTGCAGACCCCTCTGCCTTAAAACAAGGCAAAACACCCCAAGGCAGCAGTGTGCTTTTTCCTCCTTTTCTTTTGCAGCTTGGCATCCGTTCTTGCCTTCCCACTCACATTTTAGGAGATGGCTGCAGGAGAGTTGTATTTCTCAATGTCAGTGGAAACAGAAAATATGCCCTCTATAGAGCACAGCATCACCCGCTCAGACAAGCACCTGCAACTGTCCAAACCACACTGTGTGCAGGCAGCAGGGTTTAATGCACAAGAAGGTGTTTAAAATAGGATGAGCAAGAGCATCCACTACTGGAAGGAGCAGAGGGATGGCAAGAGCACAGCTGGAATGAGCACAAAGCCCAGCAAGCAAACGCTGGCTGACAAGTTACTTCTTCACAGCTTCCTAACCACTCTCTTTCCTGCCTTATTCCCTCTGTGTTCATTCTCAGAAAAGATGACCTGCCGTTCTGACACTACAGAACAACATCCTGATAGCTGCTTCACAGCAATGTCAGCAACTCCTCCATTTTCATGTCAGTACAGCAGTATCATTAGAGATCCTGGATGTGGTCCGGTTCAACTGAGACATACTTCTTCATCCAAGGATCAACTGCCTGTGTGCCGGTCAGAAACACATCAGCTACCTAACAGGCAGTGGAGCAAAAAGCACTTCACAAGCTCTTGTTACTAGGAAGGAAAGACAGACTGCATTATATTCAAGGTCCAGAACTATGCCTTTACAAAGACAGACCTGCACTGTGGTATGTTTTACCTGCTGAACGTGAAAGGGTAGGCATGTAGCCAAAGAAGCAGCATATGCACTGATGAAACAGACTTCCAGAAGAATCATGGAAACGAGACCAGGAAACAAGGCAAACTTCACAAAGACAGAAATTGGAAATTTCACCTTCTCTTCCAAAAAGAGGATCTTTTATCCCAGAAATACCCCTTCTCTTACAACTACCAAAATCTTCTCTTACAGTCTCCCAAAAATCCTCCATGACAATTCCAAATGGGACGCTTGCAACCAAGAAGAGGACACTTTCTCCCAGAAAGACCACTTTTCTCCCCAAGAGAGGAGATTTTCTCCCAATTGGATGACATTTTCGGGAAGAAAGACCTGTTTTCTTACCTCAGGAGGACATTTTCTTCCCCAGAGACGACATTTGCTCCCCGAAATACCGCTACTCTTAGAAATATCTCCATTTCCTCCCAAATCTACTACATGACACGCCTCATGATGACACTTACTCCCAGATTTTTGGCGTTTTCTCCCAGAAATACCACTTTGATCCCAAAGAGATGGCCTTTTCCCTCTCAAGCATCTGTTTTCTCACAAATACCTGGAATTTTCTCCCAGAAACACCAGCTTTCTCACAGATACATGACCTTTTCCCTCCCACAGTAGACATTTTCTCCCAGAAATGTGGCATACGATCACAGATATACTACTTCTATCCCAAATATGGGACATTTCCCTCAGAAATACCACTTTGCTCACAAAGACATCGCATTTTCATTCAGGAACACTATTCTAGACCCCTAAACATTCTCTCTTCCACCAAAAAACAAGGGCATTTTCTCCCAGATAGACCACTTTTCTCCAAACTATGGGACCATTATCCTGGAAATACCATTTTTTTTCCTACAAATTCAGCATTTTCTCCCAGAAATACCAGCTTTCTCGCATAGATATGATCTTTTCCACTCAAAAGAAGACATTTTCTTCAAGAAACACAGTTTTCGCACAGACCTATGAACGTTTCCCCCCAAAAGAAGACACTTTATCCCAGAAATACCACTTCTCTTAGAAATGCCTCCCATTTCATCCCAAGGGTACTACTTGACGCTCCTCAAGATCACACTTACTCCCATCAAGATGGCATTTTCTCACTGAAATACCAGGCCAGCTTCGGCCCCCAAAATAGGGCACTTTCTCTCCAAAACAAGACATTTTCCCCCAGAAATACCAGGACTCTTCAAAATACCTCGTGTTTCATCTCAAGAATACTACTTTACACTCCTCCAGATCACACTTACTGCCAGAAAAATGCCCTTTTCTCCCAGATAGACCAGGTTTCTCCCAAATACATGACATTTTCTCCCTCATAGACCCGGTTTCTCCTGAAGATGGGATACATTCCCCCAGAAATACCTGCTTTTTCTTAAAAATACAGTCCTCTTCAAAAAATACCACCTTTCTCACAAACACATGTCATTTTCCAACCAAGGATGCTACTATCTCCCCGAAACAGCAGGTTTCTGAGAAATACCTGACACTTTCTCTCAAAAATACTGCTTGACACTCCTCCAGAGGACACTTTCTCCCGTATTTACCATGTTTTCTCCCCAAGACACCACGTGGCACACCAAAAACACCACCGTGGCTCTCCAATACAAGACATTCTTTCCCACCCTTGCCCACTTTTCTCCCTCAACTGTCTCATTTGCTCCCAGAAATACCACTTTTCCCTAGGAAATTTCACCTTCTCTTCCAAAAAGAGGATATTTGCTCCAAGAAATACCCCTTCTCTTACAACTGCCACACGCTTTCTCCCAAAAAGCCTCCAGGACAAGACCAAACGGGACACTTGCAACCAAGAAGAGGACTTTCTCCCATAAATACCACTTCTCTTAGAAATACCTCACATTTCATCCCAAGAGTACTACTTGACGCTGCTCAAGATCACACTCCCATGAAGATGGCATTTGATCACAGAAATACCAGCTTCTGCCCCCAAAATAGCACATTTTCTCTCCAAAAGAAGACATTTTCTCCCAGAAATACTTCTTCAAAATTTCTCACGCTTCATCTCAAGAATAGTACTTTGCCCTCCTCTAGATCACGCTTACTCCCATCAAACCTGCCTTTCCTCTCAGATAGACCAGTTTCCTCCCAATTATATGACATTTCTTCCACAAAGACCAGTGTTCTCCCAGAAAGGGGACGTATTCCCCCAGAAATTCCTGCTTATTTTCTAAAATAGAGCATTTTTTCCTAAATACCAGCTTTCTCACAAACACATGTCATTTTCCAACCAAGTATGCTAGTATCTCTCTCAAAGAGTATTTTTCTGAGAAACACCTTACTCTTTCCGTTAAATATACTCCCCTGAAAATGTGGCATTTTCTCTCAGAAATATCGCATTGCAATTGGAAATATGATTTCTTTTTCAGGAATATGAGATTTTCTCCCAATAATGGAATGTTTCATACAAATCCTTCAAGTTTGCTCGAGATAAGCTGTTTTATTTTTCCAAGGAAAGCAAAAAATAGTGACATTTTCCCTCAGATATAGCATTTTTAGCCGAAATAGTTGTCATTTTTCCCACAGAGAATATATTATCCACCTAGGTATGGCGTTTCCTTTGAGAAATTCCACGTTTTTCAGAAATTTATGATCCTTTCCTTTCAAAAGAATTCAGACAATTGTTATTTCCAGTGAAGAACTTCATATTTAAGGGAGAACAGTGATATTTCTTTGGAAAATTTCTTTTTTTTTTTGGAGAATGCTGGTATTTCTGTTGTGAAATTTCGCTTTTGTGGAGTGAATAGGTTTTTCTTGGTGAAAAGCTCCAATTCTTTGAATGAGACTGGTATTTCTGTATGACAATGTGATATTTCTGAGTAATTTGGTATTTCTCATGGTAAGGTCGTATTCCTTACGAATACGAACTGTCAGTCGAAAGAAAGATATATGCACTTCATACGCAGCTCAGCATGGAGGATTCTGCCTGTACACAAGGCGACCATGTAGCAGTTTCCAGCAACTCAAACTCTCCGCAGCGATTCACCACCAGTGCCGCTTTCAGCCTTCAGCAGCAATCTCGTTTTTCTCGGGTTCCGAGAACGTGCGACATCAGGCTACCGCATTGCCTCCGAGCAGGGGCTTTTTTCTCCGCAGTACAGAAAGAATGGCACGCATCTTTCTGTAACGTTCTCCCTGAGAGCACAACGTGTGTCGCTCCTCGAACTTCTAGCTGCCTTATTGGAGGGGCTTTTCCCTTCTACTCTATTCGTCACAGAATGCTGACTTGTAGTAGCAACGGAGAACTACACGAAAAAGATAGGAATAAAGGGAAAGACAGAACAATGAGAGAGAAGGGTAGTGCAGAATGCATGGACACAAGAAGTCAGAACCGCTCCTTTGCGATGTGCGCAGAAGAAGCGGCTTGTCGGAGAAAAGCATCCGGCTGAAGTCGCTTGTTCTCGGCATCCGAGAGAAACGAGACCGCTGCTGAAGGCTGAAAGCGGCATTCGGGGAGAACCGCGATTTACCGGTCAGCAACTGCAAACTCTCCGGAGTGGTTTACCGCGAGTGCCGTTTTCCAGCAATGAGAGCGAAATAGCGGAATTCCGAGCTGAGAACGTGCAAATTCGGCATACTGCATTGCCTACGAACAGGGGGTTTTTTATCCGCAGGAACTAATCACTGCTCTCGACTTTCTGCAACATCCTCCTTGAAAGGACCATGTGTGTCGCTCCTCGAACTTCTAGCTGCCTTATTAGAGGGGGTTTTCCCTTCTACTCTTCCTGTCACAGAATCACGACGTGTAGCATCGAAGAACTCTCACAGGAGAACCGCGATTTATCGGGCGGCAACTGCAAACGCTCCGTAGTGGTTAACAGAGAGTGGCGCTGTCCACCCACGAGAGCGAAGTAGTGGAATTCTAATGCCGAGAACGTGCATTGCCTCCGAACAGGGGGGTTTTTCTCCGCAGGAAAGAATCCACAGCTCTCGACTTTCTGTAACATCCTCCCTGAAAGCACAACGTCTGACGCTCCTGGAACTACTAGATGCCTTATTAGAGATTCTTTTCCCTTCTACTCAATTCGTCACAGAATGCTGAAGTGTAGCATCGGATAAACACTCAAAAACGAAATGTCGCTAGGATCAAAGGGTTAAGAATGAGAGAGAAGTGTAGTGCATTCTGCATGGACAGAAGGAGAAGTCAGAAGCGCTCCATTGCGATGTGCGCAGAAGAAGCCGCTCACTCGTCGGAGCAAAGCATCCGGCTGAAGTCGCTCTTTCCCGGCATCCGAGAGAAACGAGACCGCTGCTGAAGGCTGCAAGCAGCACTCGGGCAGATCCGCGAGGTACCGGCCAGCAACTGCAGACTCTCCGGAGCGGTTCAGCGCGAGTGCCGCTTTCGAGCCACGAGAGCGAAGGAGCGGTATTCCTATGCCGAGAACGTGCGAATTCAGCCTACTGCATTGCCTGAAAACAGGGGGTTTTTTCTCCGCAGGAAACAAGCCACAACTCTCGACTTTCTGGAACGTCCTCTCTGAAAGCACAAAGTGTGTCGCTCCTCGAAATTCTAGCTGCCTTATTAGAGGGGCTTTTCCCTTCTACTCTATTCGTCACAGAATGCTGAAGTGTAGCATCGGATAAACACTCAGAAACGAAATGTCGCTCGGAAGAAAGGGATAAGAATGAGAGAGAAGCGTAGTGCATTCTGCATGGACAGAAGGAGAAGTCAGAAGCGCTCCATTGTGATGTGCGCAGAAGAAGCCGCTCACTCGTCGGAGAAAAGCATCCGGCTGAAGTCGCTCTTTCCCGGCATCCGAGAGAAACGAGAGCGCTGCTGAAGGCTGCAAGCGGCACCCGGGCAGAACCACGATGGACCGGCCAGCAACTGCAGACTCTCCGGAGCGGTTCAGCGCGAGTGCCGCTTTCGAGCCACGAGAGCGAAGGAGCGGTATTCCTATGCCGAGAACGTGCGAATTCAGCGTCCTGCATTGCCTGAAAACAGGGGTTTATTCCTCCGCAAAAAAGAAGCCACAACTCTCGACTTTCTGGAACGTCCTCCCTGAAAGCCCAACGTGTGTCGCTCCTGGAGATTCTAGCTGCCTTATTAGTGTGGTTTCCACTTCTACTCTATTCGTCACAGAATGCTGAAGTGTAGCAGCGGATAAACACTCCAAAACGAAATGTCGCTCGGAAGAAAGGGATAAGAATGAGAGAGAAGCGTAGTGCATTCTGCATGGACACATGGAGAAGTCAGAACCGCTCCTTTGCGATGTGCGCAGAAGAAGCGGCTTGTCGGAGAAAAGCATCCGGCTGAAGTCGCTCGTTCTCGGCATCCGAGAGAAACGAGACCACTGCTGAAGGCTGAAAGCGGCATTCGGGGAGAACCGCGATTTCTCGGCAAGCAACTGCAAACTCTCCGTAGCGCTGTCATGGTTTTGGTTTTTTTGATTTTCAATATTCCACATCAAGACATCATGTACTGGAATTTAAGTGTTAATGCTCTAATTCTACGTACCTATCCCTATACATTACGGAAGTCATGGGATCTGACCCTTCCGGGGGGCGGGGGGCGGTCTCTTACTGCCTGGCAGTGGGTGCTGGAGGGTGCTTTCCTAGCCGTTCCAAGCTTTCTCAGGTTTGACTCGGTCTCGGGAACTCTCTCTCATATCTCATTCGATTTATTAGACTCAATTTCAATTAGATTGTATTATATTGTATTATTTTGCATTCCGATATCATAGTTAGTAAAATAAGTTTACCTCCATAGATTGTTGCTGCTGTTTTTTTTTCCCTGTTCCCCCTTCCTTCCCATTTTGTGGGGCCAGGCGGGGGGTGGGGAGGGCAGGGGCCTACTGCCCCCTGTCACGGGCATAAACTGATCTGGTTAATTCCGTGACAGCTTTTGGTGGAGAATGCGGGCATAGCTGTTTTTTTGTGTGTGTGTTTTTGGCTCTTAGAACGAATCTCGCTCTCTGCTCTTAGAGAGCTTCGTTAGGGAGCATTATCAGTAGTTCAGGTTTTTGTGCTGGAAAACTTGACCTTGAAAGACCAGGCGTACCGCCAGTATTCTGGGATATTTGTAAACTTTGAGCACTGCTTAGTCTGGGTAGTGCCTTTTTTTTTCCTTTCCCCCCCCCCTCTTGTTAGTTTCAATTCATTAACCCTTTTTGAGCAGAAACCAGCGATGAGCCCACTCTTTTTCGTGGGAGCGCTGAGGAGGGGATTCAAAGCTATGGTGTTCTTCATGACCTACTGGCCAATCATCAATGTCATGTTTACTTGTTGTGGAGTTGTGTACGTATATAATCTAATAAGGGGACTGACGGAGACGCCTGTATGGTACCTATATTGGTACCTAAATGCAATGTCTAATATGAATTTTGACACTTGCATCCCGGATGGAATGGCTAATTTCACAAGCAACTACATCCCAAATGGAATAACTAATTTTACAAACCACACAATGTTCAAACCAGTTTCCAGGTTTTCCTTTCGGTTTATCAGACGTTACTCCAATGCTGAGTTAATTTCCATGCTTGTGGTCGCACTAGTCCTGTTCATATCAGTCTTCCTGAATGTATTTCTATACAGGACTGTAAGGACCATAATTAAGCAGAAGGAGTCTCCTCCAAAACCAGAGAATGCTGACTGGCAGGGAATATGGAGAGGTTTAGGACAAATCTTAGAAGCATGGGGACCCGCAATGTCATGGAATTTCACTCTTGAGCACCTGTGGGATCCCCAGAAACTTAGCCAGTATTTGAGACAGGGGCAGTGCGGCTCAGGTAAATCTAAGGAGGTACAACTTATTTGGGGTTTGGCTTGTGCTTACCGTGCCATATATAATACTGTTTTGGAGAGAGAGAGTTTCCGAGCTGAGGTTCAAGCCAAAGGGGAGGATCTCCGAGTCAAATCTGATCAATT
This sequence comes from Lophura swinhoii, assembly GCA_030408155.1. Lineage (NCBI taxonomy): Eukaryota > Metazoa > Chordata > Aves > Galliformes > Phasianidae > Lophura > Lophura swinhoii. The sequence continues at coordinate 170,129 of CM059459.1, forward strand.
ACAGGAGACACCAGTAACAATATCAGTTGCCCCTGTGGAGGGCAAGAAATGGAAGCGAGTGTCCTCGCGTCTAGAACGAAAAAAAGAAGAGGAGGAGGAGGAGGTGGAGGAAGATCCAGGGGAGGGGCCCTCCTCAGAACCACCAAAATCAAGAAAGGCAAAAGGAAAAACGAAGAGACATGCAGAAGAGAGTGATGAAGAGGAAGTTTCTATTACTACTCGTCGGCCTCTGAAGATGACTGAAATCCAAGGCTCAAGAAAGGAATTCATACGGCACCCAAATGAAACTATCGTCTCCTGGTTAGTTCGCTGCTGGGACAGCGGGGCCAGTAGCTTGTCTCTAGATGGTAATGAAGCTCGCCAACTAGGAGCCATTGCCAGAAATCCAGCTATTGACAGAGCAATTAGTCGATGTCTGGATGAGGCTGCCTCCCTCTGGGAACGAATATTAGCAGCCGTGAAGGAAAGGTACCCCTTCAAAAGCGGCTTGAAGCCTGTGACGAAAAGATGGGATACAGTTGAACAGGGTATCCAGTATTTGAGGGAAATGGCCGTGGTGGAAATGTTGTATGACCCTAACTGTGTTTTTAGCGACCCACAAAGCCATGATCCTGAGAAAGTGAGGACAACGCGTGAAATGTGGCAACAACTCACATCAACAGCACCAGCCAGATACGCCCCTGCACTATTGGCAGCATCTGACAGATATGAGGACCAACAGAGAAGCCCCTTAGTTTTTGAATTGATTCTTACGCTCCAAAGCTATGAACAACAGCTACCCCCAACTCGCGCCGCCATCGCCGCCATCTCACAAATGACGGAGCAACTGAATGAAATGCGAGAGCAAATGTCTTCACTGATGAATCGTGACAAACCTGTAGAAGTATCAGAAACGCTTGGTGAAGATCAGAATAGTCAAAAGAGTCTACTGAAGGAGATAGTAGAACAAGTGTGGATCCAACTAACTAAAAGCAATGAACCCTCCTTCTCAGGTGCAAAATCAAAAATCTCAGCTGTTAGAGGCAAACGCTCTCCAGCTCCAGGAAGGAATCCTACATCGCGACTTGCCTTGTGGCGTTACTTACGTGACCATGGAGAAGACATGAGGAAGTGGCACGACCAAGCTACTCACGTACTACGAGCACGGGTGAGAGAATTACAAAGCAGACCAACCGCCAGTGCAGTTGCTCCGGTTACCACAGGTAATGAATAGAGGGGCCCTGCCCTCAGTCAGGGGGGGGAAAGGGATAATAGAGTTTATTGGACTGTGTGGATCCGATGGCCTGGCACATCAGAACCACTGAAATATAAGGCATTGGTGGATACCGGTGCACAGTGCACTCTGATGCCCTCGACTTATGAAGGGACAGAATCAATCCATATTTCTGGAGTGACTGGGGGCTCTCAAGAATTGACTGTGTTGGAGGCCGAGATAAGCCTCACTGGTAGGAACTGGCAAAAGCACCCTATTGTGACTGGTCCAGGGGCTCCATGTATACTTGGTATTGATTACCTCAGAAGGGGGCATTTCAAGGATCCTAAGGGGTATCGATGGGCCTTTGGAATAGCTGCTGTAGACACAAACAACATTAAGCAGCTGTCTGTTTTGCCTGGCCTGTCAGAAGATCCGTCTGTTGTGGGGTTGCTACAAGTAAAAGAGCAACAGGTACCAATTGCTACAAAAACAGTGCACAGACGGCAGTACCGCACCAACAGGGATTCCTTGCTCCCCATTCATAAGTTGATTCGTCAACTAGAGAGTCAGGGAGTGATCAGCAAAACTCACTCGCCTTTTAACAGCCCCATATGGCCAGTGCGTAAAGCCAGTGGAGAATGGAGGCTGACGGTGGACTACCGTGGCCTGAATGAAGTCACACCCCCACTGAGTGCTGCTGTGCCGGACATGTTAGAACTCCAGTATGAACTGGAGTCAAAAGCAGCCAAATGGTATGCCACCATTGACATTGCTAATGCCTTTTTCTCCATTCCTTTGGCCAAAGAATGTAGGCCACAGTTCGCTTTCACCTGGAGGGGTGTTCAGTATACCTGGAACCGTTTGCCCCAGGGGTGGAAACATAGCCCGACCATTTGCCATGGGTTGATCCAAACTGCACTGGAACAGGGCAGTGCCCCTGAGCACTTGCAGTATATTGATGACATCGTTGTGTGGGGCGATACAGCAGAAGAAGTCTTCACAAAAGGAGAGCGAATAATCCAGATTCTTCTGCGTGCTGGTTTTGCTATTAAGCGGAGCAAAGTGAAAGGACCTGCTCAGGAGATTCAGTTCCTGGGTATAAAGTGGCAAGATGGCCGTCGTCACATCCCGACAGATGTGATCGACAAAATCACCGCTATGTCTCCACCCACTAGTAAGAAAGAGACACAATCTTTTTTGGGTGTAGTGGGTTTTTGGAGAATGCATGTTCCAAACTATAGCTTCATTGTAAGCCCCCTTTATCATGTGACGCGAATGAAGAATGAGTTTACATGGGGCCCTGAGCAGCAGCAGGCTTTTGAACAGATTAAACAGGAGATAGCCCGTGCCGTGGCCTTAGGGCCAGTACGGACAGGGCAGGATGTAAAGAACATCCTCTATACTGCTGCTGGAGAGAAAGGTCCCACTTGGAGTTTGTGGCAAAGAGCCTCAGGAGAGACCCGAGGCCGACCCCTGGGGTTCTGGAGTCGGGCCTACAGGGGGTCGGAAGAAGGCTACACTCCAACCGAAAAGGAGATCTTAGCCGCATATGAGGGGGTTCGGGCTGCTTCCGAAGTGGTCGGTACTGAAACACAGCTCCTTCTGGCACCTCGACTGCCAGTGCTGAACTGGATGTTTAAAGGAAAGGTTCCCCCCACCCATCACGCAACTGATGCCACTTGGAGTAAGTGGATTGCGTTGATTACGCAACGAGCGCGGATGGGGAACCTCAGCCGTCCAGGAATCCTAGAGGTCATCATGGACTGGCCTGAAGGTAGAAAGTTTGGAACATCACCAGCAGAAGAAGTATCACGAGCTAAAGAGGCCCCACCATACAACGAATTACCAGAAAATGAAAGAAAATATGCCCTGTTCACTGATGGATCGTGTCGTATTGTGGGAAAGCATCGCAGATGGAAATCTGCTGTGTGGAGCCCCACACGACAAGTTGCAGAGGCCACCGAAGGGAAAGGAGAATCAAGCCAATTTGCAGAGGTAAAGGCTGTCCAACTGGCCTTGGATGTTGCTGAACGGGAGAGGTGGCCAACGCTTTATCTTTACACTGACTCATGGATGGTGGCAAATGCTCTATGGGGGTGGTTACAGCAATGGGAGCAAAATAACTGGCAAAGAAGGGGTAAACCTATTTGGGCTGCTGAACTGTGGAAAGATATTGCTGCCCGAATAAAGAATATGGTCGTGAAGGTACGCCATGTAGATGCTCATGTGCCCAAGAGTCGGGCTACTGAAGAACAGCAAAATAACCACCAGGTGGACCGAGCTGCCAAAATTGAGGTGGCTCAGATAGACCTGGACTGGCAGAACAAGGGTGAATTATTTCTAGCTCGGTGGGCTCATGAGACCTCGGGCCATCAGGGGAGAGATGCAACATATAAGTGGGCTAGAGACCGAGGGGTGGACTTAACTATGGATGCTATTGCACAGGTTATTCATGACTGTGAAACATGTGCCATAATCAAACAAGCCAAGAGGATGAAACCACTCTGGGAGGAAGGGCGATGGCAAAAGTACAAATACGGAGAGGCATGGCAGGTTGATTATATCACTTTGCCACGATCCCACAGTGGTAAGTGTTATGTGCTTACCATGGTGGAGGCAACCACTGGGTGGCTTGAAACATATGCAGTACCCCACGCTACCGCCCGAAACACCATCTTAGGTCTTGAGAAACAAGTCCTTTGGCGACATGGCACCCCAGAAAGAATTGAGTCAGATAATGGGACTCATATCAAAAATTCTCTTGTAAATACTTGGGCCAAAGATCATGGCATTGAGTGGATTTACCATATTCCCTACCATGCACCAGCCTCTGGTAAAATTGAACGATACAATGGGTTGTTAAAAACTATGCTGAAAGCAATGGGTGGTGGAACATTTAAGCACTGGGAGAAGCATTTGGCAGAAGCCACCTGGTTAGTCAATACCAGAGGATCTATCAATCGTGATGGTCCTACCCAGTCCAGCTCCCTACATACCGTAGAGGGAGATAAGGTCCCTGTTGTACATGTAAAGAGCATGTTGGGAAAAGCAGTTTGGGTTCTTCCAGCTTCTGGAAAGGGCAAACCTCTCCGCGGTACGGTTTTTGCCCAGGGACCTGGGTCCACATGGTGGGTAATGCAGAAGAATGGGGATGTTCAATGTGTACCACAAGGAAATTTGATGCTGGGGGAGTGCAGACAGTAATTCTATGTATATGTATATAGATGTGTGTGTGTGATGCATTTTTTAATCTTTGTTTTGTTTGTATCTGTATGTATGTATATATATATATATATATATATATATATATATATATATATTAAGCATGATGTAGTGATGTAGAATAAGGGGTGGAATGTCATGGTTTTGTTTTTTTGATTTTCAATATTCCACATCAAGACATCATGTACTGGAATTAAAGTGTTAATGCTCTAATTCTACGTACCTATCCCTATACATTACGGAAGTCATGGGATCTGACCCTTCCGGGGGGCGGGGGGCGGTCACTTACTGCCTGGCAGTGGGTGCTGGAGGGTGCTTTCCTAGCCGTTCCAAGCTTTCTCAGGTTTGACTCGGTCTCGGGAACTCTCTCTCATATCTTATTTGATTTATTAGACTCAATTTCAATTAGATTGTATTATATTGTAATATTTTGCATTCCGATATCATAGTTAGTAAAATAAGTTTACCTCCATAGATTGTTGCCGCTGTTTTTTTTCCTTTTCCCCCTTCCTTCCCATTGTGGGGCCAGGCAGGGGGTGGGGAGGGCAGGGGCCTACTGCCCCCTGTCACGGGCATAAACTGATCTGGTTAATCCCGTGACAGCCCCTCACTACAAGAAAGACATTGAGGCCCTGGAGCGTGTTCAAAGAAGGGCAACAAAACTGGTGAGGGGTCTGGAGCACAGGCCTTATGAGGAGCGGCTGAGGGAGCTGGGATTGTTCAGTCTGAAGAAGAGGAGACTCAGGGGAGACCTTCTTGCTCTCCATAACTACCTGAAGGGAGGTTGTAGCGAGCTGGGGATCGGCCTCTTCTCTCGTGTGACTGGTGATAGGACTAGGGGGAATGGTTTCAAGCTGCGCCAGGGAAGATTCAGACTGGATATTAGGAAATACTACTTCTCTGAAAGGGTGGTCAGGCACTGGAATGGGCTGCCCAGGGAAGTGGTGGAGTCACCGACCCTGGAGCTGTTCAAGGAACGTTTGGATGTTGTGTTGAGAGATATAGTTTAGCAAGAACCATGGGTGATAGATGGATGGTTGGACTGGATGATCTTATAGGTCTTTTCCAACCTTAGTGATTCTGTGATTCTGTGATTCTGTGATTCCCTCTCCAGCTGGCCAAGAGGAGGAGGAAGAATGCGGCACAGGACTACCTGGGCCAGAGCCTGCTCTAGCTACGGAGCCCGCAGGAGCCCCTGCGCTGGGAAGCTGTGAGGTTCATCGGTGAGCCACGAGACTGAGCTTCCCCTGTCCCAGGCCCTCTGCGCTGCACCCGGGGAGCAGCTAGGGTGGCTGACGGGGTGTGTGTTCCTAGGGCTCTTAGGGCAGCTTGTGAGGGATCAGCAGCAGGCCAAGAGAGAGTGCATCTACCATGGTGAGCCAGGCAGTGGGATGTTGGGGCAGCCAGTGGGCGACGTGCCTGTCCCCTGCTCCCTCCTGCCAGAGGGAAGAGCTGGGCGCCCTGCGGGTACACGGCTGTCAACGAGCCTCTGTTCCTCTGTTATCTCAGGCCTTCAGGGAGCGCAGCGAGACCCCAGTCCATCTGTCTCCTCGCTGGCCCTTCAGACACTGAAGATCCTGCAGGAAACGAGGCCATGTCCACCACGAGAAGACTTGGGGCAGCTCTTCTCCAGGCTCTGCAGTGCATGGAGGAGGTGGCGCTCTTCCCGGGCAGACAGCTGAGCGCCCTGGAAAGCTCCCGGCATCTCCTCCTACCCGCTGCTCAGCTCTGCAAATTAGTCTGACTTGATGAGAATCTCTGAATTTGCAGAAGCTCAGATCAGCAGCAGCACAGGCATACTTGCTCCTGCAAGAGGTGAAAGGATTCACCTAAAATATCCTTTTCACATGAAGCTGGATGAAATAATTGAAAGAAGAACTGATCACACAAGTCTCACAGAATCACAGAATTGCCAGGGTTGGAAGGGACCTCAAGGATCATGCATCTCCAACCCCCCTGCCACATGCAGGGCCACCAGTCATCCCACCTCATGCTAGACCAGGCTGCCCAGGGCCCCATCCAATCTGCCCTTGAACACCTCCAGGGATGCACGGGGCATCCACAACCTCTCTGGGCAGCTGTTCCAGTACCTCACCACTCTCTCTGTAAAGAATTTCCCCCTGACATCCAACCTAAATCTCCCTTCCCTCAGCTTAAAACCATTTCCCCTTGTCCTGCTGTCACTCACCCTTTCCAAGAGTTGATTCCCCTCCTCTTTGTAGGCTCCCTTTAGGTACTGAAAGGCTGCAATGAGCTCACCCCGCAGCCTTCTTTTCTCTAGGCTGAACAAACCCAGCTCCTTCAGCCTGTCCTCATAGGGGAGGTGCTCCAATCCCCTGATCATCTTGGTGGCTCTCCTCTGGACCCTCTCCAACAGCTCCCTGTCTTTCTTGTACTGGGGGCTCCAGACCTGGACGCAGTACTCCAGATGGGGCCTCACAAGAGCAGAGGAGAGAGGAACAATCACCTCCCTGTCCCTGCTGGCCACGCCTCTGCTGATGGAGCCCAGGATACCATTCGCCTTCCGAGCCGCAAGGGCACACTGCTAGCTCATATTAAGTTTTTCATCTATCAGGACCCCCAGGTCCTTCTCCACAGGGCTGCTCTCAAGGACCGCTCCTTCCAGTCTGTAGGGATGCCTGGGATTTCTCCGGCCCAAGTGCAAAACTCTGCACTTTGCCGTGTTGAACCGCATCAGGTTCACCCGGGCCCACCTTTCTAGTCTCTCGAGGTCCCTCTGAATGGCATCCTTTCCTTCAGCTGTGTCGACCGCACCACTCAGCTTGGTGTCGTCAGCAAACTTGCTGAGGGTGCACTCAATTCCATCATCGATGTCATTGATAAAGATGTTAAAGAGGACCGGTCCCAAGACAGACCCCTGGGGGACGCCACTCGTTACCGGCCTCCACCTGGACATAGAGCCATTGATGACCACCCTCTGTCTGCGGCCTTTCAACCAGTTTTTTATCCATTGAGTGGTCCACCCATCAAATCCACATCCCTCCAATTTGGAGATAAGGATGTGGTGGGGGACCATGTCAAAGGCTTTGCTCAAGTCCAGGTAAATGACATCAGTCGCCTTTCCCTTGTCCACCGATGCCGTCACTCCATCATAAAAGGCCACCAGATTGGTCAAGCATGACCTTCCTCTGGTGAAGCCGTGCTGGCTGTCACGGATCACACGCCCTTTCCTCATGTGATCAAGCATGTCATCCAGGATGATCTGTTCCATGATCTTCCCAGGCACAGAGGTGAGACTCACCGGCCTGTAGTTCCCGGGGTCCTCCTTGCTCCCTTTCTTGTAAATGGCAGTGACGTGACCCTTCCTCCAGTCATCCGGGACCACACCTGACAGCCACGACTTCTCAAATACGGTGGAGAGCGGCTCGGCAACCACCTCAGCCAGCTCCTTCAGAACCCTGGGGTGCACGCCATCCGGCCCCATAGACTTGTACACATTCAGTCTCCTAATTAACCCCTTTTTAACCAACCCATCTGTTACCATCCACCCTGGTCAATTCAATATAGCAAACTGCCTCGTTCCTTTCAGCGCAAATTATGAGATGTATGAAGATTGAACAGAAAACAGAAAACCAACCTTCCTTGCAGAACAGTTCCTGCTTGCTTAGCAAGCCTATTAGCCACACAGGCCGTTCGGTAGCTCGTTTGCTCCATCTTTTGGTAGAAGAAAGGACTGCAACGCTGTGCTCCAATTTACTTGAGGTTCACTCATCAAAGAGCAGTTTCCACACCTAAGCGCAATAGCTTTTCAGGTTAGAGTCTGCTCCTCATTTCAAGAGCTCAGCACTAAGACAAAACAAAGAAAGAAGACTGCCCAGAGAAAACACAAAAGGGAACGGGATAAAATAGCATTTGCAGACAAGGCAAACGACCAGGGGAAAAGTCCCACTTCACCCCTGGAACCTCAAGGTCAAGACTCCACAATCCTGGAAAACTCAATTCTCATTCTCCAGCCCTCGCAAGTGGACCAAAGAGAATTCCTCTAGTTCTGCCATAGCCTCCAACATTCCGTTTGCCGGTTTGAGCCATGGAAGAGGAAAAGCAAACGGTGCGGCCGGCAGACGTGATTCCGGCTCCCTCGTGACGGAACGCGAGCGGCAGTGCCGGTCGGTCTGGGGGTAGAGAACGATAAAAGCAGACTTTATTCAGTGGCAGTGTCTCCCGCAGAGACAGTGTGACATCTTTTATGCCCTATTACCCGTTGCTGATCTTTCCCTCGCCTGGTTCCTCATTGCCTGAGTGCTTCAGGTTCACAAATCTTCCCAATGCTCAACTCAACACACGGAAACCAGCGACACATCAATTGTTGCTAGCTAAACATGTACTGCTAATTATTTAACTTCTGACATGTGCACATTCAGCACTCGGCCATTAGTTCTGGACATCTCGTTCTCGGATAGGGATAAGTTTGGAAGAAGGACAGAGGGAAGTATCCTGATGCCCACCTGCTGCATGCCAGCCTGCCCACAGAGTGAGACAATCCGGCCTTGTGTGGAGGCCCTGGCTGCCTTGATGGTTGTGAAGTCTGTTTTTCTTTTGCTGAGGGTCTCTTGTCCAAACAGAACAGCCTTACAACACGCTTTCTAGTCCACAATACTATAGCCATTCTATTCACAGCATTTTAAAACTAATTCTTGATTGCAAAACTGCAATAATCAGATAATTCAGCAACTGTATTTCTAAATTATGCTTCTAAAATATCTGGTGTTTCTACTTTTTCATATCAGCTATTTCTCAGGACAAGTTACAAAATACAAACACATTGTGCTCTACTTCTTCAGCTCAGTTCCCCCTTTTCAATATCTAATGCAGAAACAACATTCCATTCCCACAATTCCCACAATTTGTCCCTCTTTTCTTCTTTATGCATGGTTGATTTCTGCAATTTTTTTCTATGGTACAGTTTTTCATGGACATCTTCCTCTTCTTCCCTTTCTTCACTCCCCATCTCCTCTAAAACCATCATTTTATCCGAATATGGTGGTGGCTCCACTGGTGTTTGCTTCAATAGTGCTGTCTTGATCAATTGCTGTCCCAGTCCCCTCACACAGCAAGTGATGGCCATCAGGGTTCCTGCTACTACAACCAAAGAAGTAAATAGGGACACAATCATTCCTTTCCGTTTACCAAACCAAGACTCCAGCCATCCAGGGATAGAAGTATTTATTCCTGAATTCTCTGCCAATTCATCGGCAAGGGTGGTAAGCCCTTGCAATGCCTTAGTTCTTGTGCCATGCGGAGCTGTGTTATTGGCCTTGCCTTGAAGATCTCCAGGCATGGGGCATCCACCACAACAGCAGGCAGCCTGTTCCAGTGCCTCACCACCTTCACTGTAGCAGATTTTTTTTCCTTATATCTAACCTAAATCTGCCCTCCCTGAGTTTCCCCAGGGAAGTGCTTGAATCACCATCCCTGGATGTGTTCAAAAGCCATTTGGATGTGGTGCTCAGGGACATGATTTAGCAGAGGGTTGTTAGTTAGGGTAGTATGGATAGGTCATGGTTGGACTCGATGATCTTTCAGGTCTTTTCCAACCTGAGTGATTCTATGATTCTATGACTCTATGGCAATAATGGAGCAACTGCGGGCACACGCTGGACTGGGATCCATTTCCCCCTTTGAGACAGATGGGACCCATCAGGCCAGGTGCCAAGCAAACCACCTCATGGGCAAAGAAATCAAAATTATTGTGATTGCAGCAGCCTCTCAGCCACATATTTATGAGATGGGTTTTCCTGCTCCTTTCAATATCCCTTCCAATCCCCTGCCACTGAAGGGATAGTGGAAAATACAAGCTGTACACCCACTCCCTCTACTAAGCACCCTGGGACCCTCAAGTCCTTTTTGGTAGTCCTCAGGCTTCTGTCAGCAACTCCATCACTGCCGGCCTGAACTGTCACTAATGGATAACAATCAGAGGGGCGAACCAGACAAGGAAGGTTCCTAGAAATAACCCTGACCTGGGTGCCAAGGAGGCAGCACACCTCCCTGCTGTCCTTCTTGGCTGAGGCAGTCTCGAGCTGTGGAGTCAGCTGCCTCACCCTAGGAAACCTCATGGGTGGGCCTCCCACTGCATCCTCACGCACTTCTCCCTCAAGTCCCAGAGCCTCAAACCCATTACATAGGGGCACCGATGGAAGCGAGGTAGGTCAGGATGGGGGTTGCCGTCATGCCCAGCTGGGACCTGCTTCCACTCCTCCTCTTCCCTTAGTGCATACCAAACCCGTGTGTCATTTCTGTATTCCACAAGACACCACTCAGGGAAGGCACAGGGATTGCCAGAGCAGCAGTTCATCAGCAAGTCAAGGGGATGCAGGGAGTAGCACCTGGCTAAGTGGGGGATGCCAAAGCATTACCTTGGAAGCCTCGGGAACCAAGAGCAATGAGGGCTTGCAGCCATCTGTCCCCAGGGTAGGACTTGCCTTCTCACAGCGCAGCAGAGCAGGCTGTGGGCACTGCTGGGCACAGATCCCAAGGAGAATGCAGCCACTTTGGGAAGCAGTGCCAGACATTCTCACAGGCTGCAGTGGGCACAGCAGAGCAGAGCGGGACAGTCCTTTCCTGGGCAGTGCTGGGCCTGATGCACCCCAGGCTATGATTGGTCCTTTGGGCTGTCAGGGCACGCTGCTGGCTCACATGCGATTGGCCATTAACCAGAACCCCCAGAGCCCTTTCTGGGGGGCAGCTCTCCAGCCTCTCCTCCCGCTGTGTGTGCACAGAGCCAAGGCTGTCCCACTTGCTCTTGTTAACTTCATGTTGTTGGCGACTGCCCGGCCCTCCAATTTGTTAACATCTTTCTGCAGCTCCTCCCAGCTTAGTGTTGTTTGCAGATGTTACTGCAATGAGATTGAATCAAACCACACACCAATCACACTTTCTAGTGTGTATAAATCTCAAGAAACACTGACAGGCATACCACTATCACGCTACTGAAACAAATCCAAGGATCTTTTCTCCCCTGAGTTCTTACTTCCATCTCTCACTTGCATAACAGAGCTTGCACTGAAGATGTTGTTGCCCATCCTTGTGACGGCGTGCACTGAGGTGGGACCACATGAAAATAAAGTGCTTTGATATCCAAAACACCTTGGGATGAGTAAAGAAGCTCAGCAGCTACTTGTGCCAGATGTAAATACTGACGGATCCAAGGGGCTGTTGCAGGGGTATAAAAGGCTGTGAGCACGTATGATAAAGGTCTCTGTCCTGCACAAGCAACGGAGCCCATGCTTAAGTTGCCACAAGCTGTCCCGGTTCTGTGCCCTCTCAGCTCCTGGTGCCCCCTCAGCCCCTCCCCACAGGACACTATGACGAGCTGAGAAGCTGAAACGCCTGCAGGTTCAGTGCAGCATTGCTCAGCAACAGCTAGAGACACTGCTGTGTTATCAACACTCTTTGTTTTTCTCCTAAAGCCAAAAGAGAGCACCAGATGCCAAAAAGGAAAACTCAACTCTGTCCCAGTGGAAACGGTGACACAGTTTAATTTTACCGGGGGGGATGCGGGGCTGAAGGGCTCTGAGAAGGACTCCCAGACCCCAGCGCTGCAGCTGGGGCAAATGCACACAGTGAAGTCGAGGGCTCCTTCCAGAACAAAACTGCCCCGATGGCTGCGGGGCTGTGGGCAAGCCCAGGGCAAGAGGGGGGGTTCTGGGTGGAGCCGGGCAGAATAGGGTGACATCACTGCCATCTTACAGTGGGACTCGTCCCCCTGAAGGCAGAGCTGGAACAGCAGGCCCATTTGCCGCTGTTCCCTCTTGTGCTTCAAGATAGAACAGAGACATTCAAGCCAAGCCCGAGAGGCATGGCCAGAGAGACCTAGGGCATCCTGCAACCCCGGGGCCCAGCAGGGGCCCTATGAGGTGTGTGAGGTGCAGCCCCTGCAAGGGCCATTGGGCTCAGCTGAGGATCCTTCTGCCTCCGTCGTGTCACCGCAGGAGGAGGATCCCCTGAGCTACATCCACGCTTGCTGCACGTGCAGCCCCAGGTAGCGGGCACTCTGTGCTTCCCTGGCTGCCCCTGCCCGGCCGTGCCCTGAGGGTGCCGGGGTCCCCTGATGCCAGCACCTGTAACTCCCCTCCCTGTCTCAGGCACAGGCACAGAAGCTGAGCTTTCTGGCCTGCATCCGCACTGCCTGCACAGCCGCCCTCAAGGACAGCGAGGCTCATAAGCACCTGTGTGCCTGCACGTTGGAGGTGGCGCAGTGCATTGAGGTAAGGGGAGCACCGGCAGCTGGGATGGGGTGCCTGGGCTCCGCGCACCAAACAGGATACACTGCAACGTCCCATCCTGCTGTGCCCACAGGTGCTGCTGCAGGAGGAGCCTGCCGAGTGCCTAGACGTGGAGCTGCGGCAGTAGGCCATGAGGTACCACCCCAGGCCAGCTTTGGCCAACGTGGTGGCACTGGTTCTGGCTGGGGGCCCTGAGCAGAGCATCACGCCTCTGCCCTCTCTCCCCTTGCAGCAGAGCACGGCTGCTTCCCGAGAAGGAGAAGAATGGTCTCCTGCACGCCTGCATCAGCGCTGTCCTCCATCTCCCTCGCCACGAGGATGACAAGGACCGGGATGCTGCATCCTGCATGGAGGTGAGCACGGGCTGAGCCCTGGGAATGCTTCCTGGGCATCACCATCCGGGATGCCCCTCTGCTGCCAGCAGGACACAGCAGGGATGGCTGCCCTGACCCCTGTCCTTCTTGCAGATCATGGAAGCCCTGCACCGCCTGCTGCAGGGGCTGGTGGGCAGCGCCAGCACCACTGTCCTCATGGAGCTGCAGAATATCTTGGAGGTCTGGCTGTGACAAGGCTGGGATTTGCGGGGACGGTTCAAGGTTGTGAAGGGGGGATCCACGCAAGGTCCCCCCAGGGCCTGCTACAGGCAGAGGATGCTGGCCCGAGGCCGGCCCTTGTGGGGTCAGAGGGATGGGTGGGGAGCAGCGGGAGGGCGGCAGGGCTGCAGTAGGACAGGGACAAAAACACCCACCCCCCCTGCAGCTGGGGAGCGAGCGCAAGGACGACTGCCTCGTCCTGGGGGCACACCGGCAGCTTTTCTCTCCACAGCTCCTGCTGCCCATGTGCCAAGTGGCGGCCGTGGAGGAGAGGGCCGCAACGTGCATTGTCAGGCTGCTAGCCTTCACCAACACCTGCTCTTTGCCAGAGGTAGGCGCCCTGGTGTGCACAGCTCTGGGGACCACGTCCTGGCTCCCCAGCCGCAGCCCACCTGTCTCACCTGTCTCCAGGCTTGCACAGAGCTTGAGCTGGGCCCTGCTGCCTCGCTCAGCCATGCGCCTCTGCTGCCTCTCTCCCCAACTGTGCTCCTGCTTCATGGGAACCGCCATCTTCCAGCACAAGTGCCAGGAGAACCAACGCTTCCCTGTGCTGGGGAAGCTGGCCGGACACCTCATCCTGTGCTGCACCTCCATGGATGAGAGGACCAGAGATGAGGCGATGAAGGCTGTCTGTCAGCTTTTCACCTTCATCACCACCCCAGGTGAGAGGAGTTGCATTGGCCTAGGTCCCTCAGACCTCCAGGTGCCCAGGCCCCTCACTCACATTGTGTGCGCTCCTCTCCAGGATTGTGGCTGGAGCAGAAGGAGCCCAAAGTGCCACAGCTCTGGGAAAACCAGCTAGCTTTGCTCCACCAGGAGGCTTCCCATGAGAACAGAGCCACTAATATCTTCCAGGTACAAAGAGCAAACCCTGAGCCCACAGGAGAACCCAGGCCTGCAGTGTCAGAAAGAGTGCAGGCGCTTTCCCCGAGCAGCCCTGGTGCCCATAGGGCCTTCACACTCCGTATCCTCGCCAGCACCCAGCCTAGCCCCTGCTCCCAGCTCTCTTGAGGCCCCGACACGGCTGAGCAGCCATGCAGGGGATGAGCCATTCCTCCTCTCCTTCTTCCCACAGGTCCTTCTGAAATACCTCCTGTACCCTGGAAGGATGAATGTCTTACTCATGACCACTGAGAGGATGACAGCGCCGAGCCTCCACAGCACCGATCTGGCTGCCCACATGATAGATGTGCTCGCAGCAGAGGCTTGCTTCCCTCCACAACAGGTGGCAACCTGCTACTGTCACAGCTCCAGCCCTCGGGGCTCTGCTCCATCCCTGGCACTGGCACCGCGCTTGACCGACAGGCAGCAGCGGGGATGGCAGCAGGGCCCCGCTCCGGTGCCATCCCATTCTCACTTGTGTCCCCCTCCAGCTGTGAAAGATCATGAAGACCATCTACAACAGCCTGCCTTCCACCAAAGACAAGGCAGCTCTCAAAAGCCTGGGCAGGGCCCTGCTCGTGCTGACCAGCAAATTCCCAAAGGAGACGGTTAGCAGCCTGCTGGTCTGCTCCCCCACCTGCACCAGGTACGGGGCCCACAGCCCTCAGGGCTCCTCTCCCTTCCCTTCTCCACCCCACGGCCGTCAGCCAGGCGAGGGCAGCCATGACAACAGCCCTGGGGAACCTGCAGGCTCACTGTCACCATGTGGAAGGAAATGCTCTCAGAGCCCCCAGCCATGGAGAAGGCGCTGCAGAAGCTGCTCCGAGTGCTGATAAACCATTCTCAGCAGTACTCGTCACCATTCATCAAGGACTGGCCACGTGTCCTTGCCCTGGCCGTGAGTTCCTCACTCAGCCAGCTGAGCCTGAGTCCCCGCTCCCCTCCCCTGTCCACCTGCAAGCCTTCTCCCTGCCCTGACATCTGACCTGCCTGGAGCTCTCGCGGTCTCCCTCCCCCTCCCTTCCTCCATCCCTACAGTTGTAGAGATGGGATAGAAACCTGGGGGACGGGGCAAGAATCGTATCCGGGTGCTTTCTGCAGGCAGCAAGGACCCTACCTGAAATACTCCAGCTGCCTCTGGTCCTGAAGGAGGCCCAGGCCATCTTCCCAAAGCTCTTCCTGGCCCTCCTCCTGCAAGCATCCTTCACCACCAAGCTGACGCAGCAGGAGGTGGAGATCATCTGGGAGGAACACCAGCAGCACAAGCTCACTCCCATCACGTGCCACATCCCCGTCCCCCCGCTGCACCCAGGGCCCCGCTGCTGGGGCTCCCGCTGTGACTCGCACCCTTCTCCACCTGCAGGTCCGCGGTGCAGGACTTGAAGGTGCTGCTCTGCAGCGTGGGCCTCCAGAGGCAGATGGAGGCCATCCAGGAGCAGGGCTGGGACGCGCTCCTCAGCACCGTCACCCAGCTCCAGGGCGTGCAGGTGGTGGCTAGAACTCCTTCCTTGGGGTGCCAGGGGGTCCCCAGTTCTTGGATAAAGTGCTGCCATAGCCTGTGGCCCCTGCGGCACTGGCAAGAGGGCTGCACAGCCACAGCTGTGTCCCCCTGGCTCGGGGCTCATGGTGCCTTCTTATCCTGCCAGGGCCATGAGGGAACTGCCTGGTGCTCTGTGTGACCCCATCTTCCACCAGCTGGCTGAGCTGCTCAGCAATAGCTTCTACTCCTGGGAGATGGTGGCAATGGTCTTCCTCATTGAGGTGAGCAACAGCTGCAGAAGCAGCCAACTTGAGGCTGCAAGGCCATTGCTGGCACGAGCCCTGCTGCCTCCCTTGGGGCCAGGCTTGGCTGTGCCCTGCTGTCTTTCCCCAAGCAGACTGTTGGATCCAGCACTAAGAGCCGCATGTATTGCAGATGCTGGAGTGCGTGGACCTCACCACAGAGCTGCACCACATCCTGAAACTCTTCACCACCTATCTGCAGAGCCAGAGCGTGGACATGAAGCAGCTGGTGCTCAGGGGCATCCTGCAGCTCAGCAAGAGGCAGGACACGGTGAGCAGGGGCGGCCGGGAATGCCACAGGTGCTGCAGGTTGGGCTGGGCAGCCTGGTCTACTATTAGATGTGGAAGTTGGTGGCCTTGCATGTGGCAGGGGGATTGGAGATTCATGATTCCTGTGTCCAGTTCTGGGCCCCTCACTACAAGAAAGACATTGAGGCCCTGGAGCGTGTTCAAAGAAGGGCAACAAAACTGGTGAGGGGTCTGGAGCACAGGCCTTATGAGGAGCGGCTGAGGGAGCTGGGATTGTTCAGTCTGGAGAAGAGGAGGCTCAGGGGAGACCTTCTTGCTCTCTAGAACTACCTGAAGGGAGGTTGTAGCGAGCTGGGGGTCGGCCTCTTCTCTCGGGTAACTGGTGATGGGACTAGGGGGAATGGTTTCAAGCTGCGCCAGGGAAGATTCAGACTGGATGTTAGGAAATACTACTTCTCTGAAAGGGTGGTCAGGCACTGGAATGGGCTGCCCAGGGAGGTGGTGGACTCACCGACCCTGGAGCTGTTCAAGGAACGATTGGATGTTGTGTTGAGGGATATAGTTTAGCGAGAACCATGGGTGATAGGGGGATGGTTGGACTGGATGATCTTATAGGTCTTTTCCCACCTTAGTGATTCTGTGATTCTGTGATTCTGTGATCCTTGAGGTCCCTTCCAACCTTGGCCATTCTGTCATTCTGTGATCTGCCTGCAGCCTCTCAGCTCAGAGATTCTGCCCCCACTTCACTGATGGTGATGGCCCTGCTTGCCCAACCATGGAAGTTGGGCTGCTGACACTGACATCCTTCCTTTCTTCCTTCCTACTCTGCAGGTGTCCAGCACTGTGTGACAGCTCTCCATCGACCTTTTTTTTGGAAATGCTGAGCTTTGTGGAGGCCCAAGGGAAGAGGAAGATGCAGAAGGAGGTGTGCAGGAACCTGGTCCTGCTGTATCTGCAGCTGCACGATGAGAAAGACAGCGTGGCCAAGGTGGGGATTGCACTCATTTGGGGGAGGGCGATGCTACTCCTGTGGTGCCCCCCAAACACCAAGAGCATTGCAGCCCATGGCAGCATCAGCCCCTGCTGCTGCATCCTCCCTGTGGAGGAGCTCCGGGGGACGCGGGCTTTGCTGCTGCTTGGGCTGCGGTGCCATCTCATCTGTTTGGCAGGCCTCCCAGAAAGCCCTCCTTGGTGCTGCACGGTTCCTGCGCTGGAGGTGGCTGGAGCACCTGGTACCGACAGCGCAGTTCTGGCAGATCGGTGAGTGCCTGCTATGCATATTCCCACATCCCAGGACAGGGTCGGGACCACCCTGCGCTGACCCTGCACTCTTCCCTCTCCAGCTGGCCAAGAGGAGGAGGAAGAATGCGGCACAGGACTACCTGGGCCAGAGCCTGCTCTAGCTACGGAGCCCGCAGGAGCCCCTGCGCTGGGAAGCTGTGAGGTTCATCGGTGAGCCACGAGACTGAGCTTCCCCTGTCCCAGGCCCTCTGCGCTGCACCCGGGGAGCAGCTAGGGTGGCTGACGGGGTGTGTGTTCCTAGGGCTCTTAGGGCAGCTTGCGAGGGATCAGCAGCAGGCCAAGAGAGAGTGCATCTACCATGGTGAGCCAGGCAGTGGGATGTTGGGGCAGCCAGTGGGCGACGTGCCTGTCCCCTGCTCCCTCCTGCCAGAGGGAAGAGCTGGGCGCCCTGCGGGTACACGGCTGTCAACGAGCCTCTGTTCCTCTGTTATCTCAGGCCTTCAGGGAGCGCAGCGAGACCCCAGTCCATCTGTCTCCTCGCTGGCCCTTCAGACACTGAAGATCCTGCAGGAAACGAGGCCATGTCCACCACGAGGACACTTGGGGCAGCTCTTCTCCAGGCTCTGCAGTGCATGGAGGAGGTGGCGCTCTTCCCGGGCAGACAGCTGAGCGCCCTGGAAAGCTCCCGGCATCTCCTCCTACCCGCTGCTCAGCTCTGCAAATTAGCCTGAATTGATGAGAATCTCTGAATTTGCAGAAGCTCAGATCAGCAGCAGCACAGGCATACTTGCTCCTGCAAGAGGTGAAAGGATTCACCTAAAATATCCTTTTCACATGAAGCTGGATGAAATAATTGAAAGAAGAACTGATCACACAAGTCTCACAGAATCACAGAATTGCCAGGGTTGGAAGGGACCTCAAGGATCATGCATCTCCAACCCCCCTGCCACATGCAGGGCCACCAGTCATCCCACCTCATGCTAGACCAGGCTGCCCAGGGCCCCATCCAATCTGCCCTTGAACACCTCCAGGGATGGGGCATCCACAACCTCTCTGGGCAGCTGTTCCAGTACCTCACCACTCTCTCTGTAAAGAATTTCCCCCTGACATCCAACCTAAATCTCCCTTCCCTCAGCTTAAAACCATTTCCCCTTGTCCTGCTGTCACTCACCCTTTCCAAGAGTTGATTCCCCTCCTCTTTGTAGGCTCCCTTTAGGTACTGAAAGGCTGCAATGAGCTCACCCCGCAGCCTTCTTTTCTCTAGGCTGAACAAACCCAGCTCCTTCAGCCTGTCCTCATAGGGGAGGTGCTCCAATCCCCTGATCATCTTGGTGGCTCTCCTCTGGACCCTCTCCAACAGCTCCCTGTCTTTCTTGTACTGGGGGCTCCAGACCTGGACGCAGTACTCCAGATGGGGCCTCACAAGAGCAGAGGAGAGAGGAACAATCACCTCCCTGTCCCTGCTGGCCACGCCTCTGCTGATGGAGCCCAGGATACCATTCGCCTTCCGAGCCGCAAGGGCACACTGCTAGCTCATATTACGTTTTTCATCTATCAGGACCCCCAGGTCCTTCTCCACAGGGCTGCTCTCAAGGACCGCTCCTTCCAGTCTGTAGGGATGCCTGGGATTTCTCCGGCCCAAGTGCAAAACTCTGCACTTTGCCGTGTTGAACCGCATCAGGTTCACCCGGGCCCACCTTTCTAGTCTCTCGAGGTCCCTCTGAATGGCATCCTTTCCTTCAGCTGTGTCGACCGCACCACTCAGCTTGGTGTCGTCAGCAAACTTGCTGAGGGTGCACTCAATTCCATCATCGATGTCATTGATAAAGATGTTAAAGAGGACCGGTCCCAAGACAGACCCCTGGGGGACGCCACTCGTTACCGGCCTCCACCTGGACATAGAGCCATTGATGACCACCCTCTGTCTGCGGCCTTTCAACCAGTTTTTTATCCATTGAGTGGTCCACCCATCAAATCCACATCCCTCCAATTTGGAGATAAGGATGTGGTGGGGGACCATGTCAAAGGCTTTGCTCAAGTCCAGGTAAATGACATCAGTCGCCTTTCCCTTGTCCACCGATGCCGTCACTCCATCATAAAAGGCCACCAGATTGGTCAAGCATGACCTTCCTCTGGTGAAGCCGTGCTGGCTGTCACGGATCACACGCCCTTTCCTCATGTGATCAAGCATGTCATCCAGGATGATCTGTTCCATGATCTTCCCAGGCACACAGGTGAGACTCACCGGCCTGTAGTTCCTGGGGTCCTCCTTGCTCCCTTTCTTGTAAATGGCAGTGACGTGACCCTTCCTCCAGTCATCCGGGACCACACCTGACAGCCACGACTTCTCAAATACGGTGGAGAGCGGCTCGGCAACCACCTCAGCCAGCTCCTTCAGAACCCTGGGGTGCACGCCATCCGGCCCCATAGACTTGTACACATTCAGTCTCCTAATTAACCCCTTTTTAACCAACCCATCTGTTACCATCCACCCTGGTCAATTCAATATAGCAAACTGCCTCGTTCCTTTCAGCGCAAATTATGAGATGTATGAAGATTGAACAGAAAACAGAAAACCAACCTTCCTTGCAGAACAGTTCCTGCTTGCTTAGCAAGCCTATTAGCCACACAGGCCGTTCGGTAGCTCGTTTGCTCCATCTTTTGGTAGAAGAAAGGACTGCAACGCTGTGCTCCAATTTACTTGAGGTTCACTCATCAAAGAGCAGTTTCCACACCTAAGCGCAATAGCTTTTCAGGTTAGAGTCTGCTCCTCATTTCAAGAGCTCAGCACTAAGACAAAACAAAGAAAGAAGACTGCCCAGAGAAAACACAAAAGGGAACGGGATAAAATAGCATTTGCAGACAAGGCAAACGACCAGGGGAAAAGTCCCACTTCACCCCTGGAACCTCAAGGTCAAGACTCCACAATCCTGGAAAACTCAATTCTCATTCTCCAGCCCTCGCAAGTGGACCAAAGAGAATTCCTCTAGTTCTGCCATAGCCTCCAACATTCCGTTTGCCGGTTTGAGCCATGGAAGAGGAAAAGCAAACGGTGCGGCCGGCAGACGTGATTCCGGCTCCCTCGTGACGGAACGCGAGCGGCAGTGCCGGTCGGTCTGGGGGTAGAGAACGATAAAAGCAGACTTTATTCAGTGGCAGTGTCTCCCGCAGAGACAGTGTGACATCTTTTATGCCCTATTACCCGTTGCTGATCTTTCCCTCGCCTGGTTCCTCATTGCCTGAGTGCTTCAGGTTCACAAATCTTCCCAATGCTCAACTCAACACACGGAAACCAGCGACACATCAATTGTTGCTAGCTAAACATGTACTGCTAATTATTTAACTTCTGACATGTGCACATTCAGCACTCGGCCATTAGTTCTGGACATCTCGTTCTCGGATAGGGATAAGTTTGGAAGAAGGACAGAGGGAAGTATCCTGATGCCCACCTGCTGCATGCCAGCCTGCCCACAGAGTGAGACAATCCGGCCTTGTGTGGAGGCCCTGGCTGCCTTGATGGTTGTGAAGTCTGTTTTTCTTTTGCTGAGGGTCTCTTGTCCAAACAGAACAGCCTTACAACACGCTTTCTAGTCCACAATACTATAGCCATTCTATTCACAGCATTTTAAAACTAATTCTTGATTGCAAAACTGCAATAATCAGATAATTCAGCAACTGTATTTCTAAATTATGCTTCTAAAATATCTGGTGTTTCTACTTTTTCATATCAGCTATTTCTCAGGACAAGTTACAAAATACAAACACATTGTGCTCTACTTCTTCAGCTCAGTTCCCCCTTTTCAATATCTAATGCAGAAACAACATTCCATTCCCACAATTCCCACAATTTGTCCCTCTTTTCTTCTTTATGCATGGTTGATTTCTGCAATTTTTTTCTATGGTACAGTTTTTCATGGACATCTTCCTCTTCTTCCCTTTCTTCACTCCCCATCTCCTCTAAAACCATCATTTTATCCGAATATGGTGGTGGCTCCACTGGTGTTTGCTTCAATAGTGCTGTCTTGATCAATTGCTGTCCCAGTCCCCTCACACAGCAAGTGATGGCCATCAGGGTTCCTGCTACTACAACCAAAGAAGTAAATAGGGACACAATCATTCCTTTCCGTTTACCAAACCAAGACTCCAGCCATCCAGGGATAGAAGTATTTATTCCTGAATTCTCTGCCAATTCATCGGCAAGGGTGGTAAGCCCTTGCAATGCCTTAGTTCTTGTGCCATGCGGAGCTGTGTTATTGGCCTTGCCTTGAAGATCTCCAGGCATGGGGCATCCACCACAACAGCAGGCAGCCTGTTCCAGTGCCTCACCACCTTCACTGTAGCAGATTTTTTTTCCTTATATCTAACCTAAATCTGCCCTCCCTGAGTTTCCCCAGGGAAGTGCTTGAATCACCATCCCTGGATGTGTTCAAAAGCCATTTGGATGTGGTGCTCAGGGACATGATTTAGCAGAGGGTTGTTAGTTAGGGTAGTATGGATAGGTCATGGTTGGACTCGATGATCTTTCAGGTCTTTTCCAACCTGAGTGATTCTATGATTCTATGACTCTATGGCAATAATGGAGCAACTGCGGGCACACGCTGGACTGGGATCCATTTCCCCCTTTGAGACAGATGGGACCCATCAGGCCAGGTGCCAAGCAAACCACCTCATGGGCAAAGAAATCAAAATTATTGTGATTGCAGCAGCCTCTCAGCCACATATTTATGAGATGGGTTTTCCTGCTCCTTTCAATATCCCTTCCAATCCCCTGCCACTGAAGGGATAGTGGAAAATACAAGCTGTACACCCACTCCCTCTACTAAGCACCCTGGGACCCTCAAGTCCTTTTTGGTAGTCCTCAGGCTTCTGTCAGCAACTCCATCACTGCCGGCCTGAACTGTCACTAATGGATAACAATCAGAGGGGCGAACCAGACAAGGAAGGTTCCTAGAAATAACCCTGACCTGGGTGCCAAGGAGGCAGCACACCTCCCTGCTGTCCTTCTTGGCTGAGGCAGTCTCGAGCTGTGGAGTCAGCTGCCTCACCCTAGGAAACCTCATGGGTGGGCCTCCCACTGCATCCTCACGCACTTCTCCCTCAAGTCCCAGAGCCTCAAACCCATTACATAGGGGCACCGATGGAAGCGAGGTAGGTCAGGATGGGGGTTGCCGTCATGCCCAGCTGGGACCTGCTTCCACTCCTCCTCTTCCCTTAGTGCATACCAAACCCGTGTGTCATTTCTGTATTCCACAAGACACCACTCAGGGAAGGCACAGGGATTGCCAGAGCAGCAGTTCATCAGCAAGTCAAGGGGATGCAGGGAGTAGCACCTGGCTAAGTGGGGGATGCCAAAGCATTACCTTGGAAGCCTCGGGAACCAAGAGCAATGAGGGCTTGCAGCCATCTGTCCCCAGGGTAGGACTTGCCTTCTCACAGCGCAGCAGAGCAGGCTGTGGGCACTGCTGGGCACAGATCCCAAGGAGAATGCAGCCACTTTGGGAAGCAGTGCCAGACATTCTCACAGGCTGCAGTGGGCACAGCAGAGCAGAGCGGGACAGTCCTTTCCTGGGCAGTGCTGGGCCTGATGCACCCCAGGCTATGATTGGTCCTTTGGGCTGTCAGGGCACGCTGCTGGCTCACATGCGATTGGCCATTAACCAGAACCCCCAGAGCCCTTTCTGGGGGGCAGCTCTCCAGCCTCTCCTCCCGCTGTGTGTGCACAGAGCCAAGGCTGTCCCACTTGCTCTTGTTAACTTCATGTTGTTGGCGACTGCCCGGCCCTCCAATTTGTTAACATCTTTCTGCAGCTCCTCCCAGCTTAGTGTTGTTTGCAGATGTTACTGCAATGAGATTTAATCAAACCACACAGCAATCACACTTTCTAGTGTGTATAAATCTCAAGAAACACTGACAGGCATACCACTATCACGCTACTGAAACAAATCCAAGGATCTTTTCTCCCCTGAGTTCTTACTTCCATCTCTCACTTGCATAACAGAGCTTGCACTGAAGATGTTGTTGCCCATCCTTGTGACGGCGTGCACTGAGGTGGGACCACATGAAAATAAAGTGCTTTGATATCCAAAACACCTTGGGATGAGTAAAGAAGCTCAGCAGCTACTTGTGCCAGATGTAAATACTGACGGATCCAAGGGGCTGTTGCAGGGGTATAAAAGGCTGTGAGCACGTATGATAAAGGTCTCTGTCCTGCACAAGCAACGGAGCCCATGCTTAAGTTGCCACAAGCTGTCCCGGTTCTGTGCCCTCTCAGCTCCTGGTGCCCCCTCAGCCCCTCCCCACAGGACACTATGACGAGCTGAGAAGCTGAAACGCCTGCAGGTTCAGTGCAGCATTGCTCAGCAACAGCTAGAGACACTGCTGTGTTATCAACACTCTTTGTTTTTCTCCTAAAGCCAAAAGAGAGCACCAGATGCCAAAAAGGAAAACTCAACTCTGTCCCAGTGGAAACGGTGACACAGTTTAATTTTACCGGGGGGGATGCGGGGCTGAAGGGCTCTGAGAAGGACTCCCAGACCCCAGCGCTGCAGCTGGGGCAAATGCACACAGTGAAGTCGAGGGCTCCTTCCAGAACAAAACTGCCCCGATGGCTGCGGGGCTGTGGGCAAGCCCAGGGCAAGAGGGGGGGTTCTGGGTGGAGCCGGGCAGAATAGGGTGACATCACTGCCATCTTACAGTGGGACTCGTCCCCCTGAAGGCAGAGCTGGAACAGCAGGCCCATTTGCCGCTGTTCCCTCTTGTGCTTCAAGATAGAACAGAGACATTCAAGCCAAGCCCGAGAGGCATGGCCAGAGAGACCTAGGGCATCCTGCAACCCCGGGGCCCAGCAGGGGCCCTATGAGGTGTGTGAGGTGCAGCCCCTGCAAGGGCCATTGGGCTCAGCTGAGGATCCTTCTGCCTCCGTCGTGTCACCGCAGGAGGAGGATCCCCTGAGCTACATCCACGCTTGCTGCACGTGCAGCCCCAGGTAGCGGGCACTCTGTGCTTCCCTGGCTGCCCCTGCCCGGCCGTGCCCTGAGGGTGCCGGGGTCCCCTGATGCCAGCACCTGTAACTCCCCTCCCTGTCTCAGGCACAGGCACAGAAGCTGAGCTTTCTGGCCTGCATCCGCACTGCCTGCACAGCCGCCCTCAAGGACAGCGAGGCTCATAAGCACCTGTGTGCCTGCACGTTGGAGGTGGCGCAGTGCATTGAGGTAAGGGGAGCACCGGCAGCTGGGATGGGGTGCCTGGGCTCCGCGCACCAAACAGGATACACTGCAACGTCCCATCCTGCTGTGCCCACAGGTGCTGCTGCAGGAGGAGCCTGCCGAGTGCCTAGACGTGGAGCTGCGGCAGTAGGCCATGAGGTACCACCCCAGGCCAGCTTTGGCCAACGTGGTGGCACTGGTTCTGGCTGGGGGCCCTGAGCAGAGCATCACGCCTCTGCCCTCTCTCCCCTTGCAGCAGAGCACGGCTGCTTCCCGAGAAGGAGAAGAATGGTCTCCTGCACGCCTGCATCAGCGCTGTCCTCCATCTCCCTCGCCACGAGGATGACAAGGACCGGGATGCTGCATCCTGCATGGAGGTGAGCACGGGCTGAGCCCTGGGAATGCTTCCTGGGCATCACCATCCGGGATGCCCCTCTGCTGCCAGCAGGACACAGCAGGGATGGCTGCCCTGACCCCTGTCCTTCTTGCAGATCATGGAAGCCCTGCACCGCCTGCTGCAGGGGCTGGTGGGCAGCGCCAGCACCACTGTCCTCATGGAGCTGCAGAATATCTTGGAGGTCTGGCTGTGACAAGGCTGGGATTTGCGGGGACGGTTCAAGGTTGTGAAGGGGGGATCCACGCAAGGTCCCCCCAGGGCCTGCTACAGGCAGAGGATGCTGGCCCGAGGCCGGCCCTTGTGGGGTCAGAGGGATGGGTGGGGAGCAGCGGGAGGGCGGCAGGGCTGCAGTAGGACAGGGACAAAAACACCCACCCCCCCTGCAGCTGGGGAGCGAGCGCAAGGACGACTGCCTCGTCCTGGGGGCACACCGGCAGCTTTTCTCTCCACAGCTCCTGCTGCCCATGTGCCAACTGGCGGCCGTGGAGGAGAGGGCCGCAACGTGCATTGTCAGGCTGCTAGCCTTCACCAACACCTGCTCTTTGCCAGAGGTAGGCGCCCTGGTGTGCACAGCTCTGGGGACCACGTCCTGGCTCCCCAGCCGCAGCCCACCTGTCTCACCTGTCTCCAGGCTTGCACAGAGCTTGAGCTGGGCCCTGCTGCCTCGCTCAGCCATGCGCCTCTGCTGCCTCTCTCCCCAACTGTGCTCCTGCTTCATGGGAACCGCCATCTTCCAGCACAAGTGCCAGGAGAACCAACGCTTCCCTGTGCTGGGGAAGCTGGCCGGACACCTCATCCTGTGCTGCACCTCCATGGATGAGAGGACCAGAGATGAGGCGATGAAGGCTGTCTGTCAGCTTTTCACCTTCATCACCACCCCAGGTGAGAGGAGTTGCATTGGCCTAGGTCCCTCAGACCTCCAGGTGCCCAGGCCCCTCACTCACATTGTGTGCGCTCCTCTCCAGGATTGTGGCTGGAGCAGAAGGAGCCCAAAGTGCCACAGCTCTGGGAAAACCAGCTAGCTTTGCTCCACCAGGAGGCTTCCCATGAGAACAGAGCCACTAATATCTTCCAGGTACAAAGAGCAAACCCTGAGCCCACAGGAGAACCCAGGCCTGCAGTGTCAGAAAGAGTGCAGGCGCTTTCCCCGAGCAGCCCTGGTGCCCATAGGGCCTTCACACTCCGTATCCTCGCCATCACCCAGCCTAGCCCCTGCTCCCAGCTCTCTTGAGGCCCCGACACGGCTGAGCAGCCATGCAGGGGATGAGCCATTCCTCCTCTCCTTCTTCCCACAGGTCCTTCTGAAATACCTCCTGTACCCTGGAAGGATGAATGTCTTACTCATGACCACTGAGAGGATGACAGCGCCGAGCCTCCACAGCACCGATCTGGCTGCCCACATGATAGATGTGCTCGCAGCAGAGGCTTGCTTCCCTCCACAACAGGTGGCAACCTGCTACTGTCACAGCTCCAGCCCTCGGGGCTCTGCTCCATCCCTGGCACTGGCACCGCGCTTGACCGACAGGCAGCAGCGGGGATGGCAGCAGGGCCCCGCTCCGGTGCCATCCCATTCTCACTTGTGTCCCCCTCCAGCTGTGAAAGATCATGAAGACCATCTACAACAGCCTGCCTTCCACCAAAGACAAGGCAGCTCTCAAAAGCCTGGGCAGGGCCCTGCTCGTGCTGACCAGCAAATTCCCAAAGGAGACGGTTAGCAGCCTGCTGGTCTGCTCCCCCACCTGCACCAGGTACGGGGCCCACAGCCCTCAGGGCTCCTCTCCCTTCCCTTCTCCACCCCACGGCCGTCAGCCAGGCGAGGGCAGCCATGACAACAGCCCTGGGGAACCTGCAGGCTCACTGTCACCATGTGGAAGGAAATGCTCTCAGAGCCCCCAGCCATGGAGAAGGCGCTGCAGAAGCTGCTCCGAGTGCTGATAAACCATTCTCAGCAGTACTCGTCACCATTCATCAAGGACTGGCCACGTGTCCTTGCCCTGGCCGTGAGTTCCTCACTCAGCCAGCTGAGCCTGAGTCCCCGCTCCCCTCCCCTGTCCACCTGCAAGCCTTCTCCCTGCCCTGACATCTGACCTGCCTGGAGCTCTCGCGGTCTCCCTCCCCCTCCCTTCCTCCATCCCTACAGTTGTAGAGATGGGATAGAAACCTGGGGGACGGGGCAAGAATCGTATCCGGGTGCTTTCTGCAGGCAGCAAGGACCCTACCTGAAATACTCCAGCTGCCTCTGGTCCTGAAGGAGGCCCAGGCCATCTTCCCAAAGCTCTTCCTGGCCCTCCTCCTGCAAGCATCCTTCACCACCAAGCTGACGCAGCAGGAGGTGGAGATCATCTGGGAGGAACACCAGCAGCACAAGCTCACTCCCATCACGTGCCACATCCCCGTCCCCCCGCTGCACCCAGGGCCCCGCTGCTGGGGCTCCCGCTGTGACTCGCACCCTTCTCCACCTGCAGGTCCGCGGTGCAGGACTTGAAGGTGCTGCTCTGCAGCGTGGGCCTCCAGAGGCAGATGGAGGCCATCCAGGAGCAGGGCTGGGACGCGCTCCTCAGCACCGTCACCCAGCTCCAGGGCGTGCAGGTGGTGGCTAGAACTCCTTCCTTGGGGTGCCAGGGGGTCCCCAATTCTTGGATAAAGTGCTGCCATAGCCTGTGGCCCCTGCGGCACTGGCAAGAGGGCTGCACAGCCACAGCTGTGTCCCCCTGGCTCGGGGCTCATGGTGCCTTCTTATCCTGCCAGGGCCATGAGGGAACTGCCTGGTGCTCTGTGTGACCCCATCTTCCACCAGCTGGCTGAGCTGCTCAGCAATAGCTTCTACTCCTGGGAGATGGTGGCAATGGTCTTCCTCATTGAGGTGAGCAACAGCTGCAGAAGCAGCCAACTTGAGGCTGCAAGGCCATTGCTGGCACGAGCCCTGCTGCCTCCCTTGGGGCCAGGCTTGGCTGTGCCCTGCTGTCTTTCCCCAAGCAGACTGTTGGATCCAGCACTAAGAGCCGCATGTATTGCAGATGCTGGAGTGCGTGGACCTCACCACAGAGCTGCACCACATCCTGAAACTCTTCACCACCTATCTGCAGAGCCAGAGCGTGGACATGAAGCAGCTGGTGCTCAGGGGCATCCTGCAGCTCAGCAAGAGGCAGGACACGGTGAGCAGGGGCGGCCGGGAATGCCACAGGTGCTGCAGGTTGGGCTGGGCAGCCTGGTCTACTATTAGATGTGGAAGTTGGTGGCCTTGCATGTGGCAGGGGGATTGGAGATTCATGATTCCTGTGTCCAGTTCTGGGCCCCTCACTCCAAGAAAGACATTGAGGCCCTGGAGCGTGTTCAAAGAAGGGCAACAAAACTGGTGAGGGGTCTGGAGCACAGGCCTTATGAGGAGCGGCTGAGGGAGCTGGGATTGTTCAGTCTGGAGAAGAGGAGGCTCAGGGGAGACCTTCTTGCTCTCTAGAACTACCTGAAGGGAGGTTGTAGCGAGCTGGGGGTCGGCCTCTTCTCTCGGGTAACTGGTGATGGGACTAGGGGGAATGGTTTCAAGCTGCGCCAGGGAAGATTCAGACTGGATGTTAGGAAATACTACTTCTCTGAAAGGGTGGTCAGGCACTGGAATGGGCTGCCCAGGGAGGTGGTGGACTCACCGACCCTGGAGCTGTTCAAGGAACGATTGGATGTTGTGTTGAGGGATATAGTTTAGCGAGAACCATGGGTGATAGGGGGATGGTTGGACTGGATGATCTTATAGGTCTTTTCCCACCTTAGTGATTCTGTGATTCTGTGATTCTGTGATCCTTGAGGTCCCTTCCAACCTTGGCCATTCTGTCATTCTGTGATCTGCCTGCAGCCTCTCAGCTCAGAGATTCTGCCCCCACTTCACTGATGGTGATGGCCCTGCTTGCCCAACCATGGAAGTTGGGCTGCTGACACTGACATCCTTCCTTTCTTCCTTCCTACTCTGCAGGTGTCCAGCACTGTGTGACAGCTCTCCATCGACCTTTTTTTTGGAAATGCTGAGCTTTGTGGAGGCCCAAGGGAAGAGGAAGATGCAGAAGGAGGTGTGCAGGAACCTGGTCCTGCTGTATCTGCAGCTGCACGATGAGAAAGACAGCGTGGCCAAGGTGGGGATTGCACTCATTTGGGGGAGGGCGATGCTACTCCTGTGGTGCCCCCCAAACACCAAGAGCATTGCAGCCCATGGCAGCATCAGCCCCTGCTGCTGCATCCTCCCTGTGGAGGAGCTCCGGGGGACGCGGGCTTTGCTGCTGCTTGGGCTGCGGTGCCATCTCATCTGTTTGGCAGGCCTCCCAGAAAGCCCTCCTTGGTGCTGCACGGTTCCTGCGCTGGAGGTGGCTGGAGCACCTGGTACCGACAGCGCAGTTCTGGCAGATCGGTGAGTGCCTGCTATGCATATTCCCACATCCCAGGACAGGGTCGGGACCACCCTGCGCTGACCCTGCACTCTTCCCTCTCCAGCTGGCCAAGAGGAGGAGGAAGAATGCGGCACAGGACTACCTGGGCCAGAGCCTGCTCTAGCTACGGAGCCCGCAGGAGCCCCTGCGCTGGGAAGCTGTGAGGTTCATCGGTGAGCCACGAGACTGAGCTTCCCCTGTCCCAGGCCCTCTGCGCTGCACCCGGGGAGCAGCTAGGGTGGCTGACGGGGTGTGTGTTCCTAGGGCTCTTAGGGCAGCTTGCGAGGGATCAGCAGCAGGCCAAGAGAGAGTGCATCTACCATGGTGAGCCAGGCAGTGGGATGTTGGGGCAGCCAGTGGGCGACGTGCCTGTCCCCTGCTCCCTCCTGCCAGAGGGAAGAGCTGGGCGCCCTGCGGGTACACGGCTGTCAACGAGCCTCTGTTCCTCTGTTATCTCAGGCCTTCAGGGAGCGCAGCGAGACCCCAGTCCATCTGTCTCCTCGCTGGCCCTTCAGACACTGAAGATCCTGCAGGAAACGAGGCCATGTCCACCACGAGGAGACTTGGGGCAGCTCTTCTCCAGGCTCTGCAGTGCATGGAGGAGGTGGCGCTCTTCCCGGGCAGACAGCTGAGCGCCCTGGAAAGCTCCCGGCATCTCCTCCTACCCGCTGCTCAGCTCTGCAAATTAGCCTGAATTGATGAGAATCTCTGAATTTGCAGAAGCTCAGATCAGCAGCAGCACAGGCATACTTGCTCCTGCAAGAGGTGAAAGGATTCACCTAAAATATCCTTTTCACATGAAGCTGGATGAAATAATTGAAAGAAGAACTGATCACACAAGTCTCACAGAATCACAGAATTGCCAGGGTTGGAAGGGACCTCAAGGATCATGCATCTCCAACCCCCCTGCCACATGCAGGGCCACCAGTCATCCCACCTCATGCTAGACCAGGCTGCCCAGGGCCCCATCCAATCTGCCCTTGAACACCTCCAGGGATGGGGCATCCACAACCTCTCTGGGCAGCTGTTCCAGTACCTCACCACTCTCTCTGTAAAGAATTTCCCCCTGACATCCAACCTAAATCTCCCTTCCCTCAGCTTAAAACCATTTCCCCTTGTCCTGCTGTCACTCACCCTTTCCAAGAGTTGATTCCCCTCCTCTTTGTAGGCTCCCTTTAGGTACTGAAAGGCTGCAATGAGCTCACCCCGCAGCCTTCTTTTCTCTAGGCTGAACAAACCCAGCTCCTTCAGCCTGTCCTCATAGGGGAGGTGCTCCAATCCCCTGATCATCTTGGTGGCTCTCCTCTGGACCCTCTCCAACAGCTCCCTGTCTTTCTTGTACTGGGGGCTCCAGACCTGGACGCAGTACTCCAGATGGGGCCTCACAAGAGCAGAGGAGAGAGGAACAATCACCTCCCTGTCCCTGCTGGCCACGCCTCTGCTGATGGAGCCCAGGATACCATTCGCCTTCCGAGCCGCAAGGGCACACTGCTAGCTCATATTACGTTTTTCATCTATCAGGACCCCCAGGTCCTTCTCCACAGGGCTGCTCTCAAGGACCGCTCCTTCCAGTCTGTAGGGATGCCTGGGATTTCTCCGGCCCAAGTGCAAAACTCTGCACTTTGCCGTGTTGAACCGCATCAGGTTCACCCGGGCCCACCTTTCTAGTCTCTCGAGGTCCCTCTGAATGGCATCCTTTCCTTCAGCTGTGTCGACCGCACCACTCAGCTTGGTGTCGTCAGCAAACTTGCTGAGGGTGCACTCAATTCCATCATCGATGTCATTGATAAAGATGTTAACGAGGACCGGTCCCAAGACAGACCCCTGGGGGACGCCACTCGTTACCGGCCTCCACCTGGACATAGAGCCATTGATGACCACCCTCTGTCTGCGGCCTTTCAACCAGTTTTTTATCCATTGAGTGGTCCACCCATCAAATCCACATCCCTCCAATTTGGAGATAAGGATGTGGTGGGGGACCATGTCAAAGGCTTTGCTCAAGTCCAGGTAAATGACATCAGTCGCCTTTCCCTTGTCCACCGATGCCGTCACTCCATCATAAAAGGCCACCAGATTGGTCAAGCATGACCTTCCTCTGGTGAAGCCGTGCTGGCTGTCACGGATCACACGCCCTTTCCTCATGTGATCAAGCATGTCATCCAGGATGATCTGTTCCATGATCTTCCCAGGCACACAGGTGAGACTCACCGGCCTGTAGTTCCTGGGGTCCTCCTTGCTCCCTTTCTTGTAAATGGCAGTGACGTGACCCTTCCTCCAGTCATCCGGGACCACACCTGACAGCCACGACTTCTCAAATACGGTGGAGAGCGGCTCGGCAACCACCTCAGCCAGCTCCTTCAGAACCCTGGGGTGCACGCCATCCGGCCCCATAGACTTGTACACATTCAGTCTCCTAATTAACCCCTTTTTAACCAACCCATCTGTTACCATCCACCCTGGTCAATTCAATATAGCAAACTGCCTCGTTCCTTTCAGCGCAAATTATGAGATGTATGAAGATTGAACAGAAAACAGAAAACCAACCTTCCTTGCAGAACAGTTCCTGCTTGCTTAGCAAGCCTATTAGCCACACAGGCCGTTCGGTAGCTCGTTTGCTCCATCTTTTGGTAGAAGAAAGGACTGCAACGCTGTGCTCCAATTTACTTGAGGTTCACTCATCAAAGAGCAGTTTCCACACCTAAGCGCAATAGCTTTTCAGGTTAGAGTCTGCTCCTCATTTCAAGAGCTCAGCACTAAGACAAAACAAAGAAAGAAGACTGCCCAGAGAAAACACAAAAGGGAACGGGATAAAATAGCATTTGCAGACAAGGCAAACGACCAGGGGAAAAGTCCCACTTCACCCCTGGAACCTCAAGGTCAAGACTCCACAATCCTGGAAAACTCAATTCTCATTCTCCAGCCCTCGCAAGTGGACCAAAGAGAATTCCTCTAGTTCTGCCACAGCCTCCAACATTCCGTTTGCCGGTTTGAGCCATGGAAGAGGAAAAGCAAACGGTGCGGCCGGCAGACGTGATTCCGGCTCCCTCGTGACGGAACGCGAGCGGCAGTGCCGGTCGGTCTGGGGGTAGAGAACGATAAAAGCAGACTTTATTCAGTGGCAGTGTCTCCCGCAGAGACAGTGTGACATCTTTTATGCCCTATTACCCGTTGCTGATCTTTCCCTCGCCTGGTTCCTCATTGCCTGAGTGCTTCAGGTTCACAAATCTTCCCAATGCTCAACTCAACACACGGAAACCAGCTACACATCAATTGTTGCTAGCTAAACATGTACTGCTAATTATTTAACTTCTGACATGTGCACATTCAGCACTCGGCCATTAGTTCTGGACATCTCGTTCTCGGATAGGGATAAGTTTGGAAGAAGGACAGAGGGAAGGATCCTGATGCCCACCTGCTGCATGCCAGCCTGCCCACAGAGTGAGACAATCCGGCCTTGTGTGGAGGCCCTGGCTGCCTTGATGGTTGTGAAGTCTGTTTTTCTTTTGCTGAGGGTCTCTTGTCCAAACAGAACAGCCTTACAACACGCTTTCTAGTCCACAATACTATAGCCATTCTATTCACAGCATTTTAAAACTAATTCTTGATTGCAAAACTGCAATAATCAGATAATTCAGCAACTGTATTTCTAAATTATGCTTCTAAAATATCTGGTGTTTCTACTTTTTCATATCAGCTATTTCTCAGGACAAGTTACAAAATACAAACACATTGTGCTCTACTTCTTCAGCTCAGTTCCCCCTTTTCAATATCTAATGCAGAAACAACATTCCATTCCCACAATTCCCACACTTTGTCCCTCTTTTCTTCTTTATGCATGGTTGATTTCTGCAATTTTTTTCTATGGTACAGTTTCATGGACATCTTCCTCTTCTTCCCTTTCTTCACTCCCCATCTCCTCTAAAACCATCATTTTATCCGAATATGGTGGTGGCTCCACTGGTGTTTGCTTCAATAGTGCTGTCTTGATCAATTGCTGTCCCAGTCCCCTCACACAGCAAGTGATGGCCATCAGGGTTCCTGCTACTACAACCAAAGAAGTAAATAGGGACACAATCATTCCTTTCCGTTTACCAAACCAGGACTCCAGCCATCCAGGGATAGAAGTATTTATTCCTGAATTCTCTGCCAATTCATCGGCAAGGGTGGTAAGCCCTTGCAATGCCTTAGTTCTTGTGCCATGCGGAGCCGTGTTATTGGCCTTGCCTTGAAGATCTCCAGGCATGGGGCATCCACCACAACAGCAGGCAGCCTGTTCCAGTGCCTCACCACCTTCACTGTAGCAGATTTTTTTTCCTTATATCTAACCTAAATCTGCCCTCCCTGAGTTTCCCCAGGGAAGTGCTTGAATCACCATCCCTGGATGTGTTCAAAAGCCATTTGGATGTGGTGCTCAGGGACATGATTTAGCAGAGGGTTGTTAGTTAGGGTAGTATGGATAGGTCATGGTTGGACTCGATGGTCTTTAAGGTCTTTTCCAACCTGAGTGATTCTATGATTCTATGACTCTATGGCAATAATGGAGCAACTGCGGGCACACGCTGGACTGGGATCCATTTCCCCCTGTGAGACAGATGGGACCCATCAGGCCAGGTGCCAAGCAAACCACCTCATGGGCAAAGAAATCAAAATTATTGTGATTGCAGCAGCCTCTCAGCCACATATTTATGAGATGGGTTTTCCTGCTCCTTTCAATATCCCTTCCAATCCCCTGCCACTGAAGGGATAGTGGAAAATACAAGCTGTACACCCACTCCCTCTACTAAGCACCCTGGGACCCTCAAGTCCTTTTTGGTAGTCCTCAGGCTTCTGTCAGCAACTCCATCACTGCCGGCCTGAACTGTCACTAATGGATACCAATCAGAGGGGCGAACCAGACAAGGAAGTTTCCTAGAAATAACCCTGACCTGGGTGCCAAGGAGGCAGCACACCTACCTGCTGTCCTTCTTGGCTGAGGCAGTCTCGAGCTGTGGAGTCAGCTGCCTCACCTTAGGAAACCTCATGGGTGGGCCTCCCACTGCATCCTCACGCACTTCTCCCTCAAGTCCCAGAGCCTCAAACCCATTACATAGGGGCACCGATGGAACCGAGGTAGGTCAGGATGGGGGTTGCCATGATGCCCAGCTGGGACCTGCTTCCACTCCTCCTCTTCCCTTAGTGCATACCAAACCCGTGTGTCATTTCTGTATTCCACAAGACACCACTCAGGGAAGGCACAGGGATTGCCAGAGCAGCAGTTCATCAGCAAGTCAAGGGGATGCAGGGAGTAGCACCTGGCTAAGTGGGGGATGCCAAAGCATTACCTTGGAAGCCTCGGGAACCAAGAGCAAGGAGGGCTTGCAGCCATCTGTCCCCAGGGTAGGACTTGCCTTCTCACAGCACAGCAGAGCAGGCTGTGGGCACTGCTGGGCACAGATCCCAAGGAGAATGCAGCCACTTTGGGAAGCAGTGCCAGACATTCTCACAGGCTGCAGTGGGCACAGCAGAGCAGAGCGGGACAGTCCTTTCCTGGGCAGTGCTGGGCCTGATGCACCCCAGGCTATGATTGGTCCTTTGGGCTGTCAGGGCACGCTGCTGGCTCACATGCGATTGGCCATTAACCAGAACCCCCAGAGCCCTTTCTGGGGGGCAGCTCTCCAGCCTCTCCTCCCGCTGTGTGTGCACAGAGCCAAGGCTGTCCCACTTGCTCTTGTTAACTTCATGTTGTTGGAAACTGCCCGGCCCTCCAATTTGTTAACATCTTTCTGCAGCTCCTCCCAGCTTAGTGTTGTTTGCAGATGTTACTGCAATGAGATTGAATCAAACCACACAGCAATCACACTTTCTAGTGTGTATAAATCTCAAGAAACACTGACAGGCATACCACTATCACGCTACTGAAACAAATCCAAGGATCTTTTCTCCCCTGAGTTCTTACTTCCATCTCTCACTTGCATAACAGAGCTTGCACTGAAGATGTTGTTGCCCATCCTTGTGACGGCGTGCACTGAGGTGGGACCACATGAAAATAAAGTGCTTTGATATCCAAAACACCTTGGGATGAGTAAAGAAGCTCAGCAGCTACTTGTGCCAGATGTAAATACTGACGGATCCAAGGGGCTGTTGCAGGGGTATAAAAGGCTGTGAGCACGTATGATAAAGGTCTCTGTCCTGCACAAGCAACGGAGCCCATGCTTAAGTTGCCACAAGCTGTCCCGGTTCTGTGCCCTCTCAGCTCCTGGTGCCCCCTCAGCCCCTCCCCACAGGACACTATGACGAGCTGAGAAGCTGAAACGCCTGCAGGTTCAGTGCAGCATTGCTCAGCAACAGCTAGAGACACTGCTGTGTTATCAACACTCTTTGTTTTTCTCCTAAAGCCAAAAGAGAGCACCAGATGCCAAAAAGGAAAACTCAACTCTGTCCCAGTGGAAACGGTGACACAGTTTAATTTTACCGGGGGGGGTGCGGGGCTGAAGGGCTCTGAGAAGGACTCCCAGACCCCAGCGCTGCAGCTGGGGCAAATGCACACAGTGAAGTCGAGGGCTCCTTCCAGAACAAAACTGCCCCGATGGCTGCGGGGCTGTGGGCAAGCCCAGGGCAAGAGGGGGGGTTCTGGGTGGAGCCGGGCAGAATAGGGTGACATCACTGCCATCTTACAGTGGGACTCGTCCCCCTGAAGGCAGAGCTGGAACAGCAGGCGCATTTGCCGCTGTTCCCTCTTGTGCTTCAAGATAGAACAGAGACATTCAAGCCAACCCCGAGAGGCATGGCCAGAGAGACCTAGGGCATCCTGCAACCCCGGGGCCCAGCAGGGGCCCTATGAGGTGTGTGAGGTGCAGCCCCTGCAAGGGCCATTGGGCTCAGCTGAGGATCCTTCTGCCTCCATCGTGTCACCGCAGGAGAAGGATCCCCTGAGCTACATCCACGCTTGCTGCACGTGCAGCCCCAGGTAGCGGGCACTCTGTGCTTCCCTGGCTGCCCCTGCCCGGCCGTGCCCTGAGGGTGCCGGGGTCCCCTGATGCCAGCACCTGTAACTCCCCTCCCTGTCTCAGGCACAGGCACAGAAGCTGAGCTTTCTGGCCTGCATCCGCACTGCCTGCACAGCCGCCCTCAAGGACAGCGAGGCTCATAAGCACCTGTGTGCCTGCACGTTGGAGGTGGCGCAGTGCATTGAGGTAAGGGGAGCACCGGCAGCTGGGATGGGGTGCCTGGGCTCCGCACACCAAACAGGATACACTGCAACGTCCCATCCTGCTGTGCCCACAGGTGCTGCTGCAGGAGGAGCCTGCCGAGTGCCTAGACGTGGAGCTGCGGCAGTAGGCCATGAGGTACCACCCCAGGCCAGCTTTGGCCAACGTGGTGGCACTGGTTCTGGCTGGGGGCCCTGAGCAGAGCATCACGCCTCTGCCCTCTCTCCCCTTGCAGCAGAGCACGGCTGCTTCCCGAGAAGGAGAAGAATGGTCTCCTGCACGCCTGCATCAGCGCTGTCCTCCATCTCCCTCGCCACGAGGATGACAAGGACCGGGATGCTGCATCCTGCATGGAGGTGAGCACGGGCTGAGCCCTGGGAATGCTTCCTGGGCATCACCATCCGGGATGCCCCTCTGCTGCCAGCAGGACACAGCAGGGATGGCTGCCCTGACCCCTGTCCTTCTTGCAGATCATGGAAGCCCTGCACCGCCTGCCGCAGGGGCTGGTGGGCAGCGCCAGCACCACTGTCCTCATGGAGCTGCAGAATATCTTGGAGGTCTGGCTGTGGCAAGGCTGGGATTTGCGGGGACGGTTCAAGGTTGTGAAGGGGGGATCCACGCAAGGTCCCCCCAGGGCCTGCTACAGGCAGAGGATGCTGGCCCGAGGCCGGCCCTTGTGGGGTCAGAGGGATGGGTGGGGAGCAGCGGGAGGGCGGCAGGGCTGCAGTAGGACAGGGACAAAAACACCCACCCCCCCTGCAGCTGGGGAGCGAGCGCAAGGACGACTGCCTCGTCCTGGGGGCACACCGGCAGCTTTTCTCTCCACAGCTCCTGCTGCCCATGTGCCAAGTGGCGGCCGTGGAGGAGAGGGCCGCAACGTGCATTGTCAGGCTGCTAGCCTTCACCAACACCTGCTCTTTGCCAGAGGTAGGCGCCCTGGTGTACACAGCTCTGGGGACCACGTCCTGGCTCCCCAGCCGCAGCCCACCTGTCTCACCTGTCTCCAGGCTTGCACAGAGCTTGAGCTGGGCCCTGCTGCCTCGCTCAGCCATGCGCCTCTGCTGCCTCTCTCCCCAGCTGTGCTCCTGCTTCATGGGAACCGCCATCTGCCAGCACAAGTGCCAGGAGAACCAACGCTTCCCTGTGCTGGGGAAGCTGGCCGGACACCTCATCCTGTGCTGCACCTCCATGGATGAGAGCACCAGAGATGAGGCGATGAAGGCTGTCTGTCAGCTTTTCACCTTCATCACCACCCCAAGTGAGAGGAGTTGCATTGGCCTAGGTCCCTCAGACCTCCAGGTGCCCAGGCCCCTCACTCACATTGTGTGCGCTCCTCTCCAGGATTGTGGCTGGAGCAGAAGGAGCCCAAAGTGCCACAGCTCTGGGAAAACCAGCTAGCTTTGCTCCACCAGGAGGCTTCCCATGAGAACAGAGCCACTAATATCTTCCAGGCACAAAGAGCAAACCCTGAGCCCACAGGAGAACCCAGGCCTGCAGTGTCAGAAAGAGTGCAGGCGCTTTCCCCGAGCAGCCCTGCTGCCCATAGGGCCTTCACACTCCGTATCCTCGCCATCACCCAGCCTAGCCCCTGCTCCCAGCTCTCTTGAGGCCCCGACACGGCTGAGCAGCCATGCAGGGGATGAGCCATTCCTCCTCTCCTTCTTCCCACAGGTCCTTCTGAAATACCTCCTGTACCCTGAAAGGATGAATGTCTTACTCATGACCATTGAGAGGATGACAGCGCCGAGCCTCCACAGCACCGATCTGGCTGCCCACATGATAGATGTGCTCACAGCAGAGGCTTGCTTCCCTCCACAGCAGGTGGCAACCTGCTACTGTCACAGCTCCAGCCCTCGGGGCTCTGCTCCATCCCTGGCACTGGCACCGCGCTTGACCGACAGGCAGCAGCGGGGATGGCAGCAGGGCCCCGCTCCGGTGCCATCCCATTCTCACTTGTGTCCCCCTCCAGCTGTGAAAGATCATGAAGACCATCTACAACAGCCTGCCTTCCACCAAAGACAAGGCAGCTCTCAAAAGCCTGGGCAGGGCCCTGCTCGTGCTGACCAGCAAATTCCCAAAGGAGACGGTTAGCAGCCTGCTGGTCTGCTCCCCCACCTGCACCAGGTACGGGGCCCACAGCCCTCAGGGCTCCTCTCCCTTCCCTTCTCCACCCCACGGCCGTCAGCCAGGAGAGGGCAGCCATGACAACAGCCCTGGGGAACCTGCAGGCTCACTGTCACCATGTGGAAGGAAATGCTCTCAGAGCCCCCAGCCATGGAGAAGGCGCTGCAGAAGCTGCTCCGACTGCTGATAAACCATTCTCAGCAGTACTCGTCACCATTCATCAAGGACTGGCCACGTGTCCTTGCCCTGGCCGTGAGTTCCTCACTCAGCCAGCTGAGCCTGAGTCCCCGCTCCCCTCCCCTGTCCACCCGCAAGCCTTCTCCCTGCCCTGACATCTGACCTGCCTGGAGCTCTCGCGCTCTCCCTCCCCCTCCCTTCCTCCATCCCTACAGTTGTAGAGATGGGATAGAAACCTGGGGGACGGGGCAAGAATCGTATCCGGGTGCTTTCTGCAGGCAGCAAGGACCCTACCTGAAATACTCCAGCTGCCTCTGGTCCTGAAGGAGGCCCAGGCCATCTTCCCAAAGCTCTTCCTGGCCCTCCTCCTGCAAGCATCCTTCACCACCAAGCTGACGCAGCAGGAGGTGGAGATCATCTGGGAGGAGCACCAGCAGCACCAGCTCACTCCCATCACGTGCCACATCCCCGTCCCCCCGCTGCACCCAGGGCCCCGCTGCTGGGGCTCCCGCTGTGACTCGCACCCTTCTCCACCTGCAGGTCCGCGGTGCAGGACTTGAAGGTGCTGCTCTGCAGCGTGGGCCTCCAGAGGCAGATGGAGGCCATCCAGGAGCAGGGCTGGGACGCGCTCCTCAGCACCGTCACCCAGCTCCAGGGCGTGCAGGTGGTGGCTAGAACTCCTTCCTTGGGGTGCCAGGGGGTCCCCAGTTCTTGGATAAAGTGCTGCCATAGCCTGTGGCCCCTGCGGCATTGGCAAGAGGGCTGCACAGCCACAGCTGTGTCCCCCTGGCTCGGGGCTCATGGTGCCTTCTTATCCTGCCAGGGCCATGAGGGAACTGCCTGGTGCTCTGTGTGACCCCATCTTCCACCAGCTGGCTGAGCTGCTCAGCAATAGCTTCTACTCCTGGGAGATGGTGGCGATGGTCTTCCTCATTCAGGTGAGCAACAGCTGCAGAAGCAGCCAACTTGAGGCTGCAAGGCCATTGCTGGCACGAGCCCTGCTGCCTCCCTTGGGGCCAGGCTTGGCTGTGCCCTGCTGTCTTTCCCCAAGCAGATTGTTGGATCCAGCACTAAGAGCCGCATGTATTGCAGATGCTGGAGTGCGTGGACCTCACCACAGAGCTGCACCACATCCCAAAACTCTTCACCACCTATCTGCAGAGCCAGAGCGTGGACATGAAGCAGCTGGTGCTCAGGGGCATCCTGCAGCTCAGCAAGAGGCAGGACACGGTGAGCAGGGGCGGCCGGGAATGCCACAGGTGCTGCAGGTTGGGCTGGGCCTGCCTGCCCCAGGGCTGTAGCAGGACCACCTACAGCTCAGCTCCTCTCCAGGCAGTGAGGAGCTGGTGCTCTCTGCCTATCCCATCACTGCCTGCTATCGTCGGAGCTGGCACTGGAGCTGTTTTGACCTCACTGTGCTTGCATCTGTACCTAGAGGAAGGTGTCTTTTTCCCGCAGACAAGGCCAGTGATCATCAGTGATCCTGCTGTGCATCATGGAGCAGCTGCAGGATGCAGACAGCAACATCCGAGCCCTACCAATACTCAGCACCCTGCTGCATCTCCTGGATGGGGCTAAGATCAGCCTCATGGCTCTGGAGCTGTCCGGCAAGCTGCCAGCACTCTTTAATGACGTAAGGGTGGAAGGGAGCCCAGAACACGAGGGATGTGGGTTTGAGCCCAGCGTGCCCATTCCTGCTGCCCTGTGACAGCGCACCAGGGGACTTCCTGGCCGGTCTGCAGTTCCAGGCGCTGCGTGCCCCTGGGCAGACTTTCTGCAGGGCAGAGCTTGCACACTTTAGAGCAGTTCTGGGGCCATCCTCAACATATCAGCTCTTTGAAAGGGTAGATAACAGGACAAGGGGAAATGGTTTTAAGTTGAGGGAAGGAAGATTTAGGTTGGATGTCAGGGGGAAGTTCTTTGCAGAGAGAGAGGTGAGGTGCTGGAACAGGCTGCCCGGAGAGGTTGTGGATGCCCCGTCCCTGGAGGTGTTCAAGACCAGACTGGATGGGGCCCTGGGCAGCCTGGTCTACTATTAGATGTGGAAGTTGGTGGCCTTGCATGTGGCAGGGGGATTGGAGATTCATGATTCCTGTGTCCAGTTCTGGGCCCCTCACTCCAAGAAAGACATTGAGGCCCTGGAGCGTGTTCAAAGAAGGGCAACAAAACTGGTGAGGGGTCTGGAGCACAGGCCTTATGAGGAGCGGCTGAGGGAGCTGGGATTGTTCAGTCTGGAGAAGAGGAGGCTCAGGGGAGACCTTCTTGCTCTCTAGAACTACCTGAAGGGAGGTTGTAGCGAGCTGGGGGTCGGCCTCTTCTCTCGGGTAACTGGTGATGGGACTAGGGGGAATGGTTTCAAGCTGCGCCAGGGAAGATTCAGACTGGATGTTAGGAAATACTACTTCTCTGAAAGGGTGGTCAGGCACTGGAATGGGCTGCCCAGGGAGGTGGTGGAGTCACCGACCCTGGAGCTGTTCAAGGAACGATTGGATGTTGTGTTGAGGGATATAGTTTAGCGAGAACCATGGGTGATAGGGGGATGGTTGGACTGGATGATCTTATAGGTCTTTTCCAACCTTAGTGATTCTGTGATTCTGTGATTCTGTGATTCTGTGATCCTTGAGGTCCCTTCCAACCTTGGCCATTCTGTCATTCTGTGATCTGCCTGCAGCCTCTCAGCTCAGAGATTCTGCCCCCACTTCACTGATGGTGATGGCCCTGCTTGCCCAAGCATGGAGGTTGGGCTGCTGACACTGACATCCTTCCTTTCTTCCTTCCTACTCTGCAGGCGTCCAGCACTGTGTGACAGCTCTCCATCGACCTTTTTTTTGGAAATGCTGAGCTTTGTGGAGGCCCAAGGGAAGAGGAAGATGCAGAAGGAGGTGTGCAGGAACCTGGTCCTGCTGTATCTGCAGCTGCACGATGAGAAAGACAGCGTGGCCAAGGTGGGGATTGCACTCATTTGGGGGAGGGCGATGCTACTCCTGTGGTGCCCCCCAAACACCAAGAGCATTGCAGCCCATGGCAGCATCAGCCCCTGCTGCTGCATCCTCCCTGTGGAGGAGCTCCGGGGGACGCGGGCTTTGCTGCTGCTTGGGCTGCGGTGCCATCTCATCTGTTTGGCAGGCCTCCCAGAAAGCCCTCCTTGGTGCTGCACGGTTCCTGCGCTGGAGGTGGCTGGAGCACCTGGTACCGACAGCGCAGTTCTGGCAGATCGGTGAGTGCCTGCTATGCATATTCCCACATCCCAGGACAGGGTCGGGACCACCCTGCGCTGACCCTGCACTCTTCCCTCTCCAGCTGGCCAAGAGGAGGAGGAAGAATGCGGCACAGGACTACCTGGGCCAGAGCCTGCTCTAGCTACGGAGCCCGCAGGAGCCCCTGCGCTGGGAAGCTGTGAGGTTCATCGGTGAGCCACGAGACTGAGCTTCCCCTGTCCCAGGCCCTCTGCGCTGCACCCGGGGAGCAGCTAGGGTCGCTGACGGGGTGTGTGTTCCTAGGGCTCTTAGGGCAGCTTGTGAGGGATCAGCAGCAGGCCAAGAGAGAGTGCATCTACCATGGTGAGCCAGGCAGTGGGATGTTGGGGCAGCCAGTGGGTGACGTGCCTGTCCCCTGCTCCCTCCTGCCAGAGGGAAGAGCTGGGCGCCCTGCGGGTACACGGCTGTCAACGAGCCTCTGTTCCTCTGTTATCTCAGGCCTTCAGGGAGCGCAGCGAGACCCCAGTCCATCTGTCTCCTCGCTGGCCCTTCAGACACTGAAGATCCTGCAGGAAACGAGGCCATGTCCACCACGAGGAGACTTGGGGCAGCTCTTCTCCAGGCTCTGCAGTGCATGGAGGAGGTGGCGCTCTTCCCGGGCAGACAGCTGAGCGCCCTGGAAAGCTCCCGGCATCT
Organism: Lophura swinhoii; assembly: GCA_030408155.1. NCBI lineage: Eukaryota > Metazoa > Chordata > Aves > Galliformes > Phasianidae > Lophura > Lophura swinhoii. Next base: position 212,935 of record CM059459.1, read on the forward strand.
CCTCCTACCCGCTGCTCAGCTCTGCAAATTAGTCTGACTTGATGAGAATCTCTGAATTTGCAGAAGCTCAGATCAGCAGCAGCACAGGCATACTTGCTCCTGCAAGAGGTGAAAGGATTCACCTAAAATATCCTTTTCACATGAAGCTGGATGAAATAATTGAAAGAAGAACTGATCACACAAGTCTCACAGAATCACAGAATTGCCAGGGTTGGAAGGGACCTCAAGGATCATGCATCTCCGACCCCCCTGCCACATGCAGGGCCACCAATCATCCCACCTCATGCTAGACCAGGCTGCCCAGGGCCCCATCCAATCTGCCCTTGAACACCTCCAGGGATGCACGGGGCATCCACAACCTCTCTGGGCAGCTGTTCCAGTACCTCACCACTCTCTCTGTAAAGAATTTCCCCCTGACATCCAACCTAAATCTCCCTTCCCTCAGCTTAAAACCATTTCCCCTTGTCCTGCTGTCACTCACCCTTTCCAAGAGTTGATTCCCCTCCTCTTTGTAGGCTCCCTTTAGGTACTGAAAGGCTGCAATGAGCTCACCCCGCAGCCTTCTTTTCTCTAGGCTGAACAAACCCAGCTCCTTCAGCCTGTCCTCATAGGGGAGGTGCTCCAATCCCCTGATCATCTTGGTGGCTCTCCTCTGGACCCTCTCCAACAGCTCCCTGTCTTTCTTGTACTGGGGGCTCCAGACCTGGACGCAGTACTCCAGATGGGGCCTCACAAGAGCAGAGGAGAGAGGAACAATCACCTCCCTGTCCCTGCTGGCCACGCCTCTGCTGATGGAGCCCAGGATACCATTCGCCTTCCGAGCCGCAAGGGCACACTGCTAGCTCATATTAAGTTTTTCATCTATCAGGACCCCCAGGTCCTTCTCCACAGGGCTGCTCTCAAGGACCGCTCCTTCCAGTCTGTAGGGATGCCTGGGATTTCTCCGGCCCAAGTGCAAAACTCTGCACTTTGCCGTGTTGAACCGCATCAGGTTCACCCGGGCCCACCTTTCTAGTCTCTCGAGGTCCCTCTGAATGGCATCCTTTCCTTCAGCTGTGTCGACCGCACCACTCAGCTTGGTGTCGTCAGCAAACTTGCTGAGGGTGCACTCAATTCCATCATCGATGTCATTGATAAAGATGTTAAAGAGGACCGGTCCCAAGACAGATCCCTGGGGGACGCCACTCGTTACCGGCCTCCACCTGGACATAGAGCCATTGATGACCACCCTCTGTCTGCGGCCTTTCAACCAGTTTTTTATCCATTGAGTGGTCCACCCATCAAATCCACATCCCTCCAATTTGGAGATAAGGATGTGGTGGGGGACCATGTCAAAGGCTTTGCTCAAGTCCAGGTAAATGACATCAGTCGCCTTTCCCTTGTCCACCGATGCCGTCACTCCATCATAAAAGGCCACCAGATTGGTCAAGTATGACCTTCCTCTGGTGAAGCCGTGCTAGCTGTCACGGATCACACGCCCTTTCCTCATGTGATCAAGCATGTCATCCAGGATGATCTGTTCCATGATCTTCCCAGGCACACAGGTGAGACTCACCGGCCTGTAGTTCCCGGGGTCCTCCTTGCTCCCTTTCTTGTAAATGGCAGTGACGTGACCCTTCCTCCAGTCATCCGGGACCACACCTGACAGCCACGACTTCTCAAATACGGTGGAGAGCGGCTCGGCAACCACCTCAGCCAGCTCCTTCAGAACCCTGGGATGCACGCCATCCGGCCCCATAGACTTGTACACATTCAGTCTCCTAATTAACCCCTTTTTAACCAACCCATCTGTTACCATCCACCCTGGTCAATTCAGTATAGCAAACTGCCTCATTCCTTTCAGCACAAATTATGAGATGTATGAAGATTGAACAGAAAACAGAAAACCAACCTTCCTTGCAGAACAGTTCCTGCTTGCTTAGCAAGCCTATTAGCCACACAGGCCGTTCGGTAGCTCGTTTGCTCCATCTTTTGGTAGAAGAAAGGACTGCAACGCTGTGCTCCAATTTACTTGAGGTTCACTCATCAAAGAGCAGTTTCCACACCTAAGCGCAATAGCTTTTCAGGTTAGAGCCTGCTCCTCATTTCAAGAGCTCAGCACTAAGACAAAACAAAGAAAGAAGACTGCCCAGAGAAAACACAAAAGGGAACGGGATAAAATAGCATTTGCAGACAAGGCAAACGACCAGGGGAAAAGTCCCACTTCACCCCTGGAACCTCAAGGTCAAGACTCCACAATCCTGGAAAACTCAATTCTCATTCTCCAGCCCTCGCAAGTGGACCAAAGAGAATTCCTCTAGTTCTGCCATAGCCTCCAACATTCCGTTTGCCGGTTTGAGCCATGGAAGAGGAAAAGCAAACGGTGCGGCCGGCAGACGTGATTCCGGCTCCCTCGTGACGGAACGCGAGCGGCAGTGCCGGTCGGTCTGGGGGTAGAGAACGATAAAAGCAGACTTTATTCAGTGGCAGTGTCTCCCGCAGAGACAGTGTGACATCTTTTATGCCCTATTACCCGTTGCTGATCTTTCCCTCGCCTGGTTCCTCATTGCCTGAGTGCTTCAGGTTCACAAATCTTCCCAATGCTCAACTCAACACACGGAAACCAGCTACACATCAATTGTTGCTAGCTAAACATGTACTGCTAATTATTTAACTTCTGACATGTGCACATTCAGCACTCGGCCATTAGTTCTGGACATCTCGTTCTCGGATAGGGATAAGTTTGGAAGAAGGACAGAGGGAAGGATCCTGATGCCCACCTGCTGCATGCCAGCCTGCCCACAGAGTGAGACAATCCGGCCTTGTGTGGAGGCCCTGGCTGCCTTGATGGTTGTGAAGTCTGTTTTTCTTTTGCTGAGGGTCTCTTGTCCAAACAGAACAGCCTTACAACACGCTTTCTAGTCCACAATACTATAGCCATTCTATTCACAGCATTTTAAAACTAAGTCTTGATTGCAAAACTGCAATAATCAGATAATTCAGCAACTGTATTTCTAAATTATGCTTCTAAAATATCTGGTGTTTCTACTTTTTCATATCAGCTATTTCTCAGGACAAGTTACAAAATACAAACACATTGTGCTCTACTTCTTCAGCTCAGTTCTCCGTTTTCAATATCTAATGCAGAAACAACATTCCATTCCCACAGTTCCCACAATTTGTCCCTCTTTTCTTCTTTATGCATGGTTGATTTCTGCAATTTTTTTCTATGGTACAGTTTTTCATGGACATCTTCCTCTTCTTCCCTTTCTTCACTCCCCATCTCCTCTAAAACCATCATTTTATCCGAATATGGTGGTGGCTCCACTGGTGTTTGCTTCAATAGTGCTGTCTTGATCAATTGCTGTCCCAGTCCCCTCACACAGCAAGTGATGGCCATCAGGGCTCCTGCTACTACAACCAAAGAAGTAAATAGGGACACAATCATTCCTTTCCGTTTAGCAAACCAAGACTCCAGCCATCCAGGGATAGAAGAATTTATTCCTGAATTCTCTGCCAATTCATCGGCAAGGGTGGTAAGCCCTTGCAATGCCTTAGTTCTTGTGCCATGCGGAGCCGTGTTATTGGCCTTGCCTTGAAGATCTCCAGGCATGGGGCATCCACCACAACAGCAGGCAGCCTGTTCCAGTGCCTCACCACCTTCACTGTAGCAGATTTTTTTTCCTTATATCTAACCTAAATCTGCCCTCCCTGAGTTTCCCCAGGGAAGTGCTTGAATCACCATCCCTGGATGTGTTCAAAAGCCATTTGGATGTGGTGCTCAGGGACATGATTTAGCAGAGGGTTGTTAGTTAGGGTAGTATGGATAGGTCATGGTTGGACTCGATGATCTTTCAGGTCTTTTCCAACCTGAGTGATTCTATGATTCTATGACTCTATGGCAATAATGGAGCAACTGTGGGTACACGCTGGACTGGGATCCATTTCCCCCTTTGAGACAGATGGGACCCATCAGGCCAGGTGCCAAGCAAACCACCTCATGGGCAAAGAAATCAAAATTATTGTGATTGCAGCAGCCTCTCGGCCACATATTTATGAGATGGGTTTTCCTGCTCCTTTCAATATCCCTTCCAATCCCCTGCCACTGAAGGGATAGTGGAAAATACAAGCTGTACACCCACTCCCTCTACTAAGCACCCTGGGACCCTCAAGTCCTTTTTGGTAGTCCTCAGGCTTCTGTCAGCAACTCCATCACTGCCGGCCTGAACTGTCACTAATGGATAACAATCAGAGGGGCGAACCAGACAAGGAAGGTTCCTAGAAATAACCCTGACCTGGGTGCCAAGGAGGCAGCACACCTCCCTGCTGTCCTTCTTGGCTGAGGCAGTCTCGAGCTGTGGAGTCAGCTGCCTCACCCTAGGAAACCTCATGGGTGGGCCTCCCACTGCATCCTCACGCACTTCTCCCTCAAGTCCCAGAGCCTCAAACCCATTACATAGGGGCACCGATGGAAGCGAGGTAGGTCAGGATGGGGGTTGCCGTCATGCCCAGCTGGGACCTGCTTCCACTCCTCCTCTTCCCTTAGTGCATACCAAACCCATGTGTCATTTCTGTATTCCACAAGACACCACTCAGGGAAGGCACAGGGATTGCCAGAGCAGCAGTTCATCAGCAAGTCAAGGGGATGCAGGGAGTAGCACCTGGCTAAGTGGGGGATGCCAAAGCATTACCTTGGAAGCCTCGGGAACCAAGAGCAAGGAGGGCTTGCAGCCATCTGTCCCCAGGGTAGGACTTGCCTTCTCACAGCACAGCAGAGCAGGCTGTGGGCACTGCTGGGCACAGATCCCAAGGAGAATGCAGCCACTTTGGGAAGCAGTGCCAGACATTCTCACAGGCTGCAGTGGGCACAGCAGAGCAGAGCGGGACAGTCCTTTCCTGGGCAGTGCTGGGCCTGATGCACCCCAGGGTATGATTGGTCCTTTGGGCTGTCAGGGCACGCTGCTGGCTCACATGCGATTGGCCATTAACCAGAACCCCCAGAGCCCTTTCTGGGGGGCAGCTCTCCAGCCTCTCCTCCCGCTGTGTGTGCACAGAGCCAAGGCTGTCCCACTTGCTCTTGTTAACTTCATGTTGTTGGCGACTGCCCGGCCCTCCAATTTGTTAACATCTTTCTGCAGCTCCTCCCAGCTTAGTGTTGTTTGCAGATGTTACTGCAATGAGATTGAATCAAACCACACAGCAATCACACTTTCTAGTGTGTATAAATCTCAAGAAACACTGACAGGCATACCACTATCACGCTACTGAAACAAATCCAAGGATCTTTTCTCCCCTGAGTTCTTACTTCCATCTCTCACTTGCATAACAGAGCTTGCACTGAAGATGTTGTTGCCCATCCTTGTGACGGCGTGCACTGAGGTGGGACCACATGAAAATAAAGTGCTTTGATATCCAAAACACCTTGGGATGAGTAAAGAAGCTCAGCAGCTACTTGTGCCAGATGTAAATACTGACGGATCCAAGGGGCTGTTGCAGGGGTATAAAAGGCTGTGAGCACGTATGATAAAGGTCTCTGTCCTGCACAAGCAACGGAGCCCATGCTTAAGTTGCCACAAGCTGTCCCGGTTCTGTGCCCTCTCAGCTCCTGGTGCCCCCTCAGCCCCTCCCCACAGGACACTATGACGAGCTGAGAAGCTGAAACGCCTGCAGGTTCAGTGCAGCATTGCTCAGCAACAGCTAGAGACACTGCTGTGTTATCAACACTCTTTGTTTTTCTCCTAAAGCCAAAAGAGAGCACCAGATGCCAAAAAGGAAAACTCAACTCTGTCCCAGTGGAAACGGTGACACAGTTTAATTTTACCGGGGGGGGTGCGGGGCTGAAGGGCTCTGAGAAGGACTCCCAGACCCCAGCGCTGCAGCTGGGGCAAATGCACACAGTGAAGTCGAGGGCTCCTTCCAGAACAAAACTGCCCCGATGGCTGCGGGGCTGTGGGCAAGCCCAGGGCAAGAGGGGGGGTTCTGGGTGGAGCCGGGCAGAATAGGGTGACATCACTGCCATCTTACAGTGGGACTCGTCCCCCTGAAGGCAGAGCTGGAACAGCAGGCCCATTTGCCGCTGTTCCCTCTTGTGCTTCAAGATAGAACAGAGACATTCAAGCCAAGCCCGAGAGGCATGGCCAGAGAGACCTAGGGCATCCTGCAACCCCGGGGCCCAGCAGGGGCCCTATGAGGTGTGTGAGGTGCAGCCCCTGCAAGGGCCATTGGGCTCAGCTGAGGATCCTTCTGCCTCCGTCGTGTCACCGCAGGAGAAGGATCCCCTGAGCTACATCCACGCTTGCTGCACGTGCAGCCCCAGGTAGCGGGCACTCTGTGCTTCCCTGGCTGCCCCTGCCCGGCCGTGCCCTGAGGGTGCCGGGGTCCCCTGATGCCAGCACCTGTAACTCCCCTCCCTGTCTCAGGCACAGGCACAGAAGCTGAGCTTTCTGGCCTGCATCCGCACTGCCTGCACAGCCGCCCTCAAGGACAGCGAGGCTCATAAGCACCTGTGTGCCTGCACGTTGGAGGTGGCGCAGTGCATTGAGGTAAGGGGAGCACCGGGAGCACCGGGATGGGGTGCCTGGGCTCCGCACACCAAACAGGATACACTGCAACGTCCCATCCTGCTGTGCCCACAGGTGCTGCTGCAGGAGGAGCCTGCCGAGTGCCTAGACGTGGAGCTGCGGCAGTAGGCCATGAGGTACCACCCCAGGCCAGCTTTGGCCAACGTGGTGGCACTGGTTCTGGCTGGGGGCCCTGAGCAGAGCATCACGCCTCTGCCCTCTCTCCCCTTGCAGCAGAGCACGGCTGCTTCCCGAGAAGGAGAAGAATGGTCTCCTGCACGCCTGCATCAGCGCTGTCCTCCATCTCCCTCGCCACGAGGATGACAAGGACCGGGATGCTGCATCCTGCATGGAGGTGAGCACGGGCTGAGCCCTGGGAATGCTTCCTGGGCATCACCATCCGGGATGCCCCTCTGCTGCCAGCAGGACACAGCAGGGATGGCTGCCCTGACCCCTGTCCTTCTTGCAGATCATGGAAGCCCTGCACCGCCTGCTGCAGGGGCTGGTGGGCAGCGCCAGCACCACTGTCCTCATGGAGCTGCAGAATATCTTGGAGGTCTGGCTGTGGCAAGGCTGGGATTTGCGGGGACGGTTCAAGGTTGTGAAGGGGGGATCCACGCAAGGTCCCCCCAGGGCCTGCTACAGGCAGAGGATGCTGGCCCGAGGCCGGCCCTTGTGGGGTCAGAGGGATGGGTGGGGAGCAGCGGGAGGGCGGCAGGGCTGCAGTAGGACAGGGACAAAAACACCCACCCCCCCTGCAGCTGGGGAGCGAGCGCAAGGACGACTGCCTCGTCCTGGGGGCACACCGGCAGCTTTTCTCTCCACAGCTCCTGCTGCCCATGTGCCAAGTGGCGGCCGTGGAGGAGAGGGCCGCAACGTGCATTGTCAGGCTGCTAGCCTTCACCAACACCTGCTCTTTGCCAGAGGTAGGCGCCCTGGTGTGCACAGCTCTGGGGACCACGTCCTGGCTCCCCAGCCGCAGCCCACCTGTCTCACCTGTCTCCAGGCTTGCACAGAGCTTGAGCTGGGCCCTGCTGCCTCGCTCAGCCATGCGCCTCTGCTGCCTCTCTCCCCAACTGTGCTCCTGCTTCATGGGAACCGCCATCTTCCAGCACAAGTGCCAGGAGAACCAACGCTTCCCTGTGCTGGGGAAGCTGGCCGGACACCTCATCCTGTGCTGCACCTCCATGGATGAGAGCACCAGAGATGAGGCGATGAAGGCTGTCTGTCAGCTTTTCACCTTCATCACCACCCCAGGTGAGAGGAGTTGCATTGGCCTAGGTCCCTCAGACCTCCAGGTGCCCAGGCCCCTCACTCACATTGTGTGCGCTCCTCTCCAGGATTGTGGCTGGAGCAGAAGGAGCCCAAAGTGCCACAGCTCTGGGAAAACCAGCTAGCTTTGCTCCACCAGGAGGCTTCCCATGAGAACAGAGCCACTAATATCTTCCAGGTACAAAGAGCAAACCCTGAGCCCACAGGAGAACCCAGGCCTGCAGTGTCAGAAAGAGTGCAGGCGCTTTCCCCGAGCAGCCCTGCTGCCCATAGGGCCTTCACACTCCGTATCCTCGCCATCACCCAGCCTAGCCCCTGCTCCCAGCTCTCTTGAGGCCCCGACACGGCTGAGCAGCCATGCAGGGGATGAGCCATTCCTCCTCTCCTTCTTCCCACAGGTCCTTCTGAAATACCTCCTGTACCCTGAAAGGATGAATGTCTTACTCATGACCATTAGAGGATGACAGCGCCGAGCCTCCACAGCACCGATCTGGCTGCCCACATGATAGATGTGCTCGCAGCAGAGGCTTGCTTCCCTCCACAGCAGGTGGCAACCTGCTACTGTCACAGCTCCAGCCCTCAGGGCTCTGCTCCATCCCTGGCACTGGCACCGCGCTTGACCGACAGGCAGCAGCGGGGATGGCAGCAGGGCCCCGCTCCGGTGCCATCCCATTCTCACTTGTGTCCCCCTCCAGCTGTGAAAGATCATGAAGACCATCTACAACAGCCTGCCTTCCACCAAAGACAAGGCAGCTCTCAAAAGCCTGGGCAGGGCCCTGCTCGTGCTGACCAGCAAATTCCCAAAGGAGACGGTTAGCAGCCTGCTGGTCTGCTCCCCCACCTGCACCAGGTACGGGGCCCACAGCCCTCAGGGCTCCTCTCCCTTCCCTTCTCCACCCCACGGCCGTCAGCCAGGAGAGGGCAGCCATGACAACAGCCCTGGGGAACCTGCAGGCTCACTGTCACCATGTGGAAGGAAATGCTCTCAGAGCCCCCAGCCATGGAGAAGGCGCTGCAGAAGCTGCTCCGACTGCTGATAAACCATTCTCAGCAGTACTCGTCACCATTCATCAAGGACTGGCCACGTGTCCTTGCCCTGGCCGTGAGTTCCTCACTCAGCCAGCTGAGCCTGAGTCCCCGCTCCCCTCCCCTGTCCACCCGCAAGCCTTCTCCCTGCCCTGACATCTGACCTGCCTGGAGCTCTCGCGCTCTCCCTCCCCCTCCCTTCCTCCATCCCTACAGTTGTAGAGATGGGATAGAAACCTGGGGGACGGGGCAAGAATCGTATCCGGGTGCTTTCTGCAGGCAGCAAGGACCCTACCTGAAATACTCCAGCTGCCTCTGGTCCTGAAGGAGGCCCAGGCCATCTTCCCAAAGCTCTTCCTGGCCCTCCTCCTGCAAGCATCCTTCACCACCAAGCTGACGCAGCAGGAGGTGGAGATCATCTGGGAGGAGCACCAGCAGCACCAGCTCACTCCCATCACGTGCCACATCCCCGTCCCCCCGCTGCACCCAGGGCCCCGCTGCTGGGGCTCCCGCTGTGACTCGCACCCTTCTCCACCTGCAGGTCCGCGGTGCAGGACTTGAAGGTGCTGCTCTGCAGCGTGGACCTCCAGAGGCAGATGGAGGCCATCCAGGAGCAGGGCTGGGACGCGCTCCTCAGCACCGTCACCCAGCTCCAGGGCGTGCAGGTGGTGGCTAGAACTCCTTCCTTGGGGTGCCAGGGGGTCCCCAGTTCTTGGATAAAGTGCTGCCATAGCCTGTGGCCCCTGCGGCATTGGCAAGAGGGCTGCACAGCCACAGCTGTGTCCCCCTGGCTCGGGGCTCATGGTGCCTTCTTATCCTGCCAGGGCCATGAGGGAACTGCCTGGTGCTCTGTGTGACCCCATCTTCCACCAGCTGGCTGAGCTGCTCAGCAATAGCTTCTACTCCTGGCAGATGGTGGCGATGGTCTTCCTCATTGAGGTGAGCAACAGCTGCAGAAGCAGCCAACTTGAGGCTGCAAGGCCATTGCTGGCACGAGCCCTGCTGCCTCCCTTGGGGCCAGGCTTGGCTGTGCCCTGCTGTCTTTCCCTAAGCAGACTGTTGGATCCAGCACTAAGAGCCGCATGTATTGCAGATGCTGGAGTGCGTGGACCTCACCACAGAGCTGCACCACATCCTGAAACTCTTCACCACCTATCTGCAGAGCCAGAGCATGGACATGAAGCAGCTGGTGCTCAGGGGCATCCTGCAGCTCAGCAAGAGGCAGGACACGGTGAGCAGGGGCGGCCGGGAATACCACAGGTGCTGCAGGTTGGGCTGGGCCTGCCTGCCCCAGGGCTGTAGCAGGACCACCTACAGCTCAGCTCCTCTCCAGGCAGTGAGGAGCTGGTGCTCTCTGCCTATCCCATCACTGCCTGCTATCGTCGGGGCTGGCACTGGAGCTGTTTTGACCTCACTGTGCTTGCATCTGTACCTAGAGGAAGGCGTCTTTTTCCCGCAGACAAGGCCAGTGATCATCTTCCTGCTGTGCATCATGGAGCAGCTGCAGGATGCAGACAGCAACATCCGAGCCCTACCAATACTCAGCACCCTGCTGCAGCTCCTGGATGGGGCTAAGATCAGCCTCATGGCTCTGGAGCTGTCCGGCAAGCTGCCAGCACTCTTTAATGACGTAAGGGTGGAAGGGAGCCCGGAACACGAGGGATGTGGGTTTGAGCCCAGCGTGCCCATTCCTGCTGCCCTGTGACAGCGCACCAGGGGACTTCCTGGCCGGTCTGCAGTTCCAGGCGCTGCGTGCCCCTGGGCTGACTTTCTGCAGGGCAGAGCTTGCACACTTTAGAGCAGTTCTGGGGCCATCCTCAAGATATCAACTCTTTGAAAGGGTAGATAACAGGACAAGGGGAAATGGTTTTAAGTTGAGGGAAGGAAGATTTAGGTTGGATGTCAGGGGGAAGTTCTTTGCAGAGAGAGAGGTGAGGTGCTGGAACAGGCTGCCCAGAGAGGTTGTGGATGCCCCGTCCCTGGAGGTGTTCAAGACCAGACTGGATGGGGCCCTGGGCAGCCTGGTCTACTATTAGATGTGGAAGTTGGTGGCCTTGCATGTGGCAGGGGGATTGGAGATTCATGATTCCTGTGTCCAGTTCTGGGCCCCTCACTCCAAGAAAGACATTGAGGCCCTGGAGCGTGTTCAAAGAAGGGCAACAAAACTGGTGAGGGGTCTAGAACACAGGCTTATGAGGTGCGGCTGAGGGAGCTGGGATTATTCAGTTTGGAGAAGAGGAGGCTCAGGGGAGACCTTATTGCTCTCCATAACTACCTGAAGGGAGGTTGTAGCGAGCTGGGGATCGGCCTCTTCTCTCGTGTGACTGGTGATAGGACTAGGGGGAATGGTTTCAAGCTGCGCCAGGGAAGATTCAGACTGGATATTAGGAAATACTACTTCTCTGAAAGGGTGGTCAGGCACTGGAATGGGCTGCCCAGGGAAGTGGTGGACTCACCGACCCTGGAGCTGTTCAAGGAACGATTGGATGTTGTGTTGAGAGATATAGTTTAGCGAGAACCATGGGTGATAGATGGATGGTTGGACTGGATGATCTTATAGGTCTTTTCCAACCTTAGTGATTCTGTGATTCTGTGATTCTGTGATTCCCTCTCCAGCTGGCCAAGAGGAGGAGGAAGAATGCGGCACAGGACTACCTGGGCCAGAGCCTGCTCTAGCTACGGAGCCCGCAGGAGCCCCTGCGCTGGGAAGCTGTGAGGTTCATCGGTGAGCCACGAGACTTCCCCTGTCCCAGGCCCTCTGCGCTGCACCCGGGGAGCAGCTAGGGTCGCTGACGTGTGTTCCTAGGGCTCTTAGGGCAGCTTGTGAGGGATCAGCAGCAGGCCAAGAGAGAGTGCATCTACCATGGTGAGCCAGGCAGTGGGATGTTGGGGCAGCCAGTGGGCGACGTGCCTGTCCCCTGCTCCCTCCTGCCAGAGGGAAGAGCTGGGCGCCCTGCGGGTACACGGCCGGCTGTCAACGAGCCTCTGTTCCTCTGTTATCTCAGGCCTTCAGGGAGCGCAGCGAGACCCCAGTCCATCTGTCTCCTCGCTGGCCCTTCAGACACTGAAGATCCTGCAGGAAACGAGGCCATGTCCACCACGAGGAGACTTGGGGCAGCTCTTCTCCAGGCTCTGCAGTGCATGGAGGAGGTGGCGCTCTTCCCGGGCAGACAGCTGAGCGCCCTGGAAAGCTCCCGGCATCTCCTCCTACCCGCTGCTCAGCTCTGCAAATTAGTCTGACTTGATGAGAATCTCTGAATTTGCAGAAGCTCAGATCAGCAGCAGCACAGGCATACTTGCTCCTGCAAGAGGTGAAAGGATTCACCTAAAATATCCTTTTCACATGAAGCTGGATGAAATAATTGAAAGAAGAACTGATCACACAAGTCTCACAGAATCACAGAATTGCCAGGGTTGGAAGGGACCTCAAGGATCATGCATCTCCGACCCCCCTGCCACATGCAGGGCCACCAATCATCCCACCTCATGCTAGACCAGGCTGCCCAGGGCCCCATCCAATCTGCCCTTGAACACCTCCAGGGATGCACGGGGCATCCACAACCTCTCTGGGCAGCTGTTCCAGTACCTCACCACTCTCTCTGTAAAGAATTTCCCCCTGACATCCAACCTAAATCTCCCTTCCCTCAGCTTAAAACCATTTCCCCTTGTCCTGCTGTCACTCACCTTTTCCAAGAGTTGATTCCCCTCCTCTTTGTAGGCTCCCTTTAGGTACTGAAAGGCTGCAATGAGCTCACCCCGCAGCCTTCTTTTCTCTAGGCTGAACAAACCCAGCTCCTTCAGCCTGTCCTCATAGGGAAGTGCTCCAATCCCCTGATCATCTTGGTGGCTCTCCTCTGGACCCTCTCCAACAGCTCCCTGTCTTTCTTGTACTGGGGGCTCCAGACCTGGACGCAGTACTCCAGATGGGGCCTCACAAGAGCAGAGGAGAGAGGAACAATCACCTCCCTGTCCCTGCTGGCCACGCCTCTGCTGATGGAGCCCAGGATACCATTCGCCTTCCGAGCCGCAAGGGCACACTGCTAGCTCATATTAAGTTTTTCATCTATCAGGACCCCCAGGTCCTTCTCCACAGGGCTGCTCTCAAGGACCGCTCCTTCCAGTCTGTAGGGATGCCTGGGATTTCTCCGGCCCAAGTGCAAAACTCTGCACTTTGCCGTGTTGAACCGCATCAGGTTCACCCGGGCCCACCTTTCTAGTCTCTCGAGGTCCCTCTGAATGGCATCCTTTCCTTCAGCTGTGTCGACCTCACCACTCAGCTTGGTGTCGTCAGCAAACTTGCTGAGGGTGCACTCAATTCCATCATCGATGTCATTGATAAAGATGTTAAAGAGGACCGGTCCCAAGACAGACCCCTGGGGGACGCCACTCGTTACCGGCCTCCACCTGGACATAGAGCCATTGATGACCATCCTCTGTCTGCGGCCTTTCAACCAGTTTTTTATCCATTGAGTGGTCCACCCATCAAATCCACATCCCTCCAATTTGGAGATAAGGATGTGGTGGGGGACCATGTCAAAGGCTTTGCTCAAGTCCAGGTAAATGACATCAGTCGCCTTTCCCTTGTCCACCGATGCCGTCACTCCATCATAAAAGGCCACCAGATTGGTCAAGCATGACCTTCCTCTGGTGAAGCCGTGCTGGCTGTCACGGATCACACGCCCTTTCCTCATGTGATCAAGCATGTCATCCAGGATGATCTGTTCCATGATCTTCCCAGGCACAGAGGTGAGACTCACCGGCCTGTAGTTCCCGGGGTCCTCCTTGCTCCCTTTCTTGTAAATGGCAGTGACGTGACCCTTCCTCCAGTCATCCGGGACCACACCTGACAGCCACGACTTCTCAAATACGGTGGAGAGCGGCTCGGCAACCACCTCAGCCAGCTCCTTCAGAACCCTGGGATGCACGCCATCCGGCCCCATAGACTTGTACACATTCAGTCTCCTAATTAACCCCTTTTTAACCAACCCATCTGTTACCATCCACCCTGGTCAATTCAGTATAGCAAACTGCCTCATTCCTTTTAGCGCAAATTATGAGATGTATGAAGATTGAACAGAAAACAGAAAACCAACCTTCCTTGCGGAACAGTTCCTGCTTGCTTAGCAAGCCTATTAGCCACACAGGCCGTTCGGTAGCTCATTTGCTCCATCTTTTGGTAGAAGAAAGGACTGCTACGCTGTGCTCCAATTTACTTGAGCTTCACTCATCAAAGAGCAGTTTCCACACCTAAGCGCAATAGCTTTTCAGGTTAGAGTCTGCTCCTCATTTCAAGAGCTCAACAATAAGACAAAACAAAGAAAGAAGACTGCCCAGAGAAAACACAAAAGGGAACGGGATAAAATAGCATTTGCAGACAAGGCAAACGACCAGGGGAAAAGTCACATTTCACCCCTGGAACCTCAAGGTCAAGACTCCACAATCCTGGAAAACTCAATTCTCATTCTCCAGCCCTCGCAAGTGGACCGAAGAGAATTCCTCTAGTTCTGCCACAGCCTCCAACATTCCGTTTGCCGGTTTGAGCCATGGAAGAGGAAAAGCAAACGGTGCGGCCGGCAGACGTGATTCCGGCTCCCTCGTGATGGAACGCGAGCGGCAGTGCCGGTCGGTCTGGGGGTAGAGAACGATAAAAGCAGACTTTATTCAGTGGCAGTGTCTCCCGCAGAGACAGTGTGACATCTTTTATGCCCTATTACCCGTTGCTGATCTTTCCCTCACCTGGTTCCTCATTGCCTGAGTGCTTCAGGTTCACAAATCTTCCCAATGCTCAACTCAACACACGGAAACCAGCTACACATCAATTGTTGCTAGCTAAACATGTACTGCTAATTATTTAACTTCTGACATGTGCACATTCAGCACTCGGCCATTAGTTCTGGACATCTCGTTCTCGGATAGGGATAAGTTTGGAAGAAGGACAGAGGGAAGGATCCTGATGCCCACCTGCTGCATCCCAGCCTGCCCACAGAGTGAGACAATCCGGCCTTGTGTGGAGGCCCTGGCTGCCTTGATGGTTGTGAAGTCTGTTTTTCTTTTGCTGAGGGTCTCTTGTCCAAACAGAACAGCCTTACAACACGCTTTCTAGTCCACAATACTATAGCCATTCTATTCACAGCATTTTAAAACTAATTCTTGATTGCAAAACTGCAATAATCAGATAATTCAGCAACTGTATTTCTAAATTATGCTTCTAAAATATCTGGTGTTTCTACTTTTTCATATCAGCTATTTCTCAGGACAAGTTACAAAATACAAACACATTGTGCTCTACTTCTTCAGCTCAGTTCCCCCTTTTCAATATCTAATGCAGAAACAACATTCCATTCCCACAATTCCCACAATTTGTCCCTCTTTTCTTCTTTATGCATGGTTGATTTCTGCAATTTTTTTCTATGGTACAGTTGCATGGACATCTTCCTCTTCTTCCCTTTCTTCACTCCCCATCTCTTCTAAAACCATCATTTTATCCGAATATGGTGGTGGCTCCACTGGTGTTTGCTTCAATAGTGCTGTCTTGATCAATTGCTGTCCCAGTCCCCTCACACAGCAAGTGATGGCCATCAGGGTTCCTGCTACTACAACCAAAGAAGTAAATAGGGACACAATCATTCCTTTCCGTTTAGCAAACCAAGACTCCAGCCATCCGGGGATAGAAGTATTTATTCCTGAATTCTCTGCCAATTCATCGGCAAGGGTGGTAAGCCCTTGCAATGCCTTAGTTCTTGTGCCATGCGGAGCTGTGTTATTGGCCTTGCCTTGAAGATCTCCAGGCATGGGGCATCCACCACAACAGCAGGCAGCCTGTTCCAGTGCCTCACCACCTTCACTGTAGCAGATTTTTTTTCCTTATATCTAACCTAAATCTGCCCTCCCTGAGTTTCCCCAGGGAAGTGCTTGAATCACCATCCCTGGATGTGTTCAAAAGCCATTTGGATGTGGTGCTCAGGGACATGATTTAGCAGAGGGTTGTTAGTTAGGGTAGTATGGATAGGTCATGGTTGGACTCGATGATCTTTCAGGTCTTTTCCAACCTGAGTGATTCTATGATTCTATGACTCTATGGCAATAATGGAGCAACTGCGGGCACACGCTGGACTGGGATCCATTTCCCCCTTTGAGACAGATGGGACCCATCAGGCCAGGTGCCAAGCAAACCACCTCATGGGCAAAGAAATCAAAATTATTGTGATTGCAGCAGCCTCTCAGCCACGTATTTATGAGATGGGTTTTCCTGCTCCTTTCAATATCCCTTCCAATCCCCTGCCACTGAAGGGATAGTGGAAAATACAAGCTGTACACCCACTCCCTCTACTAAGCACCCTGGGACCCTCAAGTCCTTTTTGGTAGTCCTCAGGCTTCTGTCAGCAACTCCATCACTGCCGGCCTGAACTGTCACTAATGGATAACAATCAGAGGGGCGAACCAGACAAGGAAGGTTCCTAGAAATAACCCTGACCTGGGTGCCAAGGAGGCAGCACACCTCCCTGCTGTCCTTCTTGGCTGAGGCAGTCTCGAGCTGTGGAGTCAGCTGCCTCACCCTAGGAAACCTCATGGGTGGGCCTCCCACTGCATCCTCACGCACTTCTCCCTCAAGTCCCAGAGCCTCAAACCCATTACATAGGGGCACCGATGGAACCGAGGTAGGTCACGATGGGGGTTGCCGTGATGCCCAGCTGGGACCTGCTTCCACTCCTCCTCTTCCCTTAGTGCATACCAAACCCGTGTGTCATTTCTGTATTCCACAAGACACCACTCAGGGAAGGCACAGGGATTGCCAGAGCAGCAGTTCATCAGCAAGTCAAGGGGATGCAGGGAGTAGCACCTGGCTAAGTGGGGGATGCCAAAGCATTACCTTGGAAGCCTCGGGAACCAAGAGCAAGGAGGGCTTGCAGCCATCTGTCCCCAGGGTAGGACTTGCCTTCTCACAGCACAGCAGAGCAGGCTGTGGGCACTGCTGGGCACAGATCCCAAGGAGAATGCAGCCACTTTGGGAAGCAGTGCCAGACATTCTCACAGGCTGCAGTGGGCACAGCAGAGCAGAGCGGGACAGTCCTTTCCTGGGCAGTGCTGGGCCTGATGCACCCCAGGGTATGATTGGTCCTTTGGGCTGTCAGGGCACGCTGCTGGCTCACATGCGATTGGCCATTAACCAGAACCCCCAGAGCCCTTTCTGGGGGGCAGCTCTCCAGCCTCTCCTCCCGCTGTGTGTGCACAGAGCCAAGGCTGTCCCACTTGCTCTTGTTAACTTCATGTTGTTGGCGACTGCCCGGCCCTCCAATTTGTTAACATCTTTCTGCAGCTCCTCCCAGCTTAGTGTTGTTTGCAGATGTTACTGCAATGAGATTGAATCAAACCACACAGCAATCACACTTTCTAGTGTGTATAAATCTCAAGAAACACTGACAGGCATACCACTATCACGCTACTGAAACAAATCCAAGGATCTTTTCTCCCCCGAGTTCTTACTTCCATCTCTCACTTGCATAACAGAGCTTGCACTGAAGATGTTGTTGCCCATCCTTGTGACAGCGTGCACTGAGGTGGGACCACATGAAAATAAAGTGCTTTGATATCCAAAACACCTTGGGATGAGTAAAGAAGCTCAGCAGCTACTTGTGCCAGATGTAAATACTGACGGATCCAAGGGGCTGTTGCAGGGGTATAAAAGGCTGTGAGCACGTATGATAAAGGTCTCTGTCCTGCACAAGCAACGGAGCCCATGCTTAAGTTGCCACAAGCTGTCCCGGTTCTGTGCCCTCTCAGCTCCTGGTGCCCCCTCAGCCCCTCCCCACAGGACACTATGACGAGCTGAGAAGCTGAAACGCCTGCAGGTTCAGTGCAGCATTGCTCAGCAACAGCTAGAGACACTGCTGTGTTATCAACACTCTTTGTTTTTCTCCTAAAGCCAAAAGAGAGCACCAGATGCCAAAAAGGAAAACTCAACTCTGTCCCAGTGGAAACGGTGACACAGTTTAATTTTACCGGGGGGGATGCGGGGCTGAAGGGCTCTGAGAAGGACTCCCAGACCCCAGCGCTGCAGCTGGGGCAAATGCACACAGTGAAGTCGAGGGCTCCTTCCAGAACAAAACTGCCCCGATGGCTGCGGGGCTGTGGGCAAGCCCAGGGCAAGAGCGGGGGTTCTGGGTGGAGCCGGGCAGAATAGGGTGACATCACTGCCATCTTACAGTGGGACTCGTCCCCCTGAAGGCAGAGCTGGAACAGCAGGCCCATTTGCCGCTGTTCCCTCGTGTGCTTCAAGATAGAACAGCGACATTCAAGCCAACCCCGAGAGGCATGGCCAGAGAGACCTAGGGCATCCTGCAACCCCGGGGCCCAGCAGGGGCCCTATGAGGTGTGTGAGGTGCAGCCCCTGCAAGGGCCATTGGGCTCAGCTGAGGATCCTTCTGCCTCCGTCGTGTCACCGCAGGAGGAGGATCCCCTGAGCTACATCCACGCTTGCTGCACGTGCAGCCCCAGGTAGCGGGCACTCTGTGCTTCCCTGGCTGCCCCTGCCCGGCCGTGCCCTGAGGGTGCCGGGGTCCCCTGATGCCAGCACCTGTAACTCCCCTCCCTGTCTCAGGCACAGGCACAGAAGCTGAGCTTTCTGGCCTGCATCCGCACTGCCTGCACAGCCGCCCTCAAGGACAGCGAGGCTCATAAGCACCTGTGTGCCTGCACGTTGGAGGTGGCGCAGTGCATTGAGGCAAGGGGAGCAGCGGGAGCTGGGATGGGGTGCCTGGGCTCCGCGCACCAAACAGGATACACTGCAACGTCCCATCCTGCTGTGCCCACAGGTGCTGCTGCAGGAGGAGCCTGCCGAGTGCCTAGACGTGGAGCTGCGGCAGTAGGCCATGAGGTACCACCCCAGGCCAGCTTTGGCCAACGTGGTGGCACTGGTTCTGGCTGGGGGCCCTGAGCAGAGCATCACGCCTCTGCCCTCTCTCCCCTTGCAGCAGAGCACGGCTGCTTCCCGAGAAGGAGAAGAATGGTCTCCTGCACGCCTGCATCACCACTCTCCTCCATCTCCCTCGCCACGAGGATGACAAGGACCGGGATGCTGCATCCTGCATGGAGGTGAGCACGGGCTGAGCCCTGGGAATGCTTCCTGGGCATCACCATCCGGGATGCCCCTCTGCTGCCAGCAGGACACAGCAGGGATGGCTGCCCTGACCCCTGTCCTTCTTGCAGATCATGGAAGCCCTGCACCGCCTGCTGCAGGGGCTGGTGGGCAGCGCCAGCACCACTGTCCTCATGGAGCTGCAGAATATCTTGGAGGTCTGGCTGTGGCAAGGCTGGGATTTGCGGGGACGGTTCAAGGTTGTGAAGGGGGGATCCACGCAAGGTCCCCCCAGGGCCTGCTACAGGCAGAGGATGCTGGCCCGAGGCCGGCCCTTGTGGGGTCAGAGGGATGGGTGGGGAGCAGCGGGAGGGCGGCAGGGCTGCAGTAGGACAGGGACAAAAACACCCACCCCCCCTGCAGCTGGGGAGCGAGCGCAAGGACGACTGCCTCGTCCTGGGGGCACACCGGCAGCTTTTCTCTCCACAGCTCCTGCTGCCCATGTGCCAAGTGGCGGCCGTGGAGGAGAGGGCCGCAATGTGCATTGTCAGGCTGCTAGCCTTCACCAACACCTGCTCTTTGCCAGAGGTAGGCGCCCTGGTGTGCACAGCTCTGGGGACCACGTCCTGGCTCCCCAGCCGCAGCCCACCTGTCTCACCTGTCTCCAGGCTTGCACAGAGCTTGAGCTGGGCCCTGCTGCCTCGCTCAGCCATGCGCCTCTGCTGCCTCTCTCCCCAACTGTGCTCCTGCTTCATGGGAACCGCCATCTTCCAGCACAAGTGCCAGGAGAACCAACGCTTCCCTGTGCTGGGGAAGCTGGCCGGACACCTCATCCTGTGCTGCACCTCCATGGATGAGAGGACCAGAGATGAGGCGATGAAGGCTGTCTGTCAGCTTTTCACCTTCATCACCACCCCAAGTGAGAGGAGTTGCATTGGCCTAGGTCCCTCAGACCTCCAGGTGCCCAGGCCCCTCACTCACATTGTGTGCGCTCCTCTCCAGGATTGTGGCTGGAGCAGAAGGAGCCCAAAGTGCCACAGCTCTGGGAAAACCAGCTAGCTTTGCTCCACCAGGAGGCTTCCCATGAGAACAGAGCCACTAATATCTTCCAGGTACAAAGAGCAAACCCTGAGCCCACAGGAGAACCCAGGCCTGCAGTGTCAGAAAGAGTGCAGGCGCTTTCCCCGAGCAGCCCTGCTGCCCATAGGGCCTTCACACTCCGTATCCTCGCCATCACCCAGCCTAGCCCCTGCTCCCAGCTCTCTTGAGGCCCCGACACGGCTGAGCAGCCATGCAGGGGATGAGCCATTCCTCCTCTCCTTCTTCCCACAGGTCCTTCTGAAATACCTCCTGTACCCTGGAAGGATGAATGTCTTACTCATGACCACTGAGAGGATGACAGCGCCGAGCCTCCACAGCACCGATCTGGCTGCCCACATGATAGATGTGCTCGCAGCAGAGGCTTGCTTCCCTCCACAGCAGGTGGCAACCTGCTACTGTCACAGCTCCAGCCCTCGGGGCTCTGCTCCATCCCTGGCACTGGCACCGCGCTTGACCGACAGGCAGCAGCGGGGATGGCAGCAGGGCCCCGCTCCGGTGCCATCCCATTCTCACTTGTGTCCCCCTCCAGCTGTGAAAGATCATGAAGACCATCTACAACAGCCTGCCTTCCACCAAAGACAAGGCAGCTCTCAAAAGCCTGGGCAGGGCCCTGCTCGTGCTGACCAGCAAATTCCCAAAGGAGACGGTTAGCAGCCTGCTGGTCTGCTCCCCCACCTGCACCAGGTACGGGGCCCACAGCCCTCAGGGCTCCTCTCCCTTCCCTTCTCCACCCCACGGCCGTCAGCCAGGCGAGGGCAGCCATGACAACAGCCCTGGGGAACCTGCAGGCTCACTGTCACCATGTGGAAGGAAATGCTCTCAGAGCCCCCAGCCATGGAGAAGGCGCTGCAGAAGCTGCTCCGAGTGCTGATAAACCATTCTCAGCAGTACTCGTCACCATTCATCAAGGACTGACCACGTGTCCTTGCCCTGGCCGTGAGTTCCTCACTCAGCCAGCTGAGCCTGAGTCCCCGCTCCCCTCCCCTGTCCACCTGCAAGCCTTCTCCCTGCCCTGACATCTGACCTGCCTGGAGCTCTCGCGCTCTCCCTCCCCCTCCCTTCCTCCATCCCTACAGTTGTAGAGATGGGATAGAAACCTGGGGGACGGGGCAAGAATCGTATCCGGGTGCTTTCTGCAGGCAGCAAGGACCCTACCTGAAATACTCCAGCTGCCTCTGGTCCTGAAGGAGGCCCAGGCCATCTTCCCAAAGCTCTTCCTGGCCCTCCTCCTGCAAGCATCCTTCACCACCAAGCTGACGCAGCAGGAGGTGGAGATCATCTGGGAGGAGCACCAGCAGCACCAGCTCACTCCCATCACGTGCCACATCCCCGTCCCCCCGCTGCACCCAGGGCCCCGCTGCTGGGGCTCCCGCTGTGACTCGCACCCTTCTCCACCTGCAGGTCCGCGGTGCAGGACTTGAAGGTGCTGCTCTGCAGCGTGGGCCTCCAGAGGCAGATGGAGGCCATCCAGGAGCAGGGCTGGGACGCGCTCCTCAGCACCGTCACCCAGCTCCAGGGCGTGCAGGTGGTGGCTAGAACTCCTTCCTTGGGGTGCCAGGGGGTCCCCAGTTCTTGGATAAAGTGCTGCCATAGCCTGTGGCCCCTGCGGCACTGGCAAGAGGGCTGCACAGCCACAGCTGTGTCCCCCTGGCTCGGGGCTCATGGTGCCTTCTTATCCTGCCAGGGCCATGAGGGAACTGCCTGGTGCTCTGTGTGACCCCATCTTCCACCAGCTGGCTGAGCTGCTCAGCAATAGCTTCTACTCCTGGGAGATGGTGGCGATGGTCTTCCTCATTGAGGTGAGCAACAGCTGCAGAAGCAGCCAACTTGAGGCTGCAAGGCCATTGCTGGCACGAGCCCTGCTGCCTCCCTTGGGGCCAGGCTTGGCTGTGCCCTGCTGTCTTTCCCCAAGCAGATTGTTGGATCCAGCACTAAGAGCCGCATGTATTGCAGATGCTGGAGTGCGTGGACCTCACCACAGAGCTGCACCACATCCCAAAACTCTTCACCACCTATCTGCAGAGCCAGAGCGTGGACATGAAGCAGCTGGTGCTCAGGGGCATCCTGCAGCTCAGCAAGAGGCAGGACACGGTGAGCAGGGGCGGCCGGGAATGCCACAGGTGCTGCAGGTTGGGCTGGGCCTGCCTGCCCCAGGGCCGTAGCAGGACCACCTACAGCTCAGCTCCTCTCCAGGCAGTGAGGAGCTGGTGCTCTCTGCCTATCCCATCACTGCCTGCTATCGTCGGGGCTGGCACTGGAGCTGTTTTGACCTCACTGTGCTTGCATCTGTACCTAGAGGAAGGCGTCTTTTTCCCGCAGACAAGGCCAGTGATCATCTTCCTGCTGTGCATCATGGAGCAGCTGCAGGATGCAGACAGCAACATCCGAGCCCTACCAATACTCAGCACCCTGCTGCAGCTCCTGGATGGGGCTAAGATCAGCCTCATGGCTCTGGAGCTGTCCGGCAAGCTGCCAGCACTCTTTAATGACGTAAGGGTGGAAGGGAGCCCAGAACACGAGGGATGTGGGTTTGAGCCCAGCGTGCCCATTCCTGCTGCCCTGTGACAGCGCACCAGGGGACTTTCTGGCCGGTCTGCAGTTCCAGGCGCTGCGTGCCCCTGGGCAGACTTTCTGCAGGGCAGAGCTTGCACACTTTAAAGCAGTTCTGGGGCCATCCTCAAGATATCAGCTCTTTGAAAGGGTAGATAACAGGACAAGGGGAAATGGTTTTAAGTTGAGGGAAGGAAGATTTAGGTTGGATGTCAGGGGGAAGTTCTTTGCAGAGAGAGAGGTGAGGTGCTGGAACAGGCTGCCCAGAGAGGTTGTGGATGCCCCGTCCCTGGAGGTGTTCAAGACCAAACTGGATGGGGCCCTGGGCAGCCGGGTCTACTATTAGATGTGGAAGTTGGTGGCCTTGCATGTGGCAGGGGGATTGGAGATTCATGATTCCTGTGTCCAGTTCTGGGCCCCTCACTACAAGAAAGACATTGAGGCCCTGGAGCGTGTTCAAAGAAGGGCAACAAAACTGGTGAGGGGTCTGGAGCACAGGCCTTATGAGGAGCGGCTGAGGGAGCTGGGATTGTTCAGTCTGGAGAAGAGGAGGCTCAGGGGAGACCTTCTTGCTCTCTAGAACTACCTGAAGGGAGGTTGTAGCGAGCTGGGCGTCGGCCTCTTCTCTCGGGTAACTGGTGATGGGACTAGGGGGAATGGTTTCAAGCTGCGCCAGGGAAGATTCAGACTGGATGTTAGGAAATACTACTTCTCTGAAAGGGTGGTCAGGCACTGGAATGGGCTGCCCAGGGAGGTGGTGGACTCACCGACCCTGGAGCTGTTCAAGGAACGATTGGATGTTGTGTTGAGGGATATAGTTTAGCGAGAACCATGGGTGATAGGGGGATGGTTGGACTGGATGATCTTATAGGTCTTTTCCAACCTTAGTGATTCTGTGATTCTGTGATTCTGTGATTCTGTGATCCTTGAGGTCCCTTCCAACCTTGGCCATTCTGTCATTCTGTGATCTGCCTGCAGCCTCTCAGCTCAGAGATTCTGCCCCCACTTCACTGATGGTGATGGCCCTGCTTGCCCAAGCATGGAGGTTGGGCTGCTGACACTGACATCCTTCCTTTCTTCCTTCCTACTCTGCAGGCGTCCAGCACTGTGTGACAGCTCTCCATCGACCTTTTTTTTGGAAATGCTGAGCTTTGTGGAGGCCCAAGGGAAGAGGAAGATGCAGAAGGAGGTGTGCAGGAACCTGGTCCTGCTGTATCTGCAGCTGCACGATGAGAAAGACAGCGTGGCCAAGGTGGGGATTGCACTCATTTGGGGGAGGGCGATGCTACTCCTGTGGTGCCCCCCAAACACCAAGAGCATTGCAGCCCATGGCAGCATCAGCCCCTGCTGCTGCATCCTCCCTGTGGAGGAGCTCCGGGGGACGCGGGCTTTGCTGCTGCTTGGGCTGCGGTGCCAGCTCATCTGTTTGGCACGCCTCCCAGAAAGCCCTCCTTGGTGCTGCACGGTTCCTGCGCTGGAGGTGGCTGGAGCACCTGGTACCGACAGCGCAGTTCTGGCAGATCGGTGAGTGCCTGCTATGCATATTCCCACATCCCAGGACAGGGTCGGGACCACCCTGCGCTGACCCTGCACTCTTCCCTCTCCAGCTGGCCAAGAGGAGGAGGAAGAATGCGGCACAGGACTACCTGGGCCAGAGCCTGCTCTAGCTACGGAGCCCGCAGGAGCCCCTGCGCTGGGAAGCTGTGAGGTTCATCGGTGAGCCACGAGACTGAGCTTCCCCTGTCCCAGGCCCTCTGCGCTGCACCCGGGGAGCAGCTAGGGTGGCTGACGGGGTGTGTGTTCCTAGGGCTCTTAGGGCAGCTTGTGAGGGATCAGCAGCAGGCCAAGAGAGAGTGCATCTACCATGGTGAGCCAGGCAGTGGGATGTTGGGGCAGCCAGTGGGCGACGTGCCTGTCCCCTGCTCCCTCCTGCCAGAGGGAAGAGCTGGGCGCCCTGCGGGTACACGGCCGGCTGTCAACGAGCCTCTGTTCCTCTGTTATCTCAGGCCTTCAGGGAGCGCAGCGAGACCCCAGTCCATCTGTCTCCTCGCTGGCCCTTCAGACACTGAAGATCCTGCAGGAAACGAGGCCATGTCCACCACGAGGAGACTTGGGGCAGCTCTTCTCCAGGCTCTGCAGTGCATGGAGGAGGTGGCGCTCTTCCCGGGCAGACAGCTGAGCGCCCTGGAAAGCTCCCGGCATCTCCTCCTACCCGCTGCTCAGCTCTGCAAATTAGTCTGACTTGATGAGAATCTCTGAATTTGCAGAAGCTCAGATCAGCAGCAGCACAGGCATACTTGCTCCTGCAAGAGGTGAAAGGATTCACCTAAAATATCCTTTTCACATGAAGCTGGATGAAATAATTGAAAGAAGAACTGATCACACAAGTCTCACAGAATCACAGAATTGCCAGGGTTGGAAGGGACCTCAAGGATCATGCATCTCCGACCCCCCTGCCACATGCAGGGCCACCAGTCATCCCACCTCATGCTAGACCAGGCTGCCCAGGGCCCCATCCAATCTGCCCTTGAACACCTCCAGGGATGCACGGGGCATCCACAACCTCTCTGGGCAGCTGTTCCAGTACCTCACCACTCTCTCTGTAAAGAATTTCCCCCTGACATCCAACCTAAATCTCCCTTCCCTCAGCTTAAAACCATTTCCCCTTGTCCTGCTGTCACTCACCCTTTCCAAGAGTTGATTCCCCTCCTCTTTGTAGGCTCCCTTTAGGTACTGAAAGGCTGCAATGAGCTCACCCCGCAGCCTTCTTTTCTCTAGGCTGAACAAACCCAGCTCCTTCAGCCTGTCCTCATAGGGGAGGTGCTCCAATCCCCTGATCATCTTGGTGGCTCTCCTCTGGACCCTCTCCAACAGCTCCCTGTCTTTCTTGTACTGGGGGCTCCAGACCTGGACGCAGTACTCCAGATGGGGCCTCACAAGAGCAGAGGAGAGAGGAACAATCACCTCCCTGTCCCTGCTGGCCACGCCTCTGCTGATGGAGCCCAGGATACCATTCGCCTTCCGAGCCGCAAGGGCACACTGCTAGCTCATATTAAGTTTTTCATCTATCAGGACCCCCAGGTCCTTCTCCACAGGGCTGCTCTCAAGGACCGCTCCTTCCAGTCTGTAGGGATGCCTGGGATTTCTCCGGCCCAAGTGCAAAACTCTGCACTTTGCCGTGTTGAACCGCATCAGGTTCACCCGGGCCCACCTTTCTAGTCTCTCGAGGTCCCTCTGAATGGCATCCTTTCCTTCAGCTGTGTCGACCGCACCACTCAGCTTGGTGTCGTCAGCAAACTTGCTGAGGGTGCACTCAATTCCATCATCGATGTCATTGATAAAGATGTTAAAGAGGACCGGTCCCAAGACAGACCCCTGGGGGACGCCACTCGTTACCGGCCTCCACCTGGACATAGAGCCATTGATGACCACCCTCTGTCTGCGGCCTTTCAACCAGTTTTTTATCCATTGAGTGGTCCACCCATCAAATCCACATCCCTCCAATTTGGAGATAAGGATGTGGTGGGGGACCATGTCAAAGGCTTTGCTCAAGTCCAGGTAAATGACATCAGTCGCCTTTCCCTTGTCCACCGATGCCGTCACTCCATCATAAAAGGCCACCAGATTGGTCAAGCATGACCTTCCTCTGGTGAAGCCGTGCTGGCTGTCACGGATCACACGCCCTTTCCTCATGTGATCAAGCATGTCATCCAGGATGATCTGTTCCATGATCTTCCCAGGCACAGAGCTGAGACTCACCGGCCTGTAGTTCCCGGGGTCCTCCTTGCTCCCTTTCTTGTAAATGGCAGTGACGTGACCCTTCCTCCAGTCATCCGGGACCACACCTGACAGCCACGACTTCTCAAATATGCTGGAGAGCGGCTCGGCAACCACCTCAGCCAGCTCCTTCAGAACCCTGGGATGCACGCCATCCGGCCCCATAGACTTGTACACATTCAGTCTCCTAATTAACCCCTTTTTAACCAACCCATCTGTTACCATCCACCCTGGTCAATTCAGTATAGCAAACTGCCTCATTCCTTTTAGCGCAAATTATGAGATGTATGAAGATTGAACAGAAAACAGAAAACCAACCTTCCTTGCAGAACAGTTCCTGCTTGCTTAGCAAGCCTATTAGCCACACAGGCCGTTCGGTAGCTCGTTTGCTCCATCTTTTGGTAGAAGAAAGGACTGCAACGCTGTGCTCCAATTTACTTGAGCTTCACTCATCAAAGAGCAGTTTCCACACCTAAGCGCAATAGCTTTTCAGGTTAGAGTCTGCTCCTCATTTCAAGAGCTCAGCACTAAGACAAAACAAAGAAAGAAGACTGCCCAGAGAAAACACAAAAGGGAACGGGATAAAATAGCATTTGCAGACAAGGCAAACGACCAGGGGAAAAGTCCCACTTCACCCCTGGAACCTCAAGGTCAAGACTCCACAATCCTGGAAAACTCAATTCTCATTCTCCAGCCCTCGCAAGTGGACCGAAGAGAATTCCTCTAGTTCTGCCATAGCCTCCAACATTCCGTTTGCCGGTTTGAGCCATGGAAGAGGAAAAGCAAACGGTGCGGCCGGCAGACGTGATTCCGGCTCCCTCGTGACGGAACGCGAGCGGCAGTGCCGGTCGGTCTGGGGGTAGAGAACGATAAAAGCAGACTTTATTCAGTGGCAGTGTCTCCCGCAGAGACAGTGTGACATCTTTTATGCCCTATTACCCGTTGCTGATCTTTCCCTCGCCTGGTTCCTCATTGCCTGAGTGCTTCAGGTTCACAAATCTTCCCAATGCTCAACTCAACACACGGAAACCAGCTACACATCAATTGTTGCTAGCTGAACATGTACTGCTAATTATTTAACTTCTGACATGTGCACATTCAGCACTCGGCCATTAGTTCTGGACATCTCGTTCTCGGATAGGGATAAGTTTGGAAGAAGGACAGAGGGAAGGATCCTGATGCCCACCTGCTGCATCCCAGCCTGCCCACAGAGTGAGACAATCCGGCCTTGTGTGGAGGCCCTGGCTGCCTTGATGGTTGTGAAGTCTGTTTTTCTTTTGCTGAGGGTCTCTTGTCCAAACAGGACAGCCTTACAACACGCTTTCTAGTCCACAATACTATAGCCATTCTATTCACAGCATTTTAAAACTAATTCTTGATTGCAAAACTGCAATAATCAGATAATTCAGCAACTGTATTTCTAAATTATGCTTCTAAAATATCTGGTGTTTCTACTTTTTCATATCAGCTATTTCTCGGGACACGTTACAAAATACAAACACATTGTGCTCTACTTCTTCAGCTCAGTTCCCCCTTTTCAATATCTAATGCAGAAACAACATTCCATTCCCACAATTCCCACAATTTGTCCCTCTTTTCTTCTTTATGCATGGTTGATTTCTGCAATTTTTTTCTATGGTACAGTTTCATGGACATCTTCCTCTTCTTCCCTTTCTTCACTCCCCATCTCTTCTAAAACCATCATTTTATCCGAATATGGTGGTGGCTCCACTGGTGTTTGCTTCAATAGTGCTGTCTTGATCAATTGCTGTCCCAGTCCCCTCACACAGCAAGTGATGGCCATCAGGGTTCCTGCTACTACAACCAAAGAAGTAAATAGGGACACAATCATTCCTTTCCGTTTAGCAAACCAAGACTCCAGCCATCCAGGGATAGAAGTATTTATTCCTGAATTCTCTGCCAATTCATCGGCAAGGGTGGTAAGCCCTTGCAATGCCTTAGTTCTTGTGCCATGCGGAGCTGTGTTATTGGCCTTGCCTTGAAGATCTCCAGGCATGGGGCATCCACCACAACAGCAGGCAGCCTGTTCCAGTGCCTCACCACCTTCACTGTAGCAGATTTTTTTTCCTTATATCTAACCTAAATCTGCCCTCCCTGAGTTTCCCCAGGGAAGTGCTTGAATCACCATCCCTGGATGTGTTCAAAAGCCATTTGGATGTGGTGCTCAGGGACATGATTTAGCAGAGGGTTGTTAGTTAGGGTAGTATGGATAGGTCAGGGTTGGACTCGATGATCTTTCAGGTCTTTTCCAACCTGAGTGATTCTATCATTCTATGACTCTATGGCAATAATGGAGCAACTGCGGGTACACGCTGGACTGGGATCCATTTCCCTCTTTGAGACAGATGGGACCCATCAGGCCAGGTGCCAAGCAAACCACCTCATGGGCAAAGAAATCAAAATTATTGTGATTGCAGCAGCCTCTCAGCCACATATTTATGAGATGGGTTTTCCTGCTCCTTTCAATATCCCTTCCAATCCCCTGCCACTGAAGGGATAGTGGAAAATACAAGCTGTACACCCACTCCCTCTACTAAGCACCCTGGGACCCTCAAGTCCTTTTTGGTAGTCCTCAGGCTTCTGTCAGCAACTCCATCACTGCCGGCCTGAACTGTCACTAATGGATAACAATCAGAGGGGCGAACCAGACAAGGAAGTTTCCTAGAAATAACCCTGACCTGGGTGCCAAGGAGGCAGCACACCTCCCTGCTGTCCTTCTTGGCTGAGGCAGTCTCGAGCTGTGGAGTCAGCTGCCTCACCCTAGGAAACCTCATGGGTGGGCCTCCCACTGCATCCTCACGCACTTCTCCCTCAAGTCCCAGAGCCTCAAACCCATTACATAGGGGCACCGATGGAACCGAGGTAGGTCACGATGGGGGTTGCCGTCATGCCCAGCTGGGACCTGCTTCCACTCCTCCTCTTCCCTTAGTGCATACCAAACCCGTGTGTCATTTCTGTATTCCACAAGACACCACTCAGGGAAGGCACAGGGATTGCCAGAGCAGCAGTTCATCAGCAAGTCAAGGGGATGCAGGGAGTAGCACCTGGCTAAGTGGGGGATGCCAAAGCATTACCTTGGAAGCCTCGGGAACCAAGAGCAAGGAGGGCTTGCAGCCATCTGTCCCCAGGGTAGGACTTACCTTCTCACAGCAAAGCAGAGCAGGCTGTGGGCACTGCTGGGCACAGATCCCAAGGAGAATGCAGCCACTTTGGGAAGCAGTGCCAGACATTCTCACAGGCTGCAGTGGGCACAGCAGAGCAGAGCGGGACAGTCCTTTCCTGGGCAGTGCTGGGCCTGATGCACCCCAGGGTATGATTGGTCCTTTGGGCTGTCAGGGCACGCTGCTGGCTCACATGCGATTGGCCATTAACCAGAACCCCCAGAGCCCTTTCTGGGGGGCAGCTCTCCAGCCTCTCCTCCCGCTGTGTGTGCACAGAGCCAAGGCTGTCCCACTTGCTCTTGTTAACTTCATGTTGTTGGCGACTGCCCGGCCCTCCAATTTGTTAACATCTTTCTGCAGCTCCTCCCAGCTTAGTGTTGTTTGCAGATGTTACTGCAATGAGATTGAATCAAACCACACAGCAATCACACTTTCTAGTGTGTATAAATCTCAAGAAACACTGACAGGCATACCACTATCACGCTACTGAAACAAATCCAAGGATCTTTTCTCCCCTGAGTTCTTACTTCCATCTCTCACTTGCATAACAGAGCTTGCACTGAAGATGTTGTTGCCCATCCTTGTGACAGCGTGCACTGAGGTGGGACCACATGAAAATAAAGTGCTTTGATATCCAAAACACCTTGGGATGAGTAAAGAAGCTCAGCAGCTACTTGTGCCAGATGTAAATACTGACGGATCCAAGGGGCTGTTGCAGGGGTATAAAAGGCTGTGAGCACGTATGATAAAGGTCTCTGTCCTGCACAAGCAACGGAGCCCATGCTTAAGTTGCCACAAGCTGTCCCGGTTCTGTGCCCTCTCAGCTCCTGGTGCCCCCTCAGCCCCTCCCCACAGGACACTATGACGAGCTGAGAAGCTGAAACGCCTGCAGGTTCAGTGCAGCATTGCTCAGCAACAGCTAGAGACACTGCTGTGTTATCAACACTCTTTGTTTTTCTCCTAAAGCCAAAAGAGAGCACCAGATGCCAAAAAGGAAAACTCAACTCTGTCCCAGTGGAAACGGTGACACAGTTTAATTTTACCGGGGGAGATGCGGGGCTGAAGGGCTCTGAGAAGGACTCCCAGACCCCAGCGCTGCAGCTGGGGCAAATGCACACAGTGAAGTCGAGGGCTCCTTCCAGAACAAAACTGCCCCGATGGCTGCGGGGCTGTGGGCAAGCCCAGGGCAAGAGCGGGGGTTCTGGGTGGAGCCGGGCAGAATACGGTGACATCACTGCCATCTTACAGTGGGACTCGTCCCCCTGAAGGCAGAGCTGGAACAGCAGGCGCATTTGCCGCTGTTCCCTCTTGTGCTTCAAGATAGAACAGAGACATTCAAGCCAACCCCGAGAGGCATGGCCAGAGAGACCTAGGGCATCCTGCAACCCCGGGGCCCAGCAGGGGCCCTATGAGGTGTGTGAGGTGCAGCCCCTGCAAGGGCCATTGGGCTCAGCTGAGGATCCTTCTGCCTCCGTCGTGTCACCGCAGGAGGAGGATCCCCTGAGCTACATCCACGCTTGCTGCACGTGCAGCCCCAGGTAGCGGGCACTCTGTGCTTCCCTGGCTGCCCCTGCCCGGCCGTGCCCTGAGGGTGCCGGGGTCCCCTGATGCCAGCACCTGTAACTCCCCTCCCTGTCTCAGGCACAGGCACAGAAGCTGAGCTTTCTGGCCTGCATCCGCACTGCCTGCACAGCCGCCCTCAAGGACAGCGAGGCTCATAAGCACCTGTGTGCCTGCACGTTGGAGGTGGCGCAGTGCATTGAGGCAAGGGGAGCAGCGGGAGCTGGGATGGGGTGCCTGGGCTCCGCACACCAAACAGGATACACTGCAACGTCCCATCCTGCTGTGCCCACAGGTGCTGCTGCAGGAGGAGCCTGCCGAGTGCCTAGACGTGGAGCTGCGGCAGTAGGCCATGAGGTACCACCCCAGGCCAGCTTTGGCCAACGTGGTGGCACTGGTTCTGGCTGGGGGCCCTGAGCAGAGCATCACGCCTCTGCCCTCTCTCCCCTTGCAGCAGAGCACGGCTGCTTCCCGAGAAGGAGAAGAATGGTCTCCTGCACGCCTGCATCAGCGCTGTCCTCCATCTCCCTCGCCACGAGGATGACAAGGACCGGGATGCTGCATCCTGCATGGAGGTGAGCACGGGCTGAGCCCTGGGAATGCTTCCTGGGCATCACCATCCGGGATGCCCCTCTGCTGCCAGCAGGACACAGCAGGGATGGCTGCCCTGACCCCTGTCCTTCTTGCAGATCATGGAAGCCCTGCACCGCCTGCTGCAGGGGCTGGTGGGCAGCGCCAGCACCACTGTCCTCATGGAGCTGCAGAATATCTTGGAGGTCTGGCTGTGGCAAGGCTGGGATTTGCGGGGACGGTTCAAGGTTGTGAAGGGGGGATCCACGCAAGGTCCCCCCAGGGCCTGCTACAGGCAGAGGATGCTGGCCCGAGGCCGGCCCTTGTGGGGTCAGAGGGATGGGTGGGGAGCAGCGGGAGGGCGGCAGGGCTGCAGTAGGACAGGGACAAAAACACCCACCCCCCCTGCAGCTGGGGAGCGAGCGCAAGGACGACTGCCTCGTCCTGGGGGCACACCGGCAGCTTTTCTCTCCACAGCTCCTGCTGCCCATGTGCCAAGTGGCGGCCGTGGAGGAGAGGGCCGCAACGTGCATTGTCAGGCTGCTAGTCTTCACCAACACCTGCTCTTTGCCAGAGGTAGGCGCCCTGGTGTGCACAGCTCTGGGGACCACGTCCTGGCTCCCCAGCCGCAGCCCACCTGTCTCACCTGTCTCCAGGCTTGCACAGAGCTTGAGCTGGGCCCTGCTGCCTCGCTCAGCCATGCGCCTCTGCTGCCTCTCTCCCCAACTGTGCTCCTGCTTCATGGGAACCGCCATCTTCCAGCACAAGTGCCAGGAGAACCAACGCTTCCCTGTGCTGGGGAAGCTGGCCGGACACCTCATCCTGTGCTGCACCTCCATGGATGAGAGCACCAGAGATGAGGCGATGAAGGCTGTCTGTCAGCTTTTCACCTTCATCACCACCCCAAGTGAGAGGAGTTGCATTGGCCTAGGTACCTCAGACCTCCAGGTGCCCAGGCCCCTCACTCACATTGTGTGCGCTCCTCTCCAGGATTGTGGCTGGAGCAGAAGGAGCCCAAAGTGCCACAGCTCTGGGAAAACCAGCTAGCTTTGCTCCACCAGGAGGCTTCCCATGAGAACAGAGCCACTAATATCTTCCAGGTACAAAGAGCAAACCCTGAGCCCACAGGAGAACCCAGGCCTGCAGTGTCAGAAAGAGTGCAGGCGCTTTCCCCGAGCAGCCCTGCTGCCCATAGGGCCTTCACACTCCGTATCCTCGCCATCACCCAGCCTAGCCCCTGCTCCCAGCTCTCTTGAGGCCCCGACACGGCTGAGCAGCCATGCAGGGGATGAGCCATTCCTCCTCTCCTTCTTCCCACAGGTCCTTCTGAAATACCTCCTGTACCCTGAAAGGATGAATGTCTTACTCATGACCACTGAGAGGATGACAGCGCCGAGCCTCCACAGCACCGATCTGGCTGCCCACATGATAGATGTGCTCGCAGCAGAGGCTTGCTTCCCTCCACAGCAGGTGGCAACCTGCTACTGTCACAGCTCCAGCCCTCGGGGCTCTGCTCCATCCCTGGCACTGGCACCGCGCTTGACCGACAGGCAGCAGCAGGGATGGCAGCAGGGCCCCGCTCCGGTGCCATCCCATTCTCACTTGTGTCCCCCTCCAGCTGTGAAAGATCATGAAGACCATCTACAACAGCCTGCCTTCCACCAAAGACAAGGCAGCTCTCAAAAGCCTGGGCAGGGCCCTGCTCGTGCTGACCAGCAAATTCCCAAAGGAGACGGTTAGCAGCCTGCTGGTCTGCTCCCCCACCTGCACCAGGTACGGGGCCCACAGCCCTCAGGGCTCCTCTCCCTTCCCTTCTCCACCCCACGGCCGTTAGCCAGGAGAGGGCAGCCATGACAACAGCCCTGGGGAACCTGCAGGCTCACTGTCACCATGTGGAAGGAAATGCTCTCAGAGCCCCCAGCCATGGAGAAGGCGCTGCAGAAGCTGCTCCGAGTGCTGATAAACCATTCTCAGCAGTACTCGTCACCATTCATCAAGGACTGGCCACGTGTCCTTGCCCTGGCCGTGAGTTCCTCACTCAGCCAGCTGAGCCTGAGTCCCCGCTCCCCTCCCCTGTCCACCTGCAAGCCTTCTCCCTGCCCTGACATCTGACCTGCCTGGAGCTCTCGCGGTCTCCCTCCCCCTCCCTTCCTCCATCCCTACAGTTGTAGAGATGGGATAGAAACCTGGGGGACGGGGCAAGAATCGTATCCGGGTGCTTTCTGCAGGCAGCAAGGACCCTACCTGAAATACTCCAGCTGCCTCTGGTCCTGAAGGAGGCCCAGGCCATCTTCCCAAAGCTCTTCCTGGCCCTCCTCCTGCAAACATCCTTCACCACCAAGCTGACGCGGCAGGAGGTGGAGATCATCTGGGAGGAGCACCAGCAGCACCAGCTCACTCCCATCACGTGCCACATCCCCGTCCCCCCGCTGCACCCAGGGCCCCGCTGCTGGGGCTCCCGATGTGACTCGCACCCTTCTCCACCTGCAGGTCCGCGGTGCAGGACTTGAAGGTGCTGCTCTGCAGCGTGGGCCTCCAGAGGCAGATGGAGGCCATCCAGGAGCAGGGCTGGGACGCGCTCCTCAGCACCGTCACCCAGCTCCAGGGCGTGCAGGTGGTGGCTAGAACTCCTTCCTTGGGGTGCCAGGGGGTCCCCAGTTCTTGGATAAAGTGCTGCCATAGCCTGTGGCCCCTGCGGCATTGGCAAGAGGGCTGCACAGCCACAGCTGTGTCCCCCTGGCTCGGGGCTCATGGTGCCTTCTTATGCTGCCAGGGCCATGAGGGAACTGCCTGGTGCTCTGTGTGACCCCATCTTCCACCAGCTGGCTGAGCTGCTCAGCAATAGCTTCTACTCCTGGCAGATGGTGGCGATGGTCTTC
Organism: Lophura swinhoii; assembly: GCA_030408155.1. Lineage (NCBI taxonomy): Eukaryota > Metazoa > Chordata > Aves > Galliformes > Phasianidae > Lophura > Lophura swinhoii. The sequence goes on from CM059459.1 coordinate 247,466, forward strand.
CTCATTCAGGTGAGCAACAGCTGCAGAAGCAGCCAACTTGAGGCTGCAAGGCCATTGCTGGCACGAGCCCTGCTGCCTCCCTTGGGGCCAGGCTTGGCTGTGCCCTGCTGTCTTTCCCCAAGCAGATTGTTGGATCCAGCACTAAGAGCCGCATGTATTGCAGATGCTGGAGTGCGTGGACCTCACCACAGAGCTGCACCACATCCCAAAACTCTTCACCACCTATCTGCAGAGCCAGAGCGTGGACATGAAGCAGCTGGTGCTCAGGGGCATCCTGCAGCTCAGCAAGAGGCAGGACACGGTGAGCAGGGGCGGCCGGGAATGCCACAGGTGCTGCAGGTTGGGCTGGGCCTGCCTGCCCCAGGGCTGTAGCAGGACCACCTACAGCTCAGCTCCTCTCCAGGCAGTGAGGAGCTGGTGCTCTCTGCCTATCCCATCACTGCCTGCTATCGTCAGGGCTGGCACTGGAGCTGTTTTGACCTCACTGTGCTTGCATCTGTACCTAGAGGAAGGTGTCTTTTTCCCGCAGACAAGGCCAGTGATCATCTTCCTGCTGTGCATCATGGAGCAGCTGCAGGATGCAGACAGCAACATCCGAGCCCTACCAATACTCAGCACCCTGCTGCAGCTCCTGGATGGGGCTAAGATCAGCCTCATGGCTCTGGAGCTGTCCGGCAAGCTGCCAGCACTCTTTAATGACGTAAGGGTGGAAGGGAGCCCAGAACACGAGGGATGTGGGTTTGAGCCCAGCGTGCCCATTCCTGCTGCCCTGTGACAGCGCACCAGGGGACTTCCTGGCCGGTCTGCAGTTCCAGGCGCTGCGTGCCCCTGGGCAGACTTTCTGCAGGGCAGAGCTTGCACACTTTAGAGCAGTTCTGGGGCCATCCTCAAGATATCAACTCTTTGAAAGGGTAGATAACCAGGACAAGGGGAAATGGTTTTAAGTTGAGGGAAGGAAGATTTAGGTTGGATGTCAGGGGGAAGTTCTTTGCAGAGAGAGAGGTGAGGTGCTGGAACAGGCTGCCCAGAGAGGTTGTGGATGCCCCGTCCCTGGAGGTGTTCAAGACCAAACTGGATGGGGCCCTGGGCAGCCTGGTCTACTATTAGATGTGGAAGTTGGTTTGGTGGCCTTGCATGTGGCAGGGGGATTGGAGATTCATGATTCCTGTGTCCAGTTCTGGGCCCCTCACTCCAAGAAAGACATTGAGGCCCTGGAGCGTGTTCAAAGAAGGGCAACAAAACTGGTGAGGGGTCTGGAGCACAGGCCTTATGAGGAGCGGCTGAGGGAGCTGGGATTGTTCAGTCTGGAGAAGAGGAGGCTCAGGGGAGACCTTCTTGCTCTCTAGAACTACCTGAAGGGAGGTTGTAGCGAGCTGGGCGTCGGCCTCTTCTCTCGGGTAACTGGTGATGGGACTAGGGGGAATGGTTTCAAGCTGCGCCAGGGAAGATTCAGACTGGATGTTAGGAAATACTACTTCTCTGAAAGGGTGGTCAGGCACTGGAATGGGCTGCCCAGGGAGGTGGTGGACTCACCGACCCTGGAGCTGTTCAAGGAACGATTGGATGTTGTGTTGAGGGATATAGTTTAGCGAGAACCATGGGTGATAGGGGGATGGTTGGACTGGATGATCTTATAGGTCTTTTCCAACCTTAGTGATTCTGTGATTCTGTGATTCTGTGATTCTGTGATCCCCTGTGGTCCCTTCCAACCTTGGCCATTCTGTCATTCTGTGATCTGCCTGCAGCCTCTCAGCTCAGAGATTCTGCCCCCACTTCACTGATGGTGATGGCCCTGCTTGCCCAAGCATGGAGGTTGGGCTGCTGACACTGACATCCTTCCTTTCTTCCTTCCTACTCTGCAGGCGTCCAGCACTGTGTGACAGCTCTCCATCGACCTTTTTTTTGGAAATGCTGAGCTTTGTGGAGGCCCAAGGGAAGAGGAAGATGCAGAAGGAGGTGTGCAGGAACCTGGTCCTGCTGTATCTGCAGCTGCACGATGAGAAAGACAGCGTGGCCAAGGTGGGGATTGCACTCATTTGGGGGAGGGCGATGCTACTCCTGTGGTGCCCCCCAAACACCAAGAGCATTGCAGCCCATGGCAGCATCAGCCCCTGCTGCTGCATCCTCCCTGTGGAGGAGCTCCGGGGGACGCGGGCTTTGCTGCTGCTTGGGCTGCGGTGCCATCTCATCTGTTTGGCAGGCCTCCCAGAAAGCCCTCCTTGGTGCTGCACGGTTCCTGCGCTGGAGGTGGCTGGAGCACCTGGTACCGACAGCGCAGTTCTGGCAGATCGGTGAGTGCCTGCTATGCATATTCCCACATCCCAGGACAGGGTCGGGACCACCCTGCGCTGACCCTGCACTCTTCCCTCTCCAGCTGGCCAAGAGGAGGAGGAAGAATGCGGCACAGGACTACCTGGGCCAGAGCCTGCTCTAGCTACGGAGCCCGCAGGAGCCCCTGCGCTGGGAAGCTGTGAGGTTCATCGGTGAGCCACGAGACTGAGCTTCCCCTGTCCCAGGCCCTCTGCGCTGCACCCAGGGAGCAGCTAGGGTGGCTGACGGGGTGTGTGTTCCTAGGGCTCTTAGGGCAGCTTGTGAGGGATCAGCAGCAGGCCAAGAGAGAGTGCATCTACCATGGTGAGCCAGGCAGTGGGATGTTGGGGCAGCCAGTGGGCGACGTGCCTGTCCCCTGCTCCCTCCTGCCAGAGGGAAGAGCTGGGCGCCCTGCGGGTACACGGCCGGCTGTCAACGAGCCTCTGTTCCTCTGTTATCTCAGGCCTTCAGGGAGCGCAGCGAGACCCCAGTCCATCTGTCTCCTCGCTGGCCCTTCAGACACTGAAGATCCTGCAGGAAACGAGGCCATGTCCACCACGAGGAGACTTGGGGCAGCTCTTCTCCAGGCTCTGCAGTGCATGGAGGAGGTGGCGCTCTTCCCGGGCAGACAGCTGAGCGCCCTGGAAAGCTCCCGGCATCTCCTCCTACCCGCTGCTCAGCTCTGCAAATTAGTCTGACTTGATGAGAATCTCTGAATTTGCAGAAGCTCAGATCAGCAGCAGCACAGGCATACTTGCTCCTGCAAGAGGTGAAAGGATTCACCTAAAATATCCTTTTCACATGAAGCTGGATGAAATAATTGAAAGAAGAACTGATCACACAAGTCTCACAGAATCACAGAATTGCCAGGGTTGGAAGGGACCTCAAGGATCATGCATCTCCGACCCCCCTGCCACATGCAGGGCCACCAGTCATCCCACCTCATGCTAGACCAGGCTGCCCAGGGCCCCATCCAATCTGCCCTTGAACACCTCCAGGGATGCACGGGGCATCCACAACCTCTCTGGGCAGCTGTTCCAGTACCTCACCACTCTCTCTGTAAAGAATTTCCCCCTGACATCCAACCTAAATCTCCCTTCCCTCAGCTTAAAACCATTTCCCCTTGTCCTGCTGTCACTCACCCTTTCCAAGAGTTGATTCCCCTCCTCTTTGTAGGCTCCCTTTAGGTACTGAAAGGCTGCAATGAGCTCACCCCGCAGCCTTCTTTTCTCTAGGCTGAACAAACCCAGCTCCTTCAGCCTGTCCTCATAGGGGAGATGCTCCAATCCCCTGATCATCTTGGTGGCTCTCCTCTGGACCCTCTCCAACAGCTCCCTGTCTTTCTTGTACTGGGGGCTCCAGACCTGGACGCAGTACTCCAGATGGGGCCTCACAAGAGCAGAGGAGAGAGGAACAATCACCTCCCTGTCCCTGCTGGCCACGCCTCTGCTGATGGAGCCCAGGATACCATTCGCCTTCCGAGCCGCAAGGGCACACTGCTAGCTCATATTACGTTTTTCATCTATCAGGACCCCCAGGTCCTTCTCCACAGGGCTGCTCTCAAGGACCGCTCCTTCCAGTCTGTAGGGATGCCTGGGATTTCTCCGGCCCAAGTGCAAAACTCTGCACTTTGCCGTGTTGAACCGCATCAGGTTCACCCGGGCCCACCTTTCTAGTCTCTCGAGGTCCCTCTGAATGGCATCCTTTCCTTCAGCTGTGTCGACCGCACCACTCAGCTTGGTGTCGTCAGCAAACTTGCTGAGGGTGCACTCAATTCCATCATCGATGTCATTGATAAAGATGTTAAAGAGGACCGGTCCCAAGACAGACCCCTGGGGGACGCCACTCGTTACCGGCCTCCACCTGGACATAGAGCCATTGATGACCACCCTCTGTCTGCGGCCTTTCAACCAGTTTTTTATCCATTGAGTGGTCCACCCATCAAATCCACATCCCTCCAATTTGGAGATAAGGATGTGGTGGGGGACCATGTCAAAGGCTTTGCTCAAGTCCAGGTAAATGACATCAGTCGCCTTTCCCTTGTCCACCGATGCCGTCACTCCATCATAAAAGGCCACCAGATTGGTCAAGCATGACCTTCCTCTGGTGAAGCCGTGCTGGCTGTCACGGATCACACGCCCTTTCCTCATGTGATCAAGCATGTCATCCAGGATGATCTGTTCCATGATCTTCCCAGGCACAGAGGTGAGACTCACCGGCCTGTAGTTCCCGGGGTCCTCCTTGCTCCCTTTCTTGTAAATGGCAGTGACGTGACCCTTCCTCCAGTCATCCGGGACCACACCTGACAGCCACGACTTCTCAAATATGCTGGAGAGCGGCTCGGCAACCACCTCAGCCAGCTCCTTCAGAACCCTGGGATGCACGCCATCCGGCCCCATAGACTTGTACACATTCAGTCTCCTAATTAACCCCTTTTTAACCAACCCATCTGTTACCATCCACCCTGGTCAATTCAGTATAGCAAACTGCCTCATTCCTTTCAGCACAAATTATGAGATGTATGAAGATTGAACAGAAAACAGAAAACCAACCTTCCTTGCAGAACAGTTCCTGCTTGCTTAGCAAGCCTATTAGCCACACAGGCCGTTCGGTAGCTCGTTTGCTCCATCTTTTGGTAGAAGAAAGGACTGCAACGCTGTGCTCCAATTTACTTGAGGTTCACTCATCAAAGAGCAGTTTCCACACCTAAGCGCAATAGCTTTTCAGGTTAGAGCCTGCTCCTCATTTCAAGAGCTCAGCACTAAGACAAAACAAAGAAAGAAGACTGCCCAGAGAAAACACAAAAGGGAACGGGATAAAATAGCATTTGCAGACAAGGCAAACGACCAGGGGAAAAGTCCCACTTCACCCCTGGAACCTCAAGGTCAAGACTCCACAATCCTGGAAAACTCAATTCTCATTCTCCAGCCCTCGCAAGTGGACCGAAGAGAATTCCTCTAGTTCTGCCATAGCCTCCAACATTCCGTTTGCCGGTTTGAGCCATGGAAGAGGAAAAGCAAACGGTGCGGCCGGCAGACGTGATTCCGGCTCCCTCGTGACGGAACGCGAGCGGCAGTGCCGGTCGGTCTGGGGGTAGAGAACGATAAAAGCAGACTTTATTCAGTGGCAGTGTCTCCCGCAGAGACAGTGTGACATCTTTTATGCCCTATTACCCGTTGCTGATCTTTCCCTCGCCTGGTTCCTCATTGCCTGAGTGCTTCAGGTTCACAAATCTTCCCAATGCTCAACTCAACACACGGAAACCAGCTACACATCAATTGTTGCTAGCTGAACATGTACTGCTAATTATTTAACTTCTGACATGTGCACATTCAGCACTCGGCCATTAGTTCTGGACATCTCGTTCTCGGATAGGGATAAGTTTGGAAGAAGGACAGAGGGAAGGACCCTGATGCCCACCTGCTGCATGCCAGCCTGCCCACAGAGTGAGACAATCCGGCCTTGTGTGGAGGCCCTGGCTGCCTTGATGGTTGTGAAGTCTGTTTTTCTTTTGCTGAGGGTCTCTTGTCCAAACAGAACAGCCTTACAACACGCTTTCTAGTCCACAATACTATAGCCATTCTATTCACAGCATTTTAAAACTAATTCTTGATTGCAAAACTGCAATAATCAGATAATTCAGCAACTGTATTTCTAAATTATGCTTCTAAAATATCTGGTGTTTCTACTTTTTCATATCAGCTATTTCTCGGGACACGTTACAAAATACAAACACATTGTGCTCTACTTCTTCAGCTCAGTTCCCCCTTTTCAATATCTAATGCAGAAACAACATTCCATTCCCACAATTCCCACAATTTGTCCCTCTTTTCTTCTTTATGCATGGTTGATTTATGCAATTTTTTTCTATGGTACAGTTTTTCATGGACAACTTCCTCTTCTTCCCTTTCTTCACTCCCCATCTCCTCTAAAACCATCATTTTATCCGAATATGGTGGTGGCTCCACTGGTGTTTGCTTCAGTAGTGCTGTCTTGATCAATTGCTGTCCCAGTCCCCTCACACAGCAAGTGATGGCCATCAGGGTTCCTGCTACTACAACCAAAGAAGTAAATAGGGACACAATCATTCCTTTCCGTTTAGCAAACCAAGACTCCAGCCATCCAGGGATAGAAGTATTTATTCCTGAATTCTCTGCCAATTCATCGGCAAGGGTGGTAAGCCCTTGCAATGCCTTAGTTCTTGTGCCATGCGGAGCTGTGTTATTGGCCTTGCCTTGAAGATCTCCAGGCATGGGGCATCCACCACAACAGCAGGCAGCCTGTTCCAGTGCCTCACCACCTTCACTGTAGCAGATTTTTTTTCCTTATATCTAACCTAAATCTGCCCTCCCTGAGTTTCCCCAGGGAAGTGCTTGAATCACCATCCCTGGATGTGTTCAAAAGCCATTTGGATGTGGTGCTCAGGGACATGATTTAGCAGAGGGTTGTTAGTTAGGGTAGTATGGATAGGTCATGGTTGGACTCGATGATCTTTAAGGTCTTTTCCAACCTGAGTGATCCTATGATTCTATGACTCTATGGCAATAATGGAGCAACTGCGGGCACACGCTGGACTGGGATCCATTTCCCCCTTTGAGATGGATGGGACCCATCAGGCCAGGTGCCAAGCAAACCACCTCATGGGCAAAGAAATCAAAATTATTGTGATTGCAGCAGCCTCTCAGCCACATATTTATGAGATGGGTTTTCCTGCTCCTTTCAATATCCCTTCCAATCCCCTGCCACTGAAGGGATAGTGGAAAATACAAGCTGTACACCCACTCCCTCTACTAAGCACCCTGGGACCCTCAAGTCCTTTTTGGTAGTCCTCAGGCTTCTGTCAGCAACTCCATCACTGCCGGCCTGAACTGTCACTAATGGATAACAATCAGAGGGGCGAACCAGACAAGGAAGGTTCCTAGAAATAACCCTGACCTGGGTGCCAAGGAGGCAGCACACCTCCCTGCTGTCCTTCTTGGCTGAGGCAGTCTCGAGCTGTGGAGTCAGCTGCCTCACCCTAGGAAACCTCATGGGTGGGCCTCCCACTGCATCCTCACGCACTTCTCCCTCAAGTCCCAGAGCCTCAAACCCATTACATAGGGGCACCGATGGAACCGAGGTAGGTCACGATGGGGGTTGCCGTCATGCCCAGCTGGGACCTGCTTCCACTCCTCCTCTTCCCTTAGTGCATACCGAACCCGTGCGTCATTTCTGTATTCCACAAGACACCACTCAGGGAAGGCACAGGGATTGCCAGAGCAGCAGTTCATCAGCAAGTCAAGGGGATGCAGGGAGTAGCACCTGGCTAAGTGGGGGATGCCAAAGCATTACCTTGGAAGCCTCGGGAACCAAGAGCAAGGAGGGCTTGCAGCCATCTGTCCCCAGGGTAGGACTTGCCTTCTCACAGCGCAGCAGAGCAGGCTGTGGGCACTGCTGGGCACAGATCCCAAGGAGAATGCAGCCACTTTGGGAAGCAGTGCCACACATTCTCACAGGCTGCAGTGGGCACAGCAGAGCAGAGCGGGACAGTCCTTTCCTGGGTAGTGCTGGGCCTGATGCACCCCAGGCTATGATTGGTCCTTTGGGCTGTCAGGGCACGCTGCTGGCTCACATGCGATTGGCCATTAACCAGAACCCCCAGAGCCCTTTCTGGGGGGCAGCTCTCCAACCTCTCCTCCCGCTGTGTGTGCACAGAGCCAAGGCTGTCCCACTTGCTCTTGTTAACTTCATGTTGTTGGCGACTGCCCGGCCCTCCAATTTGTTAACATCTTTCTGCAGCTCCTCCCAGCTTAGTGTTGTTTGCAGATGTTACTGCAATGAGATTGAATCAAACCACACAGCAATCACACTTTCTAATGTGTATAAATCTCAAGAAACACTGACAGGCATACCAGTATCACGCTACTGAAACAAATCCAAGGATCTTTTCTCCCCTGAGTTCTTACTTCCATCTCTCACTTGCATAACAGAGCTTGCACTGAAGATGTTGTTGCCCATCCTTGTGACGGCGTGCACTGAGGTGGGACCACATGAAAATAAAGTGCTTTGATATCCAAAACACCTTGGGATGAGTAAAGAAGCTCAGCAGCTACTTGTGCCAGATGTAAATACTGACGGATCCAAGGGGCTGTTGCAGGGGTATAAAAGGCTGTGAGCACGTATGATAAAGGTCTCTGTCCTGCACAAGCAACGGAGCCCATGCTTAAGTTGCCACAAGCTGTCCCGGTTCTGTGCCCTCTCAGCTCCTGGTGCCCCCTCAGCCCCTCCCCACAGGACACTATGACGAGCTGAGAAGCTGAAACGCCTGCAGGTTCAGTGCAGCATTGCTCAGCAACAGCTAGAGACACTGCTGTGTTATCAACACTCTTTGTTTTTCTCCTAAAGCCAAAAGAGAGCACCAGATGCCAAAAAGGAAAACTCAACTCTGTCCCAGTGGAAACGGTGACACAGTTTAATTTTACCGGGGGAGATGCGGGGCTGAAGGGCTCTGAGAAGGACTCCCAGACCCCAGCGCTGCAGCTGGGGCAAATGCACACAGTGAAGTCGAGGGCTCCTTCCAGAACAAAACTGCCCCGATGGCTGCGGGGCTGTGGGCAAGCCCAGGGCAAGAGGGGGGGTTCTGGGTGGAGCCGGGCAGAATAGGGTGACATCACTGCCATCTTACAGTGGGACTCGTCCCCCTGAAGGCAGAGCTGGAACAGCAGGCGCATTTGCCGCTGTTCCCTCTTGTGCTTCAAGATAGAACAGAGACATTCAAGCCAACCCCGAGAGGCATGGCCAGAGAGACCTAGGGCATCCTGCAACCCCGGGGCCCAGCAGGGGCCCTATGAGGTGTGTGAGGTGCAGCCCCTGCAAGGGCCATTGGGCTCAGCTGAGGATCCTTCTGCCTCCGTCGTGTCACCGCAGGAGGAGGATCCCCTGAGCTACATCCACGCTTGCTGCACGTGCAGCCCCAGGTAGCGGGCACTCTGTGCTTCCCTGGCTGCCCCTGCCCGGCCGTGCCCTGAGGGTGCCAGGGTCCCCTGATGCCAGCACCTGTAACTCCCCTCCCTGTCTCCGGCACAGGCACAGAAGCTGAGCTTTCTGGCCTGCATCCGCGCTGCCTGCACAGCCGCCCTCAAGGACAGCGAGGCTCATAAGCACCTGTGTGCCTGCACGTTGGAGGTGGCGCAGTGCATTGAGGTAAGGGGAGCAGCGGGAGCTGGGATGGGGTGCCTGGGCTCCGCGCACCAAACAGGATACACTGCAACGTCCCATCCTGCTGTGCCCACAGGTGCTGCTGCAGGAGGAGCCTGCCGAGTGCCTAGACGTGGAGCTGCGGCAGTAGGCCATGAGGTACCACCCCAGGCCAGCTTTGGCCAACGTGGTGGCACTGGTTCTGGCTGGGGGCCCTGAGCAGAGCATCACGCCTCTGCCCTCTCTCCCCTTGCAGCAGAGCACGGCTGCTTCCCGAGAAGGAGAAGAATGGTCTCCTGCACGCCTGCATCACCACTCTCCTCCATCTCCCTCGCCACGAGGATGACAAGGACCGGGATGCTGCATCCTGCATGGAGGTGAGCACGGGCTGAGCCCTGGGAATGCTTCCTGGGCATCACCATCCGGGATGCCCCTCTGCTGCCAGCAGGACACAGCAGGGATGGCTGCCCTGACCCCTGTCCTTCTTGCAGATCATGGAAGCCCTGCACCGCCTGCTGCAGGGGCTGGTGGGCAGCGCCAGCACCACTGTCCTCATGGAGCTGCAGAATATCTTGGAGGTCTGGCTGTGGCAAGGCTGGGATTTGCGGGGACGGTTCAAGGTTGTGAAGGGGGGATCCACGCAAGGTCCCCCCAGGGCCTGCTACAGGCAGAGGATGCTGGCCCGAGGCCGGCCCTTGTGGGGTCAGAGGGATGGGTGGGGAGCAGCGGGAGGGCGGCAGGGCTGCAGTAGGACAGGGACAAAAACACCCACCCCCCTGCAGCTGGGGAGCGAGCGCAAGGACGACTGCCTCGTCCTGGGGGCACACCGGCAGCTTTTCTCTCCACAGCTCCTGCTGCCCATGTGCCAAGTGGCGGCCGTGGAGGAGAGGGCCGCAACGTGCATTGTCAGGCTGCTAGCCTTCACCAACACCTGCTCTTTGCCAGAGGTAGGCGCCCTGGTGTGCACAGCTCTGGGGACCACGTCCTGGCTCCCCAGCCGCAGCCCACCTGTCTCACCTGTCTCCAGGCTTGCACAGAGCTTGAGCTGGGCCCTGCTGCCTCGCTCAGCCATGTGCCTCTGCTGCCTCTCTCCCCAACTGTGCTCCTGCTTCATGGGAACCGCCATCTTCCAGCACAAGTGCCAGGAGAACCAACGCTTCCCTGTGCTGGGGAAGCTGGCCGGACACCTCATCCTGTGCTGCACCTCCATGGATGAGAGCACCAGAGATGAGGCGATGAAGGCTGTCTGTCAGCTTTTCACCTTCATCACCACCCCAAGTGAGAGGAGTTGCATTGGCCTAGGTCCCTCAGACCTCCAGGTGCCCAGGCCCCTCACTCACATTGTGTGCGCTCCTCTCCAGGATTGTGGCTGGAGCAGAAGGAGCCCAAAGTGCCACAGCTCTGGGAAAACCAGCTAGCTTTGCTCCACCAGGAGGCTTCCCATGACAACAGAGCCACTAATATCTTCCAGGTACAAAGAGCAAACCCTGAGCCCACAGGAGAACCCAGGCCTGCAGTGTCAGAAAGAGTGCAGGCGCTTTCCCCGAGCAGCCCTGCTGCCCATAGGGCCTTCACACTCCGTATCCTCGCCAGCACCCAGCCTAGCCCCTGCTCCCAGCTCTCTTGAGGCCCCGACACGGCTGAGCAGCCATGCAGGGGATGAGCCATTCCTCCTCTCCTTCTTCCCACACGTCCTTCTGAAATACCTCCTGTACCCTGAAAGGATGAATGTCTTACTCATGACCATTGAGAGGATGACAGCGCCGAGCCTCCACAGCACCGATCTGGCTGCCCACATGATAGATGTGCTCGCAGCAGAGGCTTGCTTCCCTCCACAGCAGGTGGCAACCTGCTACTGTCACAGCTCCAGCCCTCGGGGCTCTGCTCCATCCCTGGCACTGGCACCGCGCTTGACCGACAGGCAGCAGCGGGGATGGCAGCAGGGCCCCGCTCCGGTGCCATCCCATTCTCACTTGTGTCCCCCTCCAGCTGTGAAAGATCATGAAGACCATCTACAACAGCCTGCCTTCCACCAAAGACAAGGCAGCTCTCAAAAGCCTGGGCAGGGCCCTGCTCGTGCTGACCAGCAAATTCCCAAAGGAGACGGTTAGCAGCCTGCTGGTCTGCTCCCCCACCTGCACCAGGTACGGGGCCCACAGCCCTCAGGGCTCCTCTCCCTTCCCTTCTCCACCCCACGGCCGTCAGCCAGGCGAGGGCAGCCATGACAACAGCCCTGGGGAACCTGCAGGCTCACTGTCACCATGTGGAAGGAAATGCTCTCAGAGCCCCCAGCCATGGAGAAGGCGCTGCAGAAGCTGCTCCGAGTGCTGATAAACCATTCTCAGCAGTACTCGTCACCATTCATCAAGGACTGGCCACGTGTCCTTGCCCTGGCCGTGAGTTCCTCACTCAGCCAGCTGAGCCTGAGTCCCCGCTCCCCTCCCCTGTCCACCCGCAAGCCTTCTCCCTGCCCTGACATCTGACCTGCCTGGAGCTCTCGCGCTCTCCCTCCCCCTCCCTTCCTCCATCCCTACAGTTGTAGAGATGGGATAGAAACCTGGGGGACGGGGCAAGAATCGTATCCGGGTGCTTTCTGCAGGCACCAAGGACCCTACCTGAAATACTCCAGCTGCCTCTGGTCCTGAAGGAGGCCCAGGCCATCTTCCCAAAGCTCTTCCTGGCCCTCCTCCTGCAAGCATCCTTCACCACCAAGCTGACGCAGCAGGAGGTGGAGATCATCTGGGAGGAGCACCAGCAGCACCAGCTCACTCCCATCACGTGCCACATCCCCGTCCCCCCGCTGCACCCAGGGCCCCGCTGCTGGGGCTCCCGCTGTGACTCGCACCCTTCTCCACCTGCAGGTCCGCGGTGCAGGACTTGAAGGTGCTGCTCTGCAGCGTGGGCCTCCAGAGGCAGATGGAGGCCATCCAGGAGCAGGGCTGGGACGCGCTCCTCAGCACCGTCACCCAGCTCCAGGGCGTGCAGGTGGTGGCTAGAACTCCTTCCTTGGGGTGCCAGGGGGTCCCCAGTTCTTGGATAAAGTGCTGCCATAGCCTGTGGCCCCTGCGGCACTGGCAAGAGGGCTGCACAGCCACAGCTGTGTCCCCCTGGCTCGGGGCTCATGGTGCCTTCTTATCCTGCCAGGGCCATGAGGGAACTGCCTGGTGCTCTGTGTGACCCCATCTTCCACCAGCTGGCTGAGCTGCTCAGCAATAGCTTCTACTCCTGGCAGATGGTGGCGATGGTCTTCCTCATTCAGGTGAGCAACAGCTGCAGAAGCAGCCAACTTGAGGCTGCAAGGCCATTGCTGGCACGAGCCCTGCTGCCTCCCTTGGGGCCAGGCTTGGCTGTGCCCTGCTGTCTTTCCCCAAGCAGACTGTTGGATCCAGCACTAAGAGCCGCATGTATTGCAGATGCTGGAGTGCGTGGACCTCACCACAGAGCTGCACCACATCCTGAAACTCTTCACCACCTATCTGCAGAGCCAGAGCGTGGACATGAAGCAGCTGGTGCTCAGGGGCATCCTGCAGCTCAGCAAGAGGCAGGACACGGTGAGCAGGGGCGGCCGGGAATGCCACAGGTGCTGCAGGTTGGGCTGGGCCTGCCTGCCCCAGGGCTGTAGCAGGACCACCTACAGCTCAGCTCCTCTCCAGGCAGTGAAGAGCTGGTGCTCTCTGCCTATCCCATCACTGCCTGCTATCGTCGGGGCTGGCACTGGAGCTGTTTTGACCTCACTGTGCTTGCATCTGTACCTAGAGGAAGGCGTCTTTTTCCCGCAGACAAGGCCAGTGATCATCAGTGATCCTGCTGTGCATCATGGAGCAGCTGCAGGATGCAGACAGCAACATCCGAGCCCTACCAATACTCAGCACCCTGCTGCAGCTCCTGGATGGGGCTAAGATCAGCCTCATGGCTCTGGAGCTGTCCGGCAAGCTGCCAGCACTCTTTAATGACGTAAGGGTGGAAGGGAGCCCGGAACACGAGGGATGTGGGTTTGAGCCCAGCGTGCCCATTCCTGCTGCCCTGTGACAGCGCACCAGGGGACTTCCTGGCCGGTCTGCAGTTCCAGGTGCTGCGTGCCCCTGGGCAGACTTTCTGCAGGGCAGAGCTTGCACACTTTAGAGCAGTTCTGGGGCCATCCTCAAGATATCAACTCTTTGAAAGGGTAGATAACAGGACAAGGGGAAATGGTTTTAAGTTGAGGGAAGGAAGATTTAGGTTGGATGTCAGGGGGAAGTTCTTTGCAGAGAGAGAGGTGAGGTGCTGGAACAGGCTGCCCAGAGAGGTTGTGGATGCCCCGTCCCTGGAGGTGTTCAAGACCAGACTGGATGGGGCCCTGGGCAGCCTGGTCTACTATTAGATGTGGAAGTTGGTGGCCTTGCATGTGGCAGGGGGATTGGAGATTCATGATTCCTGTGTCCAGTTCTGGGCCCCTCACTACAAGAAAGACATTGAGGCCCTGGAGCGTGTTCAAAGAAGGGCAACAAAACTGGTGAGGGGTCTGGAGCACAGGCCTTATGAGGAGCGGCTGAGGAAGCTGGGATTGTTCAGTCTGGAGAAGAGGAGGCTCAGGGGAGACCTTCTTGCTCTCTAGAACTACCTGAAGGGAGGTTGTAGCGAGCTGGGGATCGGCCTCTTCTCTCGTGTGACTGGTGATAGGACTAGGGGGAATGGTTTCAAGCTGCGCCAGGGAAGATTCAGACTGGATATTAGGAAATACTACTTCTCTGAAAGGGTGGTCAGGCACTGGAATGGGCTGCCCAGGGAAGTGGTGGACTCACCGACCCTGGAGCTGTTCAAGGAACGTTTGGATGTTGTGTTGAGAGATATAGTTTAGCGAGAACCATGGGTGATAGATGGATGGTTGGACTGGATGATCTTATAGGTCTTTTCCCACCTTAGTGATTCTGTGATTCTGTGATTCTGTGATTCCCTCTCCAGCTGGCCAAGAGGAGGAGGAAGAATGCGGCACAGGACTACCTGGGCCAGAGCCTGCTCTAGCTACGGAGCCCGCAGGAGCCCCTGCGCTGGGAAGCTGTGAGGTTCATCGGTGAGCCACGAGACTGAGCTTCCCCTGTCCCAGGCCCTCTGCGCTGCACCCGGGGAGCAGCTAGGGTCGCTGACGGGGTGTGTGTTCCTAGGGCTCTTAGGGCAGCTTGTGAGGGATCAGCAGCAGGCCAAGAGAGAGTGCATCTACCATGGTGAGCCAGGCAGTGGGATGTTGGGGCAGCCAGTGGGCGACGTGCCTGTCCCCTGCTCCCTCCTGCCAGAGGGAAGAGCTGGGCGCCCTGCAGGTACACGGCTGTCAACGAGCCTCTGTTCCTCTGTTATCTCAGGCCTTCAGGGAGCGCAGCGAGACCCCAGTCCATCTGTCTCCTCGCTGGCCCTTCAGACACTGAAGATCCTGCAGGAAACGAGGCCATGTCCACCACGAGGAGACTTGGGGCAGCTCTTCTCCAGGCTCTGCAGTGCATGGAGGAGGTGGCGCTCTTCCCGGGCAGACAGCTGAGCGCCCTGGAAAGCTCCCGGCATCTCCTCCTACCCGCTGCTCAGCTCTGCAAATTAGTCTGACTTGATGAGAATCTCTGAATTTGCAGAAGCTCAGATCAGCAGCAGCACAGGCATACTTGCTCCTGCAAGAGGTGAAAGGATTATTCTAAAATATCCTTTTCACATGAAGCTGGATGAAATAATTGAAAGAGGAACTGATCACACAAGTCTCACAGAATCACAGAATTGCCGGGGTTGGAAGGGACCTCAAGGATCATGCATCTCCAACCCCCCTGCCACATGCAGGGCCACCAATCATCCCACCTCATGCTAGACCAGGCTGCCCAGGGCCCCATCCAATCTGCCCTTGAACACCTCCAGGGATGCACGGGGCATCCACAACCTCTCTGGGCAGCTGTTCCAGTACCTCACCACTCTCTCTGTAAAGAATTTCCCCCTGACATCCAACCTAAATCTCCCTTCCCTCAGCTTAAAACCATTTCCCCTTGTCCTGCTGTCACTCACCCTTTCCAAGAGTTGATTCCCCTCCTCTTTGTAGGCTCCCTTTAGGTACTGAAAGGCTGCAATGAGCTCACCCCGCAGCCTTCTTTTCTCTAGGCTGAACAAACCCAGCTCCTTCAGCCTGTCCTCATAGGGGAGGTGCTCCAATCCCCTGATCATCTTGGTGGCTCTCCTCTGGACCCTCTCCAACAGCTCCCTGTCTTTCTTGTACTGGGGGCTCCAGACCTGGACGCAGTACTCCAGATGGGGCCTCACAAGAGCAGAGGAGAGAGGAACAATCACCTCCCTGTCCCTGCTGGCCACGCCTCTGCTGATGGAGCCCAGGATACCATTCGCCTTCCGAGCCGCAAGGGCACACTGCTAGCTCATATTACGTTTTTCATCTATCAGGACCCCCAGGTCCTTCTCCACAGGGCTGCTCTCAAGGACCGCTCCTTCCAGTCTGTAGGGATGCCTGGGATTTCTCCGGCCCAAGTGCAAAACTCTGCACTTTGCCGTGTTGAACCGCATCAGGTTCACCCGGGCCCACCTTTCTAGTCTCTCGAGGTCCCTCTGAATGGCATCCTTTCCTTCAGCTGTGTCGACCGCACCACTCAGCTTGGTGTCGTCAGCAAACTTGCTGAGGGTGCACTCAATTCCATCATCGATGTCATTGATAAAGATGTTAACGAGGACCGGTCCCAAGACAGACCCCTGGGGGACGCCACTCGTTACCGGCCTCCACCTGGACATAGAGCCATTGATGACCACCCTCTGTCTGCGGCCTTTCAACCAGTTTTTTATCCATTGAGTGGTCCACCCATCAAATCCACATCCCTCCAATTTGGAGATAAGGATGTGGTGGGGGACCATGTCAAAGGCTTTGCTCAAGTCCAGGTAAATGACATCAGTCGCCTTTCCCTTGTCCACCGATGCCGTCACTCCATCATAAAAGGCCACCAGATTGGTCAAGCATGACCTTCCTCTGGTGAAGCCGTGCTGGCTGTCACGGATCACACGCCCTTTCCTCATGTGATCAAGCATGTCATCCAGGATGATCTGTTCCATGATCTTCCCAGGCACAGAGGTGAGACTCACCGGCCTGTAGTTCCCGGGGTCCTCCTTGCTCCCTTTCTTGTAAATGGCAGTGACGTGACCCTTCCTCCAGTCATCCGGGACCACACCTGACAGCCACGACTTCTCAAAAATGATGGAGAGCGGCTCGGCAACCACCTCAGCCAGCTCCTTCAGAACCCTGGGGTGCACGCCATCCGGCCCCATAGACTTGTACACATTCAGTCTCCTAATTAACCCCTTTTTAACCAACCCATCTGTTACCATCCACCCTGGTCAATTCAGTATAGCAAACTGCCTCATTCCTTTCAGCGCAAATTATGAGATGTATGAAGATTGAACAGAAAACAGAAAACCAACCTTCCTTGCAGAACAGTTCCTGCTTGCTTAGCAAGCCTATTAGCCACACAGGCCGTTCGGTAGCTCGTTTGCTCCATCTTTTGGTAGAAGAAAGGACTGCAACGCTGTGCTCCAATTTACTTGAGCTTCACTCATCAAAGAGCAGTTTCCACACCTAAGCGCAATAGCTTTTCAGGTTAGAGTCTGCTCCTCATTTCAAGAGCTCAGCACTAAGACAAAACAAAGAAAGAAGACTGCCCAGAGAAAACACAAAAGGGAACGGGATAAAATAGCATTTGCAGACAAGGCAAACGACCAGGGGAAAAGTCCCACTTCACCCCTGGAACCTCAAGGTCAAGACTCCACAATCCTGGAAAACTCAATTCTCATTCTCCAGCCCTCGCAAGTGGACCAAAGAGAATTCCTCTAGTTCTGCCATAGCCTCCAACATTCCGTTTGCCGGTTTGAGCCATGGAAGAGGAAAAGCAAACGGTGCGGCCGGCAGACGTGATTCCGGCTCCCTCGTGACGGAACGCGAGCGGCAGTGCCGGTCGGTCTGGGGGTAGTGAACGATAAAAGCAGACTTTATTCAGTGGCTGTGTCTCCCGCAGAGACAGTGTGACATCTTTTATGCCCTATTACCCGTTGCTGATCTTTCCCTCGCCTGGTTCCTCATTGCCTGAGTGCTTCAGGTTCACAAATCTTCCCAATGCTCAACTCAACACACGGAAACCAGCTACACATCAATTGTTGCTAGCTAAACATGTACTGCTAATTATTTAACTTCTGACATGTGCACATTCAGCACTCGGCCATTAGTTCTGGACATCTCGTTCTCGGATAGGGATAAGTTTGGAAGAAGGACAGAGGGAAGGATCCTGATGCCCACCTGCTGCATGCCAGCCTGCCCACAGAGTGAGACAATCCGGCCTTGTGTGGAGGCCCTGGCTGCCTTGATGGTTGTGAAGTCTGTTTTTCTTTTGCTGAGGGTCTCTTGTCCAAACAGAACAGCCTTACAACACGCTTTCTAGTCCACAATACTATAGCCATTCTATTCACAGCATTTTAAAACTAATTCTTGATTGCAAAACTGCAATAATCAGATAATTCAGCAACTGTATTTCTAAATTATGCTTCTAAAATATCTGGTGTTTCTACTTTTTCATATCAGCTATTTCTCAGGACAAGTTACAAAATGCAAACACATTGTGCTCTACTTCTTCAGCTCAGTTCCCCCTTTTCAATATCTAATGCAGAAACAACGTTCCATTCCCACAGTTCCCACAATTTGTCCCTCTTTTCTTCTTTATGCATGGTTGATTTCTGCAATTTTTTTCTATGGTACAGTTTTTCATGGACATCTTCCTCTTCTTCCCTTTCTTCACTCCCCATCTCCTCTAAAACCATCATTTTATCCGAATATGGTGGTGGCTCCACTGGTGTTTGCTTCAATAGTGCTGTCTTGATCAATTGCTGTCCCAGTCCCCTCACACAGCAAGTGATGGCCATCAGGGTTCCTGCTACTACAACCAAAGAAGTAAATAGGGACACAATCATTCCTTTCCGTTTAGCAAACCAAGACTCCAGCCATCCAGGGATAGAAGTATTTATTCCTGAATTCTCTGCCAATTCATCGGCAAGGGTGGTAAGCCCTTGCAATGCCTTAGTTCTTGTGCCATGCGGAGCTGTGTTATTGGCCTTGCCTTGAAGATCTCCAGGCATGGGGCATCCACCACAACAGCAGGCAGCCTGTTCCAGTGCCTCACCACCTTCACTGTAGCAGATTTTTTTTCCTTATATCTAACCTAAATCTGCCCTCCCTGAGTTTCCCCAGGGAAGTGCTTGAATCACCATCCCTGGATGTGTTCAAAAGCCATTTGGATGTGGTGCTCAGGGACATGATTTAGCAGAGGGTTGTTAGTTAGGGTAGTATGGATAGGTCATGGTTGGACTCGATGATCTTTCAGGTCTTTTCCAACCTGAGTGATTCTATGATTCTATGACTCTATGGCAATAATGGAGCAACTGCGGGCACACGCTGGACTGGGATCCATTTCCCCCTTTGAGACAGATGGGACCCATCAGGCCAGGTGCCAAGCAAACCACCTCATGGGCAAAGAAATCAAAATTATTGTGATTGCAGCAGCCTCTCAGCCACATATTTATGAGATGGGTTTTCCTGCTCCTTTCAATATCCCTTCCAATCCCCTGCCACTGAAGGGATAGTGGAAAATACAAGCTGTACACCCACTCCCTCTACTAAGCACCCTGGGACCCTCAAGTCCTTTTTGGTAGTCCTCAGGCTTCTGTCAGCAACTCCATCACTGCCGGCCTGAACTGTCACTAATGGATAACAATCAGAGGGGCGAACCAGACAAGGAAGGTTCCTAGAAATAACCCTGACCTGGGTGCCAAGGAGGCAGCACACCTCCCTGCTGTCCTTCTTGGCTGAGGCAGTCTCGAGCTGTGGAGTCAGCTGCCTCACCCTAGGAAACCTCATGGGTGGGCCTCCCACTGCATCCTCACGCACTTCTCCCTCAAGTCCCAGAGCCTCAAACCCATTACATAGGGGCACCGATGGAACCGAGGTAGGTCACGATGGGGGTTGCCGTGATGCCCAGCTGGGACCTGCTTCCACTCCTCCTCTTCCCTTAGTGCATACCAAACCCGTGTGTCATTTCTGTATTCCACAAGACACCACTCAGGGAAGGCACAGGGATTGCCAGAGCAGCAGTTCATCAGCAAGTCAAGGGGATGCAGGGAGTAGCACCTGGCTAAGTGGGGGATGCCAAAGCATTACCTTGGAAGCCTCGGGAACCAAGAGCAAGGAGGGCTTGCAGCCATCTGTCCCCAGGGTAGGACTTGCCTTCTCACAGCGCAGCAGAGCAGGCTGTGGGCACTGCTGGGCACAGATCCCAAGGAGAATGCAGCCACTTTGGGAAGCAGTGCCAGACATTCTCACAGGCTGCAGTGGGCACAGCAGAGCAGAGCCGGGACAGTCCTTTCCTGGGCAGTGCTGGGCCTGATGCACCCCAGGGTATGATTGGTCCTTTGGGCTGTCAGGGCACGCTGCTGGCTCACATGCGATTGGCCATTAACCAGAACCCCCAGAGCCCTTTCTGGGGGGCAGCTCTCCAGCCTCTCCTCCCGCTGTGTGTGCACAGAGCCAAGGCTGTCCCACTTGCTCTTGTTAACTTCATGTTGTTGGCGACTGCCCGGCCCTCCAATTTGTTAACATCTTTCTGCAGCTCCTCCCAGCTTAGTGTTGTTTGCAGATGTTACTGCAATGAGATTGAATCAAACCACACAGCAATCACACTTTCTAGTGTGTATAAATCTCAAGAAACACTGACAGGCATACCACTATCACGCTACTGAAACAAATCCAAGGATCTTTTCTCCCCTGAGTTCTTACTTCCATCTCTCACTTGCATAACAGAGCTTGCACTGAAGATGTTGTTGCCCATCCTTGTGACGGCGTGCACTGAGGTGGGACCACATGAAAATAAAGTGCTTTGATATCCAAAACACCTTGGGATGAGTAAAGAAGCTCAGCAGCTACTTGTGCCAGATGTAAATACTGACGGATCCAAGGGGCTGTTGCAGGGGTATAAAAGGCTGTGAGCACGTATGATAAAGGTCTCTGTCCTGCACAAGCAACGGAGCCCATGCTTAAGTTGCCACAAGCTGTCCCGGTTCTGTGCCCTCTCAGCTCCTGGTGCCCCCTCAGCCCCTCCCCACAGGACACTATGACGAGCTGAGAAGCTGAAACGCCTGCAGGTTCAGTGCAGCATTGCTCAGCAACAGCTAGAGACACTGCTGTATTATCAACACTCTTTGTTTTTCTCCTAAAGCCAAAAGAGAGCACCAGATGCCAAAAAGGAAAACTCAACTCTGTCCCAGTGGAAACGGTGACACAGTTTAATTTTACCGGGGGGGGTGCGGGGCTGAAGGGCTCTGAGAAGGACTCCCAGACCCCAGCGCTGCAGCTGGGGCAAATGCACACAGTGAAGTCGAGGGCTCCTTCCAGAACAAAACTGCCCCGATGGCTGCGGGGCTGTGGGCAAGCCCAGGGCAAGAGGGGGGGTTCTGGGTGGAGCCGGGCAGAATAGGGTGACATCACTGCCATCTTACAGTGGGACTCGTCCCCCTGAAGGCAGAGCTGGAACAGCAGGCGCATTTGCCGCTGTTCCCTCTTGTGCTTCAAGATAGAACAGAGACATTCAAGCCAACCCCGAGAGGCATGGCCAGAGAGACCTAGGGCATCCTGCAACCCCGGGGCCCAGCAGGGGCCCTATGAGGTGTGTGAGGTGCAGCCCCTGCAAGGGCCATTGGGCTCAGCTGAGGATCCTTCTGCCTCCGTCGTGTCACCGCAGGAGAAGGATCCCCTGAGCTACATCCACGCTTGCTGCACGTGCAGCCCCAGGTAGCGGGCACTCTGTGCTTCCCTGGCTGCCCCTGCCCGGCCGTGCCCTGAGGGTGCCGGGGTCCCCTGATGCCAGCACCTGTAACTCCCCTCCCTGTCTCAGGCACAGGCACAGAAGCTGAGCTTTCTGGCCTGCATCCGCACTGCCTGCACAGCCGCCCTCAAGGACAGCGAGGCTCATAAGCACCTGTGTGCCTGCACGTTGGAGGTGGCGCAGTGCATTGAGGCAAGGGGAGCAGCGGGAGCTGGGATGGGGTGCCTGGGCTCCGCGCACCAAACAGGATACACTGCAACGTCCCATCCTGCTGTGCCCACAGGTGCTGCTGCAGGAGGAGCCTGCCGAGTGCCTAGACGTGGAGCTGCGGCAGTAGGCCATGAGGTACCACCCCAGGCCAGCTTTGGCCAACGTGGTGGCACTGGTTCTGGCTGGGGGCCCTGAGCAGAGCATCACGCCTCTGCCCTCTCTCCCCTTGCAGCAGAGCACGGCTGCTTCCCGAGAAGGAGAAGAATGGTCTCCTGCACGCCTGCATCAGCGCTGTCCTCCATCTCCCTCGCCACGAGGATGACAAGGACCGGGATGCTGCATCCTGCATGGAGGTGAGCACGGGCTGAGCCCTGGGAATGCTTCCTGGGCATCACCATCCGGGATGCCCCTCTGCTGCCAGCAGGACACAGCAGGGATGGCTGCCCTGACCCCTGTCCTTCTTGCAGATCATGGAAGCCCTGCACCGCCTGCTGCAGGGGCTGGTGGGCAGCGCCAGCACCACTGTCCTCATGGAGCTGCAGAATATCTTGGAGGTCTGGCTGTGGCAAGGCTGGGATTTGCGGGTGCGGTTCAAGGTTGTGAAGGGGGGATCCACGCAAGGTCCCCCCAGGGCCTGCTACAGGCAGAGGATGCTGGCCCGAGGCCGGCCCTTGTGGGGTCAGAGGGATGGGTGGGGAGCAGCGGGAGGGCGGCAGGGCTGCAGTAGGACAGGGACAAAAACACCCACCCCCCCTGCAGCTGGGGAGCGAGCGCAAGGACGACTGCCTCGTCCTGGGGGCACACCGGCAGCTTTTCTCTCCACAGCTCCTGCTGCCCATGTGCCAAGTGGCGGCCGTGGAGGAGAGGGCCGCAACGTGCATTGTCAGGCTGCTAGCCTTCACCAACACCTGCTCTTTGCCAGAGGTAGGCGCCCTGGTGTGCACAGCTCTGGGGACCACGTCCTGGCTCCCCAGCCGCAGCCCACCTGTCTCACCTGTCTCCAGGCTTGCACAGAGCTTGAGCTGGGCCCTGCTGCCTCGCTCAGCCATGCGCCTCTGCTGCCTCTCTCCCCAACTGTGCTCCTGCTTCATGGGAACCGCCATCTTCCAGCACAAGTGCCAGGAGAACCAACGCTTCCCTGTGCTGGGGAAGCTGGCCGGACACCTCATCCTGTGCTGCACCTCCATGGATGAGAGCACCAGAGATGAGGCGATGAAGGCTGTCTGTCAGCTTTTCACCTTCATCACCACCCCAAGTGAGAGGAGTTGCATTGGCCTAGGTCCCACAGACCTCCAGGTGCCCAGGCCCCTCACTCACATTGTGTGCGCTCCTCTCCAGGATTGTGGCTGGAGCAGAAGGAGCCCAAAGTGCCACAGCTCTGGGAAAACCAGCTAGCTTTGCTCCACCAGGAGGCTTCCCATGAGAACAGAGCCACTAATATCTTCCAGGTACAAAGAGCAAACCCTGAGCCCACAGGAGAACCCAGGCCTGCAGTGTCAGAAGGAGTGCAGGCGCTTTCCCCGAGCAGCCCTGGTGCCCATAGGGCCTTCACACTCCGTATCCTCGCCATCACCCAGCCTAGCCCCTGCTCCCAGCTCTCTTGAGGCCCCGACACGGCTGAGCAGCCATGCAGGGGATGAGCCATTCCTCCTCTCCTTCTTCCCACAGGTCCTTCTGAAATACCTCCTGTACCCTGAAAGGATGAATGTCTTACTCATGACCATTGAGAGGATGACAGCGCCGAGCCTCCACAGCACCGATCTGGCTGCCCACATGATAGATGTGCTCGCAGCAGAGGCTTGCTTCCCTCCACAGCAGGTGGCAACCTGCTACTGTCACAGCTCCAGCCCTCGGGGCTCTGCTCCATCCCTGGCACTGGCACCGCGCTTGACCGACAGGCAGCAGCGGGGATGGCAGCAGGGCCCCGCTCCGGTGCCATCCCATTCTCACTTGTGTCCCCCTCCAGCTGTGAAAGATCATGAAGACCATCTACAACAGCCTGCCTTCCACCAAAGACAAGGCAGCTCTCAAAAGCCTGGGCAGGGCCCTGCTCGTGCTGACCAGCAAATTCCCAAAGGAGACGGTTAGCAGCCTGCTGGTCTGCTCCCCCACCTGCACCAGGTACGGGGCCCACAGCCCTCAGGGCTCCTCTCCCTTCCCTTCTCCACCCCACGGCCGTCAGCCAGGCGAGGGCAGCCATGACAACAGCCCTGGGGAACCTGCAGGCTCACTGTCACCATGTGGAAGGAAATGCTCTCAGAGCCCCCAGCCATGGAGAAGGCGCTGCAGAAGCTGCTCCGAGTGCTGATAAACCATTCTCAGCAGTACTCGTCACCATTCATCAAGGACTGGCCACGTGTCCTTGCCCTGGCCGTGAGTTCCTCACTCAGCCAGCTGAGCCTGAGTCCCCGCTCCCCTCCCCTGTCCACCCGCAAGCCTTCTCCCTGCCCTGACATCTGACCTGCCTGGAGCTCTCGCGCTCTCCCTCCCCCTCCCTTCCTCCATCCCTACAGTTGTAGAGATGGGATAGAAACCTGGGGGACGGGGCAAGAATCGTATCCGGGTGCTTTCTGCAGGCACCAAGGACCCTACCTGAAATACTCCAGCTGCCTCTGGTCCTGAAGGAGGCCCAGGCCATCTTCCCAAAGCTCTTCCTGGCCCTCCTCCTGCAAGCATCCTTCACCACCAAGCTGACGCAGCAGGAGGTGGAGATCATCTGGGAGGAGCACCAGCAGCACCAGCTCACTCCCATCACGTGCCACATCCCCGTCCCCCCGCTGCACCCAGGGCCCCGCTGCTGGGGCTCCCGCTGTGACTCGCACCCTTCTCCACCTGCAGGTCCGCGGTGCAGGACTTGAAGGTGCTGCTCTGCAGCGTGGGCCTCCAGAGGCAGATGGAGGCCATCCAGGAGCAGGGCTGGGACGCGCTCCTCAGCACCGTCACCCAGCTCCAGGGCGTGCAGGTGGTGGCTAGAACTCCTTCCTTGGGGTGCCAGGGGGTCCCCAGTTCTTGGATAAAGTGCTGCCATAGCCTGTGGCCCCTGCGGCATTGGCAAGAGGGCTGCACAGCCACAGCTGTGTCCCCCTGGCTCGGGGCTCATGGTGCCTTCTTATCCTGCCAGGGCCATGAGGGAACTGCCTGGTGCTCTGTGTGACC
The DNA here is from genome assembly GCA_030408155.1 of Lophura swinhoii. Taxonomy (NCBI): domain Eukaryota; kingdom Metazoa; phylum Chordata; class Aves; order Galliformes; family Phasianidae; genus Lophura; species Lophura swinhoii. The sequence goes on from CM059459.1 coordinate 272,182, forward strand.
CCATCTTCCACCAGCTGGCTGAGCTGCTCAGCAATAGCTTCTACTCCTGGCAGATGGTGGCGATGGTCTTCCTCATTCAGGTGAGCAACAGCTGCAGAAGCAGCCAACTTGAGGCTGCAAGGCCATTGCTGGCACGAGCCCTGCTGCCTCCCTTGGGGCCAGGCTTGGCTGTGCCCTGCTGTCTTTCCCCAAGCAGATTGTTGGATCCAGCACTAAGAGCCGCATGTATTGCAGATGCTGGAGTGCGTGGACCTCACCACAGAGCTGCACCACATCCCAAAACTCTTCACCACCTATCTGCAGAGCCAGAGCGTGGACATGAAGCAGCTGGTGCTCAGGGGCATCCTGCAGCTCAGCAAGAGGCAGGACACGGTGAGCAGGGGCGGCCGGGAATGCCACAGGTGCTGCAGGTTGGGCTGGGCCTGCCTGCCCCAGGGCCGTAGCAGGACCACCTACAGCTCAGCTCCTCTCCAGGCAGTGAGGAGCTGGTGCTCTCTGCCTATCCCATCACTGCCTGCTATCGTCGGGGCTGGCACTGGAGCTGTTTTGACCTCACTGTGCTTGCATCTGTACCTAGAGGAAGGCGTCTTTTTCCCGCAGACAAGGCCAGTGATCATCAGTGATCCTGCTGTGCATCATGGAGCAGCTGCAGGATGCAGACAGCAACATCCGAGCCCTACCAATACTCAGCACCCTGCTGCAGCTCCTGGATGGGGCTAAGATCAGCCTCATGGCTCTGGAGCTGTCCGGCAAGCTGCCAGCACTCTTTAATGACGTAAGGGTGGAAGGGAGCCCGGAACACGAGGGATGTGGGTTTGAGCCCAGCGTGCCCATTCCTGCTGCCCTGTGACAGCGCACCAGGGGACTTCCTGGCCGGTCTGCAGTTCCAGGCGCTGCGTGCCCCTGGGCAGACTTTCTGCAGGGCAGAGCTTGCACACTTTAGAGCAGTTCTGGGGCCATCCTCAAGATATCAGCTCTTTGAAAGGGTAGATAACAGGACAAGGGGAAATGGTTTTAAGTTGAGGGAAGGAAGATTTAGGTTGGATGTCAGGGGGAAGTTCTTTGCAGAGAGAGAGGTGAGGTGCTGGAACAGGCTGCCCAGAGAGGTTGTGGATGCCCCGTCCCTGGAGGTGTTCAAGAGCAGACTGGATGGGGCCCTGGGCAGCCTGGTCTACTATTAGATGTGGAAGTTGGTGGCCTTGCATGTGGCAGGGGGATTGGAGATTCATGATTCCTGTGTCCAGTTCTGGGCCCCTCACTCCAAGAAAGACATTGAGGCCCTGGAGCGTGTTCAAAGAAGGGCAACAAAACTGGTGAGGGGTCTGGAGCACAGGCCTTATGAGGAGCGGCTGAGGGAGCTGGGATTGTTCAGTCTGGAGAAGAGGAGGCTCAGGGGAGACCTTCTTGCTCTCTATAACTACCTGAAGGGAGGTTGTAGCGAGCTGGGGATCGGCCTCTTCTCTCGGGTAACTGGTGATGGGACTAGGGGGAATGGTTTCAAGCTGCGCCAGGGAAGATTCAGACTGGATGTTAGGAAATACTACTTCTCTGAAAGGGTGGTCAGGCACTGGAATGGGCTGCCCAGGGAGGTGGTGGACTCACCGACCCTGGAGCTGTTCGAGGAACGATTGGATGTTGTGTTGAGGGATATAGTTTAGCGAGAACCATGGGTGATAGATGGATGGTTGGACTGGATGATCTTATAGGTCTTTTCCCACCTTAGTGATTCTGTGATTCTGTGATTCTGTGATTCTGTGATCCTTGAGGTCCCTTCCAACCTTGGCCATTCTGTCATTCTGTGATCTGCCTGCAGCCTCTCAGCTCAGAGATTCTGCCCCCACTTCACTGATGGTGATGGCCCTGCTTGCCCAACCATGGAGGTTGGGCTGCTGACACTGACATCCTTCCTTTCTTCCTTCCTACTCTGCAGGCGTCCAGCACTGTGTGACAGCTCTCCATCGACCTTTTTTTTGGAAATGCTGAGCTTTGTGGAGGCCCAAGGGAAGAGGAAGATGCAGAAGGAGGTGTGCAGGAACCTGGTCCTGCTGTATCTGCAGCTGCACGATGAGAAAGACAGCGTGGCCAAGGTGGGGATTGCACTCATTTGGGGGAGGGCGATGCTACTCCTGTGGTGCCCCCCAAACACCAAGAGCATTGCAGCCCATGGCAGCATCAGCCCCTGCTGCTGCATCCTCCCTGTGGAGGAGCTCCGGGGGACGCGGGCTTTGCTGCTGCTTGGGCTGCGGTGCCATCTCATCTGTTTGGCAGGCCTCCCAGAAAGCCCTCCTTGGTGCTGCACGGTTCCTGCGCTGGAGGTGGCTGGAGCACCTGGTACCGACAGCGCAGTTCTGGCAGATCGGTGAGTGCCTGCTATGCATATTCCCACATCCCAGGACAGGGTCGGGACCACCCTGCGCTGACCCTGCACTCTTCCCTCTCCAGCTGGCCAAGAGGAGGAGGAAGAATGCGGCACAGGACTACCTGGGCCAGAGCCTGCTCTAGCTACGGAGCCCGCAGGAGCCCCTGCGCTGGGAAGCTGTGAGGTTCATCGGTGAGCCACGAGACTGAGCTTCCCCTGTCCCAGGCCCTCTGCGCTGCACCCGGGGAGCAGCTAGGGTGGCTGACGGGGTGTGTGTTCCTAGGGCTCTTAGGGCAGCTTGTGAGGGATCAGCAGCAGGCCAAGAGAGAGTGCATCTACCATGGTGAGCCAGGCAGTGGGATGTTGGGGCAGCCAGTGGGCGACGTGCCTGTCCCCTGCTCCCTCCTGCCAGAGGGAAGAGCTGGGCGCCCTGCGGGTACACGGCCGGCTGTCAACGAGCCTCTGTTCCTCTGTTATCTCAGGCCTTCAGGGAGCGCAGCGAGACCCCAGTCCATCTGTCTCCTCGCTGGCCCTTCAGACACTGAAGATCCTGCAGGAAACGAGGCCATGTCCACCACGAGGAGACTTGGGGCAGCTCTTCTCCAGGCTCTGCAGTGCATGGAGGAGGTGGCGCTCTTCCCGGGCAGACAGCTGAGCGCCCTGGAAAGCTCCCGGCATCTCCTCCTACCCGCTGCTCAGCTCTGCAAATTAGTCTGACTTGATGAGAATCTCTGAATTTGCAGAAGCTCAGATCATCAGCAGCACAGGCATACTTGCTCCTGCAAGAGGTGAAAGGATTATTCTAAAATATCCCTTTCACATGTAAGTGGATGAAATAATTGAAAGAAGAACTGATCACACAAGTCTCCTAATTAACCCCTTTTTAACCAACCCATCTGTTACCATCCACCCTGGTCAATTCAGTATAGCAAACTGCCTTATTCCTTTCAGCGCAAATTATGAGATGTATGAAGATTGAACAGAAAACAGAAAACCAACCTTCCTTGCGGAACAGTTCCTGCTTGCTTAGCAAGCCTATTAGCCACACAGGCCGTTCGGTAGCTCGTTTGCTCCATCTTTTGGTAGAAGAAAGGACTGCTACGCTGTGCTCCAATTTACTTGAGCTTCACTCATCAAAGAGCAGTTTCCACACCTAAGCGCAATAGCTTTTCAGGTTAGAGTCTGCTCCTCATTTTAAGAGCTCAGCACTAAGACAAAACAAAGAAAGAAGACTGCCCAGAGAAAACACAAAAGGGAATGGGATAAAATAGCATATGCAGACAAGGCAAACGACCAGGGGAAAAGTCACATTTCATCCCTGGAACCTCAAGGTCAAGACTCCACAATCCTGGAAAACTCAATTCTCATTCTCCAGCCCTCGCAAGTGGACCGAAGAGAATTCCTCTAGTTCTGCCATAGCCTCCAACATTCCGTTTGCCGGTTTGAGCCATGGAAGTGTTTTCAGCCCTCTGATGTCGCTGCTTTCCACTCATGAACCCTAACAGTTCAGAAACATTTCTTTCGCTAGGTCTGGGAACGTGTTCAGCAATTTTCATCAGGTTGCTGACCCCTCTCCCTTAAAACAAGGCAAAACACCCCAAGGCAGCAGTGTGCTTTTTCCTCCTTTTCTTTTGCAGCTTGGCATCCGTTCTTGCCTTCCCACTCACATTTTAGGAGACGGCTGCAGAAGAGCTGTATTTCTCAATGTCAGTGGAAACAGAAAATATGCTCTCTATAGCGCACAGCATCACCCGCTCAGACAAGCACCTGCAACTGTCCAAACCACACTGTGTGCAGGCAGCAGGGTTTCATGCACAAGAAGGTGTTTAAAACAGGATGAGCAAGAGCATCCACTACTGGAAGGAGCAGAGGGATGGCAAGAGCACAGCTGGAATGAGCACAAAGCCCAGCAAGCAAACGCTGGCTGACAAGTTACTTCTTCACAGCTTCCTAACCACTCTCTTTCCTGCCTTATTCCCTCTGTGTTCATTCTCAGAAAAGATGACCTGCCGTTCTGACACTACAGAACAACATCCTGATAGCTGCTTCACAGCAATGTCAGCAACTCCTCCATTTTCATGTCAGTACAGCAGTATCATTAGAGATCCTGGATGTGGTCCGGTTCAACTGAGACATACTTCTTCGTCCAAGGATCAACTGCCTGTGTGCCGGTCAGAAACACATCAGCTACCTAACAGGCAGTGGAGCAAAAAGCACTTCACAAGCTCTTGTTACTAGGAAGGAAAGACAGACTGCATTAGATTCAAGGTCCAGAACTAAGCCTTTACAAAGACAGACCTGCACTGTGGTATGTCTTACCTGCTGAATGTGAAAGGGCAGGCATGTAGCCAAAGAAGCATTGATGAAACAGACTTCCAGAAGAATCATGGAAACGAGACCAGGAAACAAGGCAAACTTCACAAAGACAGAAATTGGAAATTTCACCTTCTCTTCCAAAAAGAGGATCTTTTATCCCAGAAATACCCCTTCTCTTACAACTACCAAAATCTTCTCTTACAGTCTCCCAAAAATCCTCCATGACAATTCCAAATGGGACACTTGCAACCAAGAAGAGGACACTTTCTCCCAGAAAGACCACTTTTCTCCCCAAGAGAGGAGATTTTCTCCCAATTGGATGACATTTTCGGGAAGAAAGACCTGTTTTCTTACCTCAGGAGGACATTTTCTTCCCCAGAGACGACATTTGCTCCCAGAAATACCGCTACTCTTAGAAATATCTCCATTTCCTCCCAAATCTACTACATGACACGCCTCATGATGACACTTACTCCCAGATTTTTGGCGTTTTCTCCCAGAAATACCACTTTGATCCCAAAGAGATGGCCTTTTCCCTCTCAAGCATCTGTTTTCTCACAAATACCTGGCATTTTCTCCCAGAAACACCAGCTTTCTCACAGATACATGACCTTTTCCCCCCCACAGTAGACATTTTCTCCCAGAAATGTGGCATACGATCACAGATATACTACTTCTATCCCAAATATGGGACATTTCCCTCAGAAATACCACTTTGCTCACAAAGACATCGCATTTTCATTCAGGAACACTATTCTAGACCCCTAAACATTCTCTCTTCCACCAAAAAACAAGGGCATTTTCTCCCAGATAGACCACTTTTCTCCAAACTATGGGACCATTATCCTGGAAATACCATTTTTTTTTCCTACAAATTCAGCATTTTCTCCCAGAAATACCAGCTTTCTCGCATAGATATGATCTTTTCCACTCAAAAGAAGACATTTTCTTCAAGAAACACAGTTTTCTCACAGACCTATGAACGTTTCCCCCCAAAAGAAGACACTTTATCCCAGAAATACCACTTCTCTTAGAAATGCCTCCCATTTCATCCCAAGGATACTACTTGACGCTCCTCAAGATCACACTTACTCCCATCAAGATGGCATTTTCTCACTGAAATACCAGGCCAGATTCGGCCCCCAAAATAGGACACTTTCTCTCCAAAACAAGACATTTTCCCCCAGAAATACCAGGACTCTTCAAAATACCTCGTGTTTCATCTCAAGAATACTACTTTACACTCCTCCAGATCACACTTACTGCCAGAAAAATGCCCTTTTCTCCCAGATAGACCAGGTTTCTCCCAAATACATGACATTTTCTCCCTCATAGACCCGGTTTCTCCTGAAGATGGGATACATTCCCCCAGAAATACCTGCTTTTTCTTAAAAATACAGTCCTCTTCAAAAAATACCACCTTTCTCACAAACACATGCCATTTTCCAACCAAGGATGCTACTATCTCCCCGAAACAGCAGGTTTCTGAGAAATACCTGACACTTTCTCTCAAAAATACTGCTTGACACTCCTCCAGAGGACACTTTCTCCCGTATTTACCATGTTTTCTCCCCAAGACACCACTTGGCACACCAAAAACACCACCGTGGCTCTCCAATACAAGACATTCTTTCCCACCCTTGCCCACTTTTCTCCCTCAACTGTCTCATTTGCTCCCAGAAATACCACTTTTCCTTTGGAAATTTCACCTTCTCTTCCAAAAAGAGGATATTTGCTCCCAGAAAAACCCCTTCTCTTACAACTGCCACACGCTTTCTCCCAAAAAGCCTCCAGGACAAGACCAAACGGGACACTTGCAACCAAGAAGAGGACTTTCTCCCATAAATACCACTTCTCTTAGAAATACCTCACATTTCATCCCAAGAGTACTACTTGACGCTGCTCAAGATCACACTCCCATGAAGATGGCATTTGATCACAGAAATACCAGCTTCTGCCCCCAAAATAGCACATTTTCTCTCCAAAAGAAGACATTTTCTCCCAGAAATACTTCTTCAAAATTTCTCAAGCTTCATCTCAAGAATAGTACTTTGCCCTCCTCCAGATCACGCTTACTCCCATCAAACCTGCGTTTCCTCTCAGATAGACCAGTTTCCTCCCAATTATATGACATTTCTTCCACAAAGACCGGTGTTCTCCCAGAAAGGGGACGTATTCCCCCAGAAATTCCTGCTTATTTTTTAAAATAGAGCATTTTTTCCTAAATACCAGCTTTCTCACAAACACATGTCATTTTCCAACCAAGTATGCTAGTATCTCTCTCAAAGAGTATTTTTCTGAGAAACACCTTACTCTTTCCGTTAAATATACTCCCCTGAAAATGTGGCATTTTCTCTCAGAAATATCGCATTGCAATTGGAAATATGATTTCTTTTTCAGGAATATGAGATTTTCTCCCAATAATGGAATGTTTCATACAAATCCTTCAAGTTTGCTCGAGATAAGCTGTTTTACATTTCCAAGGAAAGCAAAAAATAGTGACATTTTCCCTCAGATATAGCATTTTTAGCCGAAATATTTGTCATTTTTCCCACAGAGAATATATTATCCACCTAGGTATGGCGTTTCCTTTGAGAAATTCCACGTTTTTCAGAAATTTATGATCCTTTCCTTTCAAAAGAATTCAGACAATTGTTATTTCCAGTGAAGAACTTCATATTTAAGGGAGAACAGGGATATTTCTTTGGAAAATTTCTTTTTTTTTTTGGAGAATGCTGGTATTTCTGTTGTGAAATTTCGCCTTTGTGGAGTGAATAGGTTTTTCTTGGTGAAAAGCTCCAATTCTTTGAATGAGACTGGTATTTCTGTATGACAATGTGATATTTCTGAGTAATTTGGTATTTCTCATGGTAAGGTCGTATTCCTTACGAATACGAACTGTCAGTCGAAAGAAAGATATATGCACTTCATACGCAGCTCAGCATGGAGGATTCTGCCTGTACACAAGGCGACCATGTAGCAGTTTCCAGCAACTCAAACTCTCCGCAGCGATTCACCACCAGCGCCGCTTTCAGCCTTCAGCAGCAATCTCGTTTTTCTCGGGTGCCGAGAACGTGCGACATCAGGCTACCGCATTGCCTCCGAGCAGGGGCTTTTTTCTCCGCAGTACAGAAAGAATGGCACGCATCTTTCTGTAACGTTCTCCCTGAGAGCACAACGTGTGTCTCTCCTCGAACTTCTAGCTGCCTTATTGGAGGGGCTTTTCCCTTCTACTCTATTCGTCACAGAATGCTGACTTGTAGTAGCTACGGAGAACTACACGAAAAAGATAGGAATAAAGGGAAAGACAGAACAATGAGAGAGAAGGGTAGTGCAGAATGCATGGACACAAGAAGTCAGAACCGCTCCTTTGCGATGTGCGCAGAAGAAGCGGCTTGTCGGAGAAAAGCATCCGGCTGAATTCGCCCGTTCTCGGCATCCGAGAGAAACGAGACCGCTGCTGAAGGCTGAAAGCGGCATTCGGGGAGAACCGCGATTTACCGGCCAGCAACTGCAAACTCTCCGCAGTGGTTCACCGCGAGTGCCGTTTTCCAGCAATGAGAGCGAAATAGCGGAATTCCGAGCTGAGAACGTGCAAATTCGGCATACTGCATTGCCTACGAACAGGGGGTTTTTTATCCGCAGGATCTAATCACTGCTCTCGACTCTCTGCAACATCCTCCTTGAAAGGACCATGTGTGTCGCTCCTCGAACTTCTAGCTGCCTTATTAGAGGGTGTTTTCCCTTCTACTCTTCCTGTCACAGAATCATGAAGTGTAGCATCGAAGAACTCTCACAGGAGAACCGCGATGTAGCGGCCAGCTACTGCAAACGCTCCGTAGTGGTTAACAAAGAGTGGCGCTGTCCACCCACGAGAGCGAAGTAGTGGAATTCTAATGCCGAGAAGGTGCGAATTCAGCATACTGCATTGCCTGAAAACAGGGGCTTTTTTCTCCACAGGAAAGAAGCCACAACTCTCGACTTTCTGCAACGTCCTCCCTGAAAGCACACCGTGTGTCACTCCTGGAACTTCTAGCTGCGTTATTAGAGGGGCTTTTCTCTTCTACTCTATTCGTCACAGAATGCTGAGATGTAGCATCGGATAAACACTCAAAAACGAAATGTCGCTAGGATCAAAGGGATAAGAATGAGAGAGAAGCGTAGTGCAGAATGCATGGACCCAAGGAGAAGTCAGAACCGCTCCATTGCGATGTGCGCAGAAGAAGCCGCTCATTTGTCGGAGAAAAGCATCCGGCTGAAGTCGCTCGTTCTCGGCATCCGAGAGAAACGAGACCGCTGCTGAAGGCTGAAAGCGGCATTCCGGGAGAACCACGATTTAGCGACCAGCAACTGCAAACTCTCCGTAGCGGTTAACAGAGAGTGCCGCTTTCAACCCACGAGCGCGAAATAACGGTATTCCTATGCCGAGAACGTGCGAATTCAGCATACTGCATTGCCTGAAAACAGGGTTTTTTTTGTCCGCAGGAAAGAATCCACAGCCCTCGACTTTCTGGAACGTCCTCCCTGAAAGCACAACGTGTGTGGCTTCTCGAACTTCAAGCTGACTTGTTATTATGGATTTCTACTTCTACCTTTATCGCCACGGAACGCAAAAGTGTAGCAGCAACGAAAAACCACTCAAAAGATAGGAATAAAGGGAAAGTCAGAAGAATGAGAGAGACGGGTAGTGCAGAATGCATGGACACAAGGAGAAGTCAGAACCGCTCCTTTCCGATGTGCGCAGAAGAAGCCGCTCACTTGTCAGAGAAAAGCATCCGGCTGAAGTCGCTCGTTCTCGGCATCCGAGAGAAACGAGACCGCTGCTGAAGGCTGAAAGCGGCATTCGGGGTGGTACGCGATTTAGCGGCCAGCAACTGCAAACAATCTGTAGCGGTTCAACGCGAGAGGCGCATTCGACCCACAAGTGCGAAATGACGGAATTGCGACGCCGAGAACGCGCGAATTCAGCATACTGCATTGCCTGAAAACAGGGGTTTCTTTCTCCGCAGGAAAGGAACCACAACTCTCGACTTTCTGTAAAGTCCTCCCTGTAGCAGAAAGTGTGTCGCACCTCGAACTTCTAGCTGCCTTATTAGTGGGACTTTTCTATTCTAATCTATTCGTCACAGAATGCTGAAGTGTAGCATCGGATAAATACACAAAAACGAAATGTCGCTCGGAAGAAAGGGATAAGAATGAGAGAGAAGCGTAGTGCAGAATGCATGGACACAAGGAGAAGTCAGAACAGCTCCTTTGCGATGTGCGCAGAAGAAGCCGCTTGTCGGAGAAAAGCATCCGGCTGAAGTTGCCCGTTCTCGGCATCCGAGAGAAACGAGACCGCTGCTGAAGGCTGAAAGCGACATTCGGGAAGAACGGCAATTTCTCGGCCAGCAACTGCAAAATCTCCGTAGCGGTTCAGCGCGAGTGCCGCTTTCGACACACGAGAAAGAAGGAGCGGAATTGCGATGCAGAGAATGTGCGAATTCAGCCTAATGCTTTTCCTTCGAACAGGGGTTTTTGTCCGCAGGCAAAAATCGATCGCTCTCGACTTTCTCTAACGTTCTCCGTGAGAACACCACGTCTGCATGTTCCCGAATATTCAGTTGCCTTATTAGGAAGTGCTCTCCATTTTTCTCTTTTTCATCCCAGAATGCAGGAAATGTCTTAGTAGCAAAGCTTTTCCTATCTCTACATTTTCGTCAGAGGCTTCAAAATTGTCGAAACGGAGAACCACCCAAAAACCAGGACGTATATTTAAGAAAACCTTTTTCTGGTATTTCTGGTAGAAAATGTCATCTCTCTGGGAGAATCATGGCTTTCCATGAATAAATGAAATCTCCTTCTGTGGGGAGAAAATGTCATGTATTTGGGAGAAATGGGACACTTCTAGTGGAAAATGTCATCGATTTGGCGAAAGGCTGTATTTCCGTGCGATCATGTCATTGGAATGGAGAAATGTGGTATTTCTGGGAGAGAATGTCCTAATTTGGGGAGAAGATGCCGTTCATGGAGGGAGAAGCATGCATTTCGGAGAGAAAATCTCCTAGATTTGGGTGAAAGTGTCATCTTGAGGATTATACTAACGAACTTCTTGGAGAAAGTATGAGGTATTTTTAAGAAAGCTGGTATTCCCTGGAAACAGTCTCATCTTTTGATTGAGGGAGGGAGAGATGATGTAGTGGTGACCAAGCTAATATTTCAGGAAGGGAACGTCCCACATTTAAGAGAGAACTGGTATTTCTGGCAGAAAGTGTCACAAACATGGGAGAAAAATGGTATCGCTGCCATTGTATGTCGTATATTTGGGACACAAATGCAACTTGTGTGATAAAAAGCCGTAGGATTGGGCATGAATAAGTGCCATATAGTGTAATGGGGAGGAAATGGGAAGTATTTCAAAGAAAGCTGGCATCTCTGGGAGAGAAGATGGTATTTCCGGGGGAAAATGTCCTCTATTTCGGGGAATGCAGGTATGTCTGGAAGGAAATCTAATTTGGAAGGAAAGTGTGATATGAAGTCTAGAGAAGTGTGATGGCAAGTATCATCCTGTGGAGTGTGAAGTCGTACTTGTGGTAGAAAATGTCATCTGCTTGGGGAACGGTGATATCTGTGGGAGAAAAGACGGTATTTTTGTTGGAAAAAGTCACCTTTGGCATTGTCATGTAGTGTTTTGTGGATGAATCGGGAAGCATATCTAAGAAAAGCTGTATTTCTGGTAGAAAACGCTATCTGTTAGGGGAAAAAGCTGGTTTTTCAGGGAGCAAGTCTCCTTCTTTGGGGAGGAAATATCCTCTTTCGGTAGGTGAAGTAGGACTTGTGGGAGGAAAAGCCTCGTATTTGGGAGAAAGGTGGCATTTGTGGGAGGAAATGCCATAGGTCTGGAAGAAAATGTATTCCTCAGGATTAATATATGACAGTTATGGTGGAATATATCATGTGTTTGGGCAAAAAGGAGCATTTCTGGGAGCTAATCTCATTGGATTGGAGAAAGCAGGTATATCTGGGAGAATATATGGCATCTTGAGGAGAAAACGGGTCATGGTGGGAGAAAATGTTGTGTATCTGGGAGAAACCTGGTCTAAGCGGGAGAAAAGGCCATTTTGATGGGAGTCAGTGTGATCTTGAGGAGCGTCAAGTAGTATTCTTGGGATGAAACGGGAGGTATTTCTAAGAGAAGTGTTATTTCTGGGAGAAAATGTCTGATGTGGGGGGGAGAAGGTGATGTATGTGTGAGAAAGCTGGTGATTCTGGGAGAAAATGCCAGGTATTTGTGAGAAAAGAGATGCTTGAGAGGGAAAATCTTTGGGATCAGAGTGTCCTCTGGAGGGAAGAAAACAGGTCTTTCTGGGAGAGAAAATGTTCTATTTTGGGGGCAGAACCTGGTATTTCTGGGATCAAATGCCATCTTGATTGGAGTACATCTGATATTGAAGCGTGTAAAGTAGTATTTTTGGTAGAAATTGTGTGATGTTTGTAAGGAAACTGGTATTTCTGGAACATAATAGCATTCTGTTTTGAAAAATGTTGTCTATTTGCGAGGCGTCTGGTATTTGGGGAAAAAATGCTGTATTTGTATAAGTAAGACCGCACTGGGTAAGGGACCTAAAGGAAAAAGGCCGACCAAAATGCTCTTGGTAGGGCTTTTTTGAAGCCAAGACAATCTCTCTGCCAGTGCTGGTGCTGGCAGCAGCTGGCAGCTTGTGGGAGGACTGCTGAGGCAGCAGGTTGGAGTCAGCACTGCTCCCTCTTATCTGTGAGATTAAGCTTGAGCCTTTTCTGCGAGGCCAAAAGCAGCCCAGCTAAGGTGCCTGGTGAGAAGAGGTGAGAAGAGGCGAGCAAAGGGTGCTACTGCCCACCGAGAACAGGGAGGGCAGTCAGAGTGTGAGCGCAGCCCAACTGCCCATGGCTGCAGCAGTAGGTGTGGGAGGCGGGTCTTGTGGCAGGACACGTCAGTGTTCTTGAAGGGACTTGGGATTATTCCGAAGGCTAGTAGGGGAATCCCCTGGGTTTCCCTCTTCGAGAGTAAAGGGGTCCAAGACGGCTGGTGGCTTTTCAGGAAGGAAGTCTTAAAGGCGCAGGAGCTGGCTGTCCCCCTGAGCTGCAAAATGAGCCGGCGGAGAAGAAGACCGGCGGGGATGGATGAACAGGGAGCGATTCTTGAGGCTCCGGGAGAAGAAGAGAATCTACGTCCAGTGGAAGAAGGGACGGGTGACTCCGAAAGAGAAGTTGCTGGGATGTGTGGAGGGAAAATCCGAAAGGGCCAGCTTGAACTCAGCCTGGCCGCTGGGGTTAAAAGGAACAAGGAGCCCTTTTACAAAGACATCAACGGTGTGAGGAGAACTCAGGAGAATCTCCATTCTTTCCTAGATGAGGCTGGGAATGCGAGCACTGAGGATAAGGCAAAAGCAGAGGTTCTGAATGCCTTCTTTACACCTGTCTTTAAAGGTCACCCCAGTTATCCTCAGGCTACTCCATTCTCTGACCTGGTAGTCTGGACTGGAGTGAGGACAGAATTCCCTGCGATTCGGGAGGACGCAGCCAGAGACATACTAGTCCAGCTGGAATGTCACAAGTCCATGCGGCCAGATGGGATTCACCCGAGAGTGCTGAGGGAACTGGCGCAGGTGATAGCCGAACCGCTCGCCATTATCTATAAGCGCTCTTTGTTGACTGGTGACTTTGTTGACTGGTCCCAGAAGACTGGAGGCTTGTCAATGTGACTGCCATTTCTAAGAAGAATTCTAAGGATGATCCGGGGAACTACGGGCTTGTTAGCCTGACCTCGGTTCCAGGAAAGGTTATGGAGTGGATTGTCTTGAGGGAGATGACGCGGCATGTGCGGGACATGCAGGGGATCAAGCCTAGCCAGCATGGGTTCATAAAGGGCTGATCCTGTTGGACCAACCTGATCTCCTTGTATAATCTAGTGACCCATCTGGTAGACGAGAGAAAGGCTGTTGATGTAATCTACCTAGACTTCAGCAAGGCCTTTGACACTGTCTCCCACAGCATTCTCCTGCAGAAGCTGGCAGCCCGTGGCTTGGACGGGTACTCTCTTGGCTGGATAAGGAAGCGGCTGGAAGGTCGGGCCCAAAGAGTGGTAGTGAATGGAGCTAAATGCAGCTGGCGACAAGTGGTGTTCCCCAGGGATCAGTGCTGGGGCCTGTCCTCCTCGAGATCTTTATTGATGACCTGGATGAGGGCACTGAGTGCACCCTCAGGAAGTTTGCGGATGACACCAAGTTGGCTGGAAGTATCGAGCTGCCTGGGAGTAGTGAGGCCCTACAAGGGGATTCGGACAGGCTGGAGAGCTGGGCTGAAGTCAATGGGATGAGTTACAAGGCCATATGCCGGGTCCTGCACTTTGGCTGCAACAACCCCAGGCAACACTCCAGGCTTGGGGCGGAGTGGCTGGAAGACTGTGTAGAGGAAGCGGACCTGGGGGTGTTGATTGATGCTCAGATGAACATGAGCCAGCAGTGTACCCGGTTGGCCAAGAAGGCCAATGGCATCCTGGCCTGCATCAGGAACGGTGCTGCCAACAGGAACAGGCAAGTGATTGTCCCCCTGTACTCAGCTCTGGTGAGGCCGCACCTCAAGTACTGTGTCCAATTTTGGGCCCCTCACTGCAAGAAAGACATTGAGGCCCTGGAGGAGGTTCAAAGAAGGGTGCCAAAACTTCATACCACAGTTTCGACCAAAAATAGATTTCCTTCCAGCCATACCAGCATTCCCTGAAATACACGACATTTTCCCCCAGAAATACCATCTTTTATTCCAGAAATACCAGCTTTCTTAGAAATATTTCACATTTCCTCCCAATTACACTACTTCACACTCCCAGAAATACCAGCTTTCTCCAATCCAATGAGATTAGCTCCCAGAAATACTGCTTTTTGCTCATACGCATGATATATTCCTCCACAACTATCATATTTCATTCCTAACGAATACATTTCCTTCCATACCTATGGCATTTCCTCCCAGAAATGCCACCCTTCTCCCAAATACGTGGCTTTTCCTCCCACAAGTACTACTTTCCCATCCAAAAGAGGACATTTCCTCCCTAAAGAAGGAGACTTTCTCCCTGAAAAAACAGCTTTCTCCCCAAGCAGATGACATGTTCTACGAGAAATACAGCTTTTCTTACATATACTTCACGCTTCATCCACAAAATACTACATGACAATACCAAAGAAATAGAAGTATTTTCAAACAATAGTGGGATATTTTCTTTCAGAAATACCACTATTCTCCCAAAATAGATGGTATTTTCCCCCACACATGCCACCATTCTCCCAAAGAGATGGCATTTCATGCCACAAGTACTACTTCACACTCCACACCATGATACTTTCCATCAAGAAGATGGCATTGGACCACAGAAAGACCAGCTTTCTGCCTAACAGATGACATTTTCTCCCAGAAAGACCACTTTTCTCCCAGAAATACAGCAACTTTGCTGCCAGAAACACCATGCTCATCCCCTCCAGATGTTGTTTTCACCCCAAACACTAGCACCTTTCTTCTCACTACTCCCTGCTTTTTCAAAACTAGATGCTCTTCTCTCCCAGAAATACTAGCATTCTCTGCAAGATGGGACTTTTTCGAACCAAAGATGGGAGAGTCTCCCAGAAATAGCACTTTTCTTCATCAGGACTGACATTTTCTGCATTTTTTTCCCTCAAAGAATGGCATCTTCTCACAAAATTAGGACATTCTCTCCCAGAAATACCACATTTCTCCAATCCAATGACATTATCACCCGGAAATACAACCTTTCGCCAAATCAATGACATTTTCCACTAGAAGTGTCCCATTTCTCCCAAATACATGACATTTTCTCCCACAAGAACGGCTTTTTCATACCAAATAGGACATTTCCTCCCCAAAGACGGAGATTTTCTCCATGAAAAACCATGATTCTCTCCAAAGAGATGACAATTTCTGCCAGAAATATAGGTTTTCTTGAATATACTTCCTAGTTTTTGTGTGGTTCTCCATTTCTACAATTCTGAAGCCTGTGACGAAAATGTATAGATAGGAAAAGCCTCTCTACTAAGACATTTCTTGCATTCTGCGATGAAAAGAAAAAAATGGAAAGAACTTTCTAATAATGCAACTGAATATTCGGGAACCTACAGATGTGGTGCTCTCACGGAGAACGTTACAAAAAGTTGAGAGCGGTGGATTCTTGCCTGCGGAGAAATAAAACCCTGTTCGGAGGCAAAGCAGTATGCTGAATTCGCACATTCTCTGCATCGCAATTCGCTCTCGTGGGTCGACAGCGCCACTCTCTGTTAACCGCTACGGAGAGTTTGCAGTTGCTGGCCGGTAAATCACGGTTCTCCCCGAATGCTGCTTTCAGCCTTCAGCAGCGGTCTCGTTTCTCTCGGATGCCGTGATCGGGGGACTTCAGCTGGATGCTTTTCTCCGGCGAGCGGGCTCTTCTCCACACATCGGAAGGGAGCGGTTCTCCTTGTGTACATGCAGAATGCACTATGCTTGTCTCTGAATGTTCTGTCTTCGCTTTTCTTTCTAGCAACAATTGGTGTTTGTGTGGTTCTCCGTTTCTACAATTCTGAGGTCTGTGACAAAGAGGTATAGACAGGAAAATCCTCTCTACTAAGACATTTATTGCATTCTGGGATGAAAAAAAGAAAAATGGCAAACCCCCTCTTATGAGGAAGTAGAAATTCAGGGAGCGAGAGATGTGGTTCTCTAAGGAAGAATGTTAAGTCTCTAAGCCGAGAGCGGTGGATTCTTTCCTGCGGAGAAAAAAACCCTGTTCAGAGTAAATGCAGTGTGCTGAATTCCCACGTTCTTGGTACCAGAGAAAAATGAGATTGCTGCTGAAGGCTGAAAGCGGCACTCACGGTGAACCACTACAGAGAGTTTGCAGTTGCTGGAAACTGGTACATAGTTGCCTTGTGTACAGTCAGTATCCTCCATCCTGTGCTGCGTATGAAGTGCATATTTGTTTCTTTCGACTGACATGTTGTATTCGTAAGGAATACGACCTTACGATTAGAACTCGGTATTAATTCTGTGATAAAATGCCATGTTCATGGGAGTGAGTGTGATATTGAGGAGTGTAAAGCAGTATTTTTGGCAGAAAATGTGAGTTATATCTAAGAGTACTGCTATTTCTGGGAGAAAATGTCCTATATTTGGGATAGAAATAGTATATCTGTGATAAAATGCCAAATTGATAGGAGAAAATGTCCTCTTGAGGAGTGTAAAGTAGTATTTTGGAGAGAAAATGTCAGGTATTTCTCAGAAAACTGCTATGTGTGGGACATAATAGCATACTTGGTTGGAGAATGACATGCGTTTGTGAGAAAGCTGGCGTTTTGGGAAAAAAGGCCATATTTTTAAGAATAAGCTGGTATTTCCGGGGGAATATGTCCCTTCTTTGGGAGAAAACGGGTCTTTGTGGCAGAAAATTGTGTGTATATGGGAGAAAACTGGTCTCTCTGGGAGAAAATGTCCAGTTTTATGGGAGTAAGTTTGATATTGAGGAGTGTACAGTAGTGTGATTTCACTTTTTCGAGGCTGCAGTGCCACCTATTAGTCATGGTTCATTTATTTAATTAGTTTAGTTTGTAAAGCAATGACTTAACTGTTACCACAATAGAACTGGAACTGTGTATAACATTTGCTAAAAGAACTTGACAATTTATTTTAAATGATCTCTGGGCAGTAATCATTTCTGTATAATAGAATCATTCAAACGTCTCTGAACATTTTACATGCCGTGCTGTAGTGAGTTAGATCAATCAAACCTTAATTGCTTCTGAGGCATGCGGACAGCTTTCTGGGATCTGTTGAACACCACTGTGACACAATAAAGTCAGAATAATTGATGTAGCACTAAATTGTGCCTTTGCTTTGCTCTTACAATTGTGGTCTTATTAGCCGACCAGGCAAGGTGGAAAAATTGAAGTAAAAGAGAAACAAAAGTAAGTTTAATGCCAGCTAGCGGCCATTAACTTTGGTTTGATTCTGTGCGTATGTGGTTTATGATCCCGACATTTCCCGTGTGCTTTGAACAACCTGTCCTTGTTTTGCACAATTTCCCTTTCTCTGTGCTTTATATACGCCGAGTAGGAAGAATGTGAGATTCAATACTTAATTTGTCAATCTGAAATATTTCATTTGAAATTTGGTTTGATGGCTTGGCCGTTCAGTGCGAAAAGTATCGCTCCCAGGTAAGCACTTGGTTTCTCTCAAGCTTCTTTCTTTCCAAAGCAGTGACTCTTGGTCCATATACCTTGGAGAAATTGGGTATGGGTACCAGTATTGCCTCTCTTCCCTAGCAGCTTCCTCCTAGATTTCTAATAGGGATATATTTTATTAACCAAGGGAGAATTTGAGAAATGCTGTATTATGGCTGCCATGAGAACGGCTGAACTGACTTCATACTTTTGCTTGTTGTATATGTATGGTAGTGAACAAAGAGGAATTACTTAGCACTGAATGTGGCTTCAGGGGCTGAATTCATCTTTGTAGATTGTATAAAGTCGACAAGTGCAGTTCTCTTATGGCATTTGTTGATTGAAGAGGCAGACTGATAGTCATCAGAGATGAAAAGACTGTTAGTAACAAAAGATTGTTGTTTTTTTTCTTTCTCTTTCTGCTTAATACCCTTTGTGAGCTGTTGTTGCTTCTATCTTTGTGAAGTTTGCCTTGTTTCCTGGTCTCGTTTCCATGATTCTTCTGGAAGTCTGTTTCATCAGTGCTTCTTTGGCTACATGCCTGCCCTTTCACATTCAGCAGGTAAGACATACCACAGTGCAGGTCTGTCTTTGTAAAGGCTTAGTTCTGGACCTTGAATCTAATGCAGTCTGTCTTTCCTTCCTAGTAACAAGAGCTTGTGAAGTGCTTTTTGCTCCACTGCCTGTTAGGTAGCTGATGTGTTTCTGACTGGCACACAGGCAGTTGATCCTTGGATGAAGAAGTATGTCTCAGTTGAACCGGACCACATCCAGGATCTCTAATGATACTGCTGTACTGACATGAAAATGGAGGAGTTGCTGACATTGCTGTGAAGCAGCTATCAGGATGTTGTTCTGTAGTGTCAGAACGGCAGGTCATCTTTTCTGAGAATGAACACAGAGGGAATAAGGCAGGAAAGAGAGTGGTTAGGAAGCTGTGAAGAAGTAACTTGTCAGCCAGCGTTTGCTTGCTGGGCTTTGTGCTCATTCCAGCTGTGCTCTTGCCATCCCTCTGCTCCTTCCAGTAGTGGATGCTCTTGCTCATCCTGTTTTAAACACCTTCTTGTGCATGAAACCCTGCTGCCTGCACACAGTGTGGTTTGGACAGTTGCAGGTGCTTGTCTGAGCGGGTGATGCTGTGCGCTATAGAGAGCATATTTTCTGTTTCCACTGACATTGAGAAATACAGCTCTTCTGCAGCCGTCTCCTAAAATGTGAGTGGGAAGGCAAGAACGGATGCCAAGCTGCAAAAGAAAAGGAGGAAAAAGCACACTGCTGCCTTGGGGTGTTTTGCCTTGTTTTAAGGGAGAGGGGTCTGCAACCTGATGAAAATTGCTGAACACGTTCCCAGACCTAGCGAAAGAAATGTTTCTGAACTGTTAGGGTTCATGAGTGGAAAGCAGCGACATTAGAGGGCTGAAAACACTTCCATGGCTCAAACCGGCAAACGGAATGTTGGAGGCTATGGCAGAACTAGAGGAATTCTCTTCGGTCCACTTGCGAGGGCTGGAGAATGAGAATTGAGTTTTCCAGGATTGTGGAGTCTTGACCTTGAGGTTCCAGGGGTGAAATGTGACTTTTCCCCTGGTCGTTTGCCTTGTCTGCAAATGCTATTTTATCCCGTTCCCTTTTGTGTTTTCTCTGGGCAGTCTTCTTTCTTTGTTTTGTCTTAGTGCTGAGCTCTTGAAATGAGGAGCAGACTCTAACCTGAAAAGCTATTGCGCTTAGGTGTGGAAACTGCTCTTTGATGAGTGAAGCTCAAGTAAATTGGAGCACAGCGTTGCAGTCCTTTCTTCTATCAAAAGATGGAGCAAACGAGCTACCGAACGGCCTGTGTGGCTAATAGGCTTGCTAAGCAAGCAGGAACTGTTCCGCAAGGAAGGTTGGTTTTCTGTTTTCTGTTCAATCTTCATACATCTCATAATTTGCGCTGAAAGGAATAAGGCAGTTTGCTATACTGAATTGACCAGGGTGGATGGTAACAGATGGGTTGGTTAAAAAGGGGTTAATTAGGAGACTTGTGTGATCAGTTCTTCTTTCAATTATTTCATCCACTTACATGTGAAAGGGATATTTTAGAATAATCCTTTCACCTCTTGCAGGAGCAAGTATGCCTGTGCTGCTGATGATCTGAGCTTCTGCAAATTCAGAGATTCTCGTCAAGTCAGACTAATTTGCAGAGCTGAGCAGCGGGTAGGAGGAGATGCCGGGAGCTTTCCAGGGCGCTCAGCTGTCTGCCCGGGAAGAGCGCCACCTCCTCCATGCACTGCAGAGCCTGGAGAAGAGCTGCCCCAAGTCTCCTCGTGGTGGACATGGCCTCGTTTCCTGCAGGATCTTCAGTGTCTGAAGGGCCAGCGAGGAGACAGATGGACTGGGGTCTCGCTGCGCTCCCTGAAGGCCTGAGATAACAGAGGAACAGAGGCTCGTTGACAGCCGGCCGTGTACCCGCAGGGCGCCCAGCTCTTCCCTCTGGCAGGAGGGAGCAGGGGACAGGCACGTCGCCCACTGGCTGCCCCAACATCCCACTGCCTGGCTCACCATGGTAGATGCACTCTCTCTTGGCCTGCTGCTGATCCCTCACAAGCTGCCCTAAGAGCCCTAGGAACACACACCCCGTCAGCCACCCTAGCTGCTCCCCGGGTGCAGCGCAGAGGGCCTGGGACAGGGGAAGCTCAGTCTCGTGGCTCACCGATGAACCTCACAGCTTCCCAGCGCAGGGGCTCCTGCGGGCTCCGTAGCTAGAGCAGGCTCTGGCCCAGGTAGTCCTGTGCCGCATTCTTCCTCCTCCTCTTGGCCAGCTGGAGAGGGAAGAGTGCAGGGTCAGCGCAGGGTGGTCCCGACCCTGTCCTGGGATGTGGGAATATGCATAGCAGGCACTCACCGATCTGCCAGAACTGCGCTGTCGGTACCAGGTGCTCCAGCCACCTCCAGCGCAGGAACCGTGCAGCACCAAGGAGGGCTTTCTGGGAGGCCTGCCAAACAGATGAGATGGCACCGCAGCCCAAGCAGCAGCAAAGCCCGCGTCCCCCGGAGCTCCTCCACAGGGAGGATGCAGCAGCAGGGGCTGATGCTGCCATGGGCTGCAATGCTCTTGGTGTTTGGGGGGCACCACAGGAGTAGCATCGCCCTCCCCCAAATGAGTGCAATCCCCACCTTGGCCACGCTGTCTTTCTCATCGTGCAGCTGCAGATACAGCAGGACCAGGTTCCTGCACACCTCCTTCTGCATCCTCCTCTTCCCTTGGGCCTCCACAAAGCTCAGCATTTCCAAAAAAAAGGTCGATGGAGAGCTGTCACACAGTGCTGGACGCCTGCAGAGTAGGAAGGAAGAAAGGAAGGATGTCAGTGTCAGCAGCCCAACCTCCACGGTTGGGCAAGCAGGGCCATCACCATCAGTGAAGTGGGGGCAGAATCTCTGAGCTGAGAGGCTGCAGGCAGATCACAGAATGACAGAATGGCCAAGGTTGGAAGGGACCTCAAGGATCACAGAATCACAGAATCACAGAATCACAGAATCACAGAATCACAGAATCACTAAGGTGGGAAAAGACCTATAAGATCATCCAGTCCAACCATCCACCTATCACCCATGGTTCTCGCTAAACTATATCCCTCAACACAACATCCAATCGTTCCTCGAACAGCTCCAGGGTCGGTGAGTCCACCACCTCCCTGGGCAGCCCATTCCAGTGCCTGACCACCCTTTCAGAGAAGTAGTATTTCCTAATATCCAGTCTGAATCTTCCCTGGCGCAGCTTGAAACCATTCCCCCTAGTCCCATCACCAGTTACCCGAGAGAAGAGGCCGATCCCCAGCTCGCTACAACCTCCCTTCAGGTAGTTATAGAGAGCAAGAAGGTCTCCCCTGAGCCTCCTCTTCTCCAGACTGAACAATCCCAGCTCCCTCAGCCGCTCCTCATAAGGCCTGTGCTCCAGACCCCTCACCAGTTTTGTTGCCCTTCTTTGAACACGCTCCAGGGCCTCAATGTCTTTCTTGGAGTGAGGGGCCCAGAACTGGACACAGGAATCATGAATCTCCAATCCCCCTGCCACATGCAAGGCCACCAAACCAACTTCCACATCTAATAGTAGACCAGGCTGCCCAGGGCCCCATCCAGTCTGGTCTTGAACACCTCCAGGCACGGGGCATCCACAACCTCTCCGGGCAGCCTGTTCCAGCACCTCACCTCTCTCTCTGCAAAGAACTTCCCCCTGACATCCAACCTAAATCTTCCTTCCCTCAACTTAAAACCATTTCCCCTTGTCCTGTTATCTACCCTTTCAAAGAGCTGATATGTTGAGGATGGCCCCAGAACTGCTCTAAAGTGTGCAAGCTCTGCCCTGCAGAAAGTCTGCCCAGGGGCACGCAGCGCCTGGAACTGCAGACCGGCCAGGAAGTCCCCTGGTGCGCTGTCACAGGGCAGCAGGAATGGGCACGCTGGGCTCAAACCCACATCCCTCGTGTTCTGGGCTCCCTTCCACCCTTACGTCATTAAAGAGTGCTGGCAGCTTGCTGGACAGCTCCAGAGCCATGAGGCTGATCTTAGCCCCATCCAGGAGCTGCAGCAGGGTGCTGAGTATTGGTAGGGCTCGGATGTTGCTGTCTGCATCCTGCAGCTGCTCCATGATGCACAGCAGGATCACTGATGATCACTGGCCTTGTCTGCGGGAAAAAGACGCCTTCCTCTAGGTACAGATGCAAGCACAGTGAGGTCAAAACAGCTCCAGTGCCAGCCCCGACGATAGCAGGCAGTGATGGGATAGGCAGAGAGCACCAGCTCCTCACTGCCTGGAGAGGAGCTGAGCTGTAGGTGGTCCTGCTACAGCCCTGGGGCAGGCAGGCCCAGCCCAACCTGCAGCACCTGTGGCATTCCCGGCCGCCCCTGCTCACCGTGTCCTGCCTCTTGCTGAGCTGCAGGATGCCCCTGAGCACCAGCTGCTTCATGTCCACGCTCTGGCTCTGCAGATAGGTGGTGAAGAGTTTTGGGATGTGGTGCAGCTCTGTGGTGAGGTCCACGCACTCCAGCATCTGCAATACATGCGGCTCTTAGTGCTGGATCCAACAATCTGCTTGGGGAAAGACAGCAGGGCACAGCCAAGCCTGGCCCCAAGGGAGGCAGCAGGGCTCGTGCCAGCAATGGCCTTGCAGCCTCAAGTTGGCTGCTTCTGCAGCTGTTGCTCACCTCAATGAGGAAGACCATCGCCACCATCTGCCAGGAGTAGAAGCTATTGCTGAGCAGCTCAGCCAGCTGGTGGAAGATGGGGTCACACAGAGCACCAGGCAGTTCCCTCATGGCCCTGGCAGGATAAGAAGGCACCATGAGCCCCGAGCCAGGGGGACACAGCTGTGGCTGTGCAGCCCTCTTGCCAATGCCGCAGGGGCCACAGGCTATGGCAGCACTTTATCCAAGAACTGGGGACCCCCTGGCACCCCAAGGAAGGAGTTCTAGCCACCACCTGCACGCCCTGGAGCTGGGTGACGGTGCTGAGGAGCGCGTCCCAGCCCTGCTCCTGGATGGCCTCCATCTGCCTCTGGAGGCCCACGCTGCAGAGCAGCACCTTCAAGTCCTGCACCGCGGACCTGCAGGTGGAGAAGGGTGCGAGTCACAGCGGGAGCCCCAGCAGCGGGGCCCTGGGTGCAGCGGGGGGACGGGGATGTGGCACCTGATGGGAGTGAGCTGGTGCTGCTGGTGCTCCTCCCAGATGATCTCCACCTCCTGCCGCGTCAGCTTGGTGGTGAAGGATGCTTGCAGGAGGAGGGCCAGGAAGAGCTTTGGGAAGATGGCCTGGGCCTCCTTCAGGACCAGAGGCAGCTGGAGTATTTCAGGTAGGGTCCTTGCTGCCTGCAGAAAGCACCCGGATACGATTCTTGCCCCGTCCCCCAGGTTTCTATCCCATCTCTACAACTGTAGGGATGGAGGAAGGGAGGGGGAGGGAGAGCGCGAGAGCTCCAGGCAGGTCAGATGTCAGGGCAGGGAGAAGGCTTGCGGGTGGACAGGGGAGGGGAGCGGGGACTCAGGCTCAGCTGGCTGAGTGAGGAACTCACGGCCAGGGCAAGGACACGTGGCCAGTCCTTGATGAATGGTGACGAGTACTGCTGAGAATGGTTTATCAGCACTTGGAGCAGCTTCTGCAGCGCCTTCTCCATGGCTGGGGGCTCTGAGAGCATTTCCTTCCACATGGTGACAGTGAGCCTGCAGGTTCCCCAGGGCTGTTGTCATGGCTGCCCTCGCCTGGCTGACGGCCATGGGGTGGAGAAGGGAAGGGAGAGGAGCCCTGAGGGCTGTGGGCCCCGTACCTGGTGCAGGTGGGGGAGCAGACCAGCAGGCTGCTAACCGTCTCCTTCGGGAATTTGCTGGTCAGCACGAGCAGGGCCCTGCCCAGGCTTTTGAGAGCTGCCTTGTCTTTGGTGGAAGGCAGGCTGTTGTAGATGGTCTTCATGATCTTTCACAGCTGGAGGGGGACACAAGTGAGAATGGGATGGCACCGGAGCGGGGCCCTGCTGCCATCCCCGCTGCTGCCTGTCGGTCAAGCGCGGTGCCAGTGCCAGGGATGGAGCAGAGCCCCGAGGGCTGGAGCTGTGACAGTAGCAGGTTGCCACCTGCTGTGGAGGGAAGCAAGCCTCTGCTGCGAGCACATCTATCATGTGGGCAGCCAGATCGGTGCTGTGGAGGCTCGGCGCTGTCATCCTCTCAATGGTCATGAGTAAGACATTCATCCTTTCAGGGTACAGGAGGTATTTCAGAAGGACCTGTGGGAAGAAGGAGAGGAGGAATGGCTCATCCCCTGCATGGCTGCTCAGCCGTGTCGGGGCCTCAAGAGAGCTGGGAGCAGGGGCTAGGCTGGGTGATGGCGAGGATACGGAGTGTGAAGGCCCTATGGGCAGCAGGGCTGCTCGGGGAAAGCGCCTGCACTCTTTCTGACACTGCAGGCCTGGGTTCTCCTGTGGGCTCAGGGTTTGCTCTTTGTACCTGGAAGATATTAGTGGCTCTGTTGTCATGGGAAGCCTCCTGGTGGAGCAAAGCTAGCTGGTTTTCCCAGAGCTGTGGCACTTTGGGCTCCTTCTGCTCCAGCCACAATCCTGGAGAGGAGCGCACACAATGTGAGTGAGGGGCCTGGGCACCTGGAGGTCTGAGGGACCTAGGCCAATGCAACTCCTCTCACTTGGGGTGGTGATGAAGGTGAAAAGCTGACAGACAGCCTTCATCGCCTCATCTCTGGTCCTCTCATCCATGGAGGTGCAGCACAGGATGAGGTGTCCGGCCAGCTTCCCCAGCACAGGGAAGCGTTGGTTCTCCTGGCACTTGTGCTGGAAGATGGCGGTTCCCATGAAGCAGGAGCACAGTTGGGGAGAGAGGCAGCAGAGGCGCATGGCTGAGCGAGGCAGCAGGGCCCAGCTCAAGCTCTGTGCAAGCCTGGAGACAGGTGAGACAGGTGGGCTGCGGCTGGGGAGCCAGGACGTGGTCCCCAGAGCTGTGCACACCAGGGCGCCTACCTCTGGCAAAGAGCAGGTGTTGGTGAAGGCTAGCAGCCTGACAATGCACGTTGCGGCCCTCTCCTCCACGGCCGCCACTTGGCACATGGGCAGCAGGAGCTGTGGAGAGAAAAGCTGCCGGTGTGCCCCCAGGACGAGGCAGTCGTCCTTGCGCTCGCTCCCCAGCTGCAGGGGGGGTGGGTGTTTTTGTCCCTGTCCTACTGCAGCCCTGCCGCCCTCCCGCTGCTCCCCACCCATCCCTCTGACCCCACAAGGGCCGGCCTCGGGCCAGCATCCTCTGCCTGTAGCAGGCCCTGGGGGGACCTTGCGTGGATTCCCCCCTTCACAACCTTGAACCGCCCCCGCAAATCCCAGCCTTGCCACAGCCAGACCTCCAAGATATTCTGCAGCTCCATGAGGACAGTGGTGCTGGCGCTGCCCACCAGCCCCTGCAGCAGGCGGTGCAGGGCTTCCATGATCTGCAAGAAGGACAGGGGTCAGGGCAGCCATCCCTGCTGTGTCCTGCTGGCAGCAGAGGGGCATCCCGGATGGTGATGCCCAGGAAGCATTCCCAGGGCTCAGCCCGTGCTCACCTCCATGCAGGATGCAGCATCCCGGTCCTTGTCATCCTCGTGGCGAGGGAGATGGAGGACAGTGCTGATGCAGGCGTGCAGGAGACCATTCTTCTCCTTCTCGGGAAGCAGCCGTGCTCTGCTGCAAGGGGAGAGAGGGCAGAGGCGTGATGCTCTGCTCAGGGCCCCCAGCCAGAACCAGTGCCACCACGTTGGCCAAAGCTGGCCTGGGGTGGTACCTCATGGCCTACTGCCGCAGCTCCACGTCTAGGCACTCGGCAGGCTCCTCCTGCAGCAGCACCTGTGGGCACAGCAGGATGGGACGTTGCAGTGTATCCTGTTTGGTGTGCGGAGCCCAGGCACCCCATCCCAGCTCCCGCTGCTCCCCTTACCTCAATGCACTGCGCCACCTCCAACGTGCAGGCACACAGGTGCTTATGAGCCTCGCTGTCCTTGAGGGCGGCTGTGCAGGCAGTGCGGATGCAGGCCAGAAAGCTCAGCTTCTGTGCCTGTGCCTGAGACAGGGAGGGGAGTTACAGGTGCTGGCATCAGGGGACCCCGGCACCCTCAGGGCACGGCCGGGCAGGGGCAGCCAGGGAAGCACAGAGTGCCCGCTACCTGGGGCTGCACGTGCAGCAAGCGTGGATGTAGCTCAGGGGATCCTCCTCCTGCGGTGACACGACAGAGGCAGAAGGATCCTCAGCTGAGCCCAATGGCCCTTGCAGGGGCTGCACCTCACACACCTCATAGGGCCCCTGCTGGGCCCCGGGGTTGCAGGATGCCCTAGGTCTCTCTGGCCATGCCTCTCGGGGTTGGCTTGAATGTCTCTGTTCTATCTTGAAGCACAAGAGGGAACAGCGGCAAATGCGCCTGCTGTTCCAGCTCTGCCTTCAGAGGGACGAGTCCCACTGTAAGATGGCAGTGATGTCACCCTATTCTGCCCGGCTCCACCCAGAACCCCCCCTCTTGCCCTGGGCTTGCCCACAGCCCCGCAGCCATCGGGGCAGTTTTGTTCTGGAAGGAGCCCTCGACTTCACTGTGTGCATTTGCCCCAGCTGCAGCGCTGGGGTCTGGGAGTCCTTCTCAGAGCCCTTCAGCCCCGCATCCCCCCCGGTAAAATTAAACTGTGTCACCGTTTCCACTGGGACAGAGTTGAGTTTTCCTTTTTGGCATCTGGTGCTCTCTTTTGGCTTTAGGAGAGAAACAAAGAGTGTTGATAACACAGCAGTGTCTCTAGCTGTTGCTGAGCAATGCTGCACTGAACCTGCAGGCGTTTCAGCTTCTCAGCTCGTCATAGTGTCCTGTGGGGAGGGGCTGAGGGGGCACCAGGAGCTGAGAGGGCACAGAACCGGGACAGCTTGTGGCAACTTAAGCATGGGCTCCGTTGCTTGTGCAGGACAGAGACCTTTATCATACGTGCTCACAGCCTTTTATACCCCTGCAACAGCCCCTTGGATCCGTCAGTATTTACATCTGGCACAAGTAGCTGCTGAGCTTCTTTACTCATCCCAAGGTGTTTTGGATATCAAAGCACTTTATTTTCATGTGGTCCCACCTCAGTGCACGCCGTCACAAGGATGGGCAACAACATCTTCAGTGCAAGCTCTGTTATGCAAGTGAGAGATGGAAGTAAGAACTCAGGGGAGAAAAGATCCTTGGATTTGTTTCAGTAGCGTGATACTGGTATGCCTGTCAGTGTTTCTTGAGATTTATACACACTAGAAAGTGTGATTGGTGTGTGGTTTGATTCAATCTCATTGCAGTAACATCTGCAAACAACACTAAGCTGGGAGGAGCTGCAGAAAGATGTTAACAAATTGGAGGGCCGGGCAGTCGCCAACAACATGAAGTTAACAAGAGCAAGTGGGACAGCCTTGGCTCTGTGCACACACAGCGGGAGGAGAGGCTGGAGAGCTGCCCCCCAGAAAGGGCTCTGGGGGTTCTGGTTAATGGCCAATCGCATGTGAGCCAGCAGCGTGCCCTGACAGCCCAAAGGACCAATCATAGCCTGGGGTGCATCAGGCCCAGCACTGCCCAGGAAAGGACTGTCCCGCTCTGCTCTGCTGTGCCCACTGCAGCCTGTGAGAATGTGTGGCACTGCTTCCCAAAGTGGCTGCATTCTCCTTGGGATCTGTGCCCAGCAGTGCCCACAGCCTGCTCTGCTGCGCTGTGAGAAGGCAAGTCCTACCCTGGGGACAGATGGCTGCAAGCCCTCATTGCTCTTGGTTCCCGAGGCTTCCAAGGTAATGCTTTGGCATCCCCCACTTAGCCAGGTGCTACTCCCTGCATCCCCTTGACTTGCTGATGAACTGCTGCTCTGGCAATCCCTGTGCCTTCCCTGAGTGGTGTCTTGTGGAATACAGAAATGACACACGGGTTTGGTATGCACTAAGGGAAGAGGAGGAGTGGAAGCAGGTCCCAGCTGGGCATGACGGCAACCCCCATCCTGACCTACCTCGCTTCCATCGGTGCCCCTATGTAATGGGTTTGAGGCTCTGGGACTTGAGGGAGAAGTGCGTGAGGATGCAGTGGGAGGCCCACCCATGAGGTTTCCTAGGGTGAGGCAGCTGACTCCACAGCTCGAGACTGCCTCAGCCAAGAAGGACAGCAGGGAGGTGTGCTGCCTCCTTGGCACCCAGGTCAGGGTTATTTCTAGGAAACTTCCTTGTCTGGTTCGCCCCTCTGATTGTTATCCATTAGTGACAGTTCAGGCCGGCAGTGATGGAGTTGCTGACAGAAGCCTGAGGACTACCAAAAAGGACTTGAGGGTCCCAGGGTGCTTAGTAGAGAGAGTGGGTGTACAGCTTGTATTTTCCACTATCCCTTCAGTGGCAGGGGATTGGAAGGGATATTGAAAGGAGCAGGAAAACCCATCTCATAAATATGTGGCTGAGAGGCTGCTGCAATCACAATAATTTTGATTTCTTTGCCCATGAGGTGGTTTGCTTGGCACCTGGCCTGATGGGTCCCATCTGTCTCAAAGGGGGAAATGGATCCCAGTCCAGCGTGTGCCCGCAGTTGCTCCATTATTGCCATAGAGTCATAGAATCATAGAATCACTCAGGTTGGAAAAGACCTGAAAGATCATCGAGTCCAACCATGACCTATCCATACTACCCTAACTAACAACCCTCTGCTAAATCATGTCCCTGAGCACCACATCCAAATGGCTTTTGAACACATCCAGGGATGGTGATTCAAGCACTTCCCTGGGGAAACTCAGGGAGGGCAGATTTAGGTTAGATATAAGGAAAAAAAATCTGCTACAGTGGAGGTGGTGAGGCACTGGAACAGGCTGCCTGCTGTTGTGGTGGATGCCCCATGCCTGGAGATCTTCAAGGCAAGGCCAATAACACAGCTCCGCATGGCACAAGAACTAAGGCATTGCAAGGGCTTACCACCCTTGCCGATGAATTGGCAGAGAATTCAGCAATAAATACTTCTATCCCTGGATGGCTGGAGTCTTGGTTTGCTAAACGGAAAGGAATGATTGTGTCCCTATTTACTTCTTTGGTTGTAGTAGCAGGAACCCTGATGGCCGTCACTTGCTGTGTGAGGGGACTGGGACAGCAATTGATCAAGACAGCACTACTGAAGCAAACACCAGTGGAGCCACCACCATATTCGGATAAAATGATGGTTTTAGAGGAGATGGGGAGTGAAGAAAGGGAAGAAGAGGAAGATGTCCATGAAACTGTACCATAGAAAAAAATTGCAGAAATCAACCATGCATAAAGAAGAAAAGAGGGACAAATTGTGGGAATTGTGGGAATGGAATGTTGTTTCTGCATTAGATATTGAAAAGGGGGAACTGAGCTGAAGAAGTAGAGCACAATGTGTTTGTATTTTGTAACTTGTCCTGAGAAATAGCTGATATGAAAAAGTAGAAACACCAGATATTTTAGAAGCATAATTTAGAAATACAGTTGCTGAATTATCTGATTATTGCAGTTTTGCAATCAAGAATTAGTTTTAAAATGCTGTGAATAGAATGGCTATAGTATTGTGGACTAGAAAGCGTGTTGTAAGGCTGTTCTTTTTGGACAAGAGACCCTCAGCAAAAGAAAAACAGATTTCACAACCATCAAGGCAGCCAGGGCCTCCACACAAGGCCGGATTGTCTCACTCTGTGGGCAGGCTGGGATGCAGCAGGTGGGCATCAGGATACTTCCCTCTGTCCTTCTTCCAAACTTATCCCTGTCCGAGAACGAGATGTCCAGAAATAATGGCCGAGTGCTGAATGTGCACATGTCAGAAGTTAAATAATTAGCAGTACATGTTTAGCTAGCAACAATTGATGTGTAGCTGGTTTCCGTGTGTTGAGTTGAGCATTGGGAAGATTTGTGAACCTGAAGCACTCAGGCAATGAGGAACCAGGCGAGGGAAAGATCAGCAACGGGTAATAGGGCATAAAAGATGTCACACTGTCTCTGCGGGAGACACTGCCACTGAATAAAGTCTGCTTTTATCGTTCTCTACCCCCAGACCGACCGGCACTGCCGCTCGCGTTCCGTCACGAGGGAGCCGGAATCACGTCTGCCGGCCGCACCGTTTGCTTTTCCTCTTCCATGGCTCAAACCGGCAAACGGAATGTTGGAGGCTGTGGCAGAACTAGAGGAATTCTCTTTGGTCCACTTGCGAGGGCTGGAGAATGAGAATTGAGTTTTCCAGGATTGTGGAGTCTTGACCTTGAGGTTCCAGGGGTGAAATGTGACTTTTCCCCTGGTCGTTTGCCTTGTCTGCAAATGCTATTTTATCCCGTTCCCTTTTGTGTTTTCTCTGGGCAGTCTTCTTTCTTTGTTTTGTCTTAGTGCTGAGCTCTTGAAATGAGGAGCAGACTCTAACCTGAAAAGCTATTGCGCTTAGGTGTGGAAACTGCTCTTTGATGAGTGAACCTCAAGTAAATTGGAGCACAGCGTAGCAGTCCTTTCTTCTACCAAAAGATGGAGCAAACGAGCTACCGAACGGCCTGTGTGGCTAATAGGCTTGCTAAGCAAGCAGGAACTGTTCTGCCAGGAAGGTTGGTTTTCTGTTTTCTGTTCAATCTTCATACATCTCATAATTTGCGCTGAAAGGAATGAGGCAGTTTGCTATACTGAATTGACCAGGGTGGATGGTAACAGATGGGTTGGTTAAAAAGGGGTTAATTAGGAGACTGAATGTGTACAAGTCTATGGGGCCGGATGGCGTGCACCCCAGGGTTCTGAAGGAGCTGGCTGAGGTGGTTGCCGAGCCGCTCTCCATCATTTTTGAGAAGTCGTGGCTGTCAGGTGTGGTCCCGGATGACTGGAGGAAGGGTCACGTCACTGCCATTTACAAGAAAGGGAGCAAGGAGGACCCCGGGAACTACAGGCCGGTGAGTCTCACCTCTGTGCCTGGGAAGATCATGGAACAGATCATCCTGGATGACATGCTTGATCACATGAGGAAAGGGCGTGTGATCCGTGACAGCCAGCACGGCTTCACCAGAGGAAGGTCATGCTTGACCAATCTGGTGGCCTTTTATGATGGAGTGACGGCATCGGTGGACAAGGGAAAGGCGACTGATGTCATTTACCTGGACTTGAGCAAAGCCTTTGACATGGTCCCCCACCACATCCTTATCTCCAAATTGGAGGGATGTGGATTTGATGGGTGGACCACTCAATGGATAAAAAACTGGTTGAAAGGCCGCAGACAGAGGGTGGTCATCAATGGCTCTATGTCCAGGTGGAGGCCGGTAACGAGTGGCGTCCCCCAGGGGTCTGTCTTGGGACCGGTCCTCGTTAACATCTTTATCAATGACATCGATGATGGAATTGAGTGCACCCTCAGCAAGTTTGCTGACGACACCAAGCTGAGTGGTGCGGTCGACACAGCTAAGGAAAGGATGCCATTCAGAGGGACCTCGAGAGACTAGAAAGGTGGGCCCGGGTGAACCTGATGCGGTTCAACACGGCAAAGTGCAGAGTTTTGCACTTGGGCCGGAGAAATCCCAGGCATCCCTACAGGCTGGAAGGAGCGGTCCTTGAGAGCAGCCCTGTGGAGAAGGACCTGGGGGTCCTGATAGATGAAAAACTTAATATGAGCTAGCAGTGTGCCCTTGCGGCTCGGAAGGCGAATGGTATCCTGGGCTCCATCAGCAGAGGCGTGGCCAGCAGGGACAGGGAGGTGATTGTTCCTCTCTCCTCTGCTCTTGTGAGGCCCCATCTGGAGTACTGCGTCCAGGTCTGGAGCCCCCAGTACAAGAAAGACAGGGAGCTGTTGGAGAGGGTCCAGAGGAGAGCCACCAAGATGATCAGGGGATTGGAGCACCTCCCCTATGAGGACAGGCTGAAGGAGCTGGGTTTGTTCAGCCTAGAGAAAAGAAGGCTGCGGGGTGAGCTCATTGCAGCCTTTCAGTACCTAAAGGGAGCCTACAAAGAGGAGGGGAATCAACTCTTGGAAAGGGTGAGTGACAGCAGGACAAGGGGAAATGGTTTTAAGCTGAGGGAAGGGAGATTTAGGTTGGATGTCAGGGGGAAATTCTTTACAGAGAGAGTGGTGAGGTACTGGAACAGCTGCCCAGAGAGGTTGTGGATGCCCCATCCCCGGAGGTGTTCAAGGCCAGATTGGATGGGGCCCTGGGCAGCCTGGTCTAGCATGAGGTGGGATGATTGGTGGCCCTGCATGTGGCAGGGGGGTTGGAGATGCATGATCCTTGAGGTCCCTTCCAACCCTGGCAATTCTGTGATTCTGTGAGACTTGTGTGATCAGTTCCTCTTTCAATTATTTCATCCAGCTTCATGTGAAAAGGATATTTTAGGTGAATCCTTTCACCTCTTGCAGGAGCAAGTATGCCTGTGCTGCTGCTGATCTGAGCTTCTGCAAATTCAGAGATTCTCATCAAGTCAGACTAATTTGCAGAGCTGAGCAGCGGGTAGGAGGAGATGCCGGGAGCTTTCCAGGGCGCTCAGCTGTCTGCCCGGGAAGAGCGCCACCTCCTCCATGCACTGCAGAGCCTGGAGAAGAGCTGCCCCAAGTCTCCTCGTGGTGGACATGGCCTCGTTTCCTGCAGGATCTTCAGTGTCTGAAGGGCCAGCGAGGAGACAGATGGACTGGGGTCTCGCTGCGCTCCCTGAAGGCCTGAGATAACAGAGGAACAGAGGCTCGTTGACAGCCGGCCGTGTACCCGCAGGGCGCCCAGCTCTTCCCTCTGGCAGGAGGGAGCAGGGGACAGGCACGTCGCCCACTGGCTGCCCCAACATCCCACTGCCTGGCTCACCATGGTAGATGCACTCTCTCTTGGCCTGCTGCTGATCCCTCACAAGCTGCCCTAAGAGCCCTAGGAACACACACCCCGTCAGCCACCCTAGCTGCTCCCCGGGTGCAGCGCAGAGGGCCTGGGACAGGGGAAGCTCAGTCTCGTGGCTCACCGATGAACCTCACAGCTTCCCAGCGCAGGGGCTCCTGCGGGCTCCGTAGCTAGAGCAGGCTCTGGCCCAGGTAGTCCTGTGCCGCATTCTTCCTCCTCCTCTTGGCCAGCTGGAGAGGGAAGAGTGCAGGGTCAGCGCAGGGTGGTCCCGACCCTGTCCTGGGATGTGGGAATATGCATAGCAGGCACTCACCGATCTGCCAGAACTGCGCTGTCGGTACCAGGTGCTCCAGCCACCTCCAGCGCAGGAACCGTGCAGCACCAAGGAGGGCTTTCTGGGAGGCCTGCCAAACAGATGAGATGGCACCGCAGCCCAAGCAGCAGCAAAGCCCGCGTCCCCCGGAGCTCCTCCACAGGGAGGATGCAGCAGCAGGGGCTGATGCTGCCATGGGCTGCAATGCTCTTGGTGTTTGGGGGGCACCACAGGAGTAGCATCGCCCTCCCCCAAATGAGTGCAATCCCCACCTTGGCCACGCTGTCTTTCTCATCGTGCAGCTGCAGATACAGCAGGACCAGGTTCCTGCACACCTCCTTCTGCATCTTCCTCTTCCCTTGGGCCTCCACAAAGCTCAGCATTTCCAAAAAAAAAGGTCGATGGAGAGCTGTCACACAGTGCTGGACGCCTGCAGAGTAGGAAGGAAGAAAGGAAGGATGTCAGTGTCAGCAGCCCAACCTCCATGCTTGGGCAAGCAGGGCCATCACCATCAGTGAAGTGGGGGCAGAATCTCTGAGCTGAGAGGCTGCAGGCAGATCACAGAATGACAGAATGGCCAAGGTTGGAAGGGACCTCAAGGATCACAGAATCACAGAATCACAGAATCACAGAATCACTAAGGTGGGAAAAGACCTATAAGATCATCCAGTCCAACCATCCCCCTATCACCCATGGTTCTCGCTAAACTATATCCCTCAACACAACATCCAATCGTTCCTCGAACAGCTCCAGGGTCGGTGAGTCCACCACCTCCCTGGGCAGCCCATTCCAGTGCCTGACCACCCTTTCAGAGAAGTAGTATTTCCTAATATCCAGTCTGAATCTTCCCTGGCGCAGCTTGAAACCATTCCCCCTAGTCCCATCACCAGTTACCCGAGAGAAGAGGCCGATCCCCAGCTCGCTACAACCTCCCTTCAGGTAGTTATAGAGAGCAAGAAGGTCTCCCCTGAGCCTCCTCTTCTCCAGACTGAACAATCCCAGCTCCCTCAGCCGCTCCTCATAAGGCCTGTGCTCCAGACCCCTCACCAGTTTTGTTGCCCTTCTTTGAACACGCTCCAGGGCCTCAATGTCTTTCTTGGAGTGAGGGGCCCAGAACTGGACACAGGAATCATGAATCTCCAATCCCCCTGCCACATGCAAGGCCACCAAACCAACTTCCACATCTAATAGTAGACCAGGCTGCCCAGGGCCCCATCCAGTCTGCTCTTGAACACCTCCAGGGACGGGGCATCCACAACCTCTCTGGGCAGCCTGTTCCAGCACCTCACCTCTCTCTCTGCAAAGAACTTCCCCCTGACATCCAACCTAAATCTTCCTTCCCTCAACTTAAAACCATTTCCCCTTGTCCTGTTATCTACCCTTTCAAAGAGCTGATATCTTGAGGATGGCCCCAGAACTGCTCTAAAGTGTGCAAGCTCTGCCCTGCAGAAAGTCTGCCCAGGGGCACGCAGCGCCTGGAACTGCAGACCGGCCAGGAAGTCCCCTGGTGCGCTGTCACAGGGCAGCAGGAATGGGCACGCTGGGCTCAAACCCACATCCCTCGTGTTCCGGGCTCCCTTCCACCCTTACGTCATTAAAGAGTGCTGGGAGCTTGCCGGACAGCTCCAGAGCCATGAGGCTGATCTTAGCCCCATCCAGGAGCTGCAGCAGGGTGCTGAGTATTGGTAGGGCTCGGATGTTGCTGTCTGCATCCTGCAGCTGCTCCATGATGCACAGCAGGATCACTGATGATCACTGGCCTTGTCTGCGGGAAAAAGACGCCTTCCTCTAGGTACAGATGCAAGCACAGTGAGGTCAAAACAGCTCCAGTGCCAGCCCCGACGATAGCAGGCAGTGATGGGATAGGCAGAGAGCACCAGCTCCTCACTGCCTGGAGAGGAGCTGAGCTGTAGGTGGTCCTGCTACAGCCCTGGGGCAGGCAGGCCCAGCCCAACCTGCAGCACCTGTGGCATTCCCGGCCGCCCCTGCTCACCGTGTCCTGCCTCTTGCTGAGCTGCAGGATGCCCCTGAGCACCAGCTGCTTCATGTCCACGCTCTGGCTCTGCAGATAGGTGGTGAAGAGTTTTGGGATGTGGTGCAGCTCTGTGGTGAGGTCCACGCACTCCAGCATCTGCAATACATGCGGCTCTTAGTGCTGGATCCAACAATCTGCTTGGGGAAAGACAGCAGGGTACAGCCAAGCCTGGCCCCAAGGGAGGCAGCAGGGCTCGTGCCAGCAATGGCCTTGCAGCCTCAAGTTGGCTGCTTCTGCAGCTGTTGCTCACCTCAATGAGGAAGACCATCGCCACCATCTGCCAGGAGTAGAAGCTATTGCTGAGCAGCTCAGCCAGCTGGTGGAAGATGGGGTCACACAGAGCACCAGGCAGTTCCCTCATGGCCCTGGCAGGATAAGAAGGCACCATGAGCCCCGAGCCAGGGGGACACAGCTGTGGCTGTGCAGCCCTCTTGCCAATGCCGCAGGGGCCACAGGCTATGGCAGCACTTTATCCAAGAACTGGGGACCCCCTGGCACCCCAAGGAAGGAGTTCTAGCCACCACCTGCACGCCCTGGAGCTGGGTGACGGTGCTGAGGAGCGCGTCCCAGCCCTGCTCCTGGATGGCCTCCATCTGCCTCTGGAGGCCCACGCTGCAGAGCAGCACCTTCAAGTCCTGCACCGCGGACCTGCAGGTGGAGAAGGGTGCGAGTCACAGCGGGAGCCCCAGCAGCGGGGCCCTGGGTGCAGCGGGGGGACGGGGATGTGGCACCTGATGGGAGTGAGCTGGTGCTGCTGGTGCTCCTCCCAGATGATCTCCACCTCCTGCTGCGTCAGCTTGGTGGTGAAGGATGCTTGCAGGAGGAGGGCCAGGAAGAGCTTTGGGAAGATGGCCTGGGCCTCCTTCAGGACCAGAGGCAGCTGGAGTATTTCAGGTAGGGTCCTTGCTGCCTGCAGAAAGCACCCGGATACGATTCTTGCCCCGTCCCCCAGGTTTCTATCCCATCTCTACAACTGTAGGGATGGAGGAAGGGAGGGGGAGGGAGAGCGCGAGAGCTCCAGGCAGGTCAGATGTCAGGGCAGGGAGAAGGCTTGCGGGTGGACAGGGGAGGGGAGCGGGGACTCAGGCTCAGCTGGCTGAGTGAGGAACTCACGGCCAGGGCAAGGACACGTGGCCAGTCCTTGATGAATGGTGACGAGTACTGCTGAGAATGGTTTATCAGCACTTGGAGCAGCTTCTGCAGCGCCTTCTCCATGGCTGGGGGCTCTGAGAGCATTTCCTTCCACATGGTGACAGTGAGCCTGCAGGTTCCCCAGGGCTGTTGTCATGGCTGCCCTCGCCTGGCTGACGGCCATGGGGTGGAGAAGGGAAGGGAGAGGAGCCCTGAGGGCTGTGGGCCCCGTACCTGGTGCAGGTGGGGGAGCAGACCAGCAGGCTGCTAACCGTCTCCTTCGGGAATTTGCTGGTCAGCACGAGCAGGGCCCTGCCCAGGCTTTTGAGAGCTGCCTTGTCTTTGGTGGAAGGCAGGCTGTTGTAGATGGTCTTCATGATCTTTCACAGCTGGAGGGGGACACAAGTGAGAATGGGATGGCACCGGAGCGGGGCCCTGCTGCCATCCCCGCTGCTGCCTGTCGGTCAAGCGCGGTGCCAGTGCCAGGGATGGAGCAGAGCCCCGAGGGCTGGAGCTGTGACAGTAGCAGGTTGCCACCTGCTGTGGAGGGAAGCAAGCCTCTGCTGCGAGCACATCTATCATGTGGGCAGCCAGATCGGTGCTGTGGAGGCTCGGCGCTGTCATCCTCTCAATGGTCATGAGTAAGACATTCATCCTTTCAGGGTACAGGAGGTATTTCAGAAGGACCTGTGGGAAGAAGGAGAGGAGGAATGGCTCATCCCCTGCATGGCTGCTCAGCCGTGTCGGGGCCTCAAGAGAGCTGGGAGCAGGGGCTAGGCTGGGTGCTGGCGAGGATACGGAGTGTGAAGGCCCTATGGGCAGCAGGGCTGCTCGGGGAAAGCGCCTGCACTCTTTCTGACACTGCAGGCCTGGGTTCTCCTGTGGGCTCAGGGTTTGCTCTTTGTACCTGGAAGATATTAGTGGCTCTGTTCTCATGGGAAGCCTCCTGGTGGAGCAAAGCTAGCTGGTTTTCCCAGAGCTGTGGCACTTTGGGCTCCTTCTGCTCCAGCCACAATCCTGGAGAGGAGCGCACACAATGTGAGTGAGGGGCCTGGGCACCTGGAGGTCTGAGGGACCTAGGCCAATGCAACTCCTCTCACTTGGGGTGGTGATGAAGGTGAAAAGCTGACAGACAGCCTTCATCGCCTCATCTCTGGTCCTCTCATCCATGGAGGTGCAGCACAGGATGAGGTGTCCGGCCAGCTTCCCCAGCACAGGGAAGCGTTGGTTCTCCTGGCACTTGTGCTGGAAGATGGCGGTTCCCATGAAGCAGGAGCACAGTTGGGGAGAGAGGCAGCAGAGGCGCATGGCTGAGCGAGGCAGCAGGGCCCAGCTCAAGCTCTGTGCAAGCCTGGAGACAGGTGAGACAGGTGGGCTGCGGCTGGGGAGCCAGGACGTGGTCCCCAGAGCTGTGCACACCAGGGCGCCTACCTCTGGCAAAGAGCAGGTGTTGGTGAAGGCTAGCAGCCTGACAATGCACGTTGCGGCCCTCTCCTCCACGGCCGCCACTTGGCACATGGGCAGCAGGAGCTGTGGAGAGAAAAGCTGCCGGTGTGCCCCCAGGACGAGGCAGTCGTCCTTGCGCTCGCTCCCCAGCTGCAGGGGGGGTGGGTGTTTTTGTCCCTGTCCTACTGCAGCCCTGCCACCCTCCCGCTGCTCCCCACCCATCCCTCTGACCCCACAAGGGCCGGCCTCGGGCCAGCATCCTCTGCCTGTAGCAGGCCCTGGGGGGACCTTGCGTGGATCCCCCCTTCACAACCTTGAACCGCCCCCGCAAATCCCAGCCTTGCCACAGCCAGACCTCCAAGATATTCTGCAGCTCCATGAGGACAGTGGTGCTGGCGCTGCCCACCAGCCCCTGCAGCAGGCGGTGCAGGGCTTCCATGATCTGCAAGAAGGACAGGGGTCAGGGCAGCCATCCCTGCTGTGTCCTGCTGGCAGCAGAGGGGCATCCCGGATGGTGATGCCCAGGAAGCATTCCCAGGGCTCAGCCCGTGCTCACCTCCATGCAGGATGCAGCATCCCGGTCCTTGTCATCCTCGTGGCGAGGGAGATGGAGGACAGCGCTGATGCAGGCGTGCAGGAGACCATTCTTCTCCTTCTCGGGAAGCAGCCGTGCTCTGCTGCAAGGGGAGAGAGGGCAGAGGCGTGATGCTCTGCTCAGGGCCCCCAGCCAGAACCAGTGCCACCACGTTGGCCAAAGCTGGCCTGGGGTGGTACCTCATGGCCTACTGCCGCAGCTCCACGTCTAGGCACTCGGCAGGCTCCTCCTGCAGCAGCACCTGTGGGCACAGCAGGATGGGACGTTGCAGTGTATCCTGTTTGGTGTGCGGAGCCCAGGCACCCCATCCCGGTGCTCCCGCTGCTCCCCTTACCTCAATGCACTGCGCCACCTCCAACGTGCAGGCACACAGGTGCTTATGAGCCTCGCTGTCCTTGAGGGCGGCTGTGCAGGCAGTGCGGATGCAGGCCAGAAAGCTCAGCTTCTGTGCCTGTGCCTGAGACAGGGAGGGGAGTTACAGGTGCTGGCATCAGGGGACCCCGGCACCCTCAGGGCACGGCCGGGCAGGGGCAGCCAGGGAAGCACAGAGTGCCCGCTACCTGGGGCTGCACGTGCAGCAAGCGTGGATGTAGCTCAGGGGATCCTTCTCCTGCGGTGACACGACGGAGGCAGAAGGATCCTCAGCTGAGCCCAATGGCCCTTGCAGGGGCTGCACCTCACACACCTCATAGGGCCCCTGCTGGGCCCCGGGGTTGCAGGATGCCCTAGGTCTCTCTGGCCATGCCTCTCGGGGTTGGCTTGAATGTCGCTGTTCTATCTTGAAGCACAAGAGGGAACAGCGGCAAATGCGCCTGCTGTTCCAGCTCTGCCTTCAGGGGGACGAGTCCCACTGTAAGATGGCAGTGATGTCACCCTATTCTGCCCGGCTCCACCCAGAACCCCCCCTCTTGCCCTGGGCTTGCCCACAGCCCCGCAGCCATCGGGGCAGTTTTGTTCTGGAAGGCGCCCTCGACTTCACTGTGTGCATTTGCCCCAGCTGCAGCGCTGGGGTCTGGGAGTCCTTCTCAGAGCCCTTCAGCCCCGCATCCCCCCCGGTAAAATTAAACTGTGTCACCGTTTCCACTGGGACAGAGTTGAGTTTTCCTTTTTGGCATCTGGTGCTCTCTTTTGGCTTTAGGAGAAAAACAAAGAGTGTTGATAACACAGCAGTGTCTCTAGCTGTTGCTGAGCAATGCTGCACTGAACCTGCAGGCGTTTCAGCTTCTCAGCTCGTCATAGTGTCCTGTGGGGAGGGGCTGAGGGGGCACCAGGAGCTGAGAGGGCACAGAACCGGGACAGCTTGTGGCAACTTAAGCATGGGCTCCGTTGCTTGTGCAGGACAGAGACCTTTATCATACGTGCTCACAGCCTTTTATACCCCTGCAACAGCCCCTTGGATCCGTCAGTATTTACATCTGGCACAAGTAGCTGCTGAGCTTCTTTACTCATCCCAAGGTGTTTTGGATATCAAAGCACTTTATTTTCATGTGGTCCCACCTCAGTGCACGCCGTCACAAGGATGGGCAACAACATCTTCATTGCAAGCTCTGTTATGCAAGTGAGAGATGGAAGTAAGAACTCAGGGGAGAAAAGATCCTTGGATTTGTTTCAGTAGCGTGATACTGGTATGCCTGTCAGTGTTTCTTGAGATTTATACACACTAGAAAGTGTGATTGCTGTGTGGTTTGATTCAATCTCATTGCAGTAACATCTGCAAACAACACTAAGCTGGGAGGAGCTGCAGAAAGATGTTAACAAATTGGAGGGCCGGGCAGTCGCCAACAACATGAAGTTAACAAGAGCAAGTGGGACAGCCTTGGCTCTGTGCACACACAGCGGGAGGAGAGGCTGGAGAGCTGCCCCCCAGAAAGGGCTCTGGGGGTTCTGGTTAATGGCCAATCGCATGTGAGCCAGCAGCGTGCCCTGACAGCCCACAGGACCAATCATAGCCTGGGGTGCATCAGGCCCAGCACTGCCCAGGAAAGGACTGTCCCGCTCTGCTCTGCTGTGCCCACTGCAGCCTGTGAGAATGTGTGGCACTGCTTCCCAAAGTGGCTGCATTCTCCTTGGGATCTGTGCCCAGCAGTGCCCACAGCCTGCTCTGCTGCGCTGTGAGAAGGCAAGTCCTACCCTGGGGACAGATGGCTGCAAGCCCTCATTGCTCTTGGTTCCCGAGGCTTCCAAGGTAATGCTTTGGCATCCCCCACTTAGCCAGGTGCTACTCCCTGCATCCCCTTGACTTGCTGATGAACTGCTGCTCTGGCAATCCCTGTGCCTTCCCTGAGTGGTGTCTTGTGGAATACAGAAATGACACACGGGTTTGGTATGCACTAAGGGAAGAGGAGGAGTGGAAGCAGGTCCCAGCTGGGCATGACGGCAACCCCCATCCTGACCTACCTCGCTTCCATCGGTGCCCCTATGTAATGGGTTTGAGGCTCTGGGACTTGAGGGAGAAGTGCGTGAGGATGCAGTGGGAGGCCCACCCATGAGGTTTCCTAGGGTGAGGCAGCTGACTCCACAGCTCGAGACTGCCTCAGCCAAGAAGGACAGCAGGGAGGTGTGCTGCCTCCTTGGCACCCAGGTCAGGGTTATTTCTAGGAAACTTCCTTGTCTGGTTCGCCCCTCTGATTGTTATCCATTAGTGACAGTTCAGGCCGGCAGTGATGGAGTTGCTGACAGAAGCCTGAGGACTACCAAAAAGGACTTGAGGGTCCCAGGGTGCTTAGTAGAGGGAGTGGGTGTACAGCTTGTATTTTCCACTATCCCTTCAGTGGCAGGGGATTGGAAGGGATATTGAAAGGAGCAGGAAAACCCATCTCATAAATATGTGGCTGAGAGGCTGCTGCAATCACAATAATTTTGATTTCTTTGCCCATGAGGTGGTTTGCTTGGCACCTGGCCTGATGGGTCCCATCTGTCTCAAAGGGGGAAATGGATCCCAGTCCAGCGTGTGCCTGCAGTTGCTCCATTATTGCCATAGAGTCATAGAATCATAGAATCACTCAGGTTGGAAAAGACCTGAAAGATCATCGAGTCCAACCATAACCTATCCATACTACCCTAACTAACAACCCTCTGCTAAATCATGTCCCTGAGCACCACATCCAAATGGCTTTTGAACACATCCAGGGATGGTGATTCAAGCACTTCCCTGGGGAAACTCAGGGAGGGCAGATTTAGGTTAGATATAAGGAAAAAAAATCTGCTACAGTGAAGGTGGTGAGGCACTGGAACAGGCTGCCTGCTGTTGTGGTGGATGCCCCATGCCTGGAGATCTTCAAGGCAAGGCCAATAACACAGCTCCGCATGGCACAAGAACTAAGGCATTGCAAGGGCTTACCACCCTTGCCGATGAATTGGCAGAGAATTCAGCAATAAATACTTCTATCCCTGGATGGCTGGAGTCTTGGTTTGCTAAACGGAAAGGAATGATTGTGTCCCTATTTACTTCTTTGGTTGTAGTAGCAGGAGCCCTGATGGCCATCACTTGCTGTGTGAGGGGACTGGGACAGCAATTGATCAAGACAGCACTATTGAAGCAAACACCAGTGGAGCCACCACCATATTCGGATAAAATGATGGTTTTAGAGGAGATGGGGAGTGAAGAAAGGGAAGAAGAGGAAGATGTCCATGAAAAACTGTACCATAGAAAAAAATTGCAGAAATCAACCATGCATAAAGAAGAAAAGAGGGACAAATTGTGGGAACTGTGGGAATGGAACGTTGTTTCTGCATTAGATATTGAAAAGGGGGAACTGAGCTGAAGAAGTAGAGCACAATGTGTTTGTATTTTGTAACTTGTCCCGAGAAATAGCTGATATGAAAAAGTAGAAACACCAGATATTTTAGAAGCATAATTTAGAAATACAGTTGCTGAATTATCTGATTATTGCAGTTTTGCAATCAAGAATTAGTTTTAAAATGCTGTGAATAGAATGGCTATAGTATTGTGGACTAGAAAGCGTGTTGTAAGGCTGTTCTGTTTGGACAAGAGACCCTCAGCAAAAGAAAAACAGACTTCACAACCATCAAGGCAGCCAGGGCCTCCACACAAGGCCGGATTGTCTCACTCTGTGGGCAGGCTGGGATGCAGCAGGTGGGCATCAGGATACTTCCCTCTGTCCTTCTTTCAAACTTATCCCTGTCCGAGAACGAGATGTCCAGAAATAATGGCCGAGTGCTGAATGTGCACATGTCAGAAGTTAAATAATTAGCAGTACATGTTTAGCTAGCAACAATTGATGTGTAGCTGGTTTCCGTGTGTTGAGTTGAGCATTGGGAAGATTTGTGAACCTGAAGCACTCAGGCAATGAGGA
Source organism: Lophura swinhoii (assembly GCA_030408155.1). Classification (NCBI taxonomy): domain Eukaryota; kingdom Metazoa; phylum Chordata; class Aves; order Galliformes; family Phasianidae; genus Lophura; species Lophura swinhoii. The sequence continues at coordinate 315,227 of CM059459.1, forward strand.
ACCAGGCGAGGGAAAGATCAGCAACGGGTAATAGGGCATAAAAGATGTCACACTGTCTCTGCGGGAGACACTGCCACTGAATAAAGTCTGCTTTTATCGTTCTCTACCCCCAGACCGACCGGCACTGCCGCTCGCGTTCCGTCACGAGGGAGCCGGAATCACGTCTGCCGGCCGCACCGTTTGCTTTTCCTCTTCCATGGCTCAAACCGGCAAACGGAATGTTGGAGGCTATGGCAGAACTAGAGGAATTCTCTTCGGTCCACTTGCGAGGGCTGGAGAATGAGAATTGAGTTTTCCAGGATTGTGGAGTCTTGACCTTGAGGTTCCAGGGGTGAAATGTGACTTTTCCCCTGGTCGTTTGCCTTGTCTGCAAATGCTATTTTATCCCGTTCCCTTTTGTGTTTTCTCTGGGCAGTCTTCTTTCTTTGTTTTGTCTTAGTGCTGAGCTCTTGAAATGAGGAGCAGACTCTAACCTGAAAAGCTATTGCGCTTAGGTGTGGAAACTGCTCTTTGATGAGTGAACCTCAAGTAAATTGGAGCACAGCGTAGCAGTCCTTTCTTCTACCAAAAGATGGAGCAAACGAGCTACCGAACGGCCTGTGTGGCTAATAGGCTTGCTAAGCAAGCAGGAACTGTTCCGCAAGGAAGGTTGGTTTTCTGTTTTCTGTTCAATCTTCATACATCTCATAATTCGCGCTGAAAGGAATGAGGCAGTTTGCTATACTGAATTGACCAGGGTGGATGGTAACAGATGGGTTGGTTAAAAAGGGGTTAATTAGGAGACTGAATGTGTACAAGTCTATGGGGCCGGATGGCGTGCATCCCAGGGTTCTGAAGGAGCTGGCTGAGGTGGTTGCCGAGCCGCTCTCCAGCATATTTGAGAAGTCGTGGCTGTCAGGTGTGGTCCCGGATGACTGGAGGAAGGGTCACGTCACTGCCATTTACAAGAAAGGGAGCAAGGAGGACCCCGGGAACTACAGGCCGGTGAGTCTCACCTGTGTGCCTGGGAAGATCATGGAACAGATCATCCTGGATGACATGCTTGATCACATGAGGAAAGGGCGTGTGATCCGTGACAGCCAGCACGGCTTCACCAGAGGAAGGTCATGCTTGACCAATCTGGTGGCCTTTTATGATGGAGTGACGGCATCGGTGGACAAGGGAAAGGCGACTGATGTCATTTACCTGGACTTGAGCAAAGCCTTTGACATGGTCCCCCACCACATCCTTATCTCCAAATTGGAGGGATGTGGATTTGATGGGTGGACCACTCAATGGATAAAAAACTGGTTGAAAGGCCGCAGACAGAGGGTGGTCATCAATGGCTCTATGTCCAGGTGGAGGCCGGTAACGAGTGGCGTCCCCCAGGGGTCTGTCTTGGGACCGGTCCTCTTTAACATCTTTATCAATGACATCGATGATGGAATTGAGTGCACCCTCAGCAAGTTTGCTGACGACACCAAGCTGAGTGGTGCGGTCGACACAGCTGAAGGAAAGGATGCCATTCAGAGGGACCTCGAGAGACTAGAAAGGTGGGCCCGGGTGAACCTGATGCGGTTCAACACGGCAAAGTGCAGAGTTTTGCACTTGGGCCGGAGAAATCCCAGGCATCCCTACAGGCTGGAAGGAGCGGTCCTTGAGAGCAGCCCTGTGGAGAAGGACCTGGGGGTCCTGATAGATGAAAAACTTAATATGAGCTAGCAGTGTGCCCTTGCGGCTCGGAAGGCGAATGGTATCCTGGGCTCCATCAGCAGAGGCGTGGCAGCAGGGACAGGGAGGTGATTGTTCCTCTCTCCTCTGCTCTTGTGAGGCCCCATCTGGAGTACTGCGTCCAGGTCTGGAGCCCCCAGTACAAGAAAGACAGGGAGCTGTTGGAGAGGGTCCAGAGGAGAGCCACCAAGATGATCAGGGGATTGGAGCACCTCCCCTATGAGGACAGGCTGAAGGAGCTGGGTTTGTTCAGCCTAGAGAAAAGAAGGCTGCGGGGTGAGCTCATTGCAGCCTTTCAGTACCTAAAGGGAGCCTACAAAGAGGAGGGGAATCAACTCTTGGAAAGGGTGAGTGACAGCAGGACAAGGGGAAATGGTTTTAAGCTGAGGGAAGGGAGATTTAGGTTGGATGTCAGGGGGAAATTCTTTACAGAGAGAGTGGTGAGGTACTGGAACAGCTGCCCAGAGAGGTTGTGGATGCCCCATCCCCGGAGGTGTTCAAGGCCAGATTGGATGGGGCCCTGGGCAGCCTGGTCTAGCATGAGGTGGGATGACTGGTGGCCCTGCATGTGGCAGGGGGGTTGGAGATGCATGATCCTTGAGGTCCCTTCCAACCCTGGCAATTCTGTGATTCTGTGAGACTTGTGTGATCAGTTCTTCTTTCAATTATTTCATCCAGCTTCATGTGAAAAGGATATTTTAGGTGAATCCTTTCACCTCTTGCAGGAGCAAGTATGCCTGTGCTGCTGCTGATCTGAGCTTCTGCAAATTCAGAGATTCTCATCAAGTCAGGCTAATTTGCAGAGCTGAGCAGCGGGTAGGAGGAGATGCCGGGAGCTTTCCAGGGCGCTCAGCTGTCTGCCCGGGAAGAGCGCCACCTCCTCCATGCACTGCAGAGCCTGGAGAAGAGCTGCCCCAAGTCTCCTCGTGGTGGACATGGCCTCGTTTCCTGCAGGATCTTCAGTGTCTGAAGGGCCAGCGAGGAGACAGATGGACTGGGGTCTCGCTGCGCTCCCTGAAGGCCTGAGATAACAGAGGAACAGAGGCTCGTTGACAGCCGGCCGTGTACCCGCAGGGCGCCCAGCTCTTCCCTCTGGCAGGAGGGAGCAGGGGACAGGCACGTCGCCCACTGGCTGCCCCAACATCCCACTGCCTGGCTCACCATGGTAGATGCACTCTCTCTTGGCCTGCTGCTGATCCCTCACAAGCTGCCCTAAGAGCCCTAGGAACACACACCCCGTCAGCCACCCTAGCTGCTCCCTGGGTGCAGCGCAGAGGGCCTGGGACAGGGGAAGCTCAGTCTCGTGGCTCACCGATGAACCTCACAGCTTCCCAGCGCAGGGGCTCCTGCGGGCTCCGTAGCTAGAGCAGGCTCTGGCCCAGGTAGTCCTGTGCCGCATTCTTCCTCCTCCTCTTGGCCAGCTGGAGAGGGAAGAGTGCAGGGTCAGCGCAGGGTGGTCCCGACCCTGTCCTGGGATGTGGGAATATGCATAGCAGGCACTCACCGATCTGCCAGAACTGCGCTGTCGGTACCAGGTGCTCCAGCCACCTCCAGCGCAGGAACCGTGCAGCACCAAGGAGGGCTTTCTGGGAGGCCTGCCAAACAGATGAGCTGGCACCGCAGCCCAAGCAGCAGCAAAGCCCGCGTCCCCCGGAGCTCCTCCACAGGGAGGATGCAGCAGCAGGGGCTGATGCTGCCATGGGCTGCAATGCTCTTGGTGTTTGGGGGGCACCACAGGAGTAGCATCGCCCTCCCCCAAATGAGTGCAATCCCCACCTTGGCCACGCTGTCTTTCTCATCGTGCAGCTGCAGATACAGCAGGACCAGGTTCCTGCACACCTCCTTCTGCATCTTCCTCTTCCCTTGGGCCTCCACAAAGCTCAGCATTTCCAAAAAAAAGGTCGATGGAGAGCTGTCACACAGTGCTGGACGCCTGCAGAGTAGGAAGGAAGAAAGGAAGGATGTCAGTGTCAGCAGCCCAACCTCCATGCTTGGGCAAGCAGGGCCATCACCATCAGTGAAGTGGGGGCAGAATCTCTGAGCTGAGAGGCTGCAGGCAGATCACAGAATGACAGAATGGCCAAGGTTGGAAGGGACCTCAAGGATCACAGAATCACAGAATCACAGAATCACTAAGGTTGGAAAAGACCTATAAGATCATCCAGTCCAACCATCCACCTATCACCCATGGTTCTCGCTAAACTATATCCCTCAGCACAACATCCAATCGTTCCTTGAACAGCTCCAGGGTCGGTGAGTCCACCACCTCCCTGGGCAGCCCATTCCAGTGCCTGACCACCCTTTCAGAGAAGTAGTATTTCCTAACATCCAGTCTGAATCTTCCCTGGCGCAGCTTGAAACCATTCCCCCTAGTCCCATCACCAGTTACCCGAGAGAAGAGGCCGATCCCCAGCTCGCTACAACCTCCCTTCAGGTAGTTATAGAGAGCAAGAAGGTCTCCCCTGAGCCTCCTCTTCTCCAGACTGAACAATCCCAGCTCCCTCAGCCGCTCCTCATAAGGCCTGTGCTCCAGACCCCTCACCAGTTTTGTTGCCCTTCTTTGAACACGCTCCAGGGCCTCAATGTCTTTCTTGGAGTGAGGGGCCCAGAACTGGACACAGGAATCATGAATCTCCAATCCCCCTGCCACATGCAAGGCCACCAACTTCCACATCTAATAGTAGACCAGGCTGCCCAGGGCCCCATCCAGTCTGCTCTTGAACACCTCCAGGGACGGGGCATCCACAACCTCTCTGGGCAGCCTGTTCCAGCACCTCACCTCTCTCTCTGCAAAGAACTTCCCCCTGACATCCAACCTAAATCTTCCTTCCCTCAACTTAAAACCATTTCCCCTTGTCCTGTTATCTACCCTTTCAAAGAGCTGATATGTTGAGGATGGCCCCAGAACTGCTCTAAAGTGTGCAAGCTCTGCCCTGCAGAAAGTCTGCCCAGGGGCACGCAGCACCTGGAACTGCAGACCGGCCAGGAAGTCCCCTGGTGCGCTGTCACAGGGCAGCAGGAATGGGCACGCTGGGCTCAAACCCACATCCCTCGTGTTCTGGGCTCCCTTCCACCCTTACGTCATTAAAGAGTGCTGGCAGCTTGCTGGACAGCTCCAGAGCCATGAGGCTGATCTTAGCCCCATCCAGGAGCTGCAGCAGGGTGCTGAGTATTGGTAGGGCTCGGATGTTGCTGTCTGCATCCTGCAGCTGCTCCATGATGCACAGCAGGATCACTGATGATCACTGGCCTTGTCTGCGGGAAAAAGACGCCTTCCTCTAGGTACAGATGCAAGCACAGTGAGGTCAAAACAGCTCCAGTGCCAGCCCCGACGATAGCAGGCAGTGATGGGATAGGCAGAGAGCACCAGCTCCTCACTGCCTGGAGAGGAGCTGAGCTGTAGGTGGTCCTGCTACAGCCCTGGGGCAGGCAGGCCCAGCCCAACCTGCAGCACCTGTGGCATTCCCGGCCGCCCCTGCTCACCGTGTCCTGCCTCTTGCTGAGCTGCAGGATGCCCCTGAGCACCAGCTGCTTCATGTCCACGCTCTGGCTCTGCAGATAGGTGGTGAAGAGTTTTGGGATGTGGTGCAGCTCTGTGGTGAGGTCCACGCACTCCAGCATCTGCAATACATGCGGCTCTTAGTGCTGGATCCAACAATCTGCTTGGGGAAAGACAGCAGGGCACAGCCAAGCCTGGCCCCAAGGGAGGCAGCAGGGCTCGTGCCAGCAATGGCCTTGCAGCCTCAAGTTGGCTGCTTCTGCAGCTGTTGCTCACCTCAATGAGGAAGACCATCGCCACCATCTGCCAGGAGTAGAAGCTATTGCTGAGCAGCTCAGCCAGCTGGTGGAAGATGGGGTCACACAGAGCACCAGGCAGTTCCCTCATGGCCCTGGCAGGATAAGAAGGCACCATGAGCCCCGAGCCAGGGGGACACAGCTGTGGCTGTGCAGCCCTCTTGCCAATGCCGCAGGGGCCACAGGCTATGGCAGCACTTTATCCAAGAACTGGGGACCCCCTGGCACCCCAAGGAAGGAGTTCTAGCCACCACCTGCACGCCCTGGAGCTGGGTGACGGTGCTGAGGAGCGCGTCCCAGCCCTGCTCCTGGATGGCCTCCATCTGCCTCTGGAGGCCCACGCTGCAGAGCAGCACCTTCAAGTCCTGCACCGCGGACCTGCAGGTGGAGAAGGGTGCGAGTCACAGCGGGAGCCCCAGCAGCGGGGCCCTGGGTGCAGCGGGGGGACGGGGATGTGGCACCTGATGGGAGTGAGCTGGTGCTGCTGGTGCTCCTCCCAGATGATCTCCACCTCCTGCTGCGTCAGCTTGGTGGTGAAGGATGCTTGCAGGAGGAGGGCCAGGAAGAGCTTTGGGAAGATGGCCTGGGCCTCCTTCAGGACCAGAGGCAGCTGGAGTATTTCAGGTAGGGTCCTTGGTGCCTGCAGAAAGCACCCGGATACGATTCTTGCCCCGTCCCCCAGGTTTCTATCCCATCTCTACAACTGTAGGGATGGAGGAAGGGAGGGGGAGGGAGAGCGCGAGAGCTCCAGGCAGGTCAGATGTCAGGGCAGGGAGAAGGCTTGCGGGTGGACAGGGGAGGGGAGCGGGGACTCAGGCTCAGCTGGCTGAGTGAGGAACTCACGGCCAGGGCAAGGACACGTGGCCAGTCCTTGATGAATGGTGACGAGTACTGCTGAGAATGGTTTATCAGCACTCGGAGCAGCTTCTGCAGCGCCTTCTCCATGGCTGGGGGCTCTGAGAGCATTTCCTTCCACATGGTGACAGTGAGCCTGCAGGTTCCCCAGGGCTGTTGTCATGGCTGCCCTCGTCTGGCTGACGGCCGTGGGGTGGAGAAGGGAAGGGAGAGGAGCCCTGAGGGCTGTGGGCCCCGTACCTGGTGCAGGTGGGGGAGCAGACCAGCAGGCTGCTAACCGTCTCCTTTGGGAATTTGCTGGTCAGTACGAGCAGGGCCCTGCCCAGGCTTTTGAGAGCTGCCTTGTCTTTGGTGGAAGGCAGGCTGTTGTAGATGGTCTTCATGATCTTTCACAGCTGGAGGGGGACACAAGTGAGAATGGGATGGCACCGGAGCGGGGCCCTGCTGCCATCCCCGCTGCTGCCTGTCGGTCAAGCGCGGTGCCAGTGCCAGGGATGGAGCAGAGCCCCGAGGGCTGGAGCTGTGACAGTAGCAGGTTGCCACCTGCTGTGGAGGGAAGCAAGCCTCTGCTGCGAGCACATCTATCATGTGGGCAGCCAGATCGGTGCTGTGGAGGCTCGGCGCTGTCATCCTCTCAATGGTCATGAGTAAGACATTCATCCTTTCAGGGTACAGGAGGTATTTCAGAAGGACCTGTGGGAAGAAGGAGAGGAGGAATGGCTCATCCCCTGCATGGCTGCTCAGCCGTGTCGGGGCCTCAAGAGAGCTGGGAGCAGGGGCTAGGCTGGGTGATGGCGAGGATACGGAGTGTGAAGGCCCTATGGGCAGCAGGGCTGCTCGGGGAAAGCGCCTGCACTCTTTCTGACACTGCAGGCCTGGGTTCTCCTGTGGGCTCAGGGTTTGCTCTTTGTACCTGGAAGATATTAGTGGCTCTGTTGTCATGGGAAGCCTCCTGGTGGAGCAAAGCTAGCTGGTTTTCCCAGAGCTGTGGCACTTTGGGCTCCTTCTGCTCCAGCCACAATCCTGGAGAGGAGCGCACACAATGTGAGTGAGGGGCCTGGGCACCTGGAGGTCTGAGGGACCTAGGCCAATGCAACTCCTCTCACTTGGGGTGGTGATGAAGGTGAAAAGCTGACAGACAGCCTTCATCGCCTCATCTCTGGTCCTCTCATCCATGGAGGTGCAGCACAGGATGAGGTGTCCGGCCAGCTTCCCCAGCACAGGGAAGCGTTGGTTCTCCTGGCACTTGTGCTGGAAGATGGCGGTTCCCATGAAGCAGGAGCACAGTTGGGGAGAGAGGCAGCAGAGGCACATGGCTGAGCGAGGCAGCAGGGCCCAGCTCAAGCTCTGTGCAAGCCTGGAGACAGGTGAGACAGGTGGGCTGCGGCTGGGGAGCCAGGACGTGGTCCCCAGAGCTGTGCACACCAGGGCGCCTACCTCTGGCAAAGAGCAGGTGTTGGTGAAGGCTAGCAGCCTGACAAGGCATGTTGCGGCCCTCTCCTCCACGGCCGCCACTTGGCACATGGGCAGCAGGAGCTGTGGAGAGAAAAGCTGCCGGTGTGCCCCCAGGACGAGGCAGTCGTCCTTGCGCTCGCTCCCCAGCTGCAGGGGGGGTGGGTGTTTTTGTCCCTGTCCTACTGCAGCCCTGCCGCCCTCCCGCTGCTCCCCACCCATCCCTCTGACCCCACAAGGGCCGGCCTCGGGCCAGCATCCTCTGCCTGTAGCAGGCCCTGGGGGGACCTTGCGTGGATCCCCCCTTCACAACCTTGAACCGTCCCCGCAAATCCCAGCCTTGCCACAGCCAGACCTCCAAGATATTCTGCAGCTCCATGAGGACAGTGGTGCTGGCGCTGCCCACCAGCCCCTGCAGCAGGCGGTGCAGGGCTTCCATGATCTGCAAGAAGGACAGGGGTCAGGGCAGCCATCCCTGCTGTGTCCTGCTGGCAGCAGAGGGGCATCCCGGATGGTGATGCCCAGGAAGCATTCCCAGGGCTCAGCCCGTGCTCACCTCCATGCAGGATGCAGCATCCCGGTCCTTGTCATCCTCGTGGCGAGGGAGATGGAGGACAGTGCTGATGCAGGCGTGCAGGAGACCATTCTTCTCCTTCTCGGGAAGCAGCCGTGCTCTGCTGCAAGGGGAGAGAGGGCAGAGGCGTGATGCTCTGCTCAGGGCCCCCAGCCAGAACCAGTGCCACCACGTTGGCCAAAGCTGGCCTGGGGTGGTACCTCATGGCCTACTGCCGCAGCTCCACGTCTAGGCACTCGGCAGGCTCCTCCTGCAGCAGCACCTGTGGGCACAGCAGGATGGGACGTTGCAGTGTATCCTGTTTGGTGTGCGGAGCCCAGGCACCCCATCCCAGCTCCCGCTGCTCCCCTTACCTCAATGCACTGCGCCACCTCCAACGTGCAGGCACACAGGTGCTTATGAGCCTCGCTGTCCTTGAGGGCGGCTGTGCAGGCAGTGCGGATGCAGGCCAGAAAGCTCAGCTTCTGTGCCTGTGCCTGAGACAGGGAGGGGAGTTACAGGTGCTGGCATCAGGGGACCCCGGCACCCTCAGGGCACGGCCGGGCAGGGGCAGCCAGGGAAGCACAGAGTGCCCGCTACCTGGGGCTGCACGTGCAGCAAGCGTGGATGTAGCTCAGGGGATCCTTCTCCTGCGGTGACACGACGGAGGCAGAAGGATCCTCAGCTGAGCCCAATGGCCCTTGCAGGGGCTGCACCTCACACACCTCATAGGGCCCCTGCTGGGCCCCGGGGTTGCAGGATGCCCTAGGTCTCTCTGGCCATGCCTCTCGGGGTTGGCTTGAATGTCTCTGTTCTATCTTGAAGCACAAGAGGGAACAGCGGCAAATGCGCCTGCTGTTCCAGCTCTGCCTTCAGGGGGACGAGTCCCACTGTAAGATGGCAGTGATGTCACCCTATTCTGCCCGGCTCCACCCAGAACCCCCCCTCTTGCCCTGGGCTTGCCCACAGCCCCGCAGCCATCGGGGCAGTTTTGTTCTGGAAGGCGCCCTCGACTTCACTGTGTGCATTTGCCCCAGCTGCAGCGCTGGGGTCTGGGAGTCCTTCTCAGAGCCCTTCAGCCCCGCATCCCCCCCGGTAAAATTAAACTGTGTCACCGTTTCCACTGGGACAGAGTTGAGTTTTCCTTTTTGGCATCTGGTGCTCTCTTTTGGCTTTAGGAGAAAAACAAAGAGTGTTGATAACACAGCAGTGTCTCTAGCTGTTGCTGAGCAATGCTGCACTGGACCTGCAGGCGTTTCAGCTTCTCAGCTCGTCATAGTGTCCTGTGGGGAGGGGCTGAGGGGGCACCAGGAGCTGAGAGGGCACAGAACCGGGACAGCTTGTGGCAACTTAAGCATGGGCTCCGTTGCTTGTGCAGGACAGAGACCTTTATCATACGTGCTCACAGCCTTTTATACCCCTGCAACAGCCCCTTGGATCCGTCAGTATTTACATCTGGCACAAGTAGCTGCTGAGCTTCTTTACTCATCCCAAGGTGTTTTGGATATCAAAGCACTTTATTTTCATGTGGTCCCACCTCAGTGCACGCCGTCACAAGGATGGGCAACAACATCTTCATTGCAAGCTCTGTTATGCAAGTGAGAGATGGAAGTAAGAACTCAGGGGAGAAAAGATCCTTGGATTTGTTTCAGTAGCGTGATACTGGTATGCCTGTCAGTGTTTCTTGAGATTTATACACACTAGAAAGTGTGATTGCTGTGTGGTTTGATTCAATCTCATTGCAGTAACATCTGCAAACAACACTAAGCTGGGAGGAGCTGCAGAAAGATGTTAACAAATTGGAGGGCCGGGCAGTCACCAACAACATGAAGTTAACAAGAGCAAGTGGGACAGCCTTGGCTCTGTGCACACACAGCGGGAGGAGAGGCTGGAGAGCTGCCCCCCAGAAAGGGCTCTGGGGGTTCTGGTTAATGGCCAATCGCATGTGAGCCAGCAGCGTGCCCTGACAGCCCACAGGACCAATCATAGCCTGGGGTGCATCAGGCCCAGCACTGCCCAGGAAAGGACTGTCCCGCTCTGCTCTGCTGTGCCCACTGCAGCCTGTGAGAATGTGTGGCACTGCTTCCCAAAGTGGCTGCATTCTCCTTGGGATCTGTGCCCAGCAGTGCCCACAGCCTGCTCTGCTGCGCTGTGAGAAGGCAAGTCCTACCCTGGGGACAGATGGCTGCAAGCCCTCATTGCTCTTGGTTCCCGAGGCTTCCAAGGTAATGCTTTGGCATCCCCCACTTAGCCAGGTGCTACTCCCTGCATCCCCTTGACTTGCTGATGAACTGCTGCTCTGGCAATCCCTGTGCCTTCCCTGAGTGGTGTCTTGTGGAATACAGAAATGACACACGGGTTTGGTATGCACTAAGGGAAGAGGAGGAGTGGAAGCAGGTCCCAGCTGGGCATGACGGCAACCCCCATCCTGACCTACCTCGCTTCCATCGGTGCCCCTATGTAATGGGTTTGAGGCTCTGGGACTTGAGGGAGAAGTGCGTGAGGATGCAGTGGGAGGCCCACCCATGAGGTTTCCTAGGGTGAGGCAGCTGACTCCACAGCTCGAGACTGCCTCAGCCAAGAAGGACAGCAGGGAGGTGTGCTGCCTCCTTGGCACCCAGGTCAGGGTTATTTCTAGGAAACTTCCTTGTCTGGTTCGCCCCTCTGATTGTTATCCATTAGTGACAGTTCAGGCCGGCAGTGATGGAGTTGCTGACAGAAGCCTGAGGACTACCAAAAAGGACTTCAGGATCCCAGGGTGCTTAGTAGAGGGAGTGGGTGTACAGCTTGTATTTTCCAATATCCCTTCAGTGGCAGGGGATTGGAAGGGATATTGAAAGGAGCAGGAAAACCCATCTCATAAATACGTGGCTGAGAGGCTGCTGCGATCACAATAATTTTGATTTCTTTGCCCATGAGGTGGTTTGCTTGGCACCTGGCCTGATGGGTCCCATCTGTCTCAAAGGGGGAAATGGATCCCAGTCCAGCGTGTGCCCGCAGTTGCTCCATTATTGCCATAGAGTCATAGAATCATAGAATCACTCAGGTTGGAAAAGACCTGAAAGATCATCGAGTCCAACCATGACCTATCCATACTACCCTAACTAACAACCCTCTGCTAAATCATGTCCCTGAGCACCACATCCAAATGGCTTTTGAACACATCCAGGGATGGTGATTCAAGCACTTCCCTGGGGAAACTCAGGGAGGGCAGATTTAGGTTAGATATAAGGAAAAAAAATCTGCTACAGTGGAGGTGGTGAGGCACTGGAACAGGCTGCCTGCTGTTGTGGTGGATGCCCCATGCCTGGAGATCTTCAAGGCAAGGCCAATAACACAGCTCCGCATGGCACAAGAACTAAGGCATTGCAAGGGCTTACCACCCTTGCCGATGAATTGGCAGAGAATTCAGGAATAAATTCTTCTATCCCTGGATGGCTGGAGTCTTGGTTTGCTAAACGGAAAGGAATGATTGTGTCCCTATTTACTTCTTTGGTTGTAGTAGCAGGAGCCCTGATGGCCATCACTTGCTGTGTGAGGGGACTGGGACAGCAATTGATCAAGACAGCACTATTGAAGCAAACACCAGTGGAGCCACCACCATATTCGGATAAAATGATGGTTTTAGAGGAGATGGGGAGTGAAGAAAGGGAAGAAGAGGAAGATGTCCATGAAAAACTGTACCATAGAATAAAATTGCAGAAATCAACCATGCATAAAGAAGAAAAGAGGGACAAATTGTGGGAACTGTGGGAATGGAATGTTGTTTCTGCATTAGATATTGAAAAGGGGGAACTGAGCTGAAGAAGTAGAGCACAATGTGTTTGTATTTTGTAACTTGTCCTGAGAAATAGCTGATATGAAAAAGTAGAAACACCAGATATTTTAGAAGCATAATTTAGAAATACAGTTGCTGAATTATCTGATTATTGCAGTTTTGCAATCAAGAATTAGTTTTAAAATGCTGTGAATAGAATGGCTATAGTATTGTGGACTAGAAAGCGTGTTGTAAGGCTGTTCTGTTTGGACAAGAGACCCTCAGCAAAAGAAAAACAGACTTCACAACCATCAAGGCAGCCAGGGCCTCCACACAAGGCCGGATTGTCTCACTCTGTGGGCAGGCTGGGATGCAGCAGGTGGGCATCAGGATACTTCCCTCTGTCCTTCTTTCAAACTTATCCCTGTCCGAGAACGAGATGTCCAGAAATAATGGCCGAGTGCTGAATGTGCACATGTCAGAAGTTAAATAATTAGCAGTACATGTTTAGCTAGCAACAATTGATGTGTAGCTGGTTTCCGTGTGTTGAGTTGAGCATTGGGAAGATTTGTGAACCTGAAGCACTCAGGCAATGAGGAACCAGGCGAGGGAAAGATCAGCAACGGGTAATAGGGCATAAAAGATGTCACACTGTCTCTGCGGGAGACACTGCCACTGAATAAAGTCTGCTTTTATCGTTCTCTACCCCCAGACCGACCGGCACTGCCGCTCGCGTTCCGTCACGAGGGAGCCGGAATCACGTCTGCCGGCCGCACCGTTTGCTTTTCCTCTTCCATGGCTCAAACCGGCAAACGGAATGTTGGAGGCTATGGCAGAACTAGAGGAATTCTCTTCGGTCCACTTGCGAGGGCTGGAGAATGAGAATTGAGTTTTCCAGGATTGTGGAGTCTTGACCTTGAGGTTCCAGGGGTGAAATGTGACTTTTCCCCTGGTCGTTTGCCTTGTCTGCAAATGCTATTTTATCCCGTTCCCTTTTGTGTTTTCTCTGGGCAGTCTTCTTTCTTTGTTTTGTCTTAGTGCTGAGCTCTTGAAATGAGGAGCAGACTCTAACCTGAAAAGCTATTGCGCTTAGGTGTGGAAACTGCTCTTTGATGAGTGAACCTCAAGTAAATTGGAGCACAGCGTAGCAGTCCTTTCTTCTACCAAAAGATGGAGCAAACGAGCTACCGAACGGCCTGTGTGGCTAATAGGCTTGCTAAGCAAGCAGGAACTGTTCCGCAAGGAAGGTTGGTTTTCTGTTTTCTGTTCAATCTTCATACATCTCATAATTCGCGCTGAAAGGAATGAGGCAGTTTGCTATACTGAATTGACCAGGGTGGATGGTAACAGATGGGTTGGTTAAAAAGGGGTTAATTAGGAGACTGAATGTGTACAAGTCTATGGGGCCGGATGGCGTGCATCCCAGGGTTCTGAAGGAGCTGGCTGAGGTGGTTGCCGAGCCGCTCTCCAGCATATTTGAGAAGTCGTGGCTGTCAGGTGTGGTCCCGGATGACTGGAGGAAGGGTCACGTCACTGCCATTTACAAGAAAGGGAGCAAGGAGGACCCCGGGAACTACAGGCCGGTGAGTCTCACCTCTGTGCCTGGGAAGATCATGGAACAGATCATCCTGGATGACATGCTTGATCACATGAGGAAAGGGCGTGTGATCCGTGACAGCCAGCACGGCTTCACCAGAGGAAGGTCATGCTTGACCAATCTGGTGGCCTTTTATGATGGAGTGACGGCATCGGTGGACAAGGGAAAGGCGACTGATGTCATTTACCTGGACTTGAGCAAAGCCTTTGACATGGTCCCCCACCACATCCTTATCTCCAAATTGGAGGGATGTGGATTTGATGGGTGGACCACTCAATGGATAAAAAACTGGTTGAAAGGCCGCAGACAGAGGGTGGTCATCAATGGCTCTATGTCCAGGTGGAGGCCGGTAACGAGTGGCGTCCCCCAGGGGTCTGTCTTGGGACCGGTCCTCTTTAACATCTTTATCAATGACATCGATGATGGAATTGAGTGCACCCTCAGCAAGTTTGCTGACGACACCAAGCTGAGTGGTGCGGTCGACACAGCTGAAGGAAAGGATGCCATTCAGAGGGACCTCGAGAGACTAGAAAGGTGGGCCCGGGTGAACCTGATGCGGTTCAACACGGCAAAGTGCAGAGTTTTGCACTTGGGCCGGAGAAATCCCAGGCATCCCTACAGGCTGGAAGGAGCGGTCCTTGAGAGCAGCCCTGTGGAGAAGGACCTGGGGGTCCTGATAGATGAAAAACTTAATATGAGCTAGCAGTGTGCCCTTGCGGCTCGGAAGGCGAATGGTATCCTGGGCTCCATCAGCAGAGGCGTGGCCAGCAGGGACAGGGAGGTGATTGTTCCTCTCTCCTCTGCTCTTGTGAGGCCCCATCTGGAGTACTGCGTCCAGGTCTGGAGCCCCCAGTACAAGAAAGACAGGGAGCTGTTGGAGAGGGTCCAGAGGAGAGCCACCAAGATGATCAGGGGATTGGAGCACCTCCCCTATGAGGACAGGCTGAAGGAGCTGGGTTTGTTCAGCCTAGAGAAAAGAAGGCTGCGGGGTGAGCTCATTGCAGCCTTTCAGTACCTAAAGGGAGCCTACAAAGAGGAGGGGAATCAACTCTTGGAAAGGGTGAGTGACAGCAGGACAAGGGGAAATGGTTTTAAGCTGAGGGAAGGGAGATTTAGGTTGGATGTCAGGGGGAAATTCTTTACAGAGAGAGTGGTGAGGTACTGGAACAGCTGCCCAGAGAGGTTGTGGATGCCCCATCCCCGGAGGTGTTCAAGGCCAGATTGGATGGGGCCCTGGGCAGCCTGGTCTAGCATGAGGTGGGATGACTGGTGGCCCTGCATGTGGCAGGGGGGTTGGAGATGCATGATCCTTGAGGTCCCTTCCAACCCTGGCAATTCTGTGATTCTGTGAGACTTGTGTGATCAGTTCTTCTTTCAATTATTTCATCCAGCTTCATGTGAAAAGGATATTTTAGGTGAATCCTTTCACCTCTTGCAGGAGCAAGTATGCCTGTGCTGCTGCTGATCTGAGCTTCTGCAAATTCAGAGATTCTCATCAAGTCAGGCTAATTTGCAGAGCTGAGCAGCGGGTAGGAGGAGATGCCGGGAGCTTTCCAGGGCGCTCAGCTGTCTGCCCGGGAAGAGCGCCACCTCCTCCATGCACTGCAGAGCCTGGAGAAGAGCTGCCCCAAGTCTCCTCGTGGTGGACATGGCCTCGTTTCCTGCAGGATCTTCAGTGTCTGAAGGGCCAGCGAGGAGACAGATGGACTGGGGTCTCGCTGCGCTCCCTGAAGGCCTGAGATAACAGAGGAACAGAGGCTCGTTGACAGCCGTGTACCCGCAGGGCGCCCAGCTCTTCCCTCTGGCAGGAGGGAGCAGGGGACAGGCACGTCGCCCACTGGCTGCCCCAACATCCCACTGCCTGGCTCACCATGGTAGATGCACTCTCTCTTGGCCTGCTGCTGATCCCTCACAAGCTGCCCTAAGAGCCCTAGGAACACACACCCCGTCAGCCACCCTAGCTGCTCCCCGGGTGCAGCGCAGAGGGCCTGGGACAGGGGAAGCTCAGTCTCGTGGCTCACCGATGAACCTCACAGCTTCCCAGCGCAGGGGCTCCTGCGGGCTCCGTAGCTAGAGCAGGCTCTGGCCCAGGTAGTCCTGTGCCGCATTCTTCCTCCTCCTCTTGGCCAGCTGGAGAGGGAAGAGTGCAGGGTCAGCGCAGGGTGGTCCCGACCCTGTCCTGGGATGTGGGAATATGCATAGCAGGCACTCACCGATCTGCCAGAACTGCACTGTCGGTACCAGGTGCTCCAGCCACCTCCAGCGCAGGAACCGTGCAGCACCAAGGAGGGCTTTCTGGGAGGCCTGCCAAACAGATGAGATGGCACCGCAGCCCAAGCAGCAGCAAAGCCCGCGTCCCCCGGAGCTCCTCCACAGGGAGGATGCAGCAGCAGGGGCTGATGCTGCCATGGGCTGCAATGCTCTTGGTGTTTGGGGGGCACCACAGGAGTAGCATCGCCCTCCCCCAAATGAGTGCAATCCCCACCTTGGCCACGCTGTCTTTCTCATCGTGCAGCTGCAGATACAGCAGGACCAGGTTCCTGCACACCTCCTTCTGCATCTTCCTCTTCCCTTGGGCCTCCACAAAGCTCAGCATTTCCAAAAAAAAGGTCGATGGAGAGCTGTCACACAGTGCTGGACGCCTGCAGAGTAGGAAGGAAGAAAGGAAGGATGTCAGTGTCAGCAGCCCAACCTCCATGGCAAGCAGGGCCATCACCATCAGTGAAGTGGGGGCAGAATCTCTGAGCTGAGAGGCTGCAGGCAGATCACAGAATGACAGAATGGCCAAGGTTGGAAGGGACCTCAAGGATCACAGAATCACAGAATCACAGAATCACTAAGGTTGGAAAAGACCTATAAGATCATCCAGTCCAACCATCCACCTATCACCCATGGTTCTCGCTAAACTGTATCCCTCAACACAACATCCAATCGTTCCTCGAACAGCTCCAGGGTCGGTGAGTCCACCACCTCCCTGGGCAGCCCATTCCAGTGCCTGACCACCCTTTCAGAGAAGTAGTATTTCCTAATATCCAGTCTGAATCTTCCCTGGCGCAGCTTGAAACCATTCCCCCTAGTCCCATCACCAGTCACTCGAGAGAAGAGGCCGATCCCCAGCTCGCTACAACCTCCCTTCAGGTAGTTATAGAGAGCAAGAAGGTCTCCCCTGAGCCTCCTCTTCTCCAGACTGAACAATCCCAGCTCCCTCAGCCGCTCCTCATAAGGCCTGTGCTCCAGACCCCTCACCAGTTTTGTTGCCCTTCTTTGAACACGCTCCAGGGCCTCAATGTCTTTCTTGGAGTGAGGGGCCCAGAACTGGACACAGGAATCATGAATCTCCAATCCCCCTGCCACATGCAAGGCCACCAAACCAACTTCCACATCTAATAGTAGACCAGGCTGCCCAGGGCCCCATCCAGTCTGGTCTTGAACACCTCCAGGCACGGGGCATCCACAACCTCTCTGGGCAGCCTGTTCCAGCACCTCACCTCTCTCTCTGCAAAGAACTTCCCCCTGACATCCAACCTAAATCTTCCTTCCCTCAACTTAAAACCATTTCCCCTTGTCCTGTTATCTACCCTTTCAAAGAGCTGATATGTTGAGGATGGCCCCAGAACTGCTCTAAAGTGTGCAAGCTCTGCCCTGCAGAAAGTCTGCCCAGGGGCACGCAGCGCCTGGAACTGCAGACCGGCCAGGAAGTCCCCTGGTGCGCTGTCACAGGGCAGCAGGAATGGGCACGCTGGGCTCAAACCCACATCCCTCGTGTTCTGGGCTCCCTTCCACCCTTACGTCATTAAAGAGTGCTGGCAGCTTGCCGGACAGCTCCAGAGCCATGAGGCTGATCTTAGCCCCATCCAGGAGCTGCAGCAGGGTGCTGAGTATTGGTAGGGCTCGGATGTTGCTGTCTGCATCCTGCAGCTGCTCCATGATGCACAGCAGGATCACTGATGATCACTGGCCTTGTCTGCGGGAAAAAGACGCCTTCCTCTAGGTACAGATGCAAGCACAGTGAGGTCAAAACAGCTCCAGTGCCAGCCCCGACGATAGCAGGCAGTGATGGGATAGGCAGAGAGCACCAGCTCCTCACTGCCTGGAGAGGAGCTGAGCTGTAGGTGGTCCTGCTACGGCCCTGGGGCAGGCAGGCCCAGCCCAACCTGCAGCACCTGTGGCATTCCCGGCCGCCCCTGCTCACCGTGTCCTGCCTCTTGCTGAGCTGCAGGATGCCCCTGAGCACCAGCTGCTTCATGTCCACGCTCTGGCTCTGCAGATAGGTGGTGAAGAGTTTCGGGATGTGGTGCAGCTCTGTGGTGAGGTCCACGCACTCCAGCATCTGCAATACATGCGGCTCTTAGTGCTGGATCCAACAATCTGCTTGGGGAAAGACAGCAGGGCACAGCCAAGCCTGGCCCCAAGGGAGGCAGCAGGGCTCGTGCCAGCAATGGCCTTGCAGCCTCAAGTTGGCTGCTTCTGCAGCTGTTGCTCACCTCAATGAGGAAGACCATCGCCACCATCTGCCAGGAGTAGAAGCTATTGCTGAGCAGCTCAGCCAGCTGGTGGAAGATGGGGTCACACAGAGCACCAGGCAGTTCCCTCATGGCCCTGGCAGGATAAGAAGGCACCATGAGCCCCGAGCCAGGGGGACACAGCTGTGGCTGTGCAGCCCTCTTGCCAATGCCGCAGGGGCCACAGGCTATGGCAGCACTTTATCCAAGAACTGGGGACCCCCTGGCACCCCAAGGAAGGAGTTCTAGCCACCACCCTGCAGAGCAGCACCTTCAAGTCCTGCACCGCGGACCTGCAGGTGGAGAAGGGTGCGAGTCACATCGGGAGCCCCAGCAGCGGGGCCCTGGGTGCAGCGGGGGGACGGGGATGTGGCACCTGATGGGAGTGAGCTGGTGCTGCTGGTGCTCCTCCCAGATGATCTCCACCTCCTGCTGCGTCAGCTTGGTGGTGAAGGATGCTTGCAGGAGGAGGGCCAGGAAGAGCTTTGGGAAGATGGCCTGGGCCTCCTTCAGGACCAGAGGCAGCTGGAGTATTTCAGGTAGGGTCCTTGCTGCCTGCAGAAAGCACCCGGATACGATTCTTGCCCCGTCCCCCAGGTTTCTATCCCATCTCTACAACTGTAGGGATGGAGGAAGGGAGGGGGAGGGAGACCGCGAGAGCTCCAGGCAGGTCAGATGTCAGGGCAGGGAGAAGGCTTGGGGGTGGACAGGGGAGGGGAGCGGGGACTCAGGCTCAGCTGGCTGAGTGAGGAACTCACGGCCAGGGCAAGGACACGTGGCCAGTCCTTGATGAATGGTGACGAGTACTGCTGAGAATGGTTTATCAGCACTCGGAGCAGCTTCTGCAGCGCCTTCTCCATGGCTGGGGGCTCTGAGAGCATTTCCTTCCACATGGTGACAGTGAGCCTGCAGGTTCCCCAGGGCTGTTGTCATGGCTGCCCTCGCCTGGCTGACGGCCGTGGGGTGGAGAAGGGAAGGGAGAGGAGCCCTGAGGGCTGTGGGCCCCGTACCTGGTGCAGGTGGGGGAGCAGACCAGCAGGCTGCTAACCGTCTCCTTTGGGAATTTGCTGGTCAGTACGAGCAGGGCCCTGCCCAGGCTTTTGAGAGCTGCCTTGTCTTTGGTGGAAGGCAGGCTGTTGTAGATGGTCTTCATGATCTTTCACAGCTGGAGGGGGACACAAGTGAGAATGGGATGGCACCGGAGCGGGGCCCTGCTGCCATCCCCGCTGCTGCCTGTCGGTCAAGCGCGGTGCCAGTGCCAGGGATGGAGCAGAGCCCCGAGGGCTGGAGCTGTGACAGTAGCAGGTTGCCACCTGCTGTGGAGGGAAGCAAGCCTCTGCTGCGAGCACATCTATCATGTGGGCAGCCAGATCGGTGCTGTGGAGGCTCGGCGCTGTCATCCTCTCAATGGTCATGAGTAAGACATTCATCCTTTCAGGGTACAGGAGGTATTTCAGAAGGACCTGTGGGAAGAAGGAGAGGAGGAATGGCTCATCCCCTGCATGGCTGCTCAGCCGTGTCGGGGCCTCAAGAGAGCTGGGAGCAGGGGCTAGGCTGGGTGATGGCGAGGATACGGAGTGTGAAGGCCCTATGGGCAGCAGGGCTGCTCGGGGAAAGCGCCTGCACTCTTTCTGACACTGCAGGCCTGGGTTCTCCTGTGGGCTCAGGGTTTGCTCTTTGTACCTGGAAGATATTAGTGGCTCTGTTGTCATGGGAAGCCTCCTGGTGGAGCAAAGCTAGCTGGTTTTCCCAGAGCTGTGGCACTTTGGGCTCCTTCTGCTCCAGCCACAATCCTGGAGAGGAGCGCACACAATGTGAGTGAGGGGCCTGGGCACCTGGAGGTCTGAGGGACCTAGGCCAATGCAACTCCTCTCACTTGGGGTGGTGATGAAGGTGAAAAGCTGACAGACAGCCTTCATCGCCTCATCTCTGGTCCTCTCATCCATGGAGGTGCAGCACAGGATGAGGTGTCCGGCCAGCTTCCCCAGCACAGGGAAGCGTTGGTTCTCCTGGCACTTGTGCTGGAAGATGGCGGTTCCCATGAAGCAGGAGCACAGTTGGGGAGAGAGGCAGCAGAGGCACATGGCTGAGCGAGGCAGCAGGGCCCAGCTCAAGCTCTGTGCAAGCCTGGAGACAGGTGAGACAGGTGGGCTGCGGCTGGGGAGCCAGGACGTGGTCCCCAGAGCTGTGCACACCAGGGCGCCTACCTCTGGCAAAGAGCAGGTGTTGGTGAAGGCTAGCAGCCTGACAAGGCATGTTGCGGCCCTCTCCTCCACGGCCGCCACTTGGCACATGGGCAGCAGGAGCTGTGGAGAGAAAAGCTGCCGGTGTGCCCCCAGGACGAGGCAGTCGTCCTTGCGCTCGCTCCCCAGCTGCAGGGGGGGTGGGTGTTTTTGTCCCTGTCCTACTGCAGCCCTGCCGCCCTCCCGCTGCTCCCCACCCATCCCTCTGACCCCACAAGGGCCGGCCTCGGGCCAGCATCCTCTGCCTGTAGCAGGCCCTGGGGGGACCTTGCGTGGATCCCCCCTTCACAACCTTGAACCGTCCCCGCAAATCCCAGCCTTGCCACAGCCAGACCTCCAAGATATTCTGCAGCTCCATGAGGACAGTGGTGCTGGCGCTGCCCACCAGCCCCTGCAGCAGGCGGTGCAGGGCTTCCATGATCTGCAAGAAGGACAGGGGTCAGGGCAGCCATCCCTGCTGTGTCCTGCTGGCAGCAGAGGGGCATCCCGGATGGTGATGCCCAGGAAGCATTCCCAGGGCTCAGCCCGTGCTCACCTCCATGCAGGATGCAGCATCCCGGTCCTTGTCATCCTCGTGGCGAGGGAGATGGAGGACAGTGCTGATGCAGGCGTGCAGGAGACCATTCTTCTCCTTCTCGGGAAGCAGCCGTGCTCTGCTGCAAGGGGAGAGAGGGCAGAGGCGTGATGCTCTGCTCAGGGCCCCCAGCCAGAACCAGTGCCACCACGTTGGCCAAAGCTGGCCTGGGGTGGTACCTCATGGCCTACTGCCGCAGCTCCACGTCTAGGCACTCGGCAGGCTCCTCCTGCAGCAGCACCTGTGGGCACAGCAGGATGGGACGTTGCAGTGTATCCTGTTTGGTGTGCGGAGCCCAGGCACCCCATCCCAGCTCCCGCTGCTCCCCTTACCTCAATGCACTGCGCCACCTCCAACGTGCAGGCACACAGGTGCTTATGAGCCTCGCTGTCCTTGAGGGCGGCTGTGCAGGCAGTGCGGATGCAGGCCAGAAAGCTCAGCTTCTGTGCCTGTGCCTGAGACAGGGAGGGGAGTTACAGGTGCTGGCATCAGGGGACCCCGGCACCCTCAGGGCACGGCCGGGCAGGGGCAGCCAGGGAAGCACAGAGTGCCAGCTACCTGGGGCTGCACGTGCAGCAAGCGTGGATGTAGCTCAGGGGATCCTTCTCCTGCGGTGACACGACGGAGGCAGAAGGATCCTCAGCTGAGCCCAATGGCCCTTGCAGGGGCTGCACCTCACACACCTCATAGGGCCCCTGCTGGGCCCCGGGGTTGCAGGATGCCCTAGGTCTCTCTGGCCATGCCTCTCGGGGTTGGCTTGAATGTCTCTGTTCTATCTTGAAGCACAAGAGGGAACAGCGGCAAATGCGCCTGCTGTTCCAGCTCTGCCTTCAGGGGGACGAGTCCCACTGTAAGATGGCAGTGATGTCACCCTATTCTGCCCGGCTCCACCCAGAACCCCCCCTCTTGCCCTGGGCTTGCCCACAGCCCCGCAGCCATCGGGGCAGTTTTGTTCTGGAAGGCGCCCTCGACTTCACTGTGTGCATTTGCCCCAGCTGCAGCGCTGGGGTCTGGGAGTCCTTCTCAGAGCCCTTCAGCCCCGCATCCCCCCCGGTAAAATTAAACTGTGTCACCGTTTCCACTGGGACAGAGTTGAGTTTTCCTTTTTGGCATCTGGTGCTCTCTTTTGGCTTTAGGAGAAAAACAAAGAGTGTTGATAACACAGCAGTGTCTCTAGCTGTTGCTGAGCAATGCTGCACTGAACCTGCAGGCGTTTCAGCTTCTCAGCTCGTCATAGTGTCCTGTGGGGAGGGGCTGAGGGGGCACCAGGAGCTGAGAGGGCACAGAACCGGGACAGCTTGTGGCAACTTAAGCATGGGCTCCGTTGCTTGTGCAGGACAGAGACCTTTATCATACGTGCTCACAGCCTTTTATACCCCTGCAACAGCCCCTTGGATCCGTCAGTATTTACATCTGGCACAAGTAGCTGCTGAGCTTCTTTACTCATCCCAAGGTGTTTTGGATATCAAAGCACTTTATTTTCATGTGGTCCCACCTCAGTGCACGCCGTCACAAGGATGGGCAACAACATCTTCAGTGCAAGCTCTGTTATGCAAGTGAGAGATGGAAGTAAGAACTCAGGGGAGAAAAGATCCTTGGATTTGTTTCAGTAGCGTGATACTGGTATGCCTGTCAGTGTTTCTTGAGATTTATACACACTAGAAAGTGTGATTGCTGTGTGGTTTGATTCAATCTCATTGCAGTAACATCTGCAAACAACACTAAGCTGGGAGGAGCTGCAGAAAGATGTTAACAAATTGGAGGGCCGGGCAGTCACCAACAACATGAAGTTAACAAGAGCAAGTGGGACAGCCTTGGCTCTGTGCACACACAGCGGGAGGAGAGGCTGGAGAGCTGCCCCCCAGAAAGGGCTCTGGGGGTTCTGGTTAATGGCCAATCGCATGTGAGCCAGCAGCGTGCCCTGACAGCCCACAGGACCAATCATAGCCTGGGGTGCATCAGGCCCAGCACTGCCCAGGAAAGGACTGTCCCGCTCTGCTCTGCTGTGCCCACTGCAGCCTGTGAGAATGTGTGGCACTGCTTCCCAAAGTGGCTGCATTCTCCTTGGGATCTGTGCCCAGCAGTGCCCACAGCCTGCTCTGCTGCGCTGTGAGAAGGCAAGTCCTACCCTGGGGACAGATGGCTGCAAGCCCTCATTGCTCTTGGTTCCCGAGGCTTCCAAGGTAATGCTTTGGCATCCCCCACTTAGCCAGGTGCTACTCCCTGCATCCCCTTGACTTGCTGATGAACTGCTGCTCTGGCAATCCCTGTGCCTTCCCTGAGTGGTGTCTTGTGGAATACAGAAATGACACACGGGTTTGGTATGCACTAAGGGAAGAGGAGGAGTGGAAGCAGGTCCCAGCTGGGCATGACGGCAACCCCCATCCTGACCTACCTCGCTTCCATCGGTGCCCCTATGTAATGGGTTTGAGGCTCTGGGACTTGAGGGAGAAGTGTGTGAGGATGCAGTGGGAGGCCCACC
This sequence comes from Lophura swinhoii, assembly GCA_030408155.1. NCBI lineage: Eukaryota > Metazoa > Chordata > Aves > Galliformes > Phasianidae > Lophura > Lophura swinhoii. The sequence continues at coordinate 338,747 of CM059459.1, forward strand.
CATGAGGTTTCCTAGGGTGAGGCAGCTGACTCCACAGCTCGAGACTGCCTCAGCCAAGAAGGACAGCAGGGAGGTGTGCTGCCTCCTTGGCACCCAGGTCAGGGTTATTTCTAGGAACCTTCCTTGTCTGGTTCGCCCCTCTGATTGTTATCCATTAGTGACAGTTCAGGCCGGCAGTGATGGAGTTGCTGACAGAAGCCTGAGGACTACCAAAAAGGACTTGAGGGTCCCAGGGTGCTTAGTAGAGGGAGTGGGTGTACAGCTTGTATTTTCCACTATCCCTTCAGTGGCAGGGGATTGGAAGGGATATTGAAAGGAGCAGGAAAACCCATCTCATAAATATGTGGCTGAGAGGCTGCTGCAATCACAATAATTTTGATTTCTTTGCCCATGAGGTGGTTTGCTTGGCACCTGGCCTGATGGGTCCCATCTGTCTCAAAGGGGGAAATGGATCCCAGTCCAGCGTGTACGCGCAGTTGCTCCATTATTGCCATAGAGTCATAGAATCATAGAATCACTCAGGTTGGAAAAGACCTGAAAGATCATCGAGTCCAACCCTGACCTATCCATACTACCCTAACTAACAACCCTCTGCTAAATCATGTCCCTGAGCACCACATCCAAATGGCTTTTGAACACATCCAGGGATGGTGATTCAAGCACTTCCCTGGGGAAACTCAGGGAGGGCAGATTTAGGTTAGATATAAGGAAAAAAAAATCTGCTACAGTGGAGGTGGTGAGGCACTGGAACAGGCTGCCTGCTGTTGTGGTGGATGCCCCATGCCTGGAGATCTTCAAGGCAAGGCCAATAACACAGCTCCGCATGGCACAAGAACTAAGGCATTGCAAGGGCTTACCACCCTTGCCGATGAATTGGCAGAGAATTCAGGAATAAATACTTCTATCCCTGGATGGCTGGAGTCTTGGTTTGCTAAACGGAAAGGAATGATTGTGTCCCTATTTACTTCTTTGGTTGTAGTAGCAGGAACCCTGATGGCCATCACTTGCTGTGTGAGGGGACTGGGACAGCAATTGATCAAGACAGCACTATTGAAGCAAACACCAGTGGAGCCACCACCATATTCGGATAAAATGATGGTTTTAGAGGAGATGGGGAGTGAAGAAAGGGAAGAAGAGGAAGATGTCCATGAAACTGTACCATAGAAAAAAATTGCAGAAATCAACCATGCATAAAGAAGAAAAGAGGGACAAATTGTGGGAATTGTGGGAATGGAACGTTGTTTCTGCATTAGATATTGAAAAGGGGGAACTGAGCTGAAGAAGTAGAGCACAATGTGTTTGTATTTTGTAACTTGTCCCGAGAAATAGCTGATATGAAAAAGTAGAAACACCAGATATTTTAGAAGCATAATTTAGAAATACAGTTGCTGAATTATCTGATTATTGCAGTTTTGCAATCAAGGATTAGTTTTAAAATGCTGTGAATAGAATGGCTATAGTATTGTGGACTAGAAAGCGTGTTGTAAGGCTGTTCTGTTTGGACAAGAGACCCTCAGCAAAAGAAAAACAGACTTCACAACCATCAAGGCAGCCAGGGCCTCCACACAAGGCCGGATTGTCTCACTCTGTGGGCAGGCTGGGATGCAGCAGGTGGGCATCAGGATCCTTCCCTCTGTCCTTCTTCCAAACTTATCCCTGTCCGAGAACGAGATGTCCAGAACTAATGGCCGAGTGCTGAATGTGCACATGTCAGAAGTTAAATAATTAGCAGTACATGTTTAGCTAGCAACAATTGATGTGTAGCTGGTTTCCGTGTGTTGAGTTGAGCATTGGGAAGATTTGTGAACCTGAAGCACTCAGGCAATGAGGAACCAGGCGAGGGAAAGATCAGCAACGGGTAATAGGGCATAAAAGATGTCACACTGTCTCTGCGGGAGACACTGCCACTGAATAAAGTCTGCTTTTATCGTTCTCTACCCCCAGACCGACCGGCACTGCCACTCGCGTTCCGTCACGAGGGAGCCGGAATCACGTCTGCCGGCCGCACCGTTTGCTTTTCCTCCGAACGCGCTTCCAGCGGCCGCTGTCGGACACAAGGGCGGAGCGGCCGCTGGAAGCGCCGAGGGAAGCAGAGCTACAGCCTCTGCAGCAGGTGGGGCGGGGCGGGCATAATGAGCATCCCCGCCCGGCCTGACAGCATCGCGGCCCGACGGCGCCGTTCTGGCCGGTAACGCCGTGGCCCCCGTGCCCCCTCGTGCCCCCCCGTTCCCCCCCGTGCCCCCGGCCGCGCCAGACCGCCCGTCTGGCTCCTCCAGCGCCCAGCTGCAGGTGCGGGCCGCCCCAGCTCCCCCGTCCCCTCCTGCTTCTCGCCCTCCTCGGCGGCGCCCGTGGGAGCCGGCCCGGCCTCCCGGCGGCGATTCCCGCCCCGCTTCCTCCGCAGGTGCTGTTCCGGGCGGCCGCCTTCGGACTCAACGCCCTGACGCTGCGCCGCCTCTCAGGGAGCTCCTCGGCGTCGTCGGCGTGAGGCGATCGCCGTTCTGCCTTCTGGCTGCGGGAGCCGGCGATGAGCCGCCTCGCGTGGCCGCGTTCGGTTCCGCGCGTCGGGCGGCCTCGCGTGGCAGGACGGGTTAACGACGGGCGCCTGCAGAGGCGGCGAGCGAGGGACCGCTTGTGCGCTTCCCCTCCCGTCTCCTCCGGGCTGACTCTGCTCTATTCCACGGCCGTCTTCCCGGCCAGCGAGGCGCTCCGCAGGGCCGCTTGAGCGGCGGCGCGGAGCGGAGCTGGGCTGCGACCATCAACGTGCTGTGGCTGACGTGAGAGCTCCTCGGCTGTTCTTTAACTGCTCGTTCTTGTCCGAGGGCTCGCGTGAGGAAGACGTTTCCGTTTCCAATTTTCCTCCTAGAACAGCGCGATTTAAAATGCAAACCTTGTTGTCTGAGCGATGTGAAGCTCGTGCTGCGAGTTGAACGTCAAGCAGCTCAGGGATCTGAGAGCGGGGGGTCAGATTCGCCCTGCTGCAGTGCTGTGAAACCTGCCGCGCTCCGACAGAGGCTGCAGGTCCTGAAGCAGCATCAGCAGAAGGCAGTGCGCGTCTGCACTGCGTGCCTTGCTCGGCTTTGCTGGCAGCGGCCGCTACTGGAAGGGGCATCGCGCTGCAGCGCTGCTGGCAGCCAGCACGGCTGGGCTGCGGGCGTGTTTTCTTCTGCTGACTGCGCTGTCATTGCTGGAAGGTCGGCACAGCACTTGGCATCAAAGCTTGTGGCTGCACGTGGCAACTTGTAGTTACAGGTTTTACACCAAAGCTTGGAGTTGCAATAGAAATGAATTCATCAGATCTCTTCAAAAATAAGGAAAGTATACCAGCATGTGAAATTTTAATCAGATTTTCTCTTGTTCTTTCTGTTCTTTTTTTCTGCTGGAGAAAACCTGACTGTTGTTACGTTGCCTTTTTAGAGTCCTTTTTGGTGGTTTTTTTTTGGTCTGTTTTCATGGCCTTTATCTGGCTGCACTTCCTAGAAGTTCTGTCTGTGGTTCCTCATTATCATCGGGCCGCTGTTGTGGCATTTGGCCTTTCTGCAGTTGTTGAGTTTCTAGGAGAGCTGTTCTGGGTTTTAACCCAGTGACTCGTGGAATCAGACTCCAGAACCCAAAGTTAGATTATGAAGCAGGTACGTTTTAATCAGTGCTGCGCAGGCACTGGGTGCAAGGGGGGTATTTCCACCTATCTTGCCCAATGTAAGGAAGAAGCTTGGTACAGATAGATATAGGCCGAACGAATACACAATCAGTGGAATTCACATGCATATTCATTACATTCCTGACTTATCAACATAGGGTCCCTCCATGAGCAGTGGGGGTCTCCTTTGCATGGGAGAAGACACATTGTCTCTGACAGAAGTAATCCGATCCTGACCCATTCCTTGTGTACTGTTTCAACAGAGTTTCCAGATGTCCTTTTCTTATCTGACCACACACCCTGCTTACCTACATCCCTAAACAAGAGTTAATCCTTATCTTGTCCTTTCCTTACTCAATTCCCCCCTTTTTCTTGAACCTAGCAAATTCTTTTGCTAAATTGCTCCATTCGGGAAAAGGGAAGTTTTGAAATAACTCCCACTTTCCACTCTCTGCCTTAACTATCCCCAGAAGTTTTACATATCCATAATGCACATCTCATTGCAACACACATAAAAATGAGCAAGATGATTATAATAATACAAGCCACAAAGAGTTGCTTTAGCCATGCAAAGTTAGGTAACCAGCCGGTAAGTTTTTCCCACAATTCTGTGAATCCTAATGAGGTATCATCCTTCGTTACCTGATGAAGTAATTTAGTGTGCTCCCATATTGCCTGTAGATCAGTCTCTATCCTTTGACTCTTATCTACATAAGCACAACAACTCTGATTAATTATCACACAAACCCCTCCCTCTTTGGCTGTTAGGAGATCCAGTGCCATTCTATTTTGTAATACAACCTTACTAAGCACTGAAATCTCAACTTGTAATGCTTTGATTGCATCAGCGGTTGCGTTCTCTATTATCTCTAGAGTGGCCGAAATATTAACAATTGCTTTCTCCAGCTCACTTACTCCAAGAGATGGGATGAGCCATCTCACAAAGCTGTGGAAACCAGTAGGTTTTTCCACCAAAGGATTTAGTACTCTTCTCACCCGTCTTCAGGGTGTCCTCAAGAGTCCCCGTGGTATTTCCTCATGCACCATGGTCTGAGGTACCAAGTATCCTGCAGTGCATGTTCCAATCCAATTTGGAGGCAGTGCTTTTCATGCCTGCCCATCCCCACATAACCACCAGTATCCATAAGGTAATCTGCATGGATTAGACGTATCCTCTTGTTGGGTAAAAGATGTTCCCATTCCCACAGTCCCAAGTACATTCTTATCTATAGACCAAGATGAATTTTTACTTGTTCTAGGATCGCACCCTATGCCCTGCTTCCACCTTGCAGTTTCGTTGAGTCCTGATACTGTTCCCGAATTCCCATATTCCCAACTACATCCTATACCTGTTAAATTTCGCCACCCGACTTTCACACTAATTTCGCTATCATTTTCCCTATCCACAAAGATAGATTTAGAGGAATTAATAATCAACAGATCAAACTTGGGGCCCTTTTGTAGTTTATCCTCTATTCCATACTTACATTCCCCATGTTCCACCCAATTTGGAATTGTCCAATTAAGCGCTACTACCCCATAGACTGGCACCCCCCCTGCTCTGGGGAGGGCCGTACATATCCAACAATTTGTTAGGTTAAAATTTTGGGCCACTGCCCGAGTAACATTTAGGTAGCTATTACCTTCCCAGGCTAAAGCAAATCTTATAAGGTTAATTACAACGCATATTTTATACATTTTTCTTAGTTGTTAGTCGGAGGGGTCCTTTCTCCCTCGCAGTCCACTGTGGTAGGACCGTCTTCTTCAGGCGCTTCCTCGGGCATGCCATGCCTTGTTCTCTGGTTTGATCTCGTGCAGGATCTTCTTGCAACGTGTATGACAAAGTATACATATATACACCTATATACAGAGCGTGCATTCCTGGGAAGGTTTGTCTAGAGGATAAGCGATGTAAACTATCAGAGATCTTCCCAAGTAGAAAGACTCCCAAAAAGAACTACGACAACAGAGATCATGAAATAAAAAATATTATCCAATTCTAATGCAGAAACAACATTTGATTCCCACAATTCCCCCCTTTTTCTTTTTTCATACATTGTTGATTTCTCCAATCTTTTTAAGTTTCACTTTTATAGACATCTCCCTCTTCTCCACTTTCTTTATTTCCCATCTCCTCTAATACCATCATTTTATCCAAATGTGGTGACTCCATTGGTGTTTGCTTCAATAGTGCTGTCTCGATCAATCACTGTACCAGTCCCCTCACACAGGGAATAACACAGCAGCCAATGGCCATCAGGGCTCCTGCTACTACTATGAAAGAAGTAAACGTGGTTACACTCACCCCTTTCCATTCACCAAACCAGGACTCCAACCACCCAGTGATAGAAGTATCTATTCCCGATTTTTCTGCCAGTTCATTGGCAAGGGTGGTAAGCCCTTGCAATGCCTTAGTTGTAGTATCACCTGGAGCTGTGTTATTGGGATGAAGGTGCAATAACGGGTACCCAGCATTACACATACACCTTTTTTTTTTTTTTTTTTTTTTTTTTCCAGCTTCTATCATATCTTAGGAGGTCCTATTTTCCCAGGCCATCCTACTTGTGGCATCTAACTGTTCTGCAATTCCCTTTATTGCACTCTTTTGTATAATTTGTAAATCTCCATCAATTATAACAAATGTAGTTAATCCAATCTACATTCTTGTTGATCATCACCCACCAGGACAGTGACTCAAACCCTGCAACAGTTTGATTTCTCGCCTTTAAATCATCAGGGACAACAAGAAGTGAAAAGTTTAAATCCTTAGCTTGCCCACATACCAAACAATTACCGATATAAGTATACTTTGCAATGATGTTTTCCACAAGAGATACATAAGCATTTACATCAAATGCTGCACTTAATCAAATTAACATTTCTAACAATTATAAGAGCCCATATTACTATCTTTGGATTCGCAATTTTAGGGGTCCAGCTGACTTCAGTTCCCATTGTATTTGAGGGACCTTCTTAACTCTAGTATGATGTATACACAATGCTTGTTCTTTAATTTTTACTGCTGTGCAGGATGTTAGCAGCACCTGGAACAGACTTATCCACCTTGATTCCAGGGGCGAATGTGAAAGACATCTGCTATATACATATCATCTCTTGTTAAAATATTATGGATCAAGCCGTCAAGGCCTTGGGCTCTAGTTCCTAGAACCAGTTTCTCTATTTCCTGAAGCTGTTCTTGTAGACTTACCACATGCTCAGTATTTCACTCCCTACCTGGGTAGAGATCCTGTTTGTACAACATAAGGCCTTTTGTACAGTATTTTGAAAGACTTAACCCCTCTTTGGCTCTAGGTTTCATTCTGTTCCTAAGGAGAGCCAAAGGCAACAACTGTGGCCAGGATAGGCCAGCTTCCTGGCCCAGTTTTACAACCTGTGATTTAATTAGATAGTTCATCTTTTCCACCTGACCACTCGCCTGTGGTCTGTGTGGTTTGTGCAATTGCCAGTTTATTCCCAATGCTTACTGACCTGTTGGACAATCTCTGCAATAAAGTGAGTTCCCTGGTTGAAGGGGATTGTTGCAGGACATCCAAACCTTGGTATAATCTCCTGCAGCAATACCTTGGTTATTTCTTTGGCTTTATTGGTCCTGCACGGGAATGCTTCCGGCCACCCTGAAAAGGGTATTTGTTAGAACTAGCATATACCGAAACCCTCCTTTTTCCCGGCAGTTCTGAAAAAAATCAGTTTACAATTGTTGTCCTAAAAGATTCCCTTTCCCGACAAGCCCCACTTGTACCCTGTTCCTGGTACTAGGATTGTACAGTTACTTTCTGATGTCTGTACCCCCATATGTTTTATTATGTTCCCTTAGAACCAATTTCTATAAAATAATAAAGGGCACAACAATGTGTCCATCTGGGTATGCACCCACCTGTCAGCTTGCTCTCTTCCCTTTTAAATCAATAAATTCCTATCCTCTCTACAATACCTTATAGGTTCTGATTAAGGTTCAGATATTTTAAGTTTATCGTCTGGAATTAAAGCCAGTTCACCAATTTCTTTTCCTTCAGCTGCCTGTTTTGCCACCTGACCCATCATCTCATTTCCAGTTACCTGTACAATGTTACCTTTCTGATGTCTTTTACAATGTATAATAGCCACACTCCTTGGTAGATTTACATCATGCTGTTTTCCTTGTGTGTGCAGTCAGATGGTATTACGAGTGTGTAGCATCCCAAGTACATACTTAGCATCTGTCCATATAATTAAGGCTCTTGTCTAGGCAGTTATTTCAGCCCTTTGAGGGAAAGTCCTCTCAGGTAATGGTTGTGCTTGGATTACCTTATCAGTAGCACTACTGCATATCCTGCCTTACAGTTTCCTTGTCTCAGAAAACTGCTACCGTCAGTAAACCAGGTGTCTTCTGCATCTTCTAAGGGTTTGTCCTTCAGGTCCGACCGGCTGGAATGTGCAGCTTCAGTTGTTTCAAAGCTGTTATGAAATACTGTCCAGGAGTTAAAGATACTGGGTTGACAATTATTTTTACATCATCCTGCTCTACCAGGATGGCCTGGTATTTCAGGAGCCTTTGGGGTGAGAGGCAATGCCCCCCTTTTACCTCCGATACAGTAGACACTGTATGAGATCTGCCCTTCAGTAGGGTCTAAGCTTCTGGCCAAGGACTCCCAGGGCCGTTCCTTGGTTTTGTTTTTTTATTTTTTATTTTTTATGTGAGCAGAAGGAATGCCCGCCTTGCCTCCCCATTTCATGTAATATTTTGGCTTTACCAACAGTCCATAGCTGTGTATCCACAGTCAGCACCATCCTGTCTTTCCTGGGAGTTCCTTGGCAGTCTGTGGCTCAGGGGTCTGGCAGATGGCTTCTTTCCTGACAGTCTTTAAGGTTTGAAGTCCAGCTGTAATCTCATATCCCAAATATGTCTTTCTGTTGAGAAACTTGATAAACATTTAAACAAGAAATTCAGCAAACTCACAGTCCATTGCACACAGTCTTCTTCGTTTCGGTGACGTCCATGTGCTGCAGTAAGGTTCCACTCTGGGATGGAGGAACCCACGTCTCAAGTTCACGAGTTGCCCAGATCTCAAAAATCATTGGGTTACCCTGGGTAACACTGTTCATATTAACTGAGTCCTTTCACCCCATAGTGGGGTTTTCCTATTTAAAGGCAAATAACCTTAGGCTTCCTTTGGCCAAACCAGGCAGAAAACGCATCCTTCAAATCCACAAGGTAAACTCCACCTACTAATTCCTTAACTTGGTTAGTAAAGTATACACTTGGATGGATTTTTCACCACTGAGTGTATGCATTTAACTATTCTAATTACTTGTAATCCAAATTCCAAAATTATCTGTTATTTCTTTTATGTTACTACAGTCACATATCCTCAAAGGGCACTGCTTTACCCTGACTGGCCTAACTCTTGCTTTTAACTTAACTTCTATTTAGGGCTGCATTTTTTGGGTCTGCCACATATCCCTGATACCCACACTCCTAAGCGTGCCTTATTCATTATTTCTGTACCTTCTGGGGCTATAACCTTGTTTTTTCCTGTTTGTGTTAAAGGCAGACTTAAAATTCTCAATCAGTTAATACTGTTTGATCCTTACCTCCAGTTTTATTTAATTTCTTGCCAGAGTAACCTCGTGTACAAGAATTTATGTATTCCTGCTTGTTTTCTCAGTCTACATTTAATTAAACCCAAGTAAGCCTTTTCTTATTGGGCATTAGCTCCTACTACTATTAGCTCCTATTACAAAATCAACTATGGGTGGTAAGAGGCACCCGTATCCACCGAAAGATAAATCTCTTTATCTCTTTATTCTGCTTCCCTAGCTGTAATTTAACCAGTGGATCTGCTAGGGTAAACTTCCCAAATTCCCATCCTTCATTTTTACAACCAGAGGCGGTTCCCTCTTTCTCAGTAATTTACACATTACTTTCATTGCAGGGGGGGGAGCCCTCCCTGGGCTCTTCCAGCCCCCCCTCCCCCCCGAGTGGATCCCTGGGTCCTACGCCCTGCTCTAGCGCTGTGACAGTAACAACTGCTGTTATTCCCAATTTCCTTACTATCTCTGTTTCTCAATCAGTTTTTGTTTGTTTGTTTGTCCTTCATATCGCTCACCTCTACATCCCTGTCACACCCTGCTCATCCTTGCCTTCCTCAGCCTGTGTCCTTCCCGAACTTTTCACTTTCCAAACTCTCATCATTACATAAACTACTAACATCATATTTCAGTTTTACCTCCTCCTCTCCAGAGGCTTCCAGTGCTAACACTGGGATTTCAGGTTTCTGAATAACCTCTACAGAGGCTATTCTCACTTCCCCCTTCACAAGTAACAGCAGTCTCCGATCCGGGCTCTCTCTCTCACACCAAGTACTGCTCGAGGGGGAACGGTGCGGGGGTTGCTCTCACGCCAGCAAAGATTAACTCACTTTCTCTTTAACCCTTTTTCCTTTGTTCCTCTATTAGTACCCTCAGTTACACTTGCAGTTACACTCAATTCTATACCATTAACAATTACACTTTCTTATACCATCAAAACAGTTTGTCTCATTCCCTTCGAAATGCACAAATCTAACCATACAGTTCTTCAGTTTCCATAAATACCCTTAATACCATATAACTTTCCCCTAACAATCTGTGTCATTTGGTTATAAACACCTCACCACAGAAACAGCACTGATTGACCCACCTCCCTCACACATCTCCTTGCAAACAGAACACAATACTACATAAATGAGTTGACATTCATTCCCCAAATGGAGCAGGCATCTCTCTGTGAATCCGTCATCCCCATTCATACACTAGAGGATCTTGTGGTGTCCCCATCCCACATTCTCTTTGCCATTCAGGATAATTCCTGAGGGTAAAGAACATATTGTCTCTGACAGAAGTAAACCGATCCTGACCCATTCCTTGTGTAATGTTGCAACAGAGTTTCCAGATGTCCTTTTCTTATCTGACCACACATCCTGCTTACCTACATTCCTAAACAAGAGTTAATCCTTATCTTGTCCTTTCCTTACTCACCAGGCTCACTTCTTTGTAAGACTTAAGGTTAGCAAGGAAGCTATGTGCACAGGGGTGTGTGTGTGAGAGAGAAAGCTTTTCTTGTTGAAAAAAAAAATGATGTAAAGAACAGATTCCTGAACGGGCTCTGTATATGTTCACAGAGTTCAGGAGTATTTTAAAAAACGAATAGAATTATGGACTGCTTAATGCTGCATGACTTTGTTGTAACGTATTTGTTCCTGTAATTTATTATATAAATTTATTTATATAATATATATTTATTATTATATATAATATAATAATAAATATAAGTAATAAATATAATAAGTATATTTATTATATAAATTTATTAATTTATATAATAATTTGTTCGTAATTTGCTCCTGTTTAAGAAAGGAACTTAATTTATTTCAAAGTTATCGCCTTAATGATCATTAAATACGTAATCATGAATGTTAATCAGAGGAAGGCACAGATGGCTTCCACAGTTCTGCTTTCCACTGTCAGTACGAGGTTGTGAAGTGCAACAGCAGGGATCATGACTGTGTCAAGCAAAATGTATTCCCATGTGTCCCACACGAGGGGCTGGGACAGTGCGATGGGGGAATTGTGCACCATCAGATGTGAGGATGTGCAGAGAGACTGCAGTCTAAGGTGGCCAATGCAGCAGGAGAACTGTGGTGGTCACGTTGACTTTGAATGCCTTGTATTCCTCTGTGGGTTGTGTGTGTGGAACTGAAGTGCTTTGTGTTCCTGTAGGTGGTTAAGTTGGCAAAAAGGAACGTTCTCTATTTTCTCTTTCTTGAAGGTAATTGCTGAAAGCCTTTCAGTAGTGTCAAAATGCATTCTGACGGTTATTCTAGTCATCCTTTATCTGCAGTGGAGCCTTTACATTTTTTCCTTGGCTCAGGTAAGTTTCCTGTATTCTTTCTCAACATAAATTCTTGTTCTGAAGAGTTACTTGCTACTGCCTTTGACGTTTAGCCCGATAATACCACTGGGGAGGTGAGAGAATGTTCCTTTAAGGGTGGGATTTAAATGTTAAGAATTTTGGTGATAATTGTTACTGACTTGGCATTTTGACCCCAGTCAGTTTAATGGAGGTACAGGAGAGCACCTCTGTTGTATGTAGAAAGGCAAGTTTTGCAAATAAGGTTGTGATGCTGTATGTGCTTATTTGTGTGTTTTTGAAGTGTGTCAACTGTTTTTTGACCGAATAGTTGTTTTTAAGTTGGACTCAACATAATCTTTCTAAAAGTACTGAATAGAAGGTGAGAACAAGTTGGCAAAGGACTGTGATGCTGATCTGCTGATTAAAAGAAATTTAAATCAAAAGCATTCTGTGTGGGGGGAGGGGAGTTACAGTAATGCCTTCAGCCTGATTAAAATTTGACAGGAGTAAGAATACTTACTGCCTTCAGTTCTCACCGAATTGGCAAAACTAGCGTGTGATTCTACATTTCTAACTTATTTTTGTTTTACTATTTTATTTTATTTTTTAATTCTTTCCTTCCCTGTCATTTCAGCTTTTATATACCAGTGTTCTGGTAATGTGCTTTGCGGTTTATTTTGCAAAGTTCTTGGAAGCAACCAAGAAGTGCTTTCCAATTACAGGAATGAAAGCTCTGTTACCTAACTTGATGGAAGATAAGGTGGGTCACAGAGTTCATTCTGAAGTCTTTAATGAGAGAACTTCTGCAGGCTATTTGGAGGTGATGGAGTTAAATGAGTGATTTTGAGGTTATTAAGTAAGGCTAGTTAGGAAACATAGTTGCATAAAATTCTGTTTACAGGTGGTGTGTTCAAATCCTTGTCAGCAAACCATGATGAACCTGCAGCTCTCTGCTTCTAGGCCTCGTTGGCTGTCTTGTCTTTCAGTAGCTTTGCACCACCCATTAATTGGAAGTGGAACACTTACAGTGTTAAAGGGAGTGAGCTGGTAGCAGGTAGAAGGCAGGAGAGAATTCACAGCCATCTTACGGTGCTGGTACTTCAACTTTTCCTCAAACAAAACGTGGTGGTGCATGATACAGATACTACAGATCTCTGATGTCCTCTGAAAAGGAAATGGGGCAAAGAAGGAAATGAAAAGGCACAGTGAGAAAGAAGGCGTTCTGAGGAAGAGATTGAGAGATTGAGAATAGAAAGGCAGTTCTGGCTTGTGAGACTTGCAGGAATGCTTTGAAGAGCACTGGAAGATTTATTTTACTGTGAGGGTGAGAGTTATATTGGTCTACTAAACAATTTTTCCTCCCTCTCTCGTTACTATGAGTGATTTATTCTGTAGAAAGCTTACACAGTTCCTTTGTCTGTCTGCAGCAACAGTAATTTTCTGCAAGGGAGAAAGTCGGCCAGATGAGAGTGACTTTGAGTGATTTTTTCCTTAACTGGAAGGAAGCGCAGCTGACTTGAAGCTTCTTCAAAGAATCCTTCCTGAAGCAGATTTTGACAGAGGGCGAGGCTGGATGTGTGGGCATGTTGGGGAAAGGCAAGTGAATGCTGGTCACCAAATGGACACGGAGCCTGGGAAGGCTGGGAGGGGATGGTGTTCAGAGAGTGGCACCAGCAGGTGCTGCCAACCCAGATGCAGTTACTGAAGGTTTATGGAGCATCAGAACTGTACTGTCCTGTTAGACGTGTCTCTCGAATGCTTCCTGTTAGCAGTGCCTGAGCATGTGCTGGGGAAGATGTAGGGGTTTGTCCTGACTTCTGTATTTTGAACTTCCAAGTGAGCGATATGCGATGACTTTTCTGAATGTGATCAATTTTGGTGATCAGGGTGAATGTGGTGTTTTTGTGGGACAGCAACAGAATTTTTGTAGTTGCTCGTTTTTGTCTATTTCTGAAAATACTGAAAATGTTAGAAACCATTTGAATATAACATGAAAAATGTGGAAGGATTTCAGTGGCATTGGGACTTTGAGGTGCATTTCAGAGAATGATGGATTAACGGGTATTAAAAAAAAAACCCACACCAAAAAACCAACAACCAAAACCAGAGCAACTTATTTGAGGGTCGTGCATTTAAATAATATTTTCCTTTGGATCAAAACTTTACAATTGTGTGTGTTTTGCTGCATATCTTATTTCTGTTTCAAAAAATTGGAAGTAGAAGGTATAGTATGTGATGCATATACTTCTCTTCATTTGTTTGGTCCCGTATTCTTCCTGTGGAATCTGTGTTAGCTGTTACAGCAGGAACACTGTTGTTTGTAGCATTACATCTCCAACTGCACGTGTTCCACGAAAGCACTGTGTCATTACAGAGTGATGCACGGCAGCAGCAGTCCAGGTGACAGCACTGGCAGCACCACAGGTCTTACCTGGGAAGGAAAACAGGCTGTAATTGCTGGCCCGCTGTTAGAAGTTTCTTGGCTCTTTTGAATTTATGTTATTTGCTGGCAGTGGAACGGTCTCTCATAAACACAGACTTTATGCTCTTGCTGCCAGAGGATTCATCCACTGCTGGTCTTCCCCCCGGGGAACAAATAAGCTGCCTCCTACTGGAAGGGTGTTTTTGTAAGACACAAGTGCAAAAATGCTTGCGCTCTGCAGATGTTACAGAATCTATTTCATCTGGATTTTTTATCTTCCTCTGTAGTAAGAAGTGAAGGGACTTTCTGGGGGTGTTTGGGGCTGTTGCTAGATTTGCTCTAATGTTGCATTAAGTTCCACTGTTTTTCTCTTTGTTCATCAGAAATGTGAAATAGGAATTTGTGCTGCTGTTAGTCCTGGTCTTGTGCCAGAAAAAAAGTGACATCTTGTCAGCGTCTTTTGTTTGTAAAGGTGTGTATGATACCGTGAACAATCTGGGTTCGCTGGTGGCCAGGTTCATCTTTTTGCCTATTGAAGAAAGTTTTTGTGTCTTGTTTGCTCAAGTATTGCAAAGAGGGAAGAATGTAAAGATCAGAAGCAGGTATGCTTGTTAGTATTAGTTCCACATGAAATGCTTGCCTTCTGTTAGAGGTGAATTGTATCAGGAATGTGACTGGCGTGTGTGTTTAAATGTTCGAGCATAAAGACTGTTGAAATGGGAAGAAATTTGAAGTGGAGACCATGCCGAAGGGGTCTGGACCAAAAAGCAAACAGGTAAAAAGCAAGCAAAGTAGGAGTTAGGGGTGCAATAGCGTAATACTGCATTGTCTGGTAACTGAAGGTGAGTTAGGGGATGAAGGGTAAACATAGCCCGGCTGTAAAGGAAGCCAAGAATGTAACAAGCAGGATGAGATAATAAGCTGAAGAATACAGGATGTAAGGGGTCTGTAACATCGCCTGGTTTTGCTAACTCAAAAGAAATTCAGAAACAGCATCGCTTAATTTAACCTCTTGCTAGCTCAAGGGGAACTTATTGCTTAACCTTTTGCTAGCCCAGGCACATTCTCAAAAGGGAGCCTTCTCCAGTCAGCAGGAAAGGGCCCCTAAGAAAGCAAGGGGGAGGAAAGATAGGAGGAATTGGAAATTGCTGAGGTATGCAGGGCAGGAGAAGAGCTCAAAACTGGGACAAAGGTCGGAAGGATGTGGCGAGGAAGATGTCTGACTTCATCCCGGAATGACCACCAGAGGGGGAGGAAGACGTCGAGCCTTCATCCAATAGAAGCTACTGCGCATGCACTGGGGAGGGGGACAGTATGTAAATGAATTCCTGGAAAAGTTATGAATATGTTAATGGGTCTTGGGTAACACTTCTGAATATGTATGGATTGGCTTATAAATGTATTGGGATCCTATTCTCTGGTGTGCAAGCTAGGAGGAGTGATCCCCCTTGCACCCAGCGTGTGGCTCAGCGCTGAAATAAAGACTTACCTGCTCTTATAACCTTACATGGGTTAGAGAGTTTGATTCCGCAAATCAAAGGTAAAATCCTTTCCTCCAAACGGTGTGATGTAAAGGCTTGTGAACCACGTATTTGCAGCTGTGCTGAGGCAGTTACTGTAGATTCAATCCCAAAAGCATGCTGTTTCCAGCAACTACATGCCACTTGACAATATTTGACTGACTTGAAAATAAAACTGGCTGGTAAGCATTGAGTGCTTTAGAGGGTGCCCTTTTCAGAGGAAGAGAGCTGTATTTTAGCTGAACTTTGGGATTGTTTGTGGAGTAATGATGGTTACACGAAGGAGAGGTTTCTGTGTGCTCTAGTTAAGAAATTCTTGATCAGATAGGAAGGTCACAGTCAGACAAATGTCGTGTGTCATGTTAATGGCAGTCTGACAGAGGTGTACCTGTGTGTGTGTTTGATACAGAGCACACGTGGTGGGTTTGTGTGTGCATATCCAGTGCACCTGGCAAGACGTTTGACTCCTTACAGGGTATGTGGGCAGCTGCATCCTACGATGTACAGAACTTCCAAGTTGCTCCTTCTGCTGTGGCAAAACTTGTAGTCCAAGGTAGCAGTGAAGATGTGACCCTTCGGGTGCTTCAGACTGTGGCTTTGGGCAAATGCTGTGCTTTTCTGTGCTATTTGCATGCTGTTAACAGGTGCAGCTGCTGTTTACCCTTTCCTTAAATCCTGAAACAGAGCTGTTAATGGCTGATCTTTGTTTAGAGTTCTGCATATAACACAGACTGAGAATAAGAATGCATGTTGGAAGCTAGGACTGTGTGTGTAGGTGTTTCAATAGTAAAGAATAATTTTGATGCTGCCTTGCATGGTGCCAGTGGATGTTTTCCCCATGGAATAGTTTTTCTTGGTGAAAACAACAGCTGTGCTGATTCTGGTTCATGTAATTGACTGCTGGGTGTTGTTGTCTTGTTTTTGTTTTCTCCCCAGGATGATGTTGCTATGGCTGCAGATTTGTTAGAGTTGATGTTGAAGCTGGTGCTTCTGATTGGCCTTACCACTGCTGTTTTTGGATCTGCCTTTTCTCAGCTGGCTCTGGATATTTATGGAGGTTCGATGCTCAGTTCTGGAACAGGTAAAACGTTTGAGCTGCAGTTTTTGTTTCTCAGCTCTATGCTGAGTTCTTGGCTCAGTCAGCTTTCTGTCTGAGAAAAATCAGCTCAGGTTAAAAGAAGCTTTAAGTCCCGAGTCCTAGTGTGCGTTTTGAACTGCACTCTGCTATGTTGTCACATGGCCTTATTCTGGCAAAATAATTTAATTCCTTTGTCCCCCTGTAGATGCTTACACCTCGAATATTCCAGCTGTGGCAGCACTGTAGCTCCCAAAGTTGCCTGTAGGGATGATTGCTGAGGCTGGAATGTTGCTTACCAGTAGTGTTAAAGATATTAGGAGGTTTACAAGGAAGGAAGGATAAAGCAATTGGCTTTTTGTGACTTGTGTCATGTGTACCAGCATGCTTGCTTGTGGCCATGCAGGACTACGTGATAGCAAATGCATTGCAGTGAAGTGCTCTCTGTTTCACCTCTGCCTGCTGACTCGAGTAGGTTTGGTGCTGGTTGAGGCTCATCAGTTTTATGTTACCCTCATCAACAATTAATGGTGCATAAGATTGCCTTGGGTGGATTGCACAGGATAAAATTAAATCAGAAAGCAGGGGATTGTTCAGATAATGTGTTTCAGGAAAAGCTGTCACTGGTGGACTTGATGTGTGTGTACAAACAGCTCTTCAGAAGTGCATCTTCTTTGAGTAAGGAGAGGACGAGATAAGGATTAACTCTTGTTTAGGAATGTAGATAAGCAGGATGTGTGGTCAGATAAGAAGAGGACATCTGGAAACTGTTGCAAGATTACACAAGGAATGGGTCAGGATCGGATTACTTCTGTCAGAGACAATGGGTCTTCTCACCATCAAAGGAGACTCATGGCGATAAGTCAGGAATGTAATGAATCACTGATTGTGTATTCGTTCGGCCTATATCTGTACCAAGCTTCTTCCTTACGGTGTGCAAATTTGGAGGAACTATCCCCCTTGCACCCAGCTTGGCACCAAATGCTGAATAAAACATACCTGCTTTATAACCTAACTCTGGGTTATACAGTTTGATTCCGCGAGTCAATTTAGCACCCCAAATGGGACCATCTCTGCTTGGCTGCAGGACCGGCTGAGAGGGGGGACGCCTTTGGTGCGCCCCGAGATTGCTCGGAAGGACTCCCCTACCTCATCCGATCACTGCAAGAGTAAACAAAGACCATCTATCGGCGGACCAGGTATGTTTAGGAAAGGAGGGGAACCCGTAAGTCGTAAGGAGATGTCCTACGCAGGGTGGATAGCCTTTGTGCCGCCCCTGGATTAGTGAGCTCACAGGTTTGGTAGGTTGCCGGCTGGGGTGGGTAGGCTCTGGCGAGCAGCTCCTTGGGGGAGCGCCCACAAACGGACCTTGTAAGTCGTACGCGGGTAAGCGGACAGGATATAGTGGGTATCCTGTCAAATGGTTATCTGGTTGTAATAACGGAGCTATAGCTTGTATACTTGTTATTACCATCTGCTGTAAATGTTCGGTACCGTGTATCTGAATCAATACCATCAAAATATTTGATTAAGCCGGCGTTGTGTGAATGTGGTGTGAGTGAGACGTAGCTGAGCTACGGAGCGAGAGCGGAGTCCCCGATCCGCGGTTCCGTGCTCCTGCGAGGGAAACGGCTGGAGACGGACGAAGCAAAAGTTGTCTTTTTCTGTTGTTTGTCCTTCCATACGGGTTTTCTTTTATGGATTGGAATGGTGATGGGAATTTATACTTTATAAATTGGGAAGAGGGGCCTGAGGAAAGGTGTGCGTTCCACCCGGAGAACGAGTGTTGCCCCATTTATATTATATGTTGTCTAGTGTGTGAAGAAATATATCGGGGTTGGTGGCGTCATTTGTGTCTGGAGTGCCACCGTGAGTGGTGGACTGAGCATCATGGACTAGCGTGGGGAAATTTTAGAGTATTGAGAGTTACTTGTGGAAACCTTAGGGCAATAACAAACCAGTGAGACAACATTATGGGGGGGGTCACAGGGAAATACCTAAAAGAACACCCCTCGGATGTATTCTGGCACATTGGCGAGATATTGCAGGCGGACCTGGGGGCACTCTAAGTAAGAAAACTCTAATAAAATATTGTAATCAATGGTGGTTAGTGTATAAATTGGATGGTGGGGAAAAGTGGTCCCTAAACGGATGTTGAACTACAATACCGTTCTGCAACTGATGCTATTTTAAAACGGGAAGGTAAATGGGATGAGGCAGTATACGCTGATATGTTCTTTACTCTCAGGAATCATCCTGAATGGCAAAGAGAATGTGGGATGGGGGCACCACAAGATCCTCTAGTGTATGAATGGGGATGACGGATTCACAGAGAGATGCCTGCTCCATTTGGGGAATGAATGTCAACTCATTTATGTAGTATTGTGTTCTGTTTGCAAGGAGATGTGTGAGGGAGGTGGGTCAATCAGTGCTGTTTCTGTGGTGAGGTGTTTATAACCAAATGACACAGATTGTTAGGGGAAAGTTATATGGTATTAAGGGTATTTATGGAAACTGAAGAACTGTATGGTTAGATTTGTGCATTTCGAAGGGAATGAGACAAACTGTTTTGATGGTATAAGAAAGTGTAATTGTTAATGGTATAGAATTGAGTGTAACTGCAAGTGTAACTGAGGGTACTAATAGAGGAACAAAGGAAAAAGGGTTAAAGAGAAAGTGAGTTAATCTTTGCTGGCGTGAGAGCAACCCCCGCACCGTTCCCCCTCGAGCAGTACTTGGTGTGAGAGAGAGAGCCCGGATCGGAGACTGCTGTTACTTGTGAAGGGGGAAGTGAGAATAGCCTCTGTAGAGGTTATTCAGAAACCTGAAATCCCAGTGTTAGCACTGGAAGCCTCTGGAGAGGAGGAGGTAAAACTGAAATATGATGTTAGTAGTTTATGTAATGATGAGAGTTTGGAAAGTGAAAAGTTCGGGAAGGACACAGGCTGAGGAAGGCAAGGATGAGCAGGGTGTGACAGGGATGTAGAGGTGAGCGATATGAAGGACAAACAAACAAACAAAAACTGATTGAGAAACAGAGATAGTAAGGAAATTGGGAATAACAGCAGTTGTTACTGTCACAGCGCTAGAGCAGGGCGTAGGACCCAGGGATCCACTCGGGGGGGAGGGGGGGCTGGAAGAGCCCAGGGAGGGCTCCCCCCCCTGCAATGAAAGTAATGTGTAAATTACTGAGAAAGAGGGAACCGCCTCTGGTTGTAAAAATGAAGGATGGGAATTTGGGAAGTTTACCCTAGCAGATCCACTGGTTAAATTACAGCTAGGGAAGCAGAATAAAGAGATAAAGAGATTTATCTTTCGGTGGATACGGGTGCCTCTTACCACCCATAGTTGATTTTGTAATAGGAGCTAATAGTAGTAGGAGCTAATGCCCAATAAGAAAAGGCTTACTTGGGTTTAATTAAATGTAGACTGAGAAAACAAGCAGGAATACATAAATTCTTGTACACGAGGTTACTCTGGCAAGAAATTAAATAAAACTGGAGGTAAGGATCAAACAGTATTAACTGATTGAGAATTTTAAGTCTGCCTTTAACACAAACAGGAAAAAACAAGGTTATAGCCCCAGAAGGTACAGAAATAATGAATAAGGCACGCTTAGGAGTGTGGGTATCAGGGATATGTGGCAGACCCAAAAAATGCAGCCCTAAATAGAAGTTAAGTTAAAAGCAAGAGTTAGGCCAGTCAGGGTAAAGCAGTGCCCTTTGAGGATATGTGACTGTAGTAACATAAAAGAAATAACAGATAATTTTGGAATTTGGATTACAAGTAATTAGAATAGTTAAATGCATACACTCAGTGGTGAAAAATCCATCCAAGTGTATACTTTACTAACCAAGTTAAGGAATTAGTAGGTGGAGTTTACCTTGTGGATTTGAAGGATGCGTTTTCTGCCTGGTTTGGCCAAAGGAAGCCTAAGGTTATTTGCCTTTAAATAGGAAAACCCCACTATGGGGTGAAAGGACTCAGTTAATATGAACAGTGTTACCCAGGGTAACCCAATGATTTTTGAGATCTGGGCAACTCGTGAACTTGAGACGTGGGTTCCTCCATCCCAGAGTGGAACCTTACTGCAGCACATGGACGTCACCGAAACGAAGAAGACTGTGTGCAATGGACTGTGAGTTTGCTGAATTTCTTGTTTAAATGTTTATCAAGTTTCTCAACAGAAAGACATATTTGGGATATGAGATTACAGCTGGACTTCAAACCTTAAAGACTGTCAGGAAAGAAGCCATCTGCCAGACCCCTGAGCCACAGACTGCCAAGGAACTCCCAGGAAAGACAGGATGGTGCTGACTGTGGATACACAGCTATGGACTGTTGGTAAAGCCAAAATATTACATGAAATGGGGAGGCAAGGCGGGCATTCCTTCTGCTCACATAAAAAATAAAAAATAAAAAAACAAAACCAAGGAACGGCCCTGGGAGTCCTTGGCCAGAAGCTTAGACCCTACTGAAGGGCAGATCTCATACAGTGTCTACTGTATCGGAGGTAAAAGGGGGGCATTGCCTCTCACCCCAAAGGCTCCTGAAATACCAGGCCATCCTGGTAGAGCAGGATGATGTAAAAATAATTGTCAACCCAGTATCTTTAACTCCTGGACAGTATTTCATAACAGCTTTGAAACAACTGAAGCTGCACATTCCAGCCGGTCGGACCTGAAGGACAAACCCTTAGAAGATGCAGAAGACACCTGGTTTACTGACGGTAGCAGTTTTCTGAGACAAGGAAACTGTAAGGCAGGATATGCAGTAGTGCTACTGATAAGGTAATCCAAGCACAACCATTACCTGAGAGGACTTTCCCTCAAAGGGCTGAAATAACTGCCTAGACAAGAGCCTTAATTATATGGACAGATGCTAAGTATGTACTTGGGATGCTACACACTCGTAATACCATCTGACTGCACACACAAGGAAAACAGCATGATGTAAATCTACCAAGGAGTGTGGCTATTATACATTGTAAAAGACATCAGAAAGGTAACATTGTACAGGTAACTGGAAATGAGATGATGGGTCAGGTGGCAAAACAGGCAGCTGAAGGAAAAGAAATTGGTGAACTGGCTTTAATTCCAGACGATAAACTTAAAATATCTGAACCTTAATCAGAACCTATAAGGTATTGTAGAGAGGATAGGAATTTATTGATTTAAAAGGGAAGAGAGCAAGCTGACAGGTGGGTGCATACCCAGATGGACACATTGTTGTGCCCTTTATTATTTTATAGAAATTGGTTCTAAGGGAACATAATAAAACATATGGGGGTACAGACATCAGAAAGTAACTGTACAATCCTAGTACCAGGAACAGGGTACAAGTGGGGCTTGTCGGGAAAGGGAATCTTTTAGGACAACAATTGTAAACTGATTTTTTTCAGAACTGCCGGGAAAAAGGAGGGTTTCGGTATATGCTAGTTCTAACAAATACCCTTTTCAGGGTGGCCGGAAGCATTCCCGTGCAGGACCAATAAAGCCAAAGAAATAACCAAGGTATTGCTGCAGGAGATTATACCAAGGTTTGGATGTCCTGCAACAATCCCCTTCAACCAGGGAACTCACTTTATTGCAGAGATTGTCCAACAGGTCAGTAAGCATTGGGAATAAACTGGCAATTGCACAAACCACACAGACCACAGGCGAGTGGTCAGGTGGAAAAGATGAACTATCTAATTAAATCACAGGTTGTAAAACTGGGCCAGGAAGCTGGCCTATCCTGGCCACAGTTGTTGCCTTTGGCTCTCCTTAGGAACAGAATGAAACCTAGAGCCAAAGAGGGGTTAAGTCTTTCAAAATACTGTACAAAAGGCCTTATGTTGTACAAACAGGATCTCTACCCAGGTAGGGAGTGAAATACTGAGCATGTGGTAAGTCTACAAGAACAGCTTCAGGAAATAGAGAAACTGGTTCTAGGAACTAGAGCCCAAGGCCTTGACGGCTTGATCCATAATATTTTAACAAGAGATGATATGTATATAGCAGATGTCTTTCACATTCGCCCCTGGAATCAAGGTGGATAAGTCTGTTCCA
This sequence comes from Lophura swinhoii, assembly GCA_030408155.1. Lineage (NCBI taxonomy): Eukaryota > Metazoa > Chordata > Aves > Galliformes > Phasianidae > Lophura > Lophura swinhoii. The sequence continues at coordinate 361,342 of CM059459.1, forward strand.
GGTGCTGCTAACATCCTGCACAGCAGTAAAAATTAAAGAACAAGCATTGTGTATACATCATACTAGAGTTAAGAAGGTCCCTCAAATACAATGGGAACTGAAGTCAGCTGGACCCCTAAAATTGCGAATCCAAAGATAGTAATATGGGCTCTTATAATTGTTAGAAATGTTAATTTGATTAAGTGCAGCATTTGATGTAAATGCTTATGTATCTCTTGTGGAAAACATCATTGCAAAGTATACTTATATCGGTAATTGTTTGGTATGTGGGCAAGCTAAGGATTTAAACTTTTCACTTCTTGTTGTCCCTGATGATTTAAAGGCGAGAAATCAAACTGTTGCAGGGTTTGAGTCACTGTCCTGGTGGGTGATGATCAACAAGAATGTAGATTGGATTAACTACATTTGTTATAATTGATGGAGATTTACAAATTATACAAAAGAGTGCAATAAAGGGAATTGCAGAACAGTTAGATGCCACAAGTAGGATGGCCTGGGAAAATAGGACCTCCTAAGATATGATAGAAGCTGGAAAAAAAAAAAAAAAAAAAAAAAAAAGGTGTATGTGTAATGCTGGGTACCCGTTATTGCACCTTCATCCCAATAACACAGCTCCAGGTGATACTACAACTAAGGCATTGCAAGGGCTTACCACCCTTGCCAATGAACTGGCAGAAAAATCGGGAATAGATACTTCTATCACTGGGTGGTTGGAGTCCTGGTTTGGTGAATGGAAAGGGGTGAGTGTAACCACGTTTACTTCTTTCATAGTAGTAGCAGGAGCCCTGATGGCCATTGGCTGCTGTGTTATTCCCTGTGTGAGGGGACTGGTACAGTGATTGATCGAGACAGCACTATTGAAGCAAACACCAATGGAGTCACCACATTTGGATAAAATGATGGTATTAGAGGAGATGGGAAATAAAGAAAGTGGAGAAGAGGGAGATGTCTATAAAAGTGAAACTTAAAAAGATTGGAGAAATCAACAATGTATGAAAAAAGAAAAAGGGGGGAATTGTGGGAATCAAATGTTGTTTCTGCATTAGAATTGGATAATATTTTTTATTTCATGATCTCTGTTGTCGTAGTTCTTTTTGGGAGTCTTTCTACTTGGGAAGATCTCTGATAGTTTACATCGCTTATCCTCTAGACAAACCTTCCCAGGAATGCACGCTCTGTATATAGGTGTATATATGTATACTTTGTCATACACGTTGCAAGAAGATCCTGCACGAGATCAAACCAGAGAACAAGGCATGGCATGCCCGAGGAAGCGCCTGAAGAAGACGGTCCTACCACAGTGGACTGCGAGGGAGAAAGGACCCCTCCGACTAACAACTAAGAAAAATGTATAAAATATGCGTTGTAATTAACCTTATAAGATTTGCTTTAGCCTGGGAAGGTAATAGCTACCTAAATGTTACTCGGGCAGTGGCCCAAAATTTTAACCTAACAAATTGTTGGATATGTACGGCCCTCCCCAGAGCAGGGGGGGTGCCAGTCTATGGGGTAGTAGCGCTTAATTGGACAATTCCAAATTGGGTGGAACATGGGGAATGTAAGTATGGAATAGAGGATAAACTACAAAAGGGCCCCAAGTTTGATCTGTTGATTATTAATTCCTCTAAATCTATCTTTGTGGATAGGGAAAATGATAGCGAAATTAGTGTGAAAGTCGGGTGGCGAAATTTAACAGGTATAGGATGTAGTTGGGAATATGGGAATTCGGGAACAGTATCAGGACTCAACGAAACTGCAAGGTGGAAGCAGGGCATAGGGTGCGATCCTAGAACAAGTAAAAATTCATCTTGGTCTATAGATAAGAATGTACTTGGGACTGTGGGAATGGGAACATCTTTTACCCAACAAGAGGATACGTCTAATCCATGCAGATTACCTTATGGATACTGGTGGTTATGTGGGGATGGGCAGGCATGAAAAGCACTGCCTCCAAATTGGATTGGAACATGCACTGCAGGATACTTGGTACCTCAGACCATGGTGCATGAGGAAATACCACGGGGACTCTTGAGGACACCCTGAAGACGGGTGAGAAGAGTACTAAATCCTTTGGTGGAAAAACCTACTGGTTTCCACAGCTTTGTGAGATGGCTCATCCCATCTCTTGGAGTAAGTGAGCTGGAGAAAGCAATTGTTAATATTTCGGCCACTCTAGAGATAATAGAGAACGCAACCGCTGATGCAATCAAAGCATTACAAGTTGAGATTTCAGTGCTTAGTAAGGTTGTATTACAAAATAGAATGGCACTGGATCTCCTAACAGCCAAAGAGGGAGGGGTTTGTGTGATAATTAATCAGAGTTGTTGTGCTTATGTAGATAAGAGTCAAAGGATAGAGACTGATCTACAGGCAATATGGGAGCACACTAAATTACTTCATCAGGTAACGAAGGATGATACCTCATTAGGATTCACAGAATTGTGGGAAAAACTTACCGGCTGGTTACCTAACTTTGCATGGCTAAAGCAACTCTTTGTGGCTTGTATTATTATAATCATCTTGCTCATTTTTATGTGTGTTGCAATGAGATGTGCATTATGGATATGTAAAACTTCTGGGGATAGTTAAGGCAGAGAGTGGAAAGTGGGAGTTATTTCAAAACTTCCCTTTTCCCGAATGGAGCAATTTAGCAAAAGAATTTGCTAGGTTCAAGAAAAAGGGGGGAATTGAGTAAGGAAAGGACAAGATAAGGATTAACTCTTGTTTAGGGATGTAGGTAAGCAGGGTGTGTGGTCAGATAAGAAAAGGACATCTGGAAACTCTGTTGAAACAGTACACAAGGAATGGGTCAGGATCGGATTACTTCTGTCAGAGACAATGTGTCTTCTCCCATGCAAAGGAGACCCCCACTGCTCATGGAGGGACCCTATGTTGATAAGTCAGGAATGTAATGAATATGCATGTGAATTCCACTGATTGTGTATTCGTTCGGCCTATATCTATCTGTACCAAGCTTCTTCCTTACATTGGGCAAGATAGGTGGAAATACCCCCCTTGCACCCAGTGCCTGCGCAGCACTGATTAAAACGTACCTGCTTCATAATCTAACTTTGGGTTCTGGAGTCTGATTCCACGAGTCACTGGGTTAAAACCCAGAACAGCTCTCCTAAAAACTCAACAACTGCAGAAAGGCCAAATGCCACAACAGCGGCCCGATGATAATGAGGAACCACAGACAGAACTTCTAGGAAGTGCAGCCAGATAAAGGCCATGAAAACAGACCAAAAAAAAACCACCAAAAAGGACTCTAAAAAGGCAACGTAACAACAGTCAGGTTTTCTCCAGCAGAAAAAAAGAACAGAAAGAACAAGAGAAAATCTGATTAAAATTTCACATGCTGGTATACTTTCCTTATTTTTGAAGAGATCTGATGAATTCATTTCTATTGCAACTCCAAGCTTTGGTGTAAAACCTGTAACTACAAGTTGCCACGTGCAGCCACAAGCTTTGATGCCAAGTGCTGTGCCGACCTTCCAGCAATGACAGCGCAGTCAGCAGAAGAAAACACGCCCGCAGCCCAGCCGTGCTGGCTGCCAGCAGCGCTGCAGCGCGATGCCCCTTCCAGTAGCGGCCGCTGCCAGCAAAGCCGAGCAAGGCACGCAGTGCAGACGCGCACTGCCTTCTGCTGATGCTGCTTCAGGACCTGCAGCCTCTGTCGGAGCGCGGCAGGTTTCACAGCACTGCAGCAGGGCGAATCTGACCCCCCGCTCTCAGATCCCTGAGCTGCTTGACGTTCAACTCGCAGCACGAGCTTCACATCGCTCAGACAACAAGGTTTGCATTTTAAATCGCGCTGTTCTAGGAGGAAAATTGGAAACGGAAACGTCTTCCTCACGCGAGCCCTCGGACAAGAACGAGCAGTTAAAGAACAGCCGAGGAGCTCTCACGTCAGCCACAGCACGTTGATGGTCGCAGCCCAGCTCCGCTCCGCGCCGCCGCTCAAGCGGCCCTGCGGAGCGCCTCGCTGGCCGGGAAGACGGCCGTGGAATAGAGCAGAGTCAGCCCGGAGGAGACGGGAGGGGAAGCGCACAAGCGGTCCCTCGCTCGCCGCCTCTGCAGGCGCCCGTCGTTAACCCGTCCTGCCACGCGAGGCCGCCCGACGCGCGGAACCGAACGCGGCCACGCGAGGCGGCTCATCGCCGGCTCCCGCAGCCAGAAGGCAGAACGGCGATCGCCTCACGCCGACGACGCCGAGGAGCTCCCTGAGAGGCGGCGCAGCGTCAGGGCGTTGAGTCCGAAGGCGGCCGCCCGGAACAGCACCTGCGGAGGAAGCGGGGCGGGAATCGCCGCCGGGAGGCCGGGCCGGCTCCCACGGGCGCCGCCGAGGAGGGCGAGAAGCAGGAGGGGACGGGGGAGCTGGGGCGGCCCGCACCTGCAGCTGGGCGCTGGAGGAGCCAGACGGGCGGTCTGGCGCGGCCGGGGGCACGGGGGGGAACGGGGGGGCACGAGGGGGCACGGGGGCCACGGCGTTACCGGCCGGAACGGCGCCGTCGGGCCGCGATGCTGTCAGGCCGGGCGGGGATGCTCATTATGCCCGCCCCGCCCCACCTGCTGCAGAGGCTGTAGCTCTGCTTCCCTCGGCGCTTCCAGCGGCCGCTCCGCCCTTGTGTCCGACAGCGGCCGCTGGAAGCGCGTTCGGAGGAAAAGCAAACGGTGCGGCCGGCAGACGTGATTCCGGCTCCCTCGTGACGGAACGCGAGTGGCAGTGCCGGTCGGTCTGGGGGTAGAGAACGATAAAAGCAGACTTTATTCAGTGGCAGTGTCTCCCGCAGAGACAGTGTGACATCTTTTATGCCCTATTACCCGTTGCTGATCTTTCCCTCGCCTGGTTCCTCATTGCCTGAGTGCTTCAGGTTCACAAATCTTCCCAATGCTCAACTCAACACACGGAAACCAGCTACACATCAATTGTTGCTAGCTAAACATGTACTGCTAATTATTTAACTTCTGACATGTGCACATTCAGCACTCGGCCATTAGTTCTGGACATCTCGTTCTCGGACAGGGATAAGTTTGGAAGAAGGACAGAGGGAAGTATCCTGATGCCCACCTGCTGCATCCCAGCCTGCCCACAGAGTGAGACAATCCGGCCTTGTGTGGAGGCCCTGGCTGCCTTGATGGTTGTGAAGTCTGTTTTTCTTTTGCTGAGGGTCTCTTGTCCAAACAGAACAGCCTTACAACACGCTTTCTAGTCCACAATACTATAGCCATTCTATTCACAGCATTTTAAAACTAATCCTTGATTGCAAAACTGCAATAATCAGATAATTCAGCAACTGTATTTCTAAATTATGCTTCTAAAATATCTGGTGTTTCTACTTTTTCATATCAGCTATTTCTCGGGACAAGTTACAAAATACAAACACATTGTGCTCTACTTCTTCAGCTCAGTTCCCCCTTTTCAATATCTAATGCAGAAACAACGTTCCATTCCCACAATTCCCACAATTTGTCCCTCTTTTCTTCTTTATGCATGGTTGATTTCTGCAATTTTTTTCTATGGTACAGTTTCATGGACATCTTCCTCTTCTTCCCTTTCTTCACTCCCCATCTCCTCTAAAACCATCATTTTATCCGAATATGGTGGTGGCTCCACTGGTGTTTGCTTCAATAGTGCTGTCTTGATCAATTGCTGTCCCAGTCCCCTCACACAGCAAGTGATGGCCATCAGGGTTCCTGCTACTACAACCAAAGAAGTAAATAGGGACACAATCATTCCTTTCCGTTTAGCAAACCAAGACTCCAGCCATCCAGGGATAGAAGTATTTATTCCTGAATTCTCTGCCAATTCATCGGCAAGGGTGGTAAGCCCTTGCAATGCCTTAGTTCTTGTGCCATGCGGAGCTGTGTTATTGGCCTTGCCTTGAAGATCTCCAGGCATGGGGCATCCACCACAACAGCAGGCAGCCTGTTCCAGTGCCTCACCACCTTCACTGTAGCAGATTTTTTTTTCCTTATATCTAACCTAAATCTGCCCTCCCTGAGTTTCCCCAGGGAAGTGCTTGAATCACCATCCCTGGATGTGTTCAAAAGCCATTTGGATGTGGTGCTCAGGGACATGATTTAGCAGAGGGTTGTTAGTTAGGGTAGTATGGATAGGTCAGGGTTGGACTCGATGATCTTTCAGGTCTTTTCCAACCTGAGTGATTCTATGATTCTATGACTCTATGGCAATAATGGAGCAACTGCGCGTACACGCTGGACTGGGATCCATTTCCCCCTTTGAGACAGATGGGACCCATCAGGCCAGGTGCCAAGCAAACCACCTCATGGGCAAAGAAATCAAAATTATTGTGATTGCAGCAGCCTCTCAGCCACATATTTATGAGATGGGTTTTCCTGCTCCTTTCAATATCCCTTCCAATCCCCTGCCACTGAAGGGATAGTGGAAAATACAAGCTGTACACCCACTCCCTCTACTAAGCACCCTGGGACCCTCAAGTCCTTTTTGGTAGTCCTCAGGCTTCTGTCAGCAACTCCATCACTGCCGGCCTGAACTGTCACTAATGGATAACAATCAGAGGGGCGAACCAGACAAGGAAGTTTCCTAGAAATAACCCTGACCTGGGTGCCAAGGAGGCAGCACACCTCCCTGCTGTCCTTCTTGGCTGAGGCAGTCTCGAGCTGTGGAGTCAGCTGCCTCACCCTAGGAAACCTCATGGGTGGGCCTCCCACTGCATCCTCACGCACTTCTCCCTCAAGTCCCAGAGCCTCAAACCCATTACATAGGGGCACCGATGGAACCGAGGTAGGTCAGGATGGGGGTTGCCGTCATGCCCAGCTGGGACCTGCTTCCACTCCTCCTCTTCCCTTAGTGCATACCAAACCCGTGTGTCATTTCTGTATTCCACAAGACACCACTCAGGGAAGGCACAGGGATTGCCAGAGCAGCAGTTCATCAGCAAGTCAAGGGGATGCAGGGAGTAGCACCTGGCTAAGTGGGGGATGCCAAAGCATTACCTTGGAAGCCTCGGGAACCAAGAGCAAGGAGGGCTTGCAGCCATCTGTCCCCAGGGTAGGACTTGCCTTCTCACAGCGCAGCAGAGCAGGCTGTGGGCACTGCTGGGCACAGATCCCAAGGAGAATGCAGCCACTTTGGGAAGCAGTGCCACACATTCTCACAGGCTGCAGTGGGCACAGCAGAGCAGAGCGGGACAGTCCTTTCCTGGGCAGTGCTGGGCCTGATGCACCCCAGGCTATGATTGGTCCTTTGGGCTGTCAGGGCACGCTGCTGGCTCACATGCGATTGGCCATTAACCAGAACCCCCAGAGCCCTTTCTGGGGGGCAGCTCTCCAGCCTCTCCTCCCGCTGTGTGTGCACAGAGCCAAGGCTGTCCCACTTGCTCTTGTTAACTTCATGTTGTTGGCGACTGCCCGGCCCTCCAATTTGTTAACATCTTTCTGCAGCTCCTCCCAGCTTAGTGTTGTTTGCAGATGTTACTGCAATGAGATTGAATCAAACCACACACCAATCACACTTTCTAGTGTGTATAAATCTCAAGAAACACTGACAGGCATACCAGTATCACGCTACTGAAACAAATCCAAGGATCTTTTCTCCCCTGAGTTCTTACTTCCATCTCTCACTTGCATAACAGAGCTTGCAATGAAGATGTTGTTGCCCATCCTTGTGACGGCGTGCACTGAGGTGGGACTACATGAAAATAAAGTGCTTTGATATCCAAAACACCTTGGGATGAGTAAAGAAGCTCAGCAGCTACTTGTGCCAGATGTAAATACTGACGGATCCAAGGGGCTGTTGCAGGGGTATAAAAGGCTGTGAGCACGTATGATAAAGGTCTCTGTCCTGCACAAGCAACGGAGCCCATGCTTAAGTTGCCACAAGCTGTCCCGGTTCTGTGCCCTCTCAGCTCCTGGTGCCCCCTCAGCCCCTCCCCACAGGACACTATGACGAGCTGAGAAGCTGAAACGCCTGCAGGTCCAGTGCAGCATTGCTCAGCAACAGCTAGAGACACTGCTGTGTTATCAACACTCTTTGTTTTTCTCCTAAAGCCAAAAGAGAGCACCAGATGCCAAAAAGGAAAACTCAACTCTGTCCCAGTGGAAACGGTGACACAGTTTAATTTTACCGGGGGGGGTGCGGGGCTGAAGGGCTCTGAGAAGGACTCCCAGACCCCAGCGCTGCAGCTGGGGCAAATGCACACAGTGAAGTCGAGGGCTCCTTCCAGAACAAAACTGCCCCGATGGCTGCGGGGCTGTGGGCAAGCCCAGGGCAAGAGCGGGGGTTCTGGGTGGAGCCGGGCAGAATAGGGTGACATCACTGCCATCTTACAGTGGGACTCGTCCCCCTGAAGGCAGAGCTGGAACAGCAGGCGCATTTGCCGCTGTTCCCTCTTGTGCTTCAAGATAGAACAGCGACATTCAAGCCAACCCCGAGAGGCATGGCCAGAGAGACCTAGGGCATCCTGCAACCCCGGGGCCCAGCAGGGGCCCTATGAGGTGTGTGAGGTGCAGCCCCTGCAAGGGCCATTGGGCTCAGCTGAGGATCCTTCTGCCTCCGTCGTGTCACCGCAGGAGAAGGATCCCCTGAGCTACATCCACGCTTGCTGCACGTGCAGCCCCAGGTAGCGGGCACTCTGTGCTTCCCTGGCTGCCCCTGCCCGGCCGTGCCCTGAGGGTGCCGGGGTCCCCTGATGCCAGCACCTGTAACTCCCCTCCCTGTCTCAGGCACAGGCACAGAAGCTGAGCTTTCTGGCCTGCATCCGCACTGCCTGCACAGCCGCCCTCAAGGACAGCGAGGCTCATAAGCACCTGTGTGCCTGCACGTTGGAGGTGGCGCAGTGCATTGAGGTAAGGGGAGCAGCGGGAGCTGGGATGGGGTGCCTGGGCTCCGCACACCAAACAGGATACACTGCAACGTCCCATCCTGCTGTGCCCACAGGTGCTGCTGCAGGAGGAGCCTGCCGAGTGCCTAGACGTGGAGCTGCGGCAGTAGGCCATGAGGTACCACCCCAGGCCAGCTTTGGCCAACGTGGTGGCACTGGTTCTGGCTGGGGGCCCTGAGCAGAGCATCACGCCTCTGCCCTCTCTCCCCTTGCAGCAGAGCATGGCTGCTTCCCGAGAAGGAGAAGAATGGTCTCCTGCACGCCTGCATCAGCACTGTCCTCCATCTCCCTCGCCACGAGGATGACAAGGACCGGGATGCTGCATCCTGCATGGAGGTGAGCACGGGCTGAGCCCTGGGAATGCTTCCTGGGCATCACCATCCGGGATGCCCCTCTGCTGCCAGCAGGACACAGCAGGGATGGCTGCCCTGACCCCTGTCCTTCTTGCAGATCATGGAAGCCCTGCACCGCCTGCTGCAGGGGCTGGTGGGCAGCGCCAGCACCACTGTCCTCATGGAGCTGCAGAATATCTTGGAGGTCTGGCTGTGGCAAGGCTGGGATTTGCGGGTGCGGTTCAAGGTTGTGAAGGGGGGATCCACGCAAGGTCCCCCCAGGGCCTGCTACAGGCAGAGGATGCTGGCCCGAGGCCGGCCCTTGTGGGGTCAGAGGGATGGGTGGGGAGCAGCGGGAGGGCGGCAGGGCTGCAGTAGGACAGGGACAAAAACACCCACCCCCCTGCAGCTGGGGAGCGAGCGCAAGGACGACTGCCTCGTCCTGGGGGCACACCGGCAGCTTTTCTCTCCACAGCTCCTGCTGCCCATGTGCCAAGTGGCGGCCGTGGAGGAGAGGGCCGCAACGTGCATTGTCAGGCTGCTAGCCTTCACCAACACCTGCTCTTTGCCAGAGGTAGGCGCCCTGGTGTGCACAGCTCTGGGGACCACGTCCTGGCTCCCCAGCCGCAGCCCACCTGTCTCACCTGTCTCCAGGCTTGCACAGAGCTTGAGCTGGGCCCTGCTGCCTCGCTCAGCCATGCGCCTCTGCTGCCTCTCTCCCCAACTGTGCTCCTGCTTCATGGGAACCGCCATCTTCCAGCACAAGTGCCAGGAGAACCAATGCTTCCCTGTGCTGGGGAAGCTGGCCGGACACCTCATCCTGTGCTGCACCTCCATGGATGAGAGGACCAGAGATGAGGCGATGAAGGCTGTCTGTCAGCTTTTCACCTTCATCACCACCCCAAGTGAGAGGAGTTGCATTGGCCTAGGTCCCTCAGACCTCCAGGTGCCCAGGCCCCTCACTCACATTGTGTGCGCTCCTCTCCAGGATTGTGGCTGGAGCAGAAGGAGCCCAAAGTGCCACAGCTCTGGGAAAACCAGCTAGCTTTGCTCCACCAGGAGGCTTCCCATGAGAACAGAGCCACTAATATCTTCCAGGTACAAAGAGCAAACCCTGAGCCCGCAGGAGAACCCAGGCCTGCAGTGTCAGAAAGAGTGCAGGCGCTTTCCCCGAGCAGCCCTGCTGCCCATAGGGCCTTCACACTCCGTATCCTCGCCATCACCCAGCCTAGCCCCTGCTCCCAGCTCTCTTGAGGCCCCGACACGGCTGAGCAGCCATGCAGGGGATGAGCCATTCCTCCTCTCCTTCTTCCCACAGGTCCTTCTGAAATACCTCCTGTACCCTGAAAGGATGAATGTCTTACTCATGACCATTGAGAGGATGACAGCGCCGAGCCTCCACAGCACCGATCTGGCTGCCCACATGATAGATGTGCTCGCAGCAGAGGCTTGCTTCCCTCCACAGCAGGTGGCAACCTGCTACTGTCACAGCTCCAGCCCTCGGGGCTCTGCTCCATCCCTGGCACTGGCACCGCGCTTGACCGACAGGCAGCAGCGGGGATGGCAGCAGGGCCCCGCTCCGGTGCCATCCCATTCTCACTTGTGTCCCCCTCCAGCTGTGAAAGATCATGAAGACCATCTACAACAGCCTGCCTTCCACCAAAGACAAGGCAGCTCTCAAAAGCCTGGGCAGGGCCCTGCTCGTGCTGACCAGCAAATTCCCAAAGGAGACGGTTAGCAGCCTGCTGGTCTGCTCCCCCACCTGCACCAGGTACGGGGCCCACAGCCCTCAGGGCTCCTCTCCCTTCCCTTCTCCGCCCCACGGCCGTCAGCCAGGCGAGGGCAGCCATGACAACAGCCCTGGGGAACCTGCAGGCTCACTGTCACCATGTGGAAGGAAATGCTCTCAGAGCCCCCAGCCATGGAGAAGGCGCTGCAGAAGCTGCTCCGACTGCTGATAAACCACTCTCAGCAGCACTCGTCACCATTCGTCAAGGACTGGCCACGTGCCCTTGCCCTGGCCTTGAGTTCCTCACTCACCCAGCTGAGCCTGAGTCCCCGCTCCCCTCCCCTGTCCACCCCCAAGCCTTCTCCCTGCCCTGACATCCATCCATAGGCCTGCCTGGAGCTCTCAGGGTCTCCCTCCCCCTCCCTTCCTTCATCCCTACAGTTGTAGAGATGGGATAGAAACCTGGGGGACGGGGCAAGAATCGTATCCGGGTGATTTCTGCAGGCAGCAAGGACCCTACCTGAGATACTCCAGCTGCCTCTGGTCCTGAAGGAGGCCCAGGCCATCTTCCCAAAGCTCTTCCTGGCCCTCCTCCTGCAAGCGTCCTTCACCACCAAGCTGACGCAGCAGGAGGTGGAGATCTTCTGGGAGGAGCACCAGCAGCACCAGCTCACTCCCATCAGGTGCCACATCCCCGTCCCCCTGCTGCACCCAGGGCCCCGCTGCTGGGGCTCCCGATGTGACTCGCACCCTTCTCCACCTGCAGGTCCGCGGTGCAGGACTTGAAGGTGCTGCTCTGCAGCGTGGGCCTCCAGAGGCAGGTGGAGGCCATCCAGGAGCAGGGTGGCTGGGATGCGCTCCTCAGCACCGTCACCCACCTCCAGGGTGTGCAGGTGGTGGCCAGGTGAGAACTCCTTCCTCGGGGTGCCAGGGGGTCCCCAGTTCTTGGATAAAGTGCTTCCACAGCACCACAGCCTGTGGCCCCTGCGGCATTGGCAAGAGGGCTGCACAGCCACAGCTGTGTCCCCCTGGCTCGGGGTTCATGGTGCTTTCTTATCCCTGCCAGGGCCATGAGGGAACTGCCCGGTGCTCTGCGTGACCCCATCTTCCACCAGCTGGTTGAGCTGCTCAGCAATAGCTTCTACTCCTGGGAGATGGTGGCGATGGTCTTCCTCATTGAGGTGAGCAACAGCTGCAGAAGCAGCCAACTTGAGGCTGCAAGGCCATTGCTGGCACGAGCCCTGCTGCCTCCCTTGGGGCCAGGCTTGGCTGCACCCTGCTGTCTTTCCCTAAGCGGATTGTTGGATCCAGTACTAAGAGCCGCATGTATTGCAGATGCTGGAGTGTGTGGACCTCACCACAGAGCTGCACCACATCCTGAAACTCTTCACCACCTATCTGCAGAGCCAGAACGTGGGCATGCAGCAGCTGGTGCTCAGGGGCATCCTGCAGCTCAGCAAGAGGCAGGACACGGTGAGCAGGGGCGGCCGGGAATGCCACAGGTGCTGCAGGTTGGGCTGGGCCTGCCTGCCACAGGGCTGTAGCAGGACCACCTACAGCTAGCTCCTCTCCAGGCAGTGAGGAGCTGGTGCTCTCTGCCTATCCTATCACTGCCTGCTATCCTCGGGGCTGGCACTGGAGCCATTTTGACCTCACTGTGCTTGCATCTGTACCTAGAGGAAGGCGTGTTTTTCCCACAGGCAAGGCCAATGATCATCTTCCTGCTGTGCATCATGGAACAGTTGCAGGATGCAGACAGCAACATCCGTGCCATAGCCCTACCAATACTCAGCACCCTGCTGCAGCTCCTGAATGGGGCTAAGATCAGCCTCATGGCTCTGGAGCTGTCCGGCAAGCTCCCAGCACTCTTTAATGACGTAAGGGTGGAAGGGAGCCCAGAACACGAGGGATGTGGGTTTGAGCCCAGCGTGCCCATTCCTGCTGCCCTGTGACAGCACACCAGGGGACTTCCTGGCCGGTTTGCAGTTCCAGGAGCTGCGTGCCCCTGGGCAGACTTTCTGCAGGGCAGAGCTTGCACACTTTGGAGCAGTTCTGGGGCCATCCTCAAGATATCAACTCTTTGAAAGGGTAGATAACAGGACAAGGGGAAATGGTTTTAAGTTGAGGGAAGGAAGATTTAGGTTGGATGTCAGGGGGAAGTTCTTTGCAGAGAGAGTGGTGAGGTGCTGGAACAGGCTGCCCAGAGGTGTTGTGAATACCCCATCCCTGGAGGTGTTCAAGACCAGACTGGATGGGGCCCTGGGCAGCCTGATCTAGTATTAAACATGGAGGTAGGTGGCCCTGCATGTGGCAGGGAGGTTGGAGATTCATGATCCTTGAGGTCCCTTCCAACCCTGGCCATTCTGTCATTCTGTGATCTGCCTGCAGCCTCTCAGATTCTGCCCCCACTTCATTGATGGTGATGACCCTGCTTGCCATGGAGGTGGAGCTGCTGACACTGATGTCCTTCCTTTGCTCCTCCTCTGCAGGCATCCAGCACTGTGTGGCAGCTCTCCATCGACCTCTTCTTGGAAACGCTGAGCTTTGTGGAGGGCCAAGAGAAGAGGAAGATGCAGAAGGAGGTGTGCAGGAACCTGGTCCTGCTGTATCTGCAGCTGCACGATGAGAAAAACACCATGGCCAAGGTGGGGATTCCGTTCATTTGGGGGAGGGTGATGATGCTCTCGTGGCGCCCCCCAAACACCAAGAGCTTTGCAGCCCATGGCAGCATCAGCCCCTGCTGCTGCATCCTCCCTGTGGAGGAGCTCTGGGGGACGCAGGCTTTGCTGCTGCTTGGGCTGCAGTGCCATCTCATCTGTTTGGCAGGCCTCCCAGAAAGCCCTCCTTGGTGCTGCACGGTTCCTGCGCTGGAGGCGGCTGGAGCACCTGGTGCAGACAGCACAGTTCTGGCAGATCAACGAGTGCCTGATACACACATTCCCACACCCCAGGACAGGGTCAGGACCACCCTGCGCTGACCCTGCACTCTTCCCTCTCCAGCTGGGCAAGAGGAGGAGGAAGAATGTGGCACAGGATTACCTGGGCCAGAGCCTGCTCTACCTACGGAGCCCGCAGGAGCCCCTGCGCCGGGAGGCCGCGAGGTTCATCGGTGAGCCACGAGACTGAGCTTTACCTGTCCCCGGCCCTCTGTGCTCCACCCAGGGAGCAGCTGGGGTCGCTGACAGGGCGTGTGTTCCTAGGGCTCTTAGGGCAGCACGTGAGGGATCAGCAGCAGGCCGAGAGAGAGTGCATCTACCAAGGTGAGCCAGGCAGTGGGACGTCGGGGCAGCCGGCAGGTGACGTGCCTGTCCCCTGCTCCCTCCTGCCAGAGGGGAGAGCTGGGCGCCCTGCGGGTACACAGCTGTCAACAAGCCTCTGTTCCTCTGTTATCTCAGGCCTTCAGGGAGCGCAGCGAGACCCCAGTCCATCTGTCTCCTTGCTGGCCCTTCAGACACCGAAGATCCTGCAGGAAATGAGGCCACATCCACAACGAGGAGACTTGGGGCAGCTCTTCTCCAGGCTCTGCAGTGCATGGAGGAGGTTGCGCTCTTCCCAGGCAAACAGCTGAGCGCCCTGGAAAGCTCCCGGCATCTCCTCCTACCTGCTGCTCAGCTCTGCAAATTAGTCTGACTTGATGAGAATCTCTGAATTTGCAGAAGCTCAGATCATCAGCAGCACAGGCATACTTGCTCCTGCAAGAGGTGAAAGGATTATTCTAAAATATCCCTTTCACATGTAAGTGGATGAAATAATTGAAAGAAGAACTGATCTCACAAGTCTCCTAATTAACCCCTTTTTAACCAACCCATCTGTTACAATCCAGCTTGGTCAATTCAGTATAGCAAACTGCCTCATTCCTTTTAGCACAAATTATGAGATGTATGAAGACTTAACAGAAAACAGAAAACCAACCTTCCTTGCAAAACAGTACCTGCTTGCTTAGCAAACCTATTAGCCGCACAGGCTGTTCGGTAGCTCGTTTGCTCCATCTCTTGGTAGAAGAAAGGACTGCTACGCTGTGCTCCAATTTACTTGAGGTTCACTCATCAAAGAGCAGTTTCCACACCTAAGCGCAATAGCTTTTCAGGTTAGAGTCTGCTCCTCATTTCAAGAGCTCAGCACTAAGACAAAACAAAGAAAGAAGACTGCCCAGAGAAAACACAAAAGGGAACGGGATAAAATAGCATTTGCAGACAAGGCAAACGACCAGGGGAAAAGTCCCACTTCACCCCTGGAACCTCAAGGTCAAGACTCCACAATCCTGGAAAACTCAATTCTCATTCTCCAGCCCTCGCAAGTGGACCGAAGAGAATTACTCTAGTTCTGCCATAGCCTCCAACACTCCGTTTGCCAGTTTGAGCCATGGAAGTGTTTTCAGCCCTCTAATATCGCTGCCTTCCACTCATGAACCCTAACAGTTCAGAACATTTCTTTCCCTAGGTCTGGGAACATGTTCAGCAGTTTTCATCAGGTTGCAGACCCCTCTGCCTTAAAACAAGGCAAAACACTCCAAGGCAGCAGTGTGCTTTTTCCTCCTTTACTTTTGCAGCTTGTCATCCGTTCTTGCCTTCCCACTCACATTTTAGGAGATGGCTGCAGAAGAGCTGTATTTCTCAATGTCAGTGGAAACAGAAAATATGCTCTCTATAGCGCACAGCATCACCCGCTCAGACAAGCACCTGCAACTGTCCAAACCACACTGTGTGCAGGCAGCAGGGTTTCATGCACAAGAAGGTGTTTAAAACAGGATGAGCAAGAGCATCCACTACTGGAAGAAGCAGAGGGATGGCAAGAGCACAGCTGGAATGAGCACAAAGCCCAGCAAGCAAACACTGGCTGACAAGTTGCTTCTTCACAGCTTCCTAACCACTCTCTTTCCTGCCTTATTCCCTCTGTGTTCATTCTCAGAAAAGATGACCTGCTGTTCTGACACTACAGAACAACATCCTGATAGCTGCTTCACAGCAATGTCAGCAACTCCTCCATTTTCATGTCAGTACAGCAGTATCATTAGAGATCCTGGATGTGGTCCGGTTCAACTGAGACATACTTCTTCATCCAAGGATCAACTGTCTGTGTGCCGGTCAGAAACACATCAGCTACCTAACAGGCAGTGGAGCAAAAAGCACTTCACAAGCTCTTGTTACTAGGAAGGAAAGACAGACTGCATTAGATTCAAGGTCCAGAACTAAGCCTTTACAAAGACAGACCTGCACTGTGGTATGTCTTACCTGCTGAATGTGAAAGGGCAGGCATGTAGCCAAAGAAGCACTGATGAAACAGACTTCCAGAAGAATCATGGAAACGAGACCAGGAAACAAGGCAAACTTCACAAAGATAGAAGCAACAACAGCTCACAAAGGGTATTAAGCAGAAAGAGAAAGAAAAAAAACGACAATCTTTTGTTACTAACAGTCTTTTCATCTCTGATGACTATCAGTCTGCCTCTTCAATCAACAAATGCCATAAGAGAACTACACTTGTCGACTTCATACAATCTACAAAGATGAATTCAGCCCCTGAAGCCACATTCAGTGCTAAGTAATTCCTCTTTGTTCACTACCATACATATACAACAAGCAAAAGTATGAAGTCAGTTCAGCCGTTCTCATGGCAGCCATAATACAGCAATAGTTCTCCCTTGGTTAATTAAATATATCCCTATTAGAAATCTAGGAGGAAGCTGCTAGGGAAGAGAGGCAATACTGGTACCCATACCCAATTTCTCCAAGGTATATGGACCAAGAGTCACTGCTTTGGAAAGAAAGAAGCTTGAGAGAAACCAAATGCTTACCTGGGAGCGATACTTTTCACACTGAACGGCCAAGCCATCAAACCAAATTTCAAATGAAATATTTCAGGTTGACAAATTGAGTATTGAATCTCACATTCTTCCTACTCGGCGTATATAAAGCACAGGGAAAGGGAAATTGTGCAAAACAAGGACAGGTTATTCAAAGCACACGGGAAATGTCGGGATCATAAACCACATATGGACAGAATCAAACCAAAGTTAATGGCCACTAGCTGGCATTAAACTTACTTTTGTTTCTCTTTTCCTTCAATTTTTCCACCTTGCCTGGTCGGCTAATAAGACCACAATTGTAAGAGCAAAGCAAAGGCACAATTTAGTGCTACATCAATTATTCTGACTTTATTGTGACACAGTGGTGTTCAACAGATCCCAGAAAGCTGTCCGCATGCCTCAGAAGAAATTAAGGTTTGATTGATCTAACTCACTACAGCACGGCATGTAAAATGTTCAGAGACGTTTGAATGATTCTATTATACAGAAAAGATTACTGCCCAGAGATCATTTAAAATAAATTGTCAAGTTCTTTTAGCAAATGTTATACACAGTTCCAGTTCTACTGTGGTAACAGTTAAGTCATTGCTTTACAAAGTAAACTAATTAAATAAATGAACTATGACTAATAGGTGGCATTGCAGCCTCGAAAAAGTGAAATCACACTACTTTACACTCCTCAATATCAAACTTACTCCCATAAAACTGGACATTTTCTCCCAGAGAGACCAATTTTCTCCCATATACACAACATTTTCTGCCACAAAGACCTGTTTTCTCCCAAAGAAGGGACATATTCCCCCAGAAATACCAGTTTATTCTTAAAAATATGGCCTTTTTTCCCAAAATGCCAGCTTTCTCACAAACGCATGTCATTTTCCAACCAAGTATGCTATTATGTCCGACAAATAGCACTTTTCTGAGAAATACCTGACATTTGCTCTCCAAAATACTACTTTACATTCCTCAAGAGGACATTTTCTCCTATCAATTTGGCATTTTATCACAGATATACTATTTCTATCCCAAATATAGGACATTTTCTCCCAGAAATAGCAGTACTCTTAGATATAACTCACATTTTCTGCCAAAAATACTGCTTTACACTCCTCAATATCACACTCACTCCCATAAACATGGCATTTTATCACAGAATTAATACCGAGTTCTGCCCCCAAAATAGGACATTTTCTCTCCAAAACAAGACATTTTCTCCCAGAAATACCAGGACTCTTAGAAATACCTCACGTTTCATCTCAAGAATACTACTTTACACTTCTCAGTATCACACTTACTCCCATAGAAATGGCGTTTTCTCCCACATAGACCAGTTTTCTCCCAAAATACAACATATTCCACTGGAAGTACCAGCTTATTTTTTATTGTATTTTTTCCCAAAATACCTGCTTTCTCTTAAATAGATTTTCATTTTCCAACTAAGTATGCTAGTATCTCCCACAAATAGCAGTTTTCTGAGAAATACCTTACATTTTCTATTAAACATATTCCCCTTAAAATTTCTCTATGAAATACCGCATTGCAATTGGAAATACGATTTCTTTTTAAAGAATATGATATTTTCTCCCAGAAATGGTATGTTTCATGCAGATATTTCAAGTTTTCTCTAGATACGCTGTTCTATTTTTCAAAAAAAAAAAAAAAAAAGTTACGTTTACTCTCAGATATACCATTTTTAGCTGAAATATTTGTCATTTTCTCACCGAGAATATTTTTTTCCCCCTAGATATGGCGTTTTCTTTCAGAAATTCCACGTTTTTCACAAATTTATGATCATTTCCTTTCAAAAGAATTCAGAAAATTGTTATTTCCCAGGAAAAATTTCATATATTAGGGAGAAAAGTGATATTTCTTTGGAAAACATTTTTTTTTTTTTTGGAGAACACTGGAGTTCTGATGTGAAATGTCACTATTTGTGGAGTGAACAGGATTTACTTGGTGAAAAGCTATAATTCCTTGAATGAGACTGGTATTTCTGGATGATAAAATGATAGTTCTGATTAATTTGGTATTTTTGATCATAAGGTCATATTCCTTACGAATACAACCTGCCAGTCAAAAGAAAGAAATATGCACTTCATACGCAGCACAGCATGGAGGATTCTGACTGTACACAAGGCAACTATGTACCAGTTTCCAGCAACTGCAAACTCTCTGTAGTGGTTCACCGTGAGTGCCGCTTTCAGCCTTCAGCAGCAATCTCATTTTTCTCAGGTACCAAGAACGTGGGAATTCAGCACACTGCATTTACTCTGAACAGGGTTTTTTTTCTCCGCAGGAAAGAATCCACCACTCTCGACTTAGAGACTTAACATTCTCCCTTAGAGAACCACATCTCTCTCTCCCTGAATTTCTACTTCCTCATAAGAGGGGGTTTGCCATTTTTCTTTTTTTCATCCCAGAATGCAATAAAATGTCTTAGTAGAGAGGATTTTCCCATCTATACCTCTTCATCACAGACCTCAGAATTGTAGAAACGGAGAACCACACAAACACCAATTGTTGCTAGAAATAAAAGTGAAGACAGAACATTCAGAGACAAGCATAGTGCATTCTGCATGTACACAAGGAGAACCGCTCCTTTCCGATGTGTGGAGAAGAGCCCGCTCGTCGGAGAAAAGCATCCAGCTGAAGTCCCCCGATCACGGCATCCGAGAGAAACGAGACCGCTGCTGAAGGCTGAAAGCAGCATTCGGGGAGAACCGCGATTTACCGGCCAGCAACTGCAAACTCTCCGGAGCGGTTAACAGAGAGTGGCGCTGTCGACCCACGAGAGCGAAGTAGCGGAATTGCGATGCCGAGAATGTGCGAATTCAGCGTACTGCATTGCCTCCGAACAGGGTTTTATTTCTCCGCAGGCAAGAATCCACCGCTCTCAACTTTTTGTAACATTCTCCGTGAGAGCACCACATCTGTAGGTTCCCGAATATTCAGTTGCATTATTAGAAAGTTCTTTCCATTTTTTTCTTTTCATCACAGAATGCAAGAAATGTCTTAGTAGAGAGGCTTTTCCTATCTATACATTTTCGTCACAGGCTTCAGAATTGTAGAAATGGAGAACCACACAAAAACTAGGAAGTATATTCAAGAAAACCTGTATTTCTGGCAGAAATTGTCATCTATTTGGAGAGAATCATGGTTTTTCATGGAGAAAATCTCTGTCTTTGGGGAGGAAATGTCCTATTTGGTATGAAAAAGCCGTTCTTGTGGGAGAAAATGTCATGTATTTGGGAGAAATGGGACACTTCTAGTGGAAAATGTCATAGATTTGGCGAAAGGCTGTATTTCCGGGCGATCATGTCATTGGATTGGAGAAATGTGGTATTTCTGGGAGATAATGTCCTAATTTTGTGAGAAGATGCCATTCTTTGAGGGAAAAAAATGCAGAAAATGTCAGTTCTGATGAAGAAAAGTGCTATTTCTGGGAGACTCTACCATCTTTGGTTCGAAAAGGTCCCATCTTGCAGAGAATGCTAGTATTTCTGGGAGAGAAGAGCATCTAGTTTTGAAAAAGCAGGGAGTAGTGAGAGGAAAGGTGCTAGTGTTTGGGGTGAAAACAACATCTGGAGGGGATGAGCATGGTGTTTCTGGCAGCAAAGTTGCTGTATTTCTGGGAGAAAAGTGGTCTTTCTGGGAGAAAATGTCATATCAGGCAGAAAGCTGGTCTTTCTGCGGTCCAATGCCATCTTCTTGATGGAAAGTATCATGGTGTGGAGTGTGAAGTAGTACTTGTGGCATGAAATGCCATCTCTTTGGGAGAATGGTGGTATGTGTGGGGGAAAATACCATCTATTTTGGGAGAATAGTGGTATTTCTGAAAGAAAATATCCCACTATTGTTTGAAAATACTTCTGTTTCTTTGGTATTGTCATGTAGTATTTTGTGGATGAAGCGTGAAGTATATGTAAGAAAAGCTGTATTTCTCGTAGAACATGTCATCTGCTTGGGGAGAAAGCTGGTTTTTCGGGAAGAAAGTCTCCTTCTTTAGGGAGGAAATGTCCTCTTTTGGATGGGAAAGTAGTACTTGTGGGAGGAAAAGCCACATATTTGGGAGAAGGGTGGCATTTCTGGGAGGAAATGCCATAGGTATGGAAGGAAATGTATTCGTTAGGATTGAAATATTATAGTTGTGGAGAAATATATCATGCCTATGAGCAAAAGGCAGTATTTCTGGGAGCTAATATCATTGGATTGGAGAAAGCTGGTATTTCTGGGAGTGTGAAGTAGTGTAATTGGGAGGAAATGTGAAATATTTCTAAGAAAGCTGGTATTTCTGGAATAAAAGATGGTATTTCTGGGGGAAAATGTCGTGTATTTCAGGGAATGCTGGTATGGCTGGAAGGAAATCTATTTTTGGTTGAAACTGTGGTATGAAGTTTTGTTGCCCTTCTTTGAACCTCCTCCAGGGCCTCAATGTCTTTCTTGTAGTGAGGGGCCCAAAATTGGACACAGTACTTGAGGTGCGGCCTCACCAGAGCTGAGTACAGGGGGACAATCACTTGCCTGTTCCTGTTGGCAACACCGTTCCTGATGCAGGCCAGGATGCCACTGGCCTTCTTGGCCACCCAGGCACACTGCTGGCTCATGTTCATCTGAGCATCAATCAACACCCCCAGGTCCGCTTCCTCTACACAGTCTTCCAGCCACTCCGCCCCAAGCTTGGAGTGTTGCCTGGGGTTGTTGCAGCCAAAGTGCAGGACCCGGCATATGGCCTTGTAACTCATCCCATTGGCTTCAGCCCAGCTCTCCAGCCTGTCCGAATCCCCTTGTAGGGCCTCACTACCCCCAGGCAGCTCAACACTTCCAGCCAACTTGGTGTCATCCGCAAACTTCCTGAGGGTGCACTCAGTGCCCTCATCCAGGTCATCAATAAAAATCTCGAGGAGGACAGGCTCCAGCACTGATCCCTGGGGAACACCACTTGTGACAGGTCGCCAGCTGCATTTAGCTCCATTCACTACCACTCTTTGGGCCCGGCCTTCCAGCCACTTCCTTATCCAGCCAAGAGTGTACCTGTCCAAGCCACGGGCTGTCAGCTTCTGCAGGAGAATGCTGTGGGAGACAGTGTCAAAGGCTTTGCTGAAGTCTAGGTAGACTACATCAACAGCCTTTCTCTCGTCTACCAGATGGGTCAGTAGATTATACAAGGAGATCAGGTTGGTCCAACAGGATCAGCCCTTTATGAACCCATGCTGGCTAGGCCTGATCCCCTGCATGTCCCGCACATGCTGTGTCATCTCCCTCAAGACAATCCACTCCATAACCTTTCCTGGCACCGAGGTCAGGCTAACAAGCCCGTAGTTCCCCGGATCCTCCTTACAATCCTTCTTAGAAATGGCAGTCACATTGACAAGCCTCCAGTCTTCTGGGACCAGTCAACGAAGTCACCAGTCAACAAAGAGCGCTGATAGATAATGGCGAGCGGTTCGGCTATCACCTGCGCCAGTTCCCTCAGCACTCTCGGGTGAATCCCATCTGGCCGCATGGAGTTGTGACAGTCCAGCTGGACTAGTAGGTCTCTGGCTGCGTCCTCCCGAATCGCAGGGAATTCTGTCCTCACTCCAGTCCAGACTACCAGGTCAGAGAACGGAGTAGCCTGAGGATAATTGATGTGACCTTTAAAGACAGGCATAAAGAAGGCATTCAGAACCTCTGCTTTTGCCTTATCCTCAGTGCTCGCATTCCCAGCCTCATCTAGGAAAGAATGGAGATTCTCCTGAGTCCTCCTCCTACCGTTGATGTCTTTGTAAAAGGGCTCCTTGTTCCTTTTAACCCCAGCGGCCAGGCTGAGTTCAAGCTGGCCCTTTCGGATTTTCCCTCCACACATCCCAGCAACTTCTCTTTCGGAGTCACCCGTCCCTTCTTCCACTGGACGTAGATTCTCTTCTTCTCCCGGAGCCTCAAGAATCGCTCCCTGTTCATCCATCCCCGCCGGTCTTCTTCCCTCCCCTCCGGCTCATTTTGCTGCTCAGGGGGACAGCCAGCTCCTGCGCCTTTAAGACTTCCTTCCTGAAGAGCCACCAGCCGTCTTGAACCCCTTTACTCTCTAAGAGGGAAACCCAGGGGATTCCCCTACTAGCCTTCGGAATAATCCCAAGTCCCTTCAAGAACACTGACGTGTCCTGCCACCAGACCCGCCTCCCACACCTACTGCTGCAGCCATGGGCAGCGTGGGCTGCGCTCACACTCTGACTGCCCTCCCTGTTCTCGGTGGGCAGTAGCACCCTTTGCTTGCCTCTTCTCACCTCTTCTCACCAGGCACCTTAGCTGGGCTGCTTTTAGCCTCGCAGAAAAGGGTCGAGCTTAATCTCACAGATAAGAGGGAGCAGTGCTGACTCCAACCTGCTGCATCAGCAGTCCTCCCACAAGCTGCCAGCTGCTGCCAGCCCCAGCACTGGCAGAGAGCTTTTCCTGGCTTCAAAAAAGCCCTCACAAGAGCATTTTGGTCGGCCTTTTTCCTTTAGGTCCCTTACCCAGTGCGGTCTTACTTATACAAATACAGCATTTTTTCCCCAAATGCCAGACACCTCGCAAATAGACAACATTTTTCAAAACAGAATGCTATTATGTCCCAGAAATACCAGTTTCCTTACAAACATCTCACAATTTCTACAAAAAATACTAATTTACATGCCTCAATATCAGACTTACTCCCATCAATATGGCATTTGATCCCAGAAATGCCTGGTTCTGCTCACAAAATAGGACATTTTCTCTCCAAAACAAGACATTTTCTCCCAGAAAGACCACATTTCTCCCCAAGAGAGGACAATTTCTCCCAATTGGATGACATTTTCTGAAAGAAAGACCTGTTTTCTTCCCTCAAGGGGACATTTTCTTCCCCAAAGTCGACATTTGCTCCAAGAAATACCACTTTTCCCTTGGAAATTTCACCTTCTCTTCCAAAAAGAGGATATTTGCTCCGAGAAAAACCCCTTCTCTTACAACTGCCACACGCTTTCTCCCAAAAAGCCTCCAGGACAAGACCAAATGGGACACTTGCAAACAAGAAGAGGACACTTTCTCCCAGAAAGACTACTTTTCTCCCCAAGAGAGGAGATTTTCTCCCATTGGATGACATTTTCGGGAAGAAAGACCTGTTTTCTTCCCTCAGGAGGACATTTTCTTCCCCAAAGACAACATTTGCTCCCAGAAATACCGCTACTCTTAGAAATACCTCCATTTCCTCCCAAATCGACTACACGACACTCCTCCTGATGACACTTACTCCCAGATTTGGGGCATTTTCTCCCAGAAATACCACTTTGATCCCAAAGAGATGGCCTTTTCCCTCTCAAGCATCTGTTTTCTCACAAATACCTGGCATTTTCTCCCAGAAACACCCACTTTCTCACACATACATGACCTTCTCCCCCCCACATCAGACATTTTCTCCCAGAAATACCATGACTCGTCGGAATATTTCCCATTTCCTCCCTTATATACAACATTACACTCCTCAAGAGGACAGTTTCTCCCAGAAATATGGCATTTCATCACACATACACCATTTTTATCCCCAGTACAGCTCATTTTCTCCCAGAAATGACACTACTCCAAGAAATAGCTCCCATTTTCTAACAAAAACGCTGCTTTACACTCCTCAAGATCACACTTACTCCCACCAGGATGGCATTTTGTCACTGAAATACCAGCTTCTGCCCCCCAAAATAGGACATTTTCTCCCAAAAGAAGACGCTTTATCCCAGAAATACCACTTCTCTTAGAAATACCTCCCATTTCATCCCAAGAATTCTACTTGACGCTCCTCAAGATCACACTTACTCCCATCGAAGGGGCCTTTTCTCCCAGATAGACCAGGTTTCTCCCAGATACACAAAATTTTCTCCCACAAAGAGCAGGTTTCTCCCAAAGATGGCATACATTCCCCCAGAAATTCCTGCTTACTCTTCAAAACACGGCCTTTTTTCCCAAAATACCAGCTTTCTCACAAACACCTGTCATTTTCCAACCTAGCATGCTACTATCTCCCCGAAGCAGCACTTTCATGAGAAATACCTGACATTTGCTCTCCAAAATACTACTTGACACTCCTCCAGAGGACATTTTCTCCCAGATTTACCATGTTTTCTCCCCAGGAGACCACTTGGCACACCAAAAAGACCACCGTTGCTCTCCAATACAACACATTCTTTCCCACCCTTTCCCACTTTTCTCCCACAACTATCTCATTTACCTCCAGAAATACCACTTTTCCTTGGGAAATTTCACCTTCACATCCAAAACGAGGATATTTGCTCCGAGAAAAACCCCTTCTCTTACAACTGCCACACGCTTTCTCCCTAAAAACCACCAGGACAAGACCAAATGGGACTCTTGCAACCAAGAAGAGGACACTTTCTCCCAGAAAGACCACTTTTCTTCCCAAGAGAGGAGATTTTCTCCCAATTGGATGACATTTTCTGAAAGAAAGACCTGTTTTCTTCCCTGCAGAGGACACTTTGATCCCAAAGAGATGGCCTTTTCCCTCTCAAGCATCTGTTTTCTCACAAATACCTGGCATTTTCTCCCAGAAACACCCGCTTTCTCACACATACATGACCTTCTCCCCCCCACATCAGACATTTTCTCCCAGAAATACCACGACTCGTCGGAATATTTCCCATTTCCTCCCTCATATACAACATTACACTCCTCAAGAGGACAGTTTCTCCCAGAAATGAGGCTGGCATTTTATCACACATACACCATTTTTATCCCCAGTACAGCTCATTTTCTCCCAGAAATACCACTACTCCAAGAAATAGCTCCCATTTTCTAACAAAAACGCTGCTTTACACTCCTCAAGATCACACTTACTCCCACCAGGATGGCATTTTGTCACTGAAATACCAGCTTCTGCCCCCCAAAATAGGACATTTTCTCCCAAAAGAAGACGCTTTATCCCAGAAATACCACTTCTCTTAGAAATACCTCCCATTTCATCCCAAGAATTCTACTTGACGCTCCTCAGGATCACACTTACTCCCATCGAAGGGGCCTTTTCTCCCAGATAGACCAGGTTTCTCCCAAATACTCGACATTTTCTCCCACATAGACCAGGTTTCTCCCAAAGATGGCATACATTCCCCCAGAAATTCCTGCTTACTCTTCAAAACACGGCCTTTTTTCCCAAAATACCAGCTTTCTCACAAACACCTGTCATTTTCCAACCTAGCATGCTACTATCTCCCCGAAGCAGCACTTTCATGAGAAATACCTGACATTTGCTCTCCAAAATACTACTTGACACTCCTCCAGAGGACATTTTCTCCCAGATTTACCATGTTTTCTCCCCAGGAGACCACTTGGCACACCAAAAAGACCACCGTTGCTCTCCAATACAACACATTCTTTCCCACCCTTTCCCACTTTTCTCCCACAACTATCTCATTTACCTCCAGAAATACCACTTTTCCTTGGAAATTTCACCTTCACATCCAAAACGAGGATATTTGCTCCGAGAAAAACCCCTTCTCTTACAACTGCCACATGCTTTCTCCCTAAAAACCACCAGGACAAGACCAAATGGGACTCTTGCAACCAAGAAGAGGACACTTTCTCCCAGAAAGACCACTTTTCTTCCCAAGAGAGGAGATTTTCTCCCAATTGGATGACATTTTCTGAAAGAAAGACCTGTTTTCTTCCCTGCAGAGGACACTTTGATCCCAAAGAGATGGCCTTTTCCCTCTCAAGCATCTGTTTTCTCACAAATACCTGGCATTTTCTCCCAGAAACACCCGCTTTCTCACACATACATGACCTTCTCCCCCCCACATCAGACATTTTCTCCCAGAAATACCACAACTCGTCGGAATATTTCCCATTTCCTCCCTCATATACAACATTACACTCCTCAAGAGGACAGTTTCTCCCAGAAATGAGGCTGGCATTTTATCACACATACACCATTTTTATCCCCAGTACAGCTCATTTTCTCCCAGAAATACCACTACTCCAAGAAATAGCTCCCATTTTCTAACAAAAACGCTGCTTTACACTCCTCAAGATCACACTTACTCCCACCAGGATGGCATTTTGTCACTGAAATACCAGCTTCTGCCCCCCAAAATAGGACATTTTCTCCCAAAAGAAGACGCTTTATCCCAGAAATACCACTTCTCTTAGAAATACCTCCCATTTCATCCCAAGAATTCTACTTGACGCTCCTCAAGATCACACTTACTCCCATCGAAGGGGCCTTTTCTCCCAGATAGACCAGGTTTCTCCCAAATACTCGACATTTTCTCCCACAAAGAGCAGGTTTCTCCCAAAGATGGCATACATTCCCCCAGAAATTCCTGCTTACTCTTTAAAACACGGCCTTTTTCTCCAAAATACCAGCTTTCTCACAAACACCTGTCATTTTCCAACCTAGCATGCAACTACCTCCCCGAAGCAGCACTTTCATGAGAAATACCTGACATTTGCTCTCCAAAATACTACTTGACACTCCTCCAGAGGACATTTTCTCCCAGATTTACCATGTTTTCTCCCCAGGAGACCACTTGGCACACCAAAAAGACCACCGTTGCTCTCCAATACAACACATTCTTTCCCACCCTTTCCCACTTTTCTCCCACAACTATCTCATTCCCTCTCAGATTTTTTCCCACTTTTCCTTGGAAATTTCACCTTCTCTTCCAAAACGAGGATATTTCCTCCGAGAAAAACCCCTTCTCTTACAACTGCCACATGCTTTCTCCCAAAAAGCCTCCAGGACAAGACCAAATGGGACACTTGCAAACAAGAAGAGGACACTTTCTCCCAGAAAGACCACTTTTCTCCCCAAGAGAGGAGATTTTCTCCCAATTGGATGACATTTTCTGAAAGAAAGGCCTGTTTTCTTAGTAGTACCCATTCACCCACAAATACCTGTTTTATCCCCCAAAACAGGACATTTTCTCCCACAAATACCTGTTTTCTCTCCAAATCAGGACATTTTCTCCCAGAAATGCTAGATTGTTTCCCAAACGTTGGACATTTTCTACCACAAATACCACTTTTCTCCCCCAAAATATGTCATTCTCTTCAAGGAATACCCGATTTCAACTCAAACATGGGACATTTTCTGCCACACATACCAGGTTTCCCCCATGAAATAGAACCTCTTCTCCCACAAATTCCAGCTTTCTCCCCCCAGATTGGACTTTTTCTTCCAGAAATGCCAGATTTCTCCAAAATATATCACATCTTCTCCCACAAATACCACCTTACGCCCCCAAAATAGGACATTTTCTTCAAGAAATACCACCATTCTCCCCTGAAATACTACCCATTCACCCACAAATACCTGTTTTATCCCCAAAACAGGACATTTTCTCCCACAAATACCTGTTTTATCCCCCAAAACAGGACATTTTCTCCCACAAATACCACCTTTCTCCCCCAAAATACCTCTTTTTCTCCCACAAATGCCTGCTTTCTCCCCAAATCAGGACATTTTCTCCCAGAAATGCTAGATTGTTTCCCAAACGTAGGACATTGTCTACCAGAAATACCACTTTTCTCCCCCAAAATATGTCATTCTGTTCAAGGAATACACCATTTCAACGCAAAAAAGAGGACATTTTCTCCCACACAGAACAGGCTCCCCCCTGAAATACGACATTTTCTCCCAAAAATTCCAGCTTTCTCCCCCCAAATTAGAATTTTTCTTCCAGAAATGCCGGTTTTCTCCCAAATATATCACATCTTCTCCCACAAATACCAGGTTTCCCCTCAAAAATACGACATTTTCTCCCACAAATACCAGTTTTATCCCCCAAAACAGGACATTTTCTCCCACAAATACCTGTTTTATCCCCCAAAATAGGTCATTTTCTACCACAAATACCACCTTTCTCCCCCAAAATATGACTTTTTCTCCCACAAATACCTGCTTTCTCCCCAAATCAGGACATTTTCTCCCAGAAATGCTAGATTGTTTCCCAAACGTAGGACATTTTCTACCACAAATACCACTTTTCTCCCCCCAAATATGTCATTTTCTTCAAGGAATACCCGATTTCAACTGAAAAAAGAGGACACTTTCTCCCACAAATTCCAGGTTTCCCCGCTGAAATAGGTCATTTTCTCCCACAAATACCTGTTTTATCCCCAAAACAGGACATTTTTTCCAACACATACCAGGTTTTCCCCCATGAAATAGGACCTTTTGTCCCACAAATTCCACCTTTCTCCCCCCAAATTGGACTTTTTCTTCCATAAATGCCAGTTTTCTCCCAAATATATAACATCTTCTCCCACAAATACCACCTTACTCCCCCTTGAAATAGGACCTTTTCACCCACAAATACCTCTTTTATCCCCAAAATTGGACATTTTCTTCCAGAAATGCCAGTTTTCTCCAAAATATATAACATCTTCTCCCAGAAATACCAGGTTTCCCCCCTGAAATAGGACCTCTTCTCCCAGAAATGCCTGTTTTATCCCCAAAACAGAACCTTTTCACCCAGAAATACCACCTTACTCCCCCAAAATAGGACCTTTGCTCCCAAAAATACCAGCGTTCCTCCCCCAAATTGGACTTTTTCTTCCAGAAATGCCTCTTTTCTCCCAAATATATAACATCTTCTCCCAGAAATACCACCTTACTCCCCCAAAACAGGACATTTTCTCCCACAAATACCAGCTTTCTCCCCTGAAATAGTACCCATTCACCCAGAATTACCTATTTTATCCCCCAAAATAGGACATTTTCTCCCACAAATACCTATTTTATCCCCCAAAACAGGACAGTTTCTCCCAGAAATACCACTTTTCTCCCCCAGAATACCTCTTTTTCTCCCACAAATACCTGCTTTCTCCCCAAATCAGGACATTATCTCCCAGAAATGCTAGATTGTTTTCAAACGTAGGACATTTTCTACCAGAAATACCACTTTTCTCCCACAAAATATGTCATTCTGTTCAAGGAACTCCCGATTTCAACTCAAACATGAGACATTTTCTCCCAAACATACCAAGCTTCCCCCAAAATAGGACCTTTTCTCCCACAAATACCAGCTTTCTCCCCCCAAATTGTAATTTTTCTTCCAGAAATGCCAGTTTTCTCCCAAATATATAACATCTTCTCCCACAAATACCAGGTTTCCGCTCCGAAATACGACATTTTCTCCCACAAATACCTGTTTTATCCCCAAAACTGGACATTTTCTCCCAGAAATAAAAACTTTCTCCCCCAAAATACCTCTTTTTCTCCAACAAATGCCTGCTTTCTCCCCAAATCAGGACATTTTCTCCCAGAAATACTAGATTGTTTCCCAAACTTAGGACATTTTCTACCACAAATACCACTTTCCTCCCCAAAATATGTCATTTTCTTCAAGGAATACCCGATTTCAACTCAAAAAAGAGGACACTTTCTCCCACAAATACCACCTTACTCCCCCTGAAATACGACGTTTTCTCCCACAAATACCAGCTTTCTCCCCCCAAATTGGACTTGTTCTTCCAGAAATGCCAGTTTTCTCCCCTGAAATAGTACCCATTCACCCACAAATACCTGTTTTATCCCCCAAAACAGGACATTTTCTCCCACAAATACCTGTTTTCTCTCCAAATCAGGATATTTTCTCCCAGAAATGCTAGATTGTTTCCCAAACGTTGGACATTTTCTACCACAAATACCACTTTTCTCCCCCAAAATATGTCATTCTCTTCAAGGAATACCCGATTTCAACTCAAACATGGGACATTTTCTGCCACACATACCAGGTTTCCCCCATGAAATAGAACCTCTTCTCCCACAAATTCCAGCTTTCTCCCCCCAGATTGGACTTTTTCTTCCAGAAATGCCAGATTTCTTCAAAATATATCACATCTTCTCCCACGAATACCACCTTACGCCCCCAAAATAGGACATTTTCTTCAAGAAATACCACCATTCTCCCCTGAAATACTACCCATTCACCCACAAATACCTGTTTTATCCCCAAAACAGGACATTTTCTCCCACAAATACCTGTTTTATCCCCCAAAACAGGACATTTTCTCCCACAAATACCACCTTTCTCCCCCAAAATACCTCTTTTTCTCCCACAAATACTTGCTTTCTCCCCAAATCAGGACATTTTCTCCCAGAAATGCAAGATTGTTTCCCAAACGTAGGACATTGTCTACCAGAAATACCACTTTTCTCCCCCAAAATATGTCATTCTGTTCAAGGAATACACCATTTCAACGCAAAAAAGAGGACATTTTCTCCCACACAGAACAGGCTCCCCCCTGAAATACGACATTTTCTCCCAAAAATTCCAGCTTTCTCCCCCCAAATTAGAATTTTTCTTCCAGAAATGCCGGTTTTCTCCCAAATATATCACATCTTCTCCCACAAATACCAGGTTTCCCCTCAAAAATACGACATTTTCTCCCACAAATACCTGTTTTATCCCCCAAAACAGGACATTTTCTCCCACAAATACCTGTTTTATCCCCCAAAATAGGTCATTTTCTACCACAAATACCACCTTTCTCCCCCAAAATATGACTTTTTCTCCCACAAATACCAGGGGGAAAGCTGGTATTTCTTGGAGAAGATGTGATATATTTGGGAGAAATGTGGCCTATCTGGAAGAAACTGTCCTATTTTGGGGATAAAACAGGTATTTGTGGGTGAAAAGGTCCTATTTGAAGGGGAAAACCTGGTATTTCTTGGAGAAGATGTGATATATTTGGGAGAAAAGTGGCATGTCTGGAAGAAACTGTCCTCTTTTGGGGATAAAAGAGGTATTTGTGGGTGAAAAGGTCCTATTTCAAGGGGGAAACCAGGTATTTCTTGGAGAAGATGTGATATATTTTGAAGAAATCTGGCATGTCTGGAAGAAAATGTTAAATTTGGGGTTAAAACAGGTATTTGTGGGTGAAAAGGTCCTATTTGAAGGGGGAAATGTGGTATTTCTTGGAGAAGATGTGATATATTTGGGAGAAATGTGGCCTTTCTGGAAGAAACTGTCCTCTTTTGGGGATAAAAGAGGTATTTGTGGGTGAAAAGGTCCTATTTGAAGGGGGAAACCTGGTATTTCTTGGAGAAGATGTGATATATATGGGAGAAATGTGGCAATTCTGGAAGAAACTGTCCTATTTTGGGAACAGAGCGGGTATTTGTGGGTGAAAAGGTCCTATTTGAAGGGGGAAACCTGGTATTTCTTGGAGAAGATGTGATATATTTGGGAGAAATCTGGCATTTAGGAAGAAACTGTTCTATTTTGGGGATAAAACAGGTATTTGTGGGAGAAAAGGTCGTATTTGAAGGGGCAATCCTGGTATTTCTTGGAGAAGATGAGATATGTTTGGGAGAAATGTGGCATGTCTGGAAGAAACTGTCCTATTTTGGGGATAAAAGAGGTATTTGTGGGTGAAAAGGTCCTATTTGAAGGGGAAAACCTGGTATTTCTTGGAGAAGATGTGATATATTTGGGAGAAAAGTGGCATGTCTGGAAGAAACTGTCCTCTTTTGGGGATAAAAGAGGTATTTGTGGGTGAAAAGGTCCTATTTCAAGGGGGAAACCAGGTATTTCTTGGAGAAGATGTGATATATTTTGAAGAAATCTGGCATGTCTGGAAGAAAATGTTAAATTTGGGGTTAAAACAGGTATTTGTGGGTGAAAAGGTCCTATTTGAAGGGGGAAATGTGGTATTTCTTGGAGAAGATGTGATATATTTGGGAGAAATGTGGCCTTTCTGGAAGAAACTGTCCTCTTTTGGGGATAAAAGAGGTATTTGTGGGTGAAAAGGTCCTATTTGAAGGGGGAAACCTGGTATTTCTTGGAGAAGATGTGATATATATGGGAGAAATGTGGCAATTCTGGAAGAAACTGTCCTATTTTGGGAACAGAGCGGGTATTTGTGGGTGAAAAGGTCCTATTTGAAGGGGGAAACCTGGTATTTCTTGGAGAAGATGTGATATATTTGGGAGAAATCTGGCATTTAGGAAGAAACTGTTCTATTTTGGGGATAAAACAGGTATTTGTGGGAGAAAAGGTCGTATTTGAAGGGGCAATCCTGGTATTTCTTGGAGAAGATGAGATATGTTTGGGAGAAATGTGGCATGTCTGGAAGAAACTGTCCTATTTTGGGGATAAAAGAGGTATTTGTGGGTGAAAAGGTCCTATTTGAAGGGGGAAACGAGGTATTTCTTGGAGAAGATGTGATCTATTTGGGAGAAATGTGGCATTTCTGGAAGAAACTGTCCTATTTTGGGGATAAAAGAGGTATTTGTGGGTGAAAAGGTCCTATTT
This sequence comes from Lophura swinhoii, assembly GCA_030408155.1. Lineage (NCBI taxonomy): Eukaryota > Metazoa > Chordata > Aves > Galliformes > Phasianidae > Lophura > Lophura swinhoii. The sequence goes on from CM059459.1 coordinate 394,335, forward strand.
CAAGGGGGAAACCTGGTATTTCTTGGAGAAGATGTGATATATTTGGGAGAATTGTGGCATTTCTGGAAGAAACTGTCCTATTTTGGGGATAGAACAGGTATTTGTGGGTGAAAAGGTCCTATTTCAAGGGGGAAACCTGGTATTTCTTGGAGAAGATGTGATATATTTGGGAGAAATGTGGCATGTCTGGAAGAAACTGTCCTATTTTGGGGATAAAAGAGGTATTTGTGGGTGAAAAGGTCGTATTTGAAGGGGGAAACCTGGTATTTCTTGGAGAAGATGTGATATATTTGGAAGAAATCTGGCATTTCTGGAAGAAACTGTCCTATTTTGGGGATCAAACAGGTATTTGTGGGTGAAAAGGTCCTATTTGAAGGGGGAAACCTGGTATTTCTTGGAGAAGATGTGATATATTTGGAGGAAATGTGGCCTTTCTGGCAGAAACTGTCCTATTTTGGGGATAAAAGAGGTATTTGTGGGTGAAAAGGTCCTATTTGAAGGGGGAAACCTGGTATTTCTTGGAGAAGATGTGATATATTTGGGAGAAACGTGGCAATTCTGGAAGAAACTGTCCTCTTTTGGGGATCAAACAGGTATTTGTGGGTGAAAAGGTCCTATTTGAAGGGGGAAACCTGGTATTTCTTGAAGAAGATGTGATGTATTTGGGAGAAATGTGGCATGTCTGGCAGAAACTGTCCTATTTTGGGGATAAAAGAGGTATTTGTGGGTGAAAAGGTCCTATTTGAAGGGGGAACGCGGGTATTTCTTGGAGAAGATGTGATGTATTTGGGAGAAATGTGGCATGTCTGGCAGAAACTGTCCTATTTTGAGGATAAAAGAGGTATTTGTGGGTGAAAAGGTCCTATTTGAAGGGGGAAACCTGGTATTTCTTGGAGAAGATGTGATATATTTGGGAGAAATCTGGCATTTAGGAAGAAACTGTTCTCTTATGGGGATAAAACAGGTATTCGTGGGAGAAAAGGTCGTATTTGAAGGGGGAATCCTGGTATTTCTTGGAGATGTGATATATTCGGGAGAAATGTGGCATTTCTGGAAGAAAATGTTTAATTTGGGGTTAAAACAGGTATTTGTGGGTGAAAAGGTCCTATTTGAAGGGGGAAACCTGGTATTTCTTGGAGAAGATGTGATATATTTGGGAGAAATGTGGCATGTCAGGAAGAAACAGTCCTCTTTTGGGGATAGAACAGGTATTTGTGGGTGGAAAGGTCCTATTTCAAGGGGGAAACCTGGTATTTCTTGGAGAAGATGTGATATATTGGGAGAAATGTGGCATGTCTGGAAGAAACTGTCCTATTTTGAGGATAAAAGAGGTATTTGTGGGTGTAAAGGTCCTATTTGAAGGGGGAACCCTGGTATTTCTTGGAGAAGATGTGATATATTTGGGAGAAATCTGGCATTTAGGAAGAAACTGTTCTCTTTTGGGGATAAAACAGGTATTTCTGGGAGAAAAGGTCGTATTTGAAGGGGGAATCCTGGTATTTCTTGGAGAAGATGTGATATATTCGGGAGAAATGTGGCATTTCTGGAAGAAAATGTTTAATTTGGGGTTAAAACAGGTATTTGTGGGTGAAAAGGTCCTATTTGAAGGGGGAAACCTGGTATTTCTTGGAGAAGATGTGATATATTTGGGAGAAATGTGGCATGTCTGGAAGAAACTGTCCTCTTTTGGGGATAAAAGAGGTATTTGTGGGTGAAAAGGTCCTATTTGAAGGGGGAAACCTGGTATTTCTTGGAGAAGATGTGATATATTTGGGAGAAATGTGGCATTTCTGGAAGAAACTGTCCTTTTTTGGGGATAGAACAGGTATTTGTGGGTGAAAAGGTCCTATTTGAAGGGGGAAACCTGGTATTTCTTGGAGAAGATGTGATATATTTGGAGGAAATGTGGCCTTTCTGGCAGAAACTGTCCTATTTTGGGGATAAAAAAGGTATTTGTGGGTGAAAAGGTCCTATTTGAAGGGGGAAACGAGGTATTTCTTGGAGAAGATGTGATCTATTTGGGAGAAATGTGGCATTTCTGGAAGAAACTGTCCTCTTTTGGGGATCAAACAGGTATTTGTGGGTGAAAAGGTCCTATTTGAAGGGGGAAACCTGGTATTTCTTGAAGAAGATGTGATGTATTTGGGAGAAATGTGGCATGTCTGGCAGAAACTGTTCTATTTTGGGGATAAAAGAGGTATTTGTGGGTGAAAAGGTCCTAATTGAAGGGGGAACCCTGGTATTTCTTGGAGAAGATGTGATATATTTGGGAGAAATGTGGCATGTCTGGAAGAAACTGTCCTCTTTGGGGATAAAAGAGGTATTTGTGGGTGAAAAGCTTCCATTTCAAGGGGGAACCCTGGTATTTCTTGGAGAAGATGTGATATATTTCGAAGAAATGTGGCCTTTCTGGAAGAAACTGTCCTATTTTGGGGATCAAACAGGTATTTGTGGGTGAAAAGTTCCTATTTGAAGATGGAAACCTGGAATTTCTTGGAGAAGATGTGATATATTTGGGAGAAATGTGGCATGTCAGGAAGAAACAGTCCTATTTTGGGGATAGAACAGGTATTTTTGGGTGGAAAGGTCCTATTTCAAGGGGGAATCCCGGTATTTCTTGGAGAAGATGTGATATATTTGGGAGAAATGTGGCATGTCTGGAAGAAACTGTCCTATTTTGGGGATAAAAGAGGTATTTGTGGGTGAAAAGGTCCTATTTGAAGGGGGAAACCTGGTATTTCTTGGAGAAGATGTGATGTATTTGGGAGAAATGTGGCATGTCTGGCAGAAACTGTCCTATTTTGAGGATAAAAGAGGTATTTGTGGGTGAAAAGGTCCTATTTGAATGGGGAAACCTGGTATTTCTTGGAGAAGATGTGATATATTTGGGAGAAATCTGGCATTTAGGAAGAAACTGTTCTCTTTTGGGGATAAAACAGGTATTTGTGGGAGAAAAGGTCGTATTTGAAGGGGGAATCCTGGTATTTCTTGGAGATGTGATATATTTGGGAGAAATGTGGCATGTCTGGAAGAAACTGTCCTCTTTTGGGGATAAAAGAGGTATTTGTGGGTGAAAAGGTCCTATTTCAAGGGGGAATCCTGGTACTTCTTGGAGAAGATGTGATCTATTTGGGAGAAATCTGGCATTTCTGGAAGAAACTGTCCTATTTTGGGGATCAAACAGGTATTTGTGGGTGAAAAGGTCCTATTTGAAGGGGGAAAACAGGTATTTCTTGGAGAAGATGTGATATATTTGGGAGAAATGAGGCATTTCTGGAAGAAACTGTCCTATTTTGGGGGGAGAAGGCTGGTATTTGTTGGAGAAAATGTCATCTTTCAGGAGGAATCCTGGCATTTCTTGGAGAAGATGTGATATATTTGGGAGAAATGTGGCATGTCTGGAAGAAACTGTCCTATTTTGGGGATAAAAGAGGTATTTGTGGGTGAAAAGGTCCTATTTGAAGGGGGAAATCTGGTATTTCTTGTAGAAAATGTGATATATTTGGGAGAAATGTGGCATTTCTGGAAGAAACTGTCCTCTTTTGGGGATAAAAGAGGTATTTGTGGGTGAAAAGGTCCTATTTCAAGGGGGAACCCTGGTATTTCTTGGAGAAGATGTGATATATTTGGGAGAAATCTGGCATTTCTGGAAGACAATGTGCAATTTGGGGGGAGAAACCGGGAATTTCTGGAAGAAACTTTCCTATTTTAGGGATAAAAGAGGTATTTGTGGGTGAAATGGTCCGATTTCCAGGGGGAAACCTGGTATTTCTTGGAGAAGATGTGATATATTTGGGAGAAATGTGGCATTTCTGGATGAAAATGTTTAATTTGGGGTTAAAACAGGTATTTGTGGGTGGAAAGGTCCTATTTGAAGGGGGAAATGTGGTATTTCTTGGAGAAGATGTGATCTATTTGGGAGAAATGTGGCCTTTCTGGAAGAAACTGTCCTCTTTTGGGGATCAAACAGGTATTTGTGGGTGAAAAGTTCCTATTTGAAGATGGAAACCTGGTATTTCTTGGCGAAGATGTGATATATTTGGGAGAAATGTGGCATGTCTGGAAGAAACTGTCCTATTTTGGGGATAAAAGAGGTATTTGTGGGTGAAAAGGTCCTATTTGAAGGGGGAACCTGGGTATTTCTTGGAGAAGATGTGATGTATTTGGGAGAAATGTGGCATGTCAGTAAGAAACAGTCCTATTTTGGGGATAGAACAGGTATTTTTGGGGGGAAGGGTCCTATTTCAAGAAGAAATCCCGGTATTTCTTGGAGAAGATGTGATATATTTGGGAGAAATGTGGCATGTCTGGAAGAAACTGTCCTCTTTTGGGGATAAAAGAGGTATTTGTGGGTGAAAAGGTCCTATTTGAAGGGGGAAACCTGGTATTTCTTGGAGAAGATGTGATGTATTTGGGAGAAATGTGGCATTTCTGGAAGAAACTGTCCTATTTTGGGGATAAAAGAGGTATTTGTGGGTGAAAAGGTCCTATTTGAAGGGGGAAAGCTGGTATTTCTTGGAGAAGATGTGATATATTTGGGCGAAATCTGGCATGTCTGTAAGAAAATGTCCAATTTGTCGGGAGAAGGCTGGTATTACAATGTGAAAAGGTCCTATTTGTAAGGGAAATCCTGGTATTTCTCGGAGAAGATGTGATATATTTGGGAGATATGTGGCAAGTCCGGAAGAAACTGTCCAATTTGGGGGGAGATGGCTGGCATTACAGGGTGAAAAGGTCCTATTTGAAGGGGGAACCCTGGTATTTCTTGGAGAAGATGTGATCTATTTGGGAGAAATGTGGCATTTCTGGAAGAAACTGTCCTCTTTTGGGGATAAAAAAGGTATTTGTGGGTGAAAAGGTCCTATTTCAAGGGGGAAACCTGGTATTTCTTGGAGAAGATGTGATATGTTTGGGAGAAATGTGGCATTACTGGAAGAAACTGTCCTATTTTGGGGATAAAAGAGGTATTTGTGGGTGTTAAGGTCCTATTTGAAGGGGGAAACCTGGTATTTCTTGGAGAAGATGTGATATATTAGGGAGAAATGTGGCCTTTCTGGAAGAAATTGTCCTTTTTTGGGGATTGATCAGGTATTTGTGGGTGAAAAGGTCCTATTTCAAGGGGGAAACCTGGTATTTCTTGGAGAAGATGTGATATATTTGGAGGAAATGTGGCATTTCTGGAAGAAACTGTCCTATTTTGGGTATAAAAGAGGTATTTGCGTTTGAAAAGGTCCTATTTGAAGGGGGAACCCTGGTATTTCTTGGAGAAGATGCGATATATTTGGGAGAAATGTTGCATTTCTGTAAGAAACTGTCCTATTTTGTGGATAAAAGAGGTATTTGTGGGTGAAAAGGTCCTATTTGAAGGGGGAAACCTGGTATTTCTTGGAGAAGATGTGATATATTTGGGAGAAATGTGGCATGTCTGGAAGAAAATGTCCTATTTTGGGGATAAAAGAGGCATTTGTGGGTGAAAAGTTCGTATTTGAAGGGGGAACCCTGGTATTTCTTTAGAAGATGTGATATATTTGGGAGAAATGTGGCATGTCTGGAAGAAACTGTCCTTTTTTGGGGATTGAACAGGTATTTGTGGGTGAAAAGGTCCTATTTGAAGGGGGAAACGTGGTATTTGTTGGAGAAGATGTGATATCTTTGGAAGAAATCTGGCATATCTGGAAGAAAATTTTTAATTCGGGGTTAAAAGAGGTATTTGTGGGTGAAAAGGTCCTATTTGAAGGGGGAAACCTGGTATTTCTTGGAGAAGATGTGATATATTTGGCGGAAATTTGGCATTTCTGGAAGAAACTGTCCTATTTTGGGGATAAAAGAGGTATTTGTGGGTGAAAAGTTCCTATTTCAAGGGGGAAACCAGGTATTTCTTGGAGAAGATGTGATCTATTTGGGAGAAATGTGGCATTTCTGGAAGAAACAGTCCTCTTTTGGGGATAAAAGAGGTATTTGTGGGTGAAAAGGTATTATTTGAAGGGGGAACCCTGGTATTTCTTGGAGAAGATGTGATATATTTGGGAGAAATGTGGCATGTCTGGAAGAAACTGTCCTATTTTGGGAACAGAACAGGTATTTGTGGGTGAAAAGGTCCTATTTCAAGAGGGAACCCTGGTATTTCTTGGAGAAGATGTGATATATTTGGAAGAAATCTGGCATATCTGGAAGAAAATTTTTAATTCGGGGTTAAAACAGGTATTTGTGGGTGAAAAGGTCCTATTTGAAGGGGGAACCCTGGTATTTCTTGGAGAAGATGTGATCTATTTGGGAGAAATGTGGCATTTCTGATAGAAATTGTCCTCTTTTGGGGATAAAAGAGGTATTTGTGGGTGAAAAGGTCCTATTTGAAGGGGGAAACCTGGTATTTCTTGGAGAAGATGTGATCTATTTGGGAGAAATGTGGCATTTCTGGAAGAAACTGTCCTATTTTGGGGATAAAAGAGGTATTTGTGGGTGAAAAGTTCCTATTTGAAGATGGAAACCTGGTATTTCTTGGAGAAGATGTGATATATTTGGGAGAAATGTGGCATTTCTGGAAGAAACTGTCCTTTTTTGGGGATAGAACAGGTATTTGTGGGTGAAAAGGTCGTATTTGAAGGGGGAACCCGGGTATTTCTTGGAGAAGATGTGCTATATTTGGGAGAAATGTGGCATTTAGGAAGAAACTGTCCTATTTTGGGGATAAAAGAGGTATTTGTGGGTGAAAAGTTTTTTTTTGAAGATGGAAACCTGGTATTTCTTGGAGAAGATGTGATCTATTTGGGAGAAATGTGGCATTTCTGGAAGAAACTGTCCTTTTTTGGGGATAGAACAGGTATTTATGGGTGAAAAGGTCGTATTTGAAGGGGGAACCCGGGTATTTCTTGGAGAAGATGTGATATATTTGGGAGAAATGTGGCATTTAGGAAGAAACTGTCCTATTTAGGGGATAAAACAGGTATTTGTGGGTGAAAAGGTCGTATTTGAAGGGGGAACCCGGGTATTTCTTGGAGAAGATGTGATATATTTGGGAGAAAAGTGGCATGTCTGGAAGAAAATGTCCTTTTTAGGGGATTGAACAGGTATTTGTGGGTGAAAAGGTCCTATTTCAAGGGGGAAACCTGGTATTTCTTGGAGAAGATGTGATATATTTGGGAGAAATGTGGCATGTCTGGAAGAAACTGTCCTATTTTGGGGATAAAAGAGGTATTTGTGGGTGAAAAGGTCGTATTTGAAGGGGGAAACCTGGTATTTCTTGGAGAAGATGTGATATATTTGGAAGAAATCTGGCATTTCTGGAAGAAACTGTCCTATTTTGGGGATAAAAGAGGTATTTGTGGGTGAAAAGTTCCTATTAGAAGATGGAAACCTGGTATTTCTTGGAGAAGATGTGATATATTTGGGAGAAATGTGGCATTTCTGGAAGAAACTGTCCAATTTTGGGGATAAAAGAGGTATTTGTGGGTGAAAAGTTCCTATTTCAAGGGGGAAACCAGGTATTTCTTGGAGAAGATGTGTTATATTTGGTTGACATCTGGCATTTCTGGAAGAAACTGTCCTATTTTGGGGATCAAACAGGTATTTGTGGGTGAAAAGGTCGTATTTGAAGGGGGAACCCGGGTATTTCTTGGAGAAGATGTGATATATTTTGAAGAAATCTGGCATGTCTGGAAGAAAATGTTTAATTTGGGGTTAAAACAGGTATTTGTGGGTGCAAAGGTCCTATTTGAAGGGGGAAAGCTGGTATTTCTTGGAGATGATGTGATATATTTGGGAGAAATGTGGCCTTTCTGGAAGAAACTGTCCTCTTTTGGGGATAAAAGAGGTATTTGTGGGTGAAAAGGTACTATTTGAAGGGGGAAACCTGGTATTTCTTGGAGAAGATGTGTTATATTTGGGAGAAATGTGGCCTTTCTGGAAGAAAATGTCCTTTTTTGGGGATTGATCAGGTATTTGTGGGTGAAAAGGTCCTATTTCAAGGGGGAAACCTGGTATTTCTTGGTGAAGATGTGATATATTTGGAGGAAATTTGGCATTTCTGGAAGAAACTGTCCTATTTTGGGGATAAAAGAGGTATTTGTGGGTGAAAAGGTCCTATTTGAAGGGGGAACCCTGGTATTTCTTGGAGAAGATGCGATATATTTGGGAGAAATGTTGCATTTCTGGAAGAAACTGTCCTCTTTTGTGGATAAAAGAGGTATTTGTGGGTGAAAAGGTCCTATTTGAAGGGGGAAAGCTGGTATTTCTTGGAGAAGATGTGATATATTTGGGAGAAATGTGGCATGTCTGGAAGAAAATGTCCTATTTTGGGGATAAAAGAGGTATTTGTGGGTGAAAAGGTCCTATTTGAAGGGGGAAACCTGGTTTTTCTTGGAGAAGATGTGATATATTTGGGAGAAATGTGGCATGTCTGGAAGAAACTGTCCTATTTTGGGGATAAAAGAGGTATTTGTGGGTGAAAAGTTCCTATTTCAAGGGGGAAACGTGGTTTTTCTTGGAGAAGATGTGATATATTTGGGAGAAATGTGGCATGTCTGCAAGAAAATTTTTAATTTGGGGTTAAAAGAGGTATTTGTGGGTGAAAAGGTCCTATTTCAAGGGGGAAAGCTGGTATTTCTTGGAGAAGATGTGATATATTTGGGAGAAATGTGGCATTTCTGGAAGAAACTGTCCTCTTTTGGGGATAGAACAGGTATTTGTGGGTGAAAAGGTCCTATTTGAAGGGGGAACCCGGGTATTTCTTGGAGAAGATGTGATATATTTGGGAGAAATGTGGCATGTCTGGAAGAAACTGTCCTATTTTGGGAACAGAACAGGTATTTGTGGGTGAAAAGTTCCTATTTCAAGGGGGAACCCTGGTATTTCTTGGAGAAGATGTGATATATTTGGGAGAAATGTGGCATGTCTGGAAGAAACTGTCCTCTTTTGGGGTTAAAACAGGTATTTGTGTTTGAAAAGCTAACATTTTAAGGGGGAACCCTGGTATTTCTTTAGAAGATGTGATATATTTGGGAGAAATGTGGCATTTCTGGAAGAAACTGTCCAATTTTGTGGATAAAAGAGGTATTTGTGGGTGCAAAGTTCCTATTTGAAGGGGGAAACCTGGTATTTCTTTAGAAGATGTGATGTATTTGGGAGAAATGTGGCATTTCTGGAAGAAACTGTCCTATTTTGGGGATAAAAGAGGTATTTGTGGGTGAAAAGGTCCTATTTGAAGGGGGAACCCGGTATTTCTTGGAGAAGATGTGATATATTTGGGAGAATTGTGGCCTTTCTGGAAGAAACTGTCCTATTTTGGGGATAAAACAGGTATTTGTGGGTGAAAAGGTCCTATTTGAAGGGGGAAACGTGGTATTTCTTGGAGAAGATGTGATATATTTGGGAGAAATGTGGCATGTCTGGAAGAAACTGTCCTCTTTTGGGGATCAAACAGGTATTTGTGGGTGAAAAGGTCCTAATTGAAGGGGGAAACCTGGTATTTCTTGGAGAAGATGTGATATATTTGGGAGAAATGTGGCATTTCTGGAAGAAACTGTCCTATTTTGGGGATAAAAGAGGTATTTGTGGGTGAAAAGGTCCTATTTCAAGGGGGAACCCTGGTATTTCTTGGAGAAGATGTGATATATTTGGGAGAAATCTGGCATTTCTGGAAGACAATGTGCAATTTGGGGGGAGAAACCGGGAATTTCTGGAAGAAACTTTCCTATTTTAGGGATAAAAGATGTGTTTGTGGGTGAAAAGTTCCTATTTTAAGGGGGAACCCTGGTATTTCTTGGAGAAGATGCGATATATTTGGGAGAAATGTTGCATTTCTGGATGAAACAGTACTCTTTTGGGGATAAAAGAGTTATTTGTGGGTGAAAAGGTCCTATTTCAAGGGGGAAAGCTGGTATTTCTTGGAGAAGATGTGATATATTTGGGAGAAATGTGGCATGTCTGGAAGAAACTGTCCTATTTTGGGGATAAAAGAGGTATTTGTGGGTGAAAAGGTCCTATTTCAAGGGGGAAACCTGGTATTTCTTGGAGAAGATGTGATATATTTGGGAGAATTGTGGCATTTCTGGAAGAAACTGTCCTATTTTGGGGATAGAACAGGTATTTGTGGGTGAAAAGTTCCTATTTCAAGGGAGAACCTTGGTATTTCTTGGAGAAGATGTGATATATTTGGGAGAAATGTGGCATGTCTGGAAGAAACTGTCCTCTTTTGGGGATAAAAGAGGTATTTGTGGTTGAAAAGGTCCTATTTGAAGGGGGAAAGCTGGTATTTCTTTAGAAGATGTGATATATTTGGGAGAAATCTGGCATTTAGGAAGAAACTTTTCTATTTTGGGGATAAAACAGGTATTTGTGGGTGAAAAGGTCCTATTTGAAGGGGGAAACCTGGTATTTCTTGGAGAAGATGTGATATATTTGGAAGAAATCTGGCATGTCTGGATGAAAATGTTTAATTTGGGGTTAAAACAGGTATTTGTGGTTGCAAAGGTCCTATTTCAAGGGGGAAAGCTGGTATTTCTTGGAGAAGATGTGATATATTTGGGAGAAATGTGGCATGTCTGGAAGAAACTGTCCTATTTTGGGGATAAAAGAGGTATTTGTGGGTGAAAAGGTCCTATTTCAATGGGGAACCCGGTATTTCTTGGAGAAGATGTGATCTATTTGGGAGAAATGTGGCATTTCTGGAAGAAACTGTCCTATTTTGGGGATCAAACAGGTATTTGTGGGTGAAAAGGTCCTATTCGAACGGGGAAACATGGTATTTCTTGGAGAAGATGTGATATATTTGGGAGAAATATGGCATTTCTGGAAGAAACTGTCCTATTTTGGGGATTGAACATGTATTTGTGGGTGAAAAGGTCCTTTTTGAAGCGGGAAGCCAGGTATTTCTTGGAGAAGATGTGATATATTTGGAAGAAATGTGGCATGTCTGGAAGAAACAGTCCTATTTTGGGGATAAAAGAGGTATTTGTGTTTGAAAATGTCGTATTTGAAGGGGGAACCCGGTATTTCTTGGAGAAGATGTGATATATTTGGGAGAAATGTGTCATGTCTGAAAGAAACTGTCCTATTTTGGGGATAAAAGAGGTATTTGTGGGTGAAAAGGTCCTATTTGAAGGGGGAACGCGGGTATTTCTTGGAGAAGATGTGATATATTTGGGAGAAATGTGGCATGTCTGGAAGAAACTGTCCTCTTTGGGGATAAAAGAGGTATTTGTGGGTGAAAAGGTCCTATTTCAAGGGGGAACCCGGTATTTCTTGGAGAAGATGTGATATATTTGGGAGAAATGTGGCATGTCTGGAAGAAACTGTCCTATTTTGGGAACAGAACAGGTATTTGTGGGTGAAAATGTCCTATTTCAAGGGGGAACCCTGGTATTTCTTGGAGAAGATGTGATATATTTGGGAGAAATGTGGCATTTCTGGAAGAAACTGTCCAATTTTGTGGATAAAAGCGGTATTTGTGGGTGCAAAGGTCCTATTTGAAGGGGGAAACCTGGTATTTCTTTAGAAGATGTGATGTATTTGGGAGAAATGTGGCATTTCTGGAAGAAACTGTCCTATTTTGGGGATAAAAGAGGTATTTGTGGGTGAAAAGGTCCTATTTGAAGGGGGAACCCGGTATTTCTTGGAGAAGATGTGATATATTTGGGAGAATTGTGGCATTTCTGGAAGAAACTGTCCTATTTTGGGGATAAAAGAGGTATTTGTGGGTGAAAAGGTCCTATTTGAAGGGGGAAACGTGGTATTTCTTGGAGAAGATGTGATATATTTGGGAGAAATGTGGCAATTCTGGAAGAAACTGTCCTATTTTGGGGATCAAACAGGTATTTGTGGGTGAAAAGGTCCTAATTGAAGGGGGAACCCTGGTATTTCTTGGAGAAGATGTGATATATTTGGGAGAAATGTGTCATTTCTGGAAGAAACTGTCCTATTTTGAGGATAAAAGAGGTATTTGTGGGTGAAAAGGTCCTATTTGAAGGGGGAACCCTGGTATTTCTTGGAGAAGATGTGATATATTAGGGAGAAATCTGGCATTTCTGGAAGACAATGTGCAATTTGGGGGGAGAAACCGGGAATTTCTGGAAGAAACTTTCCTATTTTAGGGATAAAAGAGGTATTTGTGGGTGAAAAGTTCCTATTTCCAGGGGGAAACCTGGTATTTCTTGGAGAAGATGTGATATATTTGGAAGAAATCTGGCATGTCTGCATGAAAATGTCCTATTTTGGGGTTAAAACAGGTATTTGTGGTTGCAAAGGTCCTATTTCAAGGGGGAAAGCTGGTATTTCTTGGAGAAGATGTGATCTATTTGGGAGAAATGTGGCATGTCTGGAAGAAACTGTCCTATTTTGGGGATAAAAGAGGTATTTGTGGGTGAAAAGGTCCTATTTGAATGGGGAACCCGGTATTTCTTGGAGAAGATGTGATCTATTTGGGAGAAATGTGGCATTTCTGGAAGAAACTGTCCTATTTTGGGGATTGAACAGGTATTTGTGGGTGAAAAGGTCCTATTTGAAGGGGGAACCCTGGTATTTCTTGGAGAAGATGTGATATATTTGGCGGAAATTTGGCATTTCTGGAAGAAACTGTCCTCTTTTGGGGATAAAAGAGGTATATGTGGGTGAAAAGGTCCTATTTGAAGGGGGAACCCTGGTATTTCTTGGAGAAAATGCGATATATTTGGGAGAAATGTGTCATGTCTGGAAGAAACTGTCCTATTTTGTGGATAAAAGAGGTATTTGTGGGTGAAAAGGTCCTATTTCAAGGGGGAAACCTGGTATTTCTTGGAGAAAATGTGATATATTTGGGAGAAATGTGGCATGTCTGGAAGAAAATGTCCTATTTTGGGGATAAAAGAGGTATTTGTGGGTGAAAAGTTCGTATTTGAAGGGGGAAACGTGGTATTTCTTGGAGAAGATGTGATATATTTGGTAGAAATGTGTCATTTCTGGAAGAAACTGTCCTATTTTGGTGATAAAAGAGGTATTTGTGGGTGAAAAGGTCCTATTTCAAGGGGGAAACTTGTTTTTTCTTGGAGAAGATGTGATATATTTGGGAGAAATGTGGCATGTCTGCAAGAAAACTTTTAATTTGGGGTTAAAACAGGTATTTGTGGGTGAAAAGGTCCTATTTGAAGGGGGAACGCGGGTATTTCTTGGAGAAGATGTGATATATTTGGGAGAAATGTGGCATGTCTGGAAGAAACTGTCCTATTTTGGGGATAGAACAGGTATTTGTGGGTGAAAAGGTCCTATTTGAAGGGGGAAACGTGGTATTTCTTGGAGAAGATGTGATATATTTGGGAGAAATGTGGCAATTCTGGAAGAAACTGTCCTATTTTGGGGATAAAAGAGGTATTTGTGGGTGAAAAGGTCCTAATTGAAGGGGGAAACCTGGTATTTCTTGGAGAAGATGTGATATATTTGGGAGAAATGTGGCATGTCTGGAAGAAACTGTCCTCTTTTGGGGATAAAAGAGGTATTTGTGGGTGAAAAGGTCCTATTTCAAGGGGGAACCCTGGTATTTCTTGGAGAAGATGTGATATATTTGGGAGAAATCTGGCATTTCTGGAAGACATTGTGCAATTTGGGGGGAGAAACCGGGAATTTCTGGAAGAAACTTTCCTATTTTAGGGATAAAAGAGGTATTTGTGGGTGAAAAGTTCCTATTTGAAGGGGGAACCCTGGTATTTCTTGGAGAAGATGTGATATATTTGGGAGAAATGTTGCATTTCTGGAAGAAACTGTCCTATTTTGTGGATAAAAGAGGTATTTGTGGGTGAAAAGGTCCTATTTCAAGGGGGAAACCTGGTATTTCTTGGAGAAGATGTGATATATTTGGGAGAAATGTGGCATGTCTGGAAGAAAATGTCCTATTTTGGGGATAAAAGAGGTATTTGTGGGTTAAAAGGTCCTATTTGAAGGGGGAAACCTGGTTTTTCTTGGAGAAGATGTGATATATTTGGAAGAAATGTGTCATTTCTGGAAGAAACTGTCCTATTTTGGTGTTAAAAGAGGTATTTGTGGGTGAAAAGTTCCTATTTCAAGGGGGAAACGTGGTTTTTCTTGGAGAAGATGTGATATATTTGGGAGAAATGTGGCATGTCTGCAAGAAAACTTTTAATTTGGGGTTAAAACAGGTATTTGTGGTTGAAAAGGTCCTATTTGAAGGGGGAACCCTGGTATTTCTTGGAGAAGATGTGATATATTGGGGAGAAATGTGGCATGTCTGGAAGAAACTGTCCTATTTTGGGAACAGAACAGGTATTTGTGGGAGAAAATGTCCTATTTCAAGGGGGAACCCTGGTATTTCTTGGAGAAGATGTGATATATTTGGGAGAAATGTGGCATGTCTGGAAGAAACTGTCCTCTTTTGGGGTTAAAACAGGTATTTGTGTTTGAAAAGCTAACATTTCAAGGGGGAACCCTGGTATTTCTTTAGAAGATGTGATATATTTGGGAGAAATGTGGCATTTCTGGAAGAAACTGTCCAATTTTGTGGATAAAAGAGGTATTTGTGGGTGAAAAGGTCCTATTTGAAGGGGGAAACCTGGTATTTCTTTAGAAGATGTGATGTATTTGGGAGAAATGTGGCATTTCTGGAAGAAACTGTCCTATTTTGGGGATAAAAGAGGTATTTGTGGGTGAAAAGGTCCTATTTCAAGGGGGAACCCGGTATTTCTTGGAGAAGATGTGATATATTTGGGAGAATTGTGGCATTTCTGGAAGAAACTGTCCTATTTTGGGGATAAAAGAGGTATTTGTGGGTGAAAAGGTCCTATTTGAAGGGGGAAACCTGGTATTTCTTGGAGAAGATGTGATATATTTGGGAGAAATGTGTCATGTCTGGAAGAAACTGTCCTATTTTGGGGATAAAAGAGGTATTTGTGGGTGAAAAGTTCCTATTTGAAGGGGGAAAGCTGGTATTTCTTGGAGAAGATGTGATCTATTTGGGAGAAATGTGGCATTTCTGGAAGAAACTGTCCTCTTTTGGGTATAAAAGAGGTATTTGTGGGTGAAAAGGTCCTATTTCAAGGGGGAACCCAGGTATTTCTTGGAGAAGATGTGATATATTTGGGAGAAATCTGGCATTTCTGGAAGACAATGTGCAATTTGGGGGGAGAAACCGGGAATTTCTGGAAGAAACTTTCCTATTTTAGGGATAAAAGAGGTATTTGTGGGTGAAAAGTTCCTATTTCCAGGGGGAAACCTGGTATTTCTTGGAGAAGATGTGATATATTTGGAAGAAATCTGGCATGTCTGGATGAAAATGTTTAATTTGGGGTTAAAACAGGTATTTGTGGTTGCAAAGGTCCTATTTCAAGGGGGAAAGCTGGTATTTCTTGGAGAAGATGTGATATATTTGGGAGAAATGTGGCATGTCTGGAAGAAACTGTCCTATTTTGGGGATAAAAGAGGTATTTGTGGGTGAAAAGGTCCTATTTCAATGGGGAACCCTGGTATTTCTTGGAGAAGATGTGCTATATTTGGGAGAAATGTGGCATGTCTGGAAGAAACTGTCCTCTTTTGGGGATCAAACAGGTATTTGTGGGTGAAAAGGTCCTATTCGAACGGGGAAACATGGTATTTCTTGGAGAAGATGTGATATATTTGGGAGAAATGTGGCATTTCTGGAAGAAACTGTCCTATTTTGGGGATTGAACATGTATTTGTGGGTGAAAAGGTCCTTTTTGAAGCGGGAAACCAGGTATTTCTTGGAGAAGATGTGATATATTTGGAAGAAATGTGGCATGTCTGGAAGAAACAGTCCTATTTTGGGGATAAAAGAGGTATTTGTGTTTGAAAATGTCGTATTTGAAGGGGGAACGCGGGTATTTCTTGGAGAAGATGTGATATATTTGGGAGAAATGTGGCATTTCTGGAACAAACTGTCCTATTTTGGGGATAAAAGAGGTATTTGGGGGTGAAAAGGTCCTATTTGAAGGGGGAAACCTGGTTTTTCTTGGAGAAGATGTGATATATTTGGGAGAAATGTGTCATTTCTGGAAGAAACTGTCCTATTTTGGTGATAAAAGAGGTATTTGTGGGTGAAAAGTTCCTATTTCAAGGGGGATACGTGGTTTTTCCTGGAGAAGATGTGATATATTTGGGAGAAATGTGCCATGTCTGCAAGAAAACTTTTATTTTGGGGTTAAAACAGGTATTTGTGGTTGAAAAGGTCCTATTTGAAGGGGGAACCCTGGTATTTCTTGGAGAAGATGTGATATATTGGGGAGAAATGTGGCATGTCTGGAAGAAACTGTCCTATTTTGGGAACAGAACAGGTATTTGTGGGTGAAAAGGTCCTATTTCAAGGGGGAACCCTGGTATTTCTTGGAGAAGATGTGATATATTTGGGAGAAATGTGGCATTTCTGGAAGAAACTGTCCAATTTTGTGGATAAAAGAGGTATTTGTGGGTGAAAAGGTCCTATTTGAAGGGGGAAACCTGGTATTTCTTTAGAAGATGTGATGTATTTGGGAGAAATGTGGCATTTCTGGAAGAAACTGTCCTATTTTGGGGATAAAAGAGGTATTTGTGGGTGAAAAGGTCCTATTTGAAGGGGGAACCCGGTATTTCTTGGAGAAGATGTGATATATTTGGGAGAATTGTGGCATTTCTGGAAGAAACTGTCCTATTTTGGGGATAAAAGAGGTATTTGTGGGTGAAAAGGTCCTATTTGAAGGGGGAAACCTGGTATTTCTTGGAGAAGATGTGATATATTTGGGAGAAATGTGGCAATTCTGGAAGAAACTGTCCTATTTTGGGGATAAAAGAGGTATTTGTGGGTGAAAAGGTCCTAATTGAAGGGGGAACCCTGGTATTTCTTGGAGAAGATGTGATATATTTGGGAGAAATGTGGCATTTCTGGAAGAAACTGCCCTATTTTGGGGATAAAAGAGGTATTTGTGGGTGAAAAGGTCCTATTTCAAGGGGGAACCCTGGTATTTCTTGGAGAAGATGTGATATATTTGGGAGAAATCTGGCATTTCTGGAAGACAATGTGCAATTTGGGGGGAGAAACCGGGAATTTCTGGAAGAAACTTTCCTATTTTAGGGATAAAAGAGGTATTTGTGGGTGAAAAGTTCCTATTTCCAGGGGGAAACCTGGTATTTCTTGGAGAAGATGTGATATATTTGGAAGAAATCTGGCATGTCTGGATGAAAATGTTTAATTTGGGGTTAAAACATGTATTTGTGGTTGCAAAGGTCCTATTTCAAGGGGGAAAGCTGGTATTTCTTGGAGAAGATGTGATATATTTGGGAGAAATGTGGCATGTCTGGAAGAAACTGTCCTATTTTGGGGATAAAAGAGGTATTTGTGGGTGAAAAGGTCCTATTTCAATGGGGAACCCGGTATTTCTTGGAGAAGATGTGATCTATTTGGGAGAAATGTGGCATTTCTGGAAGAAACTGTCCTGTTTTGGGGATCAAACAGGTATTTGTGGGTGAAAAGGTCCTATTCGAACGGGGAAACATGGTATTTCTTGGAGAAGATGTGATATATTTGGGAGAAATGTGGCATTTCTGGAAGAAACTGTCCTATTTTGGGGATTGAACATGTATTTGTGGGTGAAAAGGTCCTATTTCCAGGGGGAAAGCTGGTATTTCTTGGAGAAGATGTGATATATTTGGAGGAAATCTGGCATGTCTGGAAGAAACAGTCCTATTTTGGGGATAGAACAGGTATTTGTGTTTGAAAAGGTCGTATTTGAAGGGGGAACCCGGTATTTCTTGGAGAAGATGTGATATATTTGGGAGAAATGTGTCATGTCTGGAAGAAACTGTCCTTTTTTGGGGATAAAAGAGGTATTTGTGGGTGAAAAGGTCCTATTTCAACGGGGAACCCGGTATTTCTTGGAGAAGATGTGATATATTTGGGAGAATTGTGGCCTTTCTGGAAGAAACTGTCCTCTTTTGGGGATAAAAGAGGTATTTGTGGGTGAAAAGGTCCTATTTGAAGGGGGAAACCTGGAATTTCTTGGAGAAGATGTGATATATTTGGGAGAAATGTGGCAATTCTGGAAGAAACTGTCCTATTTTGGGGATAAAAGAGGTATTTGTGGGTGAAAAGGTCCTAATTGAAGGGGGAACCCTGGTATTTCTTGGAGAAGATGTGATATATTTGGGAGAAATCTGGCATTTCTGGAATACAATATGCAATTTGGGGGGAGAAACCGGGAATTTCTGGAAGAAACTTTCCTGTTTTAGGGATAAAAGAGGTATTTGTGGGTGAAAAGTTCCTATTTCCAGGGGGAAACCTGGTATTTCTTGGAGAAGATGTGATATATTTGGAAGAAATCTGGCATTTCTGGATGAAAATGTCCTATTTTGGGGTTAAAACAGGTATTTGTGGTTGCAAAGGTCCTATTTCAAGGGGGAAAGCTGGTTTTTCTTGGAGAAGATGTGATCTATTTGGGAGAAATGTGGCATGTCTGGAAGAAACTGTCCTCTTTTGGGGATAAAAGAGGTATTTGTGGGTGAAAAGGTCCTATTTCAATGGGGAACCCGGTATTTCTTGGAGAAGATGTGATCTATTTGGGAGAAATGTGGCATTTCTGGAAGAAACTGTCCTGTTTTGGGGATCAAACAGGTATTTGTGGGTGAAAAGGTCCTATTCGAACGGGGAAACATGGTATTTCTTGGAGAAGATGTGATATATTTGGGAGAAATGTGGCATTTCTGGAAGAAACTGTCCTCTTTTGGGGATTGAACATGTATTTGTGGGTGAAAAGGTCCTTTTTGAAGGGGGAAACCAGGTATTTCTTGGAGAAGATGTGATATATTTGGAAGAAATCTGGCATGTCTGGAAGAAACAGTCCTATTTTGGGGATAGAACAGGTATTTGTGTTTGAAAAGGTCGTATTTGAAGGGGGAACCCGGTATTTCTTGGAGAAGATGTGATATATTTGGGAGAAATGTGTCATGTCTGGAAGAAACTGTCCTATTTTGGGGATAAAAGAGGTATTTGTGGGTGAAAAGGTCCTATTTCCAGGGGGAACCTGGTATTTCTTGGAGAAGATGTGTTATATTTGGGAGAAATGTGGCATGTCTGGAAGAAACTGTCCTCTTTGGGGATAAAAGAGGTATTTGTGGGTGAAAAGGTCCTATTTGACGGGGGAACCCGGTATTTCTTGGAGAAGATGTGATATATCTGGGAGAAATGTGGCATGTCTGGAAGAAACTGTCCTCTTTGGGGATAAAAGAGGTATTTGTGGGTGAAAAGGTCCTATTTGACGGGGGAACCCGGTATTTCTTGGAGAAGATGTGATATATCTGGGAGAAATGTGGCATGTCTGGAAGAAACTGTTCAATTTTGGGGATAGAACAGGTATTTGTGGGTGAAAAGGTCCTATTTCAAGGGGGAACCTTGGTATTTCTTGGAGAAGATGTGTTTTATTTGGGAGAAATGTGGCATTTCTGGAAGAAACTGTCCTCTTTTGGGGATAAAAGAGGTATTTGTGGGTGAAAAGGTCCTATTTCAAGGGGGAACCTTGGTATTTCTTGGAGAAGATGTGATATATTTGGGAGAAATGTGGCATTTCTGGAAGAAACTGTCCTATTTTGGGGGGAGATGGCTGGTATTTGTTGGAGAAAATGCCCTCTTTCAGGAGGAATCCTGGTATTTCTTGGAGAAGATGTGATATATTTGGGAGAAATGTGGCATGTCTGGAAGAAAATGTTTAATTTGGGGTTAAAACAGGTATTTGTGGGTGAAAAGGTCGTATTTGAAGGGGGAAACCTGGTATTTCTTGGGGAAGATGTGATATATTTGGGAGAATTGTGGCATTTCTGGAAGAAACTGTCCTATTTTGGGGATAAAAGAGGTATTTGTTGGTGAAAAGGTCCTATTTGAAGGGGGAAACCTGGTATTTCTTGGAGAAGATGTGATATATTTGGGAGAAATGTGGCAATTCTGGAAGAAACTGTCCTCTTTTGGGGATAAAAGAGGTATTTGTGGGTGAAAAGGTCCTAATTGAAGGGGGAACCCAGGTATTTCTTGGAGAAGATGTGATATATTTGGGAGAAATGTGGCATTTCTGGAAGAAACTGTCCTCTTTTGGGGATAAAAGAGGTATTTGTGGGTGAAAAGGTCCTATTTCAAGGGGGAACCCTGGTATTTCTTGGAGAAGATGTGATATATTTGGGAGAAATCTGGCATTTCTGGAAGACAATGTGCAATTTGGGGGGAGAAACCGGGAATTTCTGGAAGAAACTTTCCTATTTTAGGGATAAAAGAGGTATTTGTGGGTGAAATGGTCCGATTTCCAGGGGGAAACCTGGTATTTCTTGGAGAAGATGTGATATATTTGGGAGAAATGTGGCATTTCTGGATGAAAATGTTTAATTTGGGGTTAAAACAGGTATTTGTGGTTGCAAAGGTCCTATTTCAAGGGGGAAAGCTGGTATTTCTTGGAGAAGATGTGATATATTTGGGAGAAATGTGGCATGTCTGGAAGAAACTGTCCTATTTTGGGGATAAAAGAGGTATTTGTGGGTGAAAAGGTCCTATTTGAAGGGGAAACCCGGTATTTCTTGGAGAAGATGTGATCTATTTGGGAGAAATGTGGCATTTCTGGAAGAAACTGTCCTGTTTTGGGGATCAAACAGGTATTTGTGGGTGAAAAGGTCCTATTCGAACGGGGAAACATGGTATTTCTTGGAGAAGATGTGATATATTTGGGAGAAATGTGGCATTTCTGGAAGAAACTGTCCTATTTTGGGGATTGAACATGTATTTGTGGGTGAAAAGGTCCTTTTTGAAGCGGGAAACCAGGTATTTCTTGGAGAAGATGCGATATATTTGGAAGAAATCTGGCATGTCTGGAAGAAACAGTCCTATTTTGGGGATAGAACAGGTATTTGTGTTTGAAAAGGTCGTATTTGAAGGGGGAACCCGGTATTTCTTGGAGAAGATGTGATATATTTGGGAGAAATGTGTCATGTCTGGAAGAAACTGTCCTATTTTGGGGATAAAAGAGGTATTTGTGGGTGAAAAGGTCCTATTTCAATGGGGAACCTGGTATTTCTTGGAGAAGATGTGATCTATTTGGGAGAAATGTGGCATGTCTGGAAGAAACTGTCCTATTTTGGGGATAAAAGAGGTATTTGTGGGTGAAAAGGTCCTATTTGAAGGGGGAAACCTGGTATTTCTTGGAGAAGATGTGATATATTTGGGAGAAATGTGGCATGTCTGGAAGAAACTGTCCTCTTTTGGGGATAAAAGAGGTATTTGTGGGTGAAAAGGTCCTATTTGACGGGGGAAAGCTGGTATTTCTTGGAGAAGATGTGATATATTTGGGAGAAATGTGGCATGTCTGGAAGAAACTGTTCAATTTTGGGGTTAGAACAGGTATTTGTGGGTGAAAAGGTCCTATTTCAAGGGGGAAACCTGGTATTTCTTGGAGAAGATGTGATCTATTTGGGAGAAATGTGGCATTTCTGGAAGAAACTGTCCTCTTTTGGGGATAAAAGAGGTATTTGTGGGTGAAAAGGTCCTATTTCAAGGGGGAAAGCTGGTATTTCTTGGAGAAGATGTGATATATTAGGGAGAAATGTGGCATTTCTGGAAGAAACTGTCCAATTTTGGGGGGAGAAGGCTGGTATTTGTGGGTGAAAAGGTCCTATTTGAAGGGGGAACGCGGGTATTTCTTGGAGAAGATGTGATATATTTGGGAGAAATGTGGCATGTCTGGAAGAAAATGTTTAATTTGGGGTTACAACAGGTATTTGTGGGTGAAAATGTCCTATTTGAAGGGGGAAACCTGGTATTTCTTGGAGAAGATGTGATATATTTGGGAGAAATCTGGCATTTCTGGAAGACAATGTGCAATTTGGGGGGAGAAACCGGGAATTTCTGGAAGAAACTTTCCTATTTTAGGGATAAAAGAGGTATTTGTGGGTGAAAAGGCCCTATTTCCAGGGGGAAACCTGGTATTTCTTGGAGAAGATGTGATATATTTGGGAGAATTGTGGCATTTCTGGATGAAAATGTTTAATTTGGGGTTAAAACAGGTATTTGTGGTTGCAAAGGTCCTATTTCAAGGGGGAAAGCTGGTATTTCTTGGAGAAGATGTGATCTATTTGGGAGAAATGTGGCATGTCTGGAAGAAACTGTCCTATTTTGGGGATAAAAGAGGTATTTGTGGGTGAAAAGCTCCTATTTCAAGGAGGAACCCGGTATTTCTTGGAGAAGATGTGATGTATTTGGGAGAAATGTGGCATTTCTGGAAGAAACTGTCCTGTTTTGGGGATCAAACAGGTATTTGTGGGTGAAAAGGTCCTATTCGAACGGGGAAACATGGTATTTCTTGGAGAAGATGTGATATATTTGGGAGAAATGTGTCATGTCTGGAAGAAACTGTCCTATTTTGGGGATTGAACATGTATTTGTGGGTGAAAAGGTCCTTTTTGAAGCGGGAAACCAGGTATTTCTTGGAGAAGATGTGATATATTTGGAAGAAATCTGGCATGTCTGGAAGAAACAGTCCTATTTTGGGGATAGAACAGGTATTTGTGTATGAAAAGGTCGTATTTGAAGGGGGAACCCGGTATTTCTTGGAGAAGATGTGATATATTTGGGAGAAATGTGGCATGTCTGGAAGAAACTGTCCTATTTTGGGAATAAAAGAGGTATTTGTGGGTGAAAAGGTCCTATTTGAAGGGGGAACCCGGTATTTCTTGGAGAAGATGTGATATATTTGGGAGAATTGTGGCATTTCTGGAAGAAACTGTCCTATTTTGGGGATAAAAGAGGTATTTGTTGGTGAAAAGGTCCTATTTGAAGGGGGAAACCTGGTATTTCTTGGAGAAGATGTGATATATTTGGGAGAAATGCGGCAATTCTGGAAGAAACTGTCCTATTTTGGGGATAAAAGAGGTATTTGTGGGTGAAAAGGTCCTAATTGAAGGGGGAACCCTGGTATTTCTTGGAGAAGATGTGATATATTTGGGAGAAATGTGGCATTTCTGGAAGAAACTGTCCTCTTTTGGGGATAAAAGAGGTATTTGTGGGTGAAAAGGTCCTATTTGAAGGGGGAAAGCTGGTATTTCTTGGAGAAGATGTGATATATTTGGGAGAAATCTGGCATTTCTGGAAGACAATGTGCAATTTGGGGGGAGAAACCGGGAATTTCTGGAAGAAACTTTCCTATTTTAGGGATAAAAGAGGTATTTGTGGGTGAAAAGGTCCTATTTCCAGGGGGAAACCTGGTATTTCTTGGAGAAGATGTGATATATTTGGGAGAAATGTGGCATTTCTGGATGAAAATGTTTAATTTGGGGTTAAAACAGGTATTTGTGGTTGCAAAGGTCCTATTTCAAGGGGGAAAGCTGGTATTTCTTGGAGAAGATGTGATCTATTTGGGAGAAATGTGGCATGTCTGGAAGAAACTGTCCTATTTTGGGGATAAAAGAGGTATTTGTGGGTGAAAAGGTCCTATTTCAAGGGGGAACCCGGTATTTCTTGGAGAAGATGTGATATATTTGGGAGAAATGTGGCATTTCTGGAAGAAACTGTCCTGTTTTGGGGATCAAACAGGTATTTGTGGGTGAAAAGGTCCTATTCGAACGGGGAAACATGGTATTTCTTGGAGAAGATGTGATATATTTGGGAGAAATGTGGCATTTCTGGAAGAAACTGTCCTATTTTGGGGATTGAACATGTATTTGTGGGTGAAAAGGTCCTTTTTGAAGCGGGAAACCAGGTATTTCTTGGAGAAGATGCGATATATTTGGAAGAAATCTGGCATGTCTGGAAGAAACAGTCCTATTTTGGGGATAGAACAGGTATTTGTGTTTGAAAACGTCGTATTTGAAGGGGGAACCCGGTATTTCTTGGAGAAGATGTGATATATTTGGGAGAAATGTGTCATGTCTGGAAGAAACTGTCCAATTTTGGGGATAAAAGAGGTATTTGTGGGTGAAAAGGTCCTATTTCAATGGGGAACCTGGTATTTCTTGGTGAAGATGTGATATATTTGGAGGAAATTTGGCATTTCTGGAAGAAACTGTCCTATTTTGGGGATTGAACATGTATTTGTGGGTGAAAAGGTCCTTTTTGAAGCGGGAAACCAGGTATTTCTTGGAGAAGATGCGATATATTTGGAAGAAATCTGGCATGTCTGGAAGAAACAGTCCTATTTTGGGGATAGAACAGGTATTTGTGTTTGAAAAGGTCGTATTTGAAGGGGGAACCCGGTATTTCTTGGAGAAGATGTGATATATTTGGGAGAAATGTGTCATGTCTGGAAGAAACTGTCCTATTTTGGGGATAAAAGAGGTATTTGTGGGTGAAAAGGTCCTATTTCAATGGGGAACCTGGTATTTCTTGGAGAAGTTGTGATATATTTGGGAGAAATGTGGCATGTCTGGAAGAAACTGTCCTATTTTGGGGATAAAAGAGGTATTTGTGGGTGAAAAGTTCCTATTCGAACGGGGAAACCTGGTATTTCTTGGAGAAGATGTGATATATTTGGGAGAAATGTGGCATGTCTGGAAGAAACTGTCCTCTTTTGGGGATAAAAGAGGTATTTGTGGGTGAAAAGGTCCTATTTGACGGGGGAAACCTGGTATTTCTTGGAGAAGATGTGATATATTTGGGAGAAATGTGGCATTTCTGGAAGAAACTGTCCTATTTTGGGGTTAGAACAGGTATTTGTGGGTGAAAAGGTCCTATTTCAAGGGGGAACCTTGGTATTTCTTGGAGAAGATGTGATATATTTGGGAGAAATGTGGCATGTCTGGAAGAAACTGTCCTCTTTTGGGGATAAAAGAGGTATTTGTGGGTGAAAAGGTCCTATTTGAAGGGGGAAAGCTGGTATTTCTTGGAGAAGATGTGATATATTTGGGAGAAATGTGGCATTACTGGAAGAAACTGTCCTATTTTGGGGGGAGAAGGCTGGTATTTGTTGGAGAAAATGCCCTCTTTCAGGAGGAATCCTGGTATTTCTTGGAGAAGATGTGATATATTTGGGAGAAATGTGGCATGTCTGGAAGAAAATGTTTAATTTGGGGTTACAACAGGTATTTGTGGGTGAAAATGTCCTATTTGAAGGGGGAAACCTGGTATTTCTTGGAGAAGATGTGATATATTTGGGAGAAATCTGGCATTTCTGGAAGACAATGTGCAATTTGGGGGAGAAACCGGGAATTTCTGGAAGAAACTTTCCTATTTTAGGGATAAAAGAGGTATTTGTGGTTGAAAAGGTCCTATTTGAAGGGGGAACCCTGGTATTTCTTGGAGAAGATGTGATCTATTTGGTAGAAATGTGGCATTTCTGGAAGAAACTGTCCTATTTTGGGAACAGAACAGGTATTTGTGGGTGAAAAGGTACTATTTGAAGGGGGAAACCTGGTATTTCTTGGAGAAGATGTGATATATTTGGGAGAAATCTGGCATGTCTGGAAGAAAATGTTTAATTTGGGGTTAAAACAGGTATTTGTGTTTGAAAAGCTCCCATTTCAAGGGGGAACCCTGGTATTTCTTTAGAAGATGTGATATATTTGGGAGAAATGTGGCATGTCTGGAAGAAACTGTCCAATTTTGGGGATAAAAGAGGTATTTGTGGGTGAAAAGTTCCTATTTGAAGGGGGAAACCTGGTATTTCTTGGAGAAGATGTGATATATTTGGGAGAAATGTGTCATGTCTGGAAGAAACTGTCCTATTTTGGGGATGAAATAGGTATTTGTGGGTGAAAAGGTCCTATTTCCAGGGGGAAAGCTGGTATTTCTTGGAGAAGATGTGATATATTTGGGAGAAATGTGGCATGTCTGGAAGAAACTGTCGTATTTTGGGGATAAAAGAGGTATTTGTGGGTGAAAAGGTCCTATTTCAAGGGGGAACCCGGTATTTCTTGGAGAAGATGTGATCTATTTGGGAGAAATGTGGCATTTCTGAAAGAAACTGTCCTCTTTTGGGGATCAAACAGGTATTTGTGGGTGAAAAGGTCCTATTCGAACGGGGAAACATGGTATTTCTTGGAGAAGATGTGATATATTTGGGAGAAATGTGGCATTTCTGGAAGAAACTGTCCTATTTTGGGGATTGAACATGTATTTGTGGGTGAAAAGGTCCTTTTTGAAGCGGGAAACCAGGTATTTCTTGGAGAAGATGTGATATATTTGGAAGAAATCTGGCATGTCTGGAAGAAACAGTCCTATTTTGGGGATAGAACAGGTATTTGTGTTTGAAAATGTCGTATTTGAAGGGGGAACCCGGTATTTCTTGGAGAAGATGTGATATATTTGGGAGAAATGTGTCATGTCTGGAAGAAACTGTCCTATTTTCGGGATAAAAGAGGTATTTGTGGGTGAAAAGGTCCTATTTCCAGGGGGAACCCGGGTATTTCTTGGAGAAGATGTGATATATTTGGGAGAAATGTGACATTTCTGGAAGAAACTGTCCAATTTTGGGGATAAAAGAGGTATTTGTGGGTGAAAAGGTCCTATTTGAAGGGGGAAACCTGGTATTTCTTGGAGAAGATGTGATCTATTTGGGAGAAATGTGGCATTTCTGAAAGAAACTGTCCTCTTTTGGGGATAAAAGAGGTATTTGTGGGTGAAAAGGTCGTATTTGAAGGGGGAACCCGGTATTTCTTGGAGAAGATGTGATATATTTGGGAGAAATGTGGCATGTCTGGAAGAAACAGTCCAATTTTGGGGATAGAACAGGTATTTGTGGGTGAAAAGGTCCTATTTCAAGGGGGAACCTTGGTATTTCTTGGAGAAGATGTGATCTATTTGGGAGAAATGTGGCATTTCTGGAAGAAACTGTCCTCTTTTGGGGATAAAAGAGGTATTTGTGGGTGAAAAGGTCCTATTTCCAGGGGGAAACCTGGTATTTCTTGGAGAAGATGTGATATATTTGGGAGAAATGTGGCATTTCTGGAAGAAACTGTCCTATTTTGGGGGGAGAAGGCTGGTATTTGTGGGTGAAAATGTCCTCTTTGAGGAGGAATCCTGGTATTTCTTGGAGAAGATGTGATATATTTGGGAGAAATCTGGCATGTCTGGAAGAAAATGTATAATTTGGGGTTAAAACAGGTATTTGTGTTTGAAAAGCTCCCATTTCAAGGGGGAACCCTGGTATTTCTTTAGAAGATGTGATATGTTTGGGAGAAATGTGGCATGTCTGGAAGAAACTGTCCTATTTTGGGGATTGAACATGTATTTGTGGGTGAAAAGGTCCTATTTGAAGGGGGAAAGCTGGTATTTCTTGGAGAAGATGTGATATATTTGGGAGAAATGTGGCATGTCTGGAAGAAACTGTCCTATTTTGGGAACAGAACAGGTATTTGTGGGTGAAAAGGTCCTATTTGAAGGGGGAACCCAGGTATTTCTTGGAGAAGATGTGATATATTTGGGAGAAATCTGGCATGTCTGGAAGAAAATGTTTAATTTGGGGTTAAAACAGGTATTTGTGTTTGAAAAGCTCCCATTTCAAGGGGGAACCCTGGTATTTCTTTAGAAGATGTGATATATTCGGGAGAAATGTGTCATTTCTGGAAGAAACTGTCCAATTTTGGGGATAAAAGAGGTATTTGTGGGTGAAAAGGTCCTATTTGAAGGGGGAAACCTGGTATTTCTTGGAGAAGATGTGATCTATTTGGGAGAAATGTGTCATTTCTGGAAGAAACTGTCCTATTTTGGGGATAAAAGAGGTATTTGTGGGTGAAAAGTTCCTATTTGAAGGGGGAACCCTGGTATTTCTTGGAGAAGATGTGATATATTTGGGAGAAATGTGACATGTCTGGAAGAAACTGTCCTATTTTGGGGATAAAAGAGGTATTTGTGGGTGAAAAGGTCCTATTTCCAGGGGGAAAGCTGGTATTTCTTGGAGAAGATGTGATCTATTTGGGAGAAATGTGGCATTTCTGGAAGAAACTGTCCTCTTTTGGGGATAAAAGAGGTATTTGTGGGTGAAAAGTTCCTATTTGAAGGGGGAACGCGGGTATTTCTTGGAGAAGATGTGCTATATTTGGGAGAAATGTGGCATTTCTGGAAGAAACTGTCCTCTTTTGGGGATAGAACAGGTATTTGTGGGTGAAAAGGTCCTATTTGAAGGGGGAAACGTGGTATTTCTTGGAGAAGATGTGATCTATTTGGGAGAAATGTGGCATTTCTGGAAGAAACTGTCCTCTTTTGGGGATAAAAGAGGTATTTGTGGGTGAAAAGGTCCTATTTGAAGGGGGAACCCAGGTATTTCTTGGAGAAGATGTGATCTATTTGGGAGAAATGTGGCATTTCTGGAAGAAACTGTCCTTTTTTGGGGATAGAACAGGTATTTGTGGGTGAAAAGGTCCTATTTCAAGGGGGAACCCAGGTATTTCTTGGAGAAGATGTGATATATTTGGGAGAAATGTGGCATTTCTGGAAGAAACTGTCCTATTTTGGGGATAAAAGAGGTATTTGTGGGTGAAAAGGTCGTATTTGAAGGGGGAAACCTGGTATTTCTTGGAGAAGATGTAATCTATTTGGGAGAAATGTGGCATTTCTGGCAGAAACTGTCCTCTTTTGGGGATAAAAGAGGTATTTGTGGGTGAAAAAGTCCTATTTGAAGGGGGAACCCGGGTATTTCTTGGAGAAGATGTGATATATTTGGGAGAAATCTGGCATGTCTGGAAGAAAATGTTTAATTTGGGGTTAAAACAGGAATTTGTGTTTGAAAAGCTCCCATTTCAAGGGGGAACCCTGGTATTTCTTTAGAAGATGTGATATATTTGGGAGAAATGTGGCATTTCTGGAAGAAACTGTCCTATTTTGGGGATAAAAGAGGTATTTGTGGGTGAAAAGGTCCTATTTGAAGGGGGAAACGTGGTATTTCTTGGAGAAGATGTGATCTATTTGGGAGAAATGTGGCATTTCTGGAAGTAACTGTCCTATTTTGGGGATAAAAGAGGTATTTGTGGGTGAAAAGTTCCTATTTGAAGGGGGAAAGCTGGTATTTCTTGGAGAAGATGTGATATATTTGGGAGAAATGTGTCATGTCAGGAAGAAACTGTCCTATTTTGGGGATAAAATAGGTATTTGTGGGTGAAAAGGTCCTATTTGAAGGGGGAAACCTGGTATTTCTTGGAGAAGATGTGTTATATTTGGGAGAAATGTGGCATGTCTGGAAGAAACTGTCCTATTTTGGGGATAAAAGAGGTATTTGTGGGTGAAAAGGTCCTATTTCAAGGGGGAACCCGGAATTTCTTGGAGAAGATGTGATCTATTTGGGAGAAATGTGGCATTTCTGAAAGAAACTGTCCCCTTTTGGGGATCAAACAGGTATTTGTGGGTGAAAAGGTCCTATTTGAAGGGGGAAAGCTGGTATTTCTTGGAGAAGATGTGATATATTTGGGAGAAATGTGGCATTTCTGGAAGAAACTGTCCTATTTTGGGGATTGAACATGTATTTGTGGGTGAAAAGGTCCTTTTTGAAGCGGGAAACCAGGTATTTCTTGGAGAAGATGTGATATATTTGGAAGAAATCTGGCATGTCTGGAAGAAACAGTCCTATTTTGGGGATAGAACAGGTATTTGTGTTTTTAAAGGTCGTATTTGATGGGGGAACCCGGTATTTCTTGGAGAAGATGTGATATATTTGGGAGAAATGTGGCATTTCTGGAAGAAACTGTCCTATTTTGGGGGGAGAAGGCTGGTATTTGTGGGTGAAAATGTCCTCTTTGAGGAGGAATCCTGGTATTTCTTGGAGAAGATGTGATATATTTGGGAGAAATGTGGCATGTCTGGAAGAAACTGTCCAATTTTGGGGATAAAAGAGGTCTTTGTGGGTGAAAAGGTCCTATTTGAAGGGGGAACCCTGGTATTTCTTGGAGAAGATGTGATATATTTGGGAGAAATGTGGCATTTCTGGAAGAAAATGTCCTATTTTGGGGATTGAACATGTATTTGTGGGTGAAAAGGTCCTATTTGAAGGGGGAAACCAGGTATTTCTTGGAGAAGATGTGATATATTTGGGAGAAATGTGGCATGTCTGGAAGAAACTGTCCTATTTTGGGAACAGAACAGGTCTTTGTGGGTGAAAAGGTCCTATTTGAAGGGGGAAAGCTGGTATTTCTTGGAGAAGATGTGATCTATTTGGGCGAAATGTGTCATTTCTGGAAGTAACTGTCCTATTTTGGGGATAAAAGAGGTATTTGTGGGTGAAAAGTTCCTATTTGAAGGGGGAAACCTGGTATTTCTTGGAGAAGATGTGATATATTTGGGAGAAATGTGTCATGTCAGGAAGAAACAGTCCTATTTTGGGGATAGAACAGGTATTTGTGTTTGAAAAGGTCGTATTTGATGGGGGAACCCGGTATTTCTTGGAGAAGATGTGATATATTTGGGAGAAATGTGTCATGTCTGGAAGAAACTGTCCTATTTTCGGGATAAAAGAGGTATTTGTGGGTGAAAAGGTCCTATTTCCAGGGGGAACCCGGGTATTTCTTGGAGAAGATGTGATATATTTGGGAGAAATGTGGCATTTCTGGAAGAAACTGTCCTATTTTGGGGATAAAAGAGGTATTTGTGGGTGAAAAGGTCCTATTTGAAGGGGGAACGCGGGTATTTCTTGGAGAAGATGTGATATATTTGGGAGAAATGTGGCATTTCTGGAAGAAACTGTCCTCTTTTGGGGATAAAAGAGGTATTTGTGGGTGAAAAGGTCGTATTTGAAGGGGGAACCTGGTATTTCTTGGAGAAGATGTGATATATTTGGGAGAAATGTGGCATGTCTGGAAGAAACTGTCCAATTTTGGGGATAGAACAGGTATTTGTGGGTGAAAAGGTCCTATTTGAAGGGGGAACCTTGGTATTTCTTGGAGAAGATGTGATCTATTTGGGAGAAATGTGGCATTTCTGGCAGAAACTGTCCTCTTTTGGGGATAAAAGAGGTATTTGTGGGTGAAAAGGTCGTATTTGAAGGGGGAACCCGGTATTTCTTGGAGAAGATGTGATATATTTGGGAGAAATGTGGCATGTCTGGAAGAAACTGTCAAATTTTGGGGATAGAACAGGTATTTGTGGGTGAAAAGGTCCTATTTGAAGGGGGAACCTTGGTATTTCTTGGAGAAGATGTGATCTATTTGGGAGAAATGTGGCATTTCTGGCAGAAACTGTCCTCTTTTGGGGATAAAAGAGGTATTTGTGGGTGAAAAGGTCCTATTTGAAGGGGGAACCCTGGTATTTCTTGGAGAAGATGTGATATATTTGGGAGAAATGTGGCAATTCTGGAAGAAACTGTCCTATTTTGGGGGGAGAAGGCTGGTATTTGTGGGTGAAAATGTCCTCTTTGAGGAGGAATCCTGGTATTTCTTGGAGAAGATGTGATATATTTGGGAGAAATGTGGCATGTCTGGAAGAAACTGTCCAATTTTGGGGATAAAAGAGGTCTTTGTGGGTGAAAAGGTCCTATTTGAAGGGGGAACCCTGGTATTTCTTGGAGAAGATGTGATATATTTGGGAGAAATGTGGCATTTCTGGAAGAAACTGTCCTATTTTGGGGATTGAACATGTATTTGTGGGTGAAAAGGTCCTATTTGAAGGGGGAAACCAGGTATTTCTTTAGAAGATGTGATATATTTGGGAGAAATGTGGCATGTCTGGAAGAAACTGTCCTATTTTGGGAACAGAACAGGTATTTGTGGGTGAAAAGGTCCTATTTGAAGGGGGAACCCGGGTATTTCTTGGAGAAGATGTGATATATTTGGGAGAAATCTGGCGTGTCTGGAAGAAAATGTATAATTTGGGGTTAAAACAGGTATTTGTGTATGAAAAGCTCCCATTTCAAGGGGGAACCCTGGTATTTCTTTAGAAGATGTGATATATTTGGGAGAAATGTGGCATTTCTGGAAGAAACTGTCCTATTTTGGGGATAAAAGAGGTATTTGTGGGTGAAAAGGTCCTATTTGAAGGGGGAAAGCTGGTATTTCTTGGAGAAGATGTGATCTATTTGGGCGAAATGTGTCATTTCTGGAAGTAACTGTCCTATTTTGGGGATAAAAGAGGTATTTGTGGGTGAAAAGTTCCTATTTGAAGGGGGAAACCTGGTATTTCTTGGAGAAGATGTGATATATTTGGGAGAAATGTGTCATGTCAGGAAGAAACAGTCCTATTTTGGGGATAAACGAGGTATTTGTGGGTGAAAAGGTCCTATTTCAAGGGGGAAAGCTGGTATTTCTTGGAGAAGATGTGATATATTTGGGAGAAATGTGGCATTTCTGTAAGAAACTGTCCTCTTTTGGGGATAAAAGAGGTATTTGTGGGTGAAAAGGTCCTATTTGAAGGGGGAACGCGGGTATTTCTTGGAGAAGATGTGATCTATTTGGGAGAAATGTGGCATTTCTGGAAGAAACTGTCCTCTTTTGGGGATAAAAGAGGTATTTGTGGGTGAAAAGGTCGTATTTGAAGGGGGAACCCGGTATTTCTTGGAGAAGATGTGATATATTTGGAAGAAATGTGGCATGTCTGGAAGAAACTGTCCAATTTTGGGGATAGAACAGGTATTTGTGGGTGAAAAGGTCCTATTTCAAGGGGGAACCTTGGTATTTCTTGGAGAAGATGTGATATATTTGGGAGAAATCTGGCATTTCTGGAAGAAACTGTCCTCTTTTGGGGATAAAAGAGGTATTTGTGGGTGAAAAGGTCCTATTTCCAGGGGGAAACCTGGTATTTCTTGGAGAAGATGTGATATATTTGGGAGAAATGTGGCATGTCTGGAAGAAACTGTCCTATTTTGGGAACAGAACAGGTATTTGTGGGTGAAAAGGTCCTATTTGAAGGGGGAACCCGGGTATTTCTTGGAGAAGATGTGATATATTTGGGAGAAATCTGGCATGTCTGGAAGAAAATGTTTAATTTGGGGTTAAAACAGGTATTTGTGTTTGAAAAGCTCCCATTTCAAGGGGGAACCCTGGTATTTCTTTAGAAGATGTGATATATTTGGGAGAAATGTGTCATTTCTGGAAGAAACTGTCCAATTTTGGGGATAAAAGAGGTATTTGTGGGTGAAAAGGTCCTATTCGAAGGGGGAAAGCTGGTATTTCTTGGAGAAGATGTGATCTATTTGGGAGAAATGTGTCATTTCTGGAAGAAACTGTCCTATTTTGGGGATAAAAGAGGTATTTGTGGGTGAAAAGTTCCTATTTGAAGGGGGAACCCTGGTTTTTCTTGGAGAAGATGTGATATATTTGGGAGAAATGTGACATGTCTGGAAGAAACTGTCCTATTTTGGGGATAAAAGAGGTATTTGTGGGTGAAAAGGTCCTATTTCCAGGGGGAAAGCTGGTATTTCTTGGAGAAGATGTGATCTATTTGGGAGAAATGTGGCATTTCTGGAAGAAACTGTCCTCTTTTGGGGATAAAAGAGGTATTTGTGGGTGAAAAGGTCCTATTTGAAGGGGGAACGCGGGTATTTCTTGGAGAAGATGTGATATATTTGGGAGAAATGTGGCATTTCTGGAAGAAACTGTCCTCTTTTGGGGATAGAACAGGTATTTGTGGGTGAAAAGGTCCTATTTGAAGGGGGAAACGTGGTATTTCTTGGAGAAGATGTGATCTATTTGGGAGAAATGTGGCATTTCTGGAAGAAACTGTCCTCTTTTGGGGATAAAAGAGGTATTTGTGGGTGAAAAGGTCCTATTTGAAGGGGGAACCCAGGTATTTCTTGGAGAAGATGTGATCTATTTGGGAGAAATGTGGCATTTCTGGAAGAAACTGTCCTTTTTTGGGGATAGAACAGGTATTTGTGGGTGAAAAGGTCCTATTTCAAGGGGGAACCCAGGTATTTCTTGGAGAAGATGTGATATATTTGGGAGAAATGTGGCATTTCTGGAAGAAACTGTCCTATTTTGGGGATAAAAGAGGTATTTGTGGGTGAAAAGGTCGTATTTGAAGGGGGAAACCTGGTATTTCTTGGAGAAGATGTGATCTATTTGGGAGAAATGTGGCATTTCTGGCAGAAACTGTCCTATTTTGGGGATAAAAGAGGTATTTGTGGGTGAAAAGGTCCTATTTGAAGGGGGAACCCGGGTATTTCTTGGAGAAGATGTGATATATTTGGGAGAAATCTGGCATGTCTGGAAGAAAATGTTTAATTTGGGGTTAAAACAGGTATTTGTGTTTGAAAAGCTCCCATTTCAAGGGGGAACCCTGGTATTTCTTTAGAAGATGTGATATATTTGGGAGAAATGTGGCATTTCTGGAAGAAACTGTCCTATTTTGGGGATAAAAGAGGTATTTGTGGGTGAAAAGGTCCTATTTGAAGGGGGAAAGCTGGTATTTCTTGGAGAAGATGTGATCTATTTGGGAGAAATGTGTCATTTCTGGAAGTAACTGTCCTATTTTGGGGATAAAAGAGGTATTTGTGGGTGAAAAGTTCCTATTTGAAGGGGGAAACCTGGTATTTCTTGGAGAAGATGTGATATATTTGGGAGAAATGTGTCATGCCAGGAAGAAACTGTCCTATTTTGGGGATAAAATAGGTATTTGTGGGTGAAAAGGTCCTATTTGAAGGGGGAAACCTGGTATTTCTTGGAGAAGATGTGATCTATTTGGGAGAAATGTGTCATGTCTGGAAGAAACTGTCCTCTTTTGGGGATAAAAGAGGTATTTGTGGGTGAAAAGGTCCTATTTCAAGGGGGAACCCGGTATTTCTTGGAGAAGATGTGATCTATTTGGGAGAAATGTGGCATTTCTGAAAGAAACTGTCCTCTTTTGGGGATCAAACAGGTATTTGTGGGTGAAAAGGTCCTATTTGAAGGGGGAAAGCTGGTATTTCTTGGAGAAGATGTGATATATTTGGGAGAAATGTGGCATTTCGGAAGAAACTGTCCTATTTTGGGGATTGAACATGTATTTGTGGGTGAAAAGGTCCTTTTTGAAGCGGGAAACCAGGTATTTCTTGGAGAAGATGTGATATATTTGGAAGAAATCTGGCATGTCTGGAAGAAACAGTCTAATTTTGGGGATAGAACAGGTATTTGTGTTTTTAAAGGTCGTATTTGAAGGGGGAACCCGGTATTTCTTGGAGAAGATGTGATATATTTGGGAGAAATGTGTCATGTCTGGAAGAAACTGTCCTATTTTGGGGATAAAAGAGGTATTTGTGGGTGAAAAGGTCCTATTTCCAGGGGGAACCCGGGTATTTCTTGGAGAAGATGTGATCTATTTGGGAGAAATGTGGCATTTCTGGAAGAAACTGTCCTATTTTGGGGATAAAAGAGGTATTTGTGGGTGAAAAGGTCCTATTTGAAGGGGGAACGCGGGTATTTCTTGGAGAAGATGTGATCTATTTGGGAGAAATGTGGCATTTCTGGAAGAAACTGTCCTCTTTTGGGGATAAAAGAGGTATTTGTGGGTGAAAAGGTCCTATTTGAAGGGGGAACCTTGGTATTTCTTGGAGAAGATGTGATCTATTTGGGAGAAATGTGGCATTTCTGGCAGAAACTGTCCTCTTTTGGGGATAAAAGAGGTATTTGTGGGTGAAAAGGTCCTATTTGAACGGGGAAACATGGTATTTCTTGGAGAAGATGTGATATATTTGGGAGAAATGTGGCATTTCTGGAAGAAACTGTCCTATTTTGGGGGGAGAAGGCTGGTATTTGTGGGTGAAAATGTCCTCTTTGAGGAGGAATCCTGGTATTTCTTGGGGAAGATGTGATATATTTGGGAGAAATGTGGCATGTCTGGAAGAAACTGTCCAATTTTGGGGATAAAAGAGGTCTTTGTGGGTGAAAAGGTCGTATTTGAAGGGGGAACCCTGGTATTTCTTGGAGAAGATGTGATATATTTGGGAGAAATGTGGCATTTCTGGAAGAAACTGTCCTATTTTGGGGATTGAACATGTATTTGTGGGTGAAAAGGTCCTATTTGAAGGGGGAAACCAGGTATTTCTTGGAGAAGATGTGATATATTTGGGAGAAATGTGGCATGTCTGGAAGAAACTGTCCTATTTTGGGAACAGAACAGGTATTTGTGGGTAAAAAGGTCCTATTTGAAGGGGGAACCCGGGTATTTCTTGGAGAAGATGTGATATATTTGGGAGAAATCTGGCATGTCTGGAAGAAAATGTATAATTTGGGGTTAAAACAGGTATTTGTGTTTGAAAAGCTCCCATTTCAAGGGGGAACCCTGGTATTTCTTGGAGAAGATGTGATATATTTGGGAGAAATGTGGCCTTTCTGGATGAAACTGTCCAATTTTGGGGATAAAAGAGGTATTTGTGGGTGAAAAGGTCCTATTTGAAGGGGGAAACCTGGTATTTCTTGGAGAAGATGTGATCTATTTGGGAGAAATGTGTCATTTCTGGAAGAAACTGTCCTATTTTGGGGATAAAAGAGGTATGTGTGGGTGAAAAGGTCCTATTTGAAGGGGGAAACCTGGTATTTCTTGGAGAAGATGTGATATATTTGGGAGAAATGTGTCATGTCTGGAAGAAACTGTCCTCTTTTGGGGATAAAAGAGGTATTTGTGGGTGAAAAGGTCCTATTTCCAGGGGGAAAGCTGGTATTTCTTGGAGAAGATGTGATCTATTTGGGAGAAATGTGGCATTTCTGGAAGAAACTGTCCTATTTTGGGGATAAAAGAGGTATTTGTGGGTGAAAAGGTCCTATTTGAAGGGGGAACGCGGGTATTTCTTGGAGAAGATGTGATATATTTGGGAGAAATGTGTCATTTCTGGAAGAAACTGTCCTCTTTTGGGGATAGAACAGGTATTTGTGGGTGAAAAGTTCCTATTTCAAGGGGGAACCATGGTATTTCTTGGAGAAGATGTGATCTATTTGGGAGAAATGTGGCATTTCTGTAAGAAACTCTCCTCTTTTGGGGATAAAAGAGGTATTTGTGGGTGAAAAGGTCCTATTTGAAGGGGGAACCCAGGTATTTCTTGGAGAAGATGTGATCTATTTGGGAGAAATGTGGCATTTCTGGAAGAAACTGTCCTATTTGGGGGATAAAAGAGGTATTTGTGGGTGAAAAGGTCCTATTTGAAGGGGGAAACCTGGTATTTCTTGGAGAAGATGTGATATATTTGGTAGAAATCTGGCATTTCTGGAAGAAAATATCCTATTTTGGGGGGAGATGGCTGGTATTTGTTGGAGAAAATGTCATCTTTCAGGAGGAATCCTGGTATTTCTTGGAGAAGATGTGATCTATTTGGGAGAAATGTGTCATTTCTGGAAGAAACTGTCCTATTTTGGGGATAGAACCGGTATTTGTGGGTGAAAAGGTCCTATTTGAAGGGGGAACGCGGGTATTTCTTGGAGAAGATGTGATATATTTGGGAGAAATGTGGCATTTCTGGAAGAAACTGTCCTATTTTGGGGATAAAAGAGGTATTTGTGGGTGAAAAGGTCGTATTTCAAGGGGGAAACCTGGTATTTCTTGGAGAAGATGTGATATATTTGGGAGAAATGTGGCATTTCTGGCAGAAACTGTCCTATTTTGGGGATAAAAGAGGTATTTTTGGGGGAAAGGGCCTATTTGAAGGGGGAACCCTGGTATTTCTTGGAGAAGATGTGATATATTTGGGAGAAATGTGGCATGTCTGGAAGAAACTGTCCTATTTTGGGGATTGAACTTGTATTTCTGGGTGAAAAGGTCCTATTTCAAGGGGGAAAGCTGGTATTTCTTGGAGAAGATGTGATATATTTGGGAGAAATGTGGCATGTCTGGAAGAAACTGTCCTATTTTGGAACAGAACAGGTATTTGTGGGTGAAAAGGTCCTATTTGAAGGGGGAAACCTGGTATTTCTTGGAGAAGATGTGATATATTTGGGAGAAATCTGGCATGTCTGGAAGAAAATGTTTAATTTGGGGTTAAAACAGGTATTTGTGTTTGAAAAGCTCCCATTTCAAGGGGGAACCCTGGTATTTCTTTAGAAGATGTGATATATTTGGGAGAAATGTGGCATTTCTGGAAGTAACTGTCCTTTTTTGGGGATAGAACAGGTATTTGTGGGTGAAAAGTTCCTATTTGAAGGGGGAAACCTGGTATTTCTTGGAGAAGATGTGATATATTTGGGAGAAATGTGTCATGTCTGGAAGAAACTGTCCTATTTTGGGGATAAAAGAGGTATTTGTGGGTGAAAAGGTCCTATTTCCAGGGGGAACCCTGGTACTTCTGGGAGAAGATGTGATATATTTGGGAGAAATGTGGCATTTCTGGAAGAAACTGTCCTCTTCGGGGGATAAAAGAGGTATTTGTGGGTGAAAAGGTCCTATTTGAAGGGGGAAACCTGGTATTTCTTGGAGAAGATGTGATATATTTGGTTGAAATCTGGCATTTCTGGAAGCAACTGTCCTATATTGGGGATAAAAGAGGTATTTGTGGGTGAAAAGGTCCTATTTGAAGGGGGAAACCTGGTATTTCTTGGAGAAGATGTGATATATTTGGGAGAAATGTGGCCTTTCTGGAAGAAACTGTCCTATTTTGGGGATAAAAGAGGTATTTGTGGGTGAAAAGGTCCTATTTGAAGGGGGAACGCGGGTATTTCTTGGAGAAGATGTGATATATTTGGGAGAAATATGGCATTTCTGGAAGAAACTGTCCTCTTTTGGGGATCAAACAGGTATTTGTGGGAGAAAAGTTCCTATTTCAAGGGGGAACCAAGGTATTTCTTGGAGAAGATGTGATATATTTGGGAGAAATGTGGCATGTCTGGAAGAAACTGTCCTATTTAGGGGATAAAAGAGGTATTTGTGGGTGAAAAGGTCCTATTTGAAGGGGGAACGCGGGTATTTCTTGGAGAAGATGTGATCTATTTGGGAGAAATGTGGCATTTCTGGAAGAAACTGTCCTATTTTTGAGGATCAAACAGGTATTTGTGGGTGAAAAGGTCCTATTCGAACGGGGAAACATGGTATTTCTTGGAGAAGATGTGATATATTTGGGAGAAATCTGGCATTTCTGGAAGAAAATGTCCTATTTTGGGGAGATGGCTGGTATTTGTTGGAGAAAATGTCATCTTTCAGGAGGAATCCTGGTATTTCTTGGAGAAGATGTGATCTATTTGGGAGAAATGTGTCATTTCTGGAAGAAACTGTCCGATTTTGGGGATAAAACAGGTATTTCTGTGTGAAAAGGTCCTATTTGAAGTGGGAACCCAGGTATTTCTTGGAGAAGATGTGCTATATTTGGGAGAAATGTGGCATTTCAGGAAGAAACAGTCCTATTTTGGGGATAAAAGAGGTATTTGTGGGTGAAAAGGTCCTATTTGAAGGGGGAAACCTGGTATTTCTTGGAGAAGATGTGATATGTTTGGGAGAAATGTGGCATTTCTGGAAGAAACTGTCCTCTTTTGGGGATAAAAGAGGTATTTGTGGGTGAAAAGGTCCTATTTCAAGGGGGAAAGCTTGTATTTCTTGGAGAAGATGTGATATATTTGGGAGAAATGTGGCATTTCTGGAAGAAACTGTCCTCTTTTGGGGATAAAAGAGGTATTTGTGGGTGAAAAGGTCCTATTTGAAGGGGGAAACCAGGTATTTCTTGGAGAAGATGTGATATATTTGGAAGAAATATGGCATGTCTGGAAGAAAATTTTTAATTTGCGGTTAAAACAGGTATTTGTGGGTGAAAAGGTCCTATTTGAAGGGGGAAATGTGGTATTTCTTGGAGAAGATGTGATATATTTGGGAGAAATCTGGCATGTCTGGAAGAAACAGTCTAATTTTGGGGATAAAAGAGGTATTTGTGGGTGAAAAGGTCCTATTTCAAGGGGGAACCCGGGTATTTCTTGGAGAAGATGTGATATATTTGGGAGAAATGTGGCATGTCTGGAAGAAACTGTCCTATTTTGGGGATCAAACTGGTATTTGTGGGTGAAAAGGTCCTATTCGAATGGGGAAACATGGTATTTCTTGGAGAAGATGTGATCTATTTGGGAGAAATGTGGCATTTCTTGAAGAAACTGTCCTATTTTGGGGGGAGAAGGCTGGTAAATGTTGGAGAAAATGTCCTCTTTCAGGAGGAATCCTGGTATTTCTTGGAGAAGATGTGATATATTTGGGAGAATTGTGTCATGTCTGGAAGAAGCTGTCCTATTTTGGGGATAAAAAAGGTATTTGTGGGTGAAAATGTCCTTTTTGAAGGGGGAAAGCTGGTATTTCTTGGAGAAGATGTGATGTATTTGGGAGAAATGTGGCATTTCTGAAAGAAACGGTCCTATTTTGTGGATAAAAGTGGTATTTGTGGGTGAAAAGGTCCTATTTGAAGGGGGAAACCTGGTATTACTTGGGGAAGATGTGATATATTTGGGAGAAATGTGGCATTTCTGCAAGAAACTGTCCTATTTTGGGGATAGAACAGGTATTTGTGGGTGAAAAGTTCCTATTTGAAGGGGGAAACCTGGTATTTCTTGGAGAAGATGTGATATATTTGGGAGAAATGTGGCAATTCTGGAAGAAACTGTCCTATTTTGGGGATAAAAGAGGTATTTGTGGGTGAATAGGTCCAATTTGAAGGGGGAACCCGGGTATTTCTTGGAGAAGATGTGATCTATTTGGGAGAAATGTGGCATTTCTGGAAGAAACTGTCCTATTTTGGGGATAAAAGAGGTATTTGTGGGTGAAAAGGTCCTATTTGAAGGGGGAAACGTGGTATTTCTTGGAGAAGATGTGATCTATTTGGTAGAAATCTGGCATTTTTGGAAGAAAATGTCCTATTTTGGGGAGATGGCTGGTATTTGTTGGAGAAAATGTCATCTTTCAGGAGGAATCCTGGTATTTCTTGGAGAAGATGTGATCTATTTGGGAGAAATGTGTCATTTCTGGAAGAAACTGTCCTATTTGGGGGATAAAAGAGGTATTTGTGGGTGAAAAGGTCCTATTTGAAGTGGGAACCCAGGTATTTCTTGGAGAAGATGTGCTATATTTGGGAGAAATGTGGCATTTCCGGAAGAAACTGTCCAGTTTTGGGGATAAAAGAGGTATTTGTGGGTGAAAAGGTCCTATTTGAAGGGGGAAAGCTGGTATTTCTTGGAGAAGATGTGATATATTTGGGAGAAATGTGGCATTTCTGGAAGAAACTGTCCTATTTTGGGGATAAAAGAGGTATTTGTGGGTGAAAAGGTCCTATTTCAAGGGGGAAAGCTTGTATTTCTTGGAGAAGATGTGATATATTTGGGAGAAATCAGGCATGTCTGGAAGAAACTGTCCTATTTTGGGGATAAAAGAGGTATTTGTGGGTGAAAAGGTCCTATTTGAAGGGGGAAACCAGGTATTTCTTGGAGAAGATGTGATATATTAGGAAGAAATCTGGCATGTCTGGAAGAAAATTTTTAATTTGCGGTTAAAAGAGGTATTTGTGGGTGAAAAGGTCCTATTTGAAGGGGGAAAGCTGGTATTTCTTGGAGAAGATGTGATATATTTGGGAGAAATCTGGCATGTCTGGAAGAAACAGTCTAATTTTGGGGATAAAAGAGGTATTTGTGGGTGAAAAGGTCCTATTTCAAGGTGGAACCCGGGTATTTCTTGGAGAAGATGTGATATATTTGGGAGAAATGTGGCATGTCTGGAAGAAACTGTCCAATTTTGGGGATCAAACAGGTATTTGTGGGTGAAAAGGTCCTATTCGAACGGGGAAACATGGTATTTCTGGGAGAAGATGTGATATATTTGGGAGAAATGTGGCATTTCTTGAAGAAACTGTCCTATTTTACTGGGAGAAGGCTGGTAAATGTTGGAGAAAATGCCCTCTTTCTGGAGGAATCCTGGTATTTCTTGGAGAAGATGTGATATATTTGGGAGAAATGTGGCATTTCTGGAAGAAACTGTCCTATTTAGGGGATAAAACAGGTATTTGTGGGTGAAAAGGTCCTATTTGAAGGGGGAACCCTGGTATTTCTTGGAGAAGATGTGATATATTTGGGAGAATTGTGGCATGTCTGGAAGAAGCTGTCCTATTTTGGGGATAAAAGAGGTATTTGTGGGTGAAAAGGTCCTATTTGAAGGGGGAAAGCTGGTATTTCATGGAGAAGATGTGATGTATTTGGGAGAAATGTGGCATTTCTGGAAGAAACTGTCCTCTTTTGGGGATAAAACAGGTATTTGTGGGTGAAAAGGTCCTATTTGAAGGGGGAATCCTGGTATTTCTTGGAAAAGATGTGATATATTAAGGAGAAATGTGGCATTTCTGGAAGAAACTGTCCTCTTTTGGGGATAAAAGAGGTATTTGTGGGTGAAAAGGTCCTATTTGAAGGGGGAAAGCTGGTATTTCTTGGAGAAGATGTGATATATTTGGAAGAAATCTGGCATATCTGGAAGAAAATTTTTAATTTGGGGTTAAAACAGGTATTTGTGGGTGAAAAGGTCCTATTTGAAGGGGGAAACCTGGTATTTCTTGGAGAAGATGTGATATATTTGGTAGAAATGTGGAATTTCTGGATGAAACTGTCCTATTTTGGGGATAAAAGAGGTATTTGTGGGTGAAAAGGTCCTATTTGAAGGGGGAAACCTGGTATTTCTTGGAGAAGATGTGATATATTTGGGAGAAATGTGGCATTTCTGGAAGAAACTGTCCTATTTTGGGGATAAAAGAGGTATTTGTGGGTGAAAAGGTCCTATTTGAAGGGGGAAACCTGGTATTTCTTGGAGAAGATGTGATATATTTGGAGGAAATGTGGCATTTCTGGAAGAAACTGTCCTCTTTTGGGGATAAAAGAGGTATTTGTGGATGAAAAGTTCCTATTTGAAGGGGGAAACCTGGTATATCTTGGAGAAGATGTGATCTATTTGGGAGAAATGTGGCAATTCTGGAAGAAAATATCCTCTTTTGGGGATAAAAGAGGTATTTGTGGGTGAAAAGGTCCTATTTGAAGAGGGAACCGTGGTATTTCTTGGAGAAGATGTGATATATATGGGAGAAATGTGGCATTTCTGGAAGAAACTGTCCTATTTTGGGGGGAGAAGTCTGGTATTTGTTGGAGAAAATGTCCTCTTTCAGGAGGAATCCTGGTATTTCTTGGAGAAGATGTGATATATTTGGGAGAAATGTGGCATTTCTGGAAGAAACTGTCCTATTTTGGGGATAAAAGAGGTATTTGTGGATGAATAGGTCCTATTTCAATGGGGAACCCAGGTAGTTCTTGGAGAAGATGTGATATATTTGGGAGAAATGTGGCATTTCTGGAAGAAAATGTACTATTTTGGGGATAAAAAAGGTATTTGTGGGTGAAAAGGTCCTTTTTGACGGGGAAACCTGATATTTCTTGGAGAAGATGTGATATATTTGGGAGAAATGTGGCATTTCTGTAAGAAACTGTCCTATTTTGGGGATAAAAGAGGTATTTGTGGGTGAAAAGGTCCTATTTGAAGGGGGAAACCAGGTATTTCTTGGAGAAGATGTGATCTATTTGGGAGAAATGTGGCATTTCTGGAAGAAACTGTCCTATTTTGGGTATTGAACATGTATTTATGGGTGAAAAGGTCCTATTTGAAGGGGGAAACCAGGTATTTCTTGGAGAAGATGTGATATATTTGGAAGAAATCTGGCATGTCTGGAAGAAAATTTTTAATTTGGGGTTAAAACAGGTATTTGTGGGTGAAAAGGTCCTATTTGAAGGGGGAAACCTAGTATATCTCGGTGTCATGGTTTTGTGACTTTTGGTTTTCGGTATTCCACATCATAACATCATGTGGGGCACTGGGAGTTTAACTGTTAATGCTCAAGCTCTGGGTACCTGCCTGGAAGAGAAGAAGAACTACATTCCCCAGGGGACTTTGCGGTCACAGAGAGTCTCGAGATACAACTCCTGGCAAGGTCACCTGATGCGCTCTTCTTTTGCCTGCTCTTCGTCGGCTCTCCTCTTCCTTTTTCTCCCTGCTGCTCAACTGGACTGCACATCTCATCTCAGCCCTCCGCGTTGTGGTGAGGCCTACCCACCTTTCGGACATTCTCTCTCTCGTTATATTTGATTTATTAGCTTTAAATTTAATTATATTGTATTATAGTGTGTTATCTTGCATTCCGATACTATATTTAGTAAATTAGTTTGTTTCTCCTCAGATCGTTGCCGCTGTTTCTACTTATTTTGGGGTCCCCTGTTCCCTTTTTTTCCGGAGGCGCGGATCTGCGGATCCCTCCACCCCGCTAGTCACGGAACTGGGCCGAACCAGCCCGTAAACCGTTGACATTCTTGGTGGAGAATGCGGGCAAAAGCTGCTTTTTAGTTTTTTAGAACGAATCTCTCTCTGCTCTCAGAGAGTTTCGTTGGGAAAGTTTATCTTTTTCATAGGTGCTCACTGAGAACTTGACCTTGAAAGTCTAGGCGGACTGCCAATATTCTGGGATATTTGTAAACTTTGAGCACTGCTATCTTGTTTTTGTAAAGAAAGAGAAAAAAAAATGATTCTGCTTTCTCTTTTAAACCTGTTGGCAGAGGGAGCTGCTAATTTTACAGAACTTGGGATTTCTAAGCAGGCTCCCAGTCTCTCCTTTGAATCCTTTATGCAGTTTTTGAATGCTCACCTCATCACGTTGTCAATCTCCCTGAATGTTCTTCTCATCATTTCACTCAGTATTTGTATTTGTCATATTTTGAGGAAGCCTTCCCCAGAACCAGAGAATACTGAGTGGCAGGGAGTGTGGAGAGGCTTGGGAGAGACTTTAGAGAGATGGACGTCTTCGGTGTCATGGAACTTCACTCCTGAACACCTGGAAGACCCTGAGTGCTTAAATGCATACTTGAGACAGGAATGTTGCGGCTCAG
Source organism: Lophura swinhoii (assembly GCA_030408155.1). Taxonomy (NCBI): domain Eukaryota; kingdom Metazoa; phylum Chordata; class Aves; order Galliformes; family Phasianidae; genus Lophura; species Lophura swinhoii. The sequence goes on from CM059459.1 coordinate 439,005, forward strand.
GCAGATCTGAGGAGGCACAAATGATTTGGGGCCTAGCTAATGCTTATCGGGCCTTATTCAATAGTATCCCAGAGAGGGAGAGAGTTTGTGAAATAGAGAGAGAGTGTCTGAGAGCTGAAAGGGAGAGTCTCAGGGAGGCAGTACGAAATGAGCAAGAGTGTCTCCAAGCTGAAAAGGAGAGACTCCAAGCAGAGCGGGAGAATCTCCAAGCTGAGAGAGAGAGTCTCCTGGTCAAGGGAAAAGACCTCCAATCTGAGAGAGATGCCCTCCAGTCTGAGAGGGATATCCTCAAGTCTCAACGAGATGCCCTCCAAATCGAGAGAGACTCCCTGCAATCTAAACTCAACACTCTCCAGTCTGAACGGGACACTGTCCAAACTGAGCGAGACACCCTTCAGTCTGAACTAAATGCTCTCATGATTGAAAAAGACAGACTCGAAGCCGAGCTGGAGGGTGAGAGCATGGGAACTGACCAACCTGATCAACCACAGGAGGCACCACAATTGATATCAGTTGCCCCTGTGAGAGGACGGAAAACGAAACGAATCTCGACTCCGTTAGAAGAGAAGAAAGAGGAGCAAAGAGGTCCAGAGGAGTGGCTCCAAGATCCAGGAGAAGCACCTCCAAGTCCAGGAGAGGGACCCTCAGTAAGACCGCGGTCACCAACGCCTACAAGGGCAACAAGGAGTCCTGAAAGAGTAAGAGGTGAGCAAGACATTGTTACCATTGTTGATCGATCTCTGAAAATGAATGAAATTCGAAGTCTGAGAAAAGACTTTTCACGTCACCCAAATGAGCCTATTGCCACTTGGTTACTTCGTTGTTGGGACAATGGGGCCAACAGTGTGTGGCTAGATAGTAGAGAAGCTCGCCAGCTGGGTGGCATTGCTAGGGACTCAGCCATTGACAGAGGTATTAGTACATGCCAGAACCAGGCCTTCACCCTCTGGAAGAGGATGCTGTTAGCTGTAAAAGAAAGATACCCCTTCAAAGATGATCTGATGCCTGAGAAAAAGAAATGGACTGATATAGAAAAAGGCATCCGTTATTTGAGAGAATATGCTGTGGTGGAAACGCTACATAGCCCCGATTTCATTCCTGATGAGCCGGATCAAGAACATGATCCTGAGAGAGTCAGGTGTACACCAAATATGTGGCGTACATTCACAAAGACTGCACCAGAAAGGTACGCCAGTACATTTGCAGCAATGTATGGCAGAGGGGAAAGAAGACCCCTTATAAACGAACTGATTAATAAACTTCAAGACTTTGAGTTACATTTAAGCCCTCTGCGAGCTTGTGTTTCAGCCATCGTAAAAGTAGCTGAAAAGCTGAACAGAATAGAAAACAAACAAGAAGATATGATAGACAAATTGTCAACCGTGCCTAATGCTGATGGATCCACGGTGGTAACTGATACATCCAATGGGGACCAGAATTCCCAGAACGGCCTACTGGAGGGCCTGATCAACTTGGTTTCCTCCCAGCCGGTGTCATCCAATGTCTCAGCTATTAAAAGAAGACGTTCTCCTGCTCGAGCAAGTGACAACAGTAAGACTACGTCACGTTTTGCCTTGTGGCATTACCTACGTGACCATGGAGAAGATATGAAGAAGTGGCATAAACAACCTACTCCTGCACTTCAAGCACGGGTAAAAGAATTACAAGACAGATCAACCGCCAAGGTGAACTTCTCCAAAAAGGTGATTGCTCCAGTTGCTGCAGACAACGGAGGTAACAAATAGAGGGGCCCTGCCCCCAGCCAGGGGGGGGAAAGGGATAATAGAGTATATTGGACTGTGTGGGTTAGATGGCCTGGCACATCAGAACCACAGAAATATAAGGCCCTGGTGGACACTGGTGCTCAGTGCACTCTAATGCCCTCGAGTCACCAAGGGACGACATCAATTTATATTCATGGGGTGACTGGGGGTTCCCAAGAGCTGACTATGTTGGAGGCCGAAATCAGCCTCACTGGTAAAGACTGGCAAAAGCACCCTATTGTGACTGGCCCAGGGGCTCCATGTATACTTGGTATTGATTACCTCAGAAGGGGATATTTTAAGGATCCCAAAGGGTATCGATGGGCCTTTGGAATAGCTGCTGTAGACACAGACGGTGTTAAGCAGTTGTCTGTTTTGCCTGGCCTGTCAGAAGATCCGTCTGCTGTGGGGTTGCTACGAATGAAAGAGCAACAGGTACCGATTGCTACAAAAACGGTGCACAGGCGGCAGTACCGCACCAACAGGGATTCCTTGCTCCCCATTCATAAGTTGATTCGTCAACTAGAGAGTCAGGGAGTGATCAGCAAAACTCACTCACCTTTTAATAGTCCCATATGGCCAGTGCGTAAAGCCAGTGGAGAATGGAGGCTGACGGTGGACTACCGTGGCCTGAATGAAGTCACACCCCCACTGAGTGCTGCTGTGCCGGACATGTTAGAACTCCAATATGAACTGGAGTCAAAAGCAGCCAAATGGTATGCCACCATTGACATTGCTAATGCCTTTTTCTCCATTCCTTTGGCCAAAGAATGTAGGCCACAGTTTGCTTTCACCTGGAGGGGCATTCAATATACCTGGAATCGGTTGCCCCAGGGGTGGAAACACAGCCCAACCATTTGCCATGGGTTGATCCAAGCTGCACTGGAACAAGGCAGTGCTCCTGAGCACTTACAGTATATTGATGACATCATTGTGTGGGGCGATACAGCAAAGGAAGTTTTTGAGAAAGGAGAGCAAATAATCCAGATCCTTCTGTGTGCTGGTTTCGCTATTAAGCGAAGCAAAGTGAAAGGACCTGCCCAGGAAATTCAGTTCCTAGGTATAAAGTGGCAAGATGGACGTCGTCACATCCCGACAGATGTGATCGACAAAATCACTGCCATGTCTCCGCCCACTAATAAGAAAGAGACACAATCGTTTCTGGGTGTAGTGGGATTTTGGAGAATGCATGTTCCAAACTACAGCCTCATTGTAAGCCCCCTGTATCATGTGACACGAATGAAGAATGAGTTTACATGGGGTCCTGAGCAGCAGCAGGCTTTTGAACAGATTAAACAAGAGATAGCCCGTGCCGTGGCCCTGGGGCCAGTACGGACGGAGCAGGATGTAAAGAACATCCTCTACACTGCTGCTGGAGAGAAAGGTCCCACTTGGAGTTTGTGGCAAAGAGCCTCAGGAGAGACCCGAGGCCGACCCCTGGGATTCTGGAGTCGGGCCTACAGGGGGTCGGAAGAGGGCTACACTCCAACTGAAAAGGAGATCTTAGCTGCTTATGAGGGGGTTCGGGCTGCTTCCGAAGTAGTCGGTACTGAAACACAGCTCCTTCTGGCACCTCGACTGCCAGTGCTGAACTGGATGTTCAAGGGAAAGGTTCCCCCCACCCATCATGCTACTGATGCCACTTGGAGTAAGTGGATTGCGTTGATTACGCAGCGAGCACGGATGGGGAACCTCAGCCGTCCAGGGATCCTAGAGGTCATCATGGACTGGCCTGAAGACAAAAAGTTTGGAACACCGCCAGCAGAAGAGGTATCACGTGCTAAAGAGGCCCCACCATACAATGAACTACCAGGAAATGAAAAGACATATGCCCTGTTCACTGATGGATCGTGTCGTATTGTGGGGAAGCATCGCAGATGGAAAGCTGCTGTGTGGAGCCCCACACGACAAGTTGCAGAGGCCACCGAAGGGAAAGGAGAATCAAGCCAATTTGCAGAGGTAAAGGCAGTCCAACTGGCCTTGGATGTTGCTGAACGGGAGAGGTGGCCAACGCTTTATCTTTACACTGACTCATGGATGGTGGCAAATGCTCTATGGGGGTGGTTACAGCAGTGGGAACAGAACAACTGGCAAAGAAGGGGTAAACCTATTCGGGCTGCTGAACTGTGGAAAGATATTGCTGCCCGAATAAAGAATATTGTTGTAAAGGTGCGCCATGTAGATGCTCATGTGCCCAAGAGTCGGGCTACTGAAGAACACAAAAATAACCATCAGGTAGATCGAGCTGCCAAAATCGAGGTGGCTCAGATAGACCTGGACTGGCAGAACAAGGGTGAGTTATTTCTAGCTCGGTGGGCCCATGAGACCTCCGGTCATCAAGGAAGAGATGCAACATACAAATGGGCTAGAGACCGAGGGGTGGACTTAACTATGGATGCTATTTCACAGGTTATTCATGACTGTGACACATGCGCCACAATCAAACAAGCCAAGAGGATGAAACCTCTTTGGGAGGAAGGGCGATGGCAAAAGTACAAATATGGGGAGGCATGGCAGGTTGATTATATCACCTTGCCACGATCTCGCAGTGGTAAGCATTACGTGCTTACTATGGTAGAGGCAACTACTGGGTGGCTTGAAACATATGCAGTACCCCATGCTACCGCCCGAAACACCATATTGGGTCTCGAGAAACAAGTTCTGTGGCGACACGGCACCCCAGAAAGAATTGAGTCAGATAATGGGACTCATTTCAAAAATTCTCTTGTAAATACTTGGGCCAAAGATCATGGCATTGAGTGGATTTATCATATCCCCTATCATGCACCAGCCTCTGGTAAAATTGAACGCTACAATGGGTTGTTAAAAACCATGTTGAAAGCAATGGGTGGCGGAACATTTAAGCATTGGGAGAAGCATTTGGCAGAAGCCACCTGGTTGGTCAATACTAGAGGATCGATCAATCGTGATGGTCCTGCTAGCTCCCTACATACTGTCAAGGGAGATAAGGTCCCTGTAGTACATGTAAAGAACATGCTGGGAAAAGCGGTTTGGGTCTTTCCAGCTTCTGGGAAGGGCAGACCTCTTCGTGGAACTGTTTTTGCCCAGGGACCTGGGTCCACTTGGTGGGTGATGCAGAAAAACGGGGATGTTCAATGTGTACCACAAGGGAATTTGATGTTGGGGGAGAGCAGTCAGTAATTTCATGTATATATATAGGTTTGTGTGTGCGCGTGTTTAGTGTTTGGTAATTATATTTTGTTTGTATATGTTAAGCATGATGTAGTGATGTAGAATAAGGGGTGGAATGTCATGGTTTTGTGACTTTTGGTTTTCGGTATTCCACATCATAACATCATGTGGGGCACTGGGAGTTTAACTGTTAATGCTCAAGCTCTGGGTACCTGCCTGGAAGAGAAGAAGAACTACATTCCCCAGGGGACTTTGCGGTCACAGAGAGTCTCGAGATACAACTCCTGGCAAGGTCACCTGATGCGCTCTTCTTTTGCCTGCTCTTCGTCGGCTCTCCTCTTCCTTTTTCTCCCTGCTGCTCAACTGGACTGCACATCTCATCTCAGCCCTCCGCGTTGTGGTGAGGCCTACCCACCTTTCGGACATTCTCTCTCTCGTTATATTTGATTTATTAGCTTTAAATTTAATTATATTGTATTATAGTGTGTTATCTTGCATTCCGATACTATATTTAGTAAATTAGTTTGTTTCTCCTCAGATCGTTGCCGCTGTTTCTACTTATTTTGGGGTCCCCTGTTCCCTTTTTTTCCGGAGGCGCGGATCTGCGGATCCCTCCGCCCCGCTAGTCACGGAACTGGGCCGAACCAGCCCGTAAACCGTTGACACTCGGAGAAGATGTGATATATTAAGGAGAAATGTGTCATTTCTGGAAGAAACTGTCCTATTTTGGGGATAAAAGAGGTATTTGTGGGTGAAAAGTTCCTATTTCAAGGAGGAAACGTGGTTTTTCTTGGAGAAGATGTGATATATTTGGAAGAAATCTGGCATGTCTGGAAGAAAATGTTTAATTTGGGGTTAAAACAGGTATTTGTGGGTGAAAAGGTCCTATTTGAAGGGGGAACCCTGGTATTTCTTGGAGAAGATGTGATATATTTGGGAGAAATGTGGCATGTCTGGAAGAAACTGTCCTATTTTGGGGATAAAAGAGGTATTTGTGGGTGAAAAGGTCCTATTTCAAGGGGGAACCGTGGTATTTCTTGGAGAAGATGTGATTTATTTGGGAGAAATGTGGCATGTCTGGAAGAAATTGTCCTCTTTTGGGGATAAAACAGGTATTTGTGGGTGAAAAGGTCCTATTTCAAGGGGGAAAGCTTGTATTTCTTGGAGAAGATGTGATATATTTGGGAGAAATGTGGCATTTCTGGAAGAAACTGTCCTATTTTGGGGATAGAACTGGTATTTGAGGGTGAAAAGGTCCTATTTCAAGGGGGAACCTTGGTATTTCTTGCAGAAGATGTGATCTATTTGGGAGAAATGTGGCATTTCTGGAAGAAACAGTCCTATTTTGGGGATAAAAGAGGTATTTGTGGGTGAAAAGGTCCTATTTGAAGGGGGAAACCTGGTATTTCTTGGAGAAGATGTGATATATTTGGTTGAAATCTGGCATTTCTGGAAGAAACTGTCCTATTTTGGGAACAGAACAGGTATTTGTGGGTGAAAAGGTCCTATTTGAAGGGGGAACCCGGTATTTCTTGGAGAAGATGTGATATATTTGGGAGAAATGTGGCATGTCTGGAAGAAAATGTTTAATTTGGGGTTAAAACAGGTATTTGTGTTTGAAAAGCTCCCATTTCAAGGGGGAACCCAGGTATTTCTTAAGAAGATGTGATATATTTGGGAGAAATGTGGCATTTCTGGAAGAAACTCTCCAATTTTGTGGATAAAAGAGGTATTTGTGGGTGAAAAGGTCCTATTTCCAGGGGGAAACCTGGTATTTCTTGGAGAAGATGTGATGTATTTGGGAGAAATGTGGCATGTCTGAAAGAAACTGTCCTATTTTGGGGATAAAAGAGGTATTTGTGGGTGAAAAGGTCCTATTTGAAGGGGGAACCCTGGTATTTCTTGGAGAAGATGTGATATATTTGGGAGAAATCTGGCATGTCATGAAGAAAAAGATTAATTTGGGGTTAAAACAGGTATTTGTGGGTGAAAAGGTCCTATTTGAAGGGGGAAACCAGAAATTTCAGGGAGAAGATGTGATATATTTGGGAGAAATGTGGCATGTCTGGAAGAAACTGTCCTTTTTTGGGGATTGAACAGGTATTTGTGGGTGAAAAGGTCCTATTTCCAGGGGGAAACCAGGTATTTCTTGGAGAAGATGTGATCTATTTGGGAGAAATGTGGCCTTTCTGTAAGAAACTGTCCAATTTTGTGGATAAAAGTGGTATTTGTGGGTGAAAAGATCCTATTTGAAGGGGGAACCCTGGTATTTCTTGGAGAAGATGTGATATATTTGGGAGAAATGTGGCATTTCTGGAAGACAATGTCAAATTTGGGGGGAGAAATCTGGAATTTCTGGAATAAACTGTCCTATTTTAGGGATAAAAGAGGTATTTGTGTGTGACAAGGTCCTATTTGAAGGGGGAAACCAGGTATTTCTTGGAGAAGATGTGATATATTTGGAAGAAATCTGACATGTCATGAAGAAAAAGATTAATTTGGGGTTAAAACAGGTATTTGTGGGTGAAAAGGTCCTATTTGAAGGGGGAAACCAGGTATTTCTGGGAGAAGATGTGATATATTTGGAAGAAATCTGGCATGTCTGGAAGAAAATGTCCTATTTTGGGGATTAAAGAGGTATTTGTGGGTGAAAAGTTCCTATTTCAAGGGGGAAAGCTGTTATTTCTCGGAGAAGATGTGATATATTTGGGAGAAATCTGGCATGTCTGGAAGAAACTGTCCTATTTTGGGGATCAAACAGGTATTTGTGTTTGAAAAGCTCCAATTTCCAGGGGGAAAGCTGGTATTTCTTGGAGAAGATGTGATATATTTGGGAGAAATGTGGCATTTCTGGAAGAAACTGTCCTATTTTGGGGATAAAAGAGGTATTTGTGGGTGAAAAGGTCTTATTTCCAGGGGGAAAGCTGGCATTTCTTGGAGAAGATGTGATATATTTTGGAGAAATGTGGCATGTCTGGAAGAAACTGTCCTATTTTGGGGATAAAAGAGGTATTTGTGGGTGAAAAGGTCCTATTTGAAGGGGGAACCCTGGTATTTCTTGGAGAAGATGTGATATATTTGGGAGAAATGTGGCATTTCTGGAAGAAACTGTCCTCTTTTGGGGATAAAAGAGGTATTTGTGGGTGAAAAGGTCCTATTTGAAGGGGGAAAGCTTGGAGAAGATGTGATATATATGGGAAAAATGTGGCATGTCTGGAAGAAACTGTCCTATTTCGGGAACAGAACAGGTATTTGTGGGTGAAAAGGTCGCATTTGAGGGGGGAACCCGGGTATATCTTCGAGAAGATGTGATATATTTGGGAGAAATGTGGCATTTCTGGAAGAAACTGTCCTCTTTTGGGGATAAAAGAGGTATTTGTGGGTGAAAAGGTCCTATTCGAAGGGGCAAACCTGGTATTTCTTGGAGAAGATGTGATCTATTTGGGAGAAATGTGGTATTTCTGGAAGAAACTGTCCTATTTTGGGGATAAAAGAGGTATTTGTGGGTGAAAAGGTCCTATTTCCAGGGGGAAAGCTGGTATTTCTTGGAGAAGATGTGATATATTTGGGAGAATTGTGGCATTTCTGGATGAAAATGTACTATTTTGGGGATAGAACAGGTATTTGTGGGTGAAAAGGTCCTATTTGAAGGGGGAACGCGGGTATTTCTTGGAGAAGATGTGATATATTTGGGAGAAATGTGGCATGTCTGGAAGAAACTTTCCTATTTTAGGGATAAAAGAGGTATTTGTGGGTGAAAAGGTCCTATTTCCAGGGGGAAACCTGGTATTTCTTGGAGAAGATGTGTTATATTTGGTTGACATCTGGCATGTCTGGAAGAAACTGTCCTTTTTTGGGGATAGAACAGGTATTTGTGGGTGAAAAGGTCCTATTTCCAGGGGGAAACCAGGTATTTCTTGGAGAAGATGTGATATACTTGGGAGAAATGTGGCATGTCTGTAAGAAACTGTCCAATTTTGTGGATAAAAGAGGTATTTGTGGGTGAAAAGATCCTATTTGAAGGGGGAAAGCTGGTATTTCTTGGAGAAGATGTGATATATTTGGGAGAAATCTGGCATTTCTGGAAGACAATGTCCAATTTGGGGGGAGAAATCTGGAATTTCTGGAAGAAACTGTCCTATTTTAGGGATCAAACAGGTATTTGTGGGTGAAAAGTTCCTATTTCCAGGGGGAAACCTGGTATTTCTTGGAGAAGTTGTGATATATTTGGAAGAAATCTGGCATGTCATGTAGAAAATGTTTAATTTGGGGTTAAAACAGGTATTTGTGGTGGCAACGGTCCTATTTGAAGGGGGAAACCAGGTATTTCTGGGAGAAGATGTGATATATTTGGCAGAAATGTGGCATTTCTGGAAGAAACTGTCCTATTTTGGGGATAAAAGAGGTATTTGTGGGTGAAAAGGTCCTATTTGAAGGGGGAATCCTGGTATTTCTTGGAGAAGATGTGATATATTTGGAGGAAATCTGGCATTTATGGAAGAAACTGTCCTATTTTGGGGATAAAAGAGGTATTTGTGGGTGAAAAGGTCCTATTTGAAGGGGGAAACCTGGTATTTCTTGGAGAAGATGTGATATATTTGGGAGAAATGTGGCATGTCTGGAAGAAACTGTCCTATTTTGGGGATCAAACAGGTATTTGTGGGTGAAAAGGTCCTATTTGAAGGGGGAAACCTGGTATTTCTTGGAGAAGATGTGATATATTTGGGAGAAAAGTGGCATGTCTGGAAGAAACTGTCCTATTTTGGGGATAGAACAGGTATTTGTGGGTGAAAAGGTCCTATTTCAAGGGGGAAACCAGGTATTTCTTGGAGAAGATGTGATATATTTGGGAGAAATGTTGCATGTCTGAAAGAAACTGTCCTATTTCGGGAACAGAACAGGTATTTGTGGGTGAAAAGGTCGTATTTGAAGGGGGAACCCGGGTATATCTTCGAGAAGATGTGATATATTTGGGAGAAATGTGGCATGTCTGGAAGAAACTGTCCAATTTTGGGGATAAAAGAGGTATTTGTGGGTGAAAAGGTCCTATTCGAAGGGGGAAAGCTGGTATTTCTTGGAGAAGATGTGATATATTGGGGAGAAATGTGGCATTTCTGTAAGCAACTGTCCAATTTTGGGGATAAAAGAGGTATTTGTGGGTGAAAAGGTCCTATTTGAAGGGGGAAAGCTGGTATTTCTTGGAGAAGATGTGATATATTGGGGAGAAATGTGGCATTTCTGGAAGAAACTGTCCTATTTTGGGGATAAAAGAGGTATTTGTGGGTGAAAAGGTCCTATTTGAAGGGGGAAAGCTGGTATTTCTTGGAGAAGATGTGATCTATTTGGGAGAAATGTGGCATTTCTGGTACAAACTGTCCTATTTTGGGGATAAAAGAGGTATTTGTGGGTGAAAAGGTCCTATTTGAAGGAGGAAACCTGGTATTTCTTAGAGAAGATGTGATATATATGGGAGAAATGTGGCATTTCTGGATGAAAATGTACTATTTTGGGGATAGAACAGGTATTTGTGGGTGAAAAGGTCCTATTTGAAGGGGGAACGCGGGTATTTCTTGGAGAAGATGTGATATATTTGGGAGAAATGTGGCCTTTCTGGAAGAAACTGTCCTCTTTTGGGGATCAAACAGGTATTTGTGGGTGAAAAGGTCCTATTTCAAGGGGGAAAGCTGGTATTTCTTGGAGAAGATGTGATATATTTGGGAGAAATGTGGCCTTTCTGTAAGAAACTGTCCAATTTTGTGGATAAAAGAGGTATTTGTGGGTGAAAAGATCCTATTTGAAGGGGGAACCCTGGTATTTCTTGGAGAAGATGTGATATATTTGGGAGAAATGTGGCATTTCTGGAAGACAATGTCCAATTTGGGGGGAGAAATCTGGAATTTCTGGAAGAAACTGTCCTATTTTAGGGATAAAAGAGGTATTTGTGTGTGACAAGGTCCTATTTGAAGGGGGAAACCAGGTATTTCTTGGAGAAGATGTGATATATTTGGAAGAAATCTGGCATGTCATGAAGAAAAAGATTAATTTGGGGTTAAAACAGGTATTTGTGGGTGAAAAGGTCCTATTTGAAGGGGGAAACCAGAAATTTCTGGGAGAAGATGTGATATATTTGGGAGAAATGTGGCATGTCTGGTAGAAACTGTCCTATTTTGGGGATTAAAGAGGTATTTGTGGGTGAAAAGGTCCTATTTCAAGGGGGAAAGCTGTTATTTCTTGGAGAAGATGTGATATATTTGGGAGAAATCTGGCATGTCTGGAAGAAACTGTCCTGTTTTGGGGATCAAACAGGTATTTGTGTTTGAAAAGCTCCAATTTCCAGGGGGAAAGCTGGTATTTCTTGGAGAAGATGTGATCTATTTGGGAGAAATGTGGCATTTCTGGAAGAAACTGTCCTATTTTGGGGATAAAAGAGGTATTTGTGGGTGAAAAGGTCCTATTTGAAGGGGGAAAGCTGGTATTTCTTGGAGAAGATGTGATATATTTGGGAGAAATGTGGCATGTCTGGAAGAAACTGTCCTCTTTTGGGGATAAAAGAGGTATTTGTGGGTGAAAAGGTCCTATTTGAAGGGGGAACCCTGGTATTTCTTGGAGAAGATGTGATATATTTGGGAGAAATGTGGCATTTCTGGAAGAAACTGTCCTATTTTGGGGATAGAACTGGTATTTGTGGGTGAAAAGGTCCTATTTGAAGGGGGAAACCTGGTATTTCTTGGAGAAGATGTGATATATTTGGGAGAAATGTGGCATGTCTGGAAGAAACTGTCCTATTTTGGGGATAGAACAGGTATTTGTGGGTGAAAAGGTCCTATTTCAAGGGGGAAACCAGGTATTTCTTGGAGAAGATGTGATATATTTGGGAGAAATGTGGCATGTCTGAAAGAAACTGTCCTATTTCGGGAACAGAACAGGTATTTGTGGGTGAAAAGGTCGTATTTGAAGGGGGAACCCGGGTATATCTTCGAGAAGAAGTGATATATTTGGGAGAAATGTGGCATGTCTGGAAGAAACTGTCCAATTTTGGGGATAAAAGAGGTATTTGTGGGTGAAAAGGTCCTATTCGAAGGGGGAAAGCTGGTATTTCTTGGAGAAGATGTGATATATTTGGGAGAAATGTGGCATTTCTGTAAGCAACTGTCCAATTTTGGGGATAAAAGAGGTATTTGTGGGTGAAAAGGTCCTATTTGAAGGGGGAAAGCTGGTATTTCTTGGAGAAGATGTGATCTATTTGGGAGAAATGTGGCATTTCTGGAAGAAACTGTCCTTTTTTGGGGTTAGTACAGGTATTTGTGGGTGAAAAGGTCCTATTTGAAGGGGGAAAGCTGGTATTTCTTGGAGAAGATGTGATCTATTTGGGAGAAATGTGGCATTTCTGGAACAAACTGTCCTATTTTGTGGATAAAAGAGGTATTTGTGGGTGAAAAGGTCCTATTTGAAGGAGGAAACCTGGTATTTCTTGGAGAAGATGTGATATATATGGGAGAAATGTGGCATTTCTGGATGAAAATGTACTATTTTGGGGATAGAACAGGTATTTGTGGGTGAAAAGGTCCTATTTGAAGGGGGAACGCGGGTATTTCTTGGAGAAGATGTGATATATTTGGGAGAAATATGGCCTTTCTGGAAGAAACTGTCCTCTTTTGGGGATCAAACAGGTATTTGTGCGTGAAAAGGTCCTATTTGAAGGGGGAAAGCTGGTATTTCTTGGAGAAGATGTGATATATTTGGGAGAAATGTGGCCTTTCTGGAAGAAACTTTCCAATTTTGTGGATAAAAGAGGTATTTGTGGGTGAAAAGATCCTATTTGAAGGGGGAACCGTGGTATTTCTTGGAGAAGATGTGATATATTTGGGAGAAATGTGGCATTTCTGGAAGACAATGTCCAATTTGGGGGGAGAAATCTGGAATTTCTGGAAGAAACTGTCCTATTTTAGGGATAAAAGAGGTATTTGTGTGTGACAAGGTCCTATTTCAAGGGGGAAAGCTGTTATTTCTTCTAGAAGATGTGATATATTTGGGAGAAATCTGGCATGTCTGGAAGAAACTGTCCTATTTTGGGGATCAAACAGGTATTTGTGTTTGAAAAGCTCCAATTTCCAGGGGGAAAGCTGGTATTTCTTGGAGAAGATGTGATCTATTTGGGAGAAATGTGGCATTTCTGGAAGAAACTGTCCTTTTTTGGGGTTAGAACAGGTATTTGTGGGTGAAAAGTTCCTATTTGAAGGGGGAAAGCTGGTATTTCTTGGAGAAGATGTGATATATTTGGGAGAAATGTGGCATGTCTGGAAGAAACTGTCCTATTTTGGGGATAAAAGAGGTATTTGTGGGTGAAAAGGTCCTATTTGAAGGGGGAACCCTGGTATTTCTTGGAGAAGATGTGATATATTTGGGAGAAATGTGGCATTTCTGGAAGAAACTGTCCTCTTTTGGGGATAAAAGAGGTATTTGTGGGTGAAAAGGTCCTATTTGAAGGGGGAAAGCTGGTATTTCTTGGAGAAGATGTGATATATTTGGGAGAAATGTGGCATGTCTGGAAGAAACTGTCCTATTTTGTTGATAAACGAGGCATTTGTGGGTGAAAAGGTCCTATTTCAAGGGGGAAAGCTGGTATTTCTTGGAGAAGATGTGATATATTTGGGAGAAATGTGGCATTTCTGGAAGAAACTGCCCTATTTTGGGGATTGAACATGTATTTGTGGGTGAAAAGGTCCTATTTGAAGGGGGAAACCAGGTATTTCTTGGAGAAGATGTGATATATTTGGAAGAAATCTGGCATGTCTGGAAGAAAATTTTTAATTTGGGGTTAAAACAGGTATTTGTGGGTGAAAAGGTCCTATTTGAAGGGGGAAACCTGGTATTTCTTGGAGAAGATGTGATATATTTGGGAGAAATGTGCCATTTCTGGAAGAAACTGTGCTCTTTTGGGGATAAAAGAGGTATTTGTGGGTGAAAGGGTCCTATTTCAAGGGGGAATCCGGTATTTCTTGGAGAAGATGTGATATATTTGGGAGAAATGTGGCATGTCAGGAAGAAAATGTTTAATTTGGGTTTAAAACAGGTATTTGTGGGTGAAAAGGTTCTATTTGAAGGGAGAAACCTGGTATTTCTTGGAGAAGATGTGCTATATTTGGGAGAAATGTGGCATGTCAGGATGAAACTGTCCTCTTTTGGGGATAGAACAGGTATTTGTGGGTGATAAGGTCCTATTTGAAGTGGGAAACCTGGTATTTCTTGGAGAAGATGTGATATATTTGGGAGAAATGTGGCATTTCTGGAAGAAACTGTCCTATTTTGGGGATAAAAGAGGTATTTGTGGGTGAAAAGGTCCTATTTGAAGGGGGAAAGCTGGTATTTCTTGGAGAAGATGTGATATATTTGGGAGAAATGTGGCATGTCTGGAAGAAACTGTCCTATTTTGGGAACAGAGCGGGTATTTGTGGGTGAAAAGGTCCTATTTGAAGGGGGAACGCGGGTATTTCTTGGAGAAGATGTGATATATTTGGGAGAAATCTGGCATGTCTGGAAGAAAACTTTGAATTTGGGTTTAAAACAGGTATTTGTGTTTGAAAAGCTCCCATTCCAAGGGGGAAACCTGGTATTTCTTTAGAAGATGTGATATATTTGGTAGAAATCTGGCATTTCTAGAAGAAACTGTCCTATTTTGGGGATAAAAAAGGTATTTGTGGGTGAAAAGGTCCTATTTGAAGGGGGAAAACTGGTATTTCTGGGAGATGATGTGATCTATTTGGGAGAAATGTGGCATTTCTGGAAGAAACTGTCCTTTTTTGGGGTTAGAACAGGTATTTGTGGGTGAAAAGGTCCTATTTGAAGGGGGAAACCTGGTATTTCTTGGAGAAGATGTGATATATTTGGGAGAAATGTGGCATGTCTGGAAGAAACTGTCCTCTTTTGGGGATAAAACAGGTATTTGTGGGTGAAAAGGTCCTATTTGAAGGGGGAAACCTGGTATTTCTTGGTGAAGATGTGATATATTTGGGAGAAATGTGGCATGTCTGGAAGAAACTGTCCTCTTTTGGGGATAAAAGAGGTATTTGTGGGTGAAAAGGTCCTATTTGAAGGGGGAAACCTGGTATTTCTTGGAGAAGATGTGATCTATTTGGTTGACATCTGGCATTTCTGGAAGAAACTGTCCTCTTTTGGGGATAAAAGAGGTATTTGTGGTTGAAAAGGTCCTATTTGAAGGGGGAACCCTGGTATTTCTTGGAGAAGATGTGATATATTTGGGAGAAATCTGGCATTTCTGGAAGACAATGTCCAATTTGGGGGGAGAAATCTGGAATTTCTGGAATAAACTGTCCTATTTTAGGGATGAAAAAAGGTATTTGTGGGTGAAAAGGTCCTATTTGAAGGGGGAAAGCTGGTATTTCTTGGAGAAGATGTGATCTATTTGGGAGAAATCTGGCATGTCTGGAAGAAAATGTTTAATTTGGGGTTAAAACAGGTATTTGTGGGTGAAAAGGTCCTATTTGAAGGGGGAAACCAGGTATTTCTGGGAGAAGATGTGATATATTTGGGAGAAATGTGGCATGTCTGGAAGAAACTGTCCTATATTCGGGATAAAAGAGGTATTTGTGGGTGAAAAGGTCCTATTTGAAGGGGGAACCCTGGTATTTCTTGGAGAAGATGTGATATATTTGGGAGAAATGTGGCATGTCATGAAGAAAATGTTTAATTTGGGGATAAAAAAGGTATTTGTGGGTGAAAAGGTCCTATTTGAATTGGGAAAGGTGGTATTTCTTGGAGAAGATGTGATATATTTGGGAGAAATGTGGCATTTCTGGAAGAAAATATTTAATATGGGGTTAAAACAGATATTTGTGGGTGAAAAGGTCCTATTTGAAGGGGGAAAGCTGGTATTTCTTGGAGAAGATGTGATCTATTTGGGAGAAATGTGGCATGTCTGGAAGAAACTGTCCTATTTTGGGGATAAAAGAGGTATTTGTGGGTGAAAAGGTCCTATTTGAAGGGGGAAAGCTGGTATTTCTTGGAGAAGATGTGATATATTTTGAAGAAATCTGGCATTTCTGGAAGAAACTGTCCAACTTTGGGGATAAAAGAGGTATTTGTGGGTGAAAAGGTCCTATTTGAAGGGGGAAAGCTGGTATTTCTTGGAGAAGATGTGATATATTTGGGAGAAATCTGGCATTTCTGGAAGACAATGTCCAATTTGGGGGGAGAAATCTGGAATTTCTGGAATAAACTGTCCTATTTTAGGGATAAAAAAGTTATTTGTGGGTTATAAGGTCCTATTTGAAGGGGGAAACACGGTATTTCTTGGAGAAGATGTGATCTATTTGGGAGAAATGTGGCATTTCTGGAAGAAACTCTCCTCTTTTGGGGATAAAACAGGTATTTGTGGGTGAAAAGTTCCTATTTGAAGGGGGAACCCTGGTATTTCTTGGAGAAGATGTGATATATTTGGGAGAAATGTGGCATGTCTGGAAGAAACTGTCCAATTTTGGGGATAAAAGAGGTATTTGTGGGTGAAAAGGTCCTATTTGAAGGGGAAAACCTGGTATTTCTTGGAGAAGATGTGTTATATTTGGGAGAAATGTGGCATTTCTGGAAGAAACTGTCCTATTTTGGGGATAAAACAGGTATTTGTGGGTGAAAAGGTCCTATTTGAAGGGGGAACCCGGGTATTTCTTGGAGAAGATGTGATATATTTGGGAGAAATGTGGCATTTCTGGAAGAAACTGTCCAATTTTGGGGATAAAAGAGGTATTTGTGGGTGAAAAGGTCCTATTCGAAGGGGGAAACGTGGTATTTCTTGGAGGAGATGTGATATATTTGGGAGAAATGTGGCATTTCTGGAAGAAACTGTCCTATTTTGGGGATAAAAGAGGTATTTGTGGGTGAAAAGGTCCTATTTGAAGGGGGAAAGCTGGTATTTCTTGGAGAAGATGTGATATATTTGGGAGAAATGTGGCATGTCTGGAAGAAACTGTCCTATTTTGGGGATAAAAGAGGTATTTGTGGGTGAAAAGGTCCTATTTGAAGGGGGAAAGCTGGTATTTCTTGGAGAAGATGTGTTATATTTGGGAGAAATGTGGCATTTCTGGAAGAAACTGTCCTCTTTTGGGGATAAAACAGGTATTTCTGGGAGAAAAGGTCGTATTTGAAGGGGGAATCCTGGTGTTTCTTGGAGAAGATGTGATATATTTGGGAGAAATGTGGCATTTCTGGAAGAAACTGTCCTATTTTGGGGATAAAAGAGGTATTTGTGGGTGAAAAGGTCCTATTTGAAGGGGGAAACCTGGTATTTCTTGGAGAAGATGTGTTATATTTGGTTGACATCTGGCATTTCTGGAAGAAACTGTCCTATTTTGGGGATCAAACAGGTATTTGTGGGTGAAAAGGTCGTATTTGAAGGGGGAATCCTGGTATTTCTTGGAGAATATGTGATATATTTGGGAGAAATGTGGCATGTCTGGAAGAAACTGTCCTATTTTGGGGATAGAACAGGTATTTGTGGGTGAAAAGGTCCTATTTGAAGGGGGAAAGCTGGTATTTCTTGGAGAAGATGTGATATATTTGGGAGAAATGTGGCATGTCTGGAAGAAACTGTCCTATTTTGGGGATAAAAGAGGTATTTGTGGGTGAAAAGGTCCTATTTGAAGGGGGAAACCTGGTATTTCTTGGAGAAGATGTGATATATTTGGGAGAAATGTGGCATTTCTGTAAGAAAATGTCCTATTTTGGGGATAAAACAGGTATTTGTGGGTGAAAAGGTCCTATTTGAAGGGGGAAGGCTGGTATTTCTTGGAGAAGATGTGATATATTTGGGAGAAATCTGGCATTTCTGGAAGACAATGTCCAATTTCGGGGGAGAAATCTGGAATTTCTGGAATAAACTGTCCTATTTTAGGGATAAAAAAGGTATTTGTGGGTTATAAGGTCCTATTTGAAGGGGGAAACACGGTATTTCTTGGAGAAGATGTGATCTATTTGGGAGAAATCTGGCATGTCTGGAAGAAAATGTTTAATTTGGGGTTAAAACAGGTATTTGTGGGTGAAAAGGTCCTATTTGAAGGGGGAAACCAGGTATTTCTGGGAGAAGATGTGATATATTTGGGAGAAATGTGGCATGTCTGGAAGAAACTGTCCTATTTTCGGGATAAAAGAGGTATTTGTGGGTGAAAAGGTCCTATTTCAAGGGGGAACCCGGGTATTTCTTGGAGAAGATGTGATATATTTGGGAGAAATGTGGCATTTCTGGAAGAAAATGTTTAATATGGGGTTAAAACAGGTATTTGTGGGTGAAAAGGTCCTATTTCAAGGGGGAAAGCTGGTATTTCTTGGAGAAGATGTGATATATTTGGGAGAAATGTGGCATTTCTGGAAGAAACTCTCCTCTTTTGGGGATAAAACAGGTATTTGTGGGTGAAAAGGTCCTATTTGAAGGGGGAACCCTGGTATTTCTTGGAGAAGATGTGATATATTTGGGAGAAATGTGGCATTTCTGGAAGAAACTGTCCTATTTTGGGGATCAAACAGGTATTTGTGGGTGAAAAGGTCCTATTTGAAGGGGGAACCCTGGTATTTCTTGGAGAAGATGTGATATATTTGGGAGAAATGTGGCATGTCTGGAAGAAACTGTCCTATTTTGGGGATAAAAGAGGTATTTGTGGGTGAAAAGGTCCTATTTCCAGGGGGAAACCTGGTATTTCTTGGAGAAGATGTGTTATATTTGGGAGAAATGTGGCATTTCTGGAAGAAACTGTCCTATTTTGGGGATAAAAGAGGTATTTGTGGGTGAAAAGGTCCTATTTGAAGGGGGAACCCGGGTATTTCTTGGAGAAGATGTGATATATTTGGGAGAAATGTGGCATTTCTGGAAGAAACTGTCTAATTTTGGGGATAAAAGAGGTATTTGTGGGTGAAAAGGTCCTATTCGAAGGGGGAAACGTGGTATTTCTTGGAGGAGATGTGATATATTTGGGAGAAATGTGGCATTTCTGGAAGAAACTGTCCTATTTTGGGGATAAAAGAGGTATTTGTGGGTGAAAAGGTCCTATTTGAAGGGGGAAAGCTGGTATTTCTTGGAGAAGATGTGATATATTTGGGAGAAATGTGGCATGTCTGGAAGAAACTGTCCTATTTTGGGGATAAAAGAGGTATTTGTGGGTGAAAAGGTCCTATTTGAAGGGGGAAAGCTGGTATTTCTTGGAGAAGATGTGTTATATTTGGGAGAAATGTGGCATTTCTGGAAGAAACTGTCCTCTTTTGGGGATAAAACAGGTATTTCTGGGAGAAAAGGTCGTATTTGAAGGGGGAATCCTGGTGTTTCTTGGAGAAGATGTGATATATTTGGGAGAAATGTGGCATTTCTGGAAGAAACTGTCCTCTTTTGGGGATAAAAGAGGTATTTGTGGGTGAAAAGCTCCTATTTGAAGGGGGAAACCTGGTATTTCTTGGAGAAGATGTGATATATTTGGGAGTAATGTGGCATTTCTGGAAGAAACTGTCCAATTTTGGGGATAAAAGAGGTATTTGTGGGTGAAAAGGTCCTATTTGAAGGGGGAATCCTGGTATTTCTTGGAGAAGATGTGATATATTTGGGAGAAATGTGGCATTTCTGGAAGAAACTGTCCAATTTTGGGGATAAAAGAGGTATTTGTGGGTGAAAAGGTCCTATTTGAAGGGGGAAACCTGGTATTTCTTGGAGAAGATGTGTTATATTTGGTTGACATCTGGCATTTCTGGAAGAAACTGTCCTCTTTTGGGGATATAAGTGGTATTTGTGGGTGATAAGGTCCTATTTGAAGGGGGAAAGCTGGTATTTCTTGGTGATGATGTGATGTATTTGGGAGAAATGTGTCATGTCAGGAAGAAACTGTCCTATTTGGGGGGAGAAGGCTGGTATTTGAGGGAGAAATGGTCCTATCTGAAGGGGGAAAGCTGGTATTTCTTGGAGAAGATGTGATTTATTTGGGAGAAATGTGCCATTTCTGGAAGAAACTGTGCTCTTTTGGGGATAAAAGAGGTATTTGTGAGTGAAAAGGTCCTATTTGAAGGGGGAAAGCTGGTATTTCTTGGAGAAGATGTGATATATTTGGGAGAAATGTGGCATGTCTGGAAGAAACTGTCCTATTTTGGGGATAGAACAGGTATTTGTGGGTGAAAAGGTCCTATTTCAAGGGGGTAACCTGGTATTTCTTGGAGAAGATGTGATATATTTGGGAGAAATGTGGCATTTCTGGAAGAAAATGTCCTATTTTGGGGGGAGATGGCTGGTATTTGTTGGAGAAAATGTCGTCTTTCAGGAGGAATCCTGGTATTTCTTGGAGAAGATGTGTTATATTAAGGAGAAATGTGGCATTTCTGGAAGAAACTGTCCTATTTTGGGGGAAGAAGGCTGGTATTTGTTGGAGAAAATGTCCTCTTTTAGGAGGAATCCTGGTATTTCTTGGAGAAGATGTGATATATTTGGGAGAAATGTGGCATTTCTGGAAGAAACTGTCCACTTTTGGGGATAAAAGAGGTATTTGTGGGTGAAAAGGTCCTATTTGAAGGGGGAAAGCTGGTATTTCTTGGAGAAGATGTGATATATTTGGGAGAAATGTGGCCTTTCTGGAAGAAACTGTCCTCTTTTTTGGATAAAAGAGGTATTTGTGGGTGAAAAGGTCCTATTTGAAGGGGGAAACCTTGTATTTCTTGGAGAAGATGTGTTATATTTGGGAGAAATGTGGCATTTCTGGAAGAAATTGTCCTCTTTTGGGGATAAAACAGGTATTTCTGGGAGAAAAGGTCGTATTTGAAGGGGGAATCCTGGTGTTTCTTGGAGAAGATGTGATATATTTGGTTGATATCTGGCATTTCTGGAAGAAACTGTCCAATTTTGGGGATAGAACAGGTATTTGTGGGTGAAAAGGTCCTATTTGAAGGGGGAACCCTGGTATTTCTTGGAGAAGATGTGATATATTTGGGAGAAATGTGGCATGTCTGGAAGAAACTGTCCTATTTTGGGGATCAAACAGGTATTTGTGGGTGAAAAGGTCCTATTTGAAGGGGGAAACCTGGTATTTCTTGGAGAAGATGTGATATATTTTGAAGAAATCTGGCATGTCTGGAAGAAACTGTCCAATTTTGGGGATAAAAGAGGTATTTGTGGGTGAAAAGGTCCTATTTGAAGGGGTAAAGCAGGTATTTCTTGGAGAAGATGTGATATATTTGGGAGAAATGTGGCATGTCTGGAAGAAACTGTCCTCTTTTGGGGATAAAAGAGGTATTTGTGGGTGAAAAGGTCCTATTTGAAGGGGGAAATGTGGTATTTCTTGGAGAAGATGTGATATGTTTGGGAGAAATGTGGCATTTCTGGAAGAAAATGTCGTATTTTGGGGGGAGATGGCTGGTATTTGTTGGAGAAAATGTCATCTTTCAGGAGGAATCCTGGTATTTCTTGGAGAAGATGTGTTATATTAAGGAGAAATGTGGCATTTCTGGAAGAAACTGTCCTATTTTTGGGGAAGAAGGCTGGTATTTGTTGGAGAAAATGTCCTCTTTTAGGAGGAATCCTGGTATTTCTTGGAGAAGATGTGATCTATTTGGGAGAAATGTGGCATTTCTGGAAGAAACTGTCCTATTTTGGGGATAAAAGAGGTATTTGTCGGTGAAAAGGTCCTATTTGAAGGGGGATCCCAGGTATTTCTTGGAGAAGATGTGATATATTTGGGAGAAATGTGGCATTTCTGGAAGAAACTGTTCACTTTTGGGGATAAAACAGGTATTTGTGGGTGAAAAGGTCGTATTTGAAGGGGGAAAGCTGGTATTTCTTGGAGAAGATGTGATATATTTGGGAGAAATGTGGCATTTCTGGAAGAAACTGTCCTATTTTGTTGATAAAAGAGGTATTTGTGGGTGAAAAGGTCCTATTTCAAGGGGGAGACCAGGTATTTGTGGGAGAAGATGTGATATATTTGGGAGAAATGTGGCATTTCTGGAAGAAACTGTCCTATTTTGGGAATTGAACATGTATTTGTGGGTGAAAAGGTCCTATTTGAAGGGGGAAACCAGGTATTTCTTGGAGAAGATGTGATATATTTGGAAGAAATCTGGCATGTCTGGAAGAAAATGTTGAATTTGGGTTTAAAACAGGTATTTGTGGGTGAAAAGGTCCTATTTCAAGGGGGAAAACTGGTATTTCTTGGAGAAGATGTGATATATTTGGGAGAAATGTGGCATTTCTGGAAGAAACTGTCCACTTTTGGGGATAAAAGAGGTATTTGTGGGTGAAAAGGTCCTATTTGTAGGGGGAAAGCTGGTATTTCTTGGAGAAGATGTGATATATTTGGGAGAAATGATGCATTTCTGGAAGAAACTGACCTATTTTGGGGATAAAAGAGGTATTTGTGGGTGAAAAGGTCCTATTTGAAGGGGGAATCCTGGTATTTCTTGGAGAAGATGTGCTATATTTGACAGAAATCAGGCATTTCTGGAAGAAACTGTCCTCTTTTGGGGATAAAAGAGGTATTTGTGGGTGAAAAGGTCCTATTTGAAGGGGGAAAGCCGGTATTTCTTGGAGAAGATGTGGTATATATGGGAGAAATGTGGCTTTTCTGGAAGAAACTGTCCTCTTTTGGGGATAAAAGAGGTATTTGTGGGTGAAAAGGTCCTATTTGTAGGGGGAAAGCTGGTATTTCTTGGAGAAGATGTGATATATTTTGAAGAAATCTGGCATGTCTGGAAGAAACTGTCCAATTTTGGGGATAAAAGAGGTATTTGTGGGTGAAAAGGTCCTATTTGAAGGGGGAACGCGGGTATTTCTTGGAGAAGATGTGATATACTTTGGAGAAGTGTGACATTTCTGGAAGAAAATGTCCTATTTTGGGGGGAGATGGCTGGTATTTGTTGGAGAAAATGTCATCTTTCAGGAGGAATCCTGGTATTTCTTGGAGAAGATGTGTTATATTAAGAAGAAATGTGGCATTTCTGGAAGAAACTGTCCTATTTTGAGGGAAGAAGGCTGGTATTTGTTGGAGAAAATGTCCTCTTTTAGGAGGAATCCTGGTATTTCTTGGAGAACATGTGATATATTTGGGAGAAATGTGTCATTTCTGGAAGAAACTGTCCTATTTTGGGGATAAAAGAGGTATTTGTGGGTGAAAAGGTCCTATTTGAAGGGGGAACCCTGGTATTTCTTGGAGAAGATGTGATATATTTGGGAGAAATGTGGCATGTCTGGAAGAAAATGTTTAATTTGGGTTTAAAACAGGTATTTGTGGGTGAGAAGGTCCTATTTCAGGAGGAATCCTGGCATTTCTTGGAGAAGATGTGATATATTTGGGAGAAATGTGGCATGTCTGGAAGAAACTGTCCTCTTTTGGGGATAAAAGAGGTATTTGTGGGTGAAAAGGTCCTATTTCAAGGGGGAACCCTGGTATTTCTTAGAGAAGATGTGATATATTTGGGAGAAATGTGGCATGTCTGGAAGAAAATGTTGAATTTGGGTTTAAAACAGTTATTTGTGTTTGAAAAGCTCCCATTTCAAGGGGGAAACCTGGTATTTCTTTAGAAGATGTGATATATTTGGGAGAAATGTGTCATTCCTGGAAGAAACTGTCCAATTTTGTGGATAAAAGAGGTATTTGTGGGCGAAAAGGTCCTATTTGAAGGGGGAAAGCTGGTATTTCCTGGAGAAGATGTGATGTATTTGGGAGAAATGTGGCATGTCTGGAAGAAACTGTCCTATTTTGGGGATCAAAGAGGTATTTGTGGGTGAAAATGTCCTATTTGAAGGGGGAAACCTGGTATTTCTTGGAGAAGATGTGATATATTTGGGAGAAATGTGCCATGTCTGGAAGAAACTGTCCTCTTTTGGGGATAGAACAGGTATTTGTGGGTGATAAGGTCCTATTTGAAGGGGGAAACCTGGTATTTCTTGGAGAAGATGTGATATATTTGGGAGAAATGTGGCATTTCTGAAAGAAACTGTCCTATTTTGTTGATAAACGAGGTATTTGTGGGTGAAAAGGTCCTATTTGAAGGGGGAAACCAGGTATTTCTTGGAGAAGATGTGATATATATGGGAGAAATGTGGCATTTCTGGAAGAAACTGTCCTCTTTTGGGGATAAAAGAGGTATTTGTGGGTGAAAAGGTCGTATTTGAAGGGGGAAAACTGGTATTTCTGGGAGATGATGTGATCTATTTGGGAGAAATGTGGCATTTCTGGAAGAAACTGTCCTTTTTTGGGGATAGAACAGGTATTTGTGGGTGAAAAGGTCCTATTTGAAGGGGGAAACCTGGTATATCTTGGAGAAGATGTGATTTATTTGGGAGAAATGTGGCATGTCTGGAAGAAACTGTCCTATTTTGGGGATAAAAGAGGTATTTGTGGGTGAAAAGGTCCTATTTGGAGGGGGATACCTGGTATTTCTTAGAGAAGATGTGATGTATTTTGAAGAAATCTGTTATGACTGGAAGAAACTGTCCAATTTTGGGATAAAAGAGGTATTTGTGGGTGAAAAGGTCCTATTTGAAGGGGGAACCCTGGTATTTCTTGGAGAAGATGTGATATATTTGGGAGAAATGTGGCATTTCTGGAAGAAACTGTCGTATTTTGGGGGGAGATGGCTGGTATTTGTTGGAGAAAATGTCATCTTTCAGGAGGAATCCTGGTATTTCTTGGAGAAGATGTGTTATATTAAGGAGAAATGTGACATTTCTGGAAGAAACTGTCCTCTTTTGAGGGAAGAAGGCTGGTATTTGTTGGAGAAAATGTCCTCTTTTAGGAGGAATCCTGGTATTTCTTGGAGAAGATGTGATATATTTGGGAGAAATGTGGCATTTCTGGAAGAAACTGTCCTTTTTTGGGGATAAAAGAGGTGTTTGTGGGTGAAAAGGTCCTATTTGAAGGGGGAACCCTGGTATTTCTTGGAGAAGATGTGATCTATTTGGGAGAAATGTGGCATTTCTGGAAGAAACTGTCCTTTTTTGGGGATAAAACAGGTATTTGTGGGTGAAAAGGTCGTATTTGAAGGGGGAAACCTGGTATTTCTTGGAGAAGATGTGATATATATGGGAGAAATGTGGCATTTCTGGAAGAAACTGTCCTATTTTGTTGATAAACGAGGTATTTGTGGGTGAAAAGGTCCTATTTGAAGGGGGAAACCTGGTATATCTTGGAGAAGATGTGATCTATTTGGGAGAAATGTGGCATTTCTGGAAGAAACTGTCCTATTTTGGGGATAAAAGAGGTATTTGTGGGTGAAAAGGTCCTATTTGAAGGGGGAAACCAGGTATTTCTTGGAGAAGATGTGATATATATGGGAGAAATGTGGCATTTCTGGAAGAAACTGTCCTATTTTGGGGATCAAACAGGTATTTGTGGGTGAAAAGTTCCTATTTGAAGGGGGAAACCAGGTTTTTCTTGGAGAAGATGTGATATATTTGGGAGAAATGTGGCATGTCTGGAAGAAACTGTCCAATTTTGGGGATCAAAGAGGTATTTGTGGGTGAAAAGGTCCTATTTGAAGGGGGAAAGCTGGTATTTCCTGGAGAAGATGTGATATATTTTGAAGAAATCTGTCATGTCTGGAAGAAACTGTCCAATTTTGGGGATAAAAGAGGTATTTGTGGGTGAAAAGGTCCTATTTGAAGGGGGAACGCGGGTATTTCTTGGAGAAGATGTGATATACTTGGGAGAAGTGTGACATTTCTGGAAGAAAATGTCCTATTTTGGGGGGAGATGGCTGGTATTTGTTGGAGAAAATATCATCTTTCAGGAGGAATCCTGGTATTTCTTGGAGAAGATGTGTTATATTAAGGAGAAATGTGGCATTTCTGGAAGAAACTGTCCTATTTTGAGGGAAGAAGGCTGGTATTTGTTGGAGAAAATGTCCTCTTTTAGGAGGAATCCTGGTATTTCTTGGAGAACATGTGATATATTTGGGAGAAATGTGTCATTTCTGGAAGAAACTGTCCTATTTTGGGGATAAAAGAGGTATTTGTGGGTGAAAAGGTCCTATTTGAAGGGGGAACCCAGGTATTTCTTGGAGAAGATGTGATATATTTGGGAGAAATGTGGCATGTCTGGAAGAAAATGTTTAATTTGGGTTTAAAACAGGTATTTGTGGGTGAGAAGGTCCTATTTCAGGAGGAATCCTGGCATTTCTTGGAGAAGATGTGATATATTTGGGAGAAATGTGGCATGTCTGGAAGAAACTGTCCTCTTTTGGGGATAAAAGAGGTATTTGTGGGTGAAAAGGTCCTATTTCAAGGGGGAACCCTGGTATTTCTTAGAGAAGATGTGATATATTTGGGAGAAATGTGGCATGTCTGGAAGAAAATGTTGAATTTGGGTTTAAAACAGTTATTTGTGTTTGAAAAGCTCCCATTTCAAGGGGGAAACCTGGTATTTCTTTAGAAGATGTGATATATTTGGGAGAAATGTGTCATTCCTGGAAGAAACTGTCCAATTTTGTGGATAAAAGAGGTATTTGTGGGTGAAAAGGTCCTATTTGAAGGGGGAAACCTTGTATTTCTTGGAGAAGATGTGATGTATTTGGGAGAAATGTGGCATGTCTGGAAGAAACTGTCCTATTTTGGGGATCAAAGAGGTATTTGTGGGTGAAAATGTCCTATTTGAAGGGGGAAACCTGGTATTTCTTGGAGAAGATGTGATATATTTGGGAGAAATGTGCCATGTCTGGAAGAAACTGTCCTATTTTGGGGATAAAAGAGGTATTTGTGGGTGAAAAGGTCCTATTTGAAGGGGGAACCCTGGTATTTCTTGGAGAAGATGTGATATATTTGGGAGAAATGTGGCATTTCTGGAAGAAACTGTCGTATTTTGGGGGGAGATGGCTGGTATTTGTTGGAGAAAATGTCATCTTTCAGGAGGAATCCTGGTATTTCTTGGAGAAGATGTGTTATATTAAGGAGAAATGTGACATTTCTGGAAGAAACTGTCCTCTTTTGAGGGAAGAAGGCTGGTATTTGTTGGAGAAAATGTCCTCTTTTAGGAGGAATCCTGGTATTTCTTGGAGAAGATGTGATATATTTGGGAGAAATGTGGCATTTCTGGAAGAAACTGTCCTTTTTTGGGAATAAAAGAGGTGTTTGTGGGTGAAAAGGTCCTATTTGAAGGGGGATACGTGGTATTTCTTGGAGAAGATGTGATCTATTTGGGAGAAATGTGGCATTTCTGGAAGAAACTGTCCACTTTTGGGGATAAAACAGGTATTTGTGGGTGAAAAGGTCGTATTTGAAGGGGGAAACCTGGTATTTCTTGGAGAAGATGTGATATATATGGGAGAAATGTGGCATTTCTGGAAGAAACTGTCCTATTTTGTTGATAAACGAGGTATTTGTGGGTGAAAAGGTCCTATTTCAAGGGGTAAAGCTGGTATTTCTTGGAGAAGATGTGATCTATTTGGGAGAAATGTGGCATTTCTGGAAGAAACTGTCCTATTTTGGGGATAAAAGAGGTATTTGTGGGTGAAAAGGTCCTATTTGAAGGGGGAAACCAGGTATTTCTTGGAGAAGATGTGATATATATGGGAGAAATGTGGCATTTCTGGAAGAAACTGTCCTATTTTGGGGATCAAACAGGTATTTGTGGGTGAAAAGTTCCTATTTGAAGGGGGAAACCAGGTTTTTCTTGGAGAAGATGTGATATATTTGGGAGAAATGTGGCATGTCTGGAAGAAACTGTCCAATTTTGGGGATCAAAGAGGTATTTGTGGGTGAAAAGGTCCTATTTGAAGGGAGAAAGCTGGTATTTCTTGGAGAAGATGTGATATATTTGGGAGAAATGTGGCATGTCTGGAAGAAAATGTCCAATTTTGGGGATAAAAGAGGTATTTGTGGGTGAAAAGGTCCTATTTCCAGGGGGAAAGCTGGTATTTCTTGGAGAAGATGTGATATATTTGGGAGAAATGTGGCATTTCTGGAAGAAACTGTCCTATTTCGGGTACAGAACAGTTATTTGTGGGTGAAAAGGTCCTATTTCAAGGGGGAATCCTGGTATTTCTTGGAGAAGATGTGATATATTTGGGAGAATTGTGGCATTTCTATAAGAAACTGTCCAATTTTGGGGATAAAAGAGGTATTTGTGGGTGAAAAGGTCCTATTTGAAGGGGGAAAGCTGGTATTTCTTGGAGAAGATGTGATATATTTGGGAGAAATGATGCATTTCTGGAAGAAACTGACCTATTTTGGGGATAAAAGAGGTATTTGTGGGTGAAAAGGTCCTATTTGAAGGGGGAATCCTGGTATTTCTTGGAGAAGATGTGCTATATTTGGCAGAAATCAGGCATTTCTGGAAGAAACTGTCCTCTTTTGGGGATAAAAGAGGTATTTGTGGGTGAAAAGGTCCTATTTGAAGGGGGAAAGCCGGTATTTCTTGGAGAAGATGTGGTATATTTGGGAGAAATGTGGCATTTTTGGAAGAAACTGTCCACTTTTGGGGATAAAAGAGGTATTTGTGGGTGAAAAGGTCCTATTTGTAGGGGGAAAGCTGGTATTTCTCGGAGAAGATGTGATATATTTTGAAGAAATCTGTCATGTCTGGAAGAAACTGTCCAATTTTGGGGATAAAAGAGGTATTTGTGGGTGAAAAGGTCCTATTTGAAGGGGGAACGCGGGTATTTCTTGGAGAAGATGTGATATACTTTGGAGAAGTGTGACATTTCTGGAAGAAAATGTCCTATTTTGGGGGGAGATGGCTGGTATTTGTTGGAGAAAATGTCATCTTTCAGGAGGAATCCTGGTATTTCTTGGAGAAGATGTGTTATATTAAGGAGAAATGTGGCATTTCTGGAAGAAACTGTCCTATTTTGAGGGAAGAAGGCTGGTATTTGTTGGAGAAAATGTCCTCTTTTAGGAGGAATCCTGGTATTTCTTGGAGAAGATGTGATATATTTGGGAGAAATGTGTCATTTCTGGAAGAAACTGTCCTATTTTGGGGATAAAAGAGGTATTTGTGGGTGAAAAGGTCCTATTTGAAGGGGGAACCCAGGTATTTCTTGGAGAAGATGTGATATATTTGGGAGAAATGTGGCATGTCTGGAAGAAAATGTTTAATTTGGGTTTAAAACAGGTATTTGTGGGTGAGAAGGTCCTATTTCAGGAGGAATCCTGGCATTTCTTGGAGAAGAAGTGATATATTTGGGAGAAATGTGGCATGTCTGGAAGAAACTGTCCTCTTTTGGGGATAAAAGAGGTATTTGTGGGTGAAAAGGTCCTATTTCAAGGGGGAACCCTGGTATTTCTTAGAGAAGATGTGATATATTTGGGAGAAATGTGGCATGTCTGGAAGAAAATGTTGAATTTGGGTTTAAAACAGTTATTTGTGTTTGAAAAGCTCCCATTTCATGGGGGAAACCTGGTATTTCTTTAGAAGATGTGATATATTTGGGAGAAATTTGTCATTCCTGGAAGAAACTGTCCAATTTTGTGGATAAAAGAGGTATTTGTGGGTGAAAAGGTCCTATTTGAAGGGGGAAACCTTGTATTTCTTGGAGAAGATGTGATGTATTTGGGAGAAATGTGGCATGTCTGGAAGAAACTGTCCTATTTTGGGGATAAAAGAGGTATTTGTGGGTGAAAAGGTCCTATTTGAAGGGGGAACCCTGGTATTTCTTGGAGAAGATGTGATATATTTGGGAGAAATGTGGCCTTTCTGGAAGAATCTGTCGTATTTTGGGGGGAGATGGCTGGTATTTGTTGGAGAAAATGTCATCTTTCAGGAGGAATCCTGGTATTTCTTGGAGAAGATGTGTTATATTAAGGAGAAATGTGACATTTCTGGAAGAAACTGTCCTATTTTGAGGGAAGAAGGCTGGTATTTGTTGGAGAAAATGTCCTCTTTTAGGAGGAATCCTGGTATTTCTTGGAGAAGATGTGATATATTTGGGAGAAATGTGGCATTTCTGGAAGAAACTGTCCTTTTTTGGGGATAAAAGAGGTGTTTGTGGGTGAAAAGGTCCTATTTGAAGGGGGATGCGTGGTATTTCTTGGAGAAGATGTGATCTATTTGGGAGAAATGTGGCATTTCTGGAAGAAACTGTCCACTTTTGGGGACAAAACAGGTATTTGTGGGTGAAAAGGTCGTATTTGAAGGGGGAAACCTGGTATTTCTTGGAGAAGATGTGATATATATGGGAGAAATGTGGCATTTCTGGAAGAAACTGTCCTATTTTGTTGATAAACGAGGTATTTGTGGGTGAAAAGGTCCTATTTCAAGGGGTAAAGCTGGTATTTCTTGGAGAAGATGTGATCTATTTGGGAGAAATGTGGCATTTCTGGAAGAAACTGTCCTATTTTGGGGATAAAAGAGGTATTTGTGGGTGAAAAGGTCCTATTTGAAGGGGGAAACCAGGTATTTCTTGGAGAAGATGTGATATATATGGGAGAAATGTGGCATTTCTGGAAGAAACTGTCCTATTTTGGGGATCAAACAGGTATTTGTGGGTGAAAAGTTCCTATTTGAAGGGGGAAACCAGGTTTTTCTTGGAGAAGATGTGATATATTTGGGAGAAATGTGGCATGTCTGGAAGAAACTGTCCAATTTTGGGGATCAAAGAGGTATTTGTGGGTGAAAAGGTCCTATTTGAAGGGAGAAAGCTGGTATTTCTTGGAGAAGATGTGATATATTTGGGAGAAATGTGGCATGTCTGGAAGAAAATGTCCAATTTTGGGGATAAAAGAGGTATTTGTGGGTGAAAAGGTCCTATTTCCAGGGGGAAAGCTGGTATTTCTTGGAGAAGATGTGATATATTTGGGAGAAATGTGGCATTTCTGGAAGAAACTGTCCTATTTCGGGTACAGAACAGTTATTTGTGGGTGAAAAGGTCCTATTTCAAGGGGGAATCCTGGTATTTCTTGGAGAAGATGTGATATATTTGGGAGAATTGTGGCATTTCTATAAGAAACTGTCCAATTTTGGGGATAAAAGAGGTATTTGTGGGTGAAAAGGTCCTATTTGAAGGGGGAAAGCTGGTATTTCTTGGAGAAGATGTGATATATTTGGGAGAAATGATGCATTTCTGGAAGAAACTGACCTATTTTGGGGATAAAAGAGGTATTTGTGGGTGAAAAGGTCCTATTTGAAGGGGGAATCCTGGTATTTCTTGGAGAAGATGTGCTATATTTGGCAGAAATCAGGCATTTCTGGAAGAAACTGTCCTCTTTTGGGGATAAAAGAGGTATTTGTGGGTGAAAAGGTCCTATTTGAAGGGGGAAAGCCGGTATTTCTTGGAGAAGATGTGGTATATTTGGGAGAAATGTGGCATTTTTGGAAGAAACTGTCCACTTTTGGGGATAAAAGAGGTATTTGTGGGTGAAAAGGTCCTATTTGTAGGGGGAAAGCTGGTATTTCTCGGAGAAGATGTGATATATTTTGAAGAAATCTGTCATGTCTGGAAGAAACTGTCCAATTTTGGGGATAAAAGAGGTATTTGTGGGTGAAAAGGTCCTATTTGAAGGGGGAACGCGGGTATTTCTTGGAGAAGATCGGATATACTTGGGAGAAGTGTGACATTTCTGGAAGAAAATGTCCTATTTTGGGGGGAGATGGCTGGTATTTGTTGGAGAAAATGTCATCTTTCAGGAGGAATCCTGGTATTTCTTGGAGAAGATGTGTTATATTAAGGAGAAATGTGGCATTTCTGGAAGAAACTGTCCTATTTTGAGGGAAGAAGGCTGGTATTTGTTGGAGAAAATGTCCTCTTTTAGGAGGAATCCTGGTATTTCTTGGAGAAGATGTGATATATTTGGGAGAAATGTGTCATTTCTGGAAGAAACTGTCCTATTTTGGGGATAAAAGAGATATTTGTGGGTGAAAAGGTCCTATTTGAAGGGGGAACCCTGGTATTTCTTGGAGAAGATGTGATATATTTGGGAGAAATGTGGCATGTCTGGAAGAAAATGTTTAATTTGGGTATAAAACAGGTATTTGTGGGTGAGAAGGTCCTATTTCAGGAGGAATCCTGGCATTTCTTGGAGAAGAAGTGATATATTTGGGAGAAATGTGGCATGTCTGGAAGAAACTGTCCTCTTTTGGGGATAAAAGAGGTATTTGTGGGTGAAAAGGTCCTATTTCAAGGGGGAACCCTGGTATTTCTTAGAGAAGATGTGATATATTTGGGAGAAATGTGGCATGTCTGGAAGAAAATGTTGAATTTGGGTTTAAAACAGTTATTTGTGTTTGAAAAGCTCCCATTTCATGGGGGAAACCTGGTATTTCTTTAGAAGATGTGATATATTTGGGAGAAATTTGTCATTCCTGGAAGAAACTGTCCAATTTTGTGGATAAAAGAGGTATTTGTGGGTGAAAAGGTCCTATTTGAAGGGGGAAACCTTGTATTTCTTGGAGAAGATGTGATGTATTTGGGAGAAATGTGGCATGTCTGGAAGAAACTGTGCAATTTTGTGGATAAAAGAGGTATTTGTGGGTGAAAAGGTGCTATTTGAAGGGGGAAACCTGGTATTTCTTGGAGAAGATGTGATATATTTGGGAGAAATGTGGCATTTCTGTAAGAAACTGTCCAATTTTGGGGATAAAAGAGGCATTTCTGGGTGAAAAGTTCCTATTTGAAGGGAGAAAGGTGGTGTTTCTTGGAGAAGATGTGTTATATTTGGTTGACATCTGGCATTTCTGGAAGAAACTGTCCTATTTTGGGGATAAAACAGGTATTTGTGGGTGAAAAGGTCCTATTTCAAGGGGGAAAGCTGGTATTTCTTGGAGGAGATGTTCTATATTTGGGAGAAATGTGGCATGTCTGGAAGAAACTGTCCTATTTTGTGGATAAAAGAGGTATTTGTGGGTGAAAAGGTCCTATTTCAAGGGGGAACCCTGGTATTTCTTGGAAAAGATGTGATATATTTGGGAGAAATCTGGCATTTCTGGAAGACAATGTCCAATTTGGGGGAGAAATCTGGAATTTCTGGAATAAACTGTCCTATTTTAGGGATAAAAGAGGTATTTGTGGGTTAAAAGGTGCTATTTGAAGAGGGAATCCTGGTATTTCTTGGAGAAGATGTGATATATTTGGAAGAAATCTGGCATGTCTGGAAGAAAATGTTTAATTTGGGATTAAAACAGGTATTTGTGGTTGTAAAGGTCCTATTTCAAGGGGGAAACCAGGTATTTCTGGGAGAAGATTTGATATATTTGGGAGAAATCTGGCATGTCTGGAAGAAACTGTCCTCTTTTGGGGATAAAAGTGGTATTTGTGGGTGAAAAGGTCCTATTTGAAGGGGGAAACCTGGTATTTCTTGGAGAAGATGTGATATATTTGGTAGAAATCTGGCATTTCTGGAAGAAACTGTCCTGTTTTGGGGATAAAAAAGGTATTTGTGGGTGAAAAGGTCCTATTTGAAGGGGGAAAGCTGGTATTTCTTGGAGAAGATGTGATCTATTTGGGAGAAATGTGGCATTTCTGGAAGAAAATGTTTAATTTGGGGTTAAAACAGGTATTTGTGGGTGAAAAGGTCCTATTTGAAGGGGGAAACCTGGTATTTCTTGGGGAAGATGTGATATATTTGGGAGAAATGTGGCATGTCTGGAAGAAACTGTCCTATTTTGGGGATAAAAGAGGTATTTGTGGGTGAAAAGGTCCTATTTGAAGGGGGAAACCTGGTATTTCTTGGAGAAGATGTGATATATTTGGGAGAAATCTGGCATGTCTGGAAGAAACTGTACTATTTAGGGGATAAAACAGGTATTTGTGGGTGAAAAGGTCGTATTTGAAGGGGGAAACCTGGTATTTCTTGGAGAAGATGTGATATATTTGGGAGAAATGTGGCATGTCTGGAAGAAACTGTCCTATTTCGGGAACAGACCAGGTATTTGTGGGTGAAAAGGTCCTATTTGAAGGGGGAACCCGTGTATTCCTTGGAGAAGATGTGATATATTTGGGAGAAATGTGGCATTTCTGGAAGAAACTGTCCTCTTTTGGGGACAAAAGAGGTATTTGTGGGTGAAAAGGTCCTATTCAAAGGGGGAAAGCTGGTATTTCTTGGAGAAGATGTGATATATTTGGGAGAAATGTGGCATTTCTGTAAGAAACTGTCCTCTTTTGGGTATAAAAGAGGTATTTGTGGGTGAAAAGCTCCTATTTGAAGGGGGAAACCTGGTATTCCTTGGAGAAGATGTGATATATTTGGGAGAAATGTGGCATGTCTGGAAGAAACTGTCCTATTTTGGGGATAAAAGAGGTATTTGTGGGTGAAAAGGTCCTATTTGAAGGGGGAAAGCTGGTATTTCTTGGAGAAGATGTGATATATTTGGGAGAAATCTGGCATGTCTGGAAGGAACTGTCCTATTTTGGGGATAAAAGAGGTATTTGTGGGTGAAAAGGTCCTATTTGAAGGGGGAATCCTGGTATTTCTTGGAGAAGATGTGATCTATTTGGGAGAAATGTGGCATTTCTGGAAGAAACTGTCCAATTTTGGGGATAAAAGAGGTATTTGTGGGTGAAAAGGTCCTATTCGAAGGGGGAAAGGTGGTATTTCTTGGAGAAGATGTGAAATATTTGGTTGACATCTGGCATTTCTGGAAGAAACTGTCCTATTCTGGGTATAAAACAGGTATTTGTGGGAGAAAAGGTCGTATTTGAAGGGGGAATCCTGGTATTTCTTGGAGAAGATGTGATATATTTGGGAGAAATGTGGCATTTCTGGAAGAAACTGTCCACTTTTGGGGATAAAAGAGGTATTTGTGGGTGAAAAGGTCCTATTTGAAGGGGTAAAGCTGGTATTTCTTGGAGAAGATGTGATATATTTGGGAGAAATGATGCATTTCTGGAAGAAACTGTCCTCTTTTGGGGATAAAAGAGGTATTTGTGGGTGAAAAGGTCCTATTTGAAGGGGGAACGCGGGTATTTCTTGGAGAAGATGTGATATACTTGGGAGAAATGTGGCATTTCGGGAAGAAAATGTCCTATTTTGGGGGGAGATGGCTGGTATTTGTTGGAGAAAAAGTCATCTTTCCGGAGGAATCCTGGTATTTCTTGGAGAAGATGTGATATATTTGGGAGAAATGTGGCATGTCTGGAAGAAACTGTCCTATTTCGGGAACAGACCAGGTATTTGTGGGTGAAAAGGTCCTATTTGAAGGGGGAACCCGGGTATTCCTTGGAGAAGATGTGATATATTTGGGAGAAATGTGGCATTTCTGGAAGAAACTGTCCTCTTTTGGGGACAAAAGAGGTATTTGTGGGTGAAAAGGTCCTATTCGAAGGGGGAAAGCTGGTATTTCTTGGAGAAGATGTGATATATTTGGGAGAAATGTGGCATTTCTGTAAGAAACTGTCCTCTTTTGGGTATATAAGAGGTATTTGTGGGTGAAAAGCTCCTATTTGAAGGGGGAAACCTGGTATTCCTTGGAGAAGATGTGATATATTTGGGAGAAATGTGGCATGTCTGGAAGAAACTGTCCTATTTTGGGGATAAAAGAGGTATTTGTGGGTGAAAAGGTCCTATTTGAAGGGGGAAAGCTGGTATTTCTTGGAGAAGATGTGATATATTTGGGAGAAATGTGGCATGTCTGGTAGGAACTGTCCTATTTTGGGGATAAAAGAGGTATTTGTGGGTGAAAAGGTCCTATTTGAAGGGGGAATCCTGGTATTTCTTGGAGAAGATGTGATCTATTTGGGAGAAATGTGGCATTTCTGGAAGAAACTGTCCAATTTTGGGGATAAAAGAGGTATTTGTGGGTGAAAAGGTCCTATTCGAAGGGGGAAAGGTGGTATTTCTTGGAGAAGATGTGAAATATTTGGTTGACATCTGGCATTTCTGGAAGAAACTGTCCTATTCTGGGGATAAAACAGGTATTTGTGGGAGAAAAGGTCGTATTTGAAGGGGGAATCCTGGTATTTCTTGGAGAAGATGTGATATATTTGGGAGAAATGTGGCATTTCTGGAAGAAACTGTCCACTTTTGGGGATAAAAGAGGTATTTGTGGGTGAAAAGGTCCTATTTGAAGGGGTAAAGCTGGTATTTCTTGGAGAAGATGTGATATATTTGGGAGAAATGATGCATTTCTGGAAGAAACTGTCCTCTTTTGGGGATAAAAGAGGTATTTGTGGGTGAAAAGGTCCTATTTGAAGGGGGAACGCGGGTATTTCTTGGAGAAGATGTGATATACTTGGGAGAAATGTGGCATTTCGGGAAGAAAATGTCCTATTTTGGGGGGAGATGGCTGGTATTTGTTGGAGAAAATGTCATCTTTCCGGAGGAGTCCTGGTATTTCTTGGAGAAGATGTGATATATTAAGGAGAAATTTGCATTTCTGGAAGAAACTGTCCTATTCTGGGGGAAGAAGTCTGGTATTTGTTGGAGAAAATGTCCTCTTTTAGGAGGAATCCTGGTATTTCTTGGAGAAGATGTGATATATTTGGGAGAAATGTGTCATTTCTGGAAGAAACTGTCCTATTTTGGGGATAAAAGAGGTATTTGTGGGTGAAAAGGTCCTATTTGAAGGGGGAACCCAGGTATTTCTTGGAGAAGATGTGATATATTTGGGAGAAATGTGGCCTTTCTGGAAGAAACTGTCCTATTTTGGGGATAAAAGAGGTATTTGTGTGTGAAAAGGTCGTATTTGAAGGGGGAAACCTGGTATTTCTGGGAGAAGAAGTGATCTATTTGGGAGAAATGTGGCATTTCTGGAAGAAACTGTCCTATTTTGGGGATAAAAGAGGTATTTGTGGGTGAAAACGTCCTATTTCAAGGGGGAAAGCTTGTGTTTCTTGGAGAAGATGTGATATATTTTGAAGAAATCTGGCATGTCTGGAAGAAACTGTCCAATTTTGGGGATAAAAGAGGTATTTGTGGGTGAAAAGGTCCTATTTGAAGGGGTAAAGCTGGTATTTCTTGGAGAAGATGTGATATATTTGGGAGAAATGTGGCCTTTCTGGAAGAAACTGTCCTATTTAGGGGATAAAACAGGTATTTGTGGGTGAAAAGGTCCTATTTGAAGGGGGAAACCTGGTATTTCTTGGAGAAGATGTGATCTATTTGGGAGAAATGTGGCATTTCTGGAAGAAAATGTTTAATTTGGGGTTAAAACAGGTATTTGTGGGTGAAAAGGTCCTATTTGAAGGGGGAACCCGGGTATTTCTTGGAGAAGATGTGATATATTTGGGAGAAATCTGGCATGTCTGGAAGAAACTGTACTATTTAGGGGATAAAAGAGGTATTTGTGGGTGAAAAGGTCCTATTTGAAGGGGGAAACCTGGTATTTCTTGGAGAAGATGTGATATATTTGGGAGAAATGTGACATTTCTGGAAGAAACTGTCCTATTTTGGGGTTCAAACAGGTATTTGTGGGTGAAAAGGTCCTATTTGAAGGGGGAAACCAGGTATTTCTTGGAGAAGATGTGATATATATGGGAGAAATGTGGCATTTCTGGAAGAAACTGTCCTATTTCGTGATCAAACAGGTATTTGTGGGTGAAAAGTTCCTATTTGAAGGGGGAACCCGGGTATTTCTTGGAGAAGATGTGATATATTTGGGAGAAATGTGGCATGTCTGGAAGAAACTGTCCTCTTTTGGGGATAAAAGAGGTATTTGTGGGTGAAAAGGTCCTATTTGAAGGGGGTAACCTGGTATTTCTTGGAGAAGATGAGATATATTTGGGAGAAATGTGGCATTTCTGTAAGAAAATGTCCTATTTTGGGGATAAAACAGGTATTTGTGGGTGAAAAGGTCCTATTTGAAGGGGGAAAGCTGGTATTTCTTGGAGAAGATGTGATATATTTGGGAGAAATCTGGCATGTCTGGAAGGAACTGTCCTATTTTGGGGATAAAAGAGGTATTTGTGGGTGAAAAGGTCCTATTTGAAGGGGGAATCCTGGTATTTCTTGGAGAAGATGTGATCTATTTGGGAGAAATGTGGCATTTCTGGAAGAAACTGTCCAATTTTGGGGATAAAAGAGGTATTTGTGGGTGAAAAGGTCCTATTCGAAGGGGGAAAGGTGGTATTTCTTGGAGAAGATGTGAAATATTTGATTGACATCTGGCATTTCTGGAAGAAACTGTCCTATTCTGGGTATAAAACAGGTATTTGTGGGAGAAAAGGTCGTATTTGAAGGGGGAATCCTGGTATTTCTTGGAGAAGATGTGATATATTTGGGAGAAATGTGGCATGTCTGTAAGAAACTGTCCTCTTTTGGGTATAAAAGAGGTATTTGTGGGTGAAAAGCTCCTATTTGAAGGGGGAAACCTGGTATTCCTTGGAGAAGATGTGATATATTTGGGAGAAATGTGGCATGTCTGGAAGAAACTGTCCTATTTTGGGGATAAAAGAGGTATTTGTGGGTGAAAAGGTCCTATTTGAAGGGGGAAAGCTGGTATTTCTTGGAGAAGATGTGATATATTTGGGAGAAATGTGGCATGTCTGGTAGGAACTGTCCTATTTTGGGGATAAAAGAGGTATTTGTGGGTGAAAAGGTCCTATTTGAAGGGGGAATCCTGGTATTTCTTGGAGAAGATGTGATCTATTTGGGAGAAATGTGGCATTTCTGGAAGAAACTGTCCAATTTTGGGGATAAAAGAGGTATTTGTGGGTGAAAAGGTCCTATTCGAAGGGGGAAAGGTGGTATTTCTTGGAGAAGATGTGAAATATTTGGTTGACATCTGGCATTTCTGGAAGAAACTGTCCTATTCTGGGGATAAAACAGGTATTTGTGGGAGAAAAGGTCGTATTTGAAGGGGGAATCCTGGTATTTCTTGGAGAAGATGTGATATATTTGGGAGAAATGTGGCATTTCTGGAAGAAACTGTCCACTTTTGGGGATAAAAGAGGTATTTGTGGGTGAAAAGGTCCTATTTGAAGGGGTAAAGCTGGTATTTCTTGGAGAAGATGTGATATATTTGGGAGAAATGATGCATTTCTGGAAGAAACTGTCCTCTTTTGGGGATAAAAGAGGTATTTGTGGGTGAAAAGGTCCTATTTGAAGGGGGAACGCGGGTATTTCTTGGAGAAGATGTGATATACTTGGGAGAAATGTGGCATTTCGGGAAGAAAATGTCCTATTTTGGGGGGAGATGGCTGGTATTTGTTGGAGAAAATGTCATCTTTCCGGAGGAGTCCTGGTATTTCTTGGAGAAGATGTGATATATTAAGGAGAAATTTGCATTTCTGGAAGAAACTGTCCTATTCTGGGGGAAGAAGTCTGGTATTTGTTGGAGAAAATGTCCTCTTTTAGGAGGAATCCTGGTATTTCTTGGAGAAGATGTGATATATTTGGGAGAAATGTGTCATTTCTGGAAGAAACTGTCCTATTTTGGGGATAAAAGAGGTATTTGTGGGTGAAAAGGTCCTATTTGAAGGGGGAACCCAGGTATTTCTTGGAGAAGATGTGATATATTTGGGAGAAATGTGGCCTTTCTGGAAGAAACTGTCCTATTTTGGGGATAAAAGAGGTATTTGTGTGTGAAAAGGTCGTATTTGAAGGGGGAAACCTGGTATTTCTGGGAGAAGAAGTGATCTATTTGGGAGAAATGTGGCATTTCTGGAAGAAACTGTCCTATTTTGGGGATAAAAGAGGTATTTGTGGGTGAAAACGTCCTATTTGAAGGGGGAAAGCTTGTGTTTCTTGGAGAAGATGTGATATATTTTGAAGAAATCTGGCATGTCTGGAAGAAACTGTCCAATTTTGGGGATAAAAGAGGTATTTGTGGGTGAAAAGGTCCTATTTGAAGGGGTAAAGCTGGTATTTCTTGGAGAAGATGTGATATATTTGGGAGAAATGTGGCCTTTCTGGAAGAAACTGTCCTATTTAGGGGATAAAACAGGTATTTGTGGGTGAAAAGGTCCTATTTGAAGGGGGAAACCTGGTATTTCTTGGAGAAGATGTGATCTATTTGGGAGAAATGTGGCATTTCTGGAAGAAAATGTTTAATTTGGGGTTAAAACAGGTATTTGTGGGTGAAAAGGTCCTATTTGAAGGGGGAACCCGGGTATTTCTTGGAGAAGATGTGATATATTTGGGAGAAATCTGGCATGTCTGGAAGAAACTGTACTATTTAGGGGATAAAAGAGGTATTTGTGGGTGAAAAGGTCCTATTTGAAGGGGGAAACCTGGTATTTCTTGGAGAAGATGTGATATATTTGGGAGAAATGTGACATTTCTGGAAGAAACTGTCCTATTTTGGGGTTCAAACAGGTATTTGTGGGTGAAAAGGTCCTATTTGAAGGGGGAAACCAGGTATTTCTTGGAGAAGATGTGATATATATGGGAGAAATGTGGCATTTCTGGAAGAAACTGTCCTATTTCGTGATCAAACAGGTATTTGTGGGTGAAAAGTTCCTATTTGAAGGGGGAACCCGGGTATTTCTTGGAGAAGATGTGATATATTTGGGAGAAATGTGGCATGTCTGGAAGAAACTGTCCTCTTTTGGGGATAAAAGAGGTATTTGTGGGTGAAAAGGTCCTATTTGAAGGGGGTAACCTGGTATTTCTTGGAGAAGATGAGATATATTTGGGAGAAATGTGGCATTTCTGTAAGAAAATGTCCTATTTTGGGGATAAAACAGGTATTTGTGGGTGAAAAGGTCCTATTTGAAGGGGGAAAGCTGGTATTTCTTGGAGAAGATGTGATATATTTGGGAGAAATCTGGCATGTCTGGAAGGAACTGTCCTATTTTGGGGATAAAAGAGGTATTTGTGGGTGAAAAGGTCCTATTTGAAGGGGGAATCCTGGTATTTCTTGGAGAAGATGTGATCTATTTGGGAGAAATGTGGCATTTCTGGAAGAAACTGTCCAATTTTGGGGATAAAAGAGGTATTTGTGGGTGAAAAGGTCCTATTCGAAGGGGGAAAGGTGGTATTTCTTGGAGAAGATGTGAAATATTTGGTTGACATCTGGCATTTCTGGAAGAAACTGTCCTATTCTGGGTATAAAACAGGTATTTGTGGGAGAAAAGGTCGTATTTGAAGGGGGAATCCTGGTATTTCTTGGAGAAGATGTGATATATTTGGGAGAAATGTGGCATGTCTGTAAGAAACTGTCCTCTTTTGGGTATAAAAGAGGTATTTGTGGGTGAAAAGCTCCTATTTGAAGGGGGAAACCTGGTATTCCTTGGAGAAGATGTGATATATTTGGGAGAAATGTGGCATGTCTGGAAGAAACTGTCCTATTTTGGGGATAAAAGAGGTATTTGTGGGTGAAAAGGTCCTATTTGAAGGGGGAAAGCTGGTATTTCTTGGAGAAGATGTGATATATTTGGGAGAAATGTGGCATGTCTGGTAGGAACTGTCCTATTTTGGGGATAAAAGAGGTATTTGTGGGTGAAAAGGTCCTATTTGAAGGGGGAATCCTGGTATTTCTTGGAGAAGATGTGATCTATTTGGGAGAAATGTGGCATTTCTGGAAGAAACTGTCCAATTTTGGGGATAAAAGAGGTATTTGTGGGTGAAAAGGTCCTATTCGAAGGGGGAAAGGTGGTATTTCTTGGAGAAGATGTGAAATATTTGGTTGACATCTGGCATTTCTGGAAGAAACTGTCCTATTCTGGGGATAAAACAGGTATTTGTGGGAGAAAAGGTCGTATTTGAAGGGGGAATCCTGGTATTTCTTGGAGAAGATGTGATATATTTGGGAGAAATGTGGCATTTCTGGAAGAAACTGTCCACTTTTGGGGATAAAAGAGGTATTTGTGGGTGAAAAGGTCCTATTTGAAGGGGTAAAGCTGGTATTTCTTGGAGAAGATGTGATATATTTGGGAGAAATGATGCATTTCTGGAAGAAACTGTCCTCTTTTGGGGATAAAAGAGGTATTTGTGGGTGAAAAGGTCCTATTTGAAGGGGGAACGCGGGTATTTCTTGGAGAAGATGTGATATACTTGGGAGAAATGTGGCATTTCGGGAAGAAAATGTCCTATTTTGGGGGGAGATGGCTGGTATTTGTTGGAGAAAATGTCATCTTTCCGGAGGAGTCCTGGTATTTCTTGGAGAAGATGTGATATATTAAGGAGAAATTTGCATTTCTGGAAGAAACTGTCCTATTCTGGGGGAAGAAGTCTGGTATTTGTTGGAGAAAATGTCCTCTTTTAGGAGGAATCCTGGTATTTCTTGGAGAAGATGTGATATATTTGGGAGAAATGTGTCATTTCTGGAAGAAACTGTCCTATTTTGGGGATAAAAGAGGTATTTGTGGGTGAAAAGGTCCTATTTGAAGGGGGAACCCAGGTATTTCTTGGAGAAGATGTGATATATTTGGGAGAAATGTGGCCTTTCTGGAAGAAACTGTCCTATTTTGGGGATAAAAGAGGTATTTGTGTGTGAAAAGGTCGTATTTGAAGGGGGAAACCTGGTATTTCTGGGAGAAGAAGTGATCTATTTGGGAGAAATGTGGCATTTCTGGAAGAAACTGTCCTATTTTGGGGATAAAAGAGGTATTTGTGGGTGAAAACGTCCTATTTCAAGGGGGAAAGCTTGTGTTTCTTGGAGAAGATGTGATATATTTTGAAGAAATCTGGCATGTCTGGAAGAAACTGTCCAATTTTGGGGATAAAAGAGGTATTTGTGGGTGAAAAGGTCCTATTTGAAGGGGTAAAGCTGGTATTTCTTGGAGAAGATGTGATATATTTGGGAGAAATGTGGCCTTTCTGGAAGAAACTGTCCTATTTAGGGGATAAAACAGGTATTTGTGGGTGAAAAGGTCCTATTTGAAGGGGGAAACCTGGTATTTCTTGGAGAAGATGTGATCTATTTGGGAGAAATGTGGCATTTCTGGAAGAAAATGTTTAATTTGGGGTTAAAACAGGTATTTGTGGGTGAAAAGGTCCTATTTGAAGGGGGAACCCGGGTATTTCTTGGAGAAGATGTGATATATTTGGGAGAAATCTGGCATGTCTGGAAGAAACTGTACTATTTAGGGGATAAAAGAGGTATTTGTGGGTGAAAAGGTCCTATTTGAAGGGGGAAACCTGGTATTTCTTGGAGAAGATGTGATATATTTGGGAGAAATGTGACATTTCTGGAAGAAACTGTCCTATTTTGGGGTTCAAACAGGTATTTGTGGGTGAAAAGGTCCTATTTGAAGGGGGAAACCAGGTATTTCTTGGAGAAGATGTGATATATATGGGAGAAATGTGGCATTTCTGGAAGAAACTGTCCTATTTCGTGATCAAACAGGTATTTGTGGGTGAAAAGTTCCTATTTGAAGGGGGAACCCGGGTATTTCTTGGAGAAGATGTGATATATTTGGGAGAAATGTGGCATGTCTGGAAGAAACTGTCCTCTTTTGGGGATAAAAGAGGTATTTGTGGGTGAAAAGGTCCTATTTGAAGGGGGTAACCTGGTATTTCTGGGAGAAGATGAGATATATTTGGGAGAAATGTGGCATTTCTGTAAGAAAATGTCCTATTTTGGGGATAAAACAGGTATTTGTGGGTGAAAAGGTCCTATTTGAAGGGGGAAAGCTGGTATTTCTTGGAGAAGATGTGATATATTTGGGAGAAATCTGGCATGTCTGGAAGGAACTGTCCTATTTTGGGGATAAAAGAGGTATTTGTGGGTGAAAAGGTCCTATTTGAAGGGGGAATCCTGGTATTTCTTGGAGAAGATGTGATCTATTTGGGAGAAATGTGGCATTTCTGGAAGAAACTGTCCAATTTTGGGGATAAAAGAGGTATTTGTGGGTGAAAAGGTCCTATTCGAAGGGGGAAAGGTGGTATTTCTTGGAGAAGATGTGAAATATTTGGTTGACATCTGGCATTTCTGGAAGAAACTGTCCTATTCTGGGTATAAAACAGGTATTTGTGGGAGAAAAGGTCGTATTTGAAGGGGGAATCCTGGTATTTCTTGGAGAAGATGTGATATATTTGGGAGAAATGTGGCATTTCTGGAAGAAACTGTCCACTTTTGGGGATAAAAGAGGTATTTGTGGGTGAAAAGGTCCTATTTGAAGGGGTAAAGCTGGTATTTCTTGGAGAAGATGTGATATATTTGGGAGAAATGTGGCATTTCTGGAAGAAACTGTCCTCTTTTGGGGATAAAAGAGGTATTTGTGGGTGAAAAGGTCCTATTTGAAGGGGGAACGCGGGTATTTCTTGGAGAAGATGTGATATACTTGGGAGAAATGTGGCATTTCGGGAAGAAAATGTCCTATTTTGGGGGGAGATGGCTGGTATTTGTTGGAGAAAAAGTCATCTTTCCGGAGGAATCCTGGTATTTCTTGGAGAAGATGTGATCTATTTGTGAGAAATGTGGCATGTCTGGAAGAAACTGTCCTATTTCGGGAACAGACCAGGTATTTGTGGGTGAAAAGGTCCTATTTGAAGGGGGAACCCGGGTATTCCTTGGAGAAGATGTGATATATTTGGGAGAAATGTGGCATTTCTGGAAGAAACTGTCCTCTTTTGGGGACAAAAGAGGTATTTGTGGGTGAAAAGGTCCTATTCGAAGGGGGAAAGCTGGTATTTCTTGGAGAAGATGTGATATATTTGGGAGAAATGTGGCATTTCTGTAAGAAACTGTCCTCTTTTGGGTATAAAAGAGGTATTTGTGGGTGAAAAGCTCCTATTTGAAGGGGGAAACCTGGTATTCCTTGGAGAAGATGTGATATATTTGGGAGAAATGTGGCATGTCTGGAAGAAACTGTCCTATTTTGGGGATAAAAGAGGTATTTGTGGGTGAAAAGGTCCTATTTGAAGGGGGAAAGCTGGTATTTCTTGGAGAAGATGTGATATATTTGGGAGAAATGTGGCATGTCTGGTAGGAACTGTCCTATTTTGGGGATAAAAGAGGTATTTGTGGGTGAAAAGGTCCTATTTGAAGGGGGAATCCTGGTATTTCTTGGAGAAGATGTGATCTATTTGGGAGAAATGTGGCATTTCTGGAAGAAACTGTCCTCTTTTGGGGATAAAAGA
Organism: Lophura swinhoii; assembly: GCA_030408155.1. Classification (NCBI taxonomy): domain Eukaryota; kingdom Metazoa; phylum Chordata; class Aves; order Galliformes; family Phasianidae; genus Lophura; species Lophura swinhoii. The sequence goes on from CM059459.1 coordinate 483,780, forward strand.
GGTATTTGTGGGTGAAAAGGTCCTATTCGAAGGGGGAAAGGTGGTATTTCTTGGAGAAGATGTGAAATATTTGGTTGACATCTGGCATTTCTGGAAGAAACTGTCCTATTCTGGGGATAAAACAGGTATTTGTGGGAGAAAAGGTCGTATTTGAAGGGGGAATCCTGGTATTTCTTGGAGAAGATGTGATATATTTGGGAGAAATGTGGCATTTCTGGAAGAAACTGTCCACTTTTGGGGATAAAAGAGGTATTTGTGGGTGAAAAGGTCCTATTTGAAGGGGTAAAGCTGGTATTTCTTGGAGAAGATGTGATATATTTGGGAGAAATGATGCATTTCTGGAAGAAACTGTCCTCTTTTGGGGATAAAAGAGGTATTTGTGGGTGAAAAGGTCCTATTTGAAGGGGGAACGCGGGTATTTCTTGGAGAAGATGTGATATACTTGGGAGAAATGTGGCATTTCTGTAAGAAAATGTCCTATTTTGGGGGGAGATGGCTGGTATTTGTTGGAGAAAATGTCATCTTTCCGGAGGAGTCCTGGTATTTCTTGGAGAAGATGTGATATATTAAGGAGAAATTTGCATTTCTGGAAGAAACTGTCCTATTCTGGGGGAAGAAGTCTGGTATTTGTTGGAGAAAATGTCCTCTTTTAGGAGGAATCCTGGTATTTCTTGGAGAAGATGTGATATATTTGGGAGAAATGTGTCATTTCTGGAAGAAACTGTCCTATTTTGGGGATAAAAGAGGTATTTGTGGGTGAAAAGGTCCTATTTGAAGGGGGAACCCAGGTATTTCTTGGAGAAGATGTGATATATTTGGGAGAAATGTGGCCTTTCTGGAAGAAACTGTCCTATTTTGGGGATAAAAGAGGTATTTGTGTGTGAAAAGGTCGTATTTGAAGGGGGAAACCTGGTATTTCTGGGAGAAGAAGTGATCTATTTGGGAGAAATGTGGCATTTCTGGAAGAAACTGTCCTATTTTGGGGATAAAAGAGGTATTTGTGGGTGAAAACGTCCTATTTCAAGGGGGAAAGCTTGTGTTTCTTGGAGAAGATGTGATATATTTTGAAGAAATCTGGCATGTCTGGAAGAAACTGTCCAATTTTGGGGATAAAAGAGGTATTTGTGGGTGAAAAGGTCCTATTTGAAGGGGTAAAGCTGGTATTTCTTGGAGAAGATGTGATATATTTGGGAGAAATGTGGCCTTTCTGGAAGAAACTGTCCTATTTAGGGGATAAAACAGGTATTTGTGGGTGAAAAGGTCCTATTTGAAGGGGGAAACCTGGTATTTCTTGGAGAAGATGTGATCTATTTGGGAGAAATGTGGCATTTCTGGAAGAAAATGTTTAATTTGGGGTTAAAACAGGTATTTGTGGGTGAAAAGGTCCTATTTGAAGGGGGAACCCGGGTATTTCTTGGAGAAGATGTGATATATTTGGGAGAAATCTGGCATGTCTGGAAGAAACTGTACTATTTAGGGGATAAAAGAGGTATTTGTGGGTGAAAAGGTCCTATTTGAAGGGGGAAACCTGGTATTTCTTGGAGAAGATGTGATATATTTGGGAGAAATGTGACATTTCTGGAAGAAACTGTCCTATTTTGGGGTTCAAACAGGTATTTGTGGGTGAAAAGGTCCTATTTGAAGGGGGAAACCAGGTATTTCTTGGAGAAGATGTGATATATATGGGAGAAATGTGGCATTTCTGGAAGAAACTGTCCTATTTCGTGATCAAACAGGTATTTGTGGGTGAAAAGTTCCTATTTGAAGGGGGAACCCGGGTATTTCTTGGAGAAGATGTGATATATTTGGGAGAAATGTGGCATGTCTGGAAGAAACTGTCCTCTTTTGGGGATAAAAGAGGTATTTGTGGGTGAAAAGGTCCTATTTGAAGGGGGTAACCTGGTATTTCTTGGAGAAGATGAGATATATTTGGGAGAAATGTGGCATTTCTGTAAGAAAATGTCCTATTTTGGGGATAAAACAGGTATTTGTGGGTGAAAAGGTCCTATTTGAAGGGGGAAAGCTGGTATTTCTTGGAGAAGATGTGATATATTTGGGAGAAATGTGGCATTTCTGGAAGAAACTGTCCTATTTAGGGTAGAGAACTGGTATTTGTGGGTGAAAAGGTCCTATTTGAAGGGGGAAACCTGGTATTTCTTGGAGAAGATGTGATTTATTTGGGAGAATTGTGGCATTTCTGTAAGAAACTGTCCTCTTTTGGGGATAAAAGAGGTATTTGTGGGTGAAAAGGTCCTATTTGAAGGGGGAAACCTGGTATTTCTTGGAGAAGATGTGATCTATTTGGGAGAAATGTGGCATGTCTGGAAGAAACTGTCCTCTTTTGGGGATAATAGAGGTATTTGTGGGTGAAAAGGTCCTATTTGAAGGGGGAAACCTGGTATTTCTTGGAGAAGATGATATATATTTGGGAGAAATTTGGCCTTTCTGTAAGAAACTGTCCTATTTTGGGGATAAAACAGGTATTTGTGGGTGAAAAGGTCCTATTTGAAGGGGGAAACCTGGTATTTCTTGGAGAAGATGTGTTATATTTGGGAGAAATGTGGCATTTCTGGAAGAAACTGCCCTATTTCGGGATCAAACAGGTATTTGTGGGAGAAAAGGTCGTATTTGAAGGGGGAATCCTGGTGTTTCTTGGAGAAGATGTGATATATTTGGTTGAAATCTGGCATTTCTGGAAGAAACTGTCCTTTTTTGGGGATAGAACAGGTATTTGTGGGTGAAAAGGTCCTATTTGAAGGGGGAAACGTGGTATTTCTTGGAGAAGATGTGATATATTTGGGAGAAATGTGGCATGTCTGGAAGAAACTGTCCTATTTTGGGGATAAAAGAGGTATTTGTGGGTGAAAAGGTCCTATTTGGAGGGGGAAACCTGGTATTTCTTAGAGAAGATGTGATGTATTTTGAAGAAATCTGTTATGTCTGGAAGAAACTGTCCAATTTTGGGGATAAAAGAGGTATTTGTGGGTGAAAAGGTCCTATTTGAAGGGGGAAAGCTGGTATTTCTTGGAGAAGATGTGATATATTTGGGAGAAATGTGGCATTTCTGGAAGAAACTGTCTTATTTTGGGGGGAGATGGCTGGTATTTGTTGGAGAAAATGTCGTCTTTCAGGAGGAATCCTGGTATTTCTTGGAGAAGATGTGTTATATTAAGGAGAAATGTGGCATTTCTGGAAGAAACTGTCCTCTTTTGGGGAAGAAGGCTGGTATTTGTTGGAGAAAATGTCCTCTTTTAGAAGGAATCCTGGTATTTCTTGGAGAAGATGTGATATATTTGGGAGAAATGTGGCATTTCTGGAAGAAACTGTCCTTTTTTGGGGATAAAAGAGGTATTTGTGGGTGAAAAGGTCCTATTTGAAGGGGGAAACCTGGTATTTCTTGGAGAAGATGTGATATATTTGGGAGAAATATGGCCTTTCTGGAAGAAACTGTCCACTTTTGGGGATAAAACAGGTATTTGTGGGTGAAAAGGTCGTATTTGAAGGGTGAAACCTGGTATTTCTTGGAGAAGATGTGATATATTTGGGAGAAATGTGGCATTTCTGGAAGAAACTGTCCTATTTTGGGGATAAACGAGGTATTTGTGGGTGAAAAGGTCCTATTTCAAGGGGGAAAGCTGGTATTTCTTGGAGAAGATGTGATATATTTGGGAGAAATGTGGCATTTCTGTAAGAAACTGTCCTCTTTTGGGGATAAAAGAGGTATTTGTGGGTGAAAAGGTCCTATTTGAAGGGGGAAACCAGGTATTTCTTGGAGAAGATGTGATATATTTGGGAGAAATGTGGCATGTCTGGAAGAAACTGTCCTATTTTGGGGATAAAAGAGGTATTTGTGGGTGAAAAGTTCCTATTTGAAGGGGGAAACCAGGTTTTTCTTGCAGAAGATGTGATATATTTGGGAGAAATGTGGCATGTCTGGAAGAAACTGTCCTATTTTGGGGATCAAAGAGGTATTTGTGGGTGAAAAGTTCCTATTTGAAGGGGGAAACCTGGTATTTCTTGGAGAAGATGTGATATATTTGGGAGAAATGTGGCATTTCTGGAAGAAACTGTCCTATTTCGGGTACAGAACAGTTATTTGTGGGTGAAAAGGTCCTATTTCAAGGGGGAATCCTGGTATTTCTTGGAGAAGATGTGATATATTTGGGAGAATTGTGGCATTTCCATAAGAAACTGTCCAATTTTGGGGATAAAAGAGGTATTTGTGGGTGAAAAGGTCCTATTTGAAGGGGGAGACCTTGTATTTCTTGGAGAAGATGTGTTATATTTGGGAGAAATGTGGCATTTCTGGAAGAAACTGTCCTTTTTTGGGGATAAAACAGGTATTTGTGGGTGAAAAGGTCCTATTTCAAGGGGGAAACCTGGTGTTTCTTGGAGAAGATGTGATATATTTGGTTGATATCTGGCATTTCTGGAAGAAACTGTCCTTTTTTGGGGATAAAAGAGGTATTTGTGGGTGAAAAGGTCCTATTTGAAGGGGGAAAGCTGGTATTTCTTGGAGAAGATGTGGTATATTTGGAAGAAATCTGGCATGTCTGGAAGAAACTGTCCACTTTTGGGGATAAAAGAGGTATTTGTGGGTGAAAAGGTCCTATTTGAAGGGGGAAAGCTGGTATTTCTTGGAGAAGATGTGATATATTTTGAAGAAATCTGGCATGTCTGGAAGAAACTGTCCTATTTTGGGGATAAAAGAGGTATTTGTGGGTGAAAAGGTCCTATTTGAAGGGGGAAAGCTGGTATTTCTTGGAGAAGATGTGATATATTTGGGAGAAATGTGGCATGTCTGGAAGAAACTGTCCTCTTTTGGGGATAAAAGAGGTATTTGTGGGTGAAAAGGTCCTATTTGAAGGGGGAAAGCTGGTATTTCTTGGAGAAGATGTGATATACTTGGGAGAAATGTGGCATTTCTGGAAGAAACTGTCCTATTTTGGGGGGAGATGGCTGGTATTTGTTGGAGAAAATGTCATCTTTCAGGAGGAATCCGGGTATTTCTTGGAGAAGATGTGTTATATTAAGGAGAAATGTGGCATTTCTGGAAGAAACTGTCCTATTTTTGGGGAAGAAGGCTGGTATTTGTTGGAGAAAATGTCCTCTTTTAGGAGGAATCCTGGTATTTCTTGGAGAAGATGTGCTATATATGGGAGAAATGTGGCTTTTCTGGAAGAAACTGTCCTCTTTTGGGGATAAAAGAGGTATTTGTGGGTGAAAAGGTCCTATTTGAAGGGGGAAAGCTGGTATTTCTTGGAGAAGATGTGATATATTTGGGAGAAATGTGGCATTTCTGGAAGAAACTGTCCTCTTTTGGGGATAAAAGAGGTATTTGTGGGTGAAAAGGTCCTATTTGAAGGGGGAACGCGGGTATTTCTTGGAGAAGATGTGATATACATGGGAGAAATGTGGCATTTCTGGAAGAAAATGTCCTATATTGGGGGGAGATGGCTGGTATTTGTTGGAGAAAATGTCGTCTTTCAGGAGGAATCCTGGTATTTCTTGGAGAAGATGCGTTATATTTGGGAGAAATGTGGCATTTCTGGAAGAAACTGTCCTATTTTGGGGGAAGAAGGCTGGTATTTGTTGGAGAAAATGTCCTCTTTTAGGAGGAATCCTGGTATTTCTTGGAGAAGATGTGATATATTTGGGAGAAATGTGGCATTTCTGGAAGAAACTGTCCTTTTTTGGGGATAGAACAGGTATTTGTGGTTGAAAAGGTCCTATTTGAAGGGGGAAAGCTGGTATTTCTTGGAGAAGATGTGATATATTTGGGAGAAATGTGGCCTTTCTGGAAGAAACTGTCCTATTTTGGGGATAAAAGAGGTATTTGTGGGTGATAAGGTCCTATTTGAAGGGGGAAACCTTGTATTTCTTGGAGAAGATGTGTTATATTTGGGAGAAATGTGGCATTTCTGGAAGAAACTGTCCTCTTTTGGGGATAAAACAGGTATTTCTGGGAGAAAAGGTCGTACTTGAAGGGGGAATCCTGGTGTTTCTTGGAGAAGATGTGATATATTTGGTTGATATCTGGCATTTCTGGAAGAAACTGTCCTTTTTTGGGGATAGAACTGGTATTTGTGGGTGAAAAGGTCCTATTTGAAGGGGGAAACCTGGTATTTCTTGGAGAAGATGTGATATATTTGGGAGAAATGTGGCATGTCTGGAAGAAAATGTCCTATTTTGGGGATAAAAGAGGTATTTGTGGGTGAAAAGGTCCTATTTGAAGGGGGAAACCTGGTATTTCTTGGAGAAGATGTGATATATTTTGAAGAAATCTGGCATGTCTGGAAGAAACTGTCCAATTTTGGGGATAAAAGAGGTATTTGTGGGTGAAAAGGTCCTATTTGAAGGGGTAAAGCTTTTATTTCTTGGAGAAGATGTGATATATTTGGGAGAAATGTGGCATGTCAGGAAGAAACTGTCCTCTTTTGGGGATAAAAGAGGTATTTGTGGGTGAAAAGGTCCTATTTGAAGGGGGAACGCGGGTATTTCTTGGAGAAGATGTGATATACTTGGGAGAAATGTGGCATTTCTGGAAGAAAATGTCCTATTCTGGGGGGAGATGGCTGGTGTTTGTTGGAGAAAATGTCATCTTTCAGGAGGAATCCTGGTATTTCTTGGAGAAGATGTGTTATATTAAGGAGAAATCCGGCATTTCTGGAAGAAACTGTCCTATTTTTGGGGAAGAAGGCTGGTATTTGTTGGAGAAAATGTCCTCTTTTAGGAGGAATCCTGGTATTTCTTGGAGAAGATGTGCTATATTTGGGAGAAATGTGGCATTTCTGGAAGAAACTGTCCTCTTTTGGGGATAAAAGAGGTATTTGTGGGTGAAAAGGTCCTATTTGAAGGGGGAACCCAGGTATTTCTTGGAGAAGATGTGATATATTTGGGAGAAATGTGGCATTTCTGGAAGAAACTGTCCTCTTTTGGGGATAAAAGAGGTATTTGTGGGTGAAAAGGTCCTATTTGAAGGGGGAACCCTGGTATTTCTTGGAGAAGATGTGATCTATTTGGGAGAAATGTGGCATGTCTGGAAGAAACTGTCCTCTTTTGGGGATAAAAGAGGTATTTGTGGGTGAAAAGGTCCTATTTGAAGGGGGAAAGCTGGTATTTCTTGGAGAAGATGTGATATATTTGGGAGAAATGTGGCATTTCTGGAAGAAACTGTCTTATTTTGGGGGGAGATGGCTGGTATTTGTTGGAGAAAATGTCGTCTTTCAGGAGGAATCCTGGTATTTCTTGGAGAAGATGTGTTATATTAAGGAGAAATGTGGCATTTCTGGAAGAAACTGTCCTCTTTTGGGGAAGAAGGCTGGTATTTGTTGGAGAAAATGTCCTCTTTTAGAAGGAATCCTGGTATTTCTTGGAGAAGATGTGATATATTTGGGAGAAATGTGGCATTTCTGGAAGAAACTGTCCTTTTTTGGGGATAAAAGAGGTATTTGTGGGTGAAAAGGTCCTATTTGAAGGGGGAAACCTGGTATTTCTTGGAGAAGATGTGATATATTTGGGAGAAATATGGCCTTTCTGGAAGAAACTGTCCACTTTTGGGGATAAAACAGGTATTTGTGGGTGAAAAGGTCGTATTTGAAGGGGGAAACCTGGTATTTCTTGGAGAAGATGTGATATATTTGGGAGAAATGTGGCATTTCTGGAAGAAACTGTCCTATTTTGGGGATAAACGAGGTATTTGTGGGTGAAAAGGTCCTATTTCAAGGGGGAAAGCTGGTATTTCTTGGAGAAGATGTGATATATTTGGGAGAAATGTGGCATTTCTGTAAGAAACTGTCCTCTTTTGGGGATAAAAGAGGTATTTGTGGGTGAAAAGGTCCTATTTGAAGGGGGAAACCAGGTATTTCTTGGAGAAGATGTGATATATTTGGGAGAAATGTGGCATGTCTGGAAGAAACTGTCCTATTTTGGGGATAAAAGAGGTATTTGTGGGTGAAAAGTTCCTATTTGAAGGGGGAAACCAGGTTTTTCTTGCAGAAGATGTGATATATTTGGGAGAAATGTGGCATGTCTGGAAGAAACTGTCCTATTTTGGGGATCAAAGAGGTATTTGTGGGTGAAAAGTTCCTATTTGAAGGGGGAAACCTGGTATTTCTTGGAGAAGATGTGATATATTTGGGAGAAATGTGGCCTGTCTGGAAGAAAATGTCCAATTTTGGGGATAAAAGAGGTATTTGTGGGTGAAAAGGTCCTATTTCCAGGGGGAAAGCTGGTATTTCTTGGAGAAGATGTGATATATTTGGGAGAATTGTGGCATTTCCATAAGAAACTGTCCAATTTTGGGGATAAAAGAGGTATTTGTGGGTGAAAAGGTCCTATTTGAAGGGGGAGACCTTGTATTTCTTGGAGAAGATGTGTTATATTTGGGAGAAATGTGGCATTTCTGGAAGAAACTGTCCTTTTTTGGGGATAAAACAGGTATTTGTGGGTGAAAAGGTCCTATTTCAAGGGGGAAACCTGGTGTTTCTTGGAGAAGATGTGATATATTTGGTTGATATCTGGCATTTCTGGAAGAAACTGTCCTTTTTTGGGGATAAAAGAGGTATTTGTGGGTGAAAAGGTCCTATTTGAAGGGGGAAAGCTGGTATTTCTTGGAGAAGATGTGGTATATTTGGAAGAAATCTGGCATGTCTGGAAGAAACTGTCCACTTTTGGGGATAAAAGAGGTATTTGTGGGTGAAAAGGTCCTATTTGAAGGGGGAAAGCTGGTATTTCTTGGAGAAGATGTGATATATTTTGAAGAAATCTGGCATGTCTGGAAGAAACTGTCCTATTTTGGGGATAAAAGAGGTATTTGTGGGTGAAAAGGTCCTATTTGAAGGGGGAAAGCTGGTATTTCTTGGAGAAGATGTGATATATTTGGGAGAAATGTGGCATGTCTGGAAGAAACTGTCCTCTTTTGGGGATAAAAGAGGTATTTGTGGGTGAAAAGGTCCTATTTGAAGGGGGAAAGCTGGTATTTCTTGGAGAAGATGTGATATACTTGGGAGAAATGTGGCATTTCTGGAAGAAACTGTCCTATTTTGGGGGGAGATGGCTGGTATTTGTTGGAGAAAATGTCATCTTTCAGGAGGAATCCGGGTATTTCTTGGAGAAGATGTGTTATATTAAGGAGAAATGTGGCATTTCTGGAAGAAACTGTCCTATTTTTGGGGAAGAAGGCTGGTATTTGTTGGAGAAAATGTCCTCTTTTAGGAGGAATCCTGGTATTTCTTGGAGAAGATGTGCTATATATGGGAGAAATGTGGCATTTCTGGAAGAAACTGTCCTCTTTTGGGGATAAAAGAGGTATTTGTGGGTGAAAAGGTCCTATTTGAAGGGGGAAAGCTGGTATTTCTTGGAGAAGATGTGATATATTTGGGAGAAATGTGGCATTTCTGGAAGAAACTGTCCTCTTTTGGGGATAAAAGAGGTATTTGTGGGTGAAAAGGTCCTATTTGAAGGGGGAACGCGGGTATTTCTTGGAGAAGATGTGATATACATGGGAGAAATGTGGCATTTCTGGAAGAAAATGTCCTATATTGGGGGGAGATGGCTGGTATTTGTTGGAGAAAATGTCGTCTTTCAGGAGGAATCCTGGTATTTCTTGGAGAAGATGCGTTATATTTGGGAGAAATGTGGCATTTCTGGAAGAAACTGTCCTATTTTGGGGGAAGAAGGCTGGTATTTGTTGGAGAAAATGTCCTCTTTTAGGAGGAATCCTGGTATTTCTTGGAGAAGATGTGATATATTTGGGAGAAATGTGGCATTTCTGGAAGAAACTGTCCTTTTTTGGGGATAGAACAGGTATTTGTGGTTGAAAAGGTCCTATTTGAAGGGGGAAAGCTGGTATTTCTTGGAGAAGATGTGATATATTTGGGAGAAATGTGGCCTTTCTGGAAGAAACTGTCCTATTTTGGGGATAAAAGAGGTATTTGTGGGTGATAAGGTCCTATTTGAAGGGGGAAACCTTGTATTTCTTGGAGAAGATGTGTTATATTTGGGAGAAATGTGGCATTTCTGGAAGAAACTGTCCTCTTTTGGGGATAAAACAGGTATTTCTGGGAGAAAAGGTCGTACTTGAAGGGGGAATCCTGGTGTTTCTTGGAGAAGATGTGATATATTTGGTTGATATCTGGCATTTCTGGAAGAAACTGTCCTTTTTTGGGGATAGAACTGGTATTTGTGGGTGAAAAGGTCCTATTTGAAGGGGGAAACCTGGTATTTCTTGGAGAAGATGTGATATATTTGGGAGAAATGTGGCATGTCTGGAAGAAAATGTCCTATTTTGGGGATAAAAGAGGTATTTGTGGGTGAAAAGGTCCTATTTGAAGGGGGAAACCTGGTATTTCTTGGAGAAGATGTGATATATTTTGAAGAAATCTGGCATGTCTGGAAGAAACTGTCCAATTTTGGGGATAAAAGAGGTATTTGTGGGTGAAAAGGTCCTATTTGAAGGGGTAAAGCTTTTATTTCTTGGAGAAGATGTGATATATTTGGGAGAAATGTGGCATGTCAGGAAGAAACTGTCCTCTTTTGGGGATAAAAGAGGTATTTGTGGGTGAAAAGGTCCTATTTGAAGGGGGAACGCGGGTATTTCTTGGAGAAGATGTGATATACTTGGGAGAAATGTGGCATTTCTGGAAGAAAATGTCCTATTCTGGGGGGAGATGGCTGGTGTTTGTTGGAGAAAATGTCATCTTTCAGGAGGAATCCTGGTATTTCTTGGAGAAGATGTGTTATATTAAGGAGAAATCCGGCATTTCTGGAAGAAACTGTCCTATTTTTGGGGAAGAAGGCTGGTATTTGTTGGAGAAAATGTCCTCTTTTAGGAGGAATCCTGGTATTTCTTGGAGAAGATGTGCTATATTTGGGAGAAATGTGGCATTTCTGGAAGAAACTGTCCTCTTTTGGGGATAAAAGAGGTATTTGTGGGTGAAAAGGTCCTATTTGAAGGGGGAACCCAGGTATTTCTTGGAGAAGATGTGATATATTTGGGAGAAATGTGGCATTTCTGGAAGAAACTGTCCTATTTTGGGGATAAAAGAGGTATTTGTGGGTGAAAAGGTCCTATTTGAAGGGGGAACCCTGGTATTTCTTGGAGAAGATGTGATCTATTTGGGAGAAATGTGGCATGTCTGGAAGAAACTGTCCTCTTTTGGGGATAAAAGAGGTATTTGTGGGTGAAAAGGTCCTATTTGAAGGGGGAAAGCTGGTATTTCTTGGAGAAGATGTGATATATTTGGGAGAAATGTGGCATTTCTGGAAGAAACTGTCTTATTTTGGGGGGAGATGGCTGGTATTTGTTGGAGAAAATGTCGTCTTTCAGGAGGAATCCTGGTATTTCTTGGAGAAGATGTGTTATATTAAGGAGAAATGTGGCATTTCTGGAAGAAACTGTCCTCTTTTGGGGAAGAAGGCTGGTATTTGTTGGAGAAAATGTCCTCTTTTAGAAGGAATCCTGGTATTTCTTGGAGAAGATGTGATATATTTGGGAGAAATGTGGCATTTCTGGAAGAAACTGTCCTTTTTTGGGGATAAAAGAGGTATTTGTGGGTGAAAAGGTCCTATTTGAAGGGGGAAACCTGGTATTTCTTGGAGAAGATGTGATATATTTGGGAGAAATATGGCCTTTCTGGAAGAAACTGTCCACTTTTGGGGATAAAACAGGTATTTGTGGGTGAAAAGGTCGTATTTGAAGGGGGAAACCTGGTATTTCTTGGAGAAGATGTGATATATTTGGGAGAAATGTGGCATTTCTGGAAGAAACTGTCCTATTTTGGGGATAAACGAGGTATTTGTGGGTGAAAAGGTCCTATTTCAAGGGGGAAAGCTGGTATTTCTTGGAGAAGATGTGATATATTTGGGAGAAATGTGGCATTTCTGTAAGAAACTGTCCTCTTTTGGGGATAAAAGAGGTATTTGTGGGTGAAAAGGTCCTATTTGAAGGGGGAAACCAGGTATTTCTTGGAGAAGATGTGATATATTTGGGAGAAATGTGGCATGTCTGGAAGAAACTGTCCTATTTTGGGGATAAAAGAGGTATTTGTGGGTGAAAAGTTCCTATTTGAAGGGGGAAACCAGGTTTTTCTTGCAGAAGATGTGATATATTTGGGAGAAATGTGGCATGTCTGGAAGAAACTGTCCTATTTTGGGGATCAAAGAGGTATTTGTGGGTGAAAAGTTCCTATTTGAAGGGGGAAACCTGGTATTTCTTGGAGAAGATGTGATATATTTGGGAGAAATGTGGCCTGTCTGGAAGAAAATGTCCAATTTTGGGGATAAAAGAGGTATTTGTGGGTGAAAAGGTCCTATTTCCAGGGGGAAAGCTGGTATTTCTTGGAGAAGATGTGATATATTTGGGAGAAATGTGGCATTTCTGGAAGAAACTGTCCTATTTCGGGTACAGAACAGTTATTTGTGGGTGAAAAGGTCCTATTTCAAGGGGGAATCCTGGTATTTCTTGGAGAAGATGTGATATATTTGGGAGAATTGTGGCATTTCCATAAGAAACTGTCCAATTTTGGGGATAAAAGAGGTATTTGTGGGTGAAAAGGTCCTATTTGAAGGGGGAGACCTTGTATTTCTTGGAGAAGATGTGTTATATTTGGGAGAAATGTGGCATTTCTGGAAGAAACTGTCCTTTTTTGGGGATAAAACAGGTATTTGTGGGTGAAAAGGTCCTATTTCAAGGGGGAAACCTGGTGTTTCTTGGAGAAGATGTGATATATTTGGTTGATATCTGGCATTTCTGGAAGAAACTGTCCTTTTTTGGGGATAAAAGAGGTATTTGTGGGTGAAAAGGTCCTATTTGAAGGGGGAAAGCTGGTATTTCTTGGAGAAGATGTGGTATATTTGGAAGAAATCTGGCATGTCTGGAAGAAACTGTCCACTTTTGGGGATAAAAGAGGTATTTGTGGGTGAAAAGGTCCTATTTGAAGGGGGAAAGCTGGTATTTCTTGGAGAAGATGTGATATATTTTGAAGAAATCTGGCATGTCTGGAAGAAACTGTCCTATTTTGGGGATAAAAGAGGTATTTGTGGGTGAAAAGGTCCTATTTGAAGGGGGAAAGCTGGTATTTCTTGGAGAAGATGTGATATATTTGGGAGAAATGTGGCATGTCTGGAAGAAACTGTCCTCTTTTGGGGATAAAAGAGGTATTTGTGGGTGAAAAGGTCCTATTTGAAGGGGGAAAGCTGGTATTTCTTGGAGAAGATGTGATATACTTGGGAGAAATGTGGCATTTCTGGAAGAAACTGTCCTATTTTGGGGGGAGATGGCTGGTATTTGTTGGAGAAAATGTCATCTTTCAGGAGGAATCCGGGTATTTCTTGGAGAAGATGTGTTATATTAAGGAGAAATGTGGCATTTCTGGAAGAAACTGTCCTATTTTTGGGGAAGAAGGCTGGTATTTGTTGGAGAAAATGTCCTCTTTTAGGAGGAATCCTGGTATTTCTTGGAGAAGATGTGCTATATATGGGAGAAATGTGGCTTTTCTGGAAGAAACTGTCCTCTTTTGGGGATAAAAGAGGTATTTGTGGGTGAAAAGGTCCTATTTGAAGGGGGAAAGCTGGTATTTCTTGGAGAAGATGTGATATATTTGGGAGAAATGTGGCATTTCTGGAAGAAACTGTCCTCTTTTGGGGATAAAAGAGGTATTTGTGGGTGAAAAGGTCCTATTTGAAGGGGGAACGCGGGTATTTCTTGGAGAAGATGTGATATACATGGGAGAAATGTGGCATTTCTGGAAGAAAATGTCCTATATTGGGGGGAGATGGCTGGTATTTGTTGGAGAAAATGTCGTCTTTCAGGAGGAATCCTGGTATTTCTTGGAGAAGATGCGTTATATTTGGGAGAAATGTGGCATTTCTGGAAGAAACTGTCCTATTTTGGGGGAAGAAGGCTGGTATTTGTTGGAGAAAATGTCCTCTTTTAGGAGGAATCCTGGTATTTCTTGGAGAAGATGTGATATATTTGGGAGAAATGTGGCATTTCTGGAAGAAACTGTCCTTTTTTGGGGATAGAACAGGTATTTGTGGGTGAAAAGGTCCTATTTGAAGGGGGAAAGCTGGTATTTCTTGGAGAAGATGTGATATATTTGGGAGAAATGTGGCCTTTCTGGAAGAAACTGTCCTATTTTGGGGATAAAAGAGGTATTTGTGGGTGATAAGGTCCTATTTGAAGGGGGAAACCTTGTATTTCTTGGAGAAGATGTGTTATATTTGGGAGAAATGTGGCATTTCTGGAAGAAACTGTCCTCTTTTGGGGATAAAACAGGTATTTCTGGGAGAAAAGGTCGTACTTGAAGGGGGAATCCTGGTGTTTCTTGGAGAAGATGTGATATATTTGGTTGATATCTGGCATTTCTGGAAGAAACTGTCCTTTTTTGGGGATAGAACTGGTATTTGTGGGTGAAAAGTTCCTATTTGAAGGGGGAAACCTGGTATTTCTTGGAGAAGATGTGATATATTTGGGAGAAATGTGGCATGTCTGGAAGAAAATGTCCTATTTTGGGGATAAAAGAGGTATTTGTGGGTGAAAAGGTCCTATTTGAAGGGGGAAACCTGGTATTTCTTGGAGAAGATGTGATATATTTTGAAGAAATCTGGCATGTCTGGAAGAAACTGTCCAATTTTGGGGATAAAAGAGGTATTTGTGGGTGAAAAGGTCCTATTTGAAGGGGTAAAGCTTTTATTTCTTGGAGAAGATGTGATATATTTGGGAGAAATGTGGCATGTCAGGAAGAAACTGTCCTCTTTTGGGGATAAAAGAGGTATTTGTGGGTGAAAAGGTCCTATTTGAAGGGGGAACGCGGGTATTTCTTGGAGAAGATGTGATATACTTGGGAGAAATGTTGCATTTCTGGAAGAAAATGTCCTATTCTGGGGGGAGATGGCTGGTGTTTGTTGGAGAAAATGTCATCTTTCAGGAGGAATCCTGGTATTTCTTGGAGAAGATGTGTTATATTAAGGAGAAATCCGGCATTTCTGGAAGAAACTGTCCTATTTTTGGGGAAGAAGGCTGGTATTTGTTGGAGAAAATGTCCTCTTTTAGGAGGAATCCTGGTATTTCTTGGAGAAGATGTGCTATATTTGGGAGAAATGTGGCATTTCTGGAAGAAACTGTCCTCTTTTGGGGATAAAAGAGGTATTTGTGGGTGAAAAGGTCCTATTTGAAGGGGGAACCCAGGTATTTCTTGGAGAAGATGTGATATATTTGGGAGAAATGTGGCATTTCTGGAAGAAACTGTCCTATTTTGGGGATAAAAGAGGTATTTGTGGGTGAAAAGGTCCTATTTGAAGGGGGAACCCTGGTATTTCTTGGAGAAGATGTGATCTATTTGGGAGAAATGTGGCATGTCTGGAAGAAACTGTCCTCTTTTGGGGATAAAAGAGGTATTTGTGGGTGAAAAGGTCCTATTTCAAGGGGGAACTCTGGTATTTCTTGGAGAAGATGTGATATATTTGGGAGAAATGTGGCATGTCTGGATGAAAATGTTGAATTTGGGTTTAAAACAGTTATTTGTGTTTGAAAAGCTCCCATTTCAAGGGGGAAACCTGGTATTTCTTTAGAAGATGTGATATATTTGGGAGAAATGTGGCATTTCTGGAAGAAACTGTCCAATTTTGTGGATAAAAGAGGTATTTGTGGGTGAAAAGGTCCTATTTGAAGGGGGAAAGCTGGTATTTCTTGGAGAAGATGTGATGTATTTGGGAGAAATGTGGCATGTCAGGAAGAAACTGTCCTATTTTGGGGATAAAAGAGGTATTTGTGGGTGAAAATGTCCTATTTGAAGGGGGAAAGCTGGTATTTCTTGGAGAAGATGTGATATATTTGGGAGAAATGTGGCATTTCTGTAAGAAACTGTCCAATTTGGGGGATAAAAGAGGCATTTGTGGGTGAAAAGTTCCTATTTGAAGGGAGAAAGGTGGTGTTTCTTGGAGAAGATGTGTTATATTTGGTTGACATCTGGCATTTCTGGAAGAAACTGTCCTATTTTGGGGATAAAACAGGTATTTGTGGGAGAAAAGGTCGTATTTGAAGGGGGAATCCTGGTATTTCTTGGAGAAGATGTTCTATATTTGGGAGAAATGTGGCATTTCTGGAAGAAACTGTCCTATTTTGTGGATATAAGAGGTATTTGTGGGTGAAAAGGTCCTATTTCAAGGGGGAACCCTGGTATTTCTTGGTGAAGATGTGATATATTTGGGAGAAATCTGGCATTTCTGGAAGACAATGTCCAATTTGGGGGGAGAAATCTGGAATTTCTGGAATAAACTGTCCTATTTTAGGGATAAAAGAGGTATTTGTGGGTGAAAAGGTGCTATTTGAAGGGGGAATCCTGGTATTTCTTGGAGAAGATGTGATATATTTGGAAGAAATCTGGCATGTCTGGAAGAAAATGTTTAACTTGGGGTTAAAACAGGTATTTGTGGTTGTAAAGGTCCTATTTGAAGGGGGAAACCAGGTATTTCTGGGAGAAGATTTGATATATTTGGGAGAAATCTGGCATGTCTGGAAGAAACTGTCCTCTTTTGGGGATAAAAGAGGTATTTGTGGGTGAAAAGGTCCTATTTCAAGGGGGAACCCGGGTATTTCTTGGAGAAGATGTGATATATTTGGTAGCAATCCGGCATTTCTGTAAGAAACTGTCCTATTTTGGGGATAAAAAAGGTATTTGTGGGTGAAAAGGTCCTATTTGAAGGGGGAAAGCTGGTATTTCTTGGAGAAGATGTGATCTATTTGGGAGAAATGTGGCATTTCTGGAAGAAAATGTTTAATTTGGGGTTAAAACAGGTATTTGTGGGTGAAAAGTTCCTATTTGAAGGGGGAACCCTGGTATTTCTTGGAGAAGATGTGATATATTTGGGAGAAATGTGGCATGTCTGGAAGAAACTGTCCTATTTCAGGAACAGACCAGGTATTTGTGGGTGAAAAGGTCCTATTTGAAGGGGGAACCCGGGTATTTCTTGGAGAAGATGTGATATATTTGGGAGAAATGTGGCATTTCTGGAAGAAACTGTCCTCTTTTGGGGACAAAAGAGGTATTTGTGGGTGAAAAGGTCCTATTCGAAGGGGGAAAGCTGGTATTTCTTGGAGAAGATGTGATGTATTTGGGAGAAATGTGGCATTTCTGTAACAAACTGTCCAATTTTGGGGATAAAAGAGGTATTTGTGGGTGAAAAGGTCCTATTTGAAGGGGGAAACCTGGTATTCCTTGGAGAAGATGTGATATATTTGGGAGAAATGTGGCATGTCTGGAAGAAACTGTCCTATTTTGGGGATAAAACAGGTATTAGTGGGTGAAAAGGTCCTATTTGAAGGGGGAACCCAGGTATTTCTTGGAGAAGATGTGATATATTTGGGAGAAATGTGGCATTTCTGGATGAAAATGTTTAATTTGGGTTTAAAACAGATATTTGTGTGTGAAAAGGTCCTATTTCCAGGGGGAAAGCTGGTATTTCTTGGAGAAGATGTGATATATTAAGGAGAAATGTGGCATTTCTGGAAGAAACTGTCCTATTTTGGGGATAAAAGAGGTATTTGTGGGTGAAAATGTCCTATTTGAAGGGGGAAACCTGGTATTTCTTGGAGAAGATGTGATATATTTGGGAGAAATGTGGCATGTCTGGAAGAAACTGTCCTATTTTGGGGATAGAACAGGTATTTGTGGGTGATAAGGTCCTATTTGAAGGGGGAAACCTGGTATTTCTTGGAGAAGATGTGATATATTTGGGAGAAATGTGGCATGTCTGGAAGAAACTGTCCTCTTTTGGGGATAAAAGAGGTATTTGTGGGAGAAAAGGTCCTATTTGAAGGGGGAATCCTGGTATTTCTTGGAGAAGATGTGTTATATTTGGGAGAAATGTGGCATGTCTGGAAGAAACTGTCCTATTTTGTGGATAAAAGAGGTATTTGTGGGTGAAAAGGTCCTATTTCAAGGGGGAACCCTGGTATTTCTTGGTGAAGATGTGATATATTTGGGAGAAATCTGGCATTTCTGGAAGACAATGTCCAATTTGGGGGGAGAAATCTGGAATTTCTGGAATAAACTGTCCTATTTTAGGGATAAAAGAGGTATTTGTGGGTGAAAAGGTGCTATTTGAAGGGGGAATCCTGGTATTTCTTGGAGAAGATGTGATATATTTGGGAGAAATCTGGCATGTCTGGAAGAAAATGTTTAATTTGGGATTAAAACAGGTATTTGTGGTTGTAAAGGTCCTATTTGAAGGGGGAAACCAGGTATTTCTGGGAGAAGATTTGATATATTTGGGAGAAATCTGGCATGTCTGGAAGAAACTGTCCTCTTTTGGGGATAAAAGAGGTATTTGTGGGTGAAAAGGTCCTATTTGAAGGGGGAAACCTGGTATTTCTTGGAGAAGATGTGATATAATTTGAAGAAATCTGGCATGTCTGGAAGAAACTGTCCAATTTTGGGGATAAAAGAGGTATTTGTGGGTGAAAAGGTCCTATTTGAAGGGGGAAACCTGGTATTTCTTGGAGAAGATGTGATATATTTGGGAGAAATGTGGCATGTCTGGAAGAAACTGTCCTATTTTGGGGATAGAACAGGTATTTGTGGGTGATAAGGTCCTATTTGAAGGGGGAAACCTGGTATTTCTTGGAGAAGATGTGATATATTTGGGAGAAATCTGGCATTTCTGGAAGACAATGTCCAATTTGGGGGGAGAAATCTGGAATTTCTGGAATAAACTGTCCTATTTTAGGGATAAAAGAGGTATTTGTGGGTTAAAAGGTGCTATTTGAAGGGGGAATCCTGGTATTTCTTGGAGAAGATGTGATATATTTGGAAGAAATCTGGCATGTCTGGAAGAAAATGTTTAATTTGGGATTAAAACAGGTATTTGTGGTTGTAAAGGTCCTATTTGAAGGGGGAAACCAGGTATTTCTTGGAGAAGATTTGATATAGCTGGGAGAAATCTGGCATGTCTGGAAGAAACTGTCCTCTATTGGGGATAAAAGAGGTATTTGTGGGTGAAAAGGTCCTATTTCAAGGGGGAACCCGGGTATTTCTTGGAGAAGATGTGATATATTTGGTAGCAATCTGGCATTTCTGGAAGAAACTGTCCTATTTTGGGGATAAAAAAGGTATTTGTGGGTGAAAAGGTCCTATTTGAAGGGGGAAAGCTGGTATTTCTTGGAGAAGATGTGATCTATTTGGGAGAAATGTGGCATTTCTGGAAGAAAATGTTGAATTTGGGGTTAAAACAGGTATTTGTGGGTGAAAAGGTCCTATTTGAAGGGGGAAACCTGGTATTTCTTGGAGAAGATGTGATATATTTGGGAGAAATGTGGCATGTCTGGAAGAAACTGTCCTTTTTTGGGGATAAAAGAGGTATTTGTGGGTGAAAAGGTCCTATTTCAAGGGGGAACCCGGGTATTTCTTGGAGAAGATGTGATATATTTGGGAGAAATGTGGCATTTCTGGAATAAACTGTCCTATTTCAGGGATAAAAGAGGTATTTCTGGGTGAAAAGGTCCTATTTGAAGGGGGAAACCTGGTATTTCTTGGAGAAGATGTGATATATTTGGGAGAAATGTGGCATGTCTGGAAGAAACTGTCCTATTTCGGGAACAGACCAGGTATTTGTGGGTGAAAAGGTCCTATTTGAAGGGGGAACCCGGGTATTTCTTGGAGAAGATGTGATATATTTGGGAGAAATGTGGCATTTCTGGAAGAAACTGTCCTCTTTTGGGGACAAAAGAGGTATTTGTGGGTGAAAAGGTCCTATTCGAAGGGGGAAAGCTGGTATTTCTTGGAGAAGATGTGATCTATTTGGGAGAAATGTGGCATTTCTGTAAGAAACTGTCCTATTTTGGGGATAAAAGAGGTATTTGTGGGTGAAAAGCTCCTATTTGAAGGGGGAAACCTGGTATTCCTTGGAGAAGATGTGATATATTTGGGAGAAATGTGGCATGTCTGGAAGAAACTGTCCTCTTTTGGGGATAGAACAGGAATTTGTGGGTGAAAAGGTCCTATTTGAAGGGGGAAAGCTGGTATTTCTTGGAGAAGATGTGATATATTTGGGAGAAATGTGGCATGTCTGGAAGAAACAGTCCTATTTTGGGGATAAAATAGGTATTTATGGGTGAAAAGGTCCTATTTGAAGGGGGAATCCTGGTATTTCTTGGAGAAGATGTGATCTATTTGGGAGAAATGTGGCATGTCTGGAAGAAACTGTCCAATTTTGGGGATAAAAGAGGTATTTGTGGGTGAAAAGGTCCTATTCGAAGGGGTAAAGGTGGTATTTCTTGGAGAAGATGTGAAATATTTGGTTGACATCTGGCATTTCTGGAAGAAACTGTCCTATTTTGGGGATAAAACAGGTATTTCTGGGAGAAAAGGTCGTATTTGAAGAGGGAATCCTGGTATTTCTTGGAGAAGATGTGATATATTTGGGAGAAATATGGCATTTCTGGAAGAAACTGTCCACTTTTGGGGATAAAAGAGGTATTTGTGGGTGAAAAGGTCCTATTTGAAGGGGTAAAGCTGGTATTTCTTGGAGAAGATGTGATATATTTGGGAGAAATGTGGCATTTCTGGGAGAAACTGTCCTCTTTTGGGGATAAAAGAGGTATTTGTGGGTGAAAAGGTCCTATTTGAAGGGGGAACGCGGGTATTTCTTGGAGAAGATGTGATATACTTGGGAGAAATTTGGCATTTCGGGAAGAAAATGTCCTATTTTGGGGGGAGATGGCTGGTATTTGTTGGAGAAAATGTCATCTTTCAGGAGGAATCCTGGTATTTCTTGGAGAAGATGTGATATATTAAGGAGAAATTTGCATTTCTGGAAGAAACTGTCCTATTTTGGGGGAAGAAGGCTGGTATTTGTTGGAGAAAATGTCCTCTTTTAGGAGGAATCCTGGTATTTCTTGGAGAAGATGTGATATATTTGGGAGAAATGTGGCATTTCTGGAAGAAAATTTTTAATTTGGGTTTAAAACAGGTATTTGTGGGTGAAAAGGTCCTATTTGAAGGGGGAAACCTGGTATTTCTTGGAGAAGATGTGATATATTTGGGAGAAATGTGGCATTTCTGGAAGAAACTGTCCTATTTCAGGGATAAAAGAGGTATTTGTGGGTGAAAAGGTCCTATTTGAAGGGGGAATCGTGGTATTTCTTGGAGAAGATGTGATATATTTGGGAGAAATGTGGCATGTCTGGAAGAAACTGTCCTTTTTTGGGGATAAAAGAGGTATTTGTGGGTGAAAAGGTCCTATTTCAAGGGGGAACCCGGGTATTTCTTGGAGAAGATGTGATATATTTGGGAGAAATGTGGCATTTCTGGAATAAACTGTCCTATTTCAGGGATAAAAGAGGTATTTCTGGGTGAAAAGGTCCTATTTGAAGGGGGAAACCTGGTATTTCTTGGAGAAGATGTGATATATTTGGGAGAAATGTGGCATGTCTGGAAGAAACTGTCCTATTTCGGGAACAGACCAGGTATTTGTGGGTGAAAAGGTCCTATTTGAAGGGGGAACCCGGGTATTTCTTGGAGAAGATGTGATATATTTGGGAGAAATGTGGCATTTCTGGAAGAAACTGTCCTCTTTTGGGGACAAAAGAGGTATTTGTGGGTGAAAAGGTCCTATTCGAAGGGGGAAAGCTGGTATTTCTTGGAGAAGATGTGATCTATTTGGGAGAAATGTGGCATTTCTGTAAGAAACTGTCCTATTTTGGGGATAAAAGAGGTATTTGTGGGTGAAAAGCTCCTATTTGAAGGGGGAAACCTGGTATTCCTTGGAGAAGATGTGATATATTTGGGAGAAATGTGGCATGTCTGGAAGAAACTGTCCTCTTTTGGGGATAGAACAGGAATTTGTGGGTGAAAAGGTCCTATTTAAAGGGGGATAGCTGGTATTTCTTGGAGAAGATGTGATATATTTGGGAGAAATGTGGCATGTCTGGAAGAAACAGTCCTATTTTGGGGATAAAATAGGTATTTATGGGTGAAAAGGTCCTATTTGAAGGGGGAATCCTGGTATTTCTTGGAGAAGATGTGATCTATTTGGGAGAAATGTGGCATGTCTGGAAGAAACTGTCCAATTTTGGGGATAAAAGAGGTATTTGTGGGTGAAAAGGTCCTATTCGAAGGGGTAAAGGTGGTATTTCTTGGAGAAGATGTGATATATTTGGGAGAAATGTGGCATTTCTGGAAGAAACTGTCCTATTTTGGGGATAAAACAGGTATTTCTGGGAGAAAAGGTCGTATTTGAAGAGGGAATCCTGGTATTTCTTGGAGAAGATGTGATATATTTGGGAGAAATATGGCATTTCTGGAAGAAACTGTCCTATTTTGGGGATAAAAGAGGTATTTGTGGGTGAAAAGGTCCTATTTGAAGGGGTAAAGCTGGTATTTCTTGGAGAAGATGTGATATATTTGGGAGAAATGTGGCATTTCTGGAAGAAACTGTCCTCTTTTGGGGATAAAAGAGGTATTTGTGGGTGAAAAGGTCCTATTTGAAGGGGGAACGCGGGTATTTCTTGGAGAAGATGTGATATACTTGGGAGAAATTTGGCATTTCGGGAAGAAAATGTCCTATTTTGGGGGGAGATGGCTGGTATTTGTTGGAGAAAATGTCATCTTTCAGGAGGAATCCTGGTATTTCTTGGAGAAGATGTGATATATTAAGGAGAAATTTGCATTTCTGGAAGAAACTGTCCTATTTTGGGGG
The DNA here is from genome assembly GCA_030408155.1 of Lophura swinhoii. Classification (NCBI taxonomy): domain Eukaryota; kingdom Metazoa; phylum Chordata; class Aves; order Galliformes; family Phasianidae; genus Lophura; species Lophura swinhoii. The sequence goes on from CM059459.1 coordinate 506,478, forward strand.
AAGAAGGCTGGTATTTGTTGGAGAAAATGTCCTCTTTTAGGAGGAATCCTGGTATTTCTTGGAGAAGATGTGATATATTTGGGAGAAATGTGGCATTTCTGGAAGAAAATTTTTAATTTGGGTTTAAAACAGGTATTTGTGGGTGAAAAGGTCCTATTTGAAGGGGGAAACCTGGTATTTCTTGGAGAAGATGTGATATATTTGGGAGAAATGTGGCATTTCTGGAAGAAACTGTCCTATTTTGGGGATCAAACAGGTATTTGTGGGTGAAAAGGTCCTATTTGAAGGGGGAATCGTGGTATTTCTTGGAGAAGATGTGATATATTTGGGAGAAATGTGGCATGTCTGGAAGAAACTGTCCTATTTCGGGAACAGACCAGGTATTTGTGGGTGAAAAGGTCCTATTTGAAGGGGGAACCCGGGTATTTCTTGGAGAAGATGTGATATATTTGGGAGAAATGTGGCATTTCTGGAAGAAACTGTCCTCTTTTGGGGACAAAAGAGGTATTTGTGGGTGAAAAGGTCCTATTCGAAGGGGGAAAGCTGGTATTTCTTGGAGAAGATGTGATCTATTTGGGAGAAATGTGGCATTTCTGTAAGATACTGTCCTATTTTGGGGATAAAAGAGGTATTTGTGGGTGAAAAGCTCCTATTTGAAGGGGGAAACCTGGTATTCCTTGGAGAAGATGTGATATATTTGGGAGAAATGTGGCATGTCTGGAAGAAACTGTCCTATTTTGGGGATAGAACAGGAATTTGTGGGTGAAAAGGTCCTATTTGAAGGGGGAAAGCTGGTATTTCTTGGAGAAGATGTGATATATTTGGGAGAAATGTGGCATGTCTGGAAGAAACTGTCCTCTTTTGGGGATAAAAGAGGTATTTGTGGGTGAAAAGGTCCTATTTGAAGGGGGAATCCTGGTATTTCTTGGAGAAGATGTGATCTATTTGGGAGAAATGTGGCATGTCTGGAAGAAACTGTCCAATTTTGGGGATAAAAGAGGTATTAGTGGGTGAAAAGGTCCTATTCGAAGGGGGAAAGGTGGTATTTCTTGGAGAAGATGTGAAATATTTGGTTGACATCTGGCATTTCTGGAAGAAACTGTCCTATTTTGGGGATAAAACAGGTATTTCTGGGAGAAAAGGTCGTATTTGAAGGGGGAATCCTGGTATTTCTTGGAGAAGATGTGATATATTTGGGAGAAATGTGGCATTTCTGGAAGAAACTGTCCACTTTTGGGGATAAAAGAGGTATTTGTGGGTGAAAAGGTCCTATTTGAAGGGGTAAAGCTGGTATTTCTTGGAGAAGATGTGATATATTTGGGAGAAATGTGGCATTTCTGGAAGAAACTGTCCTCTTTTGGGGATAAAAGAGGTATTAGTGGGTGAAAAGGTCCTATTTGAAGGGGGAACGCGGGTATTTCTTGGAGAGGATGTGATATACTTGGGAGAAATTTGGCATTTCGGGAAGAAAATGTCCTATTTTGGGGGGAGATGGCTGGTATTTGTTGGAGAAAATGTCATCTTTCAGGAGGAAACCTGGTATTTCTTGGAGAAGATGTGATATATTAAGGAGAAATTTGCATTTCTGGAAGAAACTGTCCTATTTTGGGGGAAGAAGGCTGGTATTTGTTGGAGAAAATGTCCTCTTTTAGGAGGAATCCTGGTATTTCTTGGAGAAGATGTGATATATTTGGGAGAAATGTGGCATTTCTGGAAGAAAATTTTTAATTTGGGTTTAAAACAGGTATTTGTGGGTGAAAAGGTCCTATTTGAAGGGGGAAACCTGGTATTTCTTGGAGAAGATGTGATATATTTGGGAGAAATGTGGCATGTCTGGAAGAAACTGTCCTATTTTGGGGATAGAACAGGTATTTGTGGGTGATAAGGTCCTATTTGAAGGGGGAAACCTGGTATTTCTTGGAGAAGATGTGATATATTTGGGAGAAATGTGGCATGTCTGGAAGAAACTGTCCTCTTTTGGGGATAAAAGAGGTATTTGTGGGAGAAAATGTCGTATTTGAAGGGGGAATCCTGGTATTTCTTGGAGAAGATGTGTTATATTTGGGAGAAATGTGGCATGTCTGGAAGAAACTGTCCTATTTTGTGGATAAAAGAGGTATTTGTGGGTGAAAAGGTCCTATTTCAAGGGGGAACCCTGGTATTTCTTGGTGAAGATGTGATATATTTGGGAGAAATCTGGCATTTCTGGAAGACAATGTCCAATTTGGGGGGAGAAATCTGGAATTTCTGGAATAAACTGTCCTATTTTAGGGATAAAAGAGGTATTTGTGGGTGAAAAGGTGCTATTTGAAGGGGGAATCCTGGTATTTCTTGGAGAAGATGTGATATATTTGGAAGAAATCTGGCATGTCTGGAAGAAAATGTTTAATTTGGGATTAAAACAGGTATTTGTGGTTGTAAAGGTCCTATTTGAAGGGGGAAACCAGGTATTTCTGGGAGAAGATTTGATATATTTGGGAGAAATCTGGCATGTCTGGAAGAAACTGTCCTCTTTTGGGGATAAAAGAGGTATTTGTGGGTGAAAAGGTCCTATTTGAAGGGGGAAACCTGGTATTTCTTGGAGAAGATGTGATATAATTTGAAGAAATCTGGCATGTCTGGAAGAAACTGTCCAATTTTGGGGATAAAAGAGGTATTTGTGGGTGAAAAGGTCCTATTTGAAGGGGGAAACCTGGTATTTCTTGGAGAAGATGTGATATATTTGGGAGAAATGTGGCATGTCTGGAAGAAACTGTCCTATTTTGGGGATGGAACAGGTATTTGTGGGTGATCAGGTCCTATTTGAAGGGGGAAACCTGGTATTTCTTGGAGAAGATGTGATATATTTGGGAGAAATCTGGCATTTCTGGAAGACAATGTCCAATTTGGGGGGAGAAATCTGGAATTTCTGGAATAAACTGTCCTATTTTAGGGATAAAAGAGGTATTTGTGGGTGAAAAGGTGCTATTTGAAGGGGGAATCCTGGTATTTCTTGGAGAAGATGTGATATATTTGGAAGAAATCTGGCATGTCTGGAAGAAAATGTTTAATTTGGGATTAAAACAGGTATTTGTGGTTGTAAAGGTCCTATTTGAAGGGGGAAACCCGGTATTTCTTGGAGAAGATTTGATATAGTTGGGAGAAATCTGGCATGTCTGGAAGAAACTGTCCTCTTTTGGGGATAAAAGAGGTATTTGTGGGTGAAAAGGTCCTATTTCAAGGGGGAACCCGGGTATTTCTTGGAGAAGATGTGATATATTTGGTAGCAATCTGGCATTTCTGGAAGAAACTGTCCTATTTTGGGGATAAAAAAGGTATTTGTGGGTGAAAAGGTCCTATTTGAAGGGGGAAAGCTGGTATTTCTTGGAGAAGATGTGATCTATTTGGGAGAAATGTGGCATTTCTGGAAGAAAATGTTGAATTTGGGGTTAAAACAGGTATTTGTGGGTGAAAAGGTCCTATTTGAAGGGGGAAACCTGGTATTTCTTGGAGAAGATGTGATATATTTGGGAGAAATGTGGCATGTCTGGAAGAAACTGTCCTTTTTTGGGGATAAAAGAGGTATTTGTGGGTGAAAAGGTCCTATTTCAAGGGGGAACCCGGGTATTTCTTGGAGAAGATGTGATATATTTGGGAGAAATGTGGCATTTCTGGAATAAACTGTCCTATTTCAGGGATAAAAGAGGTATTTCTGGGTGAAAAGGTCCTATTTGAAGGGGGAAACCTGGTATTTCTTGGAGAAGATGTGATCTATTTGGGAGAAATGTGGCATGTCTGGAAGAAACTGTCCTATTTCGGGAACAGACCAGGTATTTGTGGGTGAAAAGGTCCTATTTGAAGGGGGAACCCGGGTATTTCTTGGAGAAGATGTGATATATTTGGGAGAAATGTGGCATTTCTGGAAGAAACTGTCCTCTTTTGGGGACAAAAGAGGTATTTGTGGGTGAAAAGGTCCTATTCGAAGGGGGAAAGCTGGTATTTCTTGGAGAAGATGTGATCTATTTGGGAGAAATGTGGCATTTCTGTAAGAAACTGTCCTATTTTGGGGATAAAAGAGGTATTTGTGGGTGAAAAGCTCCTATTTGAAGGGGGAAACCTGGTATTCCTTGGAGAAGATGTGATATATTTGGGAGAAATGTGGCATGTCTGGAAGAAACTGTCCTCTTTTGGGGATAGAACAGGAATTTGTGGGTGAAAAGGTCCTATTTGAAGGGGGAAAGCTGGTATTTCTTGGAGAAGATGTGATATATTTGGGAGAAATGTGGCATGTCTGGAAGAAACAGTCCTTTTTTGGGGATAAAATAGGTATTTATGGGTGAAAAGGTCCTATTTGAAGGGGGAATCCTGGTATTTCTTGGAGAAGATGTGATCTATTTGGGAGAAATGTGGCATGTCTGGAAGAAACTGTCCAATTTTGGGGATAAAAGAGGTATTTGTGGGTGAAAAGGTCCTATTCGAAGGGGTAAAGGTGGTATTTCTTGGAGAAGATGTGAAATATTTGGTTGACATCTGGCATTTCTGGAAGAAACTGTCCTATTTTGGGGATAAAACAGGTATTTCTGGGAGAAAAGGTCGTATTTGAAGAGGGAATCCTGGTATTTCTTGGAGAAGATGTGATATATTTGGGAGAAATATGGCATTTCTGGAAGAAACTGTCCACTTTTGGGGATAAAAGAGGTATTTGTGGGTGAAAAGGTCCTATTTGAAGGGGTAAAGCTGGTATTTCTTGGAGAAGATGTGATATATTTGGGAGAAATGTGGCATTTCTGGAAGAAACTGTCCTCTTTTGGGGATAAAAGAGGTATTTGTGGGTGAAAAGGTCCTATTTGAAGGGGGAACGCGGGTATTTCTTGGAGAAGATGTGATATACTTGGGAGAAATTTGGCATTTCGGGAAGAAAATGTCCTATTTTGGGGGGAGATGGCTGGTATTTGTTGGAGAAAATGTCATCTTTCAGGAGGAATCCTGGTATTTCTTGGAGAAGATGTGATATATTAAGGAGAAATTTGCATTTCTGGAAGAAACTGTCCTATTTTGGGGGAAGAAGGCTGGTATTTGTTGGAGAAAATGTCCTCTTTTAGGAGGAATCCTGGTATTTCTTGGAGAAGATGTGATATATTTGGGAGAAATGTGGCATTTCTGGAAGAAAATTTTTAATTTGGGTTTAAAACAGGTATTTGTGGGTGAAAAGGTCCTATTTGAAGGGGGAAACCTGGTATTTCTTGGAGAAGATGTGATATATTTGGGAGAAATGTGGCATTTCTGGAAGAAACTGTCCACTTTTGGGGATAAAAGAGGTATTTGTGGGTGAAAAGGTCGTATTTGAAGGGGGAAACCTGGTATTTCTGGGATAAGAAGTGATCTATTTGGGAGAAATGTGGCATTTCTGGAAGAAACTGTCCTATTTTGGGGATAAAAGAGGTATTTGTGGGTTAAAAGGTCCTATTTCAAGGGGGAAAGCTTGTATTTCTTGGAGAAGATGTGATATATTTGGGAGAAATGTGGCATTTCTGGAAGAAACTGTCCTATTTTGGGGATTCAACATGTATTTGTGGGTGAAAAGGTCCTATTTGAAGGGGGAACCCAGGTATTTCTTGGAGAAGATGTGATATATTTGGGAGAAATGTGGCATTTCTGGAAGAAACTGTCCACTTTTGGGGATAAAAGAGGTATTTGTGGGTGAAAAGGTCGTATTTGAAGGGGGAAACCTGGTATTTCTGGGATAAGAAGTGATCTATTTGGGAGAAATGTGGCATTTCTGGAAGAAACTGTCCTATTTTGGGGATAAAAGAGGTATTTGTGGGTGAAAAGGTCCTATTTCAAGGGGGAAAGCTTGTATTTCTTGGAGAAGATGTGATATATTTGGGAGAAATGTGGCATTTCTGGAAGAAACTGTCCTATTTTGGGGATTCAACATGTATTTGTGGGTGAAAATGTCCAATTTGAAGGGGGAAACCAGGTATTTCTTGGAGAAGATGTGATATATTTGGAAGAAATCTGGCATGTCTGGAAGAAAATTTTTAATTTGGGGTTAAAACAGGTATTTGTGGGTGAAAAGGTCCTATTTCAAAAGGGAAAACTGGTATTTCTTGGAGAAGATGTGATATATTAAGGAGAAATGTGGCATTTCTGGAAGAAACTGTCCTTTTTTGGGGATAAAAGAGGTATTTGTGGGTGAAAAGGTCCTATTTCAAGGGGGAATCCGGTATTTCCTGGAGAAGATGAGATATATATGGGAGAAATGTGGCATGTCTGGAAGAAAATGTTTAATTTGGGTTTAAAACAGGTATTTGTGGGTGAAAAGGTCCTATTTGAAGGGAGAAACCTGGTATTTCTTGGAGAAGATGTGATATATTTGGGAGAAATGTGGCATTTCTGTAAGAAACTGTCCAATTGTGGGGATCAAACAGGTATTTGTGGGTGATAAGGTCCTATTTGAAGGGGGAAACCAGGTATTTCTTGGAGAAGATGTGATATATTTGGAAGAAATCTGGCATGTCTGGAAGAAAATGCTGAATTTGGGTTTAAAACAGGTATTTGTGGGTGAAATGGTCCTATTTGAAGGGGGAAACCTGGTATTTCTTTAGAAGATGTGATATATTTGGGAGAAATGTGGCATTTCTGGAAGAAACTGTCCTATTTTGGGGATAAAAGAGGTATTTGTGGGTGATAAGGTCCTATTTGAAGGGGGAAAGCTGGTATTTCGTGGAGAAGATGTGATGTATTTGGGAGAAATGTGGCATGTCTGGAAGAAACTGTCCTATTTTGGGGATAAAACAGGTATTTGTGGGAGAAAAGGTCGTATTTGAAGGGGGAACCCTGGTATTTCTTGGAGAAGATGTGATATATTTGGGAGAAATGTGGCATTTCTGGAAGAAACTGTCCTATTTTGGGGATAAAAGAGGTATTTGTGGGTGAAATGTCCTATTTCAAGGGGGAACCCAGGTATTTCTTGGAGAAGATGTGATGTATATGGGAGAAATCTGGCATTTCTGGAAGACAATGTCCAATTTGAGGGGAGAAATCTGGAATTTCTGGAATAAACTGTCCTATTTTAGGGATAAAAGAGGTATTTGTGGGTGAAAAGGTCCTATTTGAGGGGGAAACCTGGTATTTCTTGGAGAAGATGTGATATATTTGGAAGAAATCTGGCATGTCTGGAAGAAAATGTTTAATTTGGGGTTAAAACAGGTATTTGTGGTTTGAAAGGTCCTATTTGAAGGGGGAAACCTGGTATTTCTTTAGAAGATGTGATATATTTGGGAGAAATCTGGCATGTCTGGAAGAAAATGTCCTCTTTTGGGGATAAAAGACGTATTTGTGGGTGAAAAGGTCCTATTTCAAGGGGGAACCCGGGTATTTCTTGGAGAAGATGTGATATATTTGGGAGAAATGTGGCATTTCTGGAAGAAACTGTCCTCTTTTGGGGATAGAACAGGTATTTGTGGGTGAAAAGGTCCTATTTGAAGGGGGAAAGCTGGTATTTCTTGGAGAAGATGTGATATATTTGGGAGAAATGTGGCATTTCTGGAAGAAACTGTCCTCTTTTGGGGATTAAACAGGTATTTCTGGGAGAAAAGGTCGTATTTGAAGGGGGAATCCTGGTGTTTCTTGGAGAAGATGTGATATATTTGGTTGAAATCTGGCATTTCTGGAAGAAACTGTCCTTTTTTGGGGATAGAACAGGTATTTGTGGGTGAAAAGGTCCTATTTGAAGGGGGAAACCTGGTATTTCTTGGAGAAGATGTGATCTATTTGGGAGAAATGTGGCATGTCTGGAAGAAAATGTTTAATTTGGGTTTAAAACAGGTATTTGTGGGTGAAAAGGTCCTATTTGAAGGGAGAAACCTGGTATTTCTTGGAGAAGATGTGATATATTTGGGAGAAATGTGGCATGTCTGGAAGAAACTGTCCTATTCTGGGAACAGAACGGGTATTTGTGGGTGAAAAGGTCCTATTTGAAGGGGGAACCCGGGAATTTCTTGGAGAAGATGAGATATATTTGGAAGAAATCTGGCATGTCTGGAAGAAAATGTTGAATTTGGTTTTAAAATAGGTATTTGTGGATGAAAAGGTCCTATTTGAAGGGGGAAACCTGGTATTTCTTTAGAAGATGTGATATATTTGGGAGAAATGTGGCATTTCTGGAAGAAACTGTCCTATTTTGGGGATAAAAGAGGTATTTGTGGGTGAAAAGGTCCTATTCGAAGGGGGAAAGCTGGTATTTCGTGGAGAAGATGTGATGTATTTGGGAGAAATGTGGCATGTCTGGAAGAAACTGTCCTATTTTGGGGATAAAACAGGTATTTCTGGGAGAAAAGGTGGTATTTGAAGGGGGAACCCTGGTATTTCTTGGAGAAGATGTGATATATTTGGGAGAAATGTGGCATTTCTGTAAGAAACTGTCCTCTTTTGGGGTTAAAAGAGGTATTTGTGGGTGAAAAGGTCCTATTTCAAGGGGGAACCCTGGTATTTCTTGGAGAAGATGTGATATATTTGGGAGAAATCTGGCATTTCTGGAAGACAATGTCCAATTTGGGGGGAGAAATCTGGAATTTCTGGAATAAACTGTCCTATTTTAGGGATAAAAGAGGTATTTGTGGGTGAAAAGGTCCTATTTGAATGGGGAACCCTGGTATTTCTTGCAGAAGATGTGATATATTTGGAAGAAATCTGGCATGTCTGGAATAAAATGTTTAATTTGGGGTTAAAACAGGTATTTGTGGTTGTAAAGGTCCTATTTGAAGGGAGAAACCAGGTATTTCTGGGAGAAGATGTGATATATTTGGGAGAAATGTGGCATGTCTGGAAGAAACTGTCCTCTTTTGGGGATAAAAGAGGTATTTGTGGGTGAAAAGGTCCTATTTGAAGGGGGAACCCGGTTATTTCTTGGAGAAGATGTGATATATTTGGGAGAAATGTGGCATTTCTGGAAGAAACTGTCCTCTTTTGGGGATAGAACAGGTATTTGTGGGTGAAAAGGTCCTATTTGAAGGGGGAAACGTGGTATTTCTTGGAGAAGATGTGATATATTTGGGAGAAATGTGGCATTTCTGGAAGAAAATGTTTAATTTGTGGTTAAAACAGGTATTTCTGGGAGAAAAGGTCCTATTTGAAGGGGGAAACCTGGTATTTCTTGGAGAAGATATGATATATTTGGGAGAAATGTGGCATGTCTGGAAGAAACTGTCCTCTTTTGGGGATAAAACAGGTATTTGTGGGTGACAAGGTCCTATTTGAAGGGGGAAACCTGGTATATCTTGGAGAAGATGTGATATATTTGGGAGAAATGTGGCATTTCTGGAAGAAACTGTCCTATTTTGGGGATCAAACAGGTATTTGTGGGTGAAAAGGTCCTATTTGAAGGGGGAAACCTGGTATTTCTTGGAGAAGATGTGATATATTTGGGAGAAATGTGGCATGTCTGGAAGAAACTGTCCTATTTTGGGAACAGGCCAGGTATTTGTGGGTGAAAAGGTCCTATTTGAAGGGGGAAACCTGGTATTTCTTGGAGAAGATGTGATATATTTGGGAGAAATGTGGCCTTTCTGGAAGAAACTGTCCTCTTTTGGGGATAAAAGAGGTATTAGTGGGTGAAAAGGTCCTATTCGAAGGGGGAAAGCTGGTATTTCTTGGAGAAGATGTGATATATTTGGGAGAAATGTGGCATTTCTGTAAGAAACTGTCCAATTGTGGGGATAAAAGAGGTATTTGTGGGTGAAAAGCTCCTATTTGAAGGGGGAAACCTGGTATTTCTTGGAGAAGATGTGATATATTTGGGAGAAATGTGGCATTTCTGGAAGAAACTGTCCTCTTTTGGGGATTAAACAGGTATTTCTGGGAGAAAAGGTCGTATTTGAAGGGGGAATCCTGGTGTTTCTTGGAGAAGATGTGATATATTTGGTTGAAATCTGGCATTTCTGGAAGAAACTGTCCTTTTTTGGGGATAGAACAGGTATTTGTGGGTGAAAAGGTCCTATTTAAAGGGGGAAACCTGGTATTTCTTGGAGAAGATGTGATCTATTTGGGAGAAATGTGGCATGTCTGGAAGAAAATGTTTAATTTGGGTTTAAAACAGGTATTTGTGGGTGAAAAGGTCCTATTTGAAGGGAGAAACCTGGTATTTCTTGGAGAAGATGTGATATATTTGGGAGAAATGTGGCATGTCTGGAAGAAACTGTCCTATTCTGGGAACAGAACGGGTATTTGTGGGTGAAAAGGTCCTAATGAAGGGGGAACCCGGGAATTTCTTGGAGAAGATGAGATATATTTGGAAGAAATCTGGCATGTCTGGAAGAAAATGTTGAATTTGGGTTTAAAATAGGTATTTGTGGATGAAAAGGTCCTATTTGAAGGGGGAAACCTGGTATTTCTTTAGAAGATGTGATATATTTGGGAGAAATGTGGCATTTCTGGAAGAAACTGTCCTATTTTGGGGATAAAAGAGGTATTTGTGGGTGAAAAGGTCCTATTTGAAGGGGGAAAGCTGGTATTTCGTGGAGAAGATGTGATGTATTTGGGAGAAATGTGGCATGTCTGGAAGAAACTGTCCTATTTTGGGGATAAAACAGGTATTTATGGGAGAAAATGTCGTATTTGAAGGGGGAACCCTGGTATTTCTTGGAGAAGATGTGATATATTTGGGAGAAATGTGGCATTTCTGTAAGAAACTGTCCTCTTTTGGGGTTAAAAGAGGTATTTGTGGGTGAAAAGGTCCTATTTCAAGGGGGAACCCTGGTATTTCTTGGAGAAGATGTGATATATTTGGGAGAAATCTGGCATTTCTGGAAGACAATGTCCAATTTGGGGGGAGAAATCTGGAATTTCTGGAATAAACTGTCCTATTTTAGGGATAAAAGAGGTATTTGTGGGTGAAAAGGTCCTATTTGAATGGGGAACCCTGGTATTTCTTGCAGAAGATGTGATATATTTGGAAGAAATCTGGCATGTCTGGAAGAAAATGTTTAATTTGGGGTTAAAACAGGTATTTGTGGTTGTAAAGGTCCTATTTGAAGGGAGAAACCAGGTATTTCTGGGAGAAGATGTGATATATTTGGGAGAAATGTGGCATGTCTGGAAGAAACTGTCCTCTTTTGGGGATAAAAGAGGTATTTGTGGGTGAAAATGTCCTATTTCAAGGGGGAACCCGGTTATTTCTTGGAGAAGATGTGATATATTTGAGAGAAATGTGGCATTTCTGGAAGAAACTGTCCTCTTTTGGGGATAGAACAGGTATTTGTGGGTGAAAAGGTCCTATTTGAAGGGGGAAAGCTGGTATTTCTTGGAGAAGATGTGATATATTTGGGAGAAATGTGGCATTTCTGGAAGAAACTGTCCTCTTTTGGGGATTAAACAGGTATTTCTGGGAGAAAAGGTCGTATTTGAAGGGGGAATCCTGGTGTTTCTTGGAGAAGATGTGATATATTTGGTTGAAATCTGGCATTTCTGGAAGAAACTGTCCTTTTTTGGGGATAGAACAGGTATTTGTGGGTGAAAAGGTCCTATTTGAAGGGGGAAACCTGGTATTTCTTGGAGAAGATGTGATCTATTTGGGAGAAATGTGGCATGTCTGGAAGAAAATGTTTAATTTGGGTTTAAAACAGGTATTTGTGGGTGAAAAGGTCCTATTTGAAGGGAGAAACCTGGTATTTCTTGGAGAAGATGTGATATATTTGGGAGAAATGTGGCATGTCTGGAAGAAACTGTCCTATTCTGGGAACAGAACGGGTATTTGTGGGTGAAAAGGTCCTATTTGAAGGGGGAACCCGGGAATTTCTTGGAGAAGATGAGATATATTTGGAAGAAATCTGGCATGTCTGGAAGAAAATGTTGAATTTGGGTTTAAAATAGGTATTTGTGGATGATAAGGTCCTATTTGAAGGGGGAAACCTGGTATTTCTTTAGAAGATGTGATATATTTGGGAGAAATGTGGCATTTCTGGAAGAAACTGTCCTATTTTGGGGATAAAAGAGGTATTTGTGGGTGAAAAGGTCCTATTTGAAGGGGGAAAGCTGGTATTTCGTGGAGAAGATGTGATGTATTTGGGAGAAATGTGGCATGTCTGGAAGAAACTGTCCTATTTTGGGGATAAAACAGGTATTTCTGGGAGAAAAGGTCGTATTTGAAGGGGGAACCCTGGTATTTCTTGGAGAAGATGTGATATATTTGGGAGAAATGTGGCATTTCTGTAAGAAACTGTCCTCTTTTGGGGTTAAAAGAGGTATTTGTGGGTGAAAAGGTCCTATTTCAAGGGGGAACCCTGGTATTTCTTGGAGAAGATGTGATATATTTGGGAGAAATCTGGCATTTCTGGAAGACAATGTCCAATTTGGGGGGAGAAATCTGGAATTTCTGGAATAAACTGTCCTATTTTAGGGATAAAAGAGGTATTTGTGGGTGAAAAGGTCCTATTTGAATGGGGAACCCTGGTATTTCTTGCAGAAGATGTGATATATTTGGAAGAAATCTGGCATGTCTGGAAGAAAATGTTTAATTTGGGGTTAAAACAGGTATTTGTGGTTGTAAAGGTCCTATTTGAAGGGAGAAACCAGGTATTTCTGGGAGAAGATGTGATATATTTGGGAGAAATGTGGCATGTCTGGAAGAAACTGTCCTCTTTTGGGGATAAAAGAGGTATTTGTGGGTGAAAAGGTCCTATTTCAAGGGGGAACCCGGTTATTTCTTGGAGAAGATGTGATATATTTGGGAGAAATGTGGCATTTCTGGAAGAAACTGTCCTCTTTTGGGGATAGAACAGGTATTTGTGGGTGAAAAGGTCCTATTTGAAGGGGGAAAGCTGGTATTTCTTGGAGAAGATGTGATATATTTGGGAGAAATGTGGCATTTCTGGAAGAAACTGTCCTCTTTTGGGGATTAAACAGGTATTTCTGGGAGAAAAGGTCGTATTTGAAGGGGGAATCCTGGTGTTTCTTGGAGAAGATGTGATATATTTGGTTGAAATCTGGCATTTCTGGAAGAAACTGTCCTTTTTTGGGGATAGAACAGGTATTTGTGGGTGAAAAGGTCCTATTTGAAGGGGGAAACCTGGTATTTCTTGGAGAAGATGTGATCTATTTGGGAGAAATGTGGCATGTCTGGAAGAAAATGTTTAATTTGGGTTTAAAACAGGTATTTGTGGGTGAAAAGGTCCTATTTGAAGGGAGAAACCTGGTATTTCTTGGAGAAGATGTGATATATTTGGGAGAAATGTGGCATGTCTGGAAGAAACTGTCCTATTCTGGGAACAGAACGGGTATTTGTGGGTGAAAAGGTCCTATTTGAAGGGGGAACCCGGGAATTTCTTGGAGAAGATGAGATATATTTGGAAGAAATCTGGCATGTCTGGAAGAAAATGTTGAATTTGGGTTTAAAATAGGTATTTGTGGATGAAAAGGTCCTATTTGAAGGGGGAAACCTGGTATTTCTTTAGAAGATGTGATATATTTGGGAGAAATGTGGCATTTCTGGAAGAAACTGTCCTATTTTGGGGATAAAAGAGGTATTTGTGGGTGAAAAGGTCCTATTTGAAGGGGGAAAGCTGGTATTTCGTGGAGAAGATGTGATGTATTTGGGAGAAATGTGGCATGTCTGGAAGAAACTGTCCTATTTTGGGGATAAAACAGGTATTTCTGGGAGAAAAGGTCGTATTTGAAGGGGGAACCCTGGTATTTCTTGGAGAAGATGTGATATATTTGGGAGAAATGTGGCATTTCTGTAAGAAACTGTCCTCTTTTGGGGTTAAAAGAGGTATTTGTGGGTGAAAAGGTCCTATTTCAAGGGGGAACCCTGGTATTTCTTGGAGAAGATGTGATATATTTGGGAGAAATCTGGCATTTCTGGAAGACAATGTCCAATTTGGGGGGAGAAATCTGGAATTTCTGGAATAAACTGTCCTATTTTAGGGATAAAAGAGGTATTTGTGGGTGAAAAGGTCCTATTTGAATGGGGAACCCTGGTATTTCTTGCAGAAGATGTGATATATTTGGAAGAAATCTGGCATGTCTGGAAGAAAATGTTTAATTTGGGGTTAAAACAGGTATTTGTGGTTGTAAAGGTCCTATTTGAAGGGAGAAACCAGGTATTTCTGGGAGAAGATGTGATATATTTGGGAGAAATGTGGCATGTCTGGAAGAAACTGTCCTCTTTTGGGGATAAAAGAGGTATTTGTGGGTGAAAAGGTCCTATTTCAAGGGGGAACCCGGTTATTTCTTGGAGAAGATGTGATATATTTGGGAGAAATGTGGCATTTCTGGAAGAAACTGTCCTCTTTTGGGGATAGAACAGGTATTTGTGGGTGAAAAGGTCCTATTTGAAGGGGGAAACGTGGTATTTCTTGGAGAAGATGTGATATATTTGGGAGAAATGTGGCATGTCTGGAAGAAAATGTTTAATTTGGGGTTAAAACAGGTATTTCTGGGAGAAAAGGTCCTATTTGAAGGGGGAAACCTGGTATTTCTTGGAGAAGATATGATATATTTGGGAGAAATCTGGCATGTCTGGAAGAAACTGTCCTCTTTTGGGGATAAAACAGGTATTTGTGGGTGACAAGGTCCTATTTGAAGGGGGAAACCTGGTATATCTTGGAGAAGATGTGATATATTTGGGAGAAATGTGGCATGTCTGGAAGAAACTGTCCTATTTTGGGAACAGGCCAGGTATTTGTGGGTGAAAAGGTCCTATTTGAAGGGGGAAACCTGGTATTTCTTGGAGAAGATGTGATATATTTGGGAGAAATGTGGCATTTCTGGAAGAAACTGTCCTCTTTTGGGGATAAAAGAGGTATTAGTGGGTGAAAAGGTCCTATTCGAAGGGGGAAAGCTGGTATTTCTTGGAGAAGATGTGATATATTTGGGAGAAATGTGGCATTTCTGTAAGAAACTGTCCAATTGTGGGGATAAAAGAGGTATTTGTGGGTGAAAAGCTCCTATTTGAAGGGGGAAACCTGGTATTTCTTGGAGAAGATGTGATATATTTGGGAGAAATGTGGCATGTCTGGAAGAAACTGTCCAATTTTGTGGATAAAAGATGTATTTGTGGGTGAAAAGGTGCTATTTGAAGGGGGAAACCAGGTATTTCTTGGAGAAGATGTGATGTATTTGGGAGAAATGTGGCATGTCTGGAAGAAACTGTCCTATTTTGGTGATAAAACAGGTATTTCTGGGAGAAAAGGTCGTATTTGAAGGGGGAATCCTGGTGTTTCTTGGAGAAGATGTGATATATTTGGGAGAAATGTGGCATGTCTGGAAGAAACAGTCCTTTTTTGGGGATAAAAGAGGTATTTGTGGGTGAAAAGGTCCTATTTGAAGGGGGAAACCTGGTATTTCTTGGAGAAGATGTGATATATTTGGGAGAAATGTGGCATGTCTGGAAGAAACTGTCCAATTTTGGGGATAAAAGAGGTATTTGTGGGTGAAAAGGTCCTATTTGAAGGGGGAATCCTGGTATTTCTTGGAGAAGATGTGATCTATTTGGGAGAAATGTGGCATGTCTGGAAGAAACAGTCCTTTTTTGGGGATAAAATAGGTATTTATGGGTGAAAAGGTCCTATTTGAAGGGGGAAAGGTGGTATTTCTTGGAGAAGATGTGAAATATTTGGAGGAAATTTGGCATTTATGGAAGAAACTGTCCTATTTTGGGGATAAAAGAGGTATTTCTGGGTGAAAAGGTCCTATTTGAAGGGGGAACCCTGGTATTTCTTGGAGAAGATGTGATATATTTGGGAGAAATCTGGCATTTCTGGAAGACAATGCCCAATTTGGGGGGAGAAATCTGGAATTTCAGGAAGAAACTGTCCTATTTCAGGGATAAAGGAGGTATTTGTGGGTGAAAAGGTCCTATTTGAAGGGGGAAACCTGGAATTTCTTGGAGAAGATGCGATATATTTGGGAGAAATCTGGCATGTCTGCAAGAAAATGCTTAATTTGGGGTTAAAACAGGTATTTGTGGTTGTAAAGGTCCTATTTGATGGGGGAAAACAGGTATTTCTGGGAGAAGATGTGATATATTTGGGAGAAATATGGCATGTCTGGAAGAAACTGTCCTATTTTGGGGATAAAAGAGGTATTTGTGGGTGAAATGTTCCTATTTGAAGGGGGAAAGCTGGTATTTCTTGGAGAAGATGTGATATATTTGGTTGAAATGTGGCATTTCTGGAAGAAACAGTCCTCTTTTGGGGATGAAAGAGGTATTTGTGGGTGAAGAGGTCCTATTTGAAGGGGGAAACCTGGTATTTCTTGGAGAAGATGTGATATATTTGGGAGAAATGTGGCATGTCTGGAAGAAACTGTCCAATTTTGGGGATAAAAGAGGTATTTGTGGGTGAAAAGGTCCTATTTGAAGGGGGAATCCTGGTATTTCTTGGAGAAGATGTGATCTATTTGGGAGAAATGTGGCATGTCTGGAAGAAACAGTCCTTTTTTGGGGATAAAATAGGTATTTATGGGTGTAAAGGTCCTGTTTGAAGGGGGAAAGGTGGTATTTCTTGGAGAAGATGTGAAATATTTGGAGGAAATTTGGCATTTATGGAAGAAACTGTCCTATTTTGGGGATAAAAGAGGTATTTCTGGGTGAAAAGGTCCTATTTGAAGGGGGAACGCGGGTATTTCTGGGAGAAGATGTGATATATTTGGGAGAAATCTGGCATTTCTGGAAGACAATGCCCAATTTGGGGGGAGAAATCTGGAATTTCAGGAAGAAACTGTCCTATTTCAGGGATAAAGGAGGTATTTGTGGGTGAAAAGGTCCTATTTGAAGGGGGAAACCTGGAATTTCTTGGAGAAGATGTGATATATTTGGGAGAAATCTGGCATGTCTGCAAGAAAATGTTTAATTTGGGGATAAAACAGGTATTTGTGGTTGTAAAGGTCCTATTTGATGGGGGAAAACAGGTATTTCTGGGAGAAGATGTGATATATTTGGGAGAAATGTGGCATGTCTGGAAGAAACTGTCCTATTTTGGGGATAAAAGAGGTATTTGTGGGTGAAATGTTCCTATTTGAAGGGGGAATCCTGGTGTTTCTTGGAGAAGATGTGATATATTTGGTTGAAATCTGGCATTTCTGGAAGAAACTGTCCTTTTTTGGGGATTGAACAGGTATTTGTGGGTGAAAAGGTCCTATTTGAAGGGGGAAACCTGGTATTTCTTGGAGAAGATGTGATCTATTTGGGAGAAATTTGGCATGTCTGGAAGAAACTGTCCTATTTTGGGGATAAAAGAGGTATTTGTGGGTGATAAGGTCCTATTTGAAGGGGGAAACCTGGTATTTCTTGGAGAAGATGTGATATAATTTGAAGAAATCTGGCATGTCTGGAAGAAACTGTCCAATTTTGGGGATAAAAGAGGTATTTGTGGGTGAAAAGGTCCTATTTGAAGGGGGAAAGCTGGTATTTCTTGGAGAAGATGTGATATATTTGGGAGAAATGTGGCATTTCTGGAAGAAACTGTCCTCTTTTGGGGATAGAACAGGTATTTCTTGGTGAAAAGGTCCTATTTGAAGGGGGAACGCGGGTATTTCTTGGAGAAGATGTGATATATTTGGGAGAAATGTGGCATTTCTGGAAGAAAATGTCCTATTTTGGGGAGAGATGGCTGGTATTTGTTGGAGAAATTGTCATCTTTCAGGAGGAATCCTGGTATTTCTTGGAGAAGATGTGATCTATTTGGGAGAAATGAGGCATTTCTGGAAGAAACTGTCCTATTTTGGGGGAAGAAGGCTGGTATTTGTTGGAGAAAATGTCCTCTTTTAGGAGGAATCCTGGTATTTCTTGGAGAAGATGTGATATATTTGGGAGAAATGTGTCTTTTCTGGAAGAAACTGTCCTATTTTGGGGATAAAAGAGGTATTTGTGGGTGAAAAGGTCCTATTTGAAGGGGGAACCCGGGTATTTCTTGGAGAAGATGTGATATATTTGGGAGAAATGTGGCATTTCTGGAAGAAACTGTCCACTTTTGAGGATAAAAGAGGTATTTGTGGGTGAAAAGGTCGTATTTGAAGGGGGAATCCTGGTATTTCTTGGAGAAGATGTGATCTATTTGGGAGAAATGTGGCATTTCTGGAAGAAACTGTCCTCTTTTGGGGATAAAAGAGGTATTTGTGGGTGAAAAGGTCCTATTTCAAGGGGGAAAGCTTGTATTTCTTGGAGAAGATGTGATATATTTGGGAGAAATGTGGCATTTCTGGAAGAAACTGTCCTATTTTGGGGATTCAACGTATTTGTGGGTGAAAAGGTCCTATTAGAATGGGGAAAGCTGGTATTTCTTGGAGAAGATGTGATATATTTGGAAGAAATCTTGCATGTCTGGAAGAAAATTTTTAATTTGGGGTTAAAACAGGTATTTGTGTGTGAAAAGTTCCTATTTGAAGGGGAAAACTGGTATTTCTTGGAGAAGATGTGATATATTAAGGAGAAATGTGGCATTTCTGGAAGAAACAGTCCTATTTTGGGGATAAAAGAGGTATTTGTGGGTGAAAAGGTCCTATTTGAAGGGGGAATCCGGTATTTCTTGGAGAAGATGTGATATATTTGGGAGAAATGTGGCATTTCTGGAAGAAAATGTTCTATTTTTGGTTTAAAAGAGGTATTTGTGGGTGAAAAGGTCCTATTTGAAGGGAGAAACCTGGTATTTCTTGGAGAAGATGTGATATATTTGGGAGAAATGTGGCATGTCTGGAAGAAACTGTCCTCTTTTGGGGATAGAACAGGTATTTGTGGGCTATAAGGTCCTATTTGAAGGGGGAAACCTGGTATTTCTTGGAGAAAATGTGATATATTTGGGAGAAATGTGGCATTTCTGGAAGAAACAGTCCTCTTTTGGGGATGAAAGAGGTATTTGTGGGTGAAAAGGTCCTATTTGAAGGGGGAACCCGGGTATTTCTTGGAGAAGATGTGATATAGTTGGGAGAAATGTGGCATGTCTGGAAGAAACTGTCCTATTTTGGGAACAGAACGGGTAATTGTGGGTGAAAAGGTCCTATTTGAAGGGGGAACCCGGGTATTTCTTGGAGAAGATGTGATATATTTGGGAGAAATGTGGCATTTCTGGAAGAAAATGTTTAATTTGGGGTTAAAACAGGTATTTGTGGGTGAAAAGGTCCTATTTGAAGGGGGAAAGCTGGTATTTCTTTAGAAGATGTGATATATTCGGGAGAAATGTGGCATTTCTGGAAGAAACTGTCCAATTTTGTGGATAAAAGAGGTATTTGTGGGTGAAAAGGTCCTATATGTAGGGGGAAAGCTGGTATTTCTTGGAGAAGATGTGATGTATTTGGGAGAAATGTGGCATGTCTGGAAGAAACTGTCCTATTTTGGGGATAAAACAGGTATTTGTGGGAGAAAAGGTCGTATTTGAAGGGGGAACCCTGGTATTTCTTGGAGAAGATGTGATATATTTGGGAGAAATGTGGTATTTCTGGAAGAAACTGTCCTCTTTTGGGGATAAAAGAGGTATTTGTGGGTGAAAAGGTCCTATTTGAAGGGGGAACCCTGGTATTTCTTGGAGAAGATGTGATATATTTGGGAGATATCTGGCATTTCTGGAAGACAATGTCCAATTTGGGGGGAGAAATCTGGAATTTCTGGAATAAACTGTCCTATTTTAGGGATAAAAGAGGTATTTGTGGGTTAAAAGTTCCTATTTGAAGGGGGAAACGTGGTATTTCTTGGAGAAGATGTGATATATTTGGAAGAAATGTGTCATGTCTGGAAGAAAATGTTTAATTTGGGGTTAAAACAGGTATTTGTGGTTGTAAAGGTCCTATTTCAAGGGGGAAACCAGGTATTTCTGGGAGAAGATGTGATATATTTGGGAGAAATGTGGCATGTCTGGAAGAAACTGACCTCTTTTGGGGATAAAAGAGGTATTAGTGGGTGAAAAGGTCCTATTCGAAGGGGGAAAGCTGTTATTTCTTGGAGAATATGTGATATATTTGGGAGAAATGTGGCATTTCTGTAAGAAACTGTCCAATTGTGGGGATAAAAGAGGTATTTGTGGGTGAAAAGCTCCTATTTGAAGGGGGAAACGTGGTATTTCTTGGAGAAGATGTGATATATTTGGGAGAAATGTGGCATGTCTGGAAGAAACTGTCCAATTTTGTGGATAAAAGAGGTATTTGTGGGTGAAAAGGTCCTATTTGAAGGGGGAAACCTGGTATTTCTTGGAGAAGATGTGATGTATTTGGGAGAAATGTGGCATGTCTGGAAGAAACTGTCCTCTTTTGGGGATAAAAGAGGTATTTGTGGGTGATAAGGTCCTACTTCCAGGGGGAAACCTGGTATTTCTTGGAGAAGATGTGATATATTTGGGAGAAATGTGGCATTTCTGGAAGAAACTGTCCTATTTTGGGGATAAAACAGGTATTTCTGGGAGAAAAGGTCCTATTTGAAGGGGGAATCCTGGTGTTTCTTGGAGAAGATGTGATATATTCGGGAGAAATGTGGCATGTCTGGAAGAAACAGTCCTTTTTTGGGGATAAAAGAGGTATTTGTGGGTGAAAAGGTCCTATTTGAAGGGGGAAACCTGGTATTTCTTGGAGAAGATGTGATATATTTGGGAGAAATGTGGCATGTCTGGAAGAAACTGTCCTCTTTTGGGGATAAAAGAGGTATTTGTGGGTGAAAAGGTCCTATTTGAAGGGGGAATCCTGGTATTTCTTGGAGAAGATGTGATCTATTTGGGAGAAATGTGGCATGTCTGGAAGAAACAGTCCTTTTTTGGGGATAAAATAGGTATTTATGGGTGAAAAGGTCCTATTTGAAGGGGGAAAGGTGGTATTTCTTGGAGAAGATGTGAAATATTTGTTTGACATCTGGCATTTCTGGAAGAAACTGTCCTATTTTGGGGATCAAACAGGTATTTGTGGGTGAAAAGGTCCTATTTGAAGGGGGAACCCTGGTATTTCTTGGAGAAGATGTGATATATTTGGGAGAAATCTGGCATTTCTGGAAGACAATGCCCAATTTGGGGGGAGAAATCTGGAATTTCAGGAAGAAACTGTCCTATTTTAGGGATAAAAGAGGTATTTGTGGGTGAAAAGGTCCTATTTGAAGGGGGAAACCTGGAATTTCTTGGAGAAGATGTGATATATTTGGGAGAAATCTGGCATGTCTGCAAGAAAATGTTTAATTTGGGGTTAAAACAGGTATTTGTGGTTGTAAAGGTCCTATTTGAAGGGGGAAAACAGGTATTTCTGGGAGAAGATGTGATATATTTGGGAGAAATATGGCATGTCTGGAAGAAACTGTCCTATTTTGGGGATAAAAGAGGTATTTGTGGGTGAAATGTTCCTATTTGAAGGGGGAAAGCTGGTATTTCTTGGAGAAGATGTGATATATTTGGTTGAAATGTGGCATTTCTGGAAGAAACAGTCCTCTTTTGGGGAAGAAAGAGGTATTTGTGGGTGAAGAGTTCCTATTTGAAGGGGGAATCCTGGTGTTTCTTGGAGAAGATGTGATATATTTGGTTGAAATCTGGCATTTCTGGAAGAAACTGTCCTTTTTTGGGGATTGAACAGGTATTTGTGGGTGAAAAGGTCCTATTTGAAGGGGGAAACGTGGTATTTCTTGGAGAAGATGTGATCTATTTGGGAGAAATGTGGCATGTCTGGAAGAAACTGTCCTCTTTTGGGGATAAAAGAGGTATTTGTGGGTGATAAGGTCCTATTTGAAGGGGGAAACCTGGTATTTCTTGGAGAAGATGTGATATAATTTGAAGAAATCTGGCATGTCTGGAAGAAACTGTCCAATTTTGGGGATAAAAGAGGTATTTGTGGGTGAAAAGGTCCTATTTGAAGGGGGAAAGCTGGTATTTCTTGGAGAAGATGTGATATATTTGGGAGAAATGTGGCATTTCTGGAAGAAACTGTCCTCTTTTGGGGATAGAACAGGTATTTCTTGTTGAAAAGGTCCTATTTGAAGGGGGAACGCGGGTATTTCTTGGAGAAGATGTGATATATTTGGGAGAAATGTGGCATTTCTGGAAGAAAATGTCCTATTTTGGGGAGAGATGGCTGGTATTTGTTGGAGAAAATGTCATCTTTCAGGAGGAATCCTGGTATTTCTTGGAGAAGATGTGATATATTAAGGAGAAATGAGGCATTTCTGGAAGAAACTGTCCTCTTTTGGGGGAAGAAGGCTGGAATTTGTTGGAGAAAATGTCCTCTTTTAGGAGGAATCCTGGTATTTCTTGGAGAAGATGTGATATATTTGGGAGAAATGTGTCTTTTCTGGAAGAAACTGTCCTATTTTGGGGATAAAAGAGGTATTTGTGGGTGAAAAGGTCCTATTTGAAGGGGGAACGCGGGTATTTCTTGGAGAAGATGTGATATATTTGGGAGAAATGTGGCATTTCTGGAAGAAACTGTCCACTTTTGAGGATAAAACAGGTATTTGTGGATGAAAAGTTCCTATTTGAAGGGGGAATACTGGTATTTCTTGGAGAAGATGTGATCTATTTGGGAGAAATGTGGCATTTCTGGAAGAAACTGTCCAATTTTGGGGATAAAAGAGGTATTTGTGGGTGAAAAGGTCCTATTTGAAGGGGGAAACCTCGTATTTCTTGGAGAAGATGTTCTACATTTGGGAGAAATGTGGCATGTCTGGAAGAAACTGTCCTATTTTGGGGATTCAACGTATTTGTGGGTGAAAAGGTCCTATTAGAAGGGGGAAAGCTGGTATTTCTTGGAGAAGATGTGATATATTTGGAAGAAATCTTGCATGTCTGGAAGAAAATTTTTAATTTGGGGTTAAAACAGGTATTTGTGGGTGAAAAGTTCCTATTTCAAGGGGGAAAACTGGTATTTCTTGGAGAAGATGTGATATATTAAGGAGAAATGTGGCATTTCTGGAAGAAACTGTCCTATTTTGGGGATAAAAGAGGTATTTGTGGGTGAAAAGGTCCTATTTGAAGGGGGAATCCGGTATTTCTTGGAGAAGATGTGATATATTTGGGAGAAATGTGGCATTTCTGGAAGAAAATGTTCTATTTTTGGTTTAAAAGAGGTATTTGTGGGTGAAAAGGTCCTATTTGAAGGGAGAAACCTGGTATTTCTTGGAGAAGATGTGATATATTTGGGAGAAATGTGGCATGTCTGGAAGAAACTGTCCAATTTTGTGGATAAAAGAGGTATTTGTGGGTGAAAAGGTCCTATTTGAAGGGGGAAACCTGGTATTTCTTGGAGAAGATGTGATGTATTTGGGAGAAATGTGGCATGTCTGGAAGAAACTGTCCTCTTTTGGGGATAAAAGAGGTATTTGTGGGTGATAAGGTCCTATTTCCAGGGGGAAACCTGGTATTTCTTGGAGAAGATGTGATATATTTGGGAGAAATGTGGCATTTCTGGAAGAAACTGTCCTATTTTGGGGATAAAACAGGTATTTCTGGGAGAAAAGGTCGTATTTGAAGGGGGAATCCTGGTGTTTCTTGGAGAAGATGTGATATATTTGGGAGAAATGTGGCATGTCTGGAAGAAACAGTCCTTTTTTGGGGATAAAAGAGGTATTTGTGGGTGAAAAGGTCCTATTTGAAGGGGGAAACCTGGTATTTCTTGGAGAAGATGTGATATATTTGGGAGAAATGTGGCATGTCTGGAAGAAACTGTCCTCTTTTGGGGATAAAAGAGGTATTTGTGGGTGAAAAGGTCCTATTTGAAGGGGGAATCCTGGTATTTCTTGGAGAAGATGTGATCTATTTGGGAGAAATGTGGCATGTCTGGAAGAAACAGTCCTTTTTTGGGGATAAAATAGGTATTTATGGGTGAAAAGTTCCTATTTGAAGGGGGAAAGGTGGTATTTCTTGGAGAAGATGTGAAATATTTGTTTGACATCTGGCATTTCTGGAAGAAACTGTCCTATTTTGGGGATCAAACAGGTATTTGTGGGTGAAAAGGTCCTATTTGAAGGGGGAACCCTGGTATTTCTTGGAGAAGATGTGATATATTTGGGAGAAATCTGGCATTTCTGGAAGACAATGCCCAATTTGGGGGGAGAAATCTGGAATTTCAGGAAGAAACTGTCCTATTTTAGGGATAAAAGAGGTATTTGTGGGTGAAAAGGTCCTATTTGAAGGGGGAAACCTGGAATTTCTTGGAGAAGATGTGATATATTTGGGAGAAATCTGGCATGTCTGCAAGAAAATGTTTAATTTGGGGTTAAAACAGGTATTTGTGGTTGTAAAGGTCCTATTTGAAGGGGGAAAACAGGTATTTCTGGGAGAAGATGTGATATATTTGGGAGAAATATGGCATGTCTGGAAGAAACTGTCCTATTTTGGGGATAAAAGAGGTATTTGTGGGTGAAATGTTCCTATTTGAAGGGGGAAAGCTGGTATTTCTTGGAGAAGATGTGATATATTTGGTTGAAATGTGGCATTTCTGGAAGAAACAGTCCTCTTTTGGGGAAGAAAGAGGTATTTGTGGGTGAAGAGTTCCTATTTGAAGGGGGAATCCTGGTGTTTCTTGGAGAAGATGTGATATATTTGGTTGAAATCTGGCATTTCTGGAAGAAACTGTCCTTTTTTGGGGATTGAACAGGTATTTGTGGGTGAAAAGGTCCTATTTGAAGGGGGAAACCTGGTATTTCTTGGAGAAGATGTGATGTATTTGGGAGAAATGTGGCATGTCTGGAAGAAACTGTCCTCTTTTGGGGATAAAAGAGGTATTTGTGGGTGATAAGGTCCTATTTGAAGGGGGAAACCTGGTATTTCTTGGAGAAGATGTGATATAATTTGAAGAAATCTGGCATGTCTGGAAGAAACTGTCCAATTTTGGGGATAAAAGAGGTATTTGTGGGTGAAAAGGTCCTATTTGAAGGGGGAAAGCTGGTATTTCTTGGAGAAGATGTGATATATTTGGGAGAAATGTGGCATTTCTGGAAGAAACTGTCCTCTTTTGGGGATAGAACAGGTATTTCTTGTTGAAAAGGTCCTATTTGAAAGGGGAACGCGGGTATTTCTTGGAGAAGATGTGATATATTTGGGAGAAATGTGGCATTTCTGGAAGAAAATGTCCTATTTTGGGGAGAGATGGCTGGTATTTGTTGGAGAAAATGTCATCTTTCAGGAGGAATCCTGGTATTTCTTGGAGAAGATGTGATATATTAAGGAGAAATGAGGCATTTCTGGAAGAAACTGTCCTATTTTGGGGGAAGAAGGCTGGAATTTGTTGGAGAAAATGTCCTCTTTTAGGAGGAATCCTGGCATTTCTTGGAGAAGATGTGATATATTTGGGAGAAATGTGTCTTTTCTGGAAGAAACTGTCCTATTTTGGGGATAAAAGAGGTATTTGTGGGTGAAAAGGTCCTATTTGAAGGGGGAACGCCGGTATTTCTTGGAGAAGATGTGATGTATTTGGGAGAAATGTGGCATTTCTGGAAGAAACTGTCCACTTTTGAGGATAAAACAGGTATTTGTGGATGAAAAGTTCCTATTTGAAGGGGGAATCCTGGTATTTCTTGGAGAAGATGTGATCTATTTGGGAGAAATGTGGCATTTCTGGAAGAAACTGTCCAATTTTGGGGATAAAAGAGGTATTTGTGGGTGAAAAGGTCCTATTTGAAGGGGGAAACCTCGTATTTCTTGGAGAAGATGTTCTACATTTGGGAGAAATGTGGCATGTCTGGAAGAAACTGTCCTATTTTGGGGATTCAACGTATTTGTGGGTGAAAAGGTCCTATTAGAAGGGGGAAAGCTGGTATTTCTTGGAGAAGATGTGATATATTTGGAAGAAATCTTGCATGTCTGGAAGAAAATTTTTAATTTGGGGTTAAAACAGGTATTTGTGGGTGAAAAGTTCCTATTTGAAGGGGGAAAACTGGTATTTCTTGGAGAAGATGTGATATATTAAGGAGAAATGTGGCATTTCTGGAAGAAACTGTCCTATTTTGGGGATAAAAGAGGTATTTGTGGGTGAAAAGGTCCTATTTGAAGGGGGAATCCGGTATTTCTTGGAGAAGATGTGATATATTTGGGAGAAATGTGGCATTTCTGGAAGAAAATGTTCTATTTTTGGTTTAAAAGAGGTATTTGTGGGTGAAAAGGTCCTATTTGAAGGGAGAAACCTGGTATTTCTTGGAGAAGATGTGATATATTTGGGAGAAATGTGGCATGTCTGGAAGAAACTGTCCTCTTTTGGGGATAGAACAGGTATTTGTGGGCGATAAGGTCCTATTTGAAGGGGGAATCCTGGTATTTCTTGGAGAAAATGTGATATATTTGGGAGAAATGTGGCATGTCTGGAAGAAACTGTCCTCTTTTGGGGATAAAAGAGGTATTTGTGTGTGAAAAGTTCCTATTTGAAGGGGGAACCCGGGTATTTCTTGGAGAAGATGTGATATATTTGGTAGCAATCTGGCATTTCTGGAAGAAACTGTCCTATTTTGGGGATAAAAGAGGTATTTGTGGGTGAAAAGGTCCTATTCGAAGGGGGAAAGCTGGTATTTCTTGGAGAAGATGTGATCTATTTGGGAGAAATGTGGCATGTCTGGAAGAAAATGTTTAATTTGGGGTTAAAACAGGTATTTGTGGGTGAAAAGGTCCTATTTGAAGGGGGAAACCTGGTATTTCTTGGAGAAGATGTGATATATTTGGGAGAAATGTGGCATGTCTGGAAGAAACTGTCCTCTTTTGGGGATAAAACAGGTATTTGTGGGTGAAAAGGTCCTATTTGAAGGGGGAAACCTGGTATTTCTTGGAGAAGATGTGATATATTTGGGAGAAATGTGGCATTTCTGGAAGAAACTGTCCTATTTTGGGGATAAAAGAGGTATTTGTGGGTGAAAAGTTCCTATTTGAAGGGGGAAAGCTGGTATTTCTTTAGAAGATGTGATCTATTTGGGAGAAATGTGGCATTTCTGGAATAAACTGTCCTCTTTTGGGGATAAAAGAGGTATTTGTGGGTGAAAAGGTCCTATTTGAAGGGGGAAAGGTGGTATTTCTTGGAGAAGATGTGAAGATATTTGGTTGACATCTGGCATTTCTGGAAGAAACTGTCCTATTTTGTGGATCAAACAGGTATTTGTGGGTGAAAAGGTCCTATTTGAAGGGGGAACCCTGGTTTTTCTTTGAGAATATGTGATATATTTGGGAGAAATCTGGCATTTCTGGAAGACAATGCCCAATTTGGGGGGAGAAATCTGGAATTTCAGGAAGAAACTGTCCTATTTTAGGGATAAAAGAGGTATTTGTGGGTGAAAAGGTCCTATATCAAGGGGGAAACCTGGTATTTCTTGGAGAAGATGTGATATATTTGGGAGAAATGTGGCATGTCTGGAAGAAACTGTCCTATTTTGGGGATAAAAGAGGTATTTGTGGGTGAAAAGGTCCTATTTGAAGGGGGAACCCTGGTATTTCTTGGAGAAGATGTGATATATTTGGGAGAAATGTGGCATTTCTGGAAGAAACTGTCCTATTTTGTTGATAAACGAGGTATTTGTGGGTGAAAAGGTCCTATTTGAAGGGGGAAACCTGGTATTTCTTGGAGAAGATGTGATATATATGGGAGAAATGTGGCATTTCTGGAAGAAACTGTCCACTTTTGGGGATAAAACAGGTATTTGTGGGTGAAAAGGTCGTATTTGAAGGGGGAAAACAGGTATTTCTGGGAGATGATGTGATCTATTTGGGAGAAATGTGGCATTTCTGGAAGAAACTGTCCTTTTTTGGGGTTAGAACAGGTATTTCTGGGTGAAAAGGTCCTATTTGAAGGGGGAAACCTGGTATTTCTTGGAGAAGATGTGATATATTTGGGAGAAATGTGGCATGTCTGGAAGAAACTGTCCTATTTTGGGGATAAAAGAGGTATTTGTGGGTGAAAAGGTCCTATTTGGAGGGGGAAACCTGGTATTTCTTAGAGAAGATGTGATGTATTTTGAAGAAATCTGTTATGTCTGGAAGAAACTGTCCAATTTTGGGGATAAAAGAGGTATTTGTGGGTGAAAAGGTCCTATTTGAAGGGGTAAAGCTGGTATTTCTTGGAGAAGATGTGATATATTTGGGAGAAATGTGGCATTTCTGGAAGAAACTGTCCTATTTTGGGGGGAGATGGCTGGTATTTGTTGGAGAAAATGTCATCTTTCAGGAGGAATCCTGGTATTTCTTGGAGAAGATGTGTTATATTAAGGAGAAATGTGGCATTTCTGGAAGAAACTGTCCTCTTTTGGGGAAGAAGGCTGGTATTTGTTGGAGAAAATGTCCTCTTTTAGGAGGAATCCTGGTATTTCTTGGAGAAGATGTGATATATTTGGGAGAAATGTGGCATTTCTGGAAGAAACTGTCCTATTTTGGGGATAAAAGAGGTATTTGTGGGTGAAAAGGTCCTATTTGAAGGGGGAAAGCTGGTATTTCTTGGAGAAGATGTGATATAGTTGGGAGAAATGTGTCATGTCTGGAAGAAACAGTCCTCTTTTGGGGATGAAAGAGGTATTTGTGGGTGAAAAGGTCCTATTTGAAGGGGGAATCCTGGTGATTCTTGGAGAAGATGTGATATATTTGGTTGAAATCTGGCATTTCTGGAAGAAACTGTCCTCTTTTGGGGATTGAACAGGTATTTGTGGGTGAAAAGGTCCTATTTCAAGGGGGAAACCTGGTATTTCTTGGAGAAGATGTGATCTATTTGGGAGAAATGTGGCATGTCTGGAAGAAACTGTCCTATTTTGGGGATAAAAGAGGTATTTGTGGGTGATAAGGTCCTATTTGAAGGGGGAAACCTGGTATTTCTTGGAGAAGATGTGATATATTTTGAAGAAATCTGGCATGTCTGGAAGGAACTGTCCAATTTTGGGGATAAAAGAGGTATTTGTGGGTGAAAAGGTCCTGTTTGAAGGGGGAATCCTGGTGTTTCTTGGAGAAGATGTGATATATTTGGGAGAAATGTGGCATTTCTGGAAGAAACTGTCCTCTTTTGGGGATAGAACAGGTATTTGTGGGTGAAAAGGTCCTATTTGAAGGGGCAACGCGGGTATTTCTTGGAGAAGATGTGATATACTTGGGAGAAATGTGGCATTTCTGGAAGAAAATGTCCTATTTTGGGGAGAGATGGCTGGTATTTGTTGGAGAAAATGTCATCTTTCAGGAGGAATCCTGGTATTTCTTGGAGAAGATGTGATATATTAAGGAGAAATGAGGCATTTCTGGAAGAAACTGTCCTATTTTGGGGGAAGAAGGCTGGAATTTGTTGGAGAAAATGTCCTCTTTTAGGAGGAATCCTGGTATTTCTTGGAGAAGATGTGATATATTTGGGAGAAATGTGTCTTTTCTGGAAGAAACTGTCCTATTTTGGGGATAAAAGAGGTATTTGTGGGTGAAAAGGTCCTATTTGAAGGGGGAAACCTGGTATTTCTTGGAGAAGATGTGATATATTTGGGAGAAATGTGGCATTTCTGGAAGAAACTGTCCACTTTTGAGGATAAAACAGGTATTTGTGGGTGAAAAGGTCCTATTTGAAGGGGGAAACCTGGTATATCTTGGAGAAGATGTGATCTATTTGGGAGAAATGTGGCATTTCTGGAAGAAACTGTCCTCTTTTGGGGATAAAAGAGGTATTTGTGGGTGAAAAGGTCCTATTTCAAGGGGGAAAGCTTGTATTTCTTGGAGAAGATGTGATATATTTGGGAGAAATGTGGCATTTCTGGAAGAAACTGTCCTCTTTTGGGGATTCAACGTATTTGTGGGTGAAAAGGTACTATTAGAAGGGGGAAAGCTGGTATTTCTTGGAGAAGATGTGATATATTTGGAAGAAATTTGCATGACTGGAAAAAATTTTTAATTTGGGGTTAAAACAGGTATTTGTGGGTGAAAAGTTCCTATTTCAAGCGGGAACCCTGGTATTTCTTGGAGAAAATGTGATATATTAAGGAGAAATATGGCATTTCTGGAAGAAACTGTCCTCTTTTGAGGATAAAAGAGGTATTTGTGGGTGAAAAGTTCCTATTTGAAGGGTGAATCCGGTATTTCTTGGAGAAGATGTGATATATTTGGGAGAAATTTGGCATTTCTGGAAGAAAATGTTCTATTTTGGGTTTAAAAGAGGTATTTGTGGGTGAAAAGGTCCTATTTGAAGGGGGAAACCTGGTATTTCTTGGAGAAGATGTGATATATTTGGGAGAAATGTGGCATGTCTGGAAGAAACTGTCCTCTTTTGGGGATAGAACAGGTATTTGTGGGCGATAAGGTCCTATTTGAAGGGGGAAACCTGGTATTTCTTGGAGAAAATGTGATATATTTGGGAGAAATGTGGCATTTCTGGAAGAAACAGTCCTCTTTTGGGGATGAAAGAGGTATTTGTGGGTGAAAAGGTCCTATTTGAAGGGGGAAACCTCGTATTTCTTGGAGAAGATGTGATATATTTGGGAGAAATGTGGCATGTCTGGAAGAAACTGTCCTATTTTGGGAACAGAACGGGTAATTGTGGGTGAAAAGGTCCTATTTGAAGGGGGAACCCGGGTATTTCCAGGAGAAGATGTGATATATTTGGGAGAAATGTGGCATTTCTGGAAGAAACTGTCCTCTTTTGGGGATAAAAGAGGTATTTGTGGGTGAAAAGGTCCTATTTCAAGGGGGAACCCTGGTATTTCTTGGAGAAGATGTGATATATTTGGGAGATATCTGGCATTTCTGGAAGACAATGTCCAATTTGGGGGGAGAAATCTGGAATTTCTGGAATAAACTGTCCTATTTTAGGGATAAAAGAGGTATTTGTGGGTTAAAAGTTCCTATTTGAAGGGGGAAACCTGGTATTTCTTGGAGAAGATGTGATATATTTGGAAGAAATGTGTCATGTCTGGAAGAAAATGTTTAATTTGGGGTTAAAACAGGTATTTGTGGTTGTAAAGGTCCTATTTGAAGGGGGAAACCAGGTATTTCTGGGAGAAGATGTGATATATTTGGGAGAAATGTGGCATGTCTGGAAGAAACTGTCCTCTTTTGGGGATAAAAGAGGTATTTGTGGGTGACAAGGTCCTATTTGAAGGGGGAACCCTGGTATTTCTTGGAGAAGATGTGATATATTTGGGAGAAATCTGGCATGTCTGGACGAAACTGGCCTCTTTTGGGGATAAAAAAGGTATTTGTGGGTGAAAAGGTCCTATTTGAAGGGGGAAACCTGGTATTTCTTGGAGAAGATGTGATATATTTGGGAGAAATGTGGCGTTTCTGGACGAAAATGTTTAATTTGGTGTTAAAACAGGTATTTGTGGGTGAAAAGGTCCTATTTCAAGGGGGAAACCTGGTATTTCTTGGAGAAGATGTGATATATTTGGGAGAAATGTGGCATGTCTGGAAGAAACTGTCCTCTTTTGGGGATAAAACAGGTATTTGTGGGTGAAAAGGTCCTATTTGAAGGGGGAACCCTGGTATTTCTTGGAGAAGATGTGATATATTTGGGAGAAATGTGACATTTCTGGAAGAAACTGTCCTATTTTGGGGATAAAGCAGGTATTTGTGGGTGAAAAGGTCGCATTTGAAGGGGGAAAGCAGGTATTTCTTGGAGAAGATGTGATATATTTGGGAGAAATGTGGCATGTCTGGAAGAAACTGTCCTATTTTGGGGATAAAAGAGGTATTTGTGGGTGAAAAGGTCCTATTCGAAGGGGGAAAGCTGGTATTTCTTGGAGAAGATGTGATCTATTTGGGAGAAATGTGGCATTTCTGTAAGAAACTGTCCAATTTTGGGGATAAAAGAGGTATTTGTGGGTGAAAAGCTCCTATTTGAAGGGGGAAACCTGGCATTTCTTGGAGAAGATGTGATATATTTGGAAGAAATGTGGCATGTCTGGAAGAAACTGTCCAATTTTGTGGATAAAAGGGGTATTTGTGGGTGAAAAGGTCCTATTTGAAGGGGGAACCCTGGTATTTCTTGGAAAGATGTGATATATTTGGGAGAAATGTGGCATGTCTGGAAGAAACTGTCCTATTTTGGGAACAGAACGGCTATTTGTGGGTGAAAAGGTCCTATTTGAAGGGGGAACCCGGGTATTTCTTGGAGAAGATGTGATATATTTGGGAGAAATCTGGCATTTCTGGAAGAAGATGTTGAATTTGGGTTTAAAACAGGTATTTGTGGGTGAAAAGGTCCTATTTGAAGGGGGAAAGGTGGTATTTCTTTAGAAGATGTGATATATTTGGGAGATATGTGGCATTTCTGGAAGAAACTGTCCTCTTTTGGGGATAAAAGAGGTATTTGTGGGTGAAAAGGTCCTATTTGAAGGGGGATAGCTGGTATTTCTTGGAGAAGATGTGATGTATTTGGGAGAAATGAGGCATGTCTGGAAGAAACTGTCCTATTTTGGGGATCAAAGAGGTATTTGTGGGTGAAAAGGTCCTATTTGAAGGGGGAATCGTGGTATTTCTTGGAGAAGATGTGATATATTTGGGAGAAATGTGGCATTTCTGGAAGAAACTGTCCTCTTTTGGGGATAAAGGAGGTATTTGTGGGTGAAAAGTTCCTATTTGAAGGGGGAAAGGTGATGTTTCTTGGAGAAGATGTGTTATATTTGGTTGACATCTGGCATTTCTGGAAGAAACTGTCCAATTTTGGGGATAAAACAGGTATTTCTGGGAGAAAAGGTCGTATTTGAAGGGGGAAACCTGGTATTTCTTGGAGAAGATGTGATATATTTGGGAGAAATGTGGCATGTCTGGAAGAAACTGTCCTATTTTGGGGATAAAAGTGCTATTTGTGGGTGAAAAGGTCCTATTTCAAGGGGGAACCCTGGTATTTCTTGGAGAAGATGTGATATATTTGGGAGAAATCTGGCATTTCTGGAAGACAATGTCCAATTTGGGGGGAGAAATCTGGCATGTCGGGAATAAACTGTCCTATTTCAGCGCTAAAAGAGGTATTTGTGGGTGAAAAGGTCCTATTTGAAGGGGGAACCCTGGTATTTCTTGGAGAAGATGTGATATATTTGGAAGAAATCTGGCATGTCTGGAAGAAAATGTTGGGGTTAAAACA
Organism: Lophura swinhoii; assembly: GCA_030408155.1. Lineage (NCBI taxonomy): Eukaryota > Metazoa > Chordata > Aves > Galliformes > Phasianidae > Lophura > Lophura swinhoii. The sequence continues at coordinate 539,418 of CM059459.1, forward strand.
GGTATTTGTGGTTGTAAAGGTCCTATTTGAAGGGGGAAACCAGGTATTTCTGGGAGAAGATGTGATATATTTGGGAGAAATCTGGCATGTCTGGAAGAAACTGTCCTCTTTTGGGGATAAAAGAGGTATTTGTGGGTGAAAAGGTCCTATTTCAAGGGGGAACCCGGGTATTTCTTGGAGAAGATGTGATATATTTGGTAGAAATCTGGCATTTCTGGAAGAAACTGTCCTCTTTTGGGGATAAAAGAGGTATTTGTGGGTGAAAAGGTCCTATTTGAAGGGGGAATGCTGGTATTTCTTAAAGAAGATGTGATATATTTGGGAGAAATGTGGCATTTCTGGAAGAAAATGTATAATTTGGGGTTAAAACAGGTATTTGTGTTTGAAAAGATCCCATTTCCAGGGGGAAAGCTGGTATATCTTGGAGAAGATGTGATATATTTGGGAGAAATGTGGCATGTCTGGAAGAAACTGTCCTCTTTTGGGGATAAAAGAGGTATTTGTGGGTGAAAAGGTCCTATTTGAAGGGGGAAAGCTGGTATTTCTTGGAGAAGATGTGTTATATTTGGGAGAAATGTGGCATTTCTGGAAGAAACTGTCCTATTTTGGGGATAAAACAGGTATTTCTGGGAGAAAAGGTCGTATTTGAAAGGGGAATCCTGGTGTTTCTAGGAGAAGATGTGATATATTTGGGAGAAATTTGGCATGTCTGGAAGAAACTGTCCTTTTTTGGGGATAGATCAGGTATTTGTCGGTGAAAAGGTCCTATTTGAAGGGGGAAACCTGGTATTTCTTGGAGAAGATGTGATATATTTGGGAGAAATGTGGCATGTCTGGAAGAAACTGTCCTCTTTTGGGGATAAAAGAGGTATTTGTGGGTGAAAAGGTCCTATTTGAAGGGGGAAACCTGGTATTTCTTGGAGAAGATGTTCTATATTTGGGAGAAATGTGGCATGTCTGGAAGAAACTGTCCTATTTTGGGGATAAAAGAGGTATTTGTGGGTGAAAAGGTCCGATTTGAAGGGGGAAACCTGGTATTTCTTGGAGAAGATGTGATATATATGGGAGAAATGTGGCATTTCTGGAAGAAACTGTCCTATTTTGGGGATCAAACAGGTATTTGTGTTTGAAAAGATCCCATTTCCCGGGGGAAAGCTGGTATTTCTTGGTGAAGATGTGATATATTTGGGAGAAATGTGGCATTTCTGGAAGAAAATGTTTAATTTGGGGTTAAAACAGGTATTTGTGGGTGAAAAGGTCCTATTTGAAGGGGGAAACATGGTATTTCTTGGAGAAGATGTGATCTATTTGGGAGAAATGTGGCATGTCTGGAAGAAACTGTCCAATTTTGGGAACAGAACGGGTAATTGTGGGTGAAAAGGTCCTATTTGAAGGGGGAACCCGCGTATTTCTTGGAGAAGATGTGATATATTTGGGAGAAATGTGGCATTTCTGGAAGAAAATGTTTAATTTGGGGTTAAAACAGGTATTTGTGGGTGAAAAGGTCCTATTTGAATGGGGAAAGCTGGTATTTCTTTAGAAGATGTGATATATTCGGGAGAAATGTGGCATTTCTGGAAGAAACTGTCCAATTTTGTGGATAAAAGAGGTATTTCTGGGAGAAAAGGTCGTATTTGAAGGGGGACTCCTGGTGTTTCTTGGAGAAGATGTGATATATTTGGGAGAAATGTGGCATGTCTGGAAGAAACTGTCCTATTTTGGGGATAAAACAGGTATTTCTGGGAGAAAAGGTCCTATTTGAAGGGGGAACCCTGGTATTTCTTGGAGAAGATGTGATATATTTGGGAGAAATGTGGCATTTCTGGAAGAAAATGTCCTCTTTTGGGGATAAAAGAGGTATTTGTGGGTGAAAAGGTCCTATTTGAAGGGGGAACCCTGGTATTTCTTGGAGAAGATGTGATATATTTGGGAGATATCTGGCATTTCTGGAAGACAATGTCCAATTTGGGGGGAGAAATCTGGAATTTCTGGAATAAACTGTCCTATTTTAGGGATAAAAGAGGTATTTGTGGGTTAAAAGTTTCTATTTGAAGGGGGAAACCTGGTATTTCTTGGAGAAGATGTGATATATTTGGAAGAAATGTGTCATGTCTGGAAGAAAATGTTTAATTTGGGGTTAAAACAGGTATTTGTGGTTGTAAAGGTCCTATTTGAAGGGGGAAACCAGGTATTTCTGGGAGAAGATGTAATATATTTGGGAGAAATGTGGCATGTCTGGAAGAAACTGTCCTCTTTTGGGGATAAAAGAGGTATTTGTGGGTGACAAGGTCCTATTTGAAGGGGGAACCCTGGTATTTCTTGGAGAAGATGTGATATATTTGGGAGAAATGTGGCATGTCTGGACGAAACTGTCCTCTTTTGGGGATAAAAAAGGTATTTGTGGGTGAAAAGGTCCTATTTGAAGGGGGAAACCTGGTATTTCTTGGAGAAGATGTGATATATTTGGGAGAAATGTGGCGTTTCTGGACGAAAATGTTTAATTTGGTGTTAAAACAGGTATTTGTGGGTGAAAAGGTCCTATTTCAAGGGGGAAACCTGGTATTTCTTGGAGAAGATGTGATATATTTGGGAGAAATGTGGCATGTCTGGAAGAAACTGTCCTCTTTTGGGGATAAAACAGGTATTTGTGGGTGAAAAGGTCCTATTTGAAGGGGGAAACCTGGTATTTCTTGGAGAAGATGTGATATATTTGGGAGAAATGTGGCATTTCTGGAAGAAACTGTCCTATTTTGGGGATAAAGCAGGTATTTGTGGGTGAAAAGGTCGTATTAGAAGGGGGAAAGCAGGTATTTCTTGGAGAAGATGTGATATATTTGGGAGAAATGTGGCATGTCTGGAAGAAACTGTCCTATTTCGGGAACAGACCAGGTATTTGTGGGTGAAAAGGTCCTATTTGAAGGGGGAACCCGGGTATGTCTTGGAGAAGATGTGATATATTAAGGAGAAATGTGGCATTTCTGTAAGAAACTGTCCAGTTTAGGGGATAAAAGAGGTATTTGTGGGTGAAAAGCTCCTATTTGAAGGGGGAAACCTGGCTTTTCTTGGAGAAGATGTGATATATTTGGAAGAAATGTGGCATGTCTGGAAGAAACTGTCCAATTTTGTGGATAAAAGGGGTATTTGTGGGTGAAAAGGTCCTATTTGAAGGGGGAACCCTGGTATTTCTTGGAAAGATGTGATATATTTGGGAGAAATGTGGCATGTCTGGAAGAAACTGTCCTATTTTGGGAACAGAACGGCTATTTTTGTGTGAAAAGGTCCTATTTGAAGGGGGAACCCGGGTATTTCTTGGAGAAGATGTGATATATTTGGGAGAAATCTGGCATTTCTGGAAGAAAATGTTGAATTTGGGTTTAAAACAGGTATTTGTGGGTGAAAAGTTCCTATTTGAAGGGGGAAATGTGGTATTTCTTTAGAAGATGTGATATATTTGGGAGATATGTGGCATTTCTGGAAGAAACTGTCCTCTTTTGGGGATAAAAGAGGTATTTGTGGGTGAAAAGGTCCTATTTGAAGGGGGATAGCTGGTATTTCTTGGAGAAGATGTGATGTATTTGGGAGAAATGAGGCATGTCTGGAAGAAATTGTCCTATTTTGGGGATCAAAGAGGTATTTGTGGGTGAAAAGGTCCTATTTGAAGGGGGAATCGTGGTATTTCTTGGAGAAGATGTGATATATTTGGGAGAAATGTGGCATTTCTGGAAGAAACTGTCCTCTTTTGGGGATAAAAGAGGTATTTGTGGGTGAAAAGTTCCTATTTGAAGGGGGAAAGGTGATGTTTCTTGGAGAAGATGTGTTATATTTGGTTGACATCTGGCATTTCTGGAAGAAACTGTCCAATTTTGGGGATAAAACAGGTATTTCTGGGAGAAAAGGTCGTATTTGAAGGGGGAATCCTGGTATTTCTTGGAGAAGATGTGATATATTTGGGAGAAATGTGTCATGTCTGGAAGAAACTGTCCTATTTTGGGGATAAAAGAGCTATTTGTGGGTGAAAAAGTCCTATTTCAAGGGGGAACCCTGGTATTTCTTGGAGAAGATGTGATATATTTGGGAGAAATCTGGCATTTCTGGAAGACAATGTCCAATTTGGGGGGAGAAATCTGGCATGTCGGGAATAAACTGTCCTATTTCAGCGATAAAAGAGGTATTTGTGGGTGAAAAGGTCCTATTTGAAGGGGGAAACCTGGTATTTCTTGGAGAAGATGTGATATATTTGGGAGAAATGTGGCGTTTCTGGAAGAAACTGTCCTATTTTGGGGATAAAACAGGTATTTCTGGGAGAAAAGGTCGTATTTGAAGGGGGAATCCTGGTGTTTCTAGGAGAAGATGTGATATATTTGGGAGAAATGTGGCATGTCTGGAAGAAACTGTCCTTTTTTGGGGATAGAACAGGTATTTGTGGGTGAAAAGGTCCTATTTGAAGGGGGAAACCTGGTATTTCTTGGAGAAGATGTGATATATTTGGGAGAAATGTGGCATGTCTGGAAGAAACTGTCCAATTTTGGGGATAAAAGAGGTATTTGTGGGTGAAAAGGTCCTATTTGAAGGGGGAACCCTGGTATTTCTTGGAGAAGATGTGATATATTTGGGAGAAATGTGGCATGTCTGGAAGAAACTGTCCTATTTTGGGGATAAAAGAGGTATTTGTGGGTGAAAAGGTCCGATTTGAAGGGGGAAACCTGGTATTTCTTGGAGAAGATGTGATACATATGGGAGAAATGTGGCATTTCTGGAAGAAAGTGTCCTATTTTGGGGATCAAACAGGTATTTGTGTTTGAAAAGATCCCATTTCCAGGGGGAAAGCTGGTATTTCTTGGAGAAGATGTGATATATTTGGGAGAAATGTGGCATTTCTGGAAGAAAATGTTTAATTTGGGGTTAAAACAGGTATTTGTGGGAGAAAAGGTCCTATTTGAAGGGGGAAAGCTGGTATTTCTTGGAGAAGATGTGATATATTCGGGAGAAATGTGGCATTTCTGGAAGAAACTGTCCAATTTTGTGGATAAAAGAGGTATTTGTGGTGAAAAGGTCCAATATGTAGGGGGAAAGCTGGTATTTCTTGGAGAAGATGTGATGTATTTGGGAGAAATGTGGCATGTCTGGAAGAAACTGTCCTATTTTGGGGATAAAACAGGTATTTGTGGGAGAAAAGTTCCTATTTGAAGGGGGAAAGCTGGTATTTCTTGGAGAAGATGTGATATATTTGGGAGAAATGTGGCATTTCTGGAAGAAACTGTCCTCTTTTGGGGATAAAAGAGGTATTTGTGGGTGAAAAGGTTCTATTTCAAGGGGGAACCCTGGTATTTCTTGGAGAAGATGTGATATATTTGGGAGATATCTGGCATTTCTGGAAGACAATGTCCAATTTGGGGGGAGAAATCTGGAATTTCTGGAATAAACTGTCCTATTTTAGGGATAAAAGAGGTATTTGTGGGTGAAAAGGTCCTATTTGAAGGGGGAAAGCTGGTATTTCTTGGAGAAGATGTGATATATTTGGGAGAAATGTGGCATGTCTGGAAGAAACTGTCCTCTGTTGGGGTTAAAACAGGTATTTGTGGTTGTAAAGGTCCTATTTGAAGGGGGAAAACAGGTATTTCTGGGAGAAGATGTGATATATTTGGGAGAAATCTGGCATGTCTGGAAGAAACTGTCCTATTTTGGGGATAAAAGAGGTATTTGTGGGTGAAAAGGTCCTATTTGAAGGGGGAATCCGGTATTTCTTGGAGAAGATGTGATATATTTGGTAGAAATCTGGCATTTCTGGAAGAAACTGTCCTCTTTTGGGGATAAAAAAGGTATTTGTGGGTGAAAAGGTCCTATTTGAAGGGGGAAACCTGGTATTTCTTAAAGAAGATGTGATATATTTGGGAGAAATGTGGCATTTCTGGAAGAAAATGTTTAATTTGGGGTTAAAACAGGTATTTGTGGGTGAAAAGGTCCTATTTGAAGGGGGAAACCTGGTATTTCTTTAGAAGATGTGATATATTTGGGAGAAATGTGGCATGTCTGGAAGAAACTGTCCTCTTTTGGGGATAAAAGAGGTATTTGTGGGTGAAAAGGTCCTATTTGAAGGGGGAAAGCTGGTATTTCTTGGAGAAGATGTGTTATATTTGGGAGAAATGTGGCATTTCTGGAAGAAACTGTCCTATTTTGGGGATAAAACAGGTATTTCTGGGAGAAAAGGTCGTATTTGAAGGGGGAATCCTGGTGTTTCTTGGAGAAGATGTGATATATTTGGGAGAAATGTGGCATGTCTGGAAGAAACTGTCCTTTTTTGGGGATAGAACAGGTATTTGTGGGTGAAAAGGTCCTATTTGAAGGGGGAAAGCTGGTATTTCTTGGAGAAGATGTGATATATTTGGGAGAAATGTGGCATTTCTGGAAGAAACTGTCCTCTTTTGGGGATAAAAGAGGTATTTGTGGGTGAAAAGGTCCTATTTGAAGGGGGAAACCTCGTATTTCTTGGAGAAGATGTTCTACATTTGGGAGAAATGTGGCATGTCTGGAAGAAACTGTCCTATTTTGTGGATAAAAGAGGTATTTGTGGGTGAAAAGGTCCTATTTGAAGGGGGAAAGCTGGTATTTCTTGGAGAAGATGTGATATATTTGGAAGAAATTTGCATGACTGGAAGAAAATTTTTAATTTGGGGTTAAAACAGGTATTTGTGGGTGAAAAGTTCCTATTTCAAGGGGGAACCCTGGTATTTCTTGGAGAAGATGTGATATATTAAGGAGAAATGTGGCATGTCAGGAAGAAACTGTCCTCTTTTGGGGATAAAAGAGGTATTTGTGGGTGAAAAGGTCCTATTTGAAGGGTGAATCCGGTATTTCTTGGAGAAGATGTGATATATTTGGGAGAAATGTGGCATTTCTGGAAGAAAATGTTCTATTTTGGGTTTAAAAGAGGTATTTGTGGGTGAAAAGGTCCTATTTGAAGGGGGAAACCTGGTATTTCTTGGAGAAGATGTGATATATTTGGGAGAAATGTGGCATGTCTGGAAGAAACTGTCCTATTTTGGAGATAGAACAGGTATTTGTGGGCGATAAGGTCCTATTTGCAGGGGGAAAGCAGGTATTTCTTGGAGAAAATGTGATATATTTGGGAGAAATGTGGCATTTCTGGAAGAAACAGTCCTCTTTTGGGGATGAAAGAGGTATTTGTGGGTGAAAAGGTCCTATTTGAAGGGGGAACCCTGGTATTTCTTGGAGAAGATGTGATATATTTGGGAGAAATGTGGCATGTCTGGAAGAAACTGTCCTATTTTGGGAACAGAACGGGTAATTGTGGGTGAAAAGGTCCTATTTGAAGGGGGAACCCGGGTATTTCTTGGAGAAGATGTGACATATATGGGAGAAATGTGGCATTTCTGGAAGAAAATGTTTAATTTGGGGTTAAAACAGGTATTTGTGGGTGAAAAGGTCCTATTTGAATGGGGAAAGCTGGTATTTCTTTAGAAGATGTGATATATTTGGGAGAAATGTGGCATTTCTGGAAGAAACTGTCCAATTTTGTGGATAAAAGAGGTATTTCTGGGAGAAAAGGTCGTATTTGAAGGGGGACTCCTGGTGTTTCTTGGAGAAGATGTGATATATTTGGGCGAAATGTGGCATGTCTGGAAGAAACTGTCCTATTTTGGGGATAAAACAGGTATTTCTGGGAGAAAAGGTCGTATTTGAAGGGGGAACCCTGGTATTTCTTGGAGAAGATGTGATATATTTGGGAGAAATGTGGCATTTCTGGAAGAAACTGTCCTCTTTTGGGGATAAAAGAGGTATTTGTGGGTGAAAAGGTCCTATTTGAAGGGGGAACCCTGGTATTTCTTGGAGAAGATGTGATATATTTGGGAGATATCTGGCATTTCTGGAAGACAATGTCCAATTTGGGGGGAGAAATCTGGAATTTCTGGAATAAACTGTCCTATTTTAGGGATAAAAGAGGTATTTGTGGGTTAAAAGTTCCTATTTGAAGGGGGAAACCTGGTATTTCTTGGAGAAGATGTGATATATTTGGAAGAAATGTGTCATGTCTGGAAGAAAATGTTTAATTTGGGGTTAAAACAGGTATTTGTGGTTGTAAAGGTCCTATTTGAAGGGGGAAACCAGGTATTTCTGGGAGAAGATGTGATATATTTGGGAGAAATGTGGCATGTCTGGAAGAAACTGTCCTCTTTTGGGGATAAAAGAGGTATTTGTGGGTGACAAGGTCCTATTTGAAGGGGGAACCCTGGTATTTCTTGGAGAAGATGTGATATATTTGGGAGAAATGTGGCATGTCTGGACGAAACTGTCCTCTTTTGGGGATAAAAAAGGTATTTGTGGGTGAAAAGGTCCTATTTGAAGGGGGAAACCTGGTATTTCTTGGAGAAGATGTGATATATTTGGGAGAAATGTGGCGTTTCTGGACGAAAATGTTTAATTTGGTGTTAAAACAGGTATTTGTGGGTGAAAAGGTCCTATTTCAAGGGGGAAACCTGGTATTTCTTGGAGAAGATGTGATATATTTGGGAGAAATGTGGCATGTCTGGAAGAAACTGTCCTCTTTTGGGGATAAAACAGGTATTTGTGGGTGAAAAGGTCCTATTTGAAGGGGGAAACCTGGTATTTCTTGGAGAAGATGTGATATATTTGGGAGAAATGTGGCATTTCTGGAAGAAACTGTCCTATTTTGGGGATAAAGCAGGTATTTGTGGGTGAAAAGGTCGTATTTGAAGGGGGAAAGCAGGTATTTCTTGGAGAAGATGTGATATATTTGGGAGAAATGTGGCATGTCTGGAAGAAACTGTCCTATTTCGGGAACAGACCAGGTATTTGTGGGTGAAAAGGTCCTATTTGAAGGGGGAACCCGGGTATGTCTTGGAGAAGATGTGATATATTAAGGAGAAATGTGGCATTTCTGGAAGAAACTGTCCTCTTTTGGGGATAAAAGAGGTATTTGTGGGTGAAAAGGTCCTATTCGAAGGGGGAAAGCTGGTATTTCTTGGAGAAGATGTGATATATTTGGGAGAAATGTGGCATTTCTGTAAGAAACTGTCCAATTGTGGGAATAAAAGAGGTATTTGTGGGTGAAAAGCTCCTATTTGAAGGGGGAAACCTGGCTTTTCTTGGAGAAGATGTGATATACTTGGAAGAAATGTGGCACGTCTGGAAGAAACTGTCCAATTTTGTGGATAAAAGGGGTATTTGTGGGTGAAAAGGTCCTATTTGAAGGGGGAACCCTGGTATTTCTTGGAAAGATGTGATATATTTGGGAGAAATGTGGCATGTCTGGAAGAAACTGTCCTATTTTGGGAACAGAACGGCTATTTTTGTGTGAAAAGGTCCTATTTGAAGGGGGAACCCGGGTATTTCTTGGAGAAGATGTGATATATTTGGGAGAAATGTGGCATTTCTGGAAGAAAATGTTGAATTTGGGTTTAAAAGAGGTATTTGTGGGTGAAAAGGTCCTATTTGAAGGGGGAAATGTGGTATTTCTTTAGAAGATGTGATATATTTGGGAGATATGTGGCATTTCTGGAAGAAACTGTCCTCTTTTGGGGATAAAAGAGGTATTTGTGGGTGAAAAGGTCCTATTTGAAGGGGGAAACCTGGTATTTCTTGGAGAAGATGTGATGTATTTGGAAGAAATGAGGCATGTCTGGAAGAAACTGTCCTATTTTGGGGATCAAAGAGGTATTTGTGGGTGAAAATGTCCTATTTGAAGGGGGAACCCTGGTATTTCTTGGAGAAGATGTGATATATTTGGGAGAAATGTGGCATTTCTGGAAGAAACTGTCCTCTTTTGGGGATAAAAGAGGTATTTGTGGGTGAAAAGTTCCTATTTGAAGGGGGAAAGTTGATGTTTCTTGGAGAAGATGTGTTATATTTGGTTGACATCTGGCATTTCTGGAAGAAACTGTCCAATTTTGGGGATAAAACAGGTATTTCTGGGAGAAAAGGTCGTATTTGAAGGGGGAATCCTGGTATTTCTTGGAGAAGATGTGATATATTTGGGAGAAATGTGTCATGTCTGGAAGAAACTGTCCTATTTTGGGGATAAAAGAGCTATTTGTGGGTGAAAAGGTCCTATTTCAAGGGGGAACCCTGGTATTTCTTGGAGAAGAAGTGATATATTTGGGAGAAATCTGGCATTTCTGGAAGACAATGTCCAATTTGGGGGGAGAAATCTGGCATGTCGGGAATAAACTGTCCTATTTCAGCGATAAAAGAGGTATTTGTGGGTGAAAAGGTCCTATTTGAAGGGGGAACCCTGGTATTTCTTGGAGAAGATGTGATATATTTGGAAGAAATCTGGCATGTCTGGAAGAAAATGTTTAATTTGGGGTTAAAACAGGTATTTGTGGTTGTAAAGGTCCTATTTGAAGGGGGAAAACAGGTATTTCTGGGAGAAGATGTGATATATTTGGGAGAAATCTGGCATGTCTGGAAGAAACTGTCCTCTTTTGGGGATCAAAGAGGTATTTGTGGGTGAAAAGGTCCTATTTCAAGGGTGAACCCGGGTATTTCTTGGAGAAGATGTGATATATTTGGTAGAAATCTGGCATTTCTGGAAGAAACTGTCCTCTTTTGGGGATAAAAAAGGTATTTGTGGGTGAAAAGGTCCTATTTGAAGGGGGAAACCTGGTATTTCTTTAAGAAGATGTGATATATTTGGGAGAAATGTGGCATTTCTGGAAGAAAATGTTTAATTTGGGGTTAAAACAGGTATTTGTGGGTGAAAAGGTCCTATTTGAAGGGGGAAACCTGGTATTTCTTTAGAAGATGTGATATATTTGGGAGAAATGTGGCATGTCTGGAAGAAACTGTCCTCTTTTGGGGATAAAAGAGGTATTTGTGGGTGAAAAGGTCCTATTTTAAGGGGGAAAGCTGGTATTTCTTGGAGAAGATGTGATATATTTGGGAGAAATGTGGCATGTCTGGAAGAAACTGTCCTTTTTTGGGGATAGAACAGGTATTTGTGGGTGAAAAGGTCCTATTTGAAGGGGGAACCCGGGTATTTCTTGGAGAAGAAGTGATATATTTGGGAGAAATGTGGCATGTCTGGAAGAAACTGTCCAATTTTGGGGATAAAAGAGGTATTTGTGGGTGAAAAGGTCCTATTTGAAGGGGGAAACCTGGTATTTCTTGGAGAAGATGTTCTACATTTGGGAGAAATGTGGCATGTCTGGAAGAAACTGTCCTATTTTGTGGATAAAAGAGGTATTTGTGGGTGAAAAGGTCCTATTTGAAGGGGGAAAGCTGGTATTTCTTGGAGAAGATGTGATATATTTGGAAGAAATTTGCATGACTGGAAGAAAATTTTTAATTTGGGGTTAAAACAGGTATTTGTGGGTGAAAAGTTCCTATTTCAAGGGGGAACCCTGGTATTTCTTGGAGAAGATGTGATATATTAAGGAGAAATGTGGCATTTCTGGAAGAAACTGTCCTCTTTTGGGGATAAAAGAGGTATTTGTGGGTGAAAAGGTCCTATTTGAAGGGTGAATCCGGTATTTCTTGGAGAAGATGTGATATATTTGGGAGAAATGTGGCATTTCTGGAAGAAAATGTTCTATTTTGGGTTTAAAAGAGGTATTTGTGGGTGAAAAGGTCCTATTTGAAGGGGGAAACCTGGTATTTCTTGGAGAAGATGTGATATATTTGGGAGAAATGTGGCATGTCTGGAAGAAACTGTCCTCTTTTGGGGATAGAACAGGTATTTGTGGGCGATAAGGTCCTATTTGAAGGGGGAAACCTGGTATTTCTTGGAGAAAATGTGATATATTTGGGAGAAATGTGGCATTTCTGTAAGAAACAGTCCTCTTTTGGGGATGAAAGAGGTATTTGTGGGTGAAAAGGTCCTATTTGAAGGGGGAACCCTGGTATTTCTTGGAGAAGATGTGATATATTTGGGAGAAATGTGGCATGTCTGGAAGAAACTGTCCTATTTTGGGAACAGAACGGGTAATTGTGGGTGAAAAGGTCCTATTTGAAGGGGGAAAGCTGGTATTTCTTGGAGAAGATGTGATATATTTGGGAGAAATGTGGCATTTCTGGAAGAAAATGTTTAATTTGGGGTTAAAACAGGTATTTGTGGGTGAAAAGGTCCTATTTGAATGGGGAAAGCTGGTATTTCTTTAGAAGATGTGATATATTCGGGAGAAATGTGGCATTTCTGGAAGAAACTGTCCAATTTTGTGGATAAAAGAGGTATTTCTGGGAGAAAAGGTCGTATTTGAAGGGGGACTCCTGGTGTTTCTTGGAGAAGATGTGATATATTTGGGCGAAATGTGGCATGTCTGGAAGAAACTGTCCTATTTTGGGGATAAAACAGGTATTTCTGGGAGAAAAGGTCGTATTTGAAGGGGGAACCCTGGTATTTCTTGGAGAAGATGTGATATATTTGGGAGAAATGTGGCATTTCTGGAAGAAACTGTCCTCTTTTGGGGATAAAAGAGGTATTTGTGGGTGAAAAGGTCCTATTTGAAGGGGGAACCCTGGTATTTCTTGGAGAAGATGTGATATATTTGGGAGATATCTGGCATTTCTGGAAGACAATGTCCAATTTGGGTGGAGAAATCTGGAATTTCTGGAATAAACTGTCCTATTTTAGGGATAAAAGAGGTATTTGTGGGTTAAAAGTTCCTATTTGAAGGGGGAAACCTGGTATTTCTTGCAGAAGATGTGATATATTTGGAAGAAATGTGTCATGTCTGGAAGAAAATGTTTAATTTGGGGTTAAAACAGGTATTTGTGGTTGTAAAGGTCCTATTTGAAGGGGGAAACCAGGTATTTCTGGGAGAAGATGTGATATATTTGGGAGAAATGTGGCATGTCTGGAAGAAACTGTCCTCTTTTGGGGATAAAAGAGGTATTTGTGGGTGACAAGGTCCCATTTGAAGGGGGAACCCTGGTATTTCTTGGAGAAGATGTGATATATTTGGGAGAAATGTGGCATGTCTGGACGAAACTGTCCTCTTTTGGGGATAAAAAAGGTATTTGTGGGTGAAAAGGTCCTATTTGAAGGGGGAAACCTGGTATTTCTTGGAGAAGATGTGATATATTTGGGAGAAATGTGGCGTTTCTGGACGAAAATGTTTAATTTGGTGTTAAAACAGGTATTTGTGGGTGAAAAAATCCTATTTCAAGGGGGAAACCTGGTATTTCTTGGAGAAGATGTGATATATTTGGGAGAAATGTGGCATGTCTGGAAGAAACTGTCCTATTTCGGGAGCAGAACAGGTATTTGTGGGTGAAAAGGTCCTATTTGAAGGGGGAAACCTGGTATTTCTTGGAGAAGATGTGATATATTTGGGAGAAATGTGGCATGTCTGGAAGAAACTGTCCTATTTTGGGGATAAAGCAGGTATTTGTGGGTGAAAAGGTCGTATTTGAAGGGGGAAAGCAGGTATTTCTTGGAGAAGATGTGATATATTTGGGAGAAATGTGGCATACCTGGAAGAAACTGTCCTATTTCGGGAACAGACCAGGTATTTGTGGGTGATAAGGTCCTATTTGAAGGGGGAACCCGGGTATGTCTTGGAGAAGATGTGATATATTAAGGAGAAATATGGCATTTCTGGAAGAAACTGTCCTCTTTTGGGGATAAAAGAGGTATTTGTGGGTGAAAAGGTCCTATTTGAAGGGGGAAAGCTGGTATTTCTTGGAGAAGATGTGATCTATTTGGGAGAAATGTGGCATTTCTGGAAGAAACTGTCCAATTTTGGGGATAAAAGAGGTATTTGTGGGTGAAAAGCTCCTATTTGAAGGGGGAAACCTGGCTTTTCTTGGAGAAGATGTGATATATTTGGAAGAAATGTGGCATGTCTGGAAGAAACTGTCCAATTTTGTGGATAAAAAGGGTATTTGTGGGTGAAAAGGTCCTATTTGAAGGGGGAACCCTGGTATTTCTTGGAAAGATGTGATATATTTGGGAGAAATGTGGCATGTCTGGAAGAAACTGTCCTATTTTGGGAACAGAACGGCTATTTTTGTGTGAAAAGGTCCTATTTGAAGGGGGAACCCGGGTATTTCTTGGAGAAGATGTGATATATTTGGGAGAAATCTGGCATTTCTGGAAGAAAATGTTGAATTTGGGTTTAAAACAGGTATTTGTGGGTGAAAAGGTCCTATTTGAAGGGGGAAAGGTGGTATTTCTTTAGAAGATGTGATATATTTGGGAGATATGTGGCATTTCTGGAAGAAACTGTCCTCTTTTGGGGATAAAAGAGGTATTTGTGGGTGAAAAGGTCCTATTTGAAGGGGGAAACCTGGTATTTCTTGGAGAAGATGTGATGTATTTGGGAGAAATGAGGCATGTCTGGAAGAAACTGTCCTATTTTGGGGATCAAAGAGGTATTTGTGGGTGAAAAGGTCCTATTTGAAGGGGAATCGTGGTATTTCTTGGAGAAGATGTGATATATTTGGGAGAAATGTGGCATTTCTGGAAGAAACTGTCCTCTTTTGGGGATAAAAGAGGTATTTGTGGGTGAAAAGTTCCTATTTGAAGGGGGAAAGGTGATGTTTCTTGGAGAAGATGTGTTATATTTGGTTGACATCTGGCATTTCTGGAAGAAACTGTCCAATTTTTGGGATAAAACAGGTATTTCTGGGAGAAAAGGTCGTATTTGAAGGGGGAATCCTGGTATTTCTTGGAGAAGATGTGATATATTTGGGAGAAATGTGTCATGTCTGGAAGAAACTGTCCTATTTTGGGGATAAAAGAGCTATTTGTGGGTGAAAAGGTCCTATTTCAAGGGGGAACCCTGGTATTTCTTGGAGAAGATGTGATATATTTGGGAGAAATCTGGCATTTCTGGAAGACAATGTCCAATTTGGCGGGAGAAATCTGGCATGTCGGGAATAAACTGTCCTATTTCAGCGATAAAAGAGGTATTTGTGGGTGAAAAGGTCCTATTTGAAGGGGGAACCCTGGTATTTCTTGGAGAAGATGTGATATATTTGGAAGAAATCTGGCATGTCTGGAAGAAAATGTTTAATTTGGGGTTAAAACAGGTATTTGTGGTTGTAAAGGTCCTATTTGAAGGGGGAAAACAGGTATTTCTGGGAGAAGATGTGATATATTTGGGAGAAATCTGGCATGTCTGGAAGAAACTGTCCTCTTTTGGGGATAAAAGAGGTATGTGTGGGTGAAAAGGTCCTATTTCAAGGGGGAACCCGGGTATTTCTTGGAGAAGATGTGATATATTTGGTAGAAATCTGGCATTTCTGGAAGAAACTGTCCTCTTTTGTGGATAAAAGAGGTATTTGTGGGTGAAAAGGTCCTATTTGAAGGGGGAAACCTGGTATTTCTTAAAGAAGATGTGATCTATTTGGGAGAAATGTGGCATTTCTGGAAGAAAATGTATAATTTGGGGTTAAAACAGGTATTTGTGGGTGAAAAGGTCCTATTTGAAGGGGGAAACCTGGTATTTCTTTAGAAGATGTGATATATTTGGGAGAAATGTGGCATGTCTGGAAGAAACTGTCCTATTTTGGGGATAAAAGAGCTATTTGTGGGTGAAAAGGTCCTATTTGAAGGGGGAAAGCTGGTATTTCTTGGAGAAGATGTGTTATATTTGGGAGAAATGTGGCATTTCTGGAAGAAACTGTCCTATTTTGGGGATAAAACAGGTATTTCTGGGAGAAAAGGTCGTATTTGAAGGGGGAATCCTGGTGTTTCTAGGAGAAGATGTGATATATTTGGGAGAAATGTGGCATGTCTGGAAGAAACTGTCCAATTTTGGGGATAAAAGAGGTATTTGTGGGTGAAAAGGTCCTATTTGAAGGGGGAACCCTGGTATTTCTTTAGAAGATGTGATATATTCGGGAGAAATGTGGCATGTCTGGTAGAAAATGTTTAATTTGGGGTTAAAACAGGTATTTGTGGGTGAAAAGGTCCTATTTGAAGGGGGAAAGCTGGTATTTCTTGGAGAAGATGTGATATATTCGGGAGAAATGTGGCATTTCTGGAAGAAACTGTCCAATTTTGTGGATAAAAGAGGTATTTGTGGGTGAAAAGGTCCTATATGTAGGGGGAAAGCTGGTATTTCTTGGAGAAGATGTGATGTATTTGGGAGAAATGTGGCATGTCTGGAAGAAACTGTCCTATTTTGGGGATAAAACAGGTATTTGTGGGAGAAAAGTTCCTATTTGAAGGGGGAAAGCTGGTATTTCTTGGAGAAGATGTGATATATTTGGGAGAAATGTGGCATTTCTGGAAGAAACTGTCCTCTTTTGGGGATATAAGAGGTATTTGTGGGTGAAAAGGTTCTATTTCAAGGGGGAACCCTGGTATTTCTTGGAGAAGATTTGATATATTTGGGAGATATCTGGCATTTGTGGAAGACAATGTCCAATTTGGGGGGAGAAATCTGGAATTTCTGGAATAAACTGTCCTATTTTAGGGATAAAAGAGGTATTTGTGGGTTAAAAGGTCCTATTTGAAGGGGGAAACCTGGTATTTCTTGGAGAAGATGTGATATATTTGGGAGAAATGTGGCATGTCTGGAAGAAACTGTCCTCTTTTGGGGATAAATGAGGTATTTGTGGGTGCAAAGGTCCTATTTGAAGGGGGAACCCTGGTATTTCTTGGAGAAGATGTGATATATTTGGGAGAAATGTGGCATTTCTGGAAGAAACTGTCCTATTTTGGGGATAAAAGAGGTATTTGTGGGTGAAAAGTTCCTATTTGAATGGGGAAAGCTGGTATTTCTTGGAGAAGATGTGATATATTTGGTTGAAATGTGGCATTTCTGGAAGAAACAGTCCTCTTTTGGGGATGAAAGAGGTATTTCTGGGTGAAAAGGTCCTATTTGAAGGGGGAAAGGTGGTATTTCTTGGAGAAGATGTGAAATATTTGGTTGACATCTGGCATTTCTGGAAGAAACTGTCCAATTTTGGGGATAAAAGAGGTATTTGTGGGTGAAAAGGTCCTATTTGAAGGGGGAACCCTGGTATTTCTTGGAGAAGATGTGATATATTTGGGAGAAATCTGGCATTTCTGGAAGACAATGCCCAATTTGGGGGGAGAAATCTGGAATTTCAGGAAGAAACTGTCCTATTTTAGGGATAAAAGAGGTATTTGTGGGTGAAAAGGTCCTATTTGAAGGGGGAAACCTGGAATTTCTTGGAGAAGATGTGATATATTTGGGAGAAATCTGGCATGTCTGCAAGAAAATGTTTAATTTGGGGTTAAAACAGGTATTTGTGGTTGTAAAGGTCCTATTTGAAGGGGGAAACCTGGTATTTCTGGGAGAAGATGTGATATATTTGGGAGAAATGTGGCATGTCTGGAAGAAACTGTCCTATTTTGGGGATAAAAGAGGTATTTGTGGGTGAAAAGTTCCTATTTGAAGGGGGAAAGCTGGTATTTCTTGGAGAAGATGTGATATATTTGGTTGAAATGTGGCATTTCTGGAAGAAACAGTCCTCTTTTGGGGATGAAAGAGGTATTTGTGGGTGAAAAGGTCCTATTTGAAGGGGGAAACCAGGTGTTTCTTGGAGAAGATGTGATATATTTGGTTGAAATCTGGCATTTCTGGAAGAAACTGTCCTTTTTTGGGGATTGAACAGGTATTTGTGGGTGAAAAGGTCCTATTTGAAGGGGGAAACCTGGTATTTCTTGGAGAAGATGTGATCTATTTGGGAGAAATGTGGCATGTCTGGAAGAAACTGTCCTATTTTGGGGATAAAAGAGGTATTTGTGGGTGATAAGGTCCTATTTGAAGGGGGAAACCTGGTATTTCTTGGAGAAGATGTGATATATTTGGGAGAAATCTGGCATGTCTGGAAGAAACTGTCCAATTTTGGGGATAAAAGAGGTATTTGTGGGTGAAAAGGTCCTATTTGAAGGGGGAAAGCTGGTATTTCTTGGAGAAGATGTGATATATTTGGGAGAAATGATGCATTTCTGGAAGAAAATGTCCTATTTTGGGGAGAGATGGCTGGTATTTGTTGGAGAAAATGTCATCTTTCAGGAGGAATCCTGGTATTTCTTGGAGAAGATGTGATATATTAAGGAGAAATGTGGCATTTCTGGAAGAAACTGTCCTATTTTGGGGGAAGAAGGCTGGAATTTTTTGGAGAAAATGTCCTCTTTTAGGAGGAATCCTGGTATTTCTTGGAGAAGATGTGATATATTTGGGAGAAATGTGGCATGTCTGGAAGAAACTGTCCTATTTTGGGGATAAAAGAGGTATTTGTGGGTGAAAAGGTCCTATTTGAAGGGGGAACGCGGGTATTTCTTGGAGAAGATGTGATATATTTGGGAGAAATGTGGCATGTCTGGAAGAAACTGTCCACTTTTGAGGATAAAAGAGGTATTTGTGGGTGAAAAGGTCGTATTTGAAGGGGGAAACCTGGTATTTCTTGGAGAAGATGTGATCTATTTGGGAGAAATGTGGCATTTCTGGAAGAAACTGTCCTCTTTTGGGGATAAAAGAGGTATTTGTGGGTGAAAAGGTCCTATTTCAAGGGGGAAAGCTTGTATTTCTTGGAGAAGATGTGATATATTTGGGAGAAATGTGGCGTTTCTGGACGAAAATGTTTAATTTGGTGTTAAAACAGGTATTTGTGGGTGAAAAGGTCCTATTTGAAGGGGGAAACCTGGTATTTCTTGGAGAAGATGTGATATATTTGGGTGAAATGTGGCATGTCTGGAAGAAACTGTCCTATTTTGGGGATAAAGCAGGTATTTGTGGGTGAAAAGGTCGTATTTGAAGGGGGAAACCTGGTATTTCTTGGAGAAGATGTGATATATTTGGGAGAAATGTGGCATGTCTGGAAGAAACTGTCCTATTTCGGGAACAGACCAGGTATTTGTGGGTGAAAAGGACCTATTTGAAGGGGGAACCCGGGTATGTCTTGGAGAAGATGTGATATATTAAGGAGAAATGTGGCATTTCTGGAAGAAACTGTCCTCTTTTGGGGATAAAAGAGGTATTTGTGGGTGAAAAGGTCCTATTCGAAGGGGGAAAGCTGGTATTTCTTGGAGAAGATGTGATATATTAAGGAGAAATGTGGCATTTCTGTAAGAAACTGTCCAATTTTGTGGATAAAAGAGGTATTTGTGGGTGAAAAGCTCCTATTTGAAGGGGGAAACCTGGCTTTTCTTGGAGAAGATGTGATATATTTGGAAGAAATGTGGCATGTCTGGAAGAAACTGTCCAATTTTGTGGATAAAAGGGGTATTTGTGGGTGAAAAGGTCCTATTTGAAGGGGGAACCCTGGTATTTCTTGGAGAAGATGTGATATATTTGGGAGATATCTGGCATTTGTGGAAGACAATGTCCAATTTGGGGGGAGAAATCTGGAATTTCTGGAATAAACTGTCCTATTTTAGGGATAAAAGAGGTATTTGTGGGTTAAAAGGTCCTATTTGAAGGGGGAAACCTGGTATTTCTTGGAGAAGATGTGATATATTTGGGAGAAATGTGGCATGTCTGGAAGAAACTGTCCTCTTTTGGGGATAAAAGAGGTATTTGTGGGTGCAAAGGTCCTATTTGAAGGGGGAACCCTGGTATTTCTTGGAGAAGATGTGATATATTTGGGAGAAATGTGGCATTTCTGGAAGAAACTGTCCTATTTTGGGGATAAAAGAGGTATTTGTGGGTGAAAAGTTCCTATTTGAATGGGGAAAGCTGGTATTTCTTGGAGAAGATGTGATATATTTGGTTGAAATGTGGCATTTCTGGAAGAAACAGTCCTCTTTTGGGGATGAAAGAGGTATTTCTGGGTGAAAAGGTCCTATTTGAAGGGGGAAAGGTGGTATTTCTTGGAGAAGATGTGAAATATTTGGTTGACATCTGGCATTTCTGGAAGAAACTGTCCAATTTTGGGGATAAAAGAGGTATTTGTGGGTGAAAAGGTCCTATTTGAAGGGGGAACCCTGGTATTTCTTGGAGAAGATGTGATATATTTGGGAGAAATCTGGCATTTCTGGAAGACAATGCCCAATTTGGGGGGAGAAATCTGGAATTTCAGGAAGAAACTGTCCTATTTTAGGGATAAAAGAGGTATTTGTGGGTGAAAAGGTCCTATTTGAAGTGGGAAACCTGGAATTTCTTGGAGAAGATGTGATATATTTGGGAGAAATCTGGCATGTCTGCAAGAAAATGTTTAATTTGGGGTTAAAACAGGTATTTGTGGTTGTAAAGGTCCTATTTGAAGGGGGAAACCTGGTATTTCTGGGAGAAGATGTGATATATTTGGGAGAAATGTGGCATGTCTGGAAGAAACTGTCCTATTTTGGGGATAAAAGAGGTATTTGTGGGTGAAAAGTTCCTATTTGAAGGGGGAAAGCTGGTATTTCTTGGAGAAGATGTGATATATTTGGTTGAAATGTGGCATTTCTGGAAGAAACAGTCCTCTTTTGGGGATGAAAGAGGTATTTGTGGGTGAAAAGGTCCTATTTGAAGGGGGAAACCAGGTGTTTCTTGGAGAAGATGTGATATATTTGGTTGAAATCTGGCATTTCTGGAAGAAACTGTCCTTTTTTGGGGATTGAACAGGTATTTGTGGGTGAAAAGGTCCTATTTGAAGGGGGAAACCTGGTATTTCTTGGAGAAGATGTGATCTATTTGGGAGAAATGTGGCATGTCTGGAAGAAACTGTCCTATTTTGGGGATAAAAGAGGTATTTGTGGGTGATAAGGTCCTATTTGAAGGGGGAAACCTGGTATTTCTTGGAGAAGATGTGATATATTTGGGAGAAATCTGGCATGTCTGGAAGAAACTGTCCAATTTTGGGGATAAAAGAGGTATTTGTGGGTGAAAAGGTCCTATTTGAAGGGGGAAAGCTGGTATTTCTTGGAGAAGATGTGATATATTTGGGAGAAATGATGCATTTCTGGAAGAAAATGTCCTATTTTGGGGAGAGATGGCTGGTATTTGTTGGAGAAAATGTCATCTTTCAGGAGGAATCCTGGTATTTCTTGGAGAAGATGTGATATATTAAGGAGAAATGTGGCATTTCTGGAAGAAACTGTCCTATTTTGGGGGAAGAAGGCTGGAATTTGTTGGAGAAAATGTCCTCTTTTAGGAGGAATCCTGGTATTTCTTGGAGAAGATGTGATATATTTGGGAGAAATGTGGCATGTCTGGAAGAAACTGTCCTATTTTGGGGATAAAAGAGGTATTTGTGGGTGAAAAGGTCCTATTTGAAGGGGGAACGCGGGTATTTCTTGGAGAAGATGTGATATATTTGGGAGAAATGTGGCATGTCTGGAAGAAACTGTCCACTTTTGAGGATAAAAGAGGTATTTGTGGGTGAAAAGGTCGTATTTGAAGGGGGAAACCTGGTATTTCTTGGAGAAGATGTGATCTATTTGGGAGAAATGTGGCATTTCTGGAAGAAACTGTCCTCTTTTGGGGATAAAAGAGGTATTTGTGGGTGAAAAGGTCCTATTTCAAGGGGGAAAGCTTGTATTTCTTGGAGAAGATGTGATATATTTGGGAGAAATGTGGCGTTTCTGGACGAAAATGTTTAATTTGGTGTTAAAACAGGTATTTGTGGGTGAAAAGGTCCTATTTGAAGGGGGAAACCTGGTATTTCTTGGAGAAGATGTGATATATTTGGGTGAAATGTGGCATGTCTGGAAGAAACTGTCCTATTTTGGGGATAAAGCAGGTATTTGTGGGTGAAAAGGTCGTATTTGAAGGGGGAAACCTGGTATTTCTTGGAGAAGATGTGATATATTTGGGAGAAATGTGGCATGTCTGGAAGAAACTGTCCTATTTCGGGAACAGACCAGGTATTTGTGGGTGAAAAGGACCTATTTGAAGGGGGAACCCGGGTATGTCTTGGAGAAGATGTGATATATTAAGGAGAAATGTGGCATTTCTGGAAGAAACTGTCCTCTTTTGGGGATAAAAGAGGTATTTGTGGGTGAAAAGGTCCTATTCGAAGGGGGAAAGCTGGTATTTCTTGGAGAAGATGTGATATATTAAGGAGAAATGTGGCATTTCTGTAAGAAACTGTCCAATTTTGTGGATAAAAGAGGTATTTGTGGGTGAAAAGCTCCTATTTGAAGGGGGAAACCTGGCTTTTCTTGGAGAAGATGTGATATATTTGGAAGAAATGTGGCATGTCTGGAAGAAACTGTCCAATTTTGTGGATAAAAGGGGTATTTGTGGGTGAAAAGGTCCTATTTGAAGGGGGAACCCTGGTATTTCTTGGAAAGATGTGATATATTTGGGAGAAATGTGGCATGTCTGGAAGAAACTGTCCTATTTTGGGAACAGAACGGCTATTTGTGTGTGAAAAGGTCCTATTTGAAGGGGGAACCCGGGTATTTCTTGGAGAAGATGTGATATATTTGGGAGAAATCTGGCATTTCTGGAAGAAAATGTTGAATTGGGGTTTAAAACAGGTATTTGTGGGTGAAAAGGTCCTATTTGAAGGGGGAAAGGTGGTATTTCTTGGAGAAGATGTGATATATTTGGGAGATATGTGGCATTTCTGGAAGAAACTGTCCTCTTTTGGGGATAAAAGTGGTATTTGTGGGTGAAAAGGTCCTATTTGAAGGGGGATAGCTTTTATTTCTTGGAGAAGATGTGATGTATTTGGGAGAAATGAGGCATGTCTGGAAGAAACTGTCCTATTTTGGGGATCAAAGAGGTATTTGTGGGTGAAAAGGTCCTATTTGAAGGGGGAATCGTGGTATTTCTTGGAGAAGATGTGATATATTTGGGAGAAATGTGGCATTTCTGGAAGAAACTGTCCTCTTTTGGGGATAAAAGAGGTATTTGTGGGTGAAAAGTTCCTATTTGAAGGGGGAAAGGTGATGTTTCTTGGAGAAGATGTGTTATATTTGGTTGACATCTGGCATTTCTGGAAGAAACTGTCCTATTTTGGGGATAAAACAGCTATTTCTGGGAGAAAAGGTAGTATTTGAAGGGGGAATCCTGGTATTTCTTGGAGAAGATGTGATATATTTGGGAGAAATGTGGCATGTCTGGAAGAAACTGTCCTATTTTGGGGATAAAAGAGCTATTTGTGGGTGAAAAGGTCCTATTTCAAGGGGGAACCCTGGTATTTCTTGGAGAAGAAGTGATATATTTGGGAGAAATCTGGCATTTCTGGAAGACAATGTCCAATTTGGGGGGAGATATCTGGCATGTCGGGAATAAACTGTCCTATTTCAGCGATAAAAGAGGTATTTGTGGGTGAAAAGGTCCTATTTGAAGGGGGAACCCTGGTATTTCTTGGAGAAGATGTGATATATTAGGAAGAAATCTGGCATGTCTGGAAGAAAATGTTTAATTTGGGGTTAAAACAGGTATTTGTGGTTGTAAAGGTCCTATTTGAAGGGGGAAAACAGGTATTTCTTGGAGAAGATGTGATATATTTGGGAGAAATCTGGCATGTCTGGAAGAAACTGTCCTCTTTTGGGGATAAAACAGGTATTTGTGGGTGAAAAGGTCCTATTTGAAGGGGGATTCCGGTATTTCTTGGAGAAGATGTGATATATTTGGTAGAAATCTGGCATTTCTGGAAGAAACTGTCCTCTTTTGGGGATAAAAAAGGTATTTGTGGGTGAAAAGGTCCTATTTGAAGGGGGAAACCTGGTATTTCTTAAAGAAGATGTGATATATTTGGGAGAAATGTGGCATTTCTGGAAGAAAATGTTTAATTTGGGGTTAAAACAGGTATTTGTGGGTGAAAAGGTCCTATTTGAAGGGGGAAACCTGGTATTTCTTTAGAAGATGTGATATATTTGGGAGAAATGTGGTATGTCTGGAAGAAACTGTCCTCTTTTGGGGATAAAAGAGGTATTTGTGGGTGAAAAGGTCCTATTTGAAGGGGGAAAGCTGGTATTTCTTGGAGAAGATGTGTTATATTTGGGAGAAATGTGGCATTTCTGGAAGAAACTGTCCTATTTTGGGGATAATACAGGTATTTCTGGGAGAAAAGGTCGTATTTGAAGGGGGAATCCTGGTGTTTCTTGGAGAAGATGTGATATATTTGGGAGAAATGTGGCATGTCTGGAAGAAACTGTCCTTTTTTGGGGATCAAAGAGGTATTTGTGGGTGAAAAGGTCCTATTTGAAGGGGGAAAGCTGGTATTTCTTGGAGAAGAAGTGATATATTTGGGAGAAATGTGGCATGTCTGGAAGAAACTGTCCAATTTTGGGGATAAAAGAGGTATTTGTGGGTGAAAAGGTCCTATTTGAAGGGGGAAACCTCGTATTTCTTGGAGAAGATGTTCTACATTTGGGAGAAATGTGGCATGTCTGGAAGAAACTGTCCTATTTTGTGGATAAAAGAGGTATTTGTGGGTGAAAAGGTCCTATTTGAAGGGGGAAAGCTGGTATTTCTTGGAGAAGATGTGATATATATGGGAGAAATGTGGCATTTCTGGAAGAAAGTATCCTATTTTGGGGATCAAACAGGTATTTGTGTTTGAAAAGATCCCATTTCCAGGGGGAAAGCTGGTATTTCTTGGAGAAGATGTGATATATTTGGGGGAAATGTGGCATGTCTGGAAGAAACTGTCCAATTTTGGGGATTAAAGAGGTATTTGTGGGTGAAAAGGTCCTATTTGAAGGGGGAAACCTGGTATTTCTTGGAGAAGATGTGATATATTTGGGAGAAATCTGGCATTTCTGGAAGAAAATGTTGAATTTGGGTTTAAAACAGGTATTTGTGGGTGAAAAGGTCCTATTTGAAGGGGGAAAGGTGGTATTTCTTTAGAAGATGTGATATATTTGGGAGATATGTGGCATTTCTGGAAGAAACTGTCCTCTTTTGGGGATAAAAGAGGTATTTGTGGGTGAAAAGGTCCTATTTGAAGGGGGATAGCTGGTATTTCTTGGAGAAGATGTGATGTATTTGGGAGAAATGTGGCATGTCTGGAAGAAACTGTCCTATTTTGGGGATCAAAGAGGTATTTGTGGGTGAAAAGGTCCTATTTGAAGGGGGAATCGTGGTATTTCTTGGAGAAGATGTGATATATTTGGGAGAAATGTGGCATTTCTGGAAGAAACTGTCCTCTTTTGGGGATAAAAGAGGTATTTGTGGGTGAAAAGTTCCTATTTGAAGGGGGAAAGGTGATGTTTCTTGGAGAAGATGTGTTATATTTGGTTGACATCTGGCATTTCTGGAAGAAACTGTCCTATTTTGGGGATAAAACAGCTATTTCTGGGTGAAAAGGTAGTATTTGAAGGGGGAATCCTGGTATTTCTTGGAGAAGATGTGATATATTTGGGAGAAATGTGGCATGTCTGGAAGAAACTGTCCTATTTTGGGGATAAAAGAGCTATTTGTGGATGAAAAGGTCCTATTTCAAGGGGGAACCCTGGTATTTCTTGGAGAAGAAGTGATATATTTGGGAGAAATCTGGCATTTCTGGAAGACAATGTCCAATTTGGGGGGAGATATCTGGCATGTCGGGAATAAACTGTCCTATTTCAGCGATAAAAGAGGTATTTGTGGGTGAAAAGGTCCTATTTGAAGGGGGAACCCTGGTATTTCTTGGAGAAGATGTGATATATTAGGAAGAAATCTGGCATGTCTGGAAGAAAATGTTTAATTTGGGGTTAAAACAGGTATTTGTGGTTGTAAAGGTCCTATTTGAAGGGGGAAAACAGGTATTTCTGGGAGAAGATGTGATATATTTGGGAGAAATCTGGCATGTCTGGAAGAAACTGTCCTCTTTTGGGGATAAAACAGGTATTTGTGGGTGAAAAGGTCCTATTTGAAGGGGGAATCCGGTATTTCTTGGAGAAGATGTGATATATTTGGTAGAAATCTGGCATTTCTGGAAGAAACTGTCCTCTTTTGGGGATAAAAAAGGTATTTGTGGGTGAAAAGGTCCTATTTGAAGGGGGAAACCTGGTATTTCTTGGAGAAGATGTGATATATTTGGGAGAAATGTGGCATTTCTGGAAGAAAATGTTTAATTTGGGGTTAAAACAGGTATTTGTGGGTGAAAAGGTCCTATTTGAAGGGGGAAACCTGGTATTTCTTTAGAAGATGTGATATATTTGGGAGAAATGTGGTATGTCTGGAAGAAACTGTCCTCTTTTGGGGATAAAAGAGGTATTTGTGGGTGAAAAGGTCCTATTTGAAGGGGGAAAGCTGGTATTTCTTGGAGAAGATGTGTTATATTTGGGAGAAATGTGGCATTTCTGGAAGAAACTGACCTATTTTGGGGATAAAGCAGGTATTTCTGGGAGAAAAGGTCGTATTTGAAGGGGGAATCCTGGTGTTTCTTGGAGAAGATGTGATATATTTGGGAGAAATGTGGCATGTCTGGAAGAAACTGTCCTTTTTTGGGGATAGAACAGGTATTTGTGGGTGAAAAGGTCCTATTTGAAGGGGGAAAGCTGGTATTTCTTGGAGAAGAAGTGATATATTTGGGAGAAATGTGGCATGTCTGGAAGAAACTGTCCAATTTTGGGGATAAAAGAGGTATTTGTGGGTGAAAAGGTCCTATTTGAAGGGGGAAACCTCGTATTTCTTGGAGAAGATGTTCTACATTTGGGAGAAATGTGGCATGTCTGGAAGAAACTGTCCTATTTTGTGGATAAAAGAGGTATTTGTGGGTGAAAAGGTCCTATTTGAAGGGGGAAAGCTGGTATTTCTTGGAGAAGATGTGATATATATGGGAGAAATGTGGCATTTCTGGAAGAAAGTGTCCTATTTTGGGGATCAAACAGGTATTTGTGTTTGAAAAGATCCCATTTCCAGGGGGAAAGCTGGTATTTCTTGGAGAAGATGTGATATATTTGGGAGAAATGTGGCATGTCTGGAAGAAAATGTCCTATTTTGGGGGGAGAGGGCTGGTATTTGTTGGAGAAAATGTCCTATCTCATGAGGAATCCTGGTATTTCTTGGAGAAGATGTGATCTATTTGGGAGAAATGTGGCATTTCTGGAAGAAACTGTCCTATTTTGGGGATAAAAGAGGTATTTGTGGGTGAAAAGGTCCTATTTGAAGGGGGAACCCTGGTATTTCTTGGAGAAGATGTGATATATTTGGGAGAAGTGTGGCATTTCTGGAAGAAACTGTCCTATTTTGGGGATCAAACAGGTATTTGTGGGTGAAAAGGTCCTATTCGAAGGGGGAAACGTGGTATTTCTTGGAGAAGATGTGATATATTTGGGGGAAATGTGGCATATCTGGAAGAAAATGTCCAATTTTGGGGATTAAAGAGGTATTTGTGGGTGAAAAGGTTCTATTTGAAGGGGGAACGCTGGTATTTCTTGGAGAAGATGTGATATATTTGGGAGAAATGTGGCATGTCTGGAAGAAAATGTCCTATTTTGGGGGGAGAAGGCTGGTATTTGTTGGAGAAAATGTCCTATCTCATGAGGAATCCTGGTATTTCTTGGAGAAGATGTGATATATTTGGGAGAAATGTGGCATTTCTGGAAGAAACTGTCCTATTTTGGGGATAAAACAGGTATTTCTGGGAGAAAAGGTCGTATTTGAAGGGGGAATCCTGGTGTTTCTTGGAGAAGATGTGATATATTTTGGAGAAATGTGGCATGTCTGGAAGAAACTTTCCTTTTTTGGGGATAGAACAGGTATTTGTGGGTGAAAAGGTCCTATTTGAAGGGGGAAACCTGGTATTTCTTGGAGAAGATGTGATATATTTGGGAGAAATGTGGCATGTCTGGAAGAAACTGTCCTATTTTGGGGATAAAACAGGTATTTGTGGGTGAAAAGGTCGTATTTGAAGGGGGAATCCTGGTATTTCTTGGAGAAGATGTGATATATTTGGGAGAAATGTGGCATTTCTGTAAGAAACTGTCCAATTTTGGGGATAAAAGAGGTATTTGTGGGTGAAAAGGTCCTATTTGAAGGGGGAAACCAGGTATTTCTTGGAGAAGATGTGTTATATTTGGGAGAAATGTGGCATTTCTGGAAGAAACTGTCCTATTTTGGGGATAAAACAGGTATTTCTGGGTGAAAAGGTCGTATTTGAAGGGGGAATCCTGGTGTTTCTTGGAGAAGATGTGATATATTTGGGAGAAATGTGGCATGTCTGGAAGAAACTGTCCTTTTTTGGGGATAGAACAGGTATTTGTGGGTGAAAACGTCCTATTTCCAGGGGGAAAGCTGGTATTTCATGGAGAAGATGTGATATATTTTGGAGAAATGTGGCATGTCTGGAAGAAACTGTCCTATTTTGGGGATAAAAGAGGTATTTGTGGGTGAAAAGGTCCTATTTGAAGGGGGAAACCTGGTATTTCTTGGAGAAGATGTGATATATTTGGGAGAAATCTGGCATGTCTGGCAGAAACTGTCCTCTTTTGGGGATAAAAAAGGTATTTGTGGGTGAAAAGGTCCTATTTGAAGGGGGAAACCTGGTATTTCTTGGAGAAGATGTGATATATATGGGAGAAATGTGGCATTTCTGGAAGAAACTGTCCTATTTTGGGGATCAAACAGGTATTTGTGTTTGAAAAGATCCCATTTCCAGGGGGAAAGCTGGTATTTCTTGGAGAAGATGTGATATATTTGGGAGAAATGTGGCATGTCTGGAAGAAACTGTCCAATTTTGGGGATAAAAGAGGTATTTGTGGGTGATAAGGTCCTATTTGAAGGGGGAAACCTGGTATTTCTTGGAGAAGATGCGATATATTTGGGAGAAATGTGGCATGTCTGGAAGAAAATGTCCTCTTTTGGGGGGAGAAGGCTGGTATTTGTTGGAGAAAATGTCCTATCTCATGAGGAATCCTGGTATTTCTTGGAGAAGATGTGATATATTTGGGAGAAATGTGGCATTTCTGGAAGAAACTGTCCTATTTTGGGGATAAAAGAGGTATTTGTGGGTGAAAAGGTCCTATTTGAATGGGGAAACCTGTTATTTCTTGGAGAAGATGTGATATATTTGGGCGAAATGTGGCCTATCTGGAAGAAACTGTCCTCTTTTGGGGATAAAAGAGGTATTTGTGGGTGAAAAGGTCCTATTTGAAGGGGGAAAGCTGGTATTTCTTGGAGAAGATGTGATATATTTGGGAGAAATGTGGCATTTCTGGAAGAAACTGTCCTATTTTGGGGATAAAGCAGGTATTTGTGGGTGAAAATGTCCTATTCGAAGGGGAAAACGTGGTATTTCTTGGAGAAGATGTGATATATTTGGGAGAAATGTGGCATTTCTGGAAGAAACTGTCCTCTTTTGGGGATAAAAGAGGTATTTGTGGGTGAAAAGGTCCTATTTGAAGGGGGAAACCAGGTATTTCTTGGAGAAGATGTGTTATATTTGGGAGAAATGTGGCATTTCTGGAAGAAACTGTCCTATTTTGGGGATAAAACAGGTATTTCTGGGAGAAAAGGTCGTATTTGAAGGTGGAATCCTGGTGTTTCTTGGAGAAGATGTGATATATTTGGGAGAAATGTGGCATTTCTGGAAGAAACTGTCCTATTTTGGGGATGAAAGAGGTATTTGTGGGTGAAAAGGTCCTATTCGAAGGGGGAAAGCTGGTATTTCTTGGAGAAGATGTGATATATTTGGGAGAAATGTGGCATTTCTGGAAGAAACTGTCCTATTTTGGGGATAAAAGAGGTATTTGTGGGTGAAAAGGTCCTATTTGAAGGGGGAAAGCTGGTATTTCTTGGAGAAGATGTGATATATTTGGGAGAAATGTGGCATGTCTGGAAGAAACTGTCCAATTTTGGGGATAAAAGAGGTATTTGTGGGTGAAAAGGTCCAATTCGAAGGGGGAAACGTCGTATTTCTTGGTGGAGATGTGATATATTTGGGAGAAATGTGGCATTTCTGTAAGAAACTGTCCAATTTTGGGGATAAAAGAGGTATTTGTGGGTGATAAGGTCCTATTTGAAGGGGTAAAGCTGGTATTTCTTGGAGAAGATGTGATATATTTGGGAGAAATGTGGCATTTCTGTAAGAAAATGTCCAATTTGGGGGATAAAAGAGGTATTTGTGGGGGAAAAGTTCCTATTTGAAGGGGGAAAGCTGGTATTTCTTGGAGAAGATGTGATATATTTGGGAGAAATGTGGCATTTCTGGTAGAAACTGTCCTATTTTGGGGTTAAAACAGGTATTTGTGGGTGAAAAGGTCGTATTTGAAGGGGGAATCCTGGTATTTCTTGGAGAAGATGTGATATATTTGGGAGAAATGTGGCATTTCTGGAAGAAACTGTCCTATTTTGGGGATAAAAGAGGTATTTGTGGGTGAAAAGGTCCTATTTGAAGGGGGAACCGTGGTATTTCTTGGAGAAGATGTGATATATTTGGGAGAAATCTGTCATTTCTGGAAGACAATGTCCAATTTGGGGGGAGAAATCTGGAATTTCTGGAAGAAACTGTCCTCTTTTGGGGATAAAAGAGGTATTTGTGGGTGAAAAGGTCCTATTTGAAGGGGGAAACCTGGTATTTCTTGGAGAAGATGTGATCTATTTGGGAGAAATGTGGCATTTCTGGAAGAAAATGTTTAATTTGGGGTTAAAACAGGTATTTGTGTGTGAAAAGGTCCTATTTGAAGGGGGAAACCTGGTATTTCTTGGAGAAGATGTGATCTATTTGGGTGAAATGTGGCATTTCAGGAAGAAATTGTCCTCTTTTGTGGATAAAAGAGGTATTTGTGGGTGAAAAGGTCCTATTTGAAGGGGGAACCCGGGTATTTCTTGGAGGAGATGTGATATATTTGGGAGAAATGTGGCATTTCTGGAAGAAACGGTCCTATTTTGGGGATCAAACAGGTATTTGTGGGTGAAAAGGTCCTATTTGAAGGGGGAAACCTGGTATTTCTTGGAGAAGATGTGATATATTTGGGAGAAATGTGGCATGTCTGGAAGAAACTGTCCTATTTTGGGGTTAAAAGAGGTATTTCTGGGTGAAAATGTCCTATTTGAAGGGGGAACCCGGGTATTTCTTGGAGAAGATGTGATATATTTGGTAGAAATGTGGCATTTCTGGAAGAAACTGTCCTATTTTGTGGATAAAAGAGGTATTTGTGGGTGAAAAGGTCCTATTTGAAGGGGGAAACCTGGTATTTCTTGCAGAAGATGTGAAACATTTGAGAGAAATGTGGCATTTCTGTAAGAAACTGTCCAATTTTGGGGATAAAAGAGGTATTTGTGGGTGAAAAGGTCCTATTTGAAGGGGGAAACCTGGTATTTCTCGGAGAAGATGTGATATATTTGGGAGAAATGTGGCATGTCTGGAAGAAACTGTCCTCTTTTGGGGATAAAAGAGGTATTTGTGGGTGAAAAGGTCCTATTTGAAGGGGGAAACCTGGTATTTCTTAAAGAAGATGTGATCTATTTGGGAGAATTGTGGCATTTCTGGAAGAAACTGTCCTCTTTTGGGGATAAAAGAGGTATTTGTGGGTGAAAAGGTCCTATTTGAAGGGGGAAACCTCGTATTTCTTGGAGAAGATGTGATATATTTGGGAGAAATGTGGCATTTCTGGAAGAAACTGTCCTATTTTGGGGATAAAACAGGTATTTCTGGGAGAAAAGTTCGTATTTGAAGGGGGAATCCTGGTGTTTCTTGGAGAAGATGTGATATATTTGGGAGAAATGTGGCATGTCTGGAAGAAACTGTCCTTTTTTGGGGATAGAACAGGTATTTGTGGGTGAAAAGGTCCTATTTGAAGGGGGAAACCTGGTATTTCTTGGAGAAGATGTGATATATTTGGGAGAAATGTGGCATGTCTGGAAGAAACTGTCCATTTTTGGGGATAAAAGAGGTATTTGTGGGTGAAAAGGTCCTATTTGAAGGGGGAAACCTGGTATTTCTTGGAGAAGATGTGATATATTTGGGAGAAATGTGGCATGTCTGGAAGAAACTGTCCTACTTTGTGGATAAAAGAGGTATTTGTGGGTGAAAAGGTCCTATTTGAAGGGGGAAAGCTGGTATTTCTTGGAGAAGATGTGATATATTTGGGAGAAATGTGGCATTTCTGGAAGAAACTGTCCTATTTTGGGGATAAAGCAGGTATTTGTGGGTGAAAATGTCCTATTCGAAGGGGAAAACGTGGTATTTCTTGGAGAAGATGTGATATATTTGGGAGAAATGTGGCATTTCTGGAAGAAACTGTCCTCTTTTGGGGATAAAAGAGGTATTTGTGGGTGAAAAGGTCCTATTTGAAGGGGGAAACCAGGTATTTCTTGGAGAAGATGTGTTATATTTGGGAGAAATGTGGCATTTCTGGAAGAAACTGTCCTATTTTGGGGATAAAACAGGTATTTCTGGGAGAAAAGGTCGTATTTGAAGGTGGAATCCTGGTGTTTCTTGGAGAAGATGTGATATATTTGGGAGAAATGTGGCATTTCTGGAAGAAACTGTCCTATTTTGGGGATAAAAGAGGTATTTGTGGGTGAAAAGGTCCTATTCGAAGGGGGAAGGCTGGTATTTCTTGGAGAAGATGTGATATATTTGGGAGAAATGTGGCATTTCTGGAAGAAACTGTCCTATTTTGGGGATAAAAGAGGTATTTGTGGGTGAAAAGGTCCTATTTGAAGGGGGAAAGCTGGTATTTCTTGGAGAAGATGTGATATATTTGGGAGAAATGTGGCATGTCTGGAAGAAACTGTCCAATTTTGGGGATAAAAGAGGTATTTGTGGGTGAAAAGGTCCAATTCGAAGGGGGAAACGTCGTATTTCTTGGTGGAGATGTGATATATTTGGGAGAAATGTGGCATTTCTGTAAGAAACTGTCCAATTTTGGGGATAAAAGAGGTATTTGTGGGTGATAAGGTCCTATTTGAAGGGGTAAAGCTGGTATTTCTTGGAGAAGATGTGATATATTTGGGAGAAATGTGGCATTTCTGTAAGAAAATGTCCAATTTGGGGGATAAAAGAGGTATTTGTGGGTGAAAAGTTCCTATTTGAAGGGGGAAAGCTGGTATTTCTTGGAGAAGATGTGATATATTTGGGAGAAATGTGGCATTTCTGGTAGAAACTGTCCTATTTTGGGGTTAAAACAGGTATTTGTGGGTGAAAAGGTCGTATTTGAAGGGGGAATCCTGGTATTTCTTGGAGAAGATGTGATATATTTGGGAGAAATGTGGCATTTCTGGAAGAAACTGTCCTATTTTGGGGATAAAAGAGGTATTTGTGGGTGAAAAGGTCCTATTTGAAGGGGGAACCGTGGTATTTCTTGGAGAAGATGTGATATATTTGGGAGAAATCTGTCATTTCTGGAAGACAATGTCCAATTTGGGGGGAGAAATCTGGAATTTCTGGAAGAAACTGTCCTCTTTTGGGGATAAAAGAGGTATTTGTGGGTGAAAAGGTCCTATTTGAAGGGGGAAACCTGGTATTTCTTGGAGAAGATGTGATCTATTTGGGAGAAATGTGGCATTTCTGGAAGAAAATGTTTAATTTGGGGTTAAAACAGGTATTTGTGTGTGAAAAGGTCCTATTTGAAGGGGGAAACCTGGTATTTCTTGGAGAAGATGTGATCTATTTGGGTGAAATGTGGCATTTCAGGAAGAAATTGTCCTCTTTTGTGGATAAAAGAGGTATTTGTGGGTGAAAAGGTCCTATTTGAAGGGGGAACCCGGGTATTTCTTGGAGGAGATGTGATATATTTGGGAGAAATGTGGCATTTCTGGAAGAAACGGTCCTATTTTGGGGATCAAACAGGTATTTGTGGGTGAAAAGGTCCTATTTGAAGGGGGAAACCTGGTATTTCTTGGAGAAGATGTGATATATTTGGGAGAAATGTGGCATGTCTGGAAGAAACTGTCCTATTTTGGGGTTAAAAGAGGTATTTCTGGGTGAAAATGTCCTATTTGAAGGGGGAACCCGGGTATTTCTTGGAGAAGATGTGATATATTTGGTAGAAATGTGGCATTTCTGGAAGAAACTGTCCTATTTTGTGGATAAAAGAGGTATTTGTGGGTGAAAAGGTCCTATTTGAAGGGGGAAACCTGGTATTTCTTGCAGAAGATGTGAAACATTTGAGAGAAATGTGGCATTTCTGTAAGAAACTGTCCAATTTTGGGGATAAAAGAGGTATTTGTGGGTGAAAAGGTCCTATTTGAAGGGGGAAACCTGGTATTTCTCGGAGAAGATGTGATATATTTGGGAGAAATGTGGCATGTCTGGAAGAAACTGTCCTCTTTTGGGGATAAAAGAGGTATTTGTGGGTGAAAAGGTCCTATTTGAAGGGGGAAACCTGGTATTTCTTAAAGAAGATGTGATCTATTTGGGAGAATTGTGGCATTTCTGGAAGAAACTGTCCTCTTTTGGGGATAAAAGAGGTATTTGTGGGTGAAAAGGTCCTATTTGAAGGGGGAAACCTCGTATTTCTTGGAGAAGATGTGATATATTTGGGAGAAATGTGGCATTTCTGGAAGAAACTGTCCTATTTTGGGGATAAAACAGGTATTTCTGGGAGAAAAGTTCGTATTTGAAGGGGGAATCCTGGTGTTTCTTGGAGAAGATGTGATATATTTGGGAGAAATGTGGCATGTCTGGAAGAAACTGTCCTTTTTTGGGGATAGAACAGGTATTTGTGGGTGAAAAGGTCCTATTTGAAGGGGGAAACCTGGTATTTCTTGGAGAAGATGTGATATATTTGGGAGAAATGTGGCATGTCTGGAAGAAACTGTCCATTTTTGGGGATAAAAGAGGTATTTGTGGGTGAAAAGGTCCTATTTGAAGGGGGAAACCTGGTATTTCTTGGAGAAGATGTGATATATTTGGGAGAAATGTGGCATGTCTGGAAGAAACTGTCCTACTTTGTGGATAAAAGAGGTATTTGTGGGTGAAAAGGTCCTATTTGAAGGGGGAAAGCTGGTATTTCTTGGAGAAGATGTGATATATTTGGGAGAATTGTGGCATTTCTGGAAGAAACTGTCCTATTTTGGGGATCAAACAGGTATTTGTGTTGGAAAAGATCCCATTTCCAGGGGGAAAGCTGGTATATCTTGGAGAAGATGTGATATATTTGGGGGAAATGTGGCATGTCTGGAAGAAACTGTCCAATTTTGGGGATAAAAGAGGTATTTGTGGGTGAAAAGGTCCTATTTGAAGGGGGAAACCTGGTATGTCTTGGAGAAGATGTGATATATTTGGGAGAAATGTGGCATGTCTGGAAGAAAATGTCCTATTTTGGGGGGAGAAGGCTGGTATTTGTTGGAGAAAATGTCCTATCTCATGAGGAATCCTGGTATTTCTTGGAGAAGATGTGATATATTTGGGAGAAATGTGGCATGTCTGGAAGAAACTGTCCTTTTTTGGGGATAAAAGAGGTATTTGTGGGTGAAAAGGTCCTATTTGAATGGGGAAACCTGGTATTTCTTGGAGAAGAAGTGATATATTTGGGAGAAATGTGGCCTATCTGGAAGAAACTGTCCTCTTTTGGGGATAAAAGAGGTATTTGTGGGTGAAAAGGTCCTATTTGAAGGGGGAACCCTGGTATTTCTTGGAGAAGATGTGATATATTTGGGAGAAATGTGGCATTTCTGGAAGAAACTGTCCTATTTTGGGGATAAAAGAGGTATTTGTGGGTGAAAAGGTCCTATTTGAAGGGGGAAACCTGGTATTTCTTGGAGAAGATGTGATATATTTGGGAGAAATGTGGCATTTCTGGAAGAAACTGTCCTATTTTGGGGATAAAGCAGGTATTTGTGGGTGAAAAGGTCCTATTCGAAGGGGGAAACGTGGTATTTCTTGGAGAAGATGTGATATATTTGGGAGAAATGTGGCATTTCTGGAAGAAACTGTCCTCTTTTGGGGATAAAAGAGGTATTTGTGGGTGAAAAGGTCCTATTTCCAGGGGGAAACGTGGTATTTCTTGGAGAAGATGTGATATATTTGGGAGAAATGTGGCATGTCTGGAAGAAACTGTCCTATTTTGTGGATAAAAGAGGTATTTGTGGGTGAAAAGGTCCTATTTCCAGGGGGAAAGCTGGTATTTCTTGGAGAAGATGTGATATATTTGGGAGAATTGTGGCATTTCTGGAAGAAACTGTCCTATTTTGGGGATCAAACAGGTATTTGTGTTGGAAAAGATCCCATTTCCAGGGGGAAAGCTGGTATATCTTGGAGAAGATGTGATATATTTGGGGGAAATGTGGCATGTCTGGAAGAAACTGTCCAATTTTGGGGATAAAAGAGGTATTTGTGGGTGAAAAGGTCCTATTCGAAGGGGGAAAGCTGGTATGTCTTGGAGAAGATGTGATATATTTGGGAGAAATGTGGCATGTCTGGAAGAAAATGTCCTATTTTGGGGGGAGAAGGCTGGTATTTGTTGGAGAAAATGTCCTATCTCATGAGGAATCCTGGTAATTCTTGGAGAAGATGTGATATATTTGGGAGAAATCTGGCATGTCTGGAAGAAACTGTCCTTTTTTGGGGATAAAAGAGGTATTTGTGGGTGAAAAGGTCCTATTTGAATGGGGAAACCTGGTGTTTCTTGGAGAAGATGTGATATATTTGGGAGAAATGTGGCCTATCTGGAAGAAACTGTCCTCTTTTGGGGATAAAAGAGGTATTTGTGGGTGAAAAGGTCCTATTTGAAGGGGGAAACCTGGTATTTCTTGGAGAAGATGTGATATATTTGGGAGAAATGTGGAATTTCTGGAAGAAACTGTCCAATTTTGGGGATAAAAGAGGTATTTGTGGGTGAAAAGGTCCTATTTGAAGGGGGAAACCTGGTATTTCTTGGAGAAGATGTGATCTATTTGGGAGAAATGTGGCATTTCTGGAAGAAACTGTCCTATTTTGGGGATAAAAGAGGTATTTGTGGGTGAAAAGGTCCTATTTCCAGGGGGAAACCAGGTATTTCTTGGAGAAGATGTGTTATATTTGGGAGAAATGTGGCATTTCTGGAAGAAACTGTCCTATTTTGGGGATAAAACAGGTATTTCTGGGAGAAAAGTTCGTATTTGAAGGGGGAATCCTGGTGTTTCTTGGAGAAGATGTGATATATTTGGGAGAAATGTGGCATGTCTGGAAGAAACTGTCCAATTTTGGGGATAGAACAGGTATTTGTGGGTTCAAAGGTCCTATTTCCAGGGGGAAACCTGGTATTTCTTGGAGAAGATGTGATATATTTGGGAGAAATGTGGCATGTCTGGCAGAAACTGTCCAATTTTGGGGATAAAAGAGGTATTTGTGGGTGAAAAGGTCCTATTTGAAGGGGGAAAGCTGGTATTTCTTGGAGAAGATGTGATATATTTGGGAGAAATGTGGCATGTCTGGAAGAAACTGTCCAATTTGGGGGATAAAAGAGGTATTTGTGGGTGAAAAGGTCCTATTTGAAGGGGGAAACCTGGTATTTCTTGGAGAAGATGTGTTATATTTGGTTGACATCTGGCATTTCTGGAAGAAACTGTCCTATTTTGGGGATAAAACAGGTATTTCTGGGAGAAAAGGTCGTATTTGAAGGGGGAATCCTGGTATTTCTTGGAGAATATGTGATATATTTGGGAGAAATGTGGCATTTCTGGAAGAAACTGTCCTATTTTGGGGATGAAAGAGGTATTTGTGGGTGAAAAGGTCCTATTTGAAGGGGGAACCCTGGTATTTCTTGGAGAAGATGTGATATATTTGGGAGAAATCTGTCATTTCTGGAAAACAATGTCCAATTTGGGGGGAGAAATCTGGAATTTCTGGAAGTAACTGTCCTATTTTAGGGATAAAAGAGGTATTTGTGGGTGAAAAGGTCCTATTTGAAGGGGGAAACTTGTTATTTCTTGGAGAAGATGTGATATATTTGGGAGAAATGTGGCATTTCTGGAAGAAACTGTCCAACTTTGGGGATAAAAGAGGTATTTGTGGGTGAAAAGGTCCTATTTAAAGGGGGAACCCTTGTATTTCTTGGAGAAGATGTGATATATTTGGGAGAAATCTGTCATTTCTGGAAAACAATGTCCAATTTGGGGGGAGAAATCTGGAATTTCTGGAAGAAACTGTCCTATTTTAGGGATAAAAGAGGTATTTGTGGATGAAAAGGTCCTATTTGAAGGGGGAAACTTGTTATTTCTTGGAGAAGACGTGATATATTTGGAAGAAATGTGGCATTTCTGGAAGACAATGTCCAATTTGGGGGGAGAAATCTGGAATTTCTGGAAGAAACTGTCCTCTTCTGGGGATAAAAGAGGTATTTGTGGGTGAAAAGGTTCTATTTGAAGGGGGAAACCTGGTATTTCTTGGAGAAGATGTGATCTATTTGGGAGAAATGTGGCATGTCTGGAAGAAAATGTTTAATTTTGGGGTTAAAACAGGTATTTGTGGGTGAAAAGGTCCTATTTGAAGGGGGAAAGCTGGTATTTCTTGGAGAAGATGTGTTATATTTGGTTAACATCTGGCATTTCTGGAAGAAACTGTCCTATTTTGGGGATAAAACAGGTATTTCTGGGAGAAAAGGTCGTATTTGAAGGGGGAATCCTGGTGTTTCTTGGAGAAGATGTGATATATTTGGGAGAAATGTGGCGTTTCTGGAATAAACTGTCCTATTTTGGGGATAAAAGAGGTATTAGTGGGTGAAAAGGTCCTATTTGAAGGGGGAACCCGGGTATTTCTTGGAGAAGATGTGATCTATTTGGGAGAAATGTGGCATTTCTGGAAGAAACGGTCCTATTTTGGGGATCAAACAGGTATTTGTGGGTGAAAAGGTCCTATTTGAAGGGGGAAACCTGGTATTACTTGGAGAAGATGTGATATATTTGGGAGAAATGTGGCATGTCTGGAAGAAACTGTCCTCTTTTGGGGATAAAAGAGGTATTTGTGGGTGAAAATGTCCTATTTGAAGGGGGAACCCGGGTATTACTTGGAGAAGATGTGATATATTTGGGAGAAATGTGGCATTTCTGGAAGAAACTGTCCTATTTTGGGGATAAAAGAGGTATTTGTGGGTGAAAAGGTCCTATTTGAAGGGGGAAACCTGGTGTTTCTTGCAGAAGATGTGATATATTTGAGAGAAATGTGGCAATTCTCTAAGAAACTGTCCAATTTTGGGGATAAAAGAGGTATTTGTGGGTGAAAAGGTCCTATTTGAAGGGGGAAACCTGGTATTTCTTGGAGAAGATGTGATATATTTGGGAGAAATGTGGCATTTCTGGAAGAAACTGTCCTATTTTGGGGATAAAAGAGGTATTTGTGGGTGAAAAGGTCCTATTTGAAGGGGGAAAGCTGGTATTTCTTGGAGAAGATGTGATATATTTGGGAGAATTGTGGCATTTCTGGAAGAAACTGTCCTCTTTTGGGGATAAAAGAGGTATTTGTGGGTGAAAAGGTCCTATTTGAAGGGGGAACCCTGGTATTTCTTGGAGAAGATGTGATATATTCGGGAGAAATGTGGCATTTCTGGAAGAAACTGTCCTATTTTGGGGATAAAACAGGTATTTCTGGGAGAAAAGGTCGTATTTGAAGGGGGAATCCTGGTGTTTCTTGGAGAAGATGTGATATATTTGGGAGAAATGTGGCATTTCTGGAAGAAACAGTCCTTTTTTGGGGATAGAACAGGTATTTGTGGGTGAAAAGGTCCTATTTCCAGGGGGAAACCTGGTATTTCTTGGAGAAGATGTGATATATTTGGGAGAAATGTGGCATGTCTGGAAGAAACTGTCCTATTTTGGGGATAAAAGAGGTATTTGTGGGTGAAAAGGTCCTATTTCCAGGGGGAAACCTGGTATTTCCAGGAGAACAAGTGATATATTTGGGAGAAATGTGGCCTATCTGGAAGAAACTGTCCTCTTTTGGGGATAAAAGAGGTATTTGTGGGTGAAAAGGTCCTATTTGAAGGGGGAAACGTGGTATTTCTTGGAGAAGATGTGATCTATTTGGGAGAAATGTGGCATGTCAGGAAGAAACTGTCCTATTTTGGGGATCAAACAGGTATTTGTGTTTGAAAAGATCCCATTTCCAGGGGGAAAGCTGGTATATCTTGGAGAAGATGTGATATATTTGGGAGAAATGTGGCATGTCTGGAAGAAACTGACCAATTTTGGGGATAAAAGAGGTATTTGTGGGTGAAAAGGTCCTATTTGAAGGGGGAAACCTGGTATGTCTTGGAGAAGATGTGATATATTTGGGAGAAATCTGTCATTTCTGGAAGACATTGTCCAATTTGGGGGGAGAAATCTGGAATTTCTGGAAGAAACTGTCCTCTTTTGGGGATAAAAGAGGTATTTGTGGGTGAAAAGGTTCTATTTGAAGGGGGAAACCTGGTATTTCTTGGAGAAGATGTGATCTATTTGGGAGAAATGTGGCATGTCTGGAAGAAAATGTCCTATTTTGGGGGGAGAAGGCTGGTATTTGTTGGAGAAAATGTCCTATCTCATGAGGAATCCTGGTATTTCTTGGAGAAGATGTGATCTATTTGGGAGAAATGTGGCATGTCTGGAAGAAACTGTCCTTTTTTGGGGATAAAAGAGGTATTTGTGGGTTAAAAGGTCCTATTTGAATGGGGAAACCTGGTATTTCTTGGAGAAGATGTGATATATTTGGGAGAAATCTGGCATGTCTGGAAGAAACTGTCCTATTTTGGGGATAAAAGAGGTATTTGTGGGTGAAAAGGTCCTATTTGAAGGGGGAAACATGGTATTTCTTGGAGAAGATGTGATATATTTGGGAGAAATGTGGCATGTCTGGAAGAAAATGTCCTGTTTTGGGGGGAGAAGGCTGGTATTTGTTGGAGAAAATGTCCTATCTCATGAGGAATCCTGGTATTTCTTGGAGAAGATGTGATATATTTGGGAGAAATGTGGCATTTCTGGAAGAAACTGTCCTATTTTGGGGATAAAAGAGGTATTTGTGGGTGAAAAGGTCCTATGTGAATGGGGAAACCTGGTATTTCCAGGAGAAGAAGTGATATATTTGGGAGAAATGCGGCCTATCTGGAAGAAACTTTCCTCTTTTGGGGATAAAAGAGGTATTTGTGGGTGAAAAGGTCCTATTTGAAGGGGGAAACCTGGTATTTCTTGGAGAAGATGTGATATATTTGGGAGAAATGTGGCATTTCTGGAAGAAACTGTCCTATTTTGAGGATAAAGCAGGTATTTGTTGGTGAAAAGGTCCTATTCGAAGGGAGAAACGTGGTATTTCTTGGAGAAGATGTGATATATTTGGGAGAAATGTGGCATTTCTGGAAGAAACTGTCCTATTTTGGGGATAAAAGAGGTATTTGTGGGTGAAAAGGTCCTATTTGAAGGGGGAATCCTGGTGTTTCTTGGAGAAGATGTGATATATTTGGGAGAAATGTGGCATTTCTGGAAGAAACTGTCCTTTTTTGGGGATAGAACAGGTATTTGTGGGTGCAAAGGTCCTATTTCCATGGGGAAACCTGGTATTTCTTGGAGAAGATGTAATATATTTGGGAGAAATGTGGCATGTCTGGAAGAAACTGTCCAATTTTGGGGATAAAAGAGGTATTTGTGGGTGAAAAGGTCCTATTTGAAGGAGGAAAGCTGGTATTTCTTGGAGAAGATGTGATATATCTGGGAGAAATGTGGCATTTCTGTAAGAAACTGTCCAATTTGGGGGATAAAAGAGTTATTTGTGGGTGAAAATGTCCTATTTGAAGGGGGAAACCTGGTATTTCTTGGAGAAGATGTGTTATATTTGGTTGACATCTGGCATTTCTGGAAGAAACGGTCCTATTTTGGGGATCAAACAGGTATTTCTGGGAGAAAAGGTCGTATTTGAAGGGGGAATCCTGGTATTTCTTGGAGAAGATGTGATATATTTGGGAGAAATGTGGCATTTCTGGAAGAAACTGTCCTCTTTTGGGGATAAAAGAGGTATTTGTGGGTGAAAAGGTCCTATTTAAAGGGGGAACCCTGGTATTTCTTGGAGAAGATGTGATATATTTGGGAGAAATCTGTCATTTCTGGAAAACAATGTCCAATTTGGGGGGAGAAATCTGGAATTTCTGGAAGAAACTGTCCTATTTTAGGGATAAAAGAGGTATTTGTGGGTGAAAAGGTCCTATTTGAAGGGGGAAACTTGTTATTTCTTGGAGAAGATGTGATCTATTTGGGAGAAATGTGGCATTTCTGGAAGAAAATGTTTAATTTGGGTTTAAAACAGGTATTTGTGGGTGAAAAGGTCCTATTTGAAGGGGGAAACCTGGTATTTCTTGGAGAAGATGTGATCTATTAGGGTGAAATGTGGCATTTCTGGAAGAAACTGTCCTCTTTTGTGGATAAAAGAGGTATTTGTGGGTGAAAAGGTCCTATTTGAAGGGGGAAACCTGGTATTTCTTGGAGAAGATGTGATATATTTGGAAGAAATCTGGCATGTCTGCAAGAAAATGTTTAATTTGGGGTTAAAACAGGTATTTGTGGTTGTAAAGGTCCTATTTGAAGGGGGAAACCAGGTATTTCTGGGAGAAGATGTGATATATTTGGTAGAAATTTGGCAAGTCTGGAAGAAACTGTCCTTTTTTGGGGATAAAAGAGGTATTTGTGGGTGAAAAGGTCCTATTTCAAGGGGGAAACCTGGTATTTCTTGGAGAAGATGTGATCTATTTGGGAGAAATGTGGCATTTCTGGAAGAAAATGTTTAATTTGGGGTTAAAACAGGTATTTGTGGGTGAAAAGGTCCTATTTGAATGGGGAAACCTGGTATTTCTTGGAGAAGATGTGATATATTTGGGTGAAATGTGGCATGTCTGGAAGAAACTGTCCAATTTTGGGGATAAAAGAGGTATTTGTGGGTGACAAGGTCCTATTTGAAGGGGGAACCCGGGTATTTCGTGGAGAAGATGTGATATATTTGGGAGAAATGTGGCATTTCTGGAAGAAACGGTCCTATTTTGGGGATCAAACAGGTATTTGTGGGTGAAAAGGTCCTATTTGAAGGGGGAACGCGGGTATTTCTTGGATAAGATGTGATATATTTGGGAGAAATGTGGCATTTCTGGAAGAAACTGTCCTCTTTTGGGGATAAAAGAGGTATTTGTGGGTGAAAAGTTCCTATTTGAATGGGGAAACCTGGTATTTCCAGGAGAAGAAGTGATATATTTGGGAGAAATGTGGCCTATCTGGAAGAAACTGTCCTATTTGAGGGATAAAAGAGGTATTTGTGGGTGAAAAGGTCCTATTTGAAGGGGGAAACCTGGTATTTCTTGGAGAAGATGTGATATGTTTGGGAGAAATGTGGCATGTCTGGAAGAAACTGTCCATTTTTGGGGATAGAACAGGTATTTGTGGGTGAAAAGGTCCTATTTGAAGGGGGAAACGTGGTATTTCTTGGAGAAGATGTTCTATACTTGGGAGAAATCTGGAATTTCTGCAAGAAACTGTCCTCTTTTCGGGGATAAAAGAGGTATTTGTGGGTGAAAAGGTCCTATTTGAAGGGGGAAAGCTGGTATTTCTTGGAGAAGATGTGTTATATTTGGTTGACATCTGGCATTTCTGGAAGAAACGGTCCTATTTTGGGGATAAAACAGGTATTTCTGGGAGAAAAGGTCTTATTTGAAGGGGGAATCCTGGTATTTCTTGGAGAAGATGTGATATATTTGGGAGAAATGTGGCATTTCTGGAAGAAACTGTCCTATTTTGGGGATAAAAGAGGTATTTGTGGGTGAAAAGGTCCTATTTGAAGGGGGAACCCTGGTATTTCTTGGAGAAGATGTGATATATTTGGGAG
The DNA here is from genome assembly GCA_030408155.1 of Lophura swinhoii. NCBI lineage: Eukaryota > Metazoa > Chordata > Aves > Galliformes > Phasianidae > Lophura > Lophura swinhoii. The sequence goes on from CM059459.1 coordinate 582,939, forward strand.
AAATCTGTCATTTCTGGAAGACAATGTCCAATTTGGGGGGAGAAATCTGGAATTTCTGGAAGAAACTGTCCTATTTTAGGGATAAAAGAGGTATTTGTGGGTGAAAAGGTCCTATTTGAAGGGGGAAACCTGGTATTTCTTGGAGAAGATGTGATATATTTGGTTGAAATCTGGCATGTCTGCAAGAAAATGTTTAATTTGGGGTTAAAACAGGTATTTGTGGTTGTAAAGGTCCTATTTGAAGGGGGAAACCAGGTATTTCTGGGAGAAGATGTGATATATTTGGGAGAAATGTGGCATGTCTGGAAGAAACTGTCCTATTTTGGGGATAAAACAGGTATTTGTGGGTGAAAAGGTCATATTTGAAGGGGGAACCCGGGTATTTCTTGGAGAAGATGTGATATATTTGGGAGAAATTTGGCCTTTCTGGAAGAAACTGTCCTCTTTTGGGGATAAAAGAGGTATTTGTGGGTGAAAAGGTCCTATTTGAAGGGGGAAACCTGGTATTTCTTGGAGAAGATGTGATATATTTGGGAGAAATGTGGCATTTCTGTAAGAAACTGTCCTATTTTGGGGATAAAAGAGGTATTTGTGGGTGAAAAGGTCCTATTTCCAGGGGGAAACCTGGTATTTCTTGGAGAAGATGTGATATATTTGGGAGAAATGTGGCATGTCTCGAAGAAACTGTCCTATTTTGGGGATAAAGGAGGTATTTGTGGGTGAAAAGGTCCTATTTGAAGGGGGAATCCTGGTATTTCTTGGAGAAGATGTGATATATTTGGGAGAAATGTGGCATGTCTGGAAGAAACTGTCCTATTTTGGGGATAGAAGAGGTATTTCTGGGAGAAAAGGTCGTATTTGAAGGGGGAATCCTGGTATTTCTTGGAGAAGATGTGATATATTTGGGAGAAATGTGGCATTTCTGGAAGAAACTGTCCTATTTTGGGGATAAAAGAGGTATTTGTGGGTGAAAAGTTCCTATTTGAAGGGGGAACCCTGGTATTTCTTGGAGAAGATGTGATATATTTGGGAGAAATGTGGCATGTCTGGAAGAAACTGTCCTCTTTTGGGGATAAAGCAGGTATTTGTGGGTGAAAAGGTCCTATTCGAAGGGGGAAACGTGGTATTTCTTGGAGAAGATGTGATATATTTGGGAGAAATGTGGCATGTCTGGAAGAAACTGTCCTATTTTGGGGATAAAAGAGGTATTTGTGGGTGAAAAGGTCCTATTTGAATGGGGAAACCTGGTATTTCCAGGAGAAGCTGTGATATATTTGGGAGAAATGTGGCCTATCTGGAAGAAACTGTCCTCTTTTGGGGATAAAAGAGGTATTTGTGGGTGAAAAGGTCCTATTTGAAGGGGGAACCCTGGTATTTCTTGGAGAAGATGTGATATATTCGGGAGAAATGTGGCATTTCTGGAAGAAACTGTCCTATTTTGGGGATAAAACAGGTATTTCTGGGAGAAAAGGTCGTATTTGAAGGGGGAATCCTGGTGTTTCTTGGAGAAGATGTGATATATTTGGGAGAAATGTGGCATTTCTGGAAGAAACAGTCCTTTTTTGGGGATAGAACAGGTATTTGTGGGTGAAAAGGTCCTATTTCCAGGGGGAAACCTGGTATTTCTTGGAGAAGATGTGATATATTTGGGAGAAATGTGGCATGTCTGGAAGAAACTGTCCTATTTTGGGGATAAAAGAGGTATTTGTGGGTGAAAAGGTCCTATTTCCAGGGGGAAACCTGGTATTTCCAGGAGAACAAGTGATATATTTGGGAGAAATGTGGCCTATCTGGAAGAAACTGTCCTCTTTTGGGGATAAAAGAGGTATTTGTGGGTGAAAAGGTCCTATTTGAAGGGGGAAACGTGGTATTTCTTGGAGAAGATGTGATCTATTTGGGAGAAATGTGGCATGTCAGGAAGAAACTGTCCTATTTTGGGGATCAAACAGGTATTTGTGTTTGAAAAGATCCCATTTCCAGGGGGAAAGCTGGTATATCTTGGAGAAGATGTGATATATTTGGGAGAAATGTGGCATGTCTGGAAGAAACTGACCAATTTTGGGGATAAAAGAGGTATTTGTGGGTGAAAAGGTCCTATTTGAAGGGGGAAACCTGGTATGTCTTGGAGAAGATGTGATATATTTGGGAGAAATCTGTCATTTCTGGAAGACATTGTCCAATTTGGGGGGAGAAATCTGGAATTTCTGGAAGAAACTGTCCTCTTTTGGGGATAAAAGAGGTATTTGTGGGTGAAAAGGTTCTATTTGAAGGGGGAAACCTGGTATTTCTTGGAGAAGATGTGATCTATTTGGGAGAAATGTGGCATGTCTGGAAGAAAATGTCCTATTTTGGGGGGAGAAGGCTGGTATTTGTTGGAGAAAATGTCCTATCTCATGAGGAATCCTGGTATTTCTTGGAGAAGATGTGATCTATTTGGGAGAAATGTGGCATGTCTGGAAGAAACTGTCCTTTTTTGGGGATAAAAGAGGTATTTGTGGGTTAAAAGGTCCTATTTGAATGGGGAAACCTGGTATTTCTTGGAGAAGATGTGATATATTTGGGAGAAATCTGGCATGTCTGGAAGAAACTGTCCTATTTTGGGGATAAAAGAGGTATTTGTGGGTGAAAAGGTCCTATTTGAAGGGGGAAACATGGTATTTCTTGGAGAAGATGTGATATATTTGGGAGAAATGTGGCATGTCTGGAAGAAAATGTCCTGTTTTGGGGGGAGAAGGCTGGTATTTGTTGGAGAAAATGTCCTATCTCATGAGGAATCCTGGTATTTCTTGGAGAAGATGTGATATATTTGGGAGAAATGTGGCATTTCTGGAAGAAACTGTCCTATTTTGGGGATAAAAGAGGTATTTGTGGGTGAAAAGGTCCTATGTGAATGGGGAAACCTGGTATTTCCAGGAGAAGAAGTGATATATTTGGGAGAAATGCGGCCTATCTGGAAGAAACTTTCCTCTTTTGGGGATAAAAGAGGTATTTGTGGGTGAAAAGGTCCTATTTGAAGGGGGAAACCTGGTATTTCTTGGAGAAGATGTGATATATTTGGGAGAAATGTGGCATTTCTGGAAGAAACTGTCCTATTTTGAGGATAAAGCAGGTATTTGTTGGTGAAAAGGTCCTATTCGAAGGGAGAAACGTGGTATTTCTTGGAGAAGATGTGATATATTTGGGAGAAATGTGGCATTTCTGGAAGAAACTGTCCTATTTTGGGGATAAAAGAGGTATTTGTGGGTGAAAAGGTCCTATTTGAAGGGGGAATCCTGGTGTTTCTTGGAGAAGATGTGATATATTTGGGAGAAATGTGGCATTTCTGGAAGAAACTGTCCTTTTTTGGGGATAGAACAGGTATTTGTGGGTGCAAAGGTCCTATTTCCATGGGGAAACCTGGTATTTCTTGGAGAAGATGTAATATATTTGGGAGAAATGTGGCATGTCTGGAAGAAACTGTCCAATTTTGGGGATAAAAGAGGTATTTGTGGGTGAAAAGGTCCTATTTGAAGGAGGAAAGCTGGTATTTCTTGGAGAAGATGTGATATATCTGGGAGAAATGTGGCATTTCTGTAAGAAACTGTCCAATTTGGGGGATAAAAGAGTTATTTGTGGGTGAAAATGTCCTATTTGAAGGGGGAAACCTGGTATTTCTTGGAGAAGATGTGTTATATTTGGTTGACATCTGGCATTTCTGGAAGAAACGGTCCTATTTTGGGGATCAAACAGGTATTTCTGGGAGAAAAGGTCGTATTTGAAGGGGGAATCCTGGTATTTCTTGGAGAAGATGTGATATATTTGGGAGAAATGTGGCATTTCTGGAAGAAACTGTCCTCTTTTGGGGATAAAAGAGGTATTTGTGGGTGAAAAGGTCCTATTTAAAGGGGGAACCCTGGTATTTCTTGGAGAAGATGTGATATATTTGGGAGAAATCTGTCATTTCTGGAAAACAATGTCCAATTTGGGGGGAGAAATCTGGAATTTCTGGAAGAAACTGTCCTATTTTAGGGATAAAAGAGGTATTTGTGGGTGAAAAGGTCCTATTTGAAGGGGGAAACTTGTTATTTCTTGGAGAAGATGTGATCTATTTGGGAGAAATGTGGCATTTCTGGAAGAAAATGTTTAATTTGGGTTTAAAACAGGTATTTGTGGGTGAAAAGGTCCTATTTGAAGGGGGAAACCTGGTATTTCTTGGAGAAGATGTGATCTATTAGGGTGAAATGTGGCATTTCTGGAAGAAACTGTCCTCTTTTGTGGATAAAAGAGGTATTTGTGGGTGAAAAGGTCCTATTTGAAGGGGGAAACCTGGTATTTCTTGGAGAAGATGTGATATATTTGGAAGAAATCTGGCATGTCTGCAAGAAAATGTTTAATTTGGGGTTAAAACAGGTATTTGTGGTTGTAAAGGTCCTATTTGAAGGGGGAAACCAGGTATTTCTGGGAGAAGATGTGATATATTTGGTAGAAATTTGGCAAGTCTGGAAGAAACTGTCCTTTTTTGGGGATAAAAGAGGTATTTGTGGGTGAAAAGGTCCTATTTCAAGGGGGAAACCTGGTATTTCTTGGAGAAGATGTGATCTATTTGGGAGAAATGTGGCATTTCTGGAAGAAAATGTTTAATTTGGGGTTAAAACAGGTATTTGTGGGTGAAAAGGTCCTATTTGAAGGGGGAAACCTGGTATTTCTTGGAGAAGATGTGATATATTTGGGTGAAATGTGGCATGTCTGGAAGAAACTGTCCAATTTTGGGGATAAAAGAGGTATTTGTGGGTGACAAGGTCCTATTTGAAGGGGGAACCCGGGTATTTCGTGGAGAAGATGTGATATATTTGGGAGAAATGTGGCATTTCTGGAAGAAACGGTCCTATTTTGGGGATCAAACAGGTATTTGTGGGTGAAAAGGTCCTATTTGAAGGGGGAACGCGGGTATTTCTTGGATAAGATGTGATATATTTGGGAGAAATGTGGCATTTCTGGAAGAAACTGTCCTCTTTTGGGGATAAAAGAGGTATTTGTGGGTGAAAAGTTCCTATTTGAATGGGGAAACCTGGTATTTCCAGGAGAAGAAGTGATATATTTGGGAGAAATGTGGCCTATCTGGAAGAAACTGTCCTATTTGAGGGATAAAAGAGGTATTTGTGGGTGAAAAGGTCCTATTTGAAGGGGGAAACCTGGTATTTCTTGGAGAAGATGTGATATGTTTGGGAGAAATGTGGCATGTCTGGAAGAAACTGTCCATTTTTGGGGATAGAACAGGTATTTGTGGGTGAAAAGGTCCTATTTGAAGGGGGAAACGTGGTATTTCTTGGAGAAGATGTTCTATACTTGGGAGAAATCTGGAATTTCTGCAAGAAACTGTCCTCTTTTCGGGGATAAAAGAGGTATTTGTGGGTGAAAAGGTCCTATTTGAAGGGGGAAAGCTGGTATTTCTTGGAGAAGATGTGTTATATTTGGTTGACATCTGGCATTTCTGGAAGAAACGGTCCTATTTTGGGGATAAAACAGGTATTTCTGGGAGAAAAGGTCTTATTTGAAGGGGGAATCCTGGTATTTCTTGGAGAAGATGTGATATATTTGGGAGAAATGTGGCATTTCTGGAAGAAACTGTCCTATTTTGGGGATAAAAGAGGTATTTGTGGGTGAAAAGGTCCTATTTGAAGGGGGAACCCTGGTATTTCTTGGAGAAGATGTGATATATTTGGGAGAAATCTGGCATTTCTGGAAGACAATGTCCAATTTGGGGGGAGAAATCTGGAATTTCTGGAAGAAACTGTCCTATTTTAGGGATAAAAGAGGTATTTGTGGGTGAAAAGGTCCTATTTGAAGGGGGAAACCTGGTATTTCTTGGAGAAGATGTGATATATTTGGTTGAAATCTGGCATGTCTGCAAGAAAATGTTTAATTTGGGGTTAAAACAGGTATTTGTGGTTGTAAAGGTCCTATTTGAAGGGGGAAACCAGGTATTTCTGGGAGAAGATGTGATATATTTGGGAGAAATGTGGCATGTCTGGAAGAAACTGTCCTATTTTGGGGATAAAACAGGTATTTGTGGGTGAAAAGGTCATATTTGAAGGGGGAACCCGGGTATTTCTTGGAGAAGATGTGATATATTTGGGAGAAATTTGGCCTTTCTGGAAGAAACTGTCCTCTTTTGGGGATAAAAGAGGTATTTGTGGGTGAAAAGGTCCTATTTGAAGGGGGAAAGCTGGTATTTCTTGGAGAAGATGTGATATATTTGGGAGAAATGTGGCATTTCTGTAAGAAACTGTCCTATTTTGGGGATAAAAGAGGTATTTGTGGGTGAAAAGGTCCTATTTCCAGGGGGAAACCTGGTATTTCTTGGAGAAGATGTGATATATTTGGGAGAAATGTGGCATGTCTCGAAGAAACTGTCCTATTTTGGGGATAAAGGAGGTATTTGTGGGTGAAAAGGTCCTATTTGAAGGGGGAATCCTGGTATTTCTTGGAGAAGATGTGATATATTTGGGAGAAATGTGGCATGTCTGGAAGAAACTGTCCTATTTTGGGGATAGAAGAGGTATTTCTGGGAGAAAAGGTCGTATTTGAAGGGGGAATCCTGGTATTTCTTGGAGAAGATGTGATATATTTGGGAGAAATGTGGCATTTCTGGAAGAAACTGTCCTATTTTGGGGATAAAAGAGGTATTTGTGGGTGAAAAGTTCCTATTTGAAGGGGGAACCCTGGTATTTCTTGGAGAAGATGTGATATATTTGGGAGAAATGTGGCATGTCTGGAAGAAACTGTCCTCTTTTGGGGATAAAGCAGGTATTTGTGGGTGAAAAGGTCCTATTCGAAGGGGGAAACGTGGTATTTCTTGGAGAAGATGTGATATATTTGGGAGAAATGTGGCATGTCTGGAAGAAACTGTCCTATTTTGGGGATAAAAGAGGTATTTGTGGGTGAAAAGGTCCTATTTGAATGGGGAAACCTGGTATTTCCAGGAGAAGCTGTGATATATTTGGGAGAAATGTGGCCTATCTGGAAGAAACTGTCCTCTTTTGGGGATAAAAGAGGTATTTGTGGGTGAAAAGGTCCTATTTGAAGGGGGAAACCTGGTATTTCTTGGAGAAGATGTGATATATTTGGGAGAAATGTGGCATGTCTGGAAGAAACTGTCCTTTTTTGGGGATAAAAGAGGTATTTCTGGGAGAAAAGGTCCTATTTGAAGGGGGATTCATGGTATTTCTTGGAGAAGATGTGATATATTTGGGAGAAATGTGGCCTTTCTGGAAGAAACTGTCCTCTTTTGGGGATAAAAGAGGTATTTGTGGGTGAAAAGGTCCTATTTGAAGGGGGAAACATGGTATTTCTTGGAGAAGATGTTCTATACTTGGGAGAAATCTGGAATTTCTGCAAGAAACTGTCCTCTTTTTGGGGATAAAAGAGGTATTTGTGGGTGAAAAGGTCCTGTTTGAAGGGGGAAAGCTGGTATTTCTTGGAGAAGATGTGTTATATTTGGTTGACATCTGGCATTTCTGGAAGAAACTGTCCTATTTTGGGGATAAAACAGGTATTTCTGGGAGAAAAGGTCGTATTTGAAGGGGGAATCCTGGTATTTCTTGGAGAAGATGTGATATATTTGGGAGAAATGTGGCATTTCTGGAAGAAACTGTCCTATTTTAGGGATAAAAGAGGTATTTGTGGGTGAAAAGGTCCTATTTGAAGGGGGAAACCTGGTATTTCTTGGAGAAGATGTGATATATTTGGAAGAAATCTGGCATGTCTGCAAGAAAATGTTTAATTTGGGGTTAAAACAGGTATCTTTGGTTGTAAAGGTCCTATTTGAAGGGGGAAACCAGGTATTTCTGGGAGAAGATGTGATATATTTGGTAGAAATTTGGCAAGTCTTGAAGAAACTGTCCTTTTTTGGGGATAAAAGAGGTATTTGTGGGTGAAAAGGTCCTATTTCAAGGGGGAACCCTGGTATTTCTTGGAGAAGATGTGATATATTTGGGAGAAATGTGGAATGTCTGGAAGAAACTGTCCTATTTTGGGGATAAAAAAGGTATTTGTGGGTGAAAAGGTCCTATTTGAAGGGGGAAACCTGGTATTTCTTGGAGAAGATGTGATATATTAAGGAGAAATGTGGCATTTCTGGAAGAAAATGTTTAATTTGGGGTTAAAACAGGTATTTGTGGGTGAAAAGGTCCTATTTGAAGGGGGAATCCTGGTATTTCTTGGAGAAGATGTGATCTATTTGGGTGAAATGTGGCATTTCTGGAAGAAACTGTCCTCTTTTGTGGATAAAAGAGGTATTTGTGGGTGAAAAGGTCCTATTTGAAGGGGGAACCCGGGTATTTCGTGGAGAAGATGTGATATATTTGGGTGAAATGTGGCATGTCTGGAAGAAACGGTCCTATTTTGGGGTTAAAACAGGTATTTGTGGGTGAAAAGGTCCTATTTGAAGAGGGAAACCTGGTATTACTTGGAGAAGATGAGATATATTTGGGAGAAATGTGGCATGTCTGGAAGAAACTGTCCTATTTTGGGGATAAAACAAGTATTTGTGGGTGAAAAGGTCATATTTGAAGGGGGAACCCGGGTATTTCTTGGAGAAGATGTGATATATTTGGGAGAAATGTGGCATGTCTGGAAGAAACTGTCCTCTTTTGGGGATAAAAGAGGTATTTGTGGGTGAAAAGGTCGTATTTGAAGGGGGAATCCTGGTGTTTCTTGGAGAAGATGTGATATATTTGGGAGAAATGTGGCATGTCTGGAAGAAACTGTCCTTTTTTGGGGATAGAACAGGTATTTGTGGGTGAAAAGGTCCTGTTTCAAGGGGGAATCCTGGTATTTCTTGGAGAAGATGTGATATATTTGGGAGAAATGTGGCATTTCTGGAAGAAACTGTCCAATTTTGGGGATAAAAGAGGTATCTTTGGGTGAAAAGGTCCTATTTGAAGGGGGAAAGCTGGTATTTCTTGGAGAAGATGTGATCTATTTGGGAGAAATGTGGCAATTCTAGAAGAAACTGTCCTCTTTTGGGGATAAAAGAGGTATTTGTGGGTGAAAAGGTCCTATTTGAAGGGGGAAACCTGGTATTTCTTGGAGAAGATGTGATCTATTTGGGAGAAATGTGGCATTTCTGGAAGAAAATGTTTAATTTGGGGTTAAAACAGGTATTTGTGGGTGAAAAGGTCCTATTTGAAGGGGGAAACCTGGTATTTCTTGGAGAAGATGTGATCTATTTGGGTGAAATGTGGCATGTCTGGAAGAAACTGTCCAATTTTGGGGATAAAAGAGGTATTTGTGGGTGACAAGGTCCTATTTGAAGGGGTAACCCGGGTATTTCGTGGAGAAGATGTGATATATTTGGGAGAAATGTGGCATTTCTGGAAGAAACGGTCCTATTTTGGGGATCAAACAGGTATTTGTGGGTGAAAAGGTCCTATTTGAAGGGGGAAACCTGGTATTTCTTGGAGAAGATGTGATCTATTTGGGAGAAATGTGGCATTTCTGGAAGAAACTGTCCTCTTTTGGGGATAAAAGAGGTATTTGTGGGTGAAAAGGTCGTATTTGAAGGGGGAATCCTGGTGTTTCTTGGAGAAGATGTGATATATTTGGGAGAAATGTGGCATTTCTGGAAGAAACTGTCCTCTTTTGGGGATAGAACAGGTATTTGTGGGTGAAAAGGTCCTATTTGAAGGGGGAAACCTGGTATTTCTTGGAGAAGATGTTCTATATTTGGGAGAAATGTGGCATGTCTGGAAGAAACTGTCCTATTTTGGGGATAAAAGAGGTATTTCTGGGTGAAAAGGTCCTATTTGAAGAGGGAAAGCTGGTATTTCTTGGAGAAGATGTGATATATTTGGGAGAAATCTGGCATGTCTGGAAGAAACTGTCCTCTTTTGGGGATAAAAGAGGTATTTGTGGGTGAAAAGTTCCTATTTGAATGGGGAAACCTGGTATTTCCAGGAGAAGAAGTGATATATTTGGGAGAAATGTGGCCTATCTTGAAGAAACTGTCCTATTTGAGGGATAAAAGAGGTATTTGTGGGTGAAAAGGTCCTATTTGAAGGGGGAAACCTGGTATTACTTGGAGAAGATGAGATATATTTGGGAGAAATGTGGCATGTCTGGAAGAAACTGTCCTATTTTGGGGATAAAACAAGTATTTGTGGGTGAAAAGGTCATATTTGAAGGGGGAACCCGGGTATTTCTTGGAGAAGATGTGATATATTTGGGAGAAATGTGGCATGTCTGGAAGAAACTGTCCTCTTTTGGGGATAAAAGAGGTATTTGTGGGTGAAAAGGTCGTATTTGAAGGGGGAATCCTGGTGTTTCTTGGAGAAGATGTGATATATTTGGGAGAAATGTGGCATGTCTGGAAGAAACTGTCCTTTTTTGGGGATAGAACAGGTATTTGTGGGTGAAAAGGTCCTGTTTCAAGGGGGAATCCTGGTATTTCTTGGAGAAGATGTGATATATTTGGGAGAAATGTGGCATTTCTGGAAGAAACTGTCCAATTTTGGGGATAAAAGAGGTATCTGTGGGTGAAAAGGTCCTATTTGAAGGGGGAAAGCTGGTATTTCTTGGAGAAGATGTGATCTATTTGGGAGAAATGTGGCAATTCTAGAAGAAACTGTCCTATTTTGGGGATAAAAGAGGTATTTGTGGGTGAAAAGGTCCTATTTGAAGGGGGAAACCTGGTATTTCTTGGAGAAGTTGTGATCTATTTGGGAGAAATGTGGCATTTCTGGAAGAAAATGTTTAATTTGGGGTTAAAACAGGTATTTGTGGGTGAAAAGGTCCTATTTGAAGGGGGAAACCTGGTATTTCTTGGAGAAGATGTAATATATTTGGGTGAAATGTGGCATGTCTGGAAGAAACTGTCCAATTTTGGGGATAAAAGAGGTATTTGTGGGTGACAAGGTCCTATTTGAAGGGGTAACCCGGGTATTTCGTGGAGAAGATGTGATATATTTGGGAGAAATGTGGCATTTCTGGAAGAAACGGTCCTATTTTGGGGATCAAACAGGTATTTGTGGATGAAAAGGTCCTATTTGAAGGGGGAACGCGGGTATTTCTTGGAGAAGATGTGATATATTTGGGAGAAATGTGGCATTTCTGGAAGAAACTGTCCTCTTTTGGGGATAAAAGAGGTATTTGTGGGTGAAAAGGTCGTATTTGAAGGGGGAATCCTGGTGTTTCTTGGAGAAGATGTGATATATTTGGGAGAAATGTGGCATTTCTGGAAGAAACTGTCCTCTTTTGGGGATAGAACAGGTATTTGTGGGTGAAAAGGTCCTATTTGAAGGGGGAAACCTGGTATTTCTTGGAGAAGATGTTCTATATTTGGGAGAAATGTGGCATGTCTGGAAGAAACTGTCCTATTTTGTGGATAAAAGAGGTATTTGTGGGTGAAAAGGTCCTATTTGAAGAGGGAAAGCTGGTATTTCTTGGAGAAGATGTGATATATTTGGGAGAAATCTGGCCTTTCTGGAAGAAACTGTCCTCTTTTGGGGATAAAAGTGGTATTTGTGGGTGAAAAGTTCCTATTTGAATGGGGAAACCTGGTATTTCCAGGAGAAGAAGTGATATATTTGGGAGAAATGTGGCCTATCTGGAAGAAACTGTCCTATTTGAGGGATAAAAGAGGTATTTGTGGGTGAAAAGGTCCTATTTGAAGGGGGAAACCTGGTATTTCTTGGAGAAGATGTGATATATTTGGGAGAAATGTGGCATGTCTGGAAGAAACTGTCCTTTTTTGGGGATAGAACAGGTATTTGTGGGTGAAAAGGTCCTATTTGAAGGGGGAATCCTGGTATTTCTTGGAGAAGATGTTCTGTATTTGGGAGAAATGTGGCCTTTCTGGAAGAAACTGTCCTCTTTTGGGGACAAAAGAGGTATTTGTGGGTGAAAAGCTCCTATTTGAAGGGGGAAACCTGGTATTTCTTGGAGAAGATGTGATATATTTGGGAGAAATATGGCATGTCTGGAAGAAACTGTCCTATTTTGGGGATAAAAGAGGTATTTGTGGGTGAAAAGGTCCTATTTGAAGGGGGAACCCTGGTATTTCTTGGAGAAGATGTGATATATTTGGGAGAAATGTGGCATGTCTCTAAGAAACTGTCCTCTTTTGGGGATAAAGCAGGTATTTGTGGGTGAAAAGGTCCTATTCGAAGGGGGAAACGTGGTATTTCTTGGAGAAGATGTGATATATATGGGAGAAATGTGGCATGTCTGGAAGAAACTGTCCTATTTTGGGGATAAAAGAGGTATTTGTGGGTGAAAAGGTCCTATTTGAAGGGGGAAACCTGGTATTTCTTGGAGAAGATGTGATATATTTGGGAGAAATGTGGCCTATCTGGAAGAAACTGTCCTCTTTTGGGGATAAAAGAAGTATTTGTGGGTGAAAAGGTCCTATTTGAAGGGGGAAACGTGGTATTTCTTGGAGAAGATGTGATATATTTGGGAGAAATGTGGCATGTCTGGAAGAAACTGTCCAATTTTGGGGATAAAAGAGGTATTTCTGGGAGAAAAGGTCCTATTTGAAGGGGGATTCCTGGTATATCTTGGAGAAGATGTGATATATTTGGGAGAAATGTGGCCTTTCTGGAAGAAACTGTCCTCTTTTGGGGATAAAAGAGGTATTTGTGGGTGAAAAGGTCCTATTTGAAGGGGGAAACATGGTATTTCTTGGAGAAGATGTTCTATACTTGGGAGAAATCTGGAATTTCTGCAAGAAACTGTCCTCTTTTTAGGGATAAAAGAGGTATTTGTGGGTGAAAAGGTCCTATTTGAAGGGGGAAAGCTGGTATTTCTTGGAGAAGATGTGTTATATTTGGTTGACATCTGGCATTTCTGGAAGAAACTGTCCTATTTTGGGGATAAAACAGGTATTTCTGGGAGAAAAGGTCGTATTTGAAGGGGGAATCCTGGTATTTCTTGGAGAAGATGTGATATATTTGGGAGAAATGTGGCATTTCTGGAAGAAACTGTCCTATTTTAGGGATAAAAGAGGTATTTGTGGGTGAAAAGGTCCTATTTGAAGGGGGAAACCTGGTATTTCTTGGAGAAGATGTGATATATTTGGATGAAATCTGGCATGTCTGCAAGAAAATGTTTAATTTGGGGTTAAAACAGGTATCTGTGGTTGTAAAGGTCCTATTTGAAGGGGGAAACCAGTTATTTCTGGGAGAAGATGTGATATATTTGGGAGAAATGTGGCATGTCTGGAAGAAACTGTCCTCTTTTGGGGATAAAACAGGTATTTGTGGGTGACAAGGTCCTATTTGAAGGGGGAACCCGGGTATTTCTTGGAGAAGATGTGATATATTTGGGAGAAATTTGGCCTTTCTGGAAGAAACTGTCCTCTTTTGGGGATAAAAGAGGTATTTGTGGGTGAAAAGGTCCTATTTGAAGGGGGAAACCTGGTATTTCTTGGAGAAGATGTGATATATTTGGGAGAAATGTGGCATTTCTGTAAGAAACTGTCCAATTTTGGGGATTAAAGAGGTATTTGTGGGTGAAAAGGTCCTATTTCCAGGGGGAAACCTGGTATTTCTTGGAGAAGATGTGATATATTTGGGAGAAATGTGGCATGTCTGGAAGAAACTGTCCTATTTTGGGGATAAAGGAGGTATTTGTGGGTGAAAAGGTCCTATTTGAAGGGGGAAACCTGGTATTTCTTGGAGAAGATGTGATATATTTGGGAGAAATGTGGCATGTCTGGAAGAAACTGTCCTATTTTGGGGATAGAAGAGGTATTTGTGGGTGAAAAGGTCCTATTTGAAGGGGGAAAGCTGGTATTTCTTGGAGAAGATGTGATATATTTGGGAGAATTGTGGCATTTCTGGAAGAAACTGTCCTATTTTGGGGATAAAAGAGGTATTTCTGGGTGAAAAGGTCCTACTTCAAGGGGGAACCCTGGTATTTCTTGGAGAAGATGTGATATATTTGGGAGAAATGTGGCATGTCTGGAAGAAACTGTCGTATTTTGGGGATAAAGCAGGTATTTGTGGGTGAAAAGGTCCTATTCGAAGGGGGAAACGTGGTATTTCTTGGAGAAGATGTGATATATTTGGGAGAAATGTGGCATGTCTGGAAGAAACTGTCCTATTTTGGGGATAAAAGAGGTATTTGTGGGTGAAAAGGCCCTATTTGAATGGGGAAACCTGGTATTTCCAGGAGAACAAGTGATATATTTGGGAGAAATGTGGCCTTTCTGGAAGAAACTGTCCTCTTTTGGGGTTAAAACAGGTATTTGTGGGTGAAAAGGTCCTATTTGAAGGGGGAAACCTGGTATTACTTGGAGAAGATGAGATATATTTGGGAGAAATGTGGCATGTCTGGAAGAAACTGTCCTATTTTGGGGATAAAAGAGGTATTTGTGGGTGAAAAGGTCATATTTGAAGGGGGAACCCGGGTATTTCTTGGATAAGATGTGATATATTTGGGAGAAATGTGGCATTTCTGGAAGAAACTGTCCTCTTTTGGGGATAAAAGAGGTATTTGTGGGTGAAAAGGTCGTATTTGAAGGGTGAATCCTGGTGCTTCTTGGAGAAGATGTGATATATTTGGGAGAAATGTGGCATGTCTGGAAGAAACTGTCCTTTTTTGGGGATAGAACAGGTATTTGTGGGTGAAAAGGTCGTGTTTGAAGGGGGAATCCTGGTATTTCTTGGAGAAGATGTGATATATTTGGGAGAAATGTGGCATGTCTGGAAGAAACTGTCCAATTTTGGGGATAAAAGAGGTATCTGTGGGTGAAAAGGTCCTATTTGAAGGGGGAAAGCTGGTATTTCTTGGAGAAGATGTGATCTATTTGGGAGAAAGGTGGCAATTCTGGAAGAAACTGTCCTATTTTGTGGATAAAAGAGGTATTTGTGGGTGAAAAGGTCCTATTTGAAGGGGGAATCCTGGTATTTCTTGGAGAAGATGTGATATATTTGGGAGAAATGTGGCCTATCTGGAAGAAACTGTCCTATTTTGGGGATAAAGCAGGTATTTGTGGGTGAAAAGGTCCTATTCGAAGGGGGAAACGTGGTATTTCTTGGAGAAGATGTGATATATTTGGGAGAAATGTGGCATTTCTGGAAGAAACTGTCCTATTTTGGGGATAAAAGAGGTATTTGTTGGTGAAAAGGTCCTTTTCGAAGGGGGAAACGTGGTATTTCTTGGAGAAGATGTGATATATTTGGGAGAATTGTGGCATTTCTGGAAGAAACTGTCCTATTTTGGGGATAAAAGAGGTATTTCTGGGTGAAAAGGTCCTACTTCAAGGGGGAACCCTGGTATTTCTTGGAGAAGATGTGATATATTTGGGAGAAATGTGGCATGTCTGGAAGAAACTGTCGTATTTTGGGGATAAAGCAGGTATTTGTGGGTGAAAAGGTCCTATTCGAAGGGGGAAACGTGGTATTTCTTGGAGAAGATGTGATATATTTGGGAGAAATGTGGCATGTCTGGAAGAAACTGTCCTATTTTGGGGATAAAAGAGGTATTTGTGGGTGAAAAGGCCCTATTTGAATGGGGAAACCTGGTATTTCCAGGAGAACAAGTGATATATTTGGGAGAAATGTGGCCTATCTGGAAGAAACTGTCCTCTTTTGGGGATAAAAGAGGTATTTGTGGGTGAAAAGGTCCTATTTGAAGGGGGAAACCTGGTATTTCTTGGAGAAGATGTGATATATTTGGGAGAAATGTGGCATGTCTGGAAGAAACTGTCCTTTTTTGGGGATAAAAGAGGTATTTCTGGGAGAAAAGGTCCTATTTGAAGGGGGATTCCTGGTATTTCTTGGAGAAGATGTGATATATTTGGGAGAAATGTGGCCTTTCTGGAAGAAACTGTCCTCTTTTGGGGATAAAAGAGGTATTTGTGGGTGAAAAGGTCCTATTTGAAGGGGGAAACATGGTATTTCTTGGAGAAGATGTTCTATACTTGGGAGAAATCTGGAATTTCTGCAAGAAACTGTCCTCTTTTTGGGGATAAAAGAGGTATTTGTGGGTGAAAAGGTCCTATTTGAAGGGGGAAAGCTGGTATTTCTTGGAGAAGATGTGATATATTTGGTTGACATCTGGCATTTCTGGAAGAAACTGTCCTATTTTGGGGATAAAACAGGTATTTCTGGGAGAAAAGGTCGTATTTGAAGGGGGAATCCTGGTATTTCTTGGAGAAGATGTGATATATCTGGGTGAAATGTGGCATTTCTGGAAGAAACTGTCCTATTTTAGGGATAAAAGAGGTATTTGTGGGTGAAAAGGTCCTATTTGAAGGGGGAAACCTGGTATTTCCTGGAGAAGATGTGATATATTTGGAAGAAATCTGGCATGTCTGCAAGAAAATGTTTAATTTGGGGTTTAAACAGGTATTTGTGGTTGTAAAGGTCCTATTTGAAGGGGGAAACCAGGTATTTCTGGGAGAAGATGTGATATATTTGGTAGAAATTTGGCAAGTCTGGAAGAAACTGTCCTTTTTTGGGGATAAAAGAGGTATTTGTGGGTGAAAAGGTCCCATTTCAAGGGGGAACCCGGGTATTTCTTGGAGAAGATGTGATATATTTGGGAGAAATGTGGAATGTCTGGAAGAAACTGTCCTATTTTGTGGATAAAAGAGGTATTTGTGGGTGAAAAGGTCCTATTTGAAGGGGGAAACCTGGTATTTCTTGGAGAAGATGTGTTATATTTGGGAGAAATGTGGCATTTCTGGAAGAAAATTTTTAATTTGGGGTTAAAACAGGTATTTGTGGGTGAAAAGGTCCTATTTGAAGGGGGAATCCTGGTATTTCTTGGAGAAGATGTGATCTATTTGGGTGAAATGTGGCATTTCTGGAAGAAACTGTCCTCTTTTGTGGATAAAAGAGGTATTTGTGGGTGAAAAGGTCCTATTTGAAGGGGGAACCCGGGTATTTCGTGGAGAAGATGTGATATATTTGGGAGAAATGTGGCATGTCTGGAAGAAACGGTCCTATTTTGGGGTTAAAACAGGTATTTGCGGGTGAAAAGGTCCTATTTGAAGGGGGAAACCTGGTATTACTTGGAGAAGATGAGATATATTTGGGAGAAATGTGGCATGTCTGGAAGAAACTGTCCTATTTTGGGGATAAAACAGGTATTTGTGGGTGAAAAGGTCATATTTGAAGGGGGAACCCGGGTATTTCTTGGATAAGATGTGATATATTTGGGAGAAATGTGGCATTTCTGGAAGAAACTGTCCTCTTTTGGGGATAAAAGAGGTATTTGTGGGTGAAAAGGTCGTATTTGAAGGGTGAATCCTGGTGCTTCTTGGAGAAGATGTGATATATTTGGGAGAAATGTGGCATGTCTGGAAGAAACTGTCCTTTTTTGGGGATAGAACAGGTATTTGTGGGTGAAAAGGTCGTGTTTGAAGGGGGAATCCTGGTATTTCTTGGAGAAGATGTGATATATTTGGGAGAAATGTGGCATGTCAGGAAGAAACTGTCCAATTTTGGGGATAAAAGAGGTATCTGTGGGTGAAAAGGTCCTATTTGAAGGGGGAAAGCTGGTATTTCTTGGAGAAGATGTGATCTATTTGGGAGAAAGGTGGCAATTCTGGAAGAAACTGTCCTCTTCTGGGGATAAAAGAGGTATTTGTGGGTGAAAAGGTCCTATTTGAAGGGGGAATCCTGGTATTTCTTGGAGAAGATGTGATATATTTGGGAGAAATGTGGCCTATCTGGAAGAAACTGTCCTATTTTGGGGATAAAGCAGGTATTTGTGGGTGAAAAGGTCCTATTCGAAGGGGGAAACGTGGTATTTCTTGGAGAAGATGTGATATATTTGGGAGAAATGTGGCATTTCTGGAAGAAACTGTCCTCTTTTGGGGATAAAAGAGGTATTTGTTGGTGAAAAGGTCCTTTTCGAAGGGGGAAACGTGGTATTTCTTGGAGAAGATGTGATATATTTTGGAGAAATGTGGCATTTCTGTAAGAAACTGTCCTCTTTTGGGGATAAAAGAGGTATTTGTGGGTGAAAAGGTCCTATTTGAAGGGGGTAACCTGGTATTTCTTGGAGAAGATGTGATATATTTGGGAGAAATGTGGCATGTCTGGAAGAAACTGTCCTATTTTGGGGATAAAGGAGGTATTTGTGGGTGAAAAGGTCCTATTTGAAGGGGGAAACCTGGTATTTCTTGGAGAAGATGTGATATATTTGGGAGAAATGTGGCATGTCTGGAAGAAACTGTCCTATTTTGGGGATAAAACAGGTATTTCTGGGAGAAAAGCTCGTATTTGAAGGGGGAATCCTGGTGTTTCTTTGAGAAGATGTGATATATTTGGGAGAAATGTGGCATGTCTGGAAGAAACTGTCCTTTTTTGGGGATAGAACAGGTATTTGTGGGTGAAAAGGTCCTATTTGAAGGGGGAACCCTGGTATTTCTTGGAGAAGATGTGATATATTTGGGAGAAATGTGGCATTTCTGGAAGAAACTGTCCAATTTTGGGGATAAAGCAGGTATTTGTGGGTGAAAAGGTCCTATTTGAAGGGGGAAAGCTGGTATTTCTTGGAGAAGATGTGATATATTTGGGAGAAATGTGGCAATTCTGGAAGAAACTGTCCTATTTTGTGGATAAAAGAGGTATTTGTGGGTGAAAAGGTCCTATTTGAAGGGGGAATCCTGGTATTTCTTGGAGAAGATGTGATATATTTGGGAGAAATCTGGCATTTCTGGAAGAAACTGTCCTTTTTTGGGGATAAAACAGGTATTTGTGTTTGAAAAGATCGCATTTCCAGGGGGAAAGCTGGTATTTCGTGGAGAAGATGTGATATATTTGGGAGAAATGTGGCATGTCTGGAAGAAACTGTCCTCTTTTGGGGATAAAATAGGTATATGTGGGTGAAAAGGTCCTATTTGAATGGGGAAACCTGGTATTTCTTGGAGAAGAAGTGATATATTTGGGAGAAATGTGGCCTATCTGGAAGAAACTGTCCTCTTTTTGGGATAAAAGAGGTATTTGTGGGTGAAAAGGTCCTATTTGAAGGGGGAAAGCTGGTATTTCTTGGAGAAGATGTGATATATTTGGGAGCAATGTGGCATTTCTGGAAGAAACTGTCCTATTTTGGGGATAAAGCAGGTATTTGTGGGTGAAAAGGTCCTATTCGAAGGGGGAAACGTGGTATTTCTTGGAGAAGATGTGATATATTTGGGAGAAATGTGGCATTTCTGGAAGAAACTGTCCAATTTTGGGGATAAAAGAGGTATTTGTGGGTGCAAAGGTCCTATTTGAAGGGGGAACCCGGGTATTTCTTGGAGAAGATGTGATATATTTGGGAGAAATGTGGCATTTCTGTAAGAAACTGTCCTCTTTTGTGGATAAAAGAGGTATTTGTGGGTGAAAAGGTCCTATTTCAAGGGGGAAACCTGGTATTTCTTGGAGAAGATGTGATATATTTGGTAGAAATCTGGCATGTCAGGAAGAAACTGTCCTATTTTGGGGATGAAAGAGGTATTTGTGGGTGAAAAGGTCCTATTTGAAGGGGTAAAGCTGGTATTTCTTGGAGAAGATGTGATATATTTGGGAGAAATGTGGCATGTCAGGAAGAAACTGTCCTATTTTGGGGATGAAAGAGGTATTAGTGGTTGAAAAGGTCCTATTTCAACGGGGAAACCAGGTATTTCTTGGAGAAGATGTGATATATTTGGGAGAAATGTGTCATTTCTGGAAGAAACTGTCCTCTTTTGGGGATAAAAGAGGTATTTGTGGGTGAAAAGGTCCTATTTCAAGGGGGAAAGCTGGTATTTCTTGGAGAAGATGTGATATATTTGGGAGAAATGTGGCCTTTCTGGAAGAAAATGTCCTATTTTGGGGGGAGAAGGCTGGTATTTGTTGGAGAAAATGTCCTATCTCATGAGGAAACTTGGTATTTCTTGGATAAGATGTGATATATTTGGGAGAAATGTGGCATGTCTGGAAGAAACTGTCCTATTTTGGGGATAAAAGAGGTATTTGTGGGTGAAAAGGTCCTATTTGAAGGGGGAAACCTGGTATTTCCAGGAGAAGAAGTGATATATTTGGGAGAAATGTGGCCTTTCTGGAAGAAACTGTCTTATTTTGGGGATAAAAGAGGTATTTGTGGGTGAAAAGGTCCTATTTGAGGGGGAAACGTGGTATTTCTTGGAGAAGATGTGATATATTTGGGAGAAATGTGGCATTTCTGGAAGAAACTGTCCTGTTTTGGGGATAAAGCAGGTATTTGTGGGTGAAAATGTCCTATTTGAAGGGGGAAACGTGGTATTTCTTGGAGAAGATGTGATATATTTGGGAGAAATGTGGCATTTCTCGAAGGAACTGTCCTATTTTGGGGATAAAACAGGTATTTCTGGGAGAAAAGGTCGTATTTGAAGGGGGAATCCTGGTGTTTCTTGGAGAAGATGTGATATATTTGGGAGAAATGTGGCATGTCTGGAAGAAACTGTCCTTTTTTGGGGTTAGAACAGGTATTTGTGGGTGAAAAGGTCCTATTTGAAGGGGTAAAGCTGGTATTTCTTGGAGAAGATGTGATATATTTGGGAGAAATGTGGCATTTCTGTAAGAAACTGTCCAATTTTGGGGATAAAAGAGGTATTTGTGGGTGAAAAGGTCCTATTTGAAGAGGGAAAGCTGGTATTTCTTGGAGAAGATGTGATATATTTGGGAGAAATGTGGCATTTCTGGAAGAAACTGTCCTCTTTTGGGGATAAAAGAGGTATTTGTGGGTGAAAAGGTCCTATTTGAATGGGGAAACCTGGTATTTCCAGGAGAAGAAGTGATATATTTGGTAGAAATGTGGCCTATCTGGAAGAAACTGTCCTATTTGAGGGATAAAAGAGGTATTTGTGGGTGAAAAGGTCCTATTTGAAGGGGGAAAGCTGGTATTTCTTGGAGAAGATGTGATATATTTGGGAGAAATGTGGCATTTCTGGAAGAAACTGTCGTCTTTTGGGGATAAAGCAGGTATTTGTGGGTGAAAAGGTCCTATTCGAAGGGGGAAACGTGGTATTTCTTGGAGAAGATGTGATCTATTTGGGAGAAATGTGGCATGTCTGGAAGAAACTGTCCTATTTTGGGGATAAAAGAGGTATTTGTGGGTGAAAAGGTCCTATTTCAATGGGGAAACCTGGTATTTCCAGGAGAAGAAGTGATATATTTGAGAGAAATGTGGCCTATCTGGAAGAAACTGTCCTATTTTGGGGATAAAAGAGGTATTTGTGGGTGAAAAGGTCCTATTTGAAGGGGGAAACCTGGTATTTCTTGGAGAAGATGTGATATATTTGGGAGAAATGTGGCATGTCTGGAAGAAACTGTCCTTTTTTGGGGATAAAAGAGGTATTTCTGGGAGAAAAGGTCCTATTTGAAGGGGGATTCCTGGTATTTCTTGGAGAAGATGTGATATATTTGGGAGAAATGTGGCATTTCTGGAAGAAACTGTCCTATTTTGG
This sequence comes from Lophura swinhoii, assembly GCA_030408155.1. NCBI lineage: Eukaryota > Metazoa > Chordata > Aves > Galliformes > Phasianidae > Lophura > Lophura swinhoii. The sequence goes on from CM059459.1 coordinate 604,342, forward strand.
GGATAAAAGAGGTATTTGTGGGTGAAAAGGTCCTATTTGAAGGGGGAAACATGGTATTTCTAGGAGAAGATGTTCTATACTTGGGAGAAATCTGGAATTTCTGCAAGAAACTGTCCTCTTTTTGGGGATAAAAGAGGTATTTGTGGGTGAAAAGGTCCTATTTGAAGGGGGAAACCTGGTATTTCTTGGAGAAGATGTGTTATATTTGGTTGACATCTTGCATTTCTGGAAGAAACTGTCCTATTTTGGGGATAAAACAGGTATTTCTGGGAGAAAAGGTCGTATTTGAAGGGGGAATCCCGGTATTTCTTGGAGAAGTTGTGATCTATTTGGGAGAAATGTGGCATTTCTGGAAGAAAATGTTTAATTTGGGGTTAAAACAGGTATTTGTGGGTGAAAAGGTCCTATTTGAAGGGGGAACCCTGGTATTTCTTGGAGAAGATGTGATATATTTTGGAGAAATCTGTCATTTCTGGAAGACAATGTCCAATTTGGGGGGAGAAATCTGGAATTTCTGGAAGAAACTGTCCTATTTTAGGGATAAAAGAGGCATTTGTGGGTGAAAAGGTCCTATTTGAAGGGGGAAACCTGGTATTTCTTGGAGAAGATGTGATATATTTGGAAGAAATCTGGCATGTCTGCAAGAAAATGTTTAATTTGGGGTTAAAACAGGTATTTGTGGTTGTAAAGGTCCTATTTGAAGGGGGAAACCAGGTATTTCTGGGAGAAGATGTGATATATTTGGTAGAAATTCGGCAACTCTGGAAGAAACTGTCCTTTTTTGGGGATAAAAGAGGTATTTGTGGGTGAAAAGGTCCCATTTGAAGGGGGAAACCTGGTATTTCTTGGAGAAGATGTGATATATTTGGGAGAAATGTGGCATGTCTGGAAGAAACTGTCCTATTTTGGGGATAAAACAGGTATTTCTGGGAGAAAAGGTCGTATTTGAAGGGGGAATCCTGGTGTTTCTTGGAGAAGATGTGATATATTTGGGAGAAATGTGGCATGTCTGGAAGAAACTGTCCTTTTTTGGGGATAGAACAGGTATTTGTGGGTGAAAAGGTCGTGTTTGAAGGGGGAATCCTGGTATTTCTTGGAGAAGATGTGATATATTTGGGAGAAATGTGGCATTTCTGGAAGAAACTGTCCAATTTTGGGGATAAAAGAGGTATCTGTGGGTGAAAAGTTCCTATTTGAAGGGGGAAAGCTGGTATTTCTTGGATAAGATGTGATATATTTGGGAGAAATGTGGCAATTCTGGAAGAAACTGTCCTATTTTGTGGATAAAAGAGGTATTTGTGGGTGAAAAGGTCCTATTTCAAGGGGGAAACCTGGTATTTCTTGGAGAAGATGTGATATATATGGGAGAAATGTGGCATTTCTGGAAGAAACTGTCCTATTTTGGGGATCAAACAGGTATTTGTGTTTGAAAAGATCGCATTTCCAGGGGGAAAGCTGGTATTTCTTGGAGAAGATGTGATATATTTGGGGGAAATGTGGCATGTCTGGAAGAAATTGTCCAATTTTGGGGATAAAAGATGTATTTCTGGGTGAAAAGGTCCTATTTGAAGGGGGAAACCTGGTATTTCTTGGAGAAGATGTGATATATTTGGGAGAAATGTGGCATGTCTGGAACAAAATGTCCTATTTTGGGGGGAGAAGGCTGGTATTTGCTGGAGAAAATGTCCTATCTCATGAGGAATCCTGGTATTTCTTGGAGAAGATGTGATATATTTGGGAGAAATGTGGCATGTCTGGAAGAAACTGTCCTATTTTGGGGATAAAAGAGGTATATGTGGGTGAAAAGGTCCTATTTGAATGGGGAAACCTGGTATTTCCCGGAGAAGAAGTGATATATTTGGGAGAAATGTGGCCTATCTGGAAGAAACTGTCCTCTTTTGGGGATAAAAGAGGTATATGTGGGTGAAAAGGTCCTATTTGAATGGGGAAACCTGGTATTTCCCGGAGAAGAAGTGATATATTTGGGAGAAATGTGGCCTATCTGGAAGAAACTGTCCTCTTTTGGGGATAAAAGAAGTATTTGTGGGTGAAAAGGTCCTATTTGAAGGGGGAAACGTGGTATTTCTTGGAGAAGATGTGATATATTTGGGAGAAATGTGGCATGTCTGGAAGAAACTGTCCAATTTTGGGGATAAAAGAGGTATTTCTGGGAGAAAAGGTCCTATTTGAAGGGGGATTCCTGGTATATCTTGGAGAAGATGTGATATATTTGGGAGAAATGTGGCCTTTCTGGAAGAAACTGTCCTCTTTTGGGGATAAAAGAGGTATTTGTGGGTGAAAAGGTCCTATTTGAAGGGGGAAACATGGTATTTCTTGGAGAAGATGTTCTATACTTGGGAGAAATCTGGAATTTCTGCAAGAAACTGTCCTCTTTTTAGGGATAAAAGAGGTATTTGTGGGTGAAAAGGTCCTATTTGAAGGGGGAAAGCTGGTATTTCTTGGAGAAGATGTGTTATATTTGGTTGACATCTGGCATTTCTGGAAGAAACTGTCCTATTTTGGGGATAAAACAGGTATTTCTGGGAGAAAAGGTCGTATTTGAAGGGGGAATCCAGGTATTTCTTGGAGAAGATGTGATATATTTGGGAGAAATGTGGCATTTCTGGAAGAAACTGTCCTATTTTAGGGATAAAAGAGGTATTTGTGGGTGAAAAGGTCCTATTTGAAGGGGGAAACCTGGTATTTCTTGGAGAAGATGTGATATATTTGGAAGAAATCTGGCATGTCTGCAAGAAAATGTTTAATTTGGGGTTAAAACAGGTATCTGTGGTTGTAAAGGTCCTATTTGAAGGGGGAAACCAGGTATTTCTGGGAGAAGATGTGATATATTTGGGAGAAATGTGGCATGTCTGGAAGAAACTGTCCTCTTTTGGGGATAAAACAGGTATTTGTGGGTGACAAGGTCCTATTTGAAGGGGGAACCCGGGTATTTCTTGGAGAAGATGTGATATATTTGGGAGAAATTTGGCCTTTCTGGAAGAAACTGTCCTCTTTTGGGGATAAAAGAGGTATTTGTGGGTGAAAAGGTCCTATTTGAAGGGGGAAACCTGGTATTTCTTGGAGAAGATGTGATATATTTGGGAGAAATGTGGCATTTCTGTAAGAAACTGTCCAATTTTGGGGATTAAAGAGGTATTTGTGGGTGAAAAGGTCCTATTTCCAGGGGGAAACCTGGTATTTCTTGGAGAAGATGTGATATATTTGGGAGAAATGTGGCATGTCTGGAAGAAACTGTCCTATTTTGGGGATAAAGGAGGTATTTGTGGGTGAAAAGGTCCTATTTGAAGGGGGAAACCTGGTATTTCTTGGAGAAGATGTGATATATTTGGGAGAAATGTGGCATGTCTGGAAGAAACTGTCCTATTTTGGGGATAGAAGAGGTATTTCTGGGTGAAAAGGTCCTATTTGAAGGGGGAAAGCTGGTATTTCTTGGAGAAGATGTGATATATTTGGGAGAATTGTGGCATTTCTGGAAGAAACTGTCCTATTTTGGGGATAAAAGAGGTATTTCTGGGTGAAAAGGTCCTACTTCAAGGGGGAACCCTGGTATTTCTTGGAGAAGATGTGATATATTTGGGAGAAATGTGGCATGTCTGGAAGAAACTGTCCTCTTTTGGGGATAAAGCAGGTATTTGTGGGTGAAAAGGTCCTATTCGAAGGGGGAAACGTGGTATTTCTTGGAGAAGATGTGATATATTTGGGAGAAATGTGGCATGTCTGGAAGAAACTGTCCTATTTTGGGGATAAAAGAGGTATTTGTGGGTGAAAAGGCCCTATTTGAATGGGGAAACCTGGTATTTCCAGGAGAACAAGTGATATATTTGGGAGAAATGTGGCCTATCTGGAAGAAACTGTCCTCTTTTGGGGATAAAAGAGGTATTTGTGGGTGAAAAGGTCCTATTTGAAGGGGGAAACCTGGTATTTCTTGGAGAAGATGTGATATATTTGGGAGAAATGTGGCATTTCTGGAAGAAACTGTCCTTTTTTGGGGATAAAAGAGGTATTTCTGGGAGAAAAGGTCCTATTTGAAGGGGGATTCCTGGTATTTCTTGGAGAAGATGTGATATATTTGGGAGAAATGTGGCCTTTCTGGAAGAAACTGTCCTCTTTTGGGGATAAAAGAGGTATTTGTGGGTGAAAAGGTCCTATTTGAAGGGGGAAACATGGTATTTCTTGGAGAAGATGTTCTATACTTGGGAGAAATCTGGAATTTCTGCAAGAAACTGTCCTCTTTTTGGGGATAAAAGAGGTATTTGTGGGTGAAAAGGTCCTATTTGAAGGGGGAAAGCTGGTATTTCTTGGAGAAGATGTGATATATTTGGGTGAAATGTGGCATGTCTGGAAGAAACTGTCCAATTTTGGGGATAAAACAGGTATTTCTGGGAGAAAAGGTCGTATTTGAAGGGGGAATCCTGGTATTTCTTGGAGAAGATGTGATATATTTGGGTGAAATGTGGCATTTCTGGAAGAAACTGTCCTATTTTAGGGATAAAAGAGGTATTTGTGGGTGAAAAGGTCCTATTTGAAGGGGGAAACCTGGTATTTCCTGGAGAAGATGTGATATATTTGGAAGAAATCTGGCATGTCTGCAAGAAAATGTTTAATTTGGGGTTTAAACAGGTATTTGTGGTTGTAAAGGTCCTATTTGAAGGGGGAAACCAGGTATTTCTGGGAGAAGATGTGATATATTTGGTAGAAATTTGGCAAGTCTGGAAGAAACTGTCCTTTTTTGGGGATAAAAGAGGTATTTGTGGGTGAAAAGGTCCCATTTCAAGGGGGAACCCGGGTATTTCTTGGAGAAGATGTGATATATTTGGGAGAAATGTGGAATGTCTGGAAGAAACTGTCCTATTTTGTGGATAAAAGAGGTATTTGTGGGTGAAAAGGTCCTATTTGAAGGGGGAAACCTGGTATTTCTTGGAGAAGATGTGTTATATTTGGGAGAAATGTGGCATTTCTGGAAGAAAATTTTTAATTTGGGGTTCAAACAGGTATTTGTGGGTGAAAAGGTCCTATTTGAAGGGGGAATCCTGGTATTTCTTGGAGAAGATGTGATCTATTTGGGTGAAATGTGGCATTTCTGGAAGAAACTGTCCTCTTTTGTGGATAAAAGAGGTATTTGTGGGTGAAAAGGTCCTATTTGAAGGGGGAACCCGGGTATTTCGTGGAGAAGATGTGATATATTTGGGAGAAATGTGGCATGTCTGGAAGAAACGGTCCTATTTTGGGGTTAAAACAGGTATTTGTGGGTGAAAAGGTCCTATTTGAAGGGGGAAACCTGGTATTACTTGGAGAAGATGAGATATATTTGGGAGAAATGTGGCATGTCTGGAAGAAACTGTCCTATTTTGGGGATAAAACAGGTATTTGTGGGTGAAAAGGTCATATTTGAAGGGGGAACCCGGGTATTTCTTGGATAAGATGTGATATATTTGGGAGAAATGTGGCATTTCTGGAAGAAACTGTCCTCTTTTGGGGATAAAAGAGGTATTTGTGGGTGAAAAGGTCGTATTTGAAGGGTGAATCCTGGTGCTTCTTGGAGAAGATGTGATATATTTGGGAGAAATGTGGCATGTCTGGAAGAAACTGTCCTTTTTTGGGGATAGAACAGGTATTTGTGGGTGAAAAGGTCGTGTTTGAAGGGGGAATCCTGGTATTTCTTGGAGAAGATGTGATATATTTGGGAGAAATGTGGCATGTCTGGAAGAAACTGTCCTATTTTGGGGATAAAAGAGGTATCTGTGGGTGAAAAGGTCCTATTTCAAGGGGGAAAGCTGGTATTTCTTGGAGAAGATGTGATCTATTTGGGAGAAAGGTGGCAATTCTGGAAGAAACTGTCCTATTTTGTGGATAAAAGAGGTATTTGTGGGTGAAAAGGTCCTATTTGAAGGGGGAATCCTGGTATTTCTTGGAGAAGATGTGATATATTTGGGAGAAATGTGGCCTATCTGGAAGAAACTGTCCTATTTTGGGGATAAAGCAGGTATTTGTGGGTGAAAAGGTCCTATTCGAAGGGGGAAACGTGGTATTTCTTGGAGAAGATGTGATATATTTGGGAGAAATGTGGCATTTCTGGAAGAAACTGTCCTCTTTTGGGGATAAAAGAGGTATTTGTTGGGTGAAAAGGTCCTATTCGAAGGGGGAAACGTGGTATTTCTTGGAGAAGATGTGATATATTTTGGAGAAATGTGGCATTTCTGTAAGAAACTGTCCTCTTATGGGGATAAAAGAGGTATTTGTGGGTGAAAAGGTCCTATTTGAAGGGGGTAACCTGGTATTTCTTGGAGAAGATGTGATATATTTGGGAGAAATGTGGCATGTCTGGAAGAAACTGTCCTATTTTGGGGATAAAGGAGGTATTTGTGGGTGAAAAGGTCCTATTTGAAGGGGGAAACCTGGTATTTCTTGGAGAAGATGTGATATATTTGGGAGAAATGTGGCATGTCTGGAAGAAACTGTCCTATTTTGGGGATAAAACAGGTATTTCTGGGAGAAAAGCTCGTATTTGAAGGGGGAATCCTGGTGTTTCTTTGAGAAGATGTGATATATTTGGGAGAAATGTGGCATGTCTGGAAGAAACTGTCCTTTTTTGGGGATAGAACAGGTATTTGTGGGTGAAAAGGTCCTATTTGAAGGGGGAACCCTGGTATTTCTTGGAGAAGATGTGATATATTTGGGAGAAATGTGGCATTTCTGGAAGAAACTGTCCAATTTTGGGGATAAAGCAGGTATTTGTGGGTGAAAAGGTCCTATTTGAAGGGGGAAAGCTGGTATTTCTTGGAGAAGATGTGATATATTTGGGAGAAATGTGGCAATTCTGGAAGAAACTGTCCTATTTTGTGGATAAAAGAGGTATTTGTGGGTGAAAAGGTCCTATTTGAAGGGGGAATCCTGGTATTTCTTGGAGAAGATGTGATATATTTGGGAGAAATCTGGCATTTCTGGAAGAAACTGTCCTATTTTGGGGCTCAAACAGGTATTTGTGTTTGAAAAGATCGCATTTCCAGGGGGAAAGCTGGTATTTCGTGGAGAAGATGTGATATATTTGGGAGAAATGTGGCATGTCTGGAAGAAACTGTCCTCTTTTGGGGATAAAATAGGTATATGTGGGTGAAAAGGTCCTATTTGAATGGGGAAACCTGGTATTTCTTGGAGAAGAAGTGATATATTTGGGAGAAATGTGGCCTATCTGGAAGAAACTGTCCTCTTTTTGGGATAAAAGAGGTATTTGTGGGTGAAAAGGTCCTATTTGAAGGGGGAAAGCTGGTATTTCTTGGAGAAGATGTGATATATTTGGGAGCAATGTGGCATTTCTGGAAGAAACTTTCCTATTTTGGGGATAAAGCAGGTATTTGTGGGTGAAAAGGTCCTATTCGAAGGGGGAAACGTGGTATTTCTTGGAGAAGATGTGATATATTTGGGAGAAATGTGGCATTTCTGGAAGAAACTGTCCAATTTTGGGGATAAAAGAGGTATTTGTGGGTGCAAAGGTCCTATTTGAAGGGGGAACCCGGGTATTTCTTGGAGAAGATGTGATATATTTGGGAGAAATGTGGCATTTCTGGAAGAAACTGTCCTCTTTTGTGGATAAAAGAGGTATTTGTGGGTGAAAAGGTCCTATTTCAAGGGGGAAACCTGGTATTTCTTGGAGAAGATGTGATATATTTGGTAGAAATCTGGCATGTCAGGAAGAAACTGTCCTATTTTGGGGATGAAAGAGGTATTTGTGGGTGAAAAGGTCCTATTTGAAGGGGGAATCCTGGTATTTCTTGGAGAAGATGTGATATATTTGGGAGAAATGTGGCATGTCAGGAAGAAACTGTCCTATTTTGGGGATGAAAGAGGTATTAGTGGTTGAAAAGGTCCTATTTCAACGGGGAAACCAGGTATTTCTTGGAGAAGATGTGATATATTTGGGAGAAATGTGTCATTTCTGGAAGAAACTGTCCTCTTTTGGGGATAAAAGAGGTATTTGTGGGTGAAAAGGTCCTATTTGAAGGGGGAAAGCTGGTATTTCTTGGAGAAGATGTGATATATTTGGGAGAAATGTGGCCTTTCTGGAAGAAAATGTCCTATTTTGGGGGGAGAAGGCTGGTATTTGTTGGAGAAAATGTCCTATCTCATGAGGAATCTTGGTATTTCTTGGATAAGATGTGATATATTTGGGAGAAATGTGGCATGTCTGGAAGAAACTGTCCTATTTTGGGGATAAAAGAGGTATTTGTGGGTGAAAAGGTCCTATTTGAAGGGGGAAACCTGGTATTTCCAGGAGAAGAAGTGATATATTTGGGAGAAATGTGGCCTTTCTGGAAGAAACTGTCCTATTTTGGGGATAAAAGAGGTATTTGTGGGTGAAAAGGTCCTATTTGAGGGGGAAACGTGGTATTTCTTGGAGAAGATGTGATATATTTGGGAGAAATGTGGCATTTCTGGAAGAAACTGTCCTGTTTTGGGGATAAAGCAGGTATTTGTGGGTGAAAATGTCCTATTTGAAGGGGGAAACGTGGTATTTCTTGGAGAAGATGTGATATATTTGGGAGAAATGTGGCATTTCTCGAAGGAACTGTCCTATTTTGGGGATAAAACAGGTATTTCTGGGAGAAAAGGTCGTATTTGAAGGGGGAATCCTGGTGTTTCTTGGAGAAGATGTGATATATTTGGGAGAAATGTGGCATGTCTGGAAGAAACTGTCCTTTTTTGGGGTTAGAACAGGTATTTGTGGGTGAAAAGGTCCTATTTGAAGGGGTAAAGCTGGTATTTCTTGGAGAAGATGTGATATATTTGGGAGAAATGTGGCATTTCTGGAAGAAACTGTCCAATTTTGGGGATAAAAGAGGTATTTGTGGGTGAAAAGGTCCTATTTGAAGGGGGAAACCTGGTATTTCTTGGAGAAGATGTGATATATTTGGAAGAAATCTGGCATGTCTGCAAGAAAATGTTTAATTTGGGGTTAAAACAGGTATTTGTGGTTGTAAAGGTCCTATTTGAAGGGGGAAACCAGGTATTTCTTGGAGAAGATGTGATATATTTGGTAGAAATTTGGCAAGTCTGGAAGAAACTGTCCTTTTTTGGGGATAAAAGAGGTATTTGTGGGTGAAAAGGTCCCATTTGAAGGGGGAAAACTGGTATTTCTTGGAGAAGATGTGATATATTTGGGAGAAATGTGGCATGTCTGGAAGAAACAGTCCTATTTTGGGGATAAAACAGGTATTTCTGGGAGAAAAGGTCGTATTTGAAGGGGGAATCCTGGTGTTTCTTGGAGAAGATGTGATATATTTGGGAGAAATGTGGCATGTCTGGAAGAAACTGTCCTTTTTTGGGGATAGAACAGGTATTTGTGGGTGAAAAGGTCGTGTTTGAAGGGGGAATCCTGGTATTTCTTGGAGAAGATGTGATATATTTTGGAGAAATGTGGCATTTCTGGAAGAAACTGTCCAATTTTGGGGATAAAAGAGGTATCTGTGGGTGAAAAGGTCCTATTTGAAGGGGGAAAGCTGGTATTTCTTGGAGAAGATGTGATATATTTGGGAGAAATGTGGCAATTCTGGAAGAAACTGTCCTATTTTGTGGATAAAAGAGGTATTTGTGGGTGAAAAGGTCCTATTTCAAGGGGGAAACCTGGTATTTCTTGGAGAAGATGTGATATATATGGGAGAAATGTGGCATTTCTGGAAGAAACTGTCCTATTTTGGGGATCAAACAGGTATTTGTGTTTGAAAAGATCGCATTTCCAGGGGGAAAGCTGGTATTTCTTGGAGAAGATGTGATATATTTGGGGGAAATGTGGCATGTCTGGAAGAAATTGTCCAATTTTGGGGATAAAAGAGGTATTTGTGGGTGAAAAGGTCCTATTTGAAGGGGGAAACCTGGTATTTCTTGGAGAAGATGTGATATATTTGGGAGAAATGTGGCATGTCTGGAACAAAATGTCCTATTTTGGGGGGAGAAGGCTGGTATTTGCTGGAGAAAATGTCCTATCTCATGAGGAATCCTGGTAATTCTTGGAGAAGATGTGATATATTTGGGAGAAATGTGGCATGTCTGGAAGAAACTGTCCTATTTTGGGGATAAAAGAGGTATATGTGGGTGAAAAGGTCCTATTTGAATGGGGAAACCTGGTATTTCCCGGAGAAGAAGTGATATATTTGGGAGAAATGTGGCCTATCTGTAAGAAACTGTCCTCTTTTGGGGATAAAAGAGGTATTTGTGGGTGAAAAAGTCCTATTTGAAGGGGGAAAGCTGGTATTTCTTGGAGAAGATGTGATATATTTCGGAGCAATGTGGCATTTCTGGAAGAAACTGTCCTCTTTTGGGGATAAAGCAGGTATTTGTGGGTGAAAAGGTCCTATTCGAAGGGGGAAACGTGGTATTTCTTGGAGAAGATGTGATATATTTGGGAGAAATGTGGCATTTCTGGAGGAAACTGTCCAATTTTGGGGATAAAAGAGGTATTTGTGGGTGAAAAGGTCCTATTTGAAGGGGGAAAGCTGGTATTTCTTGGAGAAGATGTGATATATTTGGGAGAAATGTGGCATGTCTGGAAGAAACTGTCCTATTTTGTGGATAAAAGAGGTATTTGTGGGTGAAAAGGTCCTATTTGAAGGGGGAAAGCTGGTATTTCTTGGAGAAGATGTGTAATATGTGGTTGAAATCTGGCATGTCAGGAAGAAACTGTCCTATTTTGGGGATGAAAGAGGTATTTGTGGGTGAAAAGGTCCTATTTGAAGGGGGAAACCTGGTATTTCTTGGAGAAGATGTGATATATTTGGGAGAAATGTGGCCTTTCTGGAAGAAACTGTCCTATTTTGGGGATGAAAGAGGTATTTGTGGGTGAAAAGGTCGTATTTGAAGGGGGAAACCTGGTATTTCTTGGAGAAGATGTGATATATTTGGGAGAAATGTGTCATTTCTGGAATAAACTGTCCTATTTTGGGGATAAAAGAGGTATTTGTGGGTGAAAAGGTCCTATTTGAAGGGGAAAACCTGGTATTTCTTGGAGAAGATGTGATATATTTGGGAGAAATGTGGCATGTCTGGAAGAAAATGTCCTATTTTGGGGGGAGAAGGCTGGTATTTGTTGGAGAAAATGTCCTATCTCATGAGGAATCTTGGTATTTCTTGGATAAGATGTGATATATTTGGGAGAAATGTGGCATTTCTGGAAGAAACTGTCCTATTTTGGGGATAAAAGAGGTATTTGTGGGTGAAAAGGTCCTATTTGAAGGGGGAAACCTGGCATTTCCAGGAGAAGAAGTGATCTATTTGGGAGAAATGTGTCATTTCTGGAAGAAATTGTCCTATTTTGGGGATAGAACAGGTATTTGTGTTTGAAAAGATCGCATTTCCAGGGGGAAAGCTGGTATTTCTTGGAGAAGATGTGATATATTTGGGGGAAATGTGGCATGTCTGGAAGAAATTGTCCAATTTTGGGTATAAAAGAGGTATTTGTGGGTGAAAAGTTCGTATTTGAAGGGGGAAACCTGGTATTTCTTGGAGAAGATGTGATATATTTGGGAGAAATGTGGCATGTCTGGAAGAAAATGTCCTATTTTGGGGGGAGAAGGCTGGTATTTGTTGGAGAAAATGTCCTATCTCATGAGGAATCCTGGTATTTCTTGGAGAAGATGTGATATATTTGGGAGAAATGTGGCATGTCTGGAAGAAACTGTCCTATTTTGGGGATAAAAGAGGTATATGTGGGTGAAAAGGTCCTATTTGAATTGGGAAACCTGGTATTTCCCGGAGAAGAAGTGATATATTTGGGAGAAATGTGGCATTTCTGGAAGAAACTGTCCTCTTTTGGGGATAAAAGAGGTATTTGTGGGTGAAAAGGTCCTATTTGAAGGGGGAAAGCTGGTATTTCTTGGAGAAGATGTGATATATTTGGGAGCAATGTGGCATTTCTGGAAGAAACTGTCCTCTTTTGGGGATAAAACAGGTATTTGTGGGTGAAAAGGTCCTATTCGAAGGGGGAAACGTGGTATTTCTTGGAGAAGATGTGATATATTTGGGAGAAATGTGGCATTTCTGGAAGAAACTGTCCAATTTTGGGGATAAAAGAGGTATTTGTGGGTGCAAAGGTCCTATTTGAAGGGGGAACCCGGGAATTTCTTGGAGAAGATGTGATATATTTGGGAGAAATGTGGCATTTCTGGAAGAAACTGTCCTCTTTTGCGGATAAAAGAGGTATTTGTGGGTGACAAGGTCCTATTTGAAGGGGGAACCCTGGTATTTCTTGGAGAAGATGTGATATATTTGGTAGAAATGTGGCATGTCAGGAAGAAACTGTCCTATTTTGGGGATGAAAGAGGTATTTGTGGGTGAAAAGGTCCTATTTCAAGGGGGAAACCAGGTATTTCTTGGAGAAGATGTGATATATTTGGGAGAAATGTGTCATTTCTGGAATAAACTGTCCTATTTTGGGGATAAAAGAGGTATTTGTGGGTGAAAAGGTCCTATTTCAAGGAGGAGACCTGGTATTTCTTGGAGAAGATGTGATATATTTGGGAGAAATGTGGCATTTCTGGAAGAAACTGTCCTATTTTGGGGATAAAAGAGGTATTTGTGGGTGAAAAGGTCCTATTTGAAGGGGGAAACCTGGTATTTCCAGGAGAAGAAGTGATATATTTGGGAGAAATGTGGCCTTTCTGGAAGAAACTGTCCTCTTTTGGGGATAAAAGAGGTATTTGTGGGTGAAAAGGTCCTATTTCAGGGGGAAACGTGGTATTTCTTGGAGAAGATGTGATATATTTGGGAGAAATGTGGCATGTCTGGAAGAAACTGTTCTATTTCGGGTACAGAACAGGTATTTGTGGGTGAAAAGGTCCTATTTGAAGGGGGAATCCTGGTATTTCTTGGAGAAGATGTGATCTATTTGGGAGAAATGTGGCATTTCTGGAAGAAACTGTCCTCTTTTGGGGATAGAACAGGTGTTTGTGGGTGAAAAGGTCCTATTTGAAGGGGGAAAGCTGGTATTTCTTGGAGAAGATGTGATATATTTGGGAGAAATGTGGCCTTTCTGGAAGAAACTGTCCTCTTTTGGGGATAAAAGAGGTATTTGTGGGTGAAAAGGTCCTATTTGAAGGGGGAAAGCTGGTATTTCTTGGAGAAGATGTGATACATTCGGAAGAAATCTGGCATGTCTGCAAGAAAATTTTTAATTTGGGGTTAAAACAGGTATTTGTGTGTGAAGAGGTCCTATTTGAAGGGGGAAACCTGGTATTTCTTGGAGAAGATGTGATATATTTGGGAGATATGTGGCATTTCTGGAAGAAACTGTCCTATTTTGGGGATGAAAGAGGTATTTGTCTGTGAAAAGGTCTTATTTGAAGGGGGAATCCTGGTATTTCTTGGAGAAGATGTGATATATTTGGGAGAAATGTGGCATTTCTGGAAGAAACTGTCCTATTTTGGGGATAGAACAGGTATTTGTGGGTGAAAAGGTTCTATTTCAAGGGGGAAACCAGGTATTTCTGGGAGAAGATGTGATATATTTGGGAGGAATGTGGCATGTCTGGAAGAAACTGTCCTATTTTGGGGATTGAACATGTCTTTGTGGGTGAAAAGGTCCTATTTGAAGGGGGAAACGTGGTATTTCTTGGAGAAGATGTGATCTATTTGGGAGAAATGTGGCATTTCTGGAAGAAACTGTCCTATTTTGGGGATAAAAGAGGTATTTGTGGGTGAAAAGTTCCTATTTGAAGGGGGAAAGCTGGTATTTCTTGGAGAAGATATGTTATATTTGGGAGAAATGTGGCATTTCTGGAAGAAACTGTCCTACTTTGGGGATAAAGCAGGTATTTGTGGGTGAAAAGGTCCTATTTGAAGGGGGAACCCGGGTATTTCTTGGAGAAGATGTGTTATATTTGGTTGAAATCTGGCATTTCTGGAAGAAACTGTCCTATTTTGGGGATAAAACAGGTATTTCTGGGAGAATAGGTCCTATTTGAAGGGGGAATCCTGGTATTTCGCGGAGAAGATGTGATATATTTGGGAGAAATCTGTCATGTCTGGAAGAAACTGTCCTATTTTGGGGATAAAAGAGGTATTTGTGGGTGAAAAGGTCCTATTTGAAGGGGGAAAGCTGGTATTTCTTGGAGAAGATGTGATCTATTTGGGAGAAATGTGGCATTTCTGGAAGAAACTGTCCAATTTTGGGGATAAAAGAGGTATTTGTGGGTGCAAAGGTCCTATTTGAAGGGGGAACCCGGGTATTTCTTGGAGAAGATGTGATATATTTGAGAGAAATGTGGCCTATCTGGAAGAAACTGTCCTATTTTGGGGATAAAAGAGGTATTTGTGGGTGAAAAGGTCCTATTTGAAGGGGGAAACCTGGTATTTCTTGGAGAAGATGTGATATATTTGGGAGAAATGTGGCATGTCTGGAAGAAACTGTCCTTTTTTGGGGATAAAAGAGGTATTTCTGGGAGAAAAGGTCCTATTTGAAGGGGGATTCCTGGTATTTCTTGGAGAAGATGTGATATATTTGGGAGAAATGTGGCCTTTCTGGAAGAAACTGTCCTATTTTGGGGATAAAAGAGGTATTTGTGGGTGAAAAGGTCCTATTTGAAGGGGGAAACATGGTATTTCTAGGAGAAGATGTTCTATACTTGGGAGAAATCTGGAATTTCTGCAAGAAACTGTCCTCTTTTTGGGGATAAAAGAGGTATTTCTGGGTGAAAAGGTCCTATTTGAAGGGGGAAACCTGGTATTTCTTGGAGAAGATGTGTTATATTTGGTTGACATCTTGCATTTCTGGAAGAAACTGTCCTATTTTGGGGATAAAACAGGTATTTCTGGGAGAAAAGGTCGTATTTGAAGGGGGAATCCTGGTATTTCTTGGAGAAGATGTGATATATTTGGGAGAAATGTGGCATTTCTGGAAGAAACTGTCCTATTTTGGGGATAAAACAGGTATTTGTGGGTGAAAAGGTCCTATTTGAAGGGGGAACCCTGGTATTTCTTGGAGAAGATGTGATATATTTGGGAGAAATCTGTCATTTCTGGAAGACAATGTCCAATTTGGGGGGAGAAATCTGGAATTTCTGGAAGAAACTGTCCTATTTTAGGGATAAAAGAGGCATTTGTGTGTGAAAAGGTCCTATTTGAAGGGGGAAACCTGGTATTTCTTGGAGAAGATGTGATATATTTGGAAGAAATCTGGCATGTCTGCAAGAAAATGTTTAATTTGGGGTTAAAACAGGTATTTGTGGTTGTAAAGGTCCTATTTGAAGGGGGAAACCAGGTATTTCTGGGACAAGATGTGATATATTTGGTAGAAATTTGGCAAGTCTGGAAGAAACTGTCCTTTTTTGGGGATAAAAGAGGTATTTGTGGGTGAAAAGGTCCCATTTGAAGGGGGAAACCTGGTATTTCTTGGAGAAGATGTGATATATTTGGGAGAAATGTGGCATGTCTGGAAGAAACTGTCCTATTTTGGGGATAAAACAGGTATTTCTGGGAGAAAAGGTCGTATTTGAAGGGGGAATCCTGGTGTTTCTTGGAGAAGATGTGATATATTTGGGAGAAATGTGGCATGTCTGGAAGAAACTGTCCTTTTTTGGGGATAGAACAGGTATTTGTGGGTGAAAAGGTCGTATTTGAAGGGGGAAACGTGGTATTTCTTGGAGAAGATGTGATATATTTGGGAGAAATGTGGCATTTCTGGAAGAAACTGTCCAATTTTGGGGATAAAAGAGGTATCTGTGGGTGAAAAGGTCCTATTTGAAGGGGGAAAGCTGGTATTTCTTGGATAAGATGTGATATATTTGGGAGAAATGTGGCAATTCTGGAAGAAACTGTCCTATTTTGTGGATAAAAGAGGTATTTGTGGGTGAAAAGGTCCTATTTCAAGGGGGAAACCTGGTATTTCTTGGAGAAGATGTGATATATATGGGAGAAATGTGGCATTTCTGGAAGAAACTGTCCTATTTTGGGGATCAAACAGGTATTTGTGTTTGAAAAGATCGCATTTCCAGGGGGAAAGCTGGTATTTCTTGGAGAAGATGTGATATATTTGGGGGAAATGTGGCATGTCTGGAAGAAATTGTCCAATTTTGGGGATAAAAGAGGTATTTCTGGGTGAAAAGGTCCTATTTGAAGGGGGAAACCTGGTATTTCTTGGAGAAGATGTGATATATTTGGGAGAAATGTGGCATGTCTGGAACAAAATGTCCTATTTTGGGGGGAGAAGGCTGGTATTTGCTGGAGAAAATGTCCTATCTCATGAGGAATCCTGGTATTTCTTGGAGAAGATGTGATATATTTGGGAGAAATGTGGCATGTCTGGAAGAAACTGTCCTATTTTGGGGATAAAAGAGGTATATGTGGGTGAAAAGGTCCTATTTGAATGGGGAAACCTGGTATTTCCCGGAGAAGAAGTGATATTTTTGGGAGAAATGTGGCCTATCTGTAAGAAACTGTCCTCTTTTGGGGATAAAAGAGGTATTTGTGGGTGAAAAAGTCCTATTTGAAGGGGGAAAGCTGGTATTTCTTGGAGAAGATGTGATATATTTCGGAGCAATGTGGCATTTCTGGAAGAAACTGTCCTCTTTTGGGGATAAAGCAGGTATTTGTGGGTGAAAAGGTCCTATTCGAAGGGGGAAACGTGGTATTTCTTGGAGAAGATGTGATATATTTGGGAGAAATGTGGCATTTCTGGAAGAAACTGTCCTATTTTGGGGATAAAAGAGGTATTTGTGGGTGAAAAGGTCCTATTTGAAGGGGGAAAGCTGGTATTTCTTGGAGAAGATGTGATATATTTGGGAGAAATGTGGCATGTCTGGAACAAATTGTCCTATTTTGTGGATAAAAGAGGTATTTGTGGGTGAAAAGGTCCTATTTGAAGGGGGAAAGCTGGTATTTCTTGGAGAAGATGTGTAATATGTGGTTGAAATCTGGCATGTCAGGAAGAAACTGTCCTATTTTGGGGATGAAAGAGGTATTTGTGGGTGAAAAGGTCCTATTTGAAGGGGGAAACCTGGTATTTCTTGGAGAAGATGTGATATATTTGGGAGAAATGTGGCCTTTCTGGAAGAAACTGTCCTATTTTGGGGATGAAAGAGGTATTTGTGGGTGAAAAGGTCGTATTTGAAGGGGGAAACCTGGTATTTCTTGGAGAAGATGTGATATATTTGGGAGAAATGTGTCATTTCTGGAATAAACTGTCCTATTTTGGGGATAAAAGAGGTATTTGTGGGTGAAAAGGTCCTATTTCAAGGGGGAAACCTGGTATTTCTTGGAGAAGATGTGATATATTTGGGAGAAATGTGGCATGTCTGGAAGAAAATGTCCTATTTTGGGGGGAGAAGGCTGGTATTTGTTGGAGAAAATGTCCTATCTCATGAGGAATCTTGGTATTTCTTGGATAAGATGTGATATATTTGGGAGGAATGTGGCATGTTTGGAAGAAACTGTCCTTTTTTGGGAGCAGAACAAGTATTTGTGGGTGAAAACGTCCTATTTCGAGGGGGAAACCTGGTATTTCTTGGAGAAGATGTGATATATTTGGGAGAAATCTGGCATGTCTGGAAGAAAATGTTTAATTTGGGTTTAAAACAGGTATTTGTGTTTGAAAAGTTCCGATTTCAAGGGGGAACCCTTGTATTTCTTGGAGAAGATGTGATATATTTGGAAGAAATCTGGCATTTCTGGATGCAAATGTCCTATTTTGGGGATAAAAGAGGTATTTGGGTTTTAAAAGTTACGATTTGAAGGGGGTAACCTGTTATTACTGGGAGAAAATGTGATATATTTGGGAGAAATATGGCATGTCTGGAAGAAACTGTCCTATTTTGGGGATAAAACAGGTATTTGTGGGTGAAAAGGTCGTATTTGAAGGGGGAAACCTGGTATTTCTTGGAGAAGATGTGATATATTTGGGAGAAAAGTGGCATGTCTGGAAGAAACTGTCCTCTTTTGGGGATAGAACAGGTATTTGTGGGTGAAAAGGTCCTATTTGAAGGGGGAATCCTGGTATTTCTTGGAGAAGATGTGATATATTTGGGAGAAATGTGGCATTTCTTGAAGAAACTGTCCTCTTTTGGGGATAAAACAGGTATTTGTGGGTGAAAAGGTCCTATTTGAAGGGGGAAACCTGGTATTTCTTGGAGGAGATATGTTATATTTGGGAGAAATGTGGCATTTCTGGAAGAAACTGTCCTACTTTGGGGATAAAGCAGGTATTTGTGGGTGAAAAGGTCCTATTTGAAGGGGGAACCCTGGTATTTCTTGGAGAAGATGTGTTATATTTGGTTGAAATCTGGCATGTCAGGAAGAAACTGTCCTATTTTGGGGATGAAAGAGGTATTTGTGGGTGAAAAGGTCCTATTTGAAGGGGGAAACCTGGTATTTCTTGGAGAAGATGTGATATATTTGGGAGAAATGTGGCCTTTCTGGAAGAAACTGTCCTATTTTGGGGATGAAAGAGGTATTTGTGGGTGAAAAGGTCGTATTTGAAGGGGGAAACCTGGTATTTCTTGGAGAAGATGTGATATATTTGGGAGAAATGTGTCATTTCTGGAATAAACTGTCCTATTTTGGGGATAAAAGAGGTATTTGTGGGTGAAAAGGTCCTATTTCAAGGGGGAAACCTGGTATTTCTTGGAGAAGATGTGATATATTTGGGAGAAATGTGGCATGTCTGGAAGAAAATGTCCTATTTTGGGGGGAGAAGGCTGGTATTTGTTGGAGAAAATGTCCTATCTCATGAGGAATCTTGGTATTTCTTGGATAAGATGTGATATATTTGGGAGAAATGTGGCATTTCTGGAAGAAACTGTCCTATTTTGGGGATAAAAGAGGTATTTGTGGGTGAAAAGGTCCTATTTGAAGGGGGAAACCTGGCATTTCCAGGAGAAGAAGTGATCTATTTGGGAGAAATGTGTCATTTCTGGAAGAAATTGTCCTATTTTGGGGATAGAACAGGTATTTGTGTTTGAAAAGATCGCATTTCCAGGGGGAAAGCTGGTATTTCTTGGAGAAGATGTGATATATTTGGGGGAAATGTGGCATGTCTGGAACAAAATGTCCTATTTTGGGGGGAGAAGGCTGGTATTTGTTGGAGAAAATGTCCTATCTCATGAGGAATCCTGGTATTTCTTGGAGAAGATGTGATATATTTGGGAGAAATGTGGCATGTCTGGAAGAAACTGTCCTATTTTGGGGATAAAAGAGGTATATGTGGGTGAAAAGGTCCTATTTGAATGGGGAAACCTGGTATTTCCCGGAGAAGAAGTGATATATTTGGGAGAAATGTGGCATTTCTGGAAGAAACTGTCCAATTTTGGGGATAAAAGAGGTATTTGTGGGTGAAAAGGTCCTATTTGAAGGGGGAAAGCTGGTATTTCTTGGAGAAGATGTGATATATTTGGGAGCAATGTGGCATTTCTGGAAGAAACTGTCCTATTTTGGGGATAAAGCAGGTATTTGTGGGTGAAAAGGTCCTATTCGAAGGGGGAAACGTGGTATTTCTTGGAGAAGATGTGATATATTTGGGAGAAATGTGGCATTTCTGGAAGAAACTGTCCAATTTTGGGGATAAAAGAGGTATTTGTGGGTGCAAAGGTCCTATTTGAAGGGGGAACCCGGGTATTTCTTGGAGAAGATGTGATATATTTGGGAGAAATGTGGCATTTCTGGAAGAAACTGTCCTCTTTTGCGGATAAAAGAGGTATTTGTGGGTGACAAGGTCCTATTTGAAGGGGGAAACCTGGTATTTCTTGGAGAAGATGTGATATATTTGGGAGAAATGTGGCATGTCTGGAAGAAAATGTCCTATTTTGGGGATGAAAGAGGTATTTGTGGGTGAAAAGGTCCTATTTCAAGGGGGAAACCAGGTATTTCTTGGAGAAGATGTGATATATTTGGGAGAAATGTGTCATTTCTGGAATAAACTGTCCTCTTTTGGGGATAAAAGAGGTATTTGTGGGTGAAAAGGTCCTATTTCATGGGGGAGACCTGGTATTTCTTGGAGAAGATGTGATATATTTGGGAGAAATGTGGCATTTCTGGAAGAAACTGTCCTATTTTGGGGATAAAAGAGGTATTTGTGGGTGAAATGGTCCTATTTGAAGGGGGAAACCTGGTATTTCCAGGAGAAGAAGTGATATATTTGGGAGAAATGTGGCCTTTCTGGAAGAAACTGTCCTCTTTTGGGGATAAAAGAGGTATTTGTGGGTGAAAAGGTCCTATTTCAGGGGGAAACGTGGTATTTCTTGGAGAAGATGTGATATATTTGGGAGAAATGTGGCATGTCTGGAAGAAACTGTTCTATTTCGGGTACAGAACAGGTATTTGTGGGTGAAAAGGTCCTATTTGAAGGGGGAATCCTGGTATTTCTTGGAGAAGATGTGATCTATTTGGGAGAAATGTGGCATTTCTGGAAGAAACTGTCCTCTTTTGGGGATAGAACAGGTATTTGTGGGTGAAAAGGTCCTATTTGAAGGGGGAAAGCTGGTATTTCTTGGAGAAGATGTGATATATTTGGGAGAAATGTGGCCTTTCTGGAAGAAACTGTCCTCTTTTGGGGATAAAAGAGGTATTTGTGGGTGAAAAGGTCCTATTTGAAGGGGGAAAGCTGGTATTTCTTGGAGAAGATGTGATAAATTTTGGAGAAATGTGGCATTTCTGGAAGAAACTGTCCTATTTTGGGGATAGAACAGGTATTTGTGGTTGAAAAGGTCCTATTTCAAGGGGGAAACCAGTTATTTCTGGGAGAAGATGTGATATATTTGGGAGAAATCTGGCATGTCTGGAAGAAAATGTTTAATTTGGGTTTAAAACAGGTATTTGTGTTTGAAAAGTTCCGATTTCAAGGGGGAACCCTTGTATTTCTTGGAGAAGATGTGATATATTTGGAAGAAATCTGGCATTTCTGGATGCAAATGTCCTATTTTGGGGATAAAAGAGGTATTTGGGTTTTAAAAGTTACGATTTGAAGGGGGTAACCTGTTATTACTGGGAGAAAATGTGATATATTTGGGAGAAATATGGCATGTCTGGAAGAAACTGTCCTATTTTGGGGATAAAACAGGTATTTGTGGGTGAAAAGGTCGTATTTGAAGGGGGAAACCTGGTATTTCTTGGAGAAGATGTGATATATTTGGGAGAAAAGTGGCATGTCTGGAAGAAACTGTCCTCTTTTGGGGATAGAACAGGTATTTGTGGGTGAAAAGGTCCTATTTGAAGGGGGAATCCTGGTATTTCTTGGAGAAGATGTGATATATTTGGGAGAAATGTGGCATTTCTTGAAGAAACTGTCCTCTTTTGGGGATAAAACAGGTATTTGTGGGTGAAAAGGTCCTATTTGAAGGGGGAAACCTGGTATTTCTTGGAGGAGATATGTTATATTTGGGAGAAATGTGGCATTTCTGGAAGAAACTGTCCTACTTTGGGGATAAAGCAGGTATTTGTGGGTGAAAAGGTCCTATTTGAAGGGGGAACCCTGGTATTTCTTGGAGAAGATGTGTTATATTTGGTTGAAATCTGGCATTTCTGGAAGAAACTGTCCTATTTTGGGGATAAAACAGGTATTTCTGGGTGAAAAGGTCGTATTTGAAGGGGGAATCCTGGCTTTTCTTGGAGAAGATGTGATATATTTGGGAGAAATGTGGCATTTCTGGAAGAAACTGTCCTATTTTGGGGATCAAACAGGTATTTGTGGGTGAAAAGTTCCTATTTCGAGGGGGAAACGTGGTATTTCTTGGAGAAGATGTGATATATTTTGGAGAAATCTGTCATGTCTGGAAGAAACTGTCCTATTTTGGGGATAAAAGAGGTATTTGTGGGTGAAAAGGTCCTATTTCAAGGGGGAAAGCTGGTATTTCTTGGAGAAGATGTGTTATATTTTGTTGACATCTGGCATTTCTGGAAGAAACTGTACTCTTTTGGGGATAAAACAGGTATTTGTGGGTGAAAAGGTCCTATTTGAAGGGGGAAAGCTGGTATTTCTTGGAGAAGATGTGATGTATTTGGGAGAAATGTGGCATTTCTGGAAGAAACTGTCCTCTTTTGGGGATAGAACATGTATTTGTGGGTGAAAAGGTCCTATTTGAAGGGGGAATCCTGGTATTTCTTGGAGAAGATGTGATATATTTGGGAGAAAAGTGGCATTTCTGGAAGAAACTGTCCTGTTTTGGGGATAAAAGAGGTATTTGTGGGTGAAAAGGTCCTATTTGGAGGGGGAAAGCTGGTATTTCTTGGAGAAGATGTGTAATATGTGGTTGAAAACTGGCATTTCTGGAAGAAACTGTCCTATTTTGGGGATAGAACAGGTATTTGTGGGAGAAAAGGTCGTATTTGAAGGGGGAATCCTGGTATTTCTTGGAGAAGATCTGATATATTTGGGAGAAATGTGGCATGTCTGGAAGAAACTGTCGTATTTTGGGGATCAAACAGGTATTTGTGGGTGAAAAGGTCCTATTTGAAGGGGGAACCCTGGTATTTCTTGGAGAAGATGTGATATATTTGGTAGAAATGTGGCATTTCTGGAAGAAACTGTCGTATTTTGGGGATAAAAGAGGTATTTGTGGGCGAAAAGGTACTATTTGAAGGGGGAAATGTGGTATTTCTTGGAGAAGATGTGATATATTTGGGAGAAATGTGGCATTTCTGTAAGAAACTGTCCAATTTTGGGGATAAAACAGGTATTTGTGGGTGCAAAGGTCCTATTTGAAGGGGAAAACCTGGTATTTCTTGGAGAAGATGTGATCTATTTGGGAGAAATGTGGCTTTTCTGGAAGAAACTGTCCTCTTTTGGGGATAAAAGAGGTATTTGTGGGTGAAAAGGTCCTTTTTGAAGGGGGAACCCGGGTATTTCTTGGAGAAGATGTGTTATATTTGGGAGAAATGTGGCATGTCAGGAAGAAACTGTCCTACTTTGGGGATAAAGCAGGTATTTGTGGGTGAAAAGGTCCTATTTCGAGGGGGAAACGTGGTATTTCTTGGAGAAGATGTGATCTATTTGGGAGAAATCTGTCATGTCTGGAAGAAACTGTCCTATTTTGGGGATAAAAGAGGTATTTGTGGGTGAAAAGGTCCTATTTGAAGGGGGAAAGCTGGTATTTCTTGGAGAAGATGTGATATATATGGGAGAAATGTGGCATTTCTGGCAGAAACTGACGTATTTTGGGGATCAAACAGGTATTTGTGGGTGAAAAGGTCCAATTCGAAGGGGGAAACGTGGTATTTCTTGGAGAAGATGTGATATATTTGGGAGAAATCTGTCATGTCTGGAAGAAACTGTCCTATTTTGGGGATAAAAGAGGTATTTGTTGGTGACAAGGTCCTATTTGAAGGGGGAACCCTGGTATTTCTTGGAGAAGATGTGATATATTTGGGAGAAATGTGGCATGTCTGGAAGAAACTGTCCTATTTTGGGGATAAAAGAGGTATTTGTGGGTGAAAAGGTCCTATTTGAAGGGGGAAACCTGGTATTTCTTGGAGAAGAAGTGATATATTTGGGAGAAATGTGGCATGTCTGGAAGAAACTGTCCTATTTCGGGAGCAGAACAAGTATTTGTGGGTGAAAAGGTCCTATTTGAAGGGGGAACCCTGGTATTTCTTGGAGAAGATGTGCTATATTTGGGAGAAATCTGGCATGTCTGGAAGAAACTGTTTAATTTGGGGTTAAAAGAGGTATTTGTGTTTGAAAAGGTCCTATTTCAAGGGGGAACCCTGGTATTTCTTGGAGAAGATGTGATCTATTTGGAAGAAATCTGGCATTTCTGGTTGCAAATGCCCTATTTTGGGGATGAAAGACGTATTTGGGTTTGAAAAGTTACGATTTGAAGGGGGTAACCTGGTATTTCGTGGAGAAGATGTGATATACTTGGGAGAAATCTGTCTTGTCAGGAAGAAACTGTCCTATTTTGGGGATAAAACAGGTATTTGTGGGTGAAAAGGTCCTATTTGAAGGGGGAACTCAGGTATTTCTTGGAGAAGATGTGACATATTTGGGAGAAATGTGGCATTTCTGGAAGAAACTGTCCAATTTTGGGGATAGAACATGTATTTGTGGGTGAAAAGGTCCTATTTGAAGGGGGAATCCTGGTATTTCTTGGAGAAGATGTGATATATTTGGGAGAAAAGTGGCATGTCTGGAAGAAACTGTCCTCTTTTGGGGATCAAAGAGGTATTTGTGGGTTAAAAGGTCCTATTTGAAGGGGGAAAGCTGGTATTTCTTGGAGAAGATGTGATATATTTGGGAGAAATGTGGCATTTCTGGAAGAAACTGTCCTCTTTTGGGGATAAAAGAGGTATTTGTGGGTGAAAAGGTCCTATTTGAAGGGGGAAACGTGGTATTTCTTGGAGAAGATGTGATATATTTGGGAGAAATGTGGCATTTCTGGAAGAAACTGTCCTCTTCTGGGGATAAAAGAGGTATTTGTGGGTGAAAAGGTCCTATTTGAAGGGGAAAACCTGGTATTTCCAGGAGAAGATGTGATCTATTTGGGAGAAATGTGGCATTTCTGGAAGAAAATGTCCTCTTTTGGGGATAAAAGAGGTATTTGTGGGTGAAAAGGTCCTATTCGAAGGGGGAAAGCTGGTATTTCTTGGAGAAGATATGTTATATTTGGGAGAAATGTGGCATTTCTGGAAGAAACTGTCCTACGTTGGGGATAAAGCAGGTATTTGTGGGTGAAAAGGTCCTATTTGAAGGGGGAATCCTGGTATTTCTTGGAGAAGATGTGATATATTTGGGAGAAATCTGGCATGTCAGGAAGAAACTGTCCTCTTTTTGGGATAAAACAGGTATTTGTGGGTGAAAAGTTCCTATTTCGAGGGGGAAACGTGGTATTTCTTGGAGAAGATGTGATATATTTGGGAGAAATGTGGCATTTCTGGAAGAAACTGTCCTCTTCTGGGGATAAAAGAGGTATTTGTGGGTGAAAAGGTCCTATTTGAAGGGGAAAACCTGGTATTTCCTGGAGAAGATGTGATCTATTTGGGAGAAATGTGGCATTTCTGGAAGAAACTGTCCTCTTTTGGGGATAAAAGAGGTATTTGTGGGTGAAAAGTTCCTATTTGAAGGGGGAACCCGGGTATTTCTAGGAGAAGATATGTTATATTTGGGAGAAATGTGGCATTTCTGGAAGAAACTGTCCTACGTTGGGGATAAAGCAGGTATTTGTGGGTGAAAAGGTCCTATTTGAAGGGGGAACCCTGGTATTTCTTGGAGAAGATGTGTTATATTTGGTTGAAATCTGGCATTTCTTGAAGAAACTGTCCTATTTTGGGGATCAAACAGGTATTTGTGGGTGAAAAGTTCCTATTTCGAGGGGGAAACGTGGTATTTCTTGGAGAAGATGTGATATATTTGGGAGAAATGTGGCATGTCTGGAAGAAACTGTCATATTTTGGGGATAAAAGAAGTATTTGTGGGTGAAAAGGTCCTATTTGAAGGGGGAAAGCTGGTATTTCTTGGAGAAGATGTGTTATATTTGGTTGACATCTGGCATTTCTGGAAGAAACTGTACTCTTTTGGGGATAAAAGAGGTATTTCTGGAAGAAAAGGTCGTATTTGAAGGGGGATCCTGGTATTTCTTGGAGAAGATGTGATATATTTGGGAGAAATGTGGCATGTCTGGAGGAAACTGTCTTATTTTGGGGATCAAACAGGTATTTGTGGGTGAAAAGGTCCTATTCGAAGGGGGAAACATGGTATTTCTTGGAGAAGATGTGATATATTTGGGAGAAATGTGGCATGTCTGCAAGAAACTGTCCTATTTTGGGGATAAAAGAGGTATTTGTGGGTGAAAAGGTCCTATTTCAAGGGCGAAACATGGTATTTCTTGGAGAAGATGTGATATATTTGGGAGAAATGTGGCATGTCTGGAAGAAACTGTCCTATTTTGGGGATAAAAGAGGTATTTGTGGGTGAAAAGGTCCTATTTGAAGGGGGAAACCAGGTATTTCTTGGAGAAGATGTGATATATTTGGGAGAAATGTGGCATGTCTGGAAGAAACGGTCCTATTTTGGGGATAAAACAGGTATTTGTGGGTGAAAAGGTCCTATTTGAAGGGGGAACCCGGGTATTTCTTGGAGAAGATGTGATATATTTGGGAGATATCTGGAATGTCTGGAAGAAGATGTTTAATTTGGGATTAAAACAGGAATTTGTGTTTGAAAAGCTCCCATTTCAAGGGGGAACCCTGGTATTTCTTGGAGAAGATGCGATGTATTTGGGAGAAATGTGGCATGTCTGGAAGAAACTGTCCTATTTTGGGGATAAAAGAGGTATTTGTGGGTGAAAAGGTCCTATTTGAAGGGGGAAACCTGGTATTTCTTGGAGAAGATGTGCTATATTTGGGAGAAATGTGGCATTTCTTGAAGAAACTGTCCTCTTTTGGGGATAAAACAGGTATTTGTGGGTGAAAAGTTCCTATTTGAAGGGGAAAACCTGGTATTTCTTGGAGAAGATGTGCTATATTTGGGAGTAATGTGGCATTTCTGGAAGAAACTGTCCTATTTTGGGGATCAAATAAGTATTTGTGGGTGAAAAGTTCCTATTTCGAGGGCGAAACTTGGTATTTCTTGGAGAAGACGTGATATATTTGGGAGAAATGTGGCATGTCTGGAAGAAACTGTCGTATTTTGGGGATTGAACATGTATTTGTGGGTGAAAAGGTCCTATTTGAAGGGGGAAAGCTGGTATTTCTTGGAGAAGATGTGTTATATTTGGTTGACATCTGGCATTTCTGGAAGAAACTGTACTCTTTTGGGGATAAAACAGGTATTTCTGGGAGAAAAGGTCGTATTTGAAGGGGGAACCTGGTATTTCTTGGAGAAGATGTGATATATTTGGGAGAAATGTGGCATGTCTGGAGGAAACTGTCGTATTTTGGGGATCAAACAGGTATTTGTGGGTGAAAAGGTCCTATTCGAAGGGGGAAACCTGGTATTTCTTGGAGAAGATGTGATATATTTGGGAGAAATGTGGCATGTCTGGAAGAAACTGTCCTATTTTGGGGATCAAACAGGTATTTGTGGGTGAAAAGGTCCTATTCGAAGGGGGAAACATGGTATTTCTTGGAGAAGATGTGATCTATTTGGGAGAAATGTGGCATTTCTGGAAGAAACTGTCCTATTTTGGGGATAAAAGAGGTATTTGTGGGTGAAAAGGTCCTATTTCAAGGGGGAAACGAGGTATTTCTTGGAGAAGATGTGATATATTTGGGAGAAATGTGGCATGTCTGGAAGAAACGGTCCTATTTTGGGGATAAAACAGGTATTTGTGGGTGAAAAGGTCGTATTTGAAGGGGGAACCCGGGTATTTCTTGGAGAAGATGTGATATATTTGGGAGATACCTGGAATGTCTGGAAGAAGATGTTTAATTTGGGATTAAAACAGGAATTTGTGTTTGAAAAGCTCCCATTTCAAGGGGGAACCCTGGTATTTCTTGGAGAAGATGTGATGTATTTGGGAGAAATGTGTCATTTCTGGAAGAAACTGTCCTATTTTGGGGATAAAAGAGGTATTTGTGGGTGAAAAGGTCCTATTTGAAGGGGGAAACCTGGTATTTCTTAGAGAAGATGTGATATATTGGGGAGAAATGTGGCATTTCTGGAAGAAACTGTCCTCTTTTGGGGATAAAACAGGTATTTGTGGGTGAAAAGTTCCTATTTGAAGGGGAAAACCTGGTATATCTTGGAGAAGATGTGCTATATTTGGGAGAAATGTGGCATGTCTGGAAGAAACTGTCCTATTTTGGGGATAAAAGAGGTATTTGTGGGTGAAAAGGTCCTATTTGAAGGGGGAACCCGGTTATTTCGTGGAGAAGATGTGATATATTTGGGAGAAATGTGGCATTTCTGGAAGAAACTGTCCTCTTTTGGGGATAAAAGAGGTATTTGTGGGTGAAAAGGTCCTATTTGAAGGGGGAAAGCTGGTATTTCTTGGAGAAGATGTGATATATTTGGGAGAAATGTGGCATGTCTGGAAGAAACTGTCCTATTTTGGGGATCAAATAAGTATTTGTGGGTGAAATGTTCCTATTTCGAGGGGGAAACGTGGTATTTCTTGGAGAAGACGTGATATATTTGGGAGAAATGTGGCATGTCTGGAAGAAACTGTCGTATTTTGGGGATAAAAGAGGTATTTGTGGGTGAAAAGGTCCTATCTGAAGGGGGAAAGCTGGTATTTCTTGGAGAAGATGTGTTATATTTGGTTGACATCTGGCATTTCTGGAAGAAACTGTCCTCTTTTGGGGATAAAACAGGTATTTCTGGGAGAAAAGGTCGTATTTGAAGGGGGAACCTGGTATTTCTTGGAGAAGATGTGATATATTTGGGAGAAATGTGGCATGTCTGGAGGAAACTGTCGTATTTTGGGGATCAAACAGGTATTTGTGGGTGAAAAGGTCCTATTCGAAGGGGGAAACATGGTATTTCTTGGAGAAGATGAGATATATTTGGGAGAAATGTGGCATGTCTGGAAGAAACTGTCGTATTTTGGGGATCAAACAGGTATTTGTGTGTGAAAAGGTCCTATTCGAAGGGGGAAACATGGTATTTCTTGGAGAAGATGTGAACTATTTGGGAGAAATGTGGCATTTCTGGAAGAAACTGTCCTATTTTGGGGATAAAAGAGGTATTTGTGGGTGAAAAGGTCCTATTTGAAGGGGGAATCCTGGTATTTCTTGGAGAAGATGTGATATATTTGGGAGAAATGTGGCATTTCTGGAAGAAACTGTCCTCTTCTGGGGATAAAAGAGGTATTTGTGGGTGAAAAGGTCCTATTTGAAGGGGAAAACCTGGTATTTCCAGGAGAAGATGTGATCTATTTGGGAGAAATGTGGCATTTCTGGAAGAAAATGTCCTCTTTTGGGGATAAAAGAGGTATTTGTGGGTGAAAAGGTCCTATTCGAAGGGGGAAAGCTGGTATTTCTTGGAGAAGATATGTTATATTTGGGAGAAATGTGGCATTTCTGGAAGAAACTGTCCTACGTTGGGGATAAAGCAGGTATTTGTGGGTGAAAAGGTCCTATTTGAAGGGGGAATCCTGGTATTTCTTGGAGAAGATGTGATATATTTGGGAGAAATCTGGCATGTCAGGAAGAAACTGTCCTCTTTTGGGGATAAAACAGGTATTTGTGGGTGAAAAGTTCCTATTTCGAGGGGGAAACGTGGTATTTCTTGGAGAAGATGTGATATATTTGGGAGAAATGTGGCATTTCTGGAAGAAACTGTCCTCTTCTGGGGATAAAAGAGGTATTTGTGGGTGAAAAGGTCCTATTTGAAGGGGAAAACCTGGTATTTCCTGGAGAAGATGTGATCTATTTGGGAGAAATGTGGCATTTCTGGAAGAAACTGTCCTCTTTTGGGGATAAAAGAGGTATTTGTGGGTGAAAAGTTCCTATTTGAAGGGGGAACCCGGGTATTTCTTGGAGAAGATATGTTATATTTGGGAGAAATGTGGCATTTCTGGAAGAAACTGTCCTCTTTTGGGGATAAAGGAGGTATGTGTGGGTGAAAAGGTCCTATTTGAAGGGGGAACCCTGGTATTTCTTGGAGAAGATGTGTTATATTTGGTTGAAATCTGGCATTTCTGGAAGAAACTGTCCTATTTTGGGGATAAAACAGGTATTTCTGGGTGAAAAGTTCCTATTTCGAGGGGGAAACGTGGTATTTCTTGGAGAAGATGTGATATATTTGGGAGAAATGTGGCATGTCTGGAAGAAACTGTCATATTTTGGGGATAAAAGAAGTATTTGTGGGTGAAAAGGTCCTATTTGAAGGGGGAAAGCTGGTATTTCTTGGAGAAGATGTGTTATATTTGGTTGACATCTGGCATTTCTGGAAGAAACTGTACTCTTTTGGGGATAAAAGAGGTATTTCTGGAAGAAAAGGTCGTATTTGAAGGGGGATCCTGGTATTTCTTGGAGAAGATGTGATATATTTGGGAGAAATGTGGCATGTCTGGAGGAAACTGTCGTATTTTGGGGATCAAACAGGTATTTGTGGGTGAAAAGGTCCTATTCGAAGGGGGAAACATGGTATTTCTTGGAGAAGATGTGATATATTTGGGAGAAATGTGGCATGTCTGCAAGAAACTGTCCTATTTTGGGGATAAAAGAGGTATTTGTGGGTGAAAAGGTCCTATTTCAAGGGCGAAACATGGTATTTCTTGGAGAAGATGTGCTATATTTGGGAGAAATGTGGCATGTCTGGAAGAAACTGTCCTATTTTGGGGATAAAAGAGGTATTTGTGGGTGAAAAGGTCCTATTTCAAGGGGGAAACCAGGTATTTCTTGGAGAAGATGTGATATATTTGGGAGAAATGTGGCATGTCTGGAAGAAACGGTCCTATTTTGGGGATAAAACAGGTATTTGTGGGTGAAAAGGTCCTATTTGAAGGGGGAACCCGGGTATTTCTTGGAGAAGATGTGATATATTTGGGAGATATCTGGAATGTCTGGAAGAAGATGTTTAATTTGGGATTAAAACAGGAATTTGTGTTTGAAAAGCTCCCATTTCAAGGGGGAACCCTGGTATTTCTTGGAGAAGATGTGATGTATTTGGGAGAAATGTGGCATGTCTGGAAGAAACTGTCCTATTTTGGGGATAAAAGAGGTATTTGTGGGTGAAAAGGTCCTATTTGAAGGGGGAAACCTGGTATTTCTTGGAGAAGATGTGCTATATTTGGGAGAAATGTGGCATTTCTTGAAGAAACTGTCCTCTTTTGGGGATAAAACAGGTATTTGTGGGTGAAAAGTTCCTATTTGAAGGGGAAAACCTGGTATTTCTTGGAGAAGATGTGCTATATTTGGGAGTAATGTGGCATTTCTGGAAGAAACTGTCCTATTTTGGGGATCAAATAAGTATTTGTGGGTGAAAAGTTCCTATTTCGAGGGCGAAACTTGGTATTTCTTGGAGAAGACGTGATATATTTGGGAGAAATGTGGCATGTCTGGAAGAAACTGTCGTATTTTGGGGATTGAACATGTATTTGTGGGTGAAAAGGTCCTATTTGAAGGGGGAAAGCTGGTATTTCTTGGAGAAGATGTGTTATATTTGGTTGACATCTGGCATTTCTGGAAGAAACTGTACTCTTTTGGGGATAAAACAGGTATTTCTGGGAGAAAAGGTCGTATTTGAAGGGGGAACCTGGTATTTCTTGGAGAAGATGTGATATATTTGGGAGAAATGTGGCATGTCTGGAGGAAACTGTCGTATTTTGGGGATCAAACAGGTATTTGTGGGTGAAAAGGTCCTATTCGAAGGGGGAAACCTGGTATTTCTTGGAGAAGATGTGATATATTTGGGAGAAATGTGGCATGTCTGAAAGAAACTGTCCTATTTTGGGGATCAAACAGGTATTTGTGGGTGAAAAGGTCCTATTCGAAGGGGGAAACATGGTATTTCTTGGAGAAGATGTGATCTATTTGGGAGAAATGTGGCATTTCTGGAAGAAACTGTCCTATTTTGGGGATAAAAGAGGTATTTGTGGGTGAAAAGGTCCTATTTCAAGGGGGAAACGAGGTATTTCTTGGAGAAGATGTGATATATTTGGGAGAAATGTGGCATGTCTGGAAGAAACGGTCCTATTTTGGGGATAAAACAGGTATTTGTGGGTGAAAAGGTCGTATTTGAAGGGGGAACCCGGGTATTTCTTGGAGAAGATGTGATATATTTGGGAGATACCTGGAATGTCTGGAAGAAGATGTTTAATTTGGGATTAAAACAGGAATTTGTGTTTGAAAAGCTCCCATTTCAAGGGGGAACCCTGGTATTTCTTGGAGAAGATGTGATGTATTTGGGAGAAATGTGGCATGTCTGGAAGAAACTGTCCTATTTTGGGGATAAAAGAGGTATTTGTGGGTGAAAAGGTCCTATTTGAAGGGGGAAACCTGGTATTTCTTAGAGAAGATGTGATATATTGGGGAGAAATGTGGCATTTCTGGAAGAAACTGTCCTCTTTTGGGGATAAAACAGGTATTTGTGGGTGAAAAGTTCCTATTTGAAGGGGAAAACCTGGTAGATCTTGGAGAAGATGTGCTATATTTGGGAGAAATGTGGCATGTCTGGAAGAAACTGTCCTATTTTGGGGATAAAAGAGGTATTTGTGGGTGAAAAGGTCCTATTTGAAGGGGGAACCCGGTTATTTCGTGGAGAAGATGTGATATATTTGGGAGAAATGTGGCATTTCTGGAAGAAACTGTCCTCTTTTGGGGATAAAAGAGGTATTTGTGGGTGAAAAGGTCCTATTTGAAGGGGGAAAGCTGGTATTTCTTGGAGAAGATGTGATATATTTGGGAGAAATGTGGCATGTCTGGAAGAAACTGTCCTATTTTGGGGATCAAATAAGTATTTGTGGGTGAAATGTTCCTATTTCGAGGGGGAAACGTGGTATTTCTTGGAGAAGACGTGATATATTTGGGAGAAATGTGGCATGTCTGGAAGAAACTGTCGTATTTTGGGGATAAAAGAGGTATTTGTGGGTGAAAAGGTCCTATTTGAAGGGGGAAAGCTGGTATTTCTTGGAGAAGATGTGTTATATTTGGTTGACATCTGGCATTTCTGGAAGAAACTGTACTCTTTTGGGGATAAAACAGGTATTTCTGGGAGAAAAGGTCGTATTTGAAGGGGGAACCTGGTATTTCTTGGAGAAGATGTGATATATTTGGGAGAAATGTGGCATGTCTGGAGGAAACTGTCGTATTTTGGGGATCAAACAGGTATTTGTGGGTGAAAAGGTCCTATTCGAAGGGGGAAACATGGTATTTCTTGGAGAAGATGAGATATATTTGGGAGAAATGTGGCATGTCTGGAAGAAACTGTCGTATTTTGGGGATCAAACAGGTATTTGTGTGTGAAAAGGTCCTATTCGAAGGGGGAAACATGGTATTTCTTGGAGAAGATGTGAACTATTTGGGAGAAATGTGGCATTTCTGGAAGAAACTGTCCTATTTTGGGGATAAAAGAGGTATTTGTGGGTGAAAAGGTCCTATTTGAAGGGGGAATCCTGGTATTTCTTGGAGAAGATGTGATATATTTGGGAGAAATGTGGCATGTCTGGAAGAAACGGTCCTATTTTGGGGATAAAACAGGTATTTGTGGGTGAAAAGGTCCTATTTGAAGGGGGAACCCTGGTATTTCTTGGAGAAGATATGATATATTTGGGAGATATCTGGAATGTCTGGAAGAAGATGTTTAATTTGGGATTAAAACAGGAATTTGTGTTTGAAAAGCTCCCATTTCAAGGGGGAACCCTGGTATTTCTTGGAGAAGATGTGATGTATTTGGGAGAAATGTGGCATGTCTGGAAGAAACTGTCCTATTTTGGGGATAAAAGAGGTATTTGTGGGTGAAAAGGTCCTATTTGAAGGGGGAAACGTGGTATTTCTTAGAGAAGATGTGATATATTGGGGAGAAATGTGGCTTTTCTGGAAGAAACTGTCCTCTTTTGGGGATAAAACAGGTATTTGTGGGTGAAAAGTTCCTATTTGAAGGGGAAAACCTGGTATATCTTGGAGAAGATGTGCTATATTTGGGAGAAATGTGGCATTTCTGGAAGAAACTGTCCTCTTTTGGGGATAAAAGAGGTATTTGTGGGTGAAAAGGTCCTATTTGAAGGGGGAACCCGGGTATTTCGTGGAGAAGATGTGATATATTTGGGAGAAATGTGGCATGTCTGGAAGAAAATGTCCTATTTTGGGGATAAAAGAGGTATTTGTGGGTGAAAAGGTCCTATTTGAAGGGGGAAACCTGGTATTTCTTGGAGAAGATGTGATATATTTGGGAGAAATGTGGCCTTTCTGGAAGAAACTTTCCTCTTTTGGGGATAAAAGAGGTATTTGTGGGTGAAAAGGTCCTATTTGAAGGGGGAAACCTGGTATTTCTTGGAGAAGATATGATATATTTGGATGAAATCTGGCATGTCTGCAAGAAAATTTATAATTTGGGGTTAAAACAGGTATTTGTGGGTGAAAAGGTCCTATTTCGAGGGGGAACCCTGGTATTTCTTGGAGAAGATGTGATATATTTGGGAGAAATGTGGCATGTCAGGAAGAAACTGTCCTATTTTGGGGATGAAAGAGGTATTTGTGGGTGAAAAGGTCCTATTTGAAGGGGGAATCCTGGTATTTCTTGGAGAAGATGTGATATATTTGGGAGAAATGTGGCATTTCTGGAAGAAACTGTCCTATTTTGGGGATAGAACAGGTATTTGTGGGTGAAAAGGTCCTATTTCAAGGGGGAAACCAGGTGTTTCTTGAAGAAGATGTGATATATTTGGGAGAAATGTGGCATGTCTGGAAGAAACAGTCCTATTTCGGGAGCAGAACAAGTATTTATGGGTGAAAAGGTCCTATTTCCATGGGGAACCCTGGTATTTCTTGGAGACGATGTGCTATATTTGGGAGAAATCTGGCATGTCTGGAAGAAAATGTTTAATTTGGGGTTAAAAGAGGTATTTGTGTTTGAAAAGGTCCTATTTCAAGGGGGAACCCTGGTATTTCTTGGAGAAGATGTGATCTATTTGGAAGAAATCTGCCATTTCTGGATGCAAATGCCCTATTTTGCGGATAAAAGAGGTATTTGGGTTTGAAAAGTTACGATTTGAAGGGGGTAACCCGGAATTTCTTGGAGAAGATGTGATATATTTGGGGGAAATGTGGCATGTCTGGAAGAAACTGTCCTCTTTTGGGGATAAAAGAGGTATTACTGGTTGAAAAGGTCCTATTAGAAGGGGGAAACCAGGTATTTCTGGGAGAAGATGTGATATATTTGCGAGAAATCTGTCATGTCTGGAAGAAACTGTCCTATTTTGGGGATTGAACATGTATTTGTGGGGGAAAAGGTCCTATTTGAAGGGGGAAAGCTGGTATTTCTTGGAGAAGATGTGTTATATTTGGTTGACATCTGGCATTTCTGGAAGAAACTGTACTCTTTTGGGGATAAAACAGGTATTTCTGGGAGAAAAGGTCGTATTTGAAGTGGGAACCTGGTATTTCTTGGAGAAGATGTGATATATTTGGGAGAAATGTGGCATTTCTGGAAGAAACTGTCGTATTTTGGGGATCAAACAGGTATTTGTGGATGAAAAGTTCCTATTAGAAGGGGAAAACCTGGTATTTCTTGGAGAAGATGTGATATATTTGGGAGAAATGTGGCATGTCTGGAAGAAACTGTCCTATTTTGGGGATAAAAGAGCTATTTGTGGGTGAAAAGGTCCTGTTTGAAGGGGGAACCCTGGTATTTCTGGGAGAAGATGTGATATATTTGGGAGAAATGTGGCATGTCTGGAAGAAACTGTCCTATTTCGGGTACAGAACAGGTATTTGAGCGTGAAAAGGTCCTATTTGAAGGGGGAAAGCTGGTATTTCTTGGAGAAGATGTGATATATTTGGGAGAAATGTGGCATGTCTGGAAGAAAATGTCCTATTTTGGGGATAAAAGAGGTATTTGTGGGTGAAAAGGTCCTATTTGAAGGGGGAAAGCTGGTATTTCTTGGAGAAGATGTGATATATTTGGGAGAAATGTGGCATTTCTGGAAGAAACTGTCCTCTTTTGGGGATAAAAGAGGTATTTGTGGGTGAAAAGGTCCTATTTGAAGGGGGAAACCTGGTATTTCTTGGATAAGATGTGATATATATGGGAGAAATGTGGCATTTCTAGAAGAAATTGTCCTATTTTGGGGATCAAACAGGTATTTGTGTTTGAAAAGATCCCATTTCCAGGGGGAAAGCTGGTATTTCTTGGAGAAGATGTGATATATTTGGGGGAAATGTGGCATGTCTGGGAGAAACTGTCCTCTTTTGGGGATAAAAGAGGTATTTGTGGGTGAAAAGGTCCTATTTGAAGGGGGAAAGCTGGTATTTCTTGGAGAAGATGTGATATATTTGGGAGCAATGTGGCATTTCTGGAAGAAACTGTCCTATTTTGGGGATAAAGCAGGTATTTGTGGGTGAAAAGGTCCTATTCGAAGGGGGAAACGTGGTATTTCTTGGAGAAGATGTGATATATTGGGGAGAAATGTGGCATTTCTGGAAGAAACTGTCCAATTTTGGGGATAAAGGAGGTATTAGTGGGTGCAAAGGTCCTATTTGAAGGGGGAACCCGGGTATTTCTTGGAGAAGATGTGATATATTTGGGAGAAATATGGCATTTCTTGAAGAAACTGTCCTCTTTTGTGGATAAAAGAGGTATTTGTGGGTGAAAAGGTCCTATTTGATGGGGGAAACCTGGTATTTCTTGGAGAAGATGTGATATATTTGGTAGAAATCTGGCATGTCAGGAAGAAACTGTCCTATTTTGGGGATGAAAGAGGTATTTGTGGGTGAAAAGGTCCTTTTTGAAGGGGGAATCCTGGTATTTCTTGGAGAAGATGTGATATATTTGGGAGAAATGTGCCATTTCTGGAAGAAACTGTCCTATTTTGGGGATGAAAGAGGTATTTGTGGGTGATAAGGTCCTATTTCAAGGGGGAAACCAGGTATTTCTTGGAGAAGATGTGATATATTTGGGAGAAATGTGTCATTTCTGGAATAAACTGTCCTATTTTGGGGATAAAAGAGGTATTTGTGGGTGAAAAGGTCCTATTTCAAGGGGGAAACCTGGTATTTCTTGGAGAAGATGTGATCTATTTGGGAGAAATGTGGCATTTCTGAAAGAAACTGTCCTCTTTTGGGGATCAAGCAGGTATTTGTGGGTGAAAAGGTCCTATTTCCAGGGGGAAACCTGGTATTTCTTGGAGAAGATGTGATATATTTGGGAGAAATGTGGCCTTTCTGGAAGAAACTGTCCTCTTTTGGGGATAAAAGAGGTATTTGTGGGTGAAAAGGTCCTATTTGAAGGGGGAAAGCTGGTATTTCTTGGAGAAGATGTGATACATTTGGAAGAAATCTGGCATGTCTGCAAGAAAATTTTTAATTTGGGGTTACAACAGGTATTTGTGTGTGAAAAGGTCCTATTTCAAGGGGGAAACCTGGTATTTCTTGGAGAAGATGTGATATATTTGGGAGAAATGTGGCATTTCTGGAAGAAACTGTCCTATTTTTGGGGATAAAAGAGGTATTTGTGGGTGAAAAGGTCTTATTTGAAGGGGGAATCCTGGTATTTCTTGGAGAAGATGTGATATATTTGGGAGAAATGTGGCATTTCTGGAAGAAAATGTCCTATTTTGGGGATGAAAGAGGTATTTGTGGGTGAAAAGGTCCTATTTCCAGGGGGAAACCAGTTATTTCTGGGAGAAGATGTGATATATTTGGGAGGAATGTGGCATGTCTGGAAGAAACTGTCCTTTTTCGGGAGCAGAACAAGTATTTGTGGGTGAAAACGTCCTATTTCGAGGGGGAAACCTGGTATTTCTTGGAGAAGATGTGATATATTTGGGAGAAATCTGGCATGTCTGGAAGAAAATGTTTAATTTGGGTTTAAAACAGCTATTTGTGGGTGAAAAGGTCCTATTTGAAGGGGGAAAGCTGGTATTTCTTGGAGAAGATGTGATCTATTTGGGAGAAATGTGGCATGTCTGGAAGAAACTGTCCTATTTTGTGGATTGAACATGTATTTGTGGGTGAAAAGGTCCTATTTGAAGGGGGAAACCAGGTATTTCTTGGAGAAGATGTGATATATTTGGGAGAAATGTGGCATTTCTGGAAGAAACTGTCCTCTTTTGGGGATAAAAGAGGTATTTGTGGGTGAAAAGGTCCTATTTGAAGGGGGAAACCTGGTATTTCTTGGAGGAGATATGTTATATTTGGGAGAAATGTGGCATTTCTGGAAGAAACTGTCCTACTTTGGGGATAAAGCAGGTATTTGTGGGTGAAAAGGTCCTATTTGAAGGGGGAACCCTGGTATTTCTTGGAGAAGATGTGTTATATTTGGTTGAAATCTGGCATTTCTGGAAGAAACTGTCCTATTTTGGGGATAAAACAGGTATTTCTGGGTGAAAAGGTCGTATTTGAAGGGGGAATCCTGGTATTTCGCGGAGAAGATGTGATATATTTGGGAGAAATCTGGCATTTCTGGAAGAAACTGTCCTATTTTGGGGATCAAACAGGTATTTGTGGGTGAAAAGTTCCTATTTCGAGGGGGAAACGTGGTATTTCTTGGAGAAGATGTGATATATTTTGGAGAAATCTGTCATGTCTGGAAGAAACTGTCCTATTTTGGGGATAAAAGAGGTATTTGTGGGTGAAAAGGTCCTATTTGAAGGGGGAAAGCTGGTATTTCTTGGAGAAGATGTGTTATATTCGGTTGACATCTGGCATTTCTGGAAGAAACTGTACTCTTTTGGGGATAAAACAGGTATTTGTGGGTGAAAAGGTCGTATTTGAAGGGGGAACCTGGTATTTCTTGGAGAAGATGTGATATATTTGGGAGAAATGTGGCATGTCTGGAAGAAACTGTCGTATTTTGGGGATCAAACAGGTATTTGTGGGTGAAAAGGTCCTATTTGAAGGGGGAATCCTGGTATTTCTTGGAGAAGATGTGATATATTTGGGAGATATCTGGAATGTCTGGAAGAAACTGTCCTACTTTGGGGATAAAAGAGGTATTTGTGGGTGAAAAGGTCCTATTTGAAGGGGGAAAGCTGGTATTTCTTGGAGAAGATGTGATATATTTGGGAGAAATGTGGCATGTCTGGAAGAAACTGTCCTCTTTTGGGGATAGAACATGTATTTGTGGGTGAAAAGGTCCTATTTGAAGGGGGAATCCTGGTATTTCTTGGAGAAGATGTGATATATTTGGGAGAAAAGTGGCATTTCTGGAAGAAACTGTCCTATTTTGGGGATAAAAGAGGTATTTGTGGGTGAAAAGGTCCTATTTGGAGGGGGAAAGCTGGTATTTCTTGGAGAAGATGTGTAATATGTGGTTGAAATCTGGCATTTCTGGAAGAAACTGTCCTATTTTGGGGATAGAACAGGTATTTGTGGGAGAAAAGGTCGTATTTGAAGGGGGAATCCTGGTATTTCTTGGAGAAGATGTGATATATTTGGGAGAAATGTGGCATGTCTGGAAGAAACTGTCCTATTTTGGGGATAGAACAGGTATTTGTGGGAGAAAAGGTCGTATTTGAAGGGGGAATCCTGGTATTTCTTGGAGAAGATCTGATATATTTGGGAGATATGTGGCATGTCTGGAAGAAACTGTCGTATTTTGAGGATCAAACAGGTATTTGTGGGTGACAAGGTCCTATTTGAAGGGGGAACCCTGGTATTTCTTGGAGAAGATGTGATATATTTGGGAGAAATCTGGCATTTCTGGATGCAAATGTCCTATTTTGGGGATGAAAGACGTATTTGGGTTTGAAAAGTTACGATTTGAAGGGCGTAACCTGGTATTTCGTGGAGAAGATGTGATATACTTGGGAGAAATCTGTCTTGTCAGGAAGAAACTGTCCTATTTTGGGGATAAAACAGGTATTTGTGGGTGAAAAGGTCCTATTTGAAGGGGGAAAGCTGGTATTTCTTGGAGAAGATGTGACATATTTGGGAGAAATGTGGCATTTCTGGAAGAAACTGTCCAATTTTGGGGATAGAACATGTATTTGTGGGTGAAAAGGTCCTATTTGAAGGGGGAATCCTGGTATTTCTTGGAGAAGATGTGATATATTTGGTTGACATCTGGCATTTCTGGAAGAAACTGTACTCTTCTGGGGATAAAAGAGGTATTTCTGGAAGAAAAGGTCGTATTTGAAGGGGGGTCCTGGTATTTCTTGGAGAAGATGTGATGTATTTGGGAGAAATGTGGCATGTCTGGAATAAACTGTCGTATTTTGGGGATCAAACAGGTATTTGTGGGTGAAAAGGTCCTATTCGAAGGGGGAAACATGGTATTTCTTGGAGAAGATGTGATCTATTTGGGAGAAATGTGGCATGTCTGGAAGAAACTGTCCTATTTTGGGGATAAAAGAGGTATTTGTGGGTGAAAAGGTCCTATTTGAAGGGCGAAACATGGTATTTCTTGGAGAAGATGTGATATATTTGGGAGAAATGTGGCATTTCTGGAAGAAACTGTCCTCTTTTGGGGATAAAAGAGGTATTTGTGGGTGAAAAGGTCCTATTTCAAGGGGGAAACCAGGTATTTCTTGGAGAAGATGTGCTATATTTGGGAGAAATGTGGCATTTCTTGAAAAAACTGTCCTCTTTTGGGGATAAAACAGGTATTTGTGGGTGAAAAGTTCCTATTTCAAGGGGAAAACCTGGTATTTCTTGGAGAAGATGTGCTATATTTGGGAGAAATGTGGCATTTCTGGAAGAAACTGTCCTATTTTGGGGATCAAATAAGTATTTGTGGGTGAAAAGTTCCTATTTCGAGGGGGAAACTTGGTATTTCTTGGAGAAGACGTGATATATTTGGGAGAAATGTGGCATGTCTGGAAGAAACTGTCGTATTTTGGGGATTGAACATGTATTTGTGGGTGAAAAGGTCCTATTTGAAGGGGGAAAGCTGGTATTTCTTGGAGAAGATGTGTTATATTTGGTTGACATCTGGCATTTCTGGAAGAAACTGTACTCTTTTGGGGATAAAACAGGTATTTCTGGGAGAAAAGGTCGTATTTGAAGGGGGAACCTGGTATTTCTTGGAGAAGATGTGATATATTTGGGAGAAATGTGGCATGTCTGGAGGAAACTGTCGTATTTTGGGGATCAAACAGGTATTTGTGGGTGAAAAGGTCCTATTCGAAGGGGGAAACCTGGTATTTCTTGGAGAAGATGTGATATATTTGGGAGAAATGTGGCATGTCTGGAAGAAACTGTCGTATTTTGGGGATCAAACAGGTATTTGTGGGTGAAAAGGCCCTATTCGAAGGGGGAAACATGGTATTTCTTGGAGAAGATGTGATCTATTTGGGAGATATCTGGAATGTCTGGAAGAAGATGTTTAATTTCGGATTAAAACAGGAATTTGTGTTTGAAAAGCTCCCATTTCAAGGGGGAACCCTGGTATTTCTTGGAGAAGATGAGATGTATTTGGGAGAAATGTGGCATGTCTGGAAGAAACTGTCCTATTTTGGGGATAAAAGAGGTATTTGTGGGTGAAAAGGTCCTATTTGAAGGGGGAAACCTGGTATTTCTTAGAGAAGATGTGATATATTGGGGAGAAATGTGGCATTTCTGGAAGAAACTGTCCTCTTCTGGGGATAAAACAGGTATTTGTGGGTGAAAAGTTCCTATTTGAAGGGGAAAACCTGGTATATCTTGGAGAAGATGTGCTATATTTGGGAGAAATGTGGCATTTCTGGAAGAAACTGTCCTATTTTGGGGATAAAAGAGGTATTTGTGGGTGAAAAGGTCCTATTTGAAGGGGGAACCCGGTTATTTCGTGGAGAAGATGTGATATATTTGGGAGAAATGTGGCATTTCTGGAGGAAACTTTCCTCTTTTGGGGATAAAAGAGGTATTTGTGGGTGAAAAGGTCCTATTTGAAGGGGGAAACCTGGTATTTCTTGGAGAAGATGTGGTATATTTGGGAGAAATGTGGCATGTCTGGAAGAAACTGTCCTATTTTGGGGATCAAATAAGTATTTGTGGGTGAAATGTTCCTATTTCGAGGGGGAAACGTGGTATTTCTTGGAGAAGACGTGATATATTAGGGAGAAATGTGGCATGTCTGGAAGAAACTGTCGTATTTTGGGGATCAAACAGGTATTTGTGGGTGAAAAGGTCCTATTTGAAGGGGGAACCCTGGTATTTCTTGGAGAAGATGTGATCTATTTGGGAGAAATGTGGCATTTCTGGAAGAAACGGTCCTATTTTGGGGATAAAACAGGTATTTGTGGGTGAAAAGTTCGTATTTGAAGGGGGAACCCGGGTATTTCTTGGAGAAGATGTGATATATTTGGGAGATATCTGGAATGTCTGGAAGAAGATGTTTAATTTGGGATTAAAACAGGAATTTGTGTTTGAAAAGCTCCCATTTCAAGAGGGAACCCTGGTATTTCTTGGAGAAGATGTGATGTATTTGGGAGAAATGTGGCATGTCTGGAAGAAACTGCCCTATTTTGGGGATAAAAGAGGTATTTGTGGGTGAAAAGGTCCTATTTGAAGGGGGAAACCTGGTATTTCTTAGAGAAGATGTGATCTATTTGGGAGAAATGTGGCATTTCTGGAAGAAACTGTCCTCTTTT
Source organism: Lophura swinhoii (assembly GCA_030408155.1). Classification (NCBI taxonomy): domain Eukaryota; kingdom Metazoa; phylum Chordata; class Aves; order Galliformes; family Phasianidae; genus Lophura; species Lophura swinhoii. The sequence goes on from CM059459.1 coordinate 646,440, forward strand.
GGGGATAAAACAGGTATTTGTGGGTGAAAAGTTCCTATTTGAAGGGGAAAACCTGGTATATCTTGGAGAAGATGTGCTATATTTGGGAGAAATGTGGCATTTCTGGAAGAAACTGTCCTATTTTGGGGATAAAAGAGGTATTTGTGGGTGAAAAGGTCCTATTTGAAGGGGGAACCCGGGTATTTCGTGGAGAAGATGTGATATATTTGGGAGAAATGTGGCATGTCTGGAAGAAACTGTCCTATTTCGGGTACAGAACAGGTTTTTTGTGGGTGAAAAGGTCCTATTTGAAGGGGGAAAGCTGGTATTTCTTGGAGAAGATGTGATATATTTGGGAGAAATGTGGCATGTCTGGAAGAAAATGTCCTATTTTGGGGATAAAAGAGGTATTTGTGGGTGAAAAGGTCCTATTTGAAGGGGGAAACCTGGTATTTCTTGGAGAAGATGTGATATATTTGGGAGAAATGTGGCCTTTCTGGAAGAAACTTTCCTCTTTTGGGGATAAAAGAGGTATTTGTGGGTGAAAAGGTCCTATTTGAAGGGGGAAACCAGGTATTTCTGGGAGAAGATGTGATATATTTGGAAGAAATCTGGCATGTCTGCAAGAAAATTTATAATTTGGGGTTAAAACAGGTATTTGTGGGTGAAAAGGTCCTATTTCGAGGGGGAAACCTGGTATTTCTTGGAGAAGATGTGATATATTTGGGAGAAATGTGGCATGTCAGGAAGAAACTGTCCTATTTTGGGGATGAAAGAGGTATTTGTGGGTGAAAAGGTCCTATTTGAAGGGGGAAAGCTGGTATTTCTTGGAGAAGATGTGATATATTTGGGAGAAATGTGGCATTTCCGGAAGAAACTGTCCTCTTTTGGGGATAGAACAGGTATTTGTGGGTGAAAAGGTCCTATTTCAAGGGGGAAACCAGGTGTTTCTTGAAGAAGATGTGATATATTTGGGAGAAATGTGGCATGTCTGGAAGAAACTGTCCTATTTCGGGAGCAGAACAAGTAATTATGGGTGAAAAGGTCCTATTTCCATGGGGAACCCTGGTATTTCTTGGAGAAGATGTGCTATATTTGGGACAAATCTGGCATGTCTGGAAGAAAATGTTTAATTTGGGGTTAAAAGAGGTATTTGTGTTTGAAAAGGTCCTATTTCAAGGGGGAACCCTGGTATTTCTTGGAGAAGATGTGATCTATTTGGAAGAAATCTGGCATTTCTGGATGCAAATGTCCTATTTTGCGGATAAAAGAGGTATTTGGGTTTGAAAAGTTACGATTTGAAGGGGGTAACCCGGAATTTCTTGGAGAAGATGTGATATATTTGGGAGAAATGTGGCATGTCTGGAAGAAACCGTCCTCTTTTGGGGATAAATGAGGTATTTGTGGGTGAAAATGTCCTATTTGAAGGGGGAAACGTGGTATTTCTTGGAGAAGATGTGATGTATTTGGGAGAAATGTGGCATTTCTGGAAGAAACTGTCCTCTTTTGGGGATAGAACATGTATTTGTGGGTGAAAAGGTCCTATTTTAAGGGGGAATCCTGGTATTTCTTGGAGAAGATGTGATATACTTGGGAGAAAAGTGGCATATCTGGAAGAAACTGTCCTATTTTGGGGATAAAAGAGGTATTTGTGGGTGAAAAGGTCCTATTTGAAGGGGGAAAGCTGGTATTTCTTGGAGAAGATGTGATATATTTGGGAGAAATGTGGCATTTCTGGAAGAAACTGTCCTATTTTGGGGATAAAAGAGGTATTTGTGGGTGAAAAGGTCCTATTTGAAGGGGGAAATGTGGTATTTCTTGGAGAAGATGTGATATATTTGGGAGAAATGTGGCATTTCTGGAAGAAACTGTCCTATTTTGGGGATAAAAGAGGTATTTGTGGGTGAAAAGGTCCTATTTGAAGGGGAAAACCTGGTATTTCTTGGAGAAGATGTGATCAATTTCGGAGAAATGTGGCAGTTCTGGAAGAAACTGTCCTCTTTTGGGGATAAAAGAGGTATTTGTGGGTGAAAAGGTCCTATTTGAAGGGGGAAAGCTGGTATTTCTTGGAGAAGATGTGTTATATTTGGGAGAAATGTGGCATGTCAGGAAGAAACTGTCCTACTTTGGGGATAAAGCAGGTATTTGTGGGTGAAAAGGTCCTATTTCGAGGGGGAAACGTGGTATTTCTTGGAGAAGATGTGATCTATTTGGGAGAAATCTGTCAAGTCTGGAAGAAACTGTCCTATTTTGGGGATAAAAGAGGTATTTGTGGGTGAAAAGGTCCTATTTGAAGGGGGAAAGCTGGTATTTCTTGGAGAAGATGTGATATATATGGGAGAAATGTGGCATTTCTGGAAGAAACAGTCGTATTTTGGGGATAAAAGAGGTATCTGTGGGTGAAAATGTCCAATTCGAAGGGGGAAAGGTGGTATTTCTTGGAGAAGATGTGATATATTTGGGAGAAATGCGGCATTTCTGGAAGAAACTGTCCAATTTTGGGGATAAAAGAGGTATTTGTGGGTGAAATGGTCCTATTTGAAGGGGGAAAGCTGGTATTTCTTGGAGAAGATGTGATCTATTTGGGAGAAATGTGGCATGTCTGGAAGAAACTGTCCTATTTTGGGGATAAAACAGGTATTTGTGGGTGAAAAGGTCCTATTTGAAGGGGGAACCCGGGTATTTCTTGGAGAAGATGTGATATATTTGGGAGAAATGTGGCATGTCTGGAAGAAACTGTCGTATTTTGGGGATCAAACTGGTATTTGTGGGTGAAAAGGTCCTATTTGAAGGGGGAACCCTGGTATTTCTTGGAGAAGATGTGTTATATTTGGTAGACATCTGGCATTTCTGGAAGAAACTGTCCTATTTTGGGGATAAAACAGATATTTCTGGGAGAAAAGGTCGTATTTGAAGGGGGAAACCTGGTATTTCTTGGAGAAGATGTGATCTATTTGGGAGAAATGCGGCATTTCTGGAAGAAACTGTCGTATTTGGGGGATCAAACAGGTATTTGTGGGTGAAAAGGTCCTATTTGAAGGGGGAAACCTGGTATTTCTTGGAGAAGATGTGATATATTTGGGAGAAATCTGTCATTTCTGGAAGACAATGTCCAATTTGGGGGGAGAAATCTGGCATTTCTGGAAGAAAGTGTCCTATTTTGGGGATAAAAGAGGTATTTGTGGGTTAAAAGTTCCTATTTCAAGGGGAAAACCTGGTATTTCTTGGAGAAGATGTGATATATTTGGAAGAAATCTGGCATGTCTGGAAGAAAATGTTTAATTTGGGGTTAAAACAGGTATTTGTGGGTGAAAAGGTCCTATTTGAAGGGGGTAACCAGGTATTTCTGGGAGAAGATTTGATATATTTGGGAGAAATCTGGCATGTCTGGAAGAAACTGTCCTCTTTTGGGGATCAAAGAGGTATTTGTGGGTGAAAAGGTCCTATTTCAAGGGGGAACCCGGTATTTCTTGGAGAAGATGTGATATATTTGGGAGAAATGTGGCATATCTGGAAGAAACTGTCCTATTTTGGGGATAAAAAAGGTATTTGTGGGTGAAAAGTTCCTATTTGAAGGGGGAAACCTGGTATTTCCTGGAGAAGATGTGATATATTTGGGAGAAATATGGCATGTCTGGAAGAAACTGTCCTCTTTTGGGGATAAAAGAGGTATTTGTGGGTGAAAAGGTCCTATTTGAAGGGGGAAAGCTGGTATTTCTTGGAGGAGATGTGATCTATTTGGGAGAAATGTGGCATGTCAGGAAGAAACTGTCCTCTTTTGGGGATAAAAGAGGTATTTGTGGGTGCAAAGGTCCTATTTGAAGGGGAAAACCTGGTATTTCTTGGAGAAGATGTGATCTATTTGGGAGAAATGTGGCATGTCAGGAAGAAACTGTCCTCTTTTGGGGATAAAAGAGGTATTTGTGGGTGAAAAGTTCCTATTTGAAGGGGGAAAGCTGGTATTTCTTGGAGAAGATGTGATATATTTGGGAGAAATGTGGCATGTCTGGAAGAAACTGTCCTATTTCGGGTACAGAACAGGTATTTGTGGGTGAAAAGGTCCTATTTGAAGGGGGAACCCTGGTATTTCTTGGAGAAGATGTGATCTATTTGGAAGAAATCTGGCATGTCTGCAAGAAAATTTTTAATTTGGGGTTAAAAGAGGTATTTGTGTGTGAAAAGGTCCTATTTCCAGGGGGAACCCTGGTATTTCTTGGAGAAGATGTGATATATTTGGGAGAAATGTGGCATATCAGGAAGAAACTGTCCTATTTGGGGGATGAAATAGGTATTTGTGGGTGAAAAGGTCCTATTTGAAGGGGGAATCCTGGTATTTCTTGGAGAAGATGTGATATATTTGGGAGAAATGTGGCATTTCTGGAAGAAACTGTCCTATTTTGGGGATAAAAGAGGTATTTGTGGGTGAAAAGGTCCTATTTGAAGTGGGAACCCTGGTATTTCTTGGTGAAGATGAGATATATTTGGGAGAAATGTGGCATGTCTGGAAGAAACTGTCCTATTTCGGGAGCAGAAAAAGTATTTGTGGGTGAAAAGGTCCTATTTCGAGGGGGAAACCTGGTATTTCTTGGAGAAGATGTGATATATTTGGGAGAAATCTGGCATGTCTGAAAGAAAATGTTTAATTTGGGGTTCAAACAGGTATTTGTGTTTTAAAAGTTCCGATTTTAAGGAGGAACCCTGGTATTTCTTGGAGAAGATGTGATGTATTTGGGAGAAATCTGGCATTTCTGGATGCATATGTCCTATTTTGGGGATAAAAGAGGTATTTGGGTTTGAAAAGTTATGATTTCAAGGGGGTAACCTGGTATTTCTTGGAGAAGATGTGATATATTTGGGAGAAATCTGGCACGTCTGAAAGAAACTGTTCTATTTTGGGGATAAAAGAGGTATTTGTGGGTGAAAAGGTCCTATTTGAAGGGGGAAACGTGGTATTTCTTGGAGAAGATGTGATATATTTGGAAGAAATCTGGCATGTCTGTAATAAACTGTCCTATTTTGGGGATAAAAGAGGTATTTGTGGGTGAAAAGGTCCTATTTGAAGGGGGAAAGCTGGTATTTCTTGGAGAAGATGTGATATATTTGGGAGAAATGTAGCATTTCTGGAAGAAACTGTCCTACTTTGGGGAAAAAGCAGTTATTTGTGGGTGAAAAGGTCCTATTTCAAGGGGGAGCCTTGGTATTTCTTGGAGAAGATGTGATATATTTGGGAGAAATGTGGCATTTCTGGAAGAAACTGTCCTCTTTTGGGGATAAAAGAGGTATTTGTGGGTGAAAAGGTCCTATTTGAAGGGGGAATCCTGGTATTTCTTGGAGAAGATGTGTTATATTTGGTTGAAATCTGGCATTTCTGGAAGAAACTGTCCTATTTTGGGGATAAAACAGGTATTTCTTTGAGAAAAGGTCGTATTTGAAGGGGGAATCCTGGTGTTTCTTGGAGAAGATGTGATATATTTGGGAGAAATGTGGCATGCCTGGAAGAAAATGTCCTATTTTGGGGGGAGAAGGCTGGTATTTGTTGGTGAAAATGTCCTATCTCATGAGGAATCCTGGTATTTCTTGGAGAAGATGTGATATATTTGGGAGAAATGTGACATGTCTGGAAGAAACTGTCCTATTTTGGGGATAAAAGAGGTATTTGTGGGTGAAAAGGTCCTATTTGAATGGGGAAACCTGGTATTTCTTGAAGAAGATGTGATCTATTTGGGAGAAATGTGGCATTTCTGGAAGAAACTGTCCTATTTGGGGGATGAAAGAGGTATTTGTGGGTGAAAAGGTCCTATTTGAAGGGGGAATCCTGGTATTTCTTGGAGAAGATGTGATATATTTGTGAGAAATCTGGCATGTCTGGAAGAAACTGTCCTATTTTGGGGATAAAAGAGGTATTTGTGGGTGAAAACCTTCTATTTCAAGGGGGAAACCTGGTAATTCTTGGAGAAGATGTGATATACTTGGGAGAAATGTGGCATGTCTGGAAGAAACGGTCCTATTTTGGGGATAGAAGAGGTATTTGTGTGTGAAAAGGTCCTATTTGAAGGGGGAAAACAGGTATTTCTTGGAGAAGATGTGATATATTTGGGAGAAATGTGGCATTTCTGGAAGACAATGTCCTATTTTGGGGATAAAACAGGTATTTTTGGGTGAAAAGGTCCTATTTGAAGGGGAAAACCTGGTATTTCTTCGAGAAGATGTGATCTATTTGGGAGAAATGTGGCATTTCTGGAAGAAACTGTCCTCTTTTGGTGATAAAAGAGGTATTTGTGGGTGAAAAGGTCCTATTTGAAGGGGGAACCCTGGTATTTCTTGGAGAAGATGTGATATATTTGGGAGAAATGTGGCATGTCTGGAAGAAACTGTCCTATTTTGGGGATAAAAGAGGTATTTGTGGGTGAAAAGGTCCTATTTGAAGGGGGACACCAGGTATTTCTTGGAGAAGATGTGATCTATTTGGGAGAAATTTGGCATGTCTGGAAGAAACTGTCCTATTTCGGGAGCAGAACAAGTATTTGTGGGTGAAAAGGTCCTAATTCGAGGGGGAAACTTGGTATTTCTTGGAGAAGATGTGATATATATGGGAGAAATCTGGCATGACTTGAAGAAAATGTTTAATTTGGGGTTCAAACAGGTATTTGTGGGTGAAAAGTTAAAATTTAAAGGGGGAACCCTTGTATTTCTTGGAGAAGATGTGATCTATTTGGGAGAAATCTGGCATTTCTGGATGCAAATGTCCTATTTTGGGGATAAAAAGGTATTTGGGTTTGAAAAGTTATGATTTCAAGGGGGTAACCTGGTATTTCTTGCAGAAGATGTGATATATTTGGGAGAAATCTGGCATGTCTGGAAGAAAATGTTTAATTTGGGGTTAATACAGCTATTTGTGTTTGAAAAGCTCCCATTTCAAGGGGGAACCCTGGTATTTCTTGGAGAAGATGAGTAATATGTGGTTGAAATCTGGCAAATATGGAAGAAATTGTACTATTTTGGGGATCAAACAGGTATTTCTGGGAGAAAAGGTCGTATTTGAAGGAGGAATCCTGGTATTTCTTGGAGAAGATGTGATATATTTGGGAGAAATGTGGCATTTCTGGAAGAAACTGTCCTATTTTGGGGATAAAAGAGGTATTTGTGGGTGAAAAGGTCCTATTTGAAGGGGGAAACCTGGTATTTCTTGGAGAAGATGTGATATATTTGGGAGAAATGTGGCATGTCTGGAAGAAACTGTCCTATTTGGGGGATAAAAGAGGTATTTGTGGGTGAAAAGGTCCTATTTGAAGGGGGAAAGCTGGTATTTCTTGGAGAAGATGTGATCTATTTGGGAGAAATGTAGCATTTCTGGAAGAAACTGTCCTCTTTTGGGGTTAAAAGAGGTATTTGTGGGTGAAAAGGTCCTATTTGAAGGGGGAAACCTGGTATTTCTTGGAGAAGATGTGGTATATTTGGGAGAAATGTGGCATTTCTGGAAGAAACTGTCCTTTTTTGGGGAGAGAACAGGTATTTGTGGGTGAAAAGGTCCTAATTGAAGGGGGAAACCTGGTATTTCTTGGAGAAGATGTGATATATTAGGGAGAAATGTGGCATGTCTGGAATAAACTGTCCTATTTTGGGGATAAAAGAGGTATTTGTGGGTGAAAAGGTCCTATTTGAAGGGGGAAAGCTGGTATTTCTTGGAGAAGATGTGATATATATGGGAGAAATGTGGCATGTCTGGAAGAAACTGTCCTCTTTTGGGGATAAAAGAGGTATTTGTGGGTGAAAAGGTCCTATTTGAAGGGGGAAACCTGGTATTTCTTGGAGAAGATGTGATATATATGGGAGAAATGTGGCATTTCTGGAAGAAACTGTCCTATTTTGGGGATAGAACAGGTAATTGTGGGTGGAAAGGTCGTATTTGAAGGGGGAAAGCTGGTATTTCTTGGAGAAGATGTGATATATTTGGGAGAAATGTGGCATTTCTTGAAGAAAACATCCACATTTGGGGATTAAAGTGGTATTTGTGGGTGAAAAGGTCCTATTTAAAGGGGGAACCCTGGTATTTCTTGGAGAAGATGTGATATATTTGGGAGAAATCTGGCATGTCTGGAAGAAAATGTCCTATTTTGGGGGGAGAAGGCTGGTATTTGTTGGAGAAAATGTCCTATCTCATGAGGAATCCTGGTATTTCTTGGAGAAGATGTGATATATTTGGGAGAAATATGGCATGTCTGGAAGAAACTGTCCTATTCTGGGGATAAAAGAGGTATTTGTGGGTGAAAAGGTCCTGTTTGAATGGGGAAACCTGGTATTTCTGGGAGAAGATGTGATATATTTGGGAGAAATGTGGCATTTCTGGAAGAAACTGTCCTCTTTTGGGGATAAAAGAGGTATTTGTGGGTGAAAAGGTCGTATTTGAAGGGGGAAAGCTGGTATTTCTTGGAGAAGATGTGATATATTTGGGAGAAATGTGGCATGTCAGGAAGAAAAAGTCCTATTTGGGGGGGATAAAAGAGGTATTTGTGGGTGAAAAGGTCCTATTTGAAGGGGGAAACCTGGTATTTCTTGGAGAAGATGTGATATACTTGGGAGAAATGTGGCATGTCTGGAAGAAACGATCCTATTTTGCGGATAGAACAGGTATTTGTGGGTGAAAAGGTCCTATTTGAAGGGGGAATCCTGGTATTTCTTGGAGAAGATGTGATATATTTGGGAGAAATGTGGCCTTTCTGGAAGAAACTGTCCTATTTTGGGGATGAAAGAGGTTTTTGTGGGTGAAAAGGTCCTATTTGAAGGGGAAAACCTGGTATTTCTTGGGGAAGATGTGATCAATTTCGGAGAAATGTGGCATTTCTGGAAGAAACTGTCCTCTTTTGGGGATCAAACAGGTATTTGTGGGTGAAAAGGTCCTATTTGAAGGGGGAAACCTGGTATTTCTTGGAGAAGATGTGATATATTTGGGAGAAATGTAGCATGTCTGGAAGAAACTGTCCTAATTCGGGAGCAGAACAGGTATTTGTGCATGAAAAGGTCCTATTTCCAGTGGGAAACCTGGTATTTCTTGGAGAAGATGTGATATATATGGGAGAAATGTGGCATTTCTGGAAGAAAATGTCCTCTTTTGGGGATAAAAGAGGTATTTGTGGGTGAAAAGGTCCTATTTGAAGGGGGAAACCTGGTATTTCTTGGTAAAGATGTGATCTATTTGGGAGAAATGTGGCATGTCTGGAAGAAACTGTCCTATTTTGGGGATGAAAGAGGTATTTGTGGGTGAAAAGGTCCTATTTGAAGGGGGAACCCTGGTATTTCTTGGAGAAGATGTGATATATTTGGAAGAAATCTGGCATGTCTGGAAGAACATGTTTAATTTGGGGTTAAAACAGGGATTTGAGTTTGAAAACATCCTATTTGAAGGGGGACCCCTGGTATTTCTTGGAGAAGATGTGATATATTTGGGAGAAATGTGGCATTTCTGGAAGAAACTGTCCTATTCTGGGGATAAAAGAGGTATTTGTGGGTGAAAAGTTCCTATTTGAAGGAGGAACCCTGGTATTTCTTGGAGAAGATGTGATATATTTGTTAGAAATGTGGCATTTCTGGAAGAAACTGTCCTCTTTTGGGGATAAAAGAGGTATTTGTGGGTGAAAAGGTCCTATTTGAAGGGGGAACTCGGGTATTTCTTGGAGAAGATGTGATATATTTGGGAGAAATGTGGCATTTCTGGAAGAAACTGTCCTATTTTGGGGATAGAACTGGTATTTGAGGGTGAAAAGGTCCTATTTCAAGGGGGAACCTTGGTATTTCTTGGAGAAGATGTGATATATTTGGGAGAAATGTGGCATTTCTTGAAGAAACTGTCCTATTTTGGGGATAAAAGAGGTATTTGTGGGTGAAAAGGTCCTATTTGAAGGGGGAAACCTGTTATTTCTTGGAGAAGATGTGATATATTTGGGAGAAATGAGGCATTTCTGGAAGAAATTGTCCTCTTTTGGGGATAAAGGAGGTATTTGTGGGTGAAAAGGTCCTTTTTGAAGGGGGAAACCTGGTATTTCTTGCAGAAGATGTGATATATTTGGGAGAAATCTGGCATTTCTGGAAGAAACTGTCCTATTTTGGGGAGAAGGCTGGTATTTGTTGGAGAAAATGTCATCTTTCAGGAGGAACCCTGGTATTTCTTGGAGAAGATGTGATATATTTGGGAGAAATGTGGCATTTCTGGAAGAAACAGTCCTATTTTGGGGATAAAAGAGGTATTAGTGGTTGAAAAGGTCCTATTTGAAGGGGGAACCCTGGTATTCCTTGGAGAAGATGTGATATATTTGGGAGAAATGTGGCCTTTCTGGAAGAAACTGTCCTATTTTGGGGATAAAAGAGGTATTTGTGGGTGAAAAGGTCCTATTTCAAGGGGGAAACCAGGTATTTCTTGGAGAAGATGTGATGTATTTGGGAGAAATGTGGCATTTCTGGAAGAAACTGTCCTATTTTGGGGATAAAAGAGGTATTTGTGGGTGAAAAGGTCCTATTTGAAGGGGGAAATGTGGTATTTCTTGGAGAAGATGTGATATATTTGGGAGAAATGTGGCATTTCTGGAAGAAACTGTCCTATTTTGGGGATAGAACAGGTTTTTGTGGGTGAAATAGTCCTATTTGAAGGGGGAACCCTGGTATTTCTTGGAGAAGATGTGATATATTTGGGAGAAATGTGGCATGTCTGGAAGAAACTGTCCTCTTTTGGGGATAAAAGAGGAATTTGTGGGTGAAAAGGTCCTATTAGAATGGGGAAACGTGGTATTTCTTGGAGAAGATGTGATATATTTGGGAGAAATGTGGCATTTCTGGAAGAAACGGTCCTATTTTGGGGATAAAAGAGGTATTTGTGGGTGAAAAGCTTCTATTTGAAGGGGGAAACCTGGTATTTCTTGGAGAAGATGCGATATACTTGGGAGAAATGTGGCATTTCTGAAAGAAACGGTCCTATTTTGGGGATCAAGCAGGTATTTGTGGGTGAAAAGGTCCTATTTGAAGGGGGAAACCAGGTATTTCTTGGAGAAGATGTGATATACTTGGGAGAAATGTGGCATTTCTGGAAGAAACTGTCCTCTTTTGGGGATAAATATGTATTTGTGGTTGAAAAGGTCCTATTTGAAGGGGGAAACCAGGTATTTCTTGGAGAAGATGTGATATATTTGGGAGAAATGTGGCATGTCTGGAAGAAACTGTCCTATTTCGGGTACAGAACAGGTATTTGTGGGTGAAAAGGTCCTATTTGAAGGGGGAAACGTGGTATTTCTTGTAGAAGATGTGATATATCTGGGAGAAATGTGGCATTTCTGGAAGGAACTGTCCTCTTTTGGGGATAAAAGAGGTATTTGTGGGTGAAAAGGTCCTATTTCAAGACGGAACCCTGGTACTTCTTGCAGAAGATGTGATATATTTGGGAGAAATGTGGCATTTCTGGAAGAAACTGTCCTCTTTTGGGGATAAAAGAGGTATTTGTGGGTGAAAAGGTCCTATTTCGAGGGGGAACCCTGGTATTTCTTGGAGAAGATGTGATATATTTGGAAGAAATGTGGCATGTCTGCAAGAAAATTTTTAATTTGGCGTTAAAACAGGTATGTGTGGGTGAAAAGGTCCTATTTGAAAGGGGAAAGCTGGTATTTCTTGGAGAAGATGTGATCTATTTGGGAGAAATGTGGCATTTCTGGTAGAAACAGTACTATTTTGGGGATAAAAGAGGTATTTGTGGGTGAAAAGGTCCGATTTCGAGGGGGAAACCAGGTATTTCTTGGAGAAGATGTGATATATTTGGGAGAAATGTGGCATTTCTGCAAGAAACTGTCCTATTTTGGGGATAAAAGAGGTATTTGTGGGTGAAAAGGTCCTATTTGAAGGGGGAACCCTGGTATTTCTTGGAGAAGATGTGATATATTTGGGAGAAATGTGGCATGTCTGGTAGAAACTGTCCTATTTCGGGAGCAGAACAGGAATTTGTGGGTGAAAAGGTCCTACTTAGAGGGGGAAACCTGGTATTTCTTGGAGAAGATGTGATATATTTGGGAGAAATCTGGCATGACTGGAAGAAAATGTTGAATTTGGGGTTAAAACACGTATTTGTGTTTGAAATGTTCCGATTTCAAGGGGGAACCCTGCTATTTCTTGGAGAAGATGTGATATATTTGGGAGAAATGTGGCATTTCTGGAAGAAACTGTCCTATTTTGGGGATAGAACAGGTATTTGTGGGAAAAAAGGTCCTATTTCAAGGGGGAACCTGGTATTTCTTGGAGAAGATGTGGTATATTTGGGAAAAATGTGGCATGTCTGGAAGAAACTGTCCTCTTTTGGGGATAAAAGAGGTATTTGTGGGTGAAAAGGTCCTATTTGAAGCGGGAAACCTGGTATTTCTTGGAGAAGATGTGCTATATTTGGGAGAAATGTGGCATGTCTGGAAGAAACTGTTCTATTTTGGGGATAAAACAGGTATTTCTGGGAGAAAAGGTCGTATTAGTAGGGGAAATCCTGGTATTTCTTGGAGGAGATGTTATCTATTTTGGAGAAAAGTGGCATTTCTGGAAGAAACTGTCCTATTTTGGGGATAAAAGAGGTATTTGTGGGTGAAAAGGTCCTATTTCCAGGGGAAAACCTGGTATTTCTTGGAGATGATGTTCTTTACTTGGGAGAAATCAGGCATTTCTGGAAGAAACTGTCCAATTTTTGGGATAAAAGAGGTATTTATGGGTGAAAAGGTCCTATTTGAAGGGGGAAACCTGGTATTTCTTGGAGAAGATGTGATATATTTGGGAGAAATGTGGCATTTCTGGAATAAACTGTCCTATTTTGGGTTTAAAACAGGTATTTGTGGGTGCAAAGGTCCTATTTGAAGGGGGAAACCTGGTATTTCTTGGAGAAGATGTGATATATTTGGGAGAAATGTGGCCTTTCAGGAAGAAAATGTTGAATTTGGGTTTAAAACAGGTATTTGTGGGTGAAAAGGTCCTATTTGAAGGGGGAAACCTGGTATTTCTTGGAGAAGATGTGATACATTTGGGAGAAATGTGGCATTTCTGGAAGAAACAGTCCTATTTTGGGGGGAGAAGGCTGGTATTTGTTGGAGAGAATGTCCTCTTTCAGGAGGAAACCTGGTATTTCTTGGAGAAGATGTGATTTATTTGGGAGAAATGTGGCATTTCTGGAAGAAACTGTCCTCTTTTGGGGATAAAAGAGCTATTTGTGGATGAAAAGTTCCAATTTCAATGGGGAAACCTGGTATTTCTTGGAAGAGTTGTGATATATTTGGGAGAAATGTGGCATTTCTGGAAGAAAATGTCCAATTTTGGCGATAAAAGAGGTATTTGTGGGTGAAAAGGTCGTATTTGAAGGGGGAAACCTGGTATTTCTTGGAGAAGATGTGATATATTTGGAAGAAATCTGGCATGTCTGCAAGAAAATCTTTAATTTGGGGTTAAAACAGGTATTTGTGGGTGAAAAGGTCCTATTTGAAGGGGGAAACCTGGTATTTCTTGGAGAAGATGTGATATATTTGGGAGAAAAGTGGCATGTCTGGAAGAAACTGTCCTCTTTTGGGGATAAAAGAGGTATTTGTGGGTGAAAAGGTCCTATTTGAAGGGGGAACCCTGGTATTTCTTGGAGAAGATGTGATATATTTGGGAGAAATGTGGCATTTCTGGAAGAAACTGTCCTATTTAGGGTTTAAAACAGGTATTTGTGGGTGAAAAGGTCCTATTTGAAGGGGGAAACCTGGTATTTCTTGGAGAAGATGTGATATATTTGGGAGAAATGTGGCCTTTCAGGAAGAAAATGTTGAATTTGGGTTTAAAACAGGTATTTGTGGGTGAAAAGGTCCTATTTGAAGGGGGAAACCTGGTATTTCTTGGAGAAGATGTGATATATTTGGGAGAAATGTGGCATTTCTGGAAGAAACTGTCCTATTTTGGGGATAGAACAGGTATTTGTGGGTGAAAAGGTCCTATTTGAAGGGGGAACCCTGGTATTTCTTGGAGAAGATGTTCTATACTTGGGAGAAATGTGGCATTTCTGTAAGAAACTGTCCTATTTTGGGGATAAAAGAGGTATTTGTGTGTGAAAAGGTCCTATTTGAAGGGGGAACCCTGGTATTTCTTGGAGAAGATGTGATATATTTGGAAGAAATCTGGCATGTCTGGAAGAACATGTTTAATTTGGGGTTAAAACAGGGATTTGAGTTTGAAAACTTCCTATTTGAAGGGGGACCCCTGGTATTTCTTGGAGAAGATGTGATATATTTGGGAGAAATTTGGCATTTCTGGAAGAAACTGTCCTATTCTGGGGATAAAAGAGGTATTTGTGGGTGAAAAGTTCCTATTTGAAGGAGGAACCCTGGTATTTCTTGGAGAAGATGTGATATATTTGGGAGAAATGTGGCATTTCTGGAAGAAACTGTCCTCTTTTGGGGATAAAAGAGGTATTTGTGGGTGAAAAGGTCCTATTTCAAGACGGAACCCGGGTATTTCTTGGAGAAGATGTGATATATTTGGGAGAAATGTGGCATTTCTGGAAGAAACTGTCCTCTTTTGGGGATAGAACAGGTATTTGTGGGTGAAAAGGTCCTATTTCCAGGGGGAAACCTGGTATTTCTTGGAGAAGATGTGATATATTTGGGAGAAATGTGGCATGTCTGGAAGAAACTGTCCTATTTCGGGAGCAGAACAGGTATTTGTGGGTGAAAAGGTCCTATTTGAAGGGGGAAAGCTGGTATTTCTTGGAGAAGATGTGATATATTTGGGAGAAATCTGGCATGTCTGGAAGAAAATGTTTAATTTGGGGTTAAAACAGGTAATTGTGATTGAAAAGTTCCCATTTCAAGGGGGAACCCTTGTATTTCTTGGAGAAGATGTGATCTATTTGGTTGTCATCTGGCATTTCTGGAAGAAACTGTCCTCTTTTGGGGATAAAGGAGGTATTTGTGGGTGAAAAGGTCCTATTTCAAGACGGAACCCGGGTATTTCTTGGAGAAGATGTGATATATTTGGGAGAAATGTGGCATTTCTGGAAGAAACTGTCCTATTTTGGGGATAAAAGAGGTATTTGTGGGTGAAAAGGTCCTATTTGAAGGGGGAACCCGGGTATTTCTTGGAGAAGATGTGATATATTTGGGAGAAATGTGGCATTTCTGGAAGAAACTGTCCTATTTTGGGGATAGAACTGGTATTTGAGGGTGAAAAGGTCCTATTTCAAGGGGGAACCTTGGTATTTCTTGGAGAAGATGTGATATATTTGGGAGAAATGTGGCATTTCTTGAAGAAACTGTCCTATTTTGGGGATAAAATAGGTATTTTTGGGTGCAAAGGTCCTATTTGAAGGGGGAAACCAGGTATTTCTTGGAGAAGATGTGATATATTTGGGAGAAATGAGGCATTTCTGGAAGAAATTGTCCTATTTTGGGGATAAAGGAGGTATTTGTGGGTGAAAAGGTCCTATTTGAAGGGGGAAACCTGGTATTTCTTGCAGAAGATGTGATATATTTGGGAGAAATGTGGCATTTCTGGAAGAAACAGTCCTATTTTGGGGATAAAAGAGGTATTTGTGGGTGAGAAGGTTCTATTTGAAGGGGGAAACCTGGTATTTCTTGGAGAAGATGTGATCTATTTGGGAGAAATGTGGCATGTCTGGAAGAAACTGTCCTATTTTGGGGATAAAAGAGGTATTTGTGGGTGAAAAGGTCCTATTTGAAGGGGGAAACCTGGTATTTCTTGGAGAAGATGTGTAACATTTGGTGGAAATCTGGCATTTCTGGAAGAAACTGTCCTATTTTGGGGATAAAAGAGGTATTTGTGGGTGAAAAGGTCCTATTTGAAGGGGGAACCCGGGTATTTCTTGGAGAAGATGTGATATATTTGGGAGAAATGTGGCATTTCTGGAAGAAACTGTCCTACGTTTGGGGATTGAACAGGTTTTTGTGGGTGAAATAGTCCTATTTGAAGGGGGAATCCTGGTATTTCTTGGAGAAGATGTGATATATTTGGAAGAAATCTGGCAAGTCTGCAAGAAAATTTTTAATTTGGGATTAAAACAGGTATTTGTGGGTGAAAAGGTCCTATTTGAAGGGGGAATCCTGGTATTTCTTGGAGAAGATGTGATATATTTGGGAGAAATGTGGCATTTCTGGAAGAAACTGTCCTATTTTGGGGATAGAACAGGAATTAGTGGGTGAAAAGGTCCTATTTCAAGGGGGAAACCAGGTATTTCTTGGAGAAGATGTGATATATTTGGGAGAAATGTGGCATTTCTGGAAGAAACTGTCCTCTTTTGGGGATAGAACAGGTATTTGTGGGTGAAAAGGTCCTATTTGAAGGGGGAATCCTGGTATTTCTTGGAGAAGATGTGATATATTTGGGAGAAATGTGGCATGTCTGGAAGAAACTCTCCTATTTTGGGGATAAAAGAGGTATTTGTGGGAGAAAAGGTCCTATTTCTAGGGGGAAAGCTGGTATTTCTTGGAGAAGATGATTTATATTTGGGAGAAATGTGGCATTTCTGGAAGAAACTGTCCTATTTTGGGGATAGAACAGGTATTTGTGGGTGGAAAGGTCCTATTTCCAGGGGGAAACCTGGTATTTCTTGGAGAAGATGTGATCTATTTGGGAGAAATGTGGCATGTCTGGAAGAAACTGTCCTCTTTTGGGGATAAAAGAGGTATTTGTGGGTGAAAAGGTCCTATTTGAAGGGGGAAACGTGGTATTTCTTGGAGAAGATGTGATATATTTGGGAGAAATGTGGCATATCTGGAAGAAACTGTCCTATTTAGGGGATGAAACAGGTATTTGTGGGTGACAAGGTCCTATTTGAAGGGGGAAAGCTGGTATTTCTTGGAGAAGATGTGATATATTTGGGAGAAATGTGGCATGTCTGGAAGAAACTGTCCTCTTTTGGGGATAAAAGAGGTATTTGAGGGTGAAAAGGTCCTATTTCAAGGGGGAAACCTGGTATTTCTTGGAGAAGATGTGATATATTTGGGAGAAAAGTGGCATGTCTGGAAGAAACTGTCCTATTTTGGGGATAAAAGAGGTATTTGTGGGTGAAAAGGTCCTATTTGAAGGGGGAAACCTGGTATTTCTTGGAGAAGATGTGATATATTTGGAAGAAATCTGGCATGTCTGGAAGAAAATGTTTAATTTCGGGTTAAAACAGGTATTTGAGTTTGAAAACTTCCTATTTGAAGGGGGAACCCTGGTATTTCTTGGAGAAGATGTGATATATTTGGGAGAAATATGGCATTTCTGGAAGAAACAGTCCTCTTTTGGGTATAAAAGAGGTATTAGTGGGTGAAAAGTTCCTATTTGAAGGAGGAACCCTGGTATTTCTTGGAGAAGATGTGATATATTTGGGAGAAATGTGGCCTATCTGGAAGAAACTGTCCTCTTTTGGGGATAAAAGAGGTATTTGTGGGTGAAAAGGTCCTATTTCAAGAAGGAACCCTGGTATTTCTTGGAGAAGATGTGATATATTTGGGAGAAATGTGGCATGTCTGGAAGAAACTGTCCTATTTTGGGGATAGAACAGGTATTTGTGGGTGAAAAGGTCCTATTTGAAGGGGGAAACCAGGTATTTCTTGGAGAAGATGTGATATATTTGGGAGAAATGTGGCATGTCTGGAAGAAACTGTCCTTTTTTGGGGATAAAACAGGTATTTGTGGGTGAAAAGGTCCTATTTCCAGGGGGAAACCTGGTATTTCTTGGAGAAGATGTGATATACTTGGGAGAAATCAGGCATTTCTGGAAGAAAATGTTTAAATTGGGGTTAAAACAGGTAATTGTGATTGAAAAGTTCCCATTTCAAGGGGGAACCCTTGTATTTCTTGGAGAAGATGTGATATATTTGGGAGAAATGTGGCATTTCTGGAAGAAACGTTCCTATTCTGGGGATAAAAGAGGTATTTGTGGGTGAAAAGTTCCTATTTGAAGGAGGAAACCTGGTATTTCTTGGAGAAGATGTGATATATTTGGGAGAAATGTGGCATTTCTGGAAGAAACTGTCCTTTTTTGGCGATAAAAGAGGTATTTGTGGGTGCAAAGGTCCTATTTAAAGGGGGAAACCTGGTATTTCTTGGAGAAGATGTGATATATATGGGAGAAATGTGGCATTTCTGGAAGAAACTGTCCTATTTTGGGGATAGAACAGGAATTAGTGGGTGAAAAGGTCCTATTTCAAGGGGGAAACCAGGTATTTCTTGGAGAAGATGTGATATATTTGGGAGAAATGTGGCATTTCTGGAAGAAACTGTCCTATTTTGGGGATAAAAGAGGTATTTGTGGGTGAAAAGGTCCTATTTGAAGGGGGAAATCTGGTATTTCTTGGAGAAGATGTGGTATATTTGGTTGAAATCTGGCATTTCTGGAAGAAACTGTCCTCTTTTGGGGATAAAGGAGGTATGTGTGGTTGAAAAGGTCCAATTTGAAGGGGGAAACCTGGTATTTCTTGGAGAAGATGTGATCTATTCGGGAGAAATGTGGCATGTCCGGAAGAAACTGTCCTCTTTTGGGGATAAAACAGGTATTTGTGGGTGATAAGGTCCTATTTGAAGGGGGAACCCGGGTATTTCTTGGAGAAGATGTGGTATATTAAGGAGAAATGTGGCATGTCTGGAAGAAACTGTCCTATTTTGGGGATAAAAGAGGTATTTGTGGGTGACAAGGTCCTATTTGAAGGGGGAACCCTGGTATTTCTTGGAGAAGATGTGATATATTTGGGAGAAATGTGGCATGTCTGGAAGAAACTGTCCTATTTTGGGGATAAAAGAGGTATTTGTGGGTGAAAAGGTCCTATTTGAAGGGGGAACCCGGGTATTTCTTGGAGAAGATGATTTATATTTTTGAGAAATGTGGCATGTCTGGAAGAAACTGTCCTATTTCGGGTACAGAACAGGTATTTGTGGGTGAAAAGGTCCTATTTCCAGGGGGAAACCTGGTATTTCTTGGAGAAGATGTGATGTATTTGGGAGAAATGTGGCATTTCTGGAAGAAACTGTCCTATTTTGGGGATAAAAGAGGTATTTGTGGGTGAAAAGGTCCTATTTGAAGGGGGAAACCTGGTATTTCTTGGAGAAGATGTGATATATTTGGGAGAAATGTGGCATTTCTGGAATAAACTGTCCTATTTTGGGTTTAAAACAGGTATTTGTGGGTGCAAAGGTCATATTTGAAGGGGGAAACCTGGTATTTCTTGGAGAAGATGTGATATATTTGGGAGAAATGTGGCATTTCTGGAAAAACTGTCCTATTTTGGGGATAGAACAGGTATTTGTGGGTGAAAAGGTCCTATTTGAAGGGGGAACCCTGGTATTTCTTGGAGAAGATGTTCTATACTTGGGAGAAATGTGGCATTTCTGTAAGAAACTGTCCTATTTTGGGGATAAAAGAGGTATTTGTGGGTGAAAAGTTCCTATTTGAAGGGGGAACCCTGGTATTTCTTGGAGAAGATGTGATATATTTGGAAGAAATCTGGCATGTCTGGAAGAACATGTTTAATTTGGGGTTAAAACAGGGATTTGAGTTTGAAAACTTCCTATTTGAAGGGGGACCCCTGGTATTTCTTGGAGAAGATGTGATATATTTGGGAGAAATGTGGCATTTCTGGAAGAAACTGTCCTATTCTGGGGATAAAAGAGGTATTTGTGGGTGAAAAGGTCCTATTTCAAGACGGAACCCGGGTATTTCTTGGAGAAGATGTGATATATTTGGGAGAAATGTGGCATTTCTGGAAGAAACTGTCCTCTTTTGGGGATAGAACAGGTATTTGTGGGTGAAAAGGTCCTATTTCAAGGGGGAAACCTGGTATTTCTTGGAGAAGATGTGATATATTTGGAAGAAATGTGCCATGTCTGGAAGAAACTGTCCTCTTTTGGGGATAGAACAGGTATATGTGGGTGAAAAGGTCCTATTTCCAGGGGGAAACCTGGTATTTCTTGGAGAAGATGTGATATATTTGGGAGAAATGTGGCATGTCTGGAAGAAACTGTCCTATTTCGGGAGCAGAACAGGTATTTGTGGGTGAAAAGGTCCTATTTGAAGGGGGAAAGCTGGTATTTCTTGGAGAAGATGTGATATATTTGGGAGAAATCTGGCATGTCTGGAAGAAAATGTTTAATTTGGGGTTAAAACAGGTAATTGTGATTGAAAAGTTCCCATTTCAAGGGGGAACCCTTGTATTTCTTGGAGAAGATGTGATCTATTTGGGAGAAATGTGGCTTGTCTGGAAGAAACTGTCCTCTTTTGGGGATAAAAGAGGTATTTGTGGGTGAAAAGGTCCTATTTCAAGACGGAACCCGGGTATTCCTTGGAGAAGATGTGATATATTTGGGAGAAATGTGGCATTTCTGGAAGAAACTGTCCTATTTTGGGGATAAAAGAGGTATTTGTGGGTGAAAAGGTCCTATTTGAAGGGGGAACCCGGGTATCTCTTGGAGAAGATGTGATATATTTGGGAGAAATGTGGCATTTCTGGAAGAAACTGTCCTATTTTGGGGATAGAACTGGTATTTGAGGGTGAAAAGGTCCTATTTCAAGGGGGAACCTTGGTATTTCTTGGAGAAGATGTGATATATTTGGGAGAAATGT
Source organism: Lophura swinhoii (assembly GCA_030408155.1). Classification (NCBI taxonomy): domain Eukaryota; kingdom Metazoa; phylum Chordata; class Aves; order Galliformes; family Phasianidae; genus Lophura; species Lophura swinhoii. The sequence continues at coordinate 667,018 of CM059459.1, forward strand.
GGCATTTCTTGAAGAAACTGTCCTCTTTTGGGGATAAAAGAGGTATTTGTGGGTGAAAAGGTCCTATTTGAAGGGGGAAACCTGGTATTTCTTGGAGAAGATGTGATATATTGGGGAGAAATGTGGCATTTCTGGAAGAAATTGTCCTATTTTGGGGATAAAGGAGGTATTTGTGGGTGAAAAGGTCCTATTTGAAGGGGGAAACCTGGTATTTCTTGCAGAAGATGTGATATATTTGGGAGAAATGTGGCATTTCTGGAAGAAACAGTCCTATTTTGGGGATAAAAGAGGTATTTGTGGGTGAAAAGGTTCTATTTGAAGGGGGAAACCTGGTATTTCTTGGAGAAGATGTGATATATTTGGGAGTAATGTGGCATGTCTGGAAGAAACTGTCCTATTTTGGGGATAAAAGAGGTATTTGTGGGTGAAAAGGTCCTATTTGAATGGGGAAACCTGGTATTTCTTGGAGAAGATGTGTAACATTTGGTGGAAATCTGGCATTTCTGGAAGAAACTGTCCTATTTTGGGGATAAAAGAGGTATTTGTGGGTGAAAAGGTCCTATTTGAAGGGGGAACCCGGGTATTTCTTGGAGAAGATGTGATATATTTGGGAGAAATGTGGCATTTCTGGAAGAAACTGTCCTACGTTTGGGGATTGAACAGGTTTTTGTGGGTGAAATAGTCCTATTTGAAGGGGGAACCCTGGTATTTCTTGGAGAAGATGTGATATATTTGGGAGAAATGTGGCATTTCAGGAAGAAACTGTCCTCTTTTGGGAATAAAAGAGGTATTTGTGGATGAAAAGGTCCTATTTGAAGGGGGAATCCTGGTATTTCTTGGAGAAGATGTGATATATTTGGAAGAAATCTGTCATGTCTGCAAGAAAATTTTTAATTTGGGGTTAAAACAGGTATTTGTGGGTGAAAAGGTCCTATTTGAAGGGGGAATCCTGGTATTTCTTGGAGAAGATGTGATATATTTGGGAGAAATGTGGCATTTCTGGAAGAAACTGTCCTATTTTGGGGATAGAACAGGAATTAGTGGGTGAAAAGGTCCTATTTCAAGGGGGAAACCAGGTATTTCTTGGAGAAGATGTGATATATTTGGGAGAAATGTGGCATTTCTGGAAGAAACTGTCCTCTTTTGGGGATAGAACAGGTATTTGTGGGTGAAAAGGTCCTATTTCAAGGGGGAAACCTGTTATTTCTTGGAGAAGATGTGATATATTTGGGAGAAATGTGGCATGTCTGGAAGAAACTCTCCTATTTTGGGGATAAAAGAGGTATTTGTGGGAGAAAAGGTCCTATTTCTAGGGGGAAAGCTGGTATTTCTTGGAGAAGATGATTTATATTTGGGAGAAATGTGGCATTTCTGGAAGAAACTGTCCTATTTTGGGGATAGAACAGGTATTTGTGGGTGGAAAGGTCCTATTTCCAGGGGGAAACCTGGTATTTCTTGGAGAAGATGATTTATATTTGGGAGAAATGTGGCATGTCTGGAAGAAACTGTCCTCTTTTGGGGATAAAAGAGGTATTTGTGGGTGAAAAGGTCCTATTTGAAGGGGGAAACCTGGTATTTCTTGGAGAAGATGTTCTGTATTTGGGAGAAATGTGGCATTTCTGGAAGAAACTGTCCTATTTAGGGGATGAAACAGGTATTTGTGGGTGAAAAGGTCCTATTTGAAGGGGGAAAGCTGGTATTTCTTGAAGAAGATGTGATCTATTTGGGAGAAATGTGGCATGTCTGGAAGAAACTGTCCTCTTTTGGGGATAAAAGAGGTATTTGAGGGTGAAAAGGTCCTATTTCAAGGGGGAAACCTGGTATTTCTTGGAGAAGATGTGATATATTTGGGAGAAAAGTGGCATGTCTGGAAGAAACTGTCCTATTTTGGGGATAAAAGAGGTATTTGTGGGTGAAAAGGTCCTATTTGAAGGGGGAAACCTGGTATTTCTTGGAGAAGATGTGATATATTTGGAAGAAATCTGGCATGTCTGGAAGAAAATGTTTAATTTCGGGTTAAAACAGGTACTTGAGTTTGAAAACTTCCTATTTGAAGGGGGAACCCTGGTATTTCTGGGAGAAGATGTGATATATTTGGGAGAAATATGGCATGTCTGGAAGAAACAGTCCTCTTTTGGGTATAAAAGAGGTATTAGTGGGTGAAAAGTTCCTATTTGAAGGAGGAACCCTGGTATTTCTTGGAGAAGATGTGATATATTTGGGAGAAATGTGGCATTTCTGGAAGAAACTGTCCTCTTTTGGGGATAAAAGAGGTATTTGTGGGTGAAAAGGTTCTATTTGAAGGGGGAAACCTGGTATTTCTTGGAGAAGATGTGATCTATTTGGGAGAAATGTGGCATGTCTGGAAGAAACTGTCCTCTTTTGGGGATAAAAGAGGTATTTGTGGGTGAAAAGGTCCTATTTGAAGGGGGAAACCTGGTATTTCTTGGAGATGATGTGTAACATTTGGTGGAAATCTGGCATTTCTGGAAGAAACTGTCCCATTTTGGGGATAAAAGAGGTATTTGTGGGTGAAAAGGTCCTATTTGAAGGGGGAACCCGGGTATTTCTTGGAGAAGATGTGATATATTTGGGAGAAATGTGGCATTTCTGGAAGAAACTGTCCTACGTTTGGGGATTGAACAGGTTTTTGTGGGTGAAATAGTCCTATTTGAAGGGGGAACCCTGGTATTTCTTGGAGAAGATGTGATATATTTGGGAGAAATGTGGCATTTCAGGAAGAAACTGTCCTCTTTTGGGAATAAAAGAGGTATTTGTGGGTGAAAAGGTCCTATTTGAAGGAGGAAACCTGGTATTTCTTGGAGAAGATGTGATATATTTGGAAGAAATCTGGCATGTCTGCAAGAAAATTTTTAATTTGGGGTTAAAACAGGTATTTGTGGGTGAAAAGGTCCTATTTGAAGGGGGAATCCTGGTATTTCTTGGAGAAGATGTGATATATTTGGGAGAAATGTGGCATGTCTGGAAGAAACTGTCCTATTTTGGGGATAGAACAGGAATTAGTGGGTGAAAAGGTCCTATTTCAAGGGGGAAACCAGGTATTTCTTGGAGAAGATGTGATATATTTGGGAGAAATGTGGCATTTCTGGAAGAAACTGTCCTCTTTTGGGGATAGAACAGGTATTTGTGGGTGAAAAGGTCCTATTTCAAGGGGGAAACCTGGTATTTCTTGGAGAAGATGTGATATATTTGGGAGAAATGTGGCATGTCTGGAAGAAACTCTCCTATTTTGGGGATAAAAGAGGTATTTGTGGGAGAAAAGGTCCTATTTCTAGGGGGAAAGCTGGTATTTCTTGGAGAAGATGATTTATATTTGGGACAAATGTGGCATTTCTGGAAGAAACTGTCCTATTTTGGGGATAGAACAGGTATTTGTGGGTGGAAAGGTCCTATTTCCAGGGGGAACCCTTGTATTTCTTGGAGAAGATGTGATATATTTGGGAGAAATGTGGCATGTCTGGAAGAAACTGTCCTCTTTTGGGGATAAAAGAGGTATTTGTGGGTGAAAAGGTCCTATTTGAAGGGGGAAACCTGGTATTTCTTGGAGAAGATGTGATATATTTGGGAGAAATGTGGCATATCTGGAAGAAACTGTCCTATTTAGGGGATGAAACAGGTATTTGTGGGTGAAAAGGTCCTATTTGAAGGGGGAAATGTGGTATTTCTTGGAGAAGATGTGATATATTTGGGAGAAATGTGGCATGTCTGGAAGAAACTGTCCTCTTTTGGGGATAAAAGAGGTATTTGAGGGTGAAAAGGTCCTATTTCAAGGGGGAAACCTGGTATTTCTTGGAGAAGATGTGATATATTTGGGAGAAAAGTGGCATGTCTGGAAGAAACTGTCCTATTTTGGGGATAAAAGAGGTATTTGTGGGTGAAAAGGTCCTATTTGAAGGGGGAAACCTGGTATTTCTTGGAGAAGATGTGATATATTTGGAAGAAATCTGGCATGTCTGGAAGAAAATGTTTAATTCCGGGTTAAAACAGGTATTTGAGTTTGAAAACTTCCTATTTGAAGGGGGAACCCTGGTATTTCTTGGAGAAGATGTGATATATTTGGGAGAAATATGGCATTTCTGGAAGAAACTGTCCTCTTTTGGGGATAAAACAGGTATTAGTGGGTGAAAAGTTCCTATTTGAAGGAGGAACCCTGGTATTTCTTGGAGAAGATGTGATATATTTGGGAGAAATGTGGCCTATCTGGAAGAAACTGTCCTCTTTTGGGGATAAAAGAGGTATTTGTGGGTGAAAAGGTCCTATTTCAAGAAGGAACCCTGGTATTTCTTGGAGAAGATGTGATATATTTGGGAGAAATGTGGCATGTCTGGAAGAAACTGTCCTATTTTGGGGATAGAACAGGTATTTGTGGGTGAAAAGGTCCTATTTCAAGGGGGAAACCAGGTATTTCTTGGAGAAGATGTGATATATTTGGGAGAAATGTGGCATGTCTGGAAGAAACTGTCCTTTTTTGGGGATAGAACAGGTATTTGTGGGTGAAAAGGTCCTATTTCCAGGGGGAAACCTGGTATTTCTTGGAGAAGATGTGATATATTTGGGAGAAATGTGGCATGTCTGGAAGAAACTGTCCTATTTCGGGAGCAGAACAGGTATTTGTGGGTGAAAAGGTCCTATTTGAAGGGGTAAAGCTGGTATTTCTTGGAGAAGATGTGATATATCTGGGAGAAATCAGGCATTTCTGGAAGAAAATGTTTAAATTGGGGTTAAAACAGGTAATTGTGATTGAAAAGTTCCCATTTCAAGGGGGAAACCTGGTATTTCTTGGAGAAGATGTGATATATTTGGGAGAAATGTGGCATTTCTGGAAGAAACTGTCCTATTCTGGGGATAAAAGAGGTATTTGTGGGTGAAAAGTTCCTATTTGAAGGAGGAAACCTGGTATTTCTTGGAGAAGATGTGATATATTTGGGAGAAATGTGGCATTTCTGGAAGAAACTGTCCTATTTTGGCGATAAAAGAGGTATTTGTGGGTGCAAAGGTCCTATTTAAAGGGGGAAACGTGGTATTTCTTGGAGAAGATGTGATATATTTGGGAGAAATGTGGCATTTCTGGAAGAAACTGTCCTATTTTGGGGATAGAACAGGAATTAGTGGGTGAAAAGGTCCTATTTCAAGGGGGAAACCTGGTATTTCTTGGAGAAGATGTGATATATTTGGGAGAAATGTGGCATTTCTGGAAGAAACTGTCCTATTTTGGGGATAAAAGAGGTATTTGTGGGTGAAAAGGTCCTATTTGAAGGGGGAAATCTGGTATTTCTTGGAGAAGATGTGGTATATTTGGTTGAAATCTGGCATTTCTGGAAGAAACTGTCCTCTTTTGGGGATAAAGGAGGTATGTGTGGGTGAAAAGGTCCTATTTGAAGGGGGAAACCTGGTATTTCTTGGAGAAGATGTGATCTATTTGGGAGAAATGTGGCATGTCCGGAAGAAACTGTCCTCTTTTGGGGATAAAACAGGTATTTGTGGGTGATAAGGTCCTATTTGAAGGGGGAACCCTGGTATTTCTTGGAGAAGATGTGGTATATTAAGGAGAAATGTGGCATGTCTGGAAGAAACTGTCCTATTTTGGGGATAAAAGAGGTATTTGTGGGTGACAAGGTCCTATTTGAAGGGGGAACCCTGGTATTTCTTGGAGAAGATGTGATATATTTGGGAGAAATGTGGCATTTCTGGAAGAAACTGTCCTATTTTGGGGATAAAAGAGGTATTTGTGGGTGAAAAGGTCCTATTTGAAGGGGGAACCCTGGTATTTCTTGGAGAAGATGATTTATATTTGGGAGAAATGTGGCATGTCTGGAAGAAACTGTCCTATTTCGGGTACAGAACAGGTATTTGTGGGTGAAAAGGTCCTATTTCCAGGGGGAAACCTGGTATTTCTTGGAGAAGATGTGATCTATTTGGGAGAAAAGTGGCATTTCTGGAAGAAACTGTCCTATTTTGGGGATAAAAGAGGTATTTGTGGGTGAAAAGGTCCTATTTGAAGGGGGAAACCTGGTATTTCTTGGAGAAGATGTGATATATTTGGGAGAAATGTGGCATTTCTGGAATAAACTGTCCTATTTTGGGTTTAAAACAGGTATTTGTGGGTGCAAAGGTCATATTTGAAGGGGGAAACCTGGTATTTCTTGGAGAAGATGTGATATATTTGGGAGAAATGTGGCATTTCTGGAAGAAACTGTCCTATTTTGGGGATAGAACAGGTATTTGTGGGTGAAAAGGTCCTATTTGAAGGGGGAACCCTGGTATTTCTTGGAGAAGATGTGATATATTTGGGAGAAATGTGGCATTTCTGTAAGAAACTGTCCTATTTTGGGGATAAAAGAGGTATTTGTGTGTGAAAAGGTCCTATTTAAAGGGGGAACCCTGGTATTTCTTGGAGAAGATGTGATATATTTGGAAGAAATCTGGCATGTCTGGAAGAACATGTTTAATTTGGGGTTAAAACAGGGATTTGAGTTTGAAAACTTCCTATTTGAAGGGGGACCCCTGGTATTTCTTGGAGAAGATGTGATATATTTGGGAGAAATGTGGCATTTCTGGAAGAAACTGTCCTATTCTGGGGATAAAAGAGGTATTTGTGGGTGAAAAGTTCCTATTTGAAGGAGGAACCCTGGTATTTCTTGGAGAAGATGTGATCTATTTGGGAGAAATGTGGCATTTCTGGAAGAAACTGTCCTCTTTTGGGGATAAAAGAGGTATTTGTGGGTGAAAAGGTCCTATTTCAAGACGGAACCCGGGAATTTCTTGGAGAAGATGTGATATATTTGGGAGAAATGTGGCATTTCTGGAAGAAACTGTCCTCTTTTGGGGATAGAACAGGTATTTGTGGGTGAAAAGGTCCTATTTCAAGGGGGAAACCTGGTATTTCTTGGAGAAGATGTGATATATTTGGAAGAAATGTGCCATGTCTGGAAGAAACTGTCCTCTTTTGGGGATAGAACAGGTATATGTGGGTGAAAAGGTCCAATTTCCAGGGGGAAACCTGGTATTTCTTGGAGAAGATGTGATATATTTGGGAGAAATGTGGCATGTCTGGAAGAAACTGTCCTATTTCGGGAGCAGAACAGGTATTTGTGGGTGAAAAGGTCCTATTTGAAGGGGGAAAGCTGGTATTTCTTGGAGAAGATGTGATATATTTGGGAGAAATCTGGCATGTCTGGAAGAAAATGTTTAATTTGGGGTTAAAACAGGTAATTGTGATTGAAAAGTTCCCATTTCAAGGGGGAACCCTTGTATTTCTTGGAGAAGATGTGATCTATTTGGTTGACATCTGGCATTTCTGGAAGAAACTGTCCTCTTTTGGGGATAAAAGAGGTATTTGTGGGTGAAAAGGTCCTATTTCAAGACGGAACCCGGGTATTCCTTGGAGAAGATGTGATATATTTGGGAGAAATGTGGCATTTCTGGAAGAAACTGTCCTATTTTGGGGATAAAAGAGGTATTTGTGGGTGAAAAGGTCCTATTTGAAGGGGGAAACCTGGTATTTCTTGGAGAAGATGTGATATATTTGGGAGAAATGTGGCATTTCTGGAAGAAACTGTCCTATTTTGGGGATAGAACTGGTATTTGAGGGTGAAAAGGTCCTATTTCAAGGGGGAACCTTGGTATTTCTTGGAGAAGATGTGATATATTTGGGAGAAATGTGGCATTTCTTGAAGAAACTGTCCTCTTTTGGGGATAAAAGAGGTATTTGTGGGTGAAAAGGTCCTATTTGAAGGGGGAAACCTGGTATTTCTTGGAGAAGATGTGATATATTTGGGAGAAATGAGGCATTTCTGGAAGAAATTGTCCTATTTTGGGGATAAAGGAGGTATTTGTGGGTGAAAAGGTCCTATTTGAAGGGGGAAACCTGGTATTTCTTGCAGAAGATGTGATATATTTGGGAGAAATGTGGCATTTCAGGAAGAAACAGTCCTATTTTGGGGATAAAAGAGGTATTTGTGGGTGAAAAGGTTCTATTTGAAGGGGGAAACCTGGTATTTCTTGGAGAAGATGTGATCTATTTGGGAGAAATGTGGCATGTCTGGAAGAAACTGTCCTATTTTGGGGATAAAAGAGGTATTTGTGGGTGAAAAGGTCCTATTTGAATGGGGAAACCTGGTATTTCTTGGAGAAGATGTGTAACATTTGGTGGAAATCTGGCATTTCTGGAAGAAACTGTCCTATTTTGGGGATAAAAGAGGTATTCGTGGGTGAAAAGGTCCTATTTGAAGGGGGAACCCGGGTATTTCTTGGAGAAGATGTGATATATTTGGGAGAAATGTGGCATTTCTGGAAGAAACTGTCCTACGTTTGGGGATTGAACAGGTTTTTGTGGGTGAAATAGTCCTATTTGAAGGGGGAACCCTGGTATTTCTTGGAGAAGATGTGATATATTTGGAAGAAATCTGGCATGTCTGCAAGAAACTGTCCTCTTTTGGGAATAAAAGAGGTATTTGTGGGTGAAAAGGTCCTATTTGAAGGGGGAAACCTGGTATTTCTTGGAGAAGATGTGATATATTTGGAAGAAATCTGGCATGTCTGCAAGAAAATTTTTAATTTGGGGTTAAAACAGGTATTTGTGGGTGAAAAGGTCCTATTTGAATGGGGAATCCTGGTATTTCTTGGAGAAGATGTGATATATTTGGGAGAAATGTGGCATTTCTGGAAGAAACTGTCCTATTTTGGGGATAGAACAGGAATTAGTGGGTGAAAAGGTCCTATTTCAAGGGGGAAACCAGGTATTTCTTGGAGAAGATGTGATATATTTGGGAGAAATGTGGCATTTCTGGAAGAAACTGTCCTCTTTTGGGGATAGAACAGGTATTTGTGGGTGAAAAGGTCCTATTTCAAGGGGGAAACCTGTTATTTCTTGGAGAAGATGTGATATATTTGGGAGAAATGTGGCATGTCTGGAAGAAACTCTCCTATTTTGGGGATAAAAGAGGTATTTGTGGGAGAAAAGGTCCTATTTCTAGGGGGAAAGCTGGTATTTCTTGGAGAAGATGATTTATATTTGGGAGAAATGTGGCATTTCTGGAAGAAACTGTCCTATTTTGGGGATAGAACAGGTATTTGTGGGTGGAAAGGTCCTATTTCCAGGGGGAAACCTGGTATTTCTTGGAGAAGATGTGATATATTTGGGAGAAATGTGGCATGTCTGGAAGAAACTGTCCTCTTTTGGGGATAAAAGAGGTATTTGTGGGTGAAAAGGTCCTATTTGTAGGGGGAAAGCTGGTATTTCTTGGAGAAGATGTGATATATTTGGGAGAAATGTGGCATATCTGGAAGAAACTGTCCTATTTAGGGGATGAAACAGGTATTTGTGGGTGAAAAGGTCCTATTTGAAGGGGGAAAGCTGGTATTTCTTGGAGAAGATGTGATCTATTTGGGAGAAAAGTGGCATGTCTGGAAGAAACTGTCCTATTTTGGGGATAAAAGAGGTATTTGTGGGTGAAAAGGTCCTATTTGAAGGGGGAAACCTGGTATTTCTTGGAGAAGATGTGATATATTTGGAAGAAATCTGGCATGTCTGGAAGAAAATGTTTAATTTCGGGTTAAAACAGGTATTTGAGTTTGAAAACTTCCTATTTGAAGGGGGAACCCTGGTATTTCTGGGAGAAGATGTGATATATTTGGGAGAAATATGGCATTTCTGGAAGAAACAGTCCTCTTTTGGGTATAAAAGAGGTATTAGTGGGTGAAAAGTTCCTATTTGAAGGAGGAACCCTGGTATTTCTTGGAGAAGATGTGATATATTTGGGAGAAATGTGGCATTTCTGGAAGAAACAGTCCTATTTTGGGGATAAAAGAGGTATTTGTGGGTGAAAAGGTTCTATTTGAAGGGGGAAACCTGGTATTTCTTGGAGAAGATGTGATATATTTGGGAGAAATGTGGCATGTCTGGAAGAAACTGTCCTCTTTTGGGGATAAAAGAGGTATTTGTGGGTGAAAAGGTCCTATTTGAAGGGGGAAACCTGGTATTTCTTGGAGAAGATGTGTAACATTTGGTGGAAATCTGGCATTTCTGGAAGAAACTGTCCTATTTTGGGGATAAAAGAGGTATTTGTGGGTGAAAAGGTCCTATTTGAAGGGGGAACCAGGGTATTTCTTGGAGAAGATGTGATATATTTGGGAGAAATGTGGCATTTCTGGAAGAAACTGTCCTACGTTTGGGGATTGAACTGGTTTTTGTGGGTGAAATAGTCCTATTTGAAGGGGGAAATGTGGTATTTCTTGGAGAAGATGTGATATATTTGGGAGAAATGTGGCATTCAGGAAGAAACTGTCCTCTTTTGGGAATAAAAGAGGTATTTGTGGGTGAAAAGGTCCTATTTGAAGGGGGAATCCTGGTATTTCTTGGAGAAGATGTGATATATTTGGAAGAAATCTGGCATGTCTGCAAGAAAATTTTTAATTTGGGGTTAAAACAGGTATTTGTGGGTGAAAAGGTCCTATTTGAAGGGGGAATCCTGGTATTTCTTGGAGAAGATGTGATATATTTGGGAGAAATGTGGCATTTCTGGAAGAAACTGTCCTATTTTGGGGATAGAACAGGAATTAGTGGGTGAAAAGGTCCTATTTCAAGGGGGAAACCAGGTATTTCTTGGAGAAGATGTGATATATTTGGGAGAAATGTGGCATGTCTGGAAGAAACTGTCCTCTTTTGGGGATAGAACAGGTATTTGTGGGTGAAAAGGTCCTATTTCAAGGGGGAAACCTGGTATTTCTTGGAGAAGATGTGATATATTTGGGAGAAATGTGGCATGTCTGGAAGAAACTCTCCTATTTTGGGGATAAAAGAGGTATTTGTGGGAGAAAAGGTCCTATTTCTAGGGGGAAAGCTGGTATTTCTTGGAGAAGATGATTTATATTTGGGACAAATGTGGCATTTCTGGAAGAAACTGTCCTATTTTGGGGATAGAACAGGTATTTGTGGGTGGAAAGGTCCTATTTCCAGGGGGAAACCTGGTATTTCTTGGAGAAGATGTGATCTATTTGGGAGAAATGTGGCATGTCTGGAAGAAACTGTCCTCTTTTGGGGATAAAAGAGGTATTTGTGGGTGAAAAGGTCCTATTTGAAGGGGGAAACCTGGTATTTCTTGGAGAAGATGTGATATATTTGGGAGAAATGTGGCATTTCTGGAAGAAACTGTCCTATTTAGGGGATGAAACAGGTATTTGTGGGTGAAAAGGTCCTATTTGAAGGGGGAAAGCTGGTATTTCTTGGAGAAGATGTGATATATTTGGGAGAAATGTGGCATGTCTGGAAGAAACTGTCCTCTTTTGGGGATAAAAGAGGTATTTGAGGGTGAAAAGGTCCTATTTCAAGGGGGAAACCTGGTATTTCTTGGAGAAGATGTGATATATTTGGGAGAAAAGTGGCATGTCTGGAAGAAACTGTCCTATTTTGGGGATAAAAGAGGTATTTGTGGGTGAAAAGGTCCTATTTGAAGGGGGAAACCTGGTATTTCTTGGAGAAGATGTGATATATTTGGAAGAAATCTGGCATGTCTGGAAGAAAATGTTAAATTCCGGGTTAAAACAGGTATTTGAGTTTGAAAACTTCCTATTTGAAGGGGGAACCCTGGTATTTCTTGGAGGAGATGTGATCTATTTGGGAGAAATATGGCATTTCTGGAAGAAACAGTCCTCTTTTGGGGATAAAAGAGGTATTAGTGGGTGAAAAGTTCCTATTTGAAGGAGGAACCCTGGTATTTCTTGGAGAAGATGTGATATATTTGGGAGAAATGTGGCCTATCTGGAAGAAACTGTCCTCTTTTGGGGATAAAAGAGGTATTTGTGGGTGAAAAGGTCCTATTTCAAGAAGGAACCCTGGTATTTCTTGGAGAAGATGTGATATATTTGGGAGAAATGTGGCATGTCTGGAAGAAACTGTCCTATTTTGGGGATAGAACAGGTATTTGTGGGTGAAAAGGTCCTATTTGAAGGGGGAAACCAGGTATTTCTTGGAGAAGATGTGATATATTTGGGAGAAATGTGGCATGTCTGGAAGAAACTGTCCTTTTTTGGGGATAGAACAGATATTTGTTGGTGAAAAGGTCCTATTTGAAGGGGGAATCCTGGTATTTCTTGGAGAAGATGTGATATATTTGGGAGAAATGTGGCATTTCTGGAAGAAACTGTCCTATTTTGGGGATAGAACAGGAATTAGTGGGTGAAAAGGTCCTATTTCAAGGGGGAAACCAGGTATTTCTTGGAGAAGATGTGATATATTTGGGAGAAATGTGGCATGTCTGGAAGAAACTGTCCTCTTTTGGGGATAGAACAGGTATTTGTGGGTGAAAAGGTCCTATTTCAAGGGGGAAACCTGGTATTTCTTGGAGAAGATGTGATATATTTGGGAGAAATGTGGCATGTCTGGAAGAAACTCTCCTATTTTGGGGATAAAAGAGGTATTTGTGGGAGAAAAGGTCCTATTTCTAGGGGGAAAGCTGGTATTTCTTGGAGAAGATGATTTATATTTGGGACAAATGTGGCATTTCTGGAAGAAACTGTCCTATTTTGGGGATAGAACAGGTATTTGTGGGTGGAAAGGTCCTATTTCCAGGGGGAAAGCTGGTATTTCTTGGAGAAGATGTGATCTATTTGGGAGAAATGTGGCATGTCTGGAAGAAACTGTCCTCTTTTGGGGATAAAAGAGGTATTTGTGGGTGAAAAGGTCCTATTTGAAGGGGGAAACCTGGTATTTCTTGGAGAAGATGTGATATATTTGGGAGAAATGTGGCATATCGGGAAGAAACTGTCCTATTTAGGGGATGAAACAGGTATTTGTGGGTGAAAAGGTCCTATTTGAAGGGGGAAAGCTGGTATTTCTTGGAGAAGATGTGATATATTTGGGAGAAATGTGGCATGTCTGGAAGAAACTGTCCTATTTTGGGGATAAAAGAGGTATTTGAGGGTGAAAAGGTCCTATTTCAAGGGGGAAACCTGGTATTTCTTGGAGAAGATGTGATATATTTGGGAGAAAAGTGGCATGTCTGGAAGAAACTGTCCTATTTTGGGGATAAAAGAGGTATTTGTGGGTGAAAAGGTCCTATTTGAAGGGGGAAACCTGGTATTTCTTGGAGAAGATGTGATATATTTGGAAGAAATCTGGCATGTCTGGAAGAAAATGTTTAATTCCGGGTTAAAACAGGTATTTGAGTTTGAAAACTTCCTATTTGAAGGGGGAACCCTGGTATTTCTTGGAGGAGATGTGATCTATTTGGGAGAAATATGGCATTTCTGGAAGAAACAGTCCTCTTTTGGGGATAAAAGAGGTATTAGTGGGTGAAAAGTTCCTATTTGAAGGAGGAACCCTGGTATTTCTTGGAGAAGATGTGATATATTTGGGAGAAATGTGGCCTATCTGGAAGAAACTGTCCTCTTTTGGGGATAAAAGAGGTATTTGTGGGTGAAAAGGTCCTATTTCAAGAAGGAACCCTGGTATTTCTTGGAGAAGATGTGATATATTTGGGAGAAATGTGGCATGTCTGGAAGAAACTGTCCTCTTTTGGGGATAGAACAGGTATTTGTGGGTGAAAAGGTCCTATTTGAAGGGGGAAACCAGGTATTTCTTGGAGAAGATGTGATATATTTGGGAGAAATGTGGCATGTCTGGAAGAAACTGTCCTTTTTTGGGGATAGAACAGGTATTTGTTGGTGAAAAGGTCCTATTTCCAGGGGGAAACCTGGTATTTCTTGGAGAAGATGTGATATATTTGGGAGAAATGTGGCATTTCTGGAAGAAACTGTCCTATTCTGGGGATAAAAGAGGTATTTGTGGGTGAAAAGTTCCTATTTGAAGGAGGAAACCTGGTATTTCTTGGAGAAGATGTGATATATTTGGGAGAAATGTGGCATTTCTGGAAGAAACTGTCCTATTTTGGCAATAAAAGAGGTATTTGTGGGTGCAAAGGTCCTATTTAAAGGGGGAAACCTGGTATTTCTTGGAGAAGATGTGATATATATGGGAGAAATGTGGCATGTCTGGAAGAAACTGTCCTATTTTGGGGATAGAACAGGAATTAGTGGGTGAAAAGGTCCTATTTCAAGGGGGAAACCAGGTATTTCTTGGAGAAGATGTGATATATTTGGGAGAAATGTGGCATTTCTGGAAGAAACTGTCCTATTTTGGGGATAAAAGAGGTATTTGTGGGTGAAAAGGTCCTATTTGAAGGGGGAAATCTGATATTTCTTGGAGAAGATGTGGTATATTTGGTTGAAATCTGGCATTTCTGGAAGAAACTGTCCTCTTTTGGGGATAAAGGAGGTATGTGTGGGTGAAAAGGTCCTATTTGAAGGGGGAAACCTGGTATTTCTTGGAGAAGATGTGATCTATTTGGGAGAAATGTGGCATGTCCGGAAGAAACTGTCCTCTTTTGGGGATAAAACAGGTATTTGTGGGTGATAAGGTCCTATTTGAAGGGGGAACCCTGGTATTTCTTGGAGAAGATATGGTATATTAAGGAGAAATGTGGCATGTCTGGAAGAAACTGTCCTATTTTGGGGATAAAAGAGGTATTTGTGGGTGACAAGGTCCTATTTGAAGGGGGAACCCTGGTATTTCTTGGAGAAGATGTGATATATTTGGGAGAAATGTGGCATGTCTGGAAGAAACTGTCCTATTTTGGGGATAAAAGAGGTATTTGTGGGTGAAAAGGTCCTATTTGAAGGGGGAACCCGGGTATTTCTTGGAGAAGATGATTTATATTTGGGAGAAATGTGGCATGTCTGGAAGAAACTGTCCTATTTCGGGTACAGAACAGGTATTTGTGGGTGAAAAGGTCCTATTTGAAGGGGGAAACCTGGTATTTCTTGGAGAAGATGTGATATATTTGGGAGAAATGTGGCATTTCTGGAAGAAACTGTCCTATTCTGGGGATAAAAGAGGTATTTTTGGGTGCAAAGGTCCTATTTGAAGGGGGAAACCTGGTATTTCTTGGAGAAGATGTGATATATTTGGGAGAAATATGGCCTTTCTGGAAGAAACTGTCGTATTTTGGGGATAAAAGAGGTATTTGAGGGTGAAAAGGTGCTATTTGATGGGGGAAACCTGGTATTTCTTGGAGAAGATGTGATATATTTGGAAGAAATCTGGCATGTCTGCAAGAAAATTTTTAATTTGGGGTTAAAACAGGTATTTGTGGGTGAAAAGGTCGTATTTGAAGGGGGAATCCTGGTATTTCTTGGAGAAGATGTGATATATTTGGGAGAAATCTGGCATTTCTGGAAGAAACTGTCCTCTTTTGGGGATAAAAGAGGTATTTGTGGGAGAAAAGGTCCTATTTGAAGGGGGAAACCTGGTATTTCTTGGAAAAGATGTGATCTATTTGGGAGAAATGTGGCATGTCAGGAAGAAACTGTCCTCTTTTGGGGATAAAAGAGGTATTTGTGGTTGACGAGGTCCTATTTGAAGGGGGAAAGCTGGTATTTCTTGGAGAAGATGTGATATATTTGGGAGAAATGTGGCATTTCTGGAAGAAACTGTCCTATTTTGGGGATTGAACATGTATTTGTGGGTGAAAAGGTCCTATTTGAAGGAGGAACCCTGGTATTTCTTGGAGAAGATGTGATATATTTGGGAGAAATCTGGCATTTCTGGAAGAAAATTTTTAATTTAGGGATAAAAGAGGTATTTGTGGGTGAAAAGGTCCTATTTGAAGGGGGAAAGCTGGTATTTCTTGGAGAAGATGTGATATATTTGGGAGAAATGTGGCCTTTCTGGAAGAAACTATCCTATTTTGGGGATAAAAGAGGTATTTGTGGGTGAAAAGGTCCTATTTGAAGGGGGAAACCAGGTATTTCTTGGAGAAGATGTGATATGCTTGGGAGAAATGTGGCATTTCTGGAAGAAACTGTCCTCTTTTGGGGATAAAGCAGGTATGTGTGGGTGAAAAGGTCCTATTTGAAGGGGGAAACCTGGTATTTCTTGGAGAAGATGTGATATGTTTGGGAGAAATGTGGCCTTTCTGGAAGAAACTGTCCTATTTTGGGGATAAAAGAGGTATTTGTGGGTGAAAAGGTCTTATTTGAAGCGGGAACCCTGGTATGTCTTCGAGAAGATGTGATATATTTGGGAGAAATGTGGCATTTCTGGAAGAAACTGTCCTCTTTTGGGGATAAAAGTGGTATTTGTGGGTGAAAAGGTCCTATTTGAAGGGGGAAAGGTGGTATTTCTTGGAGAAGATGTGATATATTTGGGAGAAATGTGGCATGTCTGGAAGAAACTGTCCTATTTTGGGGATAGAACAGGTATTTGTGGGTGAAAAGGTACTATTTCAAGGGGAAAACCTGGTATTTCTTGGAGAAGATGTGATATATTTGGGAGAAATGTGGCATGTCTGGAAGAAACTGTCCTTTTTTGGGGATAGAACTGGTATTTGTGGGTGAAAAGGTCCTATTTCCAGGGGGAAACCTGGTATTTCTTGGAGAAGATGTGATATATTTGGGAGAAATGTGGCATGTCTGGAAGAAACTGTCCTATTTCGGGAGCAGAACAGGTATTTGTGGGTGAAAAGGTCCTATTTGAAGGGGGAAACCTGGTATTTCTTGGAGAAGATGTGATATATTTGGGAGAAATCTGGCATTTATGGAAGAAACTGTCCTATTTTGGGGATAAAGGAGGTATGTGTGGGTGCAAAGGTCCTATTTAAAGGGGGAAACCTGGTATTTCTTGGAGAAGATGTGATATATTTGGAGAAATGTGGCATTTCTGGAAGAAACTGTCCTATTTTGGGGATTGAACAGGTATTTGTGGGTGAAAAGGTCCTATTTGAAGGGGGAAACCTGTTATTTCTTGGAGAAGATGTGATATATTTGGGAGAAATGTGGCATTTCTGGAAGAAACTGTCCTCTTTTGGGGATAAAAGAGGTATTTGTGGGTGAAAAGGACCTCTATCAAGGGGGAACCTTGGTATTTCTTGGAGAAGATGTGATATATTTGGGAGAAATCTGGCATTTCTGGAAGAAACTGTCCTATTTTGGGGATAGAACATGAATTAGTGGGTGAAAAGGTCCTATTTGAAGGGGGAAACCAGGTATTTCTTGGAGAAGATGTGATATATTTGGGAGAAATGTGGCATTTCTGGAAGAAACTGTCGTATTTTGGGGATAAAAGAGGTATTTGTGGGTGAAAAGGTCCTATTTGAAGGGGGAAATCTGGTATTTCTTGGAGAAGATGTGGTATATTTGGTTGAAATCTGGCATTTCTGGAAGAAACTGTCCTCTTTTGGGGATAAAGGAGGTATGTGTGGGTGAAAAGGTCCTATTTCCTGGGGGAAACCTGGTATTTCTTGGAGAAGATGTGATCTATTTGGGAGAAATGTGGCATGTCCGGAAGAAACTGTCCTCTTTTGGGGATAAAAGAGTTATTTGTGGGTGACAAGGTCCTATTTGAAGGGGGAACCCTGGTATTTCTTGGAGAAGATGTGATATATTTGGGAGAAATGTGGCATTTCTGGAAGAAACTGTCCTCTTTTGGGGATAAAAGAGGTATTTGTGGGTGAAAAGGTCCTATTTGAAGGGGGAACCCTGGTATTTCTTGGAGAAGATGATTTATATTCGGGAGAAATGTGGCATGTCTGGAAGAAACTGTCCTATTTCGGGTACAGAACAGGTATTTGTGGGTGAAAAGGTCCTATTTGAAGGGGGAAACCTGGTATTTCTTGGAGAAGATGTGATATATTTGGGAGAAATGTGGCATTTCTGGAAGAAACTGTCCTATTTTGGGGATAAAATAGGTATTTTTGGGTGCAAAGGTCGTATATGAAGGGGGAAACCTGGTATTTCTTGGAGAAGATGTGATATATTTGGGAGAAATATGGCCTTTCTGGAAGAAACTGTCGTATTTTGGGGATAAAAGAGATATTTGAGGGTGAAAAGGTCCTATTTGATGGGGGAAACCTGGTATTTCTTGGAGAAGATGTGATATATTTGGTAGAAATCTGGCATGTCTGCAAGAAACTGTCCTCTTTTGGGGATAAAAGAGGTATTTGTGGGTGAAAAGGTCCTATTTGAAGGGGGAAACCTGGTATTTCTTGGAAAAGATGTGATATATTTGGGAGAAATGTGGCATTTCTGGAAGAAACTGTCCTCTTTTGGGGATAAAAGAGGTATTTGTGGGTGAAAAGGTCCTATTTGAAGGGGGAAACCTGGTATTTCTTGGAGAAGATGTGATATATTTGGGAGAAATGTGGCATTTCTGGAAGAAACTGTCCTATTTTGGGGATAAAACAGGTTTTTGTGGGTGCAAAGGTCCTATTTGACGGGGGAACCCTGGTATTTCTTGGAGAAGATGTGATATATTTGGGAGAAATGTGGCATGTCTGGAAGAAACTGTCCTATTTTGGGGATAAAAGAGGTATTTGTGGGTGAAAAGGTCCGATTTGAAGGGGAAAAGCTGGTATTTCTTGGAGAAGATGTGATAAATTCGGGAGAATTGTGGCATTTCCGGAAGAAACTGTCGTATTTTGGGGATAGAAGAGGTATTTGTGGGTGAAAAGGTCCTATTTGAAGGGGGAAATGTGGTATTTCGTGGAGAAGATGTGATCTGTTTGGGAGAAATGTGGCATGTCCGGAAGAAACTGTCCTTTTTCGGATAGAGAACAGGTATTTGTGGGATAAAAAGTCCTATTTGAAGGGGGAATCCTGGTATTTCTTGGAGAAGATGTGATATATTTGGGAGAAATGTGGCATTTCTGGAAGAAACTGTCCAATTTTGTGGATAAAAGAGGTATTTGTGGGTGCAAAGTTCCTATTTGAAGGGGGAAACTTGGTATTTCTTGGAGAAGATGTGATATATTTGGGAGAAATGTGGCCTTTCTGGAAGAAACTGTCCTATTTTAGGGATAAAACAGGTATTTGTGGGTGAAAAGGTCCTATTTGAAGGGGGAAAGCTGGTATTTCTTGGAGAAGATGTGATATGTTTGGGAGAAATGTGGCATTTCTGGAAGAAACTGTCCTCTTTTGGGGATAAAAGTGGTATTTGTGGGTGAAAAGGTCCTATTTGAAGGGGGAAAGGTGGTATTTCTTGGAGAAGATGTGATATATTTGGGAGAAATGTGGCATGTCTGGAAGAAACTGTCCTATTTTGGGGATAGAACAGGTATTTGTGGGTGAAAAGGTACTATTTCAAGGGGAAAACCTGGTATTTCTTGGAGAAGATGTGATATATTTGGGAGAAATGTGGCATGTCTGGAAGAAACTGTCCTTTTTTGGGGATAGAACTGGTATTTGTGGGTGAAAAGGTCCTATTTCCAGGGGGAAACCTGGTATTTCTTGGAGAAGATGTGATATATTTGGGAGAAATGTGGCATGTCTGGAAGAAACTGTCCTATTTCGGGAGCAGAACAGGTATTTGTGGGTGAAAAGGTCCTATTTGAAGGGGGAAACCTGGTATTTCTTGGAGAAGATGTGATATATTTGGGAGAAATCTGGCATTTATGGAAGAAACTGTCCTATTTTGGGGATAAAGGAGGTATGTGTGGGTGCAAAGGTCCTATTTAAAGGGGGAAACCTGGTATTTCTTGGAGAAGATGTGATATATTTGGAGAAATGTGGCATTTCTGGAAGAAACTGTCCTATTTTGGGGATTGAACAGGTATTTGTGGGTGAAAAGGTCCTATTTGAAGGGGGAAACCTGTTATTTCTTGGAGAAGATGTGATATATTTGGGAGAAATGTGGCATTTCTGGAAGAAACTGTCCTCTTTTGGGGATAAAAGAGGTATTTGTGGGTGAAAAGGACCTCTATCAAGGGGGAACCTTGGTATTTCTTGGAGAAGATGTGATATATTTGGGAGAAATCTGGCATTTCTGGAAGAAACTGTCCTATTTTGGGGATAGAACATGAATTAGTGGGTGAAAAGGTCCTATTTGAAGGGGGAAACCAGGTATTTCTTGGAGAAGATGTGATATATTTGGGAGAAATGTGGCATTTCTGGAAGAAACTGTCGTATTTTGGGGATAAAAGAGGTATTTGTGGGTGAAAAGGTCCTATTTGAAGGGGGAAATCTGGTATTTCTTGGAGAAGATGTGGTATATTTGGTTGAAATCTGGCATTTCTGGAAGAAACTGTCCTCTTTTGGGGATAAAGGAGGTATGTGTGGGTGAAAAGGTCCTATTTCCTGGGGGAAACCTGGTATTTCTTGGAGAAGATGTGATCTATTTGGGAGAAATGTGGCATGTCCGGAAGAAACTGTCCTCTTTTGGGGATAAAAGAGTTATTTGTGGGTGACAAGGTCCTATTTGAAGGGGGAACCCTGGTATTTCTTGGAGAAGATGTGATATATTTGGGAGAAATGTGGCATTTCTGGAAGAAACTGTCCTCTTTTGGGGATAAAAGAGGTATTTGTGGGTGAAAAGGTCCTATTTGAAGGGGGAACCCTGGTATTTCTTGGAGAAGATGATTTATATTCGGGAGAAATGTGGCATGTCTGGAAGAAACTGTCCTATTTCGGGTACAGAACAGGTATTTGTGGGTGAAAAGGTCCTATTTGAAGGGGGAAACCTGGTATTTCTTGGAGAAGATGTGATATATTTGGGAGAAATGTGGCATTTCTGGAAGAAACTGTCCTATTTTGGGGATAAAATAGGTATTTTTGGGTGCAAAGGTCGTATATGAAGGGGGAAACCTGGTATTTCTTGGAGAAGATGTGATATATTTGGGAGAAATATGGCCTTTCTGGAAGAAACTGTCGTATTTTGGGGATAAAAGAGATATTTGAGGGTGAAAAGGTCCTATTTGATGGGGGAAACCTGGTATTTCTTGGAGAAGATGTGATATATTTGGTAGAAATCTGGCATGTCTGCAAGAAACTGTCCTCTTTTGGGGATAAAAGAGGTATTTGTGGGTGAAAAGGTCCTATTTGAAGGGGGAAACCTGGTATTTCTTGGAAAAGATGTGATATATTTGGGAGAAATGTGGCATTTCTGGAAGAAACTGTCCTCTTTTGGGGATAAAAGAGGTATTTGTGGGTGAAAAGGTCCTATTTGAAGGGGGAAACCTGGTATTTCTTGGAGAAGATGTGATATATTTGGGAGAAATGTGGCATTTCTGGAAGAAACTGTCCTATTTTGGGGATAAAACAGGTTTTTGTGGGTGCAAAGGTCCTATTTGACGGGGGAACCCTGGTATTTCTTGGAGAAGATGTGATATATTTGGGAGAAATGTGGCATGTCTGGAAGAAACTGTCCTATTTTGGGGATAAAAGAGGTATTTGTGGGTGAAAAGGTCCGATTTGAAGGGGAAAAGCTGGTATTTCTTGGAGAAGATGTGATAAATTCGGGAGAATTGTGGCATTTCCGGAAGAAACTGTCGTATTTTGGGGATAGAAGAGGTATTTGTGGGTGAAAAGGTCCTATTTGAAGGGGGAAATGTGGTATTTCGTGGAGAAGATGTGATCTGTTTGGGAGAAATGTGGCATGTCCGGAAGAAACTGTCCTTTTTCGGATAGAGAACAGGTATTTGTGGGATAAAAAGTCCTATTTGAAGGGGGAATCCTGGTATTTCTTGGAGAAGATGTGATATATTTGGGAGAAATGTGGCATTTCTGGAAGAAACTGTCCAATTTTGTGGATAAAAGAGGTATTTGTGGGTGCAAAGTTCCTATTTGAAGGGGGAAACTTGGTATTTCTTGGAGAAGATGTGATATATTTGGGAGAAATGTGGCCTTTCTGGAAGAAACTGTCCTATTTTAGGGATAAAACAGGTATTTGTGGGTGAAAAGGTCCTATTTGAAGGGGGAAAGCTGGTATTTCTTGGAGAAGATGTGATATGTTTGGGAGAAATGTGGCATTTCTGGAAGAAACTGTCCTCTTTCGGGGATAAAAGAGGTATTTGTGGGTGAAAAGGTCCTATTTGAAGGGGGAAACCTGGTATTTCTTGGAGAAGATGTGATATATTTGGGAGAAATGTGGCATTTCTGGAAGAAACTGTCCTATTTTGGGGATAAAAGAGGTATCTGTGGGAGAAAATGTCCTATTTGAAGGGGGGAACCTGGTATTTCTTGGAGAAGATGTGGTCTATTTGGGAGAAATGTGGCATGTCAGGAAGAAACTGTCCTCTTTTGGGGATAAAAGAGGTATTTGTGGTTGATGAGGTCCTATTTGAAGGGGGAAAGCTGGTATTTCTTGGAGAAGATGTGATCTATTTGGGAGAAATGTGGCATTTCTGGAAGAAACTGTCCTATTTTGGGGATTGAACATGTATTTGTGGGGAAAAGGTCCTATTTGAAGGGGGAACCCTGGTATTTCTTGGAGAAGATGTGATACATTTGGGAGAAATGTGGCATTTCTGGAAGAAAATTTTTAATTTGGGGATAAAAGAGGTATTTGTGGGTGAAAAGGTCCTATTTGAAGGGGGAAACCTGGTATTTCTTGGAGAAGATGTGATATATTTGGGAGAAATGTGGCCTTTCTGGAAGAAACTGTCCTATTTTGGGGATAAAAGAGGTATTTGTGGGTGAAAAGGTCCGATTTGAAGGGGGAAACCAGGTATTTCTTGGAGAAGATGTGTTATATTTGGGAGAAATGTGGCATTTCTGGAAGAAACTGTCCTCTTTTGGGGATAAAGCAGGTATGTGTGGGTGAAAAGGTCCTATTTGAAGGGGGAAACCTGGTATTTCTTGGAGAAGATGTGATATGTTTGGGAGAAATTTGGCATTTCTGGAAGAAACTGTCCTCTTTTGGGGATAAAAGAGGTATTTGTGGGTGATAAGGTCCTATTTGAAGGGGGAACCCTGGTATTTCTTGGAAGAGATGTGGTATATTAAGGAGAAATGTGGCATGTCTGGAAGAAACTGTCCTATTTTGGGGATAAAAGAGGTATTTGTGGGTGAAAAGGTCCTATTTGAAGCGGGAACCCTGGTATGTCTTCGAGAAGATGTGATATATTTGGGAGAAATGTGGCATTTCTGGAAGAAACTGTCCTCTTTTGGGGATAAAAGTGGTATTTGTGGGTGAAAATGTCCTATTTGAAGGGGGAAAGCTGGTATTTCTTGGAGAAGATGTGATATATTTGGGAGAAATGTGGCATGTCTGGAAGAAACTGTCCTACTTTGGGGATAGAACAGGTATTTGTGGGTGAAAAGGTACTATTTCAAGGGGAAAACCTGGTATTTCTTGGAGAAGATGTGATATATTTGGGAGAAATGTGGCATGTCTGGAAGAAACTGTCCTATTTCGGGAGCAGAACAGTTATTTTTGGTTGAAAAGGTCCTATTAGAAGGGGGAAACCTGGTATTTCTTGGAGAAGATGTGATATATTTGGGAGAAATCTGGCATTTATGGAAGAAACTGTTCTATTTCGGGGATAAAGGAGGTATGTGTGGGTGCAAAGGTCCTATTTCAAGGGGGAAACCTGGTATTTCTTGGAGAAGATGTGATATATTTGGAGAAATGTGGCATTTCTGGAAGAAACTGTCCTATTTTGGGGATTGAACAGGTATTTGTGGGTGAAAAGGTCCTATTTGAAGGGGGAACCCTGGTATTTCTTGGAGAAGATGTGATATATTTGGGAGAAATGTGGCATTTCTGGAAGAAACTGTCCTCTTTTGGGGATAAAAGAGGTATTTGTGGGTGAAAAGGACCTCTTTCAAGGGGGAAACTTGGTATTTCTTGGAGAAGATGTGATATATTTGGGAGAAATGTGGCATTTCTGGAAGAAACTGTCCTCTTTTGGGGATAAAAGAGGTATTTGTGGGTGCAAAGGTCCTATTTGAAGGGGGAAACCTGGTATTTCTTGGAGAAGATGTGATATATTTGGGAGAAATGTGGCATTTCTGGAAGAAACTTTCTTATTTTGGGGATAAAGGAGGTATGTGTGGGTGAAAAGGTCCTATTTCAAGGGGGAAACCTGGTATTTCTTGGAGAAGATGTGATATATTTGGGAGAAATATGGCATGTCTGGAAGAAAATGTCCTATTTTGGGGGGAGAAGGCTGGTATTTGTTGGAGAAAAAGTCATCTTTCTGGAGGAATACTTGTATTTCTTGGAGAAGATGTGATCTATTTGGGAGAAATGTGGCATGTCTGGAAGAAACTGTCCTTTTTTGGGGATAGAACAGGTATTTGTGGGTGAGAAGGTCCTATTTGAAGGGGGAACCCTGGTATTTCTTGGAGAAGATGTGATATATTTGGGAGAAATGTGGCATGTCTGGAAGAAACTGTCCTATTTTGGGGATAAAAGAGGTATTTGTGGTTGAAAAGGTCGTATTTGAAGGGGGAACCCGGGTATTTCTTGGAGAAGATGTGATATATTTGGGAGAAATCTGGCATTTCTGGAAGAAACTGTCCTATTTTGGGGATAGAACATGAATTAGTGGGTGAAAAGGTCCTATTTGAAGGGGGAAACCTGGTATTTCTTGGAGAAGATGTGATATATTTGGGAGAAATGTGGCATTTCTGGAAGAAACTGTCCTATTTAGGGGATAAAAGAGGTATTAGTGGGTGAAAAGTTCCTATTTCAATGAGGAAAGCTGGTATTTCTTGGAGAAGATGTGATATATTTGGGAGAAAAGTGGCATATCTGGAAGAAACTGTCCACTTTTGGGGATAAAACAGGTATTTGTGGGTGAAAAGGTCCTATTTGAAGGGGGAAAGCTGGTATTTCTTGGAGAAGATGTGATATATTTGGAGGAAATCTGGCATGTCTGCATGAAAATTTTTAATTTGGGGTTAAAAGAGGTATTTATGGGTGAAAAGGTCCTATTTCAAGGGGGAAACCTGGTATTTCTTGGAGAAGATGTGATATATTTGGGAGAAATGTGGCATTTCTGGAAGAAACAGTCCTCTTTTGTGGATAAAAGAGGTATTTGTGGGTGAAAAGGTCCTATTTGAAGGGGGAAAGCTGGTATTTCTTGTAGAAGATGTGATATATTTGGGAGAAATGTGGCATTTCTGGAAGAAACTGTCCTATTTTGGGGATAAAAAAGGTATTTGTGGGTGAAAAGGTCCTATTTGAAGGGGGAAAGCTGGTATTTCTTGGAGAAGATGTGATATATTTGGAAGAAATCTGGAATTTCTGCAAGAAAATGTTTAATTTGGGGTTAAAACAGGTATTTGAGTTTGAAAACTTCCTATTTGAAGGGGGAAACCTGGTATTTCTTGGAGAAGATGTGATATATTTGGGAGAAATCTGGCATTCCTGGAAGAAACTGTCCTATTCTGGGGATAAAAGAGGTATTTGTGGGTGAAAAGGTCCTATTTGAAGGAGGAACCCTGGTATTTCTTGGAGAAGATGTCGTATATTAAGGAGAAATCTGGCATGTCAGGAAGAAACTGTCCTATTTTGGGGATGAAAGAGGTATTTGTGGGTGAAAAGGTCCTATTTGAAGGGGGAACCCTGGTATTTCTTGGAGAAGATGTGATATATTTGGGAGAAATGTGGCATGTCTGGAAGAAACTGTCCTTTTTTGGGGATAGAACAGGTATTTCTGGGTGAAAAGGTCCTATTTGAAGGGGGAAACCTGGTATTTCTTGGAGAAGATGTGATATATTTGGGAGAAATGTGGCATGTCTGGAAGAAACTGTCCTTTTTTGAGGATAGAACAGGTATTTGTGGGTGAAAAGGTCCTATTTGAAGGGGGAACCCTGGTATTTCTTGGAGAAGATGTGATATATTTGGGAGAAATGTGGCATGTCTGGAAGAAACTGTCCTATTTTGGGGATAAAAGAGGTATTTGTGGGTGAAAAGGTCGTATTTGAAGGGGGAAACCTGGTATTTCTTGGAGAAGATGTGTAATATTTGGTTGAAATCTGGCATTTCTGGAAGAAACAGTCCTATTTTGGGGATAAAAGAGGTATTTGTGGGTGAAAAGGTCCGATATGAAGGGGGAAAGCTGGTATTTCTTGGAGAAGATGTGATATATTTGGGAGAAATGTGGCATTTCTGGAAGAAACTTTTCTATTTTGGGGATCAAAGAGGTATTTGTGGGTGAAAAGGTCCTATTTGAAGGGGGAAAGGTGGTATTTCTTGGAGAAGATGTGATATATTTGGGAGAAATGTGGCATGTCTGGAAGAAACGGTCCTATTTTGGGGATTGAACATGTATTTGTAGGTGAAAAGGTCCTATTTGAAGGGGGAAAGCTGGTATTTCTTGGAGAAGATGTGATATATTTGGGAGAAAAGTGGCATTTCTGGAAGAAACTGTCCTATTTTGGGGATAAAAGAGGTATTTGTGGGTGAAAAGGTCCTATTTGAAGGGGGAAAGCTGGTATTTCTTGGAGAAGATGTGATATATTTGGGAGAAATGTGGCATGTCTGCATGAAAATTTTTAATTTGGGGTTAAAACAGGTATTTATGGGTGAAAAGGTCCTATTTCAAGGGGGAAACCTGGTATTTCTTGGAGAAGATGTGATATATTCGGGAGAAATGTGGCATTTCTGGAAGAAACAGTCCTATTTTGGGGATAAAAGAGGTATTTGTGGGTGAAAAGGTCCTATTTGAAGGGGGAAAGCTGGTATTTCTTGTAGAAGATGTGATATATTTGGGAGAAATGTGGCATTTCTGGAAGAAACTGTCCTATTTTGGGGATAAAAAAGGTATTTGTGGGTGAAAAGGTCCTATTTGAAGGGGGAAACCTGGTATTTCTTGGAGAAGATGTGATATATTTGGAAGAAATCTGGAATTTCTGCAAGAAAATGTTTAATTTGGGTTTAAAACAGGTATTTGAGTTTGAAAACTTCCTATTTGAAGGGGGAAACCTGGTATTTCTTGGAGAAGATGTGATATATTTGGGAGAAATCTGGCATTCCTGGAAGAAACTGTCCTATTCTGGGGATAAAAGAGGTATTTGTGGGTGAAAAGGTCCTATTTGAAGGAGGAACCCTGGTATTTCTTGGAGAAGATGTGATATATTTGGGAGAAATGTGGCATTTCTGGAAGAAACTGTCCTATTTTGGGGATAAAAGAGGTATTTGTGGGTGAAAAGGTCCTATTTGAAGGGGGAACCCTGGTATTTCTTGGAGAAGATGTGATATATTTGGGAGAAATGTGGCATGTCTGGAAGAAACTGTCCTTTTTTGGGGATAGAACAGGTATTTCTGGGTGAAAAGGTCCTATTTCAAGGGGGAAACCTGGTATTTCTTGGAGAAGATGTGATATATTTGGGAGAAATGTGGCATGTCTGGAAGAAACTGTCCTTTTTTGGGGATAGAACAGGTATTTGTGGGTGAAAAGGTCCTATTTGAAGGGGGAAACATGGTATTTCTTGGAGAAGATGTGATATATTTGGGAGAAATGTGGCATGTCTGGAAGAAACTGTCCTATTTTGGGGATAAAAGAGGTATTTGTGGGTGAAAAGGTCCTATTTGAAGGGGGAACCCTGGTATTTCTTGGAGAAGATGTGTAATATTTGGTTGAAATCTGGCATTTCTGGAAGAAACAGTCCTATTTTGGGGATAAAAGAGGTATTTGTGGGTGAAAAGGTCCGATATGAAGGGGGAAAGCTGGTATTTCCTGGAGAAGATGTGATATATTGGGGAGAAATGTGGCATTTCTGGAAGAAACTTTTCTATTTTGGGGATAAAGGAGGTATGTGTGGGTGAAAAGGTCCGATATGAAGGGGGAAAGCTGGTATTTCTTGGAGAAGATGTGATATATTTGGGAGAAATGTGGCATTTCTGGAAGAAACTTTTCTATTTTGGGGATCAAAGAGGTATTTGTGGGTGAAAAGGTCCTATTTGAAGGGGGAAAGGTGGTATTTCTTGGAGAAGATGTGATATATTTGGGAGAAATGTGGCATGTCTGGAAGAAACGGTCCTATTTTGGGGATAAAAGAGGTATTTGGGTTTGAAAAGTTATGATTTCAAGGGGGTAACCTGGTATTTCTTGGAGAAGATGTGATATATTTGGGAGAAATGTGGCATTTCTGGAAGAAAATTTTTAATTTGGGGTTAAAACAGGCATTTGTGGCTGAAAAGGTCCTATTTGAAGGGGGAAAACAGGTATTTCTGGGAGAAGATGTGATATATTTGGGAGAAATGTGGCATTTCTGGAAGAAACTGTCCTATTTTGGGGATAAAGGAGGTATGTGTGGGTGAAAAGGTCCTATTTGAAGGGGGAAACCTGGTATTTCTTGGAGAAGATGTGATATATTTGGGAGAAATGTGGCATTTCTGGAAGAAACTGTCCTATTTTGGGGATAAAAGAGGTATTTGTGGGTGAAAAGGTCCTATTTGAAGGGGGAAATCTGGTATTTCTTGGAGAAGATGTGGTATATTTGGTTGAAATCTGGCATTTCTGGCAGAAACTGTCCTCTTTTGGGGATAAAGGAGGTATGTGTGGGTGAAAAGGTCCTATTTGAAGGGGGAAACCTGGTATTTCTTGGAGAAGATGTGATCTATTTGGGAGAAATGTGGCATGTCCGGATGAAACTGTCCTCTTTTGGGGATAAAACAGGTATTTGTGGGTGATAAGGTCCTATTTGAAGGGGGAACCCTGGTATTTCTTGGAGAACATGTGGTATATTAAGGAGAAATGTGGCATGTCTGGAAGAAACTGTCCTCTTTTGGGGATAAAAGAGGTATTTGTGGGTGCAAAGGTCCTATTTGAAGGGGGAAACCTGGTATTTCTTGGAGAAGATGTGATATATTTGGGAGAAATGTGGCATGTCTGGAAGAAACTGTCCTATTTTGGGGATAAAAGAGGTATTTGTGGGTGAAAAGGTCCTATTTGAAGGGGGAACCCTGGTATTTCTTGGAGAAGATGATTTATATTCGGGAGAAATGTGGCATGTCTGGAAGAAACTGTCCTATTTCGGGTACAGAACAGGTATTTGTGGGTGAAAAGGTCCTATTTGAAGGGGGAAACGTGGTATTTCTTGGAGAAGATGTGATATATTTGGGAGAAATGTGGCATTTCTGGAAGAAACTGTCCTATTTTGGGGATAAAAGAGGTATTTTTGGGTGCAAAGGTCCTATTTGAAGGGGGAAAGCTGGTATTTCTTGGAGAAGATGTGATATATTTGGGAGAAATATGGCCTTTCTGGAAGAAACTGTCGTATTTTGGGGATAAAAGAGGTATTTGAGGGTGAAAAGGTCCTATTTGATGGGGGAAACCTGGTATTTCTTGGAGAAGATGTGATATATTTGGAAGAAATCTGGCATGTCTGCAAGAAAATTTTTAATTTGGGGTTAAACAGGTATTTGTGGGTGAAAAGGTCGTATTTGAAGGGGGAATCCTGGTATTTCTTGGAGAAGATGTGATATATTTGGGAGAAATCTGGCATGTCAGGAAGAAACTGTCCTCTTTTGGGGATAAAAGAGGTATTTGTGGGTGAAAAGGTCCTATTTGAAGGGGGAAACCTGGTATTTCTTGGAAAAGATGTGATATATTTGGGAGAAATGTGGCATGTCTGGAAGAAACTGTCCTATTTTGGGGATAAAGGAGGTATTTGTGGGTGAAAAGGTCCTATTTGAAGGGGGAAAGCTGGTATTTCTTGGAGAAGATGTGATCTATTTGGGAGAAATGTGGCATTTCTGGAAGAAACTGTCCTATTTTGGGGATAAAAGAGGTATTTGTGGGTGCAAAGGTCCTATTTGAAGGGGGAACCCTGGTATTTCTTGGAGAAGATGTGAAATATTTTGGAGAAATGTGGCATGTCAGGAAGAAACTGTCCTCTTTTGGGGATAAAAGAGGTATTTGTGGGTGAAAATGTCCTATTTGAAGGGGGAAACCTGGTATTTCTTGGAGAAGATGTGATAAATTCAGGAGAATTGTGGCATTTCTGGAAGAAACTATCCAATTCTGGGGATAAAAGAGGTATTTGTGGGTGAAAAGGTCCTATTTGAAGGGGGAAATGTGGTATTTCTTGGAGAAGATGTGATATATTTGGGAGAAATGTGGCATTTCTGGAAGAAACTGTCCAATTTTGTGGATAAAAGAGGTATTTTTGGGTGCAAAGGTCCTATTTGAAGGGGGAAACGTGGTATTTCTTGGAGAAGATGTGATATATTTGGGAGAAATGTGGCCTTTCTGGAAGAAACTGTCCTATTTTAGGGATAAAACAGGTATTTGTGGGTGAAAAGGTCCTATTTGAAGGGGGAAAGCTGGTATTTCTTGGAGAAGATGTGATATGTTTGGGAGAAATGTGGCATTTCTGGAAGAAACTGTCCTCTTTCGGTGATAAAAGAGGTATTTGTGGGTGAAAAGGTCCTATTTCAGGACGAACCCTGGTATTTCTTGGAGAAGATGTGATATATTTGGGAGAAATGTGGCATTTCTGGAAGAAACTGTCCTATTTTGGGGATAAAAGAGGTATCTGTGGGAGAAAATGTCCTATTTGAAGGGGGAAACCTGGTATTTCTTGGAGAAGATGTGGTCTATTTGGGAGAAATGTGGCATGTCAGGAAGAAACTGTCCTCTTTTGGGGATAAAAGAGGTATTTGTGGTTGACGAGGTCCTATTTGAAGGGGGAAAGCTGGTATTTCATGGAGAAGATGTGATCTATTTGGGAGAAATGTGGCATTTCTGGAAGAAACTGTCCTATTTTGGGGATTGAACATGTATTTGTGGGTGAAACGGTCCTATTTGAAGGGGGAACCCTGGTATTTCTTGGAGAAGATGTGATATATTTGGGAGAAATGTGGCATTTCTGGAAGAAAATTTTTTATTTGGGGATAAAAGAGGTATTTGTGGGTGAAAAGGTCCTATTTGAAGGGGGAAACCTGGTATTTCTTGGAGAAGATGTGATATATTTGGGAGAAATGTGGCCTTTCTGGAAGAAACTGTCCTATTTTGGGGATAAAAGAGGTATTTGTGGGTGAAAAGGTCCTATTTGAAGGGGGAAACCTGGTATTTCTTGGAGAAGATGTGATCTATTTGGGAGAAATGTGGCATTTCTGGAAGAAACTGTCCTATTTTGGGGATAAAAGAGGTATTTGTGGGTGAAAAGGTCCTATTTGAAGGGGGAAACCAGGTATTTCTTGGAGAAGATGTGTTATATTTGGGAGAAATGTGGCATTTCTGGATGAAACTGTCCTCTTTTGGGGATAAAGCAGGTATGTGTTGGTGAAAAGGTCCTATTTGAAGGGGGAAACCTGGTATTTCTTGGAGAAGATGTGATATGTTTGGGAGAAATGTGGCATTTCTGGAAGAAACTGTCCTCTTTTGGGGATAAAAGAGGTATTTGTGGGTGAAAAGGTCCTATTTGAAGGGGGAACCCTGGTATTTCTTGGAGAAGATGTGGTATATTAAGGAGAAATGTGGCATGTCTGGAAGAAACTGTCCTATTTTGGGGATAAAAGAGGTATTTGTTGGTGACAAGGTCCTATTTCCAGGGGGAACCCAGCTATTTCTTGGAGAAGATGTGATATATTTGGGAGAAATGTGGCATTTCTGGAAGAAACTGTCCTCTTTTGGGGATAAAAGAGGTATTTGTGGGTGAAAAGGTCCTATTTGAAGGGGGAAACGTGGTATTTCTTGGAGAAGATGTGATCTATTTGGGAGAAATGTGGCCTTTCTGGAAGAAACTGTCCTTTTTTGGGGATAAAAGAGGTATTTGTGGGTGAAAAGGTCCTATTTGAAGGGGGAAAGCTGGTATTTCTTGGAGAAGATGATTTATATTTGGGAGAAATGTGGCATGTCTGGAAGAAACTGTCCTATTTTGGGGATAAAGGAGGTATTTGTGGGTGAAAAGGTCCGATTTGAAGGGGGAAACCTGGTATTTCTTGGAGAAGATGTGATATATTTGGGAGAAATGTGGCATTTCTGGAAGAAACTGTCCTCTTTTGGGGATAAAAGAGGTATTTGTGGGTGCAAAGGTCCTATTTGAAGGGGGAAATGTGGTATTTCTTGGAGAAGATGTGACATATTTGGGAGAAATGTGGCATTTCTGGAAGAAACTGTCCTATTTCGGGTACAGAACAGGTATTTGTGGGTGAAAAGGTCCTATTTCCAGGGAGAAACCTGGTATTTCTTGGAGAAGATGTGATATATTTGGGAGAAATGTGGCATTTCTGGAAGAAACAATCCTATTTTAGGAATAAAATAGGTATTTTTGTGTGCAAAGGTCCTATTTGAAGGGGGAAACCTGGTATTTCTTGGAGAAGATGTGATATATTTGGGAGAAATCTGGCATTTCTGGAAGAAACTGTCCTCTTTTGGGGATAAAAGAGGTATTTGTGGGTGCAAAGGTCCTATTTGAAGGGGGAAACCTGGTATTTCTTGGAGGAGATGTGATATATTTGGGAGAAATGTGGCATGTCTGCAAGAAAATTTTTAATTTGGGGTTAAAACAGGTATTTGTGGGTGAAAAGGTCCTATTTGAAGGGGGAAACCTGGTATTTCTTGGAGAAGATGTGATATATTTGGGAGAAATCTGGCATGTCAGGAAGAAACTGTCCTCTTTTGGGGATAAAAGAGGTATTTGTGGGAGAAAAGGTCCTATTTGAAGGGGGAAACCTGGTATTTCTTGGAAAAGATGTGATATATTTGGGAGAAATGTGG
This sequence comes from Lophura swinhoii, assembly GCA_030408155.1. Taxonomy (NCBI): domain Eukaryota; kingdom Metazoa; phylum Chordata; class Aves; order Galliformes; family Phasianidae; genus Lophura; species Lophura swinhoii. The sequence goes on from CM059459.1 coordinate 699,483, forward strand.
CATTTCTGGAAGAAACTGTCCTATTTTGGGGATAAAAGAGGTATTAGTGGGTGAAAAGGTCCTATTTGAAGGGGGAAACCTGGTATTTCTTGGAGGAGATGTGATATGTTTGGGAGAAATGTGGCATTTCTGGAAGAAAATTTTTAATTTGCGGTTAAAACAGGCATTTGTGGCTGAAAAGGTCCTATTTGAATGGGGAAAACAGGTATTTCTGGGAGAAGATGTGATATATTTGGGAGAAATGTGGCCTTTCTGGAAGAAACTGTCCTATTTTGGGGATAAAGGAGGTATGTGTGGGTGAAAAGGTCCTATTTGAAGGGGGAAACCTGGTATTTCTTGGAGAAGATGTGATATATTTGGGAGAAATGTGGCATTTCTGGAACAAAATGTCCTATTTTGGGGATAAAAGAGGTATTTGTGGGTGAAAAGGTCCTATTTGAAGGGGGAACCCTGGTATTTCTTGGAGAAGATGTGGTTTATTTGGTTGAAATCTGGCATTTCTGGAAGAAACTGTCCTCTTTTGGGGATAAAAGAGGTATTTGTGGGTGAAAAGGTCCTATTTGAAGGGGGAACCCTGGTATTTCTTGGAGAAGATGATTTATATTCGGGAGAATTGTGGCATTTCTGGAAGAAAATGTCCTATTTTGGGGATAAAAGAGGTATTTGTGGGTGCAAAGGTCCTATTTGAAGGGGGAAATGTGGTATTTCTTGGAGAAGATGTGATATATTTGGGAGAAATGTGGCATGTCTGGAAGAAACTGTCCTCTTTTGGTGATAAAACAGGTATTTGTGGGTGATAAGGTCCTATTTGAAGGGGGAACCCTGGTATTTCTTGGAGAAGATGTGGTATATTAAGGAGAAATGTGGCATGTCAGGAAGAAACTGTCCTCTTTTGGGGATAAAAGAGGTATTTGTGGGTGACAAGGTCCTATTTGAAGGGGGAAACATGGTATTTCTTGGAGAAGATGTGATACATTTGGGAGAAATGTGGCCTTTCTGGAAGAAACTGTCCTATTTTGGGGATAAAAGAGGTATTTGTGGGTGAAAAGGTCCTATTTGAAGGGGGAAACGTGGTATTTCTTGCAGAAGATGTGATCTATTTGGGAGAAATGTGGCATGTCTGGAAGAAACTGTCCTTTTTTGGGGATAAAAGAGGTATTTGTGGGTGAAAAGGTCCTATTTGAAGGGGGAACCCTGGTATTTCCTGGAGAAGATGATTTATATTCGGGAGAAATGTGGCATGCCTGGAAGAAACTGTCCTATTTTGGGGATAAAGGAGGTATTTGTGGGTGAAAAGGTCCGATTTGAAGGGGGAAACCTGGTATTTCTTGGAGAAGATGTGATATATTTGGGAGAATTGTGGCATTTCTGGAAGAAAATGTCCTATTTTGGGGATAAAAGAGGTATTTGTGGGTGCAAAGGTCCTATTTGAAGGGGGAAATGTGGTATTTCTTGGAGAAGATGTGATATATTTGGGAGAAATGTGGCATTTCTGGAAGAAACTGTCCTATTTCGGGTACAGAACAGGTATTTGTGGGTGAAAAGGTCCTATTTCCAGGGAGAAACCTGGTATTTCTTGGAGAAGATGTGATATATTTGGGAGAAATGTGGCATTTCTGGAAGAAACTGTCCTATTTTAGGGATAAAATAGGTATTTTTGGTTGCAAAGGTCCTATTTGAAGGGGGAAACCTGGTATTTCTTGGAGAAGATGTGATATATTTTGGAGAAATATGGCCTTTCTGGAAGAAACTGTCCTCTTTTGGGGATAAAAGAGGTATTTGTGGGTGAAAAGGTCCTATTTGAAGGGGGAAACCTGGTATTTCTTGGAGAAGATGTGATATATTTGGAAGAAATCTGGCATGTCTGCAAGAAAATTTTTAATTTGGGGTTAAAACAGGTATTTGTGGGTGAAAAGATCCTATTTGAAGGGGGAAACCTGGCATTTCTTGGAGAAGATGTGATATATTTGGGAGAAAAGTGGCATTTCTGGAAGAAACTGTCCTCTTTTGGGGATAAAAGAGGTATTTGTGGGAGAAAAGGTCCTATTTGAAGGGGGAAACCTGGTATTTCTTGGAAAAGATGTGATATATTTGGGAGAAATGTGGCATGTCTGGAAGAAACTGTCCTATTTCGGGTAGAGAACAGGTATTTGTGGGTGAAAAGGTCCTATTTGATGGGGGAAACCTTGTATTTCTTGGAGAAGATGTGATATATTTGGGAGAAATGTGGCATTTCTGGAAGAAACTGTCCTCTTTTGGGGATAAAGGAGGTATTTGTGTGTGAAAAGGTCCTATATGAAGGGGGAATCCTGGTATTTCTTGGAGAAGATGTGATATATTTGGGAAAAATCTGGACTTTCTGGAAGAAACTGTCTTATTTGGGGGGATCAAAGAGGTATTTGTGGGTGAAAAGGTCCTATTTCAAGGGGGAACCCTGGTATTTCTTGGAGAAGATGTGATATGTTTGGGAGAAATGTGGCATTTCTGGAAGAAACTGTCCTATTTTGGGGATAAAAGAGGTATTTGTGGGTGAAAAGGTCCTATTTGAAGGGGGAAAGCTGGTATTTCTTGGAGAAGATGTGATATATTTGGGAGAAATGTGGCATTTCTGGAAGAAACTGTCCTATTTCGGGGATAAAGGAGGTATGTGTGGGTGAAAAGGTCCTATTTGAAGGGGGAAACCTGGTATTTCTTGGAGAAGATGTGATGTATTTGGGAGAAATGTGGCATTTCTGGAACAAAATGTCCTATTTTGGGTATAAAAGAGGTATTTGTGGGTGAAAATGTCCTATTTGAAGGGGGAAACCTGGTATTTCTTGGAGAAGATGTGATCTATTTGGGAGAAATGTGGCATGTCTGGAAGAAACAGTCCTATTTTGGGGATAAAACAGGTATTTGTGGGTGAAAAGGTCCTATTTGAAGGGGGAAAGCTGGTATTTCTTGGAGGTGATGTGATATATTTGGGTTAATCTGGCATTTCTGTAATAACTGTCCTATTTTGGGGATAAAGGAGGTATTTGTGGGTGAAAAGGTCCAATTTCAAGGGGGAAAGCTGGTATTTCTTGGAGAAGATGTGATATATTTGGGAGAAATGTGGCATTTCTGGAAGAAACTGTCCTCTTTTGGGGATAAAAGAGGTATTTGTGGGTGAAAAGGTCCTATTTGAAGGGGGAAACCTGGTATTTCTTGGAGAAGATGTGATATATTTGGGAGAAATGTGGCATGTCTGGAAGAAACTGTCCTATTTTGGGGATAAAGGAGGTATTTGTGGTTGAAAAGGTCCTATTTGAAGGGGGAACCCTGGTATTTCTTGGAGAAGATGTGATATATTTGGGAGAAATGTGGCATTTCTGGAAGAAACTGTCCTCTTTTGGGGATAAAAGAGGTATCTGTGGGTGAAAAGGTCCTATTTCAAGGTGGAAACCTGGTATTTCTTGGAGAAGATGTGATATGTTTAGGAGAAATGTGGCATTTCTGGAAGAAACTGTCCTATTTTGGGGATAAAACAGGTATTTGTGGGTGAAAATGTCCTATTTGAAGGGGTAAAGCTGGTATTTCTTGGAGAAGATGTGATATATTTGGGAGAAATGTGGCATGTCTGGAAGAAAGTCCTATTTTGGGGATAAAACAGGTATTTGTGGGTGAAAAGGTCCTATTTGAAGGGGGAAAGCTGGTATTTCTTGGAGGTGATGTGATATATTTGGGTTAATCTGGCATTTCTGTAATAACTGTCCTATTTTGGGGATAAAGGAGGTATTTGTGGGTGAAAAGGTCCAATTTCAAGGGGGAAAGCTGGTATTTCTTGGAGAAGATGTGATATATTTGGGAGATATGTGGCATTTCTGGAAGAAACTGTCCTATTTTGGGGATAAAAGAGGTATTTGTGGGTGAAAAGGTCCTATTTGAAGGGGGAAACCTGGTATTTCTTGGAGAAGATGTGATCTATTTGGGAGAAATGTGGCATTTCTGGAAGAAACTGTCCTCTTTTGGGGATAAAAGAGGTATTTGTGGGTGAAAAGAATCACAGAATCACAGAATCACAGAATCACAGAATCACAGAATCACTAAGGTTGGATAAGACCTATAAGATCATCCAGTCCAGCCATCCACCTATCACCCATGGTTCTCGCTAAACTATATCCCTCAACATAGCATCTAATTGTTTCTTGAACATCTCTGGGGTCGGTGACCCCACCACCTCCCTGGCAACCAATTCCAGTGCCTGACCACCCTTTCAGAGAAGTAGTATTTCCTAATATCCAGTCTGAATCTTCCCTGGCACAGCTTGAGACCATTCCCCCTAGTCCTATCACCAGTTACCCGAGAGAAGAGGCCGACTCCCAGCTCGCTATAACCTCCCTTCAGGTAGTTCTAGAGAGCAAGAAGGTCTCCCCTGAGCCTCCTCTTCTCCAGACTGAACAATCCCAGCTCCCTCAGCCGCTCCTCATAAGGCCTGTGCTCCAGACCCCTCTCCAGTTTTGTTGCCCTTCTTTGAACACGCTCCAGGGCCTCAGTGTCTTTCTTGTAGTGAGGGGCCCAGAACTGGACACAGTACTCAAGGTGCGGCCTCACCAGAGCTGAGTACAGGGGGACAATTACTTCCCTGCTCCTGCTGGTCACACTACTTCTGATGCAAGCCAAGATGCCATTGGCCTTCTTGGCTACCCGGGCACACTGCTGGCTCATGTTTAGCCGAGCGTCAACCAACACCCCCAGGGCCATTTCCTCTACACAGTCTTCCAGCCACTCCGCCCCAAGCCTGTAGCGTTGCTTGGGGTTGCTGTGGCCAAAGTGTAGGACCCGGCATTTGGTCTTATTAAACCTCATCCCATTGGCTTCAGCCCAGCTCTCCAGCCTGTCCAGATCCCTCTGTAGGGCCTCGCTACCCCCAGGCAGATCGACACTTCCAGCCAGCTTGGTGTCATCTGCAAACTTACTGAGGGTGCACTCAATGCCCTCATCCAGGTCATTAATAAAGATATTGAAGAGGACAGGCCCCAGCACCGACCCCTGGGGAACCCCACTCGTGACCGGTAACCAGCTGGATTTGGCTCCATTGACCACCACTCTCTGGGCCCGGCCCTCCAGCCAGTTCCTTACCCAGCCAAGAGCGTACCTGTCCAAGCCACGAACTGCCAGCTTCTGCAGGAGAATGCTGTGGGAGACAGTGTCAAAGGCTTTGCTGAAGTCTAGGTAGACTACATCAACAGCCTTTCCCTCATCCACCAGGCGGCTCACTAGATCATAGAAGGAGATCAGGTTGGTCAAGCAGGACCTGCCCTTCGTGAACCCTCCCACACATTCCAGGTTTCCCCCATGAAATAGAACCTCTTCTCCCACAAATTCCAGCTTTCTCCCTCCAGATTGGACCTGTTCTTCCAGAAATGCCAGTTTTCTCCCAAATATAGAACATTTTCTCCCACAAATACCACCTTACTCCCCCAAAATAGGACGTTTTCTCCCACAAATACCAGCTTTCTCCCCTGAAATAGTACCCATTCACCCACAAATACCTGTTTTATCCTCAAAATAGGACATTCTCTCCCACAAATACCTGTTTTATCCCCCAGAACAGGACAGTTTCTCCCACAAATACCACCTTACTCCCCATAAAGAGGACATTTTCTCCCACAGATACCACCGTTCTCCCCTGAAATAGTAACCAATCACCCACAAATACCTGTTTTATCCCAAAAACAGGACATTTTCTCCCAGGAATACCACCTTACTCCCCCAAAATAGGACCTTTTCTCCCACAAATACCTCTTTTATCCCAAAAAACAGGACATTTTCTCCCACAAATACCACCTTTCTCCCCTGAAATACCTCTTTTTCTCCCACAAATACCAGATTTCTCCCCAAATCAGGACATTTTCTCCCAGAAATGCAAGATTGTTTCCCAAACGTAGGACATTTCCTCCCAGAAATACCACTTTTCTCCCCCAAAATAGGTCATTTTCTTCAAGGAACACCCGATTTCAAATCAAACATGGGACACTTTCTCCCACAAATACCAGATTTCTCCCCCAAAATAGGTCATTTTCTTCAAGGAATACCCGATTTCAAATCAAAAATTCGACATTTTCTCCCACAAATACCAGCTTTCTCCCCCCAAATTGGACTTTTTCTTCCAGAAATGCCTCTTTTCTCCCAAATGTATCACATCTTCTCCCACAAATACCACCTTACTTACCCCCAAATCGGACATTTTCTCCCACAAATACCAGCTTTCTCCCCTGAAATAGTTCCCATTCACCCACAAATAACTCTTGTATCCCCAAAATAGGACATTTTCTCCCACAAATACCTCTTTTATCCCCCAAACAGGACATTTTCTCCCACAAATACCAGCTTTCTCCCCTGAAATAGTTCCCATTCACCCACAAATACCTCTTGTATCCCCAAAATAGGACATTTTCTCCCACAAATACCTCTTGTATCCCCCCAAACAGGACATTTTCTCCCACAAATACCACCTTTCTCCCCCAAAAGACAGAATCACAGAATCACAGAATTGCCAGGGTTGGAAGGGACCTCAAGGATCATGAATCTCCAACCCCCCTGCCACACGCAGGGCCACCAATCATCCCACCTCATGCTAGACCAGGCTGCCCAGGGCCTCATCCAATCTGGCCTTGAACACCTCCAGGGACGGGGCATCCACAACCTCTCTGGCCAGCCTGTTCCACTACCTCACCACTCTCTCTGTAAAGAACTTCCCCCTGATGTCCAACCTAAATCTCCCTTCCCTCAACTTCAAACCATTTCCCCTTGTCCTGCTGTTATCTCCCCTTTCCAAGAGTTGATTCCCCTCCTCTTTGTAGGCTCCCTTTAGGTACTGAAAGGCTGCAATGAGCTCACCCCGCAGCCTTCTTTTCTCCAGGCTGAACAAGCCCAGCTCCTTCAGCCTGTCCTCATAGGGGAGGTGCTCCAATCCCCTGATCATTTTGCTGGCTCTCCTCTGGACCCTCTCCAACAGCTCCCTGTCTTTCTTGTACTGGGGGCTCCAGACCTGGACACAGTACTCCAGATGGGGCCTCACAAGAGCAGAGGAGAGGGGAACAATCACCTCCCTGTCCCTGCTGGCCACCCCTCTGCTGATGGAGCCCAGGATACCATTCGCCTTCCGAGCCACAAGGGCACACTGCTGGCTCATAGTCAGTTTTTCATCTATCAGGACCCCCAAGTCCTTCTCCACACGGCTGCTCTCAAGGACCGCTCCTTCCAGTCTGTAGGGATGCCTGGGATTTCTCCGGCCCAAGTGCAAAACTCTGCACTTTGCCGTGTTGAACCGCATCAGGTTCACCCGGGCCCACCATTCTAGCCTCTCCAAGTCCCTCTGAATGGCATCCCTTCCTTCAACCGTGTCGACCGCACCACTCAGCTTGGTGTCGTCAGCAAACTTCCTGAGGGTGCAATCAATTCCGTCATCGATGTCATTGATAAAGATGTTAAATTCTCCCACAAATACCTGCTTTCTCCCCAAATCACAACATTTTCTCCCAGAAATGCTAGATTGTTTCCCAAACGTAGGACATTTTCTACCAGATATACCACATTTCTCCCCCAAAATAGGTCGTTCTGTTCAAGGAATACCCGATTTCAACTCAAACATGGGACATTTTCTCCCACACATAACAGGCTCCCCACCTGAAATAGGACCTTTTCTCCCACAAATTCCAGTTTTCTCCCCCCAAATTGGACTTTTTCTTCCAGAAATGCCAGTTTCCTCCCAAATATATAACATCTTCTCCAAGAAATGCCTGTTTTATCCCCAAAACAGGACATTTTCTCCCAGAAATACCAGCTTTCTCTCCTGAAATAGTAACCAATCAACCACAAATACCTGTTTCATCCCAAAAATAAGACATTTTCTCCCAAAAATACCTGTTTTATCCCAAAAATGAGACATTTTCTTCCAGAAATACCACCTTACTCCCCCAAAATAGGACCTTTTCTCCCACAAATACCTCTTTTATCCCCCAAAACAGGACATTTTCTCCCACAAATAACACCATTACCTCCCAAAATACCTCTTTTTCTTCCACAAATACCTGCTTTCTCCCCAAATCAGGACATTTTCTCCCAGAAATGCAAGATTGTTTCCAAACGTGGGACATTTTCTACCAGAAATACCACTTTTCTCCCCCAAAATAGGTCATTTTCTTCAAGGAATACCCGATTTCAACTCAAAAAAGAGGACACGTTCTCCAAGAAATACCAGGTTTCCCCCTTCAAATAGGAACTTTTCTCCCACAAATACCAGCATTCTCCCCCCAAGTTGAAATTTTTCTTCCAGACATGTCTGATTTCTCCCAAATATATCACATCTTCTCCAAGAAATACCAGGTTTCCCCCATGAAATAGGACCTTTTCACCCACAAATACCTGTTCTATTCCCCAAATTGGACATATTATTCCTGACATGCCAGATTTCCCCAAATATATCACATCTTCCCCAAGAAATACCACGTTTCCCCCTTCAAATAGGACCTTCTCACCCACAAATACCTCCTTTATCCCCAAAAGAGGACAGTTTCTTCCTGAAAGGACAGATTTCGCCCAAATATATCAAATCTTCTCCAAGAAATACCAGCTTTCCCCCTGGAAATAGGAACTTTTCACCCACAAATACCTCTTTCATCCCCAAAATAGGACAGTTTCTTCCAGAAATGCCACATTTCTCCCAAATAGATCACATCTTCTCCAAGAAATACCAGCTTTCCCCCTTCAAATAGGACCTTTTCACCCACAAATACCTGTTTCATCCCCAAAATTGGACAGTTTCTTCCTGACATGCCACATTTCTCCCAAATATATCACATCTTCTCCAAGAAATACCAGGTTTCCCCCTTCAAATAGGACATTTTCTCCCACAAATGCCCGCCTTCTCCCCCCAAATAGGACTTTTTCTTCCAGGAATGCCACATTTCACCCAAATATATCACATCTTCTCCCAGAAATACCACGTTTCCCCCTTCAAATAGGACCTTTTCACCCACAAATACCTCTTTTATCCCCAAAATAGGACAGTTTCTTCCAGAAATGCCACATTTCTCCCAAATAGATCACATCTTCTCCAAGAAATACCAGCTTTCCCCCTTCAAATAGGACCTTTTCACCCACAAATACCTCTTTTATCCCCAAAATAGGACAGTTTCTTCCAGACATGCCACATTTCTCCCAAATATATCACATCTTCTCCAAGAAATACCAAGTTTCCCCCTTCAAATACGACCTTTTCACCCATAATTTCCAGCCTTCTCCCCCGAAAGAGGACAGTTTCTTCCAGAAATGCCACATTTCTCCCAAATATATCACATCTTCTCCAAGAAATACCAGGTTTCCCCCTTGAAACAGGACCTTTTCACCCACAAATACCTGTTTTATCCCCCAAATAGGACTCTTTCTTCCAGACATGCCACATTTCTCCCAAGTATATCACATCTTCTCCAAGAAATACCAGGGTTCCTCCTGAAATAGGAACTTTTCTCCCACAAATACCTGTTTGATCCCCAAAATAGGACAGTTTCTTCCAGACATGCCACATTTCTCCCAAATAGATCACATCTTCTCCAAGAAATACCAGGTTTCCCCCTTCAAATAGGACCTTTTCACCCACAAATACCTCTTTTATCCCCAAAATACGACAGTTTCTTCCAGAAATGCCACATTTCTCCCAAATATATCACATCTTCTCCAAGAAATACCAGGGTTCCCCTTTCAAATAGGACCTTTTCAGCCACAAATACCTCTTTTATCCCCAAAATAGGACAGTTTCTTCCTGACATGCCACATTTCTCCCAAATAGATCACATCTTCTCCAAGAAATACCAGGTTTCCCCCTTCAAATAGGACCTTTTCTCCCACAAATACCTCTTTTATCCCCCAAAACAGGACATTTTCTCCCACAAATAACACCATTACCTCCCAAAATACCTCTTTTTCTTCCACAAATACCTGCTTTCTCCCCAAATCAGGACATTTTCTCCCAGAAATGCAAGATTGTTTCCAAACGTGGGACATTTTCTACCAGAAATACCACTTTTCTCCCCCAAAATAGGTCATTTTCTTCAAGGAATACCCGATTTCAACTCAAAAAAGAGGACACGTTCTCCAAGAAATACCAGGTTTCCCCCTTCAAATAGGAACTTTTCTCCCACAAATACCAGCATTCTCCCCCCAAGTTGAAATTTTTCTTCCAGACATGTCTGATTTCTCCCAAATATATCACATCTTCTCCAAGAAATACCAGGTTTCCCCCATGAAATAGGACCTTTTCACCCACAAATACCTGTTCTATTCCCCAAATTGGACATATTATTCCTGACATGCCAGATTTCCCCAAATATATCACATCTTCCCCAAGAAATACCAGGTTTCCCCCTTCAAATAGGACCTTTTCACCCACAAATACCTCTTTTATCCCCAAAAGAGGACAGTTATTATAGAAAGACCACATTTCTCCCAAACATATCACATCTCCTCCAAGAAATACCGGATTTCCCCTTGAAATAGGAACTTTTCACCAACAAATACCTCTTTTATCCCCAAAATAGGACAGTTTCTTCCAGAAATGCCACATTTCTCCCAAATAGATCACATCTTCTCCAAGAAATACCAGGTTTCCCCCTTCAAATACGACCTTTTCACCCTCAAATACCTGTTTGATCCCCAAAAGAGGACAGTTTCTTCCAGAAATGCCACATTTCTCCCAAATATATCACATCTTCTCCAAGAAATTCCAGGTTTCCCCCTTCAAATAGGACCTTTTCACCCACAAATACCTGTTTTATCCCCAAAACAGGACAGTTTCTTCCAGAAATGCCACATTTCTCCCAAATATATCACATCTTCTCCAAGAAATACCACGTTTCCCCCTTCAAATAGGACCTTTTCACCCACAAATACCTCTTTTATCCACAAAATTGGACAGTTTCTTCCAGACATGCCACATTTCTCCCAAATATATCACATCTTCTCCAAGGAATACCAGGTTTCCCCCTTCAAATAGGACCTTTTCACCCACAAATACCTCTTTTATCCCCAAAAGAGGACAGTTTCGTCCAGAAATGCCACATTTCTCCCAAATATATCACATCTTCTCCAAGAAATACCAGGTTTCCCCCTTCAAATAGGACATTTTCTCCCACAAATGCCCGCCTTCTCCCCCCAAATAGGACAGTTTCTTCCAGAAATGCCACATTTCACCCAAATATATCACATCTTCTCCCAGAAATACCACGTTTCCCCCTTCAAATAGGACCTTTTCACCCACAAATACCTCTTTTATCCCCAAAATAGGACAGTTTCTTCCAGAAATGCCACATTTCTCCCAAATATATCACATCTTCTCCAAGAAATACCAAGTTTCCCCCTTCAAATACGACCTTTTCACCCATAAATTCCAGCCTTCTCCCCCGAAAGAGGACAGTTTCTTCCAGAAATGCCACATTTCTCCCAAATATATCACATCTTCTCCAAGAAATACCAGGTTTCCCCCTTGAAACAGGACCTTTTCACCCACAAATACCTGTTTTATCCCCCAAATAGGACTCTTTCTTCCAGACATGCCACATTTCTCCCAAGTATATCACATCTTCTCCAAGAAATACCAGGATTCCTCCTTCAAATACGACCTTTTCTCCCAGAAATACCTGTTTGATCCCCAAAATAGGACAGTTTCTTCCAGACATGCCACATTTCTCCCAAATAGATCACATCTTCTCCAAGAAATACCACCTTTCCCCCTTCAAATAGGACCTTTTCACCCACAAATACCTCTTTTATCCCCAAAATACGACAGTTTCTTCCAGAAAGGCCACATTTCTCCCAAATATATCACATCTTCTCCAAGAAATACCAGGGTTCCCCTTTCAAATAGGACCTTTTCAGCCACAAATACCTCTTTTATCCCCAAAATAGGACAGTTTCTTCCTGACATGCCACATTTCTCCCAAATAGGTCACATCTTCTCCAAGAAATACCAGGTTTCCCCCTTCAAATAGGACCTTTTCACCCACAAATACCAGCCTTCTCCCCAAAATTGGACTTTTTCTTCCAGAAAGGCCTGATTTATCCCAAATATATCACATCTTCTCCAAGAAATACCTGGTTTCCCCCTTGAAATAGGACCTTTTCACCCACAAATACCTCTTTTATCCCCAAAATACGACAGTTTCTTCCAGACATGCCACATTTCTCCCAAATATATCACATCTTCTCCAAGAAATACCAGCTTTCCCCCTTCAAATAGGACATTTTCACCCACAAATACCTCTTTTATCCCCAAAATACGACAGTTTCTTCCAGAAAGGCCACATTTCTCCCAAATATATCACATCTTCTCCAAGAAATACCAGGTTTCCCCCTTCAAATAGGACCTTTGCACCCACAAATACCTGTTTGATCCCATAAATAGGACAGTTTCTTCCAGAAATGCCACATTTCTCCCAAATATATCACATCTTCTCCAAGAAATACCAGGTTTCCTCCTGAAATAGGACCTTTTCACCCACAAATACCTCTTTTATCCCCAAAATTGGACAGTTTCTTACAGAAATGCCACATTTCTCCCAAATATATCACATCTTCTCCAAGAAATACCACCTTTCCCCCTTCAAATAGGACCTTTTCACCCTCAAATACCTCTTTTATCCCCACAAGAGGACAGTTTCTTCCAGAAATGCTACATTTCTCCCAAATAGATCACATCGTCTCCAAGAAATACCAGGTTTCCCCCTAAAAATAGGACCTTATCACCCACAAATACCTCTTTTATCCCCAAAATAGGACAGTTTCTTCCAGACATGCCAGATTTCTCCCAAATATATCACATCTTCTCCAAGAAATACCACGTTTCCCTCTTGAAATAGGACCTTTTCACCCACAAATGCCTCTTTTATCCCCCAAATAGGACATTTTCTTCCAGACATGCCACATTTCTCCCAAATATATCACATCTTCTCCAAGAAATACCAGGTTTTCCCCTGGAAATAGGACCTTTTCACCCACAAATACCTGTTCTATCCCCATAAGAGGACAGTTTCTTCCAGAAAGGCCACATTTCTCCCAAATATATCACATCTTCTCCAAGAAATACCACGTTTCCCCTTGGATATAGGAACTTTTCACCCACAAATACCTGTTTTATCCCCAAAATAGGACATTTTCTTCCAGAAAGGCCAGATTTCTCCGAAATATTGCACATCCTCTCCAAGAAATACGAGGTTTCCCCCTTCAAATAGGACCTTTTCTCCCACAAATACCTCTTTTATCCCCAAAATAGGACAGTTTCTTCCTGACATGCCACATTTCTCCCAAATGTATCACATCTTCTCCAAGAAATACCAGGATTCCTCCTGAAATAGGACCTTTTCTACCACAAATACCAGCCTTCTCCTCCCAAATTCGACATTTTCTGCCAGAAATGCCACATTTCTCCCAAATTCAGAACATCTTCTCCAAGAAATACCAGGATTCCCCCTTCAAATAGGACCTTGTCACCCACAAATACCTGTTTTATCCCAAAAATAGGGCAGTTTCTTCCAGAAAGGCGAGATTTCTCCCAATTATATCACATCTTCTCCAAGAAATACCAGCTTTCCCCCTGAAATACGACCTTTTCTCCCACAAATACCAGCCTTCTCCCCCCAAATTGGACAGTTTCTTCCAGAAAGGCCACATTTCTCCCAAATATATCTCATCTTCTCCAAGAAATACCAGCTTTCCCCCTTCAAATAGGACCTTTTCACCCACAAATACCTCTTTTATCCCCAAAATAGGACAGTTTCTTCCAGAAATGCCACATTTCTCCCAAATATATCACATCTTCTCCAAGAAATACCACGTTTCCCCCTTCAAATAGGACCTTTTCACCCACAAATACCTCTTTGATCCCCAAAAGAGGACAGTTTCTTCCAGAAATGCCTGATTTCTCCCAAATATATCACATCTTCTCCAGGATATACCAGGTTTCCTCCTGAAATTGGACATTTTCACCCACAAATACCTCATTTACCCCCAAAATAGGACAGTTCCTTCCAGAAATGCCACATTTCTCCCAAATATATCACATCTTCTCCAAGAAATACCAGCTTTCCCCCTTCAAATAGGACCTTGTCACCCACAAATACCTCTTTTATCCCCAAAAGAGGACAGTTTCTTCCAGAAAGGCCACATTTCTCCCAAATATATCACATCTTCTCCAAGAAATACCAGCATTCCCCCTTCAAATAGGACCTTTTCACCCACAAATACCTCTTTTATCCCCAAAATAGGACAGTTTCTTCCTGACATGCCACATTTCTCCCAAATAGATCACATCTTCTCCAAGAAATACCAGCATTCCCCCTTCAAATAGGACCTTTTCACCCACAAATACCTCTTTTATCCCCAAAATAGGACAGTTTCTTCCTGACATGCCACATTTCTCCCAAATAGATCACATCTTCTCCCACAAATACCTGGTTTCCCCCCTGAAATTAGATCTTTTCACCCACAGAGACCTGTTTTATCCCCAAAATAGGACATTTTCTCCCAAACATCCCAGGTTTACCCCCTGAAATTGGTCCTTTTCTCCCACAAATACCAGCTTTCTTTCCCCAAATTGGACTTTTTCTTCCAGAAATGCCAGTTTTCTCCCAAATATATAACGTCTTTTCCCAGAAATACTAGGTTTCCCCCCTGGAATACGACATTTTCTCCCAGAAATGCCTGTTTTATCCCCAAAATAGGGTTTTTTCTCCCACAAATACCTGTTTTATCCCAAAAAACAGGACATTTTCTCCCACAAATACCACCTTTCTCCCCCAAAATACCTCTTTTTCTCCCGCAAATACCAGATTCCTCCCCAAATCAGGACATTTTCTCCCAGAAATGCAACATTGTTTTCCAAACGTAGGACATTTTCTACAAGAAATACCACTTTTCTCCCAAAAAATATGTCATTTTCTTCAAGGAACACCCGATTTCAACTCAAAAAAGAGAACACTTTCTCCAACACATACCAGGTTTCCCCCCTGTAATAGGACCTTTTCTCCCACAAATACCTGTTTTATCCCCAAAATAGGATATTTTCTCCCACACAAAACAGGTTTCCCCCATGAAATTGGACCTTTTCTCCCACAAATACTAGCTTTCTCCCCCCAAATTGGACTTTTTCTTCCAGAAATGCCAGTTTTCTCCAAAATATATGACAACTTCTCCCACAAATACCACCTTACTCCCCCAAAATAGGACCTGTTCTCCCACAAATACCAGCTTTCTCCCCTGAAATAGTTCCCATTCACCCACAAATACCTGTTTTATCCCCCAAAATAGGACATTTTCTCCCACAAGTTCCTGTTTTCTCCCCATATCAGGACATTTTCGCCCAGAAATGCTAGATTGTTTCCCAAACGTAGGACATTTTCTACTAGAAATACCACTTTTCTCCACGAAAATATGTCATTCTCTTCAAGGAATACCCGATTTCAACTCAAACATGGGACAATTTCTCACACACATACCAGGTTTCCCCCATGAAATAGAACCTCTTCTCCCACAAATTCCATCTTTCTCCCCCCAAATTGGACTTGTTCTTCCAGAAATGCCACTTTTCTCCCAAGTATATCACATCTTCTCCAAGAAATACCAGGTTTCCCACCTGAAATACGACATTTTCTCCAACAAATATTTGTTTTATCCCCAAAATGGACATTTTCTCCCACACATACCAGGTTTCCCCCATGAAATAGGACCTTTTCTCTCAGAAATACCTGTTTTATCACCAAATAGGACATTTTCTTCCACACATACCTGGATTCCCCCAAGAAATAAAACCTTTTCTCCCACAAATACCAGCTGTCTCCCCCCAAATTGGACTTGTTCTTCCAGAAATGCCAGTTTTCTCCCAAATATATCACATCTTCTCTCACAAATACCAGGCTTCCCCGCTGAAATACGACATTTTCTCCCAGAAATACCTGATTTATGCCCAAAATGGCACATTTTCTTCCACAAATACCTGTTTTATCCCCCAGAACTGGACATTTTCTCTCAGAAATACCACATTTCTCCAAACAAATGGCATTATTCCCCGGAAATACAGCCTGGCGCCAAATCGATGATATTTTGCACTAGAAGTGTCCCGTTTCCCCCAAATACGGAATATTTTCTCCCCTGAGAAGGAGGTTTCATTTATTCATGAAAAACCATGATTCTCCCAAAGCCATGACATTTTCTACTTGAAATACAGGCTTCCGTAAAAAGACGTCCTGGTTGCTGGGTGCCTCTCCGTTTCTACAATTCGGAAGCCTGTGATGAAAATGACGCTCCTCTCACGATCTCGTCAGTGGAAAGCGACACTCGCGCTGAACCGCTCCGAAGAGTTCGCAGTTGCTGGCCGGTACAACGCCTTTCTCCCCGAATGCCGCTTGCAGCCTTCAGCAGCGCTCTCGTTTCTCTCGGATGCCGGGAAAGAGCGACTTCAGCCGGATGCTTTGCTCCGACGAGTGAGCGGCTTCTTCTGCGCACATCGCAATGGAGCGCTTCTGACTTCTCCTTCTGTCCATGCAGAATGCACTACGCTTCTCTCTCATTCTTATCCCTTTCTTCCGAGCGACATTTCGTTTTGGAGTGTTTATCCGATGCTACACTTCCGCATTCTGTGACGAATAGAGTAGAAGAGAAAAGCCCCGCTAATAAGGTAGCTAGCAGTTCGAGGAGCCACACACCTTGTGCTTTCAGGGAGGACGTTGCAGAAAGTCGAGAGTTGTGGCTTCTTTCCTGCGGAGAAAATACCCCCTGTTTTCAGGCAATGCAGTAGGCTGAATTCGCACGACCTCGGCATAGGAATACCGCTCCTTCGCTCTCGTGGCTCGAAAGCGGCACTCGCACTGAACCGCTCGGGAGAGTCTGCAGTTGCTGGCCGGTCCATCGCCACATTTCTCCCAAATATATCACATCTTCTCCAAGAAATACCAGGTTTCCCCCTTCAAATAGGACCTTTTCACCCACAAATACCTCTTTTATCCCCAAAAGAGGACAGTTTCTTCCTGACATTACAGATTTCTCCCAAATATATCACATCTTCTCCAAGAAATACCAGGTTTCCTCATGAAATAGGAACTTTTCTGCCACAAATACCTGTCTGATCCCCAAAATAGGACTGTTTCTTCCTGAAATGCCACATTTCTCCCAAATATATCACATCTTCTCCAAGAAATACCAGCTTTACCCCTTCAAATAGGAACTTTTCACCCACAAATACCTCTTTTATCCCCAAAAGAGGACAGTTTCTTCCAGAAATGCCACATTTCTCCCAAACATATCACATCTTCTCCAAGAAATACCAGGATTCCTCCTGAAATAGGAACTTTTCTCCCACAAATATCAGCCTTCTCCCCCAAATTTGACTTTTTCTTCCAGAAGTGCCAGATTTCTCCCACATATAGAACATCTTCTCCAAGAAATACCAGGATTCCCCCTTGAAATAGGAACTTTTCTCCCACAAATACCTCTTTTATCCCCAAAATAGGACAGTTTCTTCCAGAAATGCCACATTTCTCCGAAATATACCACATCTTCTCCAAGAAATACCAGGATTCCTCCTGAAATAGGAACTTTTCTCCCACAAATACCTCTTTTATCCCCAAAATAGGACATTTTCTTCCAGAAATGCCACATTTCTCCCAAGTATATCACATCTTCTCCAAGAAATACCAGGTTTCCCCCTTCAAATAGGACCTTTTCACCCACAAATACCTCTTTTATCCCCGAAATAGGACAGTTTCTTCCAGACATGTCACATTTCTCCCAAAAATATCACATCTTCTCCAAGAAATACCAGGTTTCCCCCTTCAAATAGGACCTTTTCACCCACAAATACCTCTTTTCTCCCCAAAATAGGACAGTTTCTTCCTGACATGCCACATTTCTCCCAAATATATCACATCTTCTACAAGAAATTCCAGCTTTCCCCCTTGAAATAGGATCCTGTCACCCACAAATACCTGTTTTATCTCTTTCTTCCGAGCGACATTTCGTTTTGGCGTGTTTATCCGATGCTACACTTCATTTTTCTGTGACGAATAGAGTAGAAGTGGAAACCACACAAATAAGACAGCTAGAAGCTCCAGGAGCGACACACGTTGTGCTTTCCGGGAGGATGTTACAGAAAGCCGAGAGTTATGACTTCTTTCCTGCGGAGAAAAAAAACCCTGTTTTCAGGCAATGCAGTAGGCTGAATTCGCACGACCTCGGCATAGGAATGCCGCTCCTTCGCTCTCGTGGCTCGAAAGCGGCACTCGCGCTGAACCGCTCCGGAGAGTCTGCAGTTGCTGGCCGGTCCATCGCGGTTCTGCCCGAGTGCCGCTTGCAGCCTTCAGCAGCGGTCTCGTTTCTCTCGGATGCCGGGAAAGAGCGACTTCAGCCGGATGCTTTTCTCCGACGAGTGAGCGGCTTCTTCTGCGCACATCGCAATGGAGAGCTTCTGACTTCTCCATGTGTCCATGCAGAATGCACTACGCTTCTCTCTCATTCTTATCCCTTCCTTCCGAGCGACATTTCGTTTTGGCGTGTTTATCCGATGCTACACTTCAGCATACTGTGACGAATAGAGTAGTCAGAACCGCTCCATTGCGATGTGCGCAGAAGAAGCCGCTCACTTGTCGGAGAAAAGCATCCGGCTGAAGTCGCTCTTTCCCGGCATCCGAGAGAAACGAGACCGCTGCTGAAGGCTGCAAGCGGCACTCGGGCAGAACCGCGATGGACCGGCCAGCAACTGCAGACTCTCCGGAGCGGTTCAGCGCGAGTGCCGCTTTCGAGCCACGAGAGCGAAGGAGCGGCATTCCTATGCCGAGAACGTGCGAATTCAGCCTACTGCATTGCCTGAAAACAGGGGGTTTTTTCTCCGCAGGAAACAAGCCACAACTCTCGACTTTCTGGAACGTCCTCCCTGAAAGCACAACGTGTGTGGCTCCTCGAACTTCTAGCTGCCTTATTAGAGGGGCTATTCTCTTCTACTCTATTCGTCACAGAATGCTGAAGTGTAGAATCGGATGAAAACACTCCAAAACGAAAAGTCGCTCGGAAAAAGGGATAAGAATGAAAGAGAAGCGTAGTGCATTCTGCATGGACAGAAGGAGAAGTCAGAAGCTCTCCACTGCGATGTGCGCAGAAGAAGCCGCTCACTCGTCGGAGAAAAGCATCTGGCTGAAGTCGCTCTTTCCCGGCATCCGAGAGAATCGAGACCGCTGCTGAAGGCTGCAAGCGGCACTCGGGCAGAACCGCGATGGACCGGCCAGCAACTGCAGCCTCTCCGGAGCAGTTCAGCGCGAGTGCCGCTTTCGAGCCACGAGAGCGAAGGAGCGGCATTCCTATGCCGAGAACGTGCGAACTCAGCCAACTGCATTGCCTGAAAACAGGGGCTTTTTTCTCCGCAGGAAAGAAGCCACAACTCTCGACTTTCTGTAACATCCTCCCTGAAAGCAAAACTTGTGTCGCTCCTGGAGCTTCTAGCTGCCCTATTAGTGTGGTTTACACTACTACTCTATTCGTCACAGAAAAATGAATTGTAGCATCGGATAAACACGCCAAAACGAAATGTCGCTCGGAAGAAAGAGATAAAACAGGTATTTGTGGGTGACAGGGTCCTATTTCAAGGGGGAAAGCAGGAATTTCTTGTAGAAGATGTGATATATTTGGGCGAAATGTGGCATTTCTGAAAGAAACTGTCCTATTTTGGTATAAAAGAGGTATTTGTGGGTGAAAAGGTCACATTTGAAGGGGAAACCTGGTATTTCTTGGAGAAGATGTGATCTATTTGGGAGAAATGTGACATGTCTGGAAGAAACTGTCCTCTTTTGGGGATCAAACAGGTATTTGTGGGTGAAAAGGTCCTATTTGAAGGGGGAAAGCTGGTATTTCTTGGAGAAGATGTGATCTATTTGGGAGAAATGTGGCATTTCTGGAAGAAACTGTCCTATTTCGGGGATAAAACAGGTATTTGTGGGTGAAAAGGTCCTATTTGAAGGGGGAAACCTGGTATTTCTTGGAGGAGATGTGATATATTTGGGAGAAATGTGGCCTTTCTGAAAGAAAATGCCCTATTTTGGGGATAAAAGAGGTATTTGTGGGTGAAAAGGTCCTATTTGAAGGGGGAAACCTGGTATTTCTTGGAGGAGATGTGATATATTTGGGAGAAATATGGCATGTCAGGAAGAAACTGACCTCTTTTGGGGATAAAACAGGTATTACAGGGTGAAAAGGTCCTATTTGAAGGGGGAAACCTGGTATTTCTTGGAGAAGATGTTCTATACTAGAGAGAAATCTGGAATTTCTGGAAGAAAATTTCCAATTTTAGGGGATAAAAGAGGTATTTGTGGGAGAAAAGGTCCTATTTGAAGGGGGAAACCTGGTATTTCTTGGAGAAGATGTGATATATTTGGGAGAAATGTGGCCTTTCTGGAAGAAACTGTCCTATTTTGGGGATAAAAGAGGTATTTGTGGGTGACAAGGTCCTATTTCAGGAGGAATCCTGGTATTTCTTGGAGAAGATGTGATATATTTGGGAGTAATGTGGCATTTCTGGAAGAAACTGTCCTCTTTTGGGGATAAAACAGGTATTTGTTGGTGAAAAGGTCCTATTAGAAGGGGGAAACCTGGTATTTCTTGGAGAAGATGTTCTATATTTGGGAGAAATGAGGCATTTCAGGAAGAAAAAGTCAAATTTGGGGGGAGAATGCTGATATTTGTGGGAGAAAAGTTCCTATTTCAGGAGGAATCCTGGAATTTCTTGGAGAAGATGTGATATATCTGGGAGAAATCTGGCATGTCAGGAAGAAACTGTCCTATTTTGGGGATAAAAGAGGTATTTGTGGGTGAAAAGGTCCTATTTGTAGGGGGAAACCTGGTATTTCTTGGAGAAGATGTGATATATTTGGGAGAAATGTGGCATTTCTGGAAGAAACTGTCCTCTTTTGGGATAAAAGAGGTATTTGTGGGTGAAAAGGTCCTATTTGAAGGGGGAAACCTGGTATTTCTTGGAGAAGATGTGATCTATTTGGGAGAAATGTGGCATGTCTGGAAGAAACTGTCCTATTTTGGGGATCAAACAGGTATTTGTGGGAGAAAAGTTCCTATTTCAGGAGGAACCCTGGTATTTCTTGGAGAAGATGTGATATATTTGGGAGAAATGTGGCATGTCTGGAAGTAAGAGTCCTATTTGGGGGATAAAACAGGTATTTGTGGGTGAAAAGGTCCTGTTTCAAGGGGGAAACGTGGTATTTCTTGGAGAAGATGTTCTATATTTGGGAGAAATCTGGCATTTCTGTAAGAAAATGTCCGATTTTGGGGATAAAACAGGTATTTGTGGGTGAAAAGGTCCTATTTCTAGGGGGAAAGGTGGTATTTCTTGGAGAAGATGTGATCTATTTGGGAGAAATCTGGCATTTCTGGAAGAAAACATCCTATTTTGGGGATGAAACAGGTATTTGTGGGTGAAAAGGTCCTATTTGAAGGGGGATACCTGGTATTTCTTGGAGAAGATGTGATCTATTTGGGAGAAATGTGGCATTTCTGGAAGAAAATGACCTATTTTGGGGATAAAAGAGGTATTTGTGGGTGAAAAGTTCCTATTTGAAGGGGGAAACCTGGTATTTCTTGTAGTAGATGTGATATATTTGGGAGAAATGTGGCATGTCTGGAATAAACTGTCCTATTTTGGGGATAAAACATGTATTTGTGGGTGAAAAGGTCCTATTTGAAGGGGGAAACCTTGTATTTCTTGGAGAAGATGTGATATATTTGGGAGAAATGTGGCATGTCTGGAAGAAACTGTCCTCTTTTGGGGATAAAAGAGGTATTTGTGGGTGAAAAGGTCCTATTTCAAGGGGAAATCCTGGTATTTCTTGGAGAAGATGTGATATATTTGGGAGAAATGTGGCATTTCTGGAAGAAACTGTCCTCTTTTGGGATAAAAGAGGTATTTGTGGGTGAAAAGGTCCTATTTGAAGGGGGAAACCTGGTATTTCTTGGAGAAGATGTGATCTATTTGGGAGAAATGTGGCATGTCTGGAAGAAACTGTCCTATTTTGGGGATCAAACAGGTATTTGTGGGAGAAAAGTTCCTATTTCAGGAGGAACCCTGGTATTTCTTGGAGAAGATGTGATATACTTGGGAGAAATGTGGCATGTCTGGAAGTAAGAGTCCTATTTTGGGGATAAAACAGGTATTTGTGGGTGAAAAGGTCCTGTTTCAAGGGGGAAACCTGGTATTTCTTGGAGAAGATGTGGTATATTTGGGAGAAATATGGCATTTCTGTAAGAAAATGTCCGATTTTGGGAATAAAACAGGTATTTGTGGGTGAAAAGGTCCTATTTCTAGGGGGAAAGGTGGTATTTCTTGGAGAAGATGTGATCTATTTGGGAGAAATCTGGCATTTCTGGAAGAAAACATCCTCTTTTGGGGATAAAAGAGGTATTTGTGGGTGAAAAGGTCCTATTTGAAGGGGGATACCTGGTATTTCTTGGAGAAGATGTTCTATATTTGGGAGAAATGTGGCATTTCTGGAAGAAACTGTCCTCTTTTGGGGATAGAACAGGTATTTGTGGGTGAAAAGGTCCTATTTCCAGGGGAAAACCTGGTATTTCTTGGAGAATATGTGATCTATTTGGGAGAAATGTGGCATGTCTGGAAGAAAATGTCCTATTTGGGGGGAGAAGGGTGGTATTTGTGTTAGAAAAGTTCCTATTTCAGGAGGAATCCTGGTATTTCTGGGAGGAGTTGTGATATGTTTGGGAGAAATGTGCCATTTCTGGAAGAAACTGTCCTCTTTTGGGGATAAAAGAGGTATTTGTGGGTGAAAAGGTCCTATTTGAAGGGGGAAACCTGGTATTTCTTGGAGAAGATGTGATATATTTGGGAGAAATGTGGCCTTTCTGGAAGAAACTGTCCTCTTTTGGGGACAAAAGGAGGTACTTGTGCGTGAAAATGTCCTATTTGAAGGGGGAAAGCTGGTATTTCTTGGAGAAGATGTGATATATTTGGGAGAAATGTGGCATTTCTGGAAGAAAATGTCCTATCTGGGGGGAGAAGGCTGGCATTTGTTGGAGAAAAGGTCCTATTTCTGGAGGAATCCTGGTATTTCTTGGAGAAGATGTGATATATTTGGGAGAAATGTGGCATGTCTGGAAGAAAATGTCAAATTTCGGGGGAGAAGGCTGGGTGAAAAGGTCCTATTTCCAGGGGGAAACCTGGTATTTCTTGGAGAAGATGTGATCTATTTGGGAGAAATGTGGCATGTCTGGAAGAAAGAGTCCTATTTTGGGGATCGAACAGGTATTTGTGGGAGAAAAGGTCCTATTTGAACGGGGAAACCTGGTATTTCTTGGAGAAGATGTGATATATTTGGGAGAAATCTGGCATGTCTGGCAGAAAATGTCCTATTTTGCGGATGAAACAGGTATTTGTGGGAGAAATGGTCCTATTTCCGGGGGGAAACCTGGTATTTCTTGGAGAAGATGTGGTATATTTTGGAGAAATGTGGCCTTTCTGGAAGAAACTGTCCTATTTTGGGGATCAAACAGGTATTTGTGGGTGAAAAGGTCCTATTTGAAGGGGGAAACCTGGTAATTCTTGGAGAAGATGTGGTATATTTGGGAGAAATCTGGAATTTCTGGAAGAAAATGTCCAATTTGGGGGGAGAATGCTGGTATTTGTGGGTGAAAAGGTCTATTTCCAGGGGGAAACCTGGTATTTCTTGGAGAAGATGTTACGTATTTGGGAGAAAGCTGTCATGTCAGGAAGGAAATGTCCTATTTTGGGGATAAAAGAGGTATTTGTGGGTGAAAAGGTCCTATTTGAAGGGGGAAACCTGGTAT
This sequence comes from Lophura swinhoii, assembly GCA_030408155.1. Taxonomy (NCBI): domain Eukaryota; kingdom Metazoa; phylum Chordata; class Aves; order Galliformes; family Phasianidae; genus Lophura; species Lophura swinhoii. The sequence goes on from CM059459.1 coordinate 723,345, forward strand.
TTCTTGGAGAAGATGTGATATATTTGGGAGAAATGTGGCATTTCTGGAAGAAACTGTCCTCTTTTGGGGATAAAAGAGGTATTTGTGGGTGAAAAGGTCCTATTTGAAGGGGGAATCCTGGTATTTCTTGGAGAAGATGTTCTGTATTTGGGAGAAATGTGGCATTTCTGGAAGAAACTGTCCTCTTTCGGGGGAGAAGGCTGGAATTTATGGGTGAAAAGCTCGTATTTGAAGGGGGAAACTTGGTATTTCTTGGAGAAGATGTGAAATATTTTGGAGAAATGTGGCATGTCAGGAAGAAACTGTCCTCTTTTGGGGATAAAAGAGGTATTTGTGGGTGAAAAGGTCCTATTTGAAGGGGGAAAGCTGGTATTTCTTGGAGAAGATGTGATACATTTGGGAGAAATGTGGCATTTCTGGAAGAAACTGTCCTCTTTTGGGGATAAAAGAGGTATTTGTGGGTGAAAAGGTCCTATTTGAAGGGGGAAACCTGGTATTTCTTGGAGAAGATGTGATATATTTGGGAGAAATGTGGCATTCCTGGAAGAAAAAGTCCTATTTGGGGGGAGAACGCGGGCATTTGTGGGAGAAAATGTCCTATTTCAAGGGGGAAACCTGGTATTTCTTGGAGAAGATGTGATATACTGGGGAGAAATGTGGCATGTCTGGAAGAAACTGTCCTCTTTTGGGGATCAAACAGGTATTTGTGGGTGAAAAGGTCCTATTTGAAGGGGGAAACCTGGTATTTCTTGGAGAAGATGTGATATATTTGGGAGAAATGTGGCATGTCAGGAAGAAACTGTCCTATTTTGGGGATACAAGAGGTATTTGTGGGTGAAAAGGTCCTATTTGAAGGGGGAAACCTGGTATTTCTTGGAGAAGAAGTTCTATATTTGGGAGAAATGTGGCATGTCTGGAAGAAACTGCCCTATTTTGGGGATAAAAGAGGTATTTGTGGGTGAAAAGGTCCTATTTGAAGGGGGAAACGTGGTATTTCTTGGAGAAGATGTGATATATTTGGGAGAAATGTGGCATGTCTGGAAGAAACTGTCCTATTTTGGGGATAAAAGAGGTATTTGTGGGTGAAAAGGTCCTATTTGAAGGGGGAAACGTGGTATTTCTTGGAGAAGATGTGATCTATTTGGGAGAAATGTGGCCTTTCTGGAAGAAACTGTCCTATTTTGGGGATAAAAGAGGTATTTGTGGGTGAAAAGGTCCTATTTCGAGGGGGAATCCTGGTATTTCTTGGAGAAGATGTGATATACTTGGTAGAAATGTGGCATTTCTGGAAGAAAAAGTCAAATTTGGGGGGAGAAGGCTGGTAGTTGTGGGAGAAAAGTTCCTATTTCAGGAGGAATCCTGGGATTTCTTGGAGAAGATGTGATATATTTGGGAGAAATCTGTCATTTCTGGAAGAAACTGTCCTATTTTGTGGATAAAAGAGGTATATTGGTGAAAAGTTCCTATTTCCAGGGGGAAAGCTGGTATTTCTTGGAGAAGATGTGATATATCTGGGAGAAATGTGTCATTTCTGGAAGAAACTGTCCTATTTTGTGGATAAAAGAGGTATTTGTGGGTGAAAATGTCCTATTTGAAGGGGGAAAGCTGGAATTTCTTGGAGAAGATGTGATATATTTGGGAGAAATGTGGCATTTCTGGAAGAAACTGTCCTATTTTGGGGATAAAAGAGGTATTTGTGGGTGAAAATGTCCTATTTGAAGGGGGAAAGCTGATATTTCTTGGAGAAGATGTGATATATTTGGGAGAAATGTGGGCTTTTTGGAAGAAACTGTCCTATTTCGGGGGAGAAGGCTGGTATTTGTGGGAGAAAACTTCCTATTTAAAGGGGGAAACCTGGTATTTCTTGGAGAAGATGTGGTATATTTGGGAGAAATGTGGCATGTCAGGAAGAAACTGTCCTATTTTGGGGATAAAAGAGGTATTAGTGGGAGGAACGGACCTATTTGAAGAGGGAAACCTGGTATTTCTTGGAGAAGATGTGGTATATTTCGGAGAAATCTGGCATGTCAGGAACAAACTGTCCTATTTTGGGGATAAAAGAGGTATTTGTGGGTGAAAAGGTCCTATTTGAAGGGGGAAACCTGGTATTTCTTGGAGAAGATGTGCTATATTTGGGAGAAATGTGGCATTTCTGGAAGAAACTGTCCTCTTTTGGGGATAAAACAGGTATTTGTGGGTGAAAAGGTCCTATTTGAAGGGGGAAACGTGGTATTTCTTGGAGGAGATGTTCTATACTTGGGAGATATCTGGAATTTCTGGAAGAAAATTTCCAATTTGACGGATAAAACAGGTATTTGTGGGTGACAAGGTTCTATTTGAAGGGGGAAACCTGGTATTTCTTGGAGAAGATGTGATATATTTGGGAGAAATGTGGCATGTCTGGAATAAACTGTCCTATTTTGGGGATAAAACAGGTATTTGTAGGTGAAAAGGTCCTATTTCAAGGGGGAAACCTGGTATTTCTTGGAGAAGATGTGATATATTTGGGAGAAATCTGGCATTTCTGGAAGAAAAAGAGAAATTTGGGGGGAGAAGGCTGGTACTTGTGGGAGAAAAGTTCCTATTTCAAGGGGGAATCCAGGTATTTCTTGGAGAAGATGTGGTATATTTTGGAGAAATCTGGCATGTCAGGAAGAAACTGTCCTATTTTGGGAATAAAACAGGTATTTGTGGGTGAAAAGGTCCTATTTGACGGGGGAGACGTCGTATTTCTTGGAGAAGATGTGATATATTTGGGAGAAATCTGGCATGTCAGGAAGAAACTGTCCTATTTTGGGGATCAAACAGGTATTTGTGGGTGAAAAGTTCCTATTTCCAGGGGGAAAGCTGCTATTTTTTGGAGAAGATGTGATATATCTGGGAGAAATGTGTCATTTCTGGAAGAAACTGTCCTATTTTGGGGATAAAAGAGGTATTTGTGGGTGAAAATGTCCTATTTGAAGGGGGAAACCTGGAATTTCTTGGAGAAGATGTGATCTATTTGGGAGAAATGTGGCATTTCTGGAAGAAACTGTCCTCTTTTGGGGATAAAACAGGTATTTGTGGGTGAAAAGGTCCTATTTGAAGGGGGAAAGCTGATATTTCTTGGAGAAGATGTGATCTATTTGGGAGAAATGTGGCCTTTTTTGAAGAAACAGTACTATTTTGGGGGAGAAGGCTGGTATTTGTGGGAGGAAATTTCCTATTTGAAGGGGGAAAGCTGGTATTTCTTGGAGAAGATGTGATATATTTGGGAGAAATCTGGCATGTCAGGAAGAAACTGTCCTCTTTTGGGGATAAAAGAGGTATTTGTGGGTGAAAAGGTCCTATTTGAAGGGGGAAACCTGGTATTTCTTGGAGAAGATGTGATATATTTGGAGAAATGTGGCATTTCTGGCAGAAACTGTCCTCTTTTGGGGATAAAAGAGGTATTTGTGGGTGAAAAGGTCCTATTTGAAGGGGGAAACCTGGTATTTCTTGGAGAAGATGTGATATATTTGGGAGTAATCTGGCATTTCTGGAAGAAACTGTCCTATTTTGGGGATAAAACAGGTATTTGAGGGAGAAAAGGTACAATTTCAAGGGGGAAACGTGGCATTTCTTGGAGAAGATGTGATATATTTGGGAGAAATGTGGCATTTCTGGAAGAAACTGTCCTCTTTTGGGGATAAAAGAGGTATTTGTGGGAGAAAAGGTCCTATTTGAAGGGGGAAACCTGGTATTTCTTGGAGAAGATGTGATATATTTGGGAGAAATGTGGCATTTCTGGAAGAAAATGTCCAATTTGGGGGGAGAAGGCTGGTATTTGTGGGTGAAAAGGTCCTATTTCAGCAGGAATCCTGGTATTTCTTGGAGAAGATGAGATCTATTTGGGAGAAATGTGGCATGTCTGGAATAAACTGTCCTATTTTGGGGATAAAACTGGTATTTGTAGGTGAAAAGGTCCTATTTCAAGGGGGAAACCTGGTATTTCTTGGAGAAGATGTGATATATTTGGGAGAAATCTGGCATGTCGGAAGAAACTGTCCTCTTTTGGGGATAAAAGAGGTATTTGTGGGTGAAAAGGTCCTATTTGAAGGGGGAAAGCTGGTATTTCTTGGAGAAGATGTGATATATTTGGGAGAAATCTGGCATGTCGGAAGAAACTGTCCTCTTTTGGGGATAAAAGAGGTATTTGTGGGTGAAAAGGTCCTATTTGAAGGGGGAAACGTGGTATTTCTTGGAGAAGATGTGATCTATTTGGGAGAAATGTGGCCTTTCTGGAAGAAACTGTCCTATTTTGGGGATAAAAGAGGTATTTGTGGGTGAAAAGGTCCTATTTCGAGGGGGAATCCTGGTATTTCTTGGAGAAGATGTGATATACTTGGTAGAAATGTGGCATTTCTGGAAGAAAAAGTCATATTTGGGGGGAGAAGGCTGGTAGTTGTGGGAGAAAAGTTCCTATTTCAGGAGGAATCCTGGGATTTCTTGGAGAAGATGTGATATATTTGGGAGAAATCTGTCATTTCTGGAAGAAACTGTCCTATTTTGTGGATAAAAGAGGTATATTGGTGAAAAGTTCCTATTTCCAGGGGGAAAGCTGGTATTTCTTGGAGAAGATGTGATATATCTGGGAGAAATGTGTCATTTCTGGAAGAAACTGTCCTATTTTGTGGATAAAAGAGGTATTTGTGGGTGAAAATGTCCTATTTGAAGGGGGAAAGCTGGAATTTCTTGGAGAAGATGTGATATATTTGGGAGAAATGTGGCATTTCTGGAAGAAACTGTCCTATTTTGGGGATAAAAGAGGTATTTGTGGGTGAAAAGGTCCTATTTGAAGGGGGAAAGCTGATATTTCTTGGAGAAGATGTGATATATTTGGGAGAAATGTGGGCTTTTTGGAAGAAACTGTCCTATTTCGGGGGAGAAGGCTGGTATTTGTGGGAGAAAACTTCCTATTTAAAGGGGGAAACCTGGTATTTCTTGGAGAAGATCTGATATATTTGGGAGAAATGTGGCATGTCAGGAAGAAACGGTCCTATTTTGGGGATAAAAGAGGTATTAGTGGGAGGAACGGACCTATTTGAAGAGGGAAACCTGGTATTTCTTGGAGAAGATGTGGTATATTTCGGAGAAATCTGGCATGTCAGGAACAAACTGTCCTATTTTGGGGATAAAAGAGGTATTTGTGGGTGAAAAGGTCCTATTTGAAGGGGGAAACCTGGTATTTCTTGGAGAAGATGTTCCATGCTTGGGAGAAATCTGGAATTTCTGGAAGAAAATTTCCAATTTGAGGGATAAAACAGGTATTTGTGGGTGAAAAGGTCCTATTTGAAGGGGGAAACCTGGTATTTCTTGGAGAAGATGTGATATATTTGGGAGAAATCTGGCATTTCTGGAAGAAAAAGAGAAATTTGGGGGGAGAAGGCTGGTACTTGTGGGAGAAAAGTTCCTATTTCAAGGGGGAATCCTGGTATTTCTTGGAGAAGATGTGGTATATTTTGGAGAAATCTGGCATGTCAGGAAGAAACTGTCCTATTTTGGGAATAAAACAGGTATTTGTGGGTGAAAAGGTCCTATTTGACGGGGGAGACGTCGTATTTCTTGGAGAAGATGTGATATATTTGGGAGAAATCTGGCATGTCAGGAAGAAACTGTCCTATTTTGGGGATCAAACAGGTATTTGTGGGTGAAAAGTTCCTATTTCCAGGGGGAAAGCTGGTATTTTTTGGAGAAGATGTGATATATCTGGGAGAAATGTGTCATTTCTGGAAGAAACTGTCCTATTTTGGGGATAAAAGAGGTATTTGTGGGTGAAAATGTCCTATTTGAAGGGGGAAAGCTGGTATTTCTTGGAGAAGATGTGATATATTTGGGAGAAATCTGGCATGTCAGGAAGAAACTGTCCTATTTTGGGGATAAAAGAGGTATTTGTGGGTGAAAAGGTCCTATTTGAAGGGGGAAAGCTGGTATTTCTTGGAGAAGATGTGATATATTTGGAGAAATGTGGCATTTCTGGCAGAAACTGTCCTCTTTTGGGGATAAAAGAGGTATTTGTGGGTGAAAAGGTCCTATTTGAAGGGGGAAACGTGGTATTTCTTGGAGAAGATGTGATCTATTTCGGAGAAATGTGGCCTTTCTGGAAGAAACTGTCCTCTTTTGGGGATAAAAGAGGTATTTGTGGGAGAAAAGGTCCTATTTGAAGGGGGAAACCTGGTATTTCTTGGAGAAGATGTGATATATTTGGGAGAAATGTGGCATTTCTGGAAGAAAATGTCCAATTTGGGGGGAGAAGGCTGGTATTTGTGGGTGAAAAGGTCCTATTTCAGCAGGAATCCTGGTATTTCTTGGAGAAGATGTGATCTATTTGGGAGAAATGTGGCATGTCTGGAATAAACTGTCCTATTTTGGGGATAAAACTGGTATTTGTAGGTGAAAAGGTCCTATTTCAAGGGGGAAACCTGGTATTTCTTGGAGAAGATGTGATATATTTGGGAGAAATCTGGCATGTCGGAAGAAACTGTCCTCTTTTGGGGATAAAAGAGGTATTTGTGGGTGAAAAGGTCCTATTTGAAGGGGGAAAGCTGGTATTTCTTGGAGAAGATGTGATATATTTGGGAGAAATCTGGTATGTCGGAAGAAACTGTCCTATTTTGGGGATAAAAGAGGTATTTGTGGGAGAAAAGGTCCTATTTCAGGAGGAATCCTGGCATTTCTTGGAGAAGATGTGGTATATTTGGGAGAAATGTGGCATGTCAGGAAGAAACTGTCCTATTTTGGCGATAGAACAGGTATTTGTGGGTGAAAAGGTCCTATTTGAAGGCGGAAAGCTGGTATTTCTTGGAGAAGATGTGGTATATTTGGGAGAAATGTGGCCTTTCCGGAAGAAACTGTCCTATTTTGGTGATAAAACAGGTATTTGTGTGAGAAAAGGTCCTATTTGAAGGGGGAAACCTGGTATTTCTTGGAGAAGATGTGATATATTTGGGAGAAATCAGGAATTTCTGTAAAAAAAAGGCAAATTTGGTGGGAGAAGACTGGTACTTGTGGGAGAAAAGTTCCTATTTCAAGGGGGAAACCTGGTATTTCTTGGAGAAGATGTGGTATATTTGGGAGAAATCTGGCATGTCAGGAAGAACCTGTCCTATTTTGGGGATAAAAGAGGTATTTGTGGGTGAAAAGGTCCTATTTGAAGGGGGAAACCTGGTATTTCTTGGAGAAGATGTGATATATTTGGAGAAATCTGGCATGTCAGGAAGAAAATGTCCTCTTTTGGGGATAAAAGAGGTATTTGTGGGTGAAAAGGTCCTATTTGAAGGGGGAAAGCTGGTATTTCTTGGAGAAGATGTGATATATTTGGGAGAAATGTGGCATTTCTGGAAGAAACTGTCCTATTTCGGGGATAAAACAGGTATTTGTGGGAGGAACGGTCCTATTTGAAGAGGGAAACCTAGTATTTCTTGGAGAAGATGTGGTATATTTCGGAGAAATCCGGCATGTCAGGAAGAAACTCTCCTGTTTTGGGGATCAAACAGGTATTTGTGGGTGAAAAGGTCCTATTTGAAGGGGGAACCCTGGTATTTCTTGGAGAAGATGTTCTATACTTGGGAGAAATTTGGAATTTCTGGAAGAAAATTTCCAATTAGAGGGATAAAAGAGGTATTTGTGGGTGAAAAGGTCCTATTTGAAGGGGGAAACGTGGTATTTCTTGGAGAAGATGTGATATATCTGGGAGAAATGTGTCATTTCTGGAAGAAACTGTCCTATTTTGTGGATAAAAGAGGTATTTGTGGGTGAAAATGTCCTATTTGAAGGGGGATAGCTGGAATTTCTTGGAGAAGATGTGATCTATTTGGGAGAAATGTGGCCTTTTTGGAAGAAACTGCCCTATTTTGGGGATAAAAGAGGTATTTGTGGGTGAAAAGGTCCTATTTCAAGGGGGAAAGCTGGTATTTCTTGGAGAAGATGTGATATATTTGGGAGAAATCTGGCATGTCAGGAAGAAACTGTCCTATTTTGGGGATAAAACAGGTATTTGTGGATGAAAATGTCCTATTTGAAGGGGGAAAGCTGGTATTTCTTGGAGAAGATGTGATATATTTGGGAGAAATCTGGCATGTTTGGCAGAAAATGTCCTATTTTGCGGATGAAACAGGTATTTGTGGGAGAAATGGTCCCATTTCCAGGGGGAAACCTGGTATTTCTTGGAGAAGATGTGGTATACTTGGGATAAATCTGGCATTTCTGGAAGAAACTGTCCTATTTTGGGGATCAAACAGGTATTTGTGGGTGAAAAGGTCCTATTTGAAGGGGGAAACCTGGTAATTCTTGGAGAAGATGTGGTATATTTGGGAGAAATCTGGCATTTCTGGAAGAAAATGTCCAATTTGGGGGGAGAATGCTGGTATTTGTGGGTGAAAAGGTCCTATTTGAAGGGGGAAACCTGGTATTTCTTGGAGAAGATGTGATATATTTGGGAGAAATGTGGCCTTTCTGGAAGAAAATGTACAATTTGGGGGGAGAATGCTGGTATTTGTGGGTGAAAAGGTCCTATTTGAAGGGGGAAACCTGGTATTTCTTGGAGAAGATGTGATATATTTGGGAGAAATGTGGCCTTTCTGGAAGAAACTGTCCTCTTTTGGGGACAAAAGGAGGTACTTGTGCGTGAAAATGTCCTATTTGAAGGGGGAAAGCTGGTATTTCTTGGAGAAGATGTGATATATTTGGGAGAAATGTGGCATTTCTGGAAGAAAATGTCCTATCTGGGGGGAGAAGGCTGGCATTTGTTGGAGAAAAGGTCCTATTTCTGGAGGAATCCTGGTATTTCTTGGAGAAGATGTGATATATTTGGGAGAAATGTGGCATGTCTGGAAGAAAATGTCAAATTTCGGGGGAGAAGGCTGGTATTTGTGGGTGAAAAGGTCCTATTTCCAGGGGGAAACCTGGTATTTCTTGGAGAAGATGTGATCTATTTGGGAGAAATGTGGCATGTCTGGAAGAAAGAGTCCTATTTTGGGGATCGAACAGGTATTTGTGGGAGAAAAGGTCCTATTTGAAGGGGGAAACGTGGTATTTCTTGGAGAAGATGTGATATATTTGGGAGAAATCTGGCATGTCTGGCAGAAAATGTCCTATTTTGCGGATGAAACAGGTATTTGTGGGAGAAATGGTCCTATTTCCGGGGGGAAACCTGGTATTTCTTGGAGAAGATGTGGTATATTTTGGAGAAATGTGGCCTTTCTGGAAGAAACTGTCCTATTTTGGGGATCAAACAGGTATTTGTGGGTGAAAAGGTCCTATTTGAAGGGGGAAACCTGGTAATTCTTGGAGAAGATGTGGTATATTTGGGAGAAATCTGGAATTTCTGGAAGAAAATGTCCAATTTGGGGGGAGAATGCTGGTATTTGTGGGTGAAAAGGTCTATTTCCAGGGGGAAACCTGGTATTTCTTGGAGAAGATGTTACGTATTTGGGAGAAAGCTGTCATGTCAGGAAGGAAATGTCCTATTTTGGGGATAAAAGAGGTATTTGTGGGTGAAAAGGTCCTATTTGAAGGGGGAAACCTGGTATTTCTTGGAGAAGATGTGATATATTTGGGAGAAATGTGGCATTTCTGGAAGAAACTGTCCTCTTTTGGGGATAAAAGAGGTATTTGTGGGTGAAAAGGTCCTATTTGAAGGGGGAATCCTGGTATTTCTTGGAGAAGATGTGATATATTTGGGAGAAATGTGGCATTTCTGGAAGAAACTGTCCTCTTTCGGGGGAGAAGGCTGGAATTTATGGGTGAAAAGGTCGTATTTGAAGGGGGAAACTTGGTATTTCTTGGAGAAGATGTGATCTATTTTGGAGAAATGTGGCATGTCAGGAAGAAACTGTCCTCTTTTGGGGATAAAAGAGGTATTTGTTGTTGAAAAGGTCCTATTTGAAGGGGGAAAGCTGGTATTTCTTGGAGAAGATGTGATACATTTGGGAGAAATGTGGCATTTCTGGAAGAAACTGCCCTCTTTTGGGGATAAAAGAGGTATTTGTGGGTGAAAAGGTCCTATTTGAAGGGGGAAACGTGGTATTTCTTGGAGAAGATGTGATATATTTGGGAGAAATGTGGCATTCCTGGAAGAAAAAGTCCTATTTGGGGGGAGAACGCGGGCATTTGTGGGAGAAAATGTCCTATTTCAAGGGGGAAACCTGGTATTTCTTGGAGAAGATGTGATATACTGGGGAGAAATGTGGCATGTCTGGAAGAAACTGTCCTCTTTTGGGGATCAAACAGGTATTTGTGGGTGAAAAGGTCCTATTTGAAGGGGGAAACCTGGTATTTCTTGGAGAAGATGTGATATATTTGGGAGAAATGTGGCCTTTCTGGAAGAAACTGTCCTATTTTGGGGATAAAAGAGGTATTTGTGGGTGAAAAGTTCCTATTTCGAGGGGGAATCCTGGTATTTCTTGGAGAAGATGTGATATACTTGGTAGAAATGTGGCATTTCTGGAAGAAAAAGTCAAATTTGGGGGGAGAAGGCTGGTAGTTGTGGGAGAAAAGTTCCTATTTCAGGAGGAATCCTGGGATTTCTTGGAGAAGATGTGATATATTTGGGAGAAATCTGTCATTTCTGGAAGAAACTGTCCTATTTTGTGGATAAAAGAGGTATATTGGTGAAAAGTTCCTATTTCCAGGGGGAAAGCTGGTATTTCTTGGAGAAGATGTGATATATCTGGGAGAAATGTGTCATTTCTGGAAGAAACTGTCCTATTTTGTGGATAAAAGAGGTATTTGTGGGTGAAAATGTCCTATTTGAAGGGGGAAAGCTGGAATTTCTTGGAGAAGATGTGATATATTTGGGAGAAATGTGGCATTTCTGGAAGAAACTGTCCTCTTTTGGGGATAAAAGAGGTATTTGTGGGTGAAAAGGTCCTATTTGAAGGGGGAAAGCTGATATTTCTTGGAGAAGATGTGATATATTTGGGAGAAATGTGGGCTTTTTGGAAGAAACTGTCCTATTTCGGGGGAGAAGGCTGGTATTTGTGGGAGAAAACTTCCTATTTAAAGGGGGAAACCTGGTATTTCTTGGAGAAGATGTGATATATTTGGGAGAAATGTGGCATGTCAGGAAGAAACTGTCCTATTTTGGGGATAAAAGAGGTATTAGTGGGAGGAACGGACCTATTTGAAGAGGGAAACCTGGTATTTCTTGGAGAAGATGTGGTATATTTCGGAGAAATCTGGCATGTCAGGAACAAACTGTCCTATTTTGGGGATAAAAGAGGTATTTGTGGGTGAAAAGGTCCTATTTGAAGGGGGAAACCTGGTATTTCTTGGAGAAGATGTTCCATGCTTGGGAGAAATCTGGAATTTCTGGAAGAAAATTTCCAATTTGAGGGAAAAAACAGGTATTTGTGGGTGAAAAGGTCCTATTTGAAGGGGGAAACCTGGTATTTCTTGGAGAAGATGTGCTATATTTGGGAGAAATGTGGCATTTCTGGAAGAAACTGTCCTCTTTTGGGGATAAAACAGGTATTTGTGGGTGAAAAGGTCCTATTTGAAGGGGGAAACCTGGTATTTCTTGGAGAAGATGTGATATATTTGGGAGAAATGTGGCCTTTCTGGAAGAAACTGTCCTCTTTTGGGGACAAAAGGAGGTACTTGTGCGTGAAAATGTCCTATTTGAAGGGGGAAAGCTGGTATTTCTTGGAGAAGATGTGATATATTTGGGAGAAATGTGGCATTTCTGGAAGAAAATGTCCTATCTGGGGGGAGAAGGCTGGCATTTGTTGGAGAAAAGGTCCTATTTCTGGAGGAATCCTGGTATTTCTTGGAGAAGATGTGATATATTTGGGAGAAATGTGGCATGTCTGGAAGAAAATGTCAAATTTCGGGGGAGAAGGCTGGTATTTGTGGGTGAAAAGGTCCTATTTCCAGGGGGAAACCTGGTATTTCTTGGAGAAGATGTGATCTATTTGGGAGAAATGTGGCATGTCTGGAAGAAAGAGTCCTATTTTGGGGATCGAACAGGTATTTGTGGGAGAAAAGGTCCTATTTGAAGGGGGAAACGTGGTATTTCTTGGAGAAGATGTGATATATTTGGGAGAAATCTGGCATGTCTGGCAGAAAATGTCCTATTTTGCGGATGAAACAGGTATTTGTGGGAGAAATGGTCCTATTTCCGGGGGGAAACCTGGTATTTCTTGGAGAAGATGTGGTATATTTTGGAGAAATGTGGCCTTTCTGGAAGAAACTGTCCTATTTTGGGGATCAAACAGGTATTTGTGGGTGAAAAGGTCCTATTTGAAGGGGGAAACCTGGTAATTCTTGGAGAAGATGTGGTATATTTGGGAGAAATCTGGAATTTCTGGAAGAAAATGTCCAATTTGGGGGGAGAATGCTGGTATTTGTGGGTGAAAAGGTCTATTTCCAGGGGGAAACCTGGTATTTCTTGGAGAAGATGTTACGTATTTGGGAGAAAGCTGTCATGTCAGGAAGGAAATGTCCTATTTTGGGGATAAAAGAGGTATTTGTGGGTGAAAAGGTCCTATTTGAAGGGGGAAACCTGGTATTTCTTGGAGAAGATGTGATATATTTGGGAGAAATGTGGCATTTCTGGAAGAAACTGTCCTCTTTTGGGGATAAAAGAGGTATTTGTGGGTGAAAAGGTCCTATTTGAAGGGGGAATCCTGGTATTTCTTGGAGAAGATGTTCTGTATTTGGGAGAAATGTGGCATTTCTGGAAGAAACTGTCCTCTTTCGGGGGAGAAGGCTGGAATTTATGGGTGAAAAGGTCGTATTTGAAGGGGGAAACTTGGTATTTCTTGGAGAAGATGTGAAATATTTTGGAGAAATGTGGCATGTCAGGAAGAAACTGTCCTCTTTTGGGGATAAAAGAGGTATTTGTTGTTGAAAAGGTCCTATTTGAAGGGGGAAAGCTGGTATTTCTTGGAGAAGATGTGATACATTTGGGAGAAATGTGGCATTTCTGGAAGAAACTGCCCTCTTTTGGGGATAAAAGAGGTATTTGTGGGTGAAAAGGTCCTATTTGAAGGGGGAAACGTGGTATTTCTTGGAGAAGATGTGATATATTTGGGAGAAATGTGGCATTCCTGGAAGAAAAAGTCCTATTTGGGGGGAGAACGCGGGCATTTGTGGGAGAAAATGTCCTATTTCAAGGGGGAAACCTGGTATTTCTTGGAGAAGATGTGATATACTGGGGAGAAATGTGGCATGTCTGGAAGAAACTGTCCTCTTTTGGGGATCAAACAGGTATTTGTGGGTGAAAAGGTCCTATTTGAAGGGGGAAACCTGGTATTTCTTGGAGAAGATGTGATATATTTGGGAGAAATGTGGCATTTCTGGAAGAAACTGTCCTCTTTTGGGGATAAAAGAGGTATTTGTGGGTGAAAAGGTCCTATTTGAAGGGGGAAACGTGGTATTTCTTGGAGAAGATGTGATCTATTTGGGAGAAATGTGGCCTTTCTGGAAGAAACTGTCCTATTTTGGGGATAAAAGAGGTATTTGTGGGTGAAAAGTTCCTATTTCGAGGGGGAATCCTGGTATTTCTTGGAGAAGATGTGATATACTTGGTAGAAATGTGGCATTTCTGGAAGAAAAAGTCAAATTTGGGGGGAGAAGGCTGGTAGTTGTGGGAGAAAAGTTCCTATTTCAGGAGGAATCCTGGGATTTCTTGGAGAAGATGTGATCTATTAGGGAGAAATCTGTCATTTCTGGAAGAAACTGTCCTATTTTGTGGATAAAAGAGGTATATTGGTGAAAAGTTCCTATTTCCAGGGGGAAAGCTGGTATTTCTTGGAGAAGATGTGATATATCTGGGAGAAATGTGTCATTTCTGGAAGAAACTGTCCTATTTTGTGGATAAAAGAGGTATTTGTGGGTGAAAATGTCCTATTTGAAGGGGGAAAGCTGGAATTTCTTGGAGAAGATGTGATATATTTGGGAGAAATGTGGCATTTCTGGAAGAAACTGTCCTATTTTGGGGATAAAAGAGGTATTTGTGGGTGAAAAGGTCCTATTTGAAGGGGGAAAGCTGATATTTCTTGGAGAAGATGTGATATATTTGGGAGAAATGTGGGCTTTTTGGAAGAAACTGTCCTATTTCGGGGGAGAAGGCTGGTATTTGTGGGAGAAAACTTCCTATTTAAAGGGGGAAACCTGGTATTTCTTGGAGAAGATGTGGTATATTTGGGAGAAATGTGGCATGTCAGGAAGAAACTGTCCTATTTTGGGGATAAAAGAGGTATTAGTGGGAGGAACGGACCTATTTGAAGAGGGAAACCTGGTATTTCTTGGAGAAGATGTGGTATATTTCGGAGAAATCTGGCATGTCAGGAACAAACTGTCCTATTTTGGGGATAAAAGAGGTATTTGTGGGTGAAAAGGTCCTATTTGAAGGGGGAAACCTGGTATTTCTTGGAGAAGATGTTCCATGCTTGGGAGAAATCTGGAATTTCTGGAAGAAAATTTCCAATTTGAGGGATAAAACAGGTATTTGTGGGTGAAAAGGTCCTATTTGAAGGGGGAAACCTGGTATTTCTTGGAGAAGATGTGCTATATTTGGGAGAAATGTGGCATTTCTGGAAGAAACTGTCCTCTTTTGGGGATAAAACAGGTATTTGTGGGTGAAAAGGTCCTATTTGAAGGGGGAAACGTGGTATTTCTTGGAGGAGATGTTCTATACTTGGGAGATATCTGGAATTTCTGGAAGAAAATTTCCAATTTGACGGATAAAACAGGTATTTGTGGGTGACAAGGTTCTATTTGAAGGGGGAAACCTGGTATTTCTTGGAGAAGATGTGATATATTTGGGAGAAATGTGGCATGTCTGGAATAAACTGTCCTATTTTGGGGATAAAACAGGTATTTGTAGGTGAAAAGGTCCTATTTCAAGGGGGAAACCTGGTATTTCTTGGAGAAGATGTGATATATTTGGGAGAAATCTGGCATTTCTGGAAGAAAAAGAGAAATTTGGGGGGAGAAGGCTGGTACTTGTGGGAGAAAAGTTCCTATTTCAAGGGGGAATCCTGGTATTTCTTGGAGAAGATGTGGTATATTTTGGAGAAATCTGGCATGTCAGGAAGAAACTGTCCTATTTTGGGAATAAAACAGGTATTTGTGGGTGAAAAGGTCCTATTTGACGGGGGAGACGTCGTATTTCTTGGAGAAGATGTGATATATTTGGGAGAAATCTGGCATGTCAGGAAGAAACTGTCCTATTTTGGGGATCAAACAGGTATTTGTGGGTGAAAAGTTCCTATTTCCAGGGGGAAAGCTGGTATTTTTTGGAGAAGATGTGATATATCTGGGAGAAATGTGTCATTTCTGGAAGAAACTGTCCTATTTTGGGGATAAAAGAGGTATTTGTGGGTGAAAATGTCCTATTTGAAGGGGGAAAGCTGGTATTTCTTGGAGAAGATGTGATATATTTGGGAGAAATGTGGCATTTCTGGAAGAAACTGTCCTCTTTTGGGGATAAAAGAGGTATTTGTGGGTGAAAAGGTCCTATTTGAAGGGGGAAAGCTGATATTTCTTGGAGAAGATGTGATCTATTTGGGAGAAATGTGGCCTTTTTTGAAGAAACAGTCCTATTTTGGGGGAGAAGGCTGGTATTTGTGGGAGAAAATTTCCTATTTGAAGGGGGAAAGCTGGTATTTCTTGGAGAAGATGTGGTATATTTTGGAGAAATGTGGCCTTTCTGGAAGAAACTGTCCTATTTTGGGGATAAAAGAGGTATTTGTGGGTGAAAAGATCCTATTTGAAGGGGGAAACCTGGTATTTCTTGGAGAAGATGTGATATATTTGGGAGAAATGTGGCATTTCTGGAAGAAACTGTCCTCTTTTGGGGATAAAAGAGGTATTTGTGGGTGCAAAGGTCCTATTTGAAGGGGGAAACCTGGTATTTCTTGGAGAAGATGTGATATATTTGGGAGTAATCTGGCATTTCTGGAAGAAACTGTCCTATTTTGGGGATAAAACAGGTATTTGAGGGTGAAAAGGTACAATTTCAAGGGGGAAACGTGGCATTTCTTGGAGAAGATGTGATATATTTGGGAGAAATGTGGCATTTCTGGAAGAAACTGTCCTCTTTTGGGGATAAAAGAGGTATTTGTGGGAGAAAAGGTCCTATTTGAAGGGGGAAACCTGGTATTTCTTGGAGAAGATGTGATATATTTGGGAGAAATGTGGCATTTCTGGAAGAAAATGTCCAATTTGGGGGGAGAAGGCTGGTATTTGTGGGTGAAAAGGTCCTATTTCAGCAGGAATCCTGGTATTTCTTGGAGAATATGAGATCTATTTGGGAGAAATGTGGCATGTCTGGAATAAACTGTCCTATTTTGGGGATAAAACTGGTATTTGTAGGTGAAAAGGTCCTATTTCAAGGGGGAAACCTGGTATTTCTTGGAGAAGATGTGATATATTTGGGAGAAATCTGGCATGTCGGAAGAAACTGTCCTCTTTTGGGGATAAAAGAGGTATTTGTGGGTGAAAAGGTCCTATTTGAAGGGGGAAAGCTGGTATTTCTTGGAGAAGATGTGATATATTTGGGAGAAATCTGGTATGTCGGAAGAAACTGTCCTCTTTTGGGGATAAAAGAGGTATTTGTGGGTGAAAAGGTCCTATTTGAAGGGGGAAACGTGGTATTTCTTGGAGAAGATGTGATCTATTTGGGAGAAATGTGGCCTTTCTGGAAGAAACTGTCCTATTTTGGGGATAAAAGAGGTATTTGTGGGTGAAAAGGTCCTATTTCGAGGGGGAATCCTGGTATTTCTTGGAGAAGATGTGATATACTTGGTAGAAATGTGGCATTTCTGGAAGAAAAAGTCAAATTTGGGGGGAGAAGGCTGGTAGTTGTGGGAGAAAAGTTCCTATTTCAGGAGGAATCCTGGGATTTCTTGGAGAAGATGTGATATATTTGGGAGAAATCTGTCATTTCTGGAAGAAACTGTCCTATTTTGTGGATAAAAGAGGTATATTGGTGAAAAGTTCCTATTTCCAGGGGGAAAGCTGGTATTTCTTGGAGAAGATGTGATATATCTGGGAGAAATGTGTCATTTCTGGAAGAAACTGTCCTATTTTGTGGATAAAAGAGGTATTTGTGGGTGAAAATGTCCTATTTGAAGGGGAAAGCTGGAATTTCTTGGAGAAGATGTGATATATTTGGGAGAAATGTGGCATTTCTGGAAGAAACTGTCCTATTTTGGGGATAAAAGAGGTATTTGTGGGTGAAAAGGTCCTATTTGAAGGGGGAAAGCTGATATTTCTTGGAGAAGATGTGATATATTTGGGAGAAATGTGGGCTTTTTGGAAGAAACTGTCCTATTTCGGGGGAGAAGGCTGGTATTTGTGGGAGAAAACTTCCTATTTAAAGGGGGAAACCTGGTATTTCTTGGAGAAGATGTGGTATATTTGGGAGAAATGTGGCATGTCAGGAAGAAACTGTCCTATTTTGGGGATAAAAGAGGTATTAGTGGGAGGAACGGACCTATTTGAAGAGGGAAACCTGGTATTTCTTGGAGAAGATGTGGTATATTTCGGAGAAATCTGGCATGTCAGGAACAAACTGTCCTATTTTGGGGATAAAAGAGGTATTTGTGGGTGAAAAGGTCCTATTTGAAGGGGGAAACCTGGTATTTCTTGGAGAAGATGTTCCATGCTTGGGAGAAATCTGGAATTTCTGGAAGAAAATTTCCAATTTGAGGGATAAAACAGGTATTTGTGGGTGAAAAGGTCCTATTTGAAGGGGGAAACCTGGTATTTCTTGGAGAAGATGTGCTATATTTGGGAGAAATGTGGCATTTCTGGAAGAAACTGTCCTCTTTTGGGGATAAAACAGGTATTTGTGGGTGAAAAGGTCCTATTTGAAGGGGGAAACGTGGTATTTCTTGGAGGAGATGTTCTATACTTGGGAGATATCTGGAATTTCTGGAAGAAAATTTCCAATTTGACGGATAAAACAGGTATTTGTGGGTGAAAAGGTCCTATTTGAAGGGGGAAACCTGGTATTTCTTGGAGAAGATGTGATCTATTTGGGAGAAATGTGGCATGTCTGGAATAAACTGTCCTATTTTGGGGATAAAACAGGTATTTGTAGGTGAAAAGGTCCTATTTCAAGGGGGAAACCTGGTATTTCTTGGAGAAGATGTGATATATTTGGGAGAAATCTGGCATTTCTGGAAGAAAAAGAGAAATTTGGGGGGAGAAGGCTGGTACTTGTGGGAGAAAAGTTCCTATTTCAAGGGGGAATCCTGGTATTTCTTGGAGAAGATGTGGTATATTTTGGAGAAATCTGGCATGTCAGGAAGAAACTGTCCTATTTTGGGAATAAAACAGGTATTTGTGGGTGAAAAGGTCCTATTTGACGGGGGAGACGTCGTATTTCTTGGAGAAGATGTGATATATTTGGGAGAAATCTGGCATGTCAGGAAGAAACTGTCCTATTTTGGGGATCAAACAGGTATTTGTGGGTGAAAAGTTCCTATTTCCAGGGGGAAAGCTGGTATTTTTTGGAGAAGATGTGATATATCTGGGAGAAATGTGTCATTTCTGGAAGAAACTGTCCTATTTTGGGGATAAAAGAGGTATTTGTGGGTGAAAATGTCCTATTTGAAGGGGGAAAGCTGGTATTTCTTGGAGAAGATGTGATATATTTGGGAGAAATCTGGCATGTCAGGAAGAAACTGTCCTATTTTGGGGATAAAAGAGGTATTTGTGGGTGAAAAGGTCCTATTTGAAGGGGGAAACCTGGTATTTCTTGGAGAAGATGTGATATATTTGGAGAAATGTGGCATTTCTGGCAGAAACTGTCCTCTTTTGGGGATAAAAGAGGTATTTGTGGGTGAAAAGGTCCTATTTGAAGGGGGAAACCTGGTATTTCTTGGAGAAGATGTGATATATTTGGGAGTAATCTGGCATTTCTGGAAGAAACTGTCCTATTTTGGGGATAAAACAGGTATTTGAGGGTGAAAATGTACAATTTCAAGGGGGAAACGTGGCATTTCTTGGAGAAGATGTGATATATTTGGGAGAAATGTGGCATTTCTGGAAGAAACTGTCCTCTTTTGGGGATAAAAGAGGTACTTGTGGGAGAAAAGGTCCTATTTGAAGGGGGAAACCTGGTATTTCTTGGAGAAGATGTGATATATTTGGGAGAAATGTGGCATTTCTGGAAGAAAATGTCCAATTTGGGGGGAGAAGGCTGGTATTTGTGGGTGAAAAGGTCCTATATCAGCAGGAATCCTGGTATTTCTTGGAGAAGATGTGATCTATTTGGGAGAAATGTGGCATGTCTGGAATAAACTGTCCTATTTTGGGGATAAAACTGGTATTTGTGGGTGAAAAGGTCCTATTTGAAGGGGGAAACCTGGTATTTCTTGGAGAAGATGTGATATATTTGGGAGAAATCTGGCATGTCGGAAGAAACTGTCCTCTTTTGGGGATAAAAGAGGTATTTGTGGGTGAAAAGGTCCTATTTGAAGGGGGAAAGCTGGTATTTCTTGGAGAAGATGTGATATATTTGGGAGAAATCTGGTATGTCGGAAGAAACTGTCCTATTTTGGGGATAAAAGAGGTATTTGTGGGAGAAAAGGTCCTATTTCAGGAGGAATCCTGGTATTTCTTGGAGAAGATGTGGTATATTTGGGAGAAATGTGGCATGTCAGGAAGAAACTGTCCTATTTTGGCGATAGAACAGGTATTTGTGGGTGATAAGGTCCTATTTGAAGGCGGAAAGCTGGTATTTCTTGGAGAAGATGTGGTATATTTGGGAGAAATGTGGCCTTTCCGGAAGAAACTGTCCTATTTTGGTGATAAAACAGGTATTTGTGTGAGAAAAGGTCCTATTTGAAGGGGGAAACCTGGTATTTCTTGGAGAAGATGTGATATATTTGGGAGAAATCAGGAATTTCTGTAAAAAAAAGGCAAATTTGGTGGGAGAAGACTGGTACTTGTGGGAGAAAACTTCCTATTTCAAGGGGGAAACCTGGTATTTCTTGGAGAAGATGTGGTATATTTGGGAGAAATCTGGCATGTCAGGAAGAACCTGTCCTATTTTGGGGATAAAAGAGGTATTTGTGGGTGAAAAGGTCCTATTTGAAGGGGGAAACCTGGTATTTCTTGGAGAAGATGTGATATATTTGGAGAAATCTGGCATGTCAGGAAGAAAATGTCCTCTTTTGGGGATAAAAGAGGTATTTGTGGGTGAAAAGGTCCTATTTGAAGGGGGAAAGCTGGTATTTCTTGGAGAAGATGTGATATATTTGGGAGAAATGTGGCATTACTGGAAGAAACTGTCCTATTTCGGGGATAAAACAGGTATTTGTGGGAGGAACGGTCCTATTTGAAGAGGGAAACCTGGTATTTCTTGGAGAAGATGTGGTATATTTCGGAGAAATCCGGCATGTCAGGAAGAAACTCTCCTGTTTTGGGGATCAAACAGGTATTTGTGGGTGAAAAGGTCCTATTTGAAGGGGGAAACCTGGTATTTCTTGGAGAAGATGTTCTATACTTGGGAGAAATTTGGAATTTCTGGAAGAAAATTTCCAATTTGAGGGATAAAACAGGTATTTGTGGGTGACAAGGTCCTATTTGAAGGGGGAAACCTGGTATTTCTTGGAGAAGATGTGGTATATTTGGGAGAAATGTGGCATGTCTGGAAGAAACTGTCCAATTTTGTGGATAAAACAGGTATTTGTGGGTGACAAGGTCCTATTTGAAGGGGGAAACGTGGTATTTCTTGGAGAAGATGTGATATATCTGGGAGAAATGTGTCATTTCTGGAAGAAACTGTCCTATTTTGGGGATAAAAGAGGTATTTGTGGGTGAAAATGTCCTATTTGAAGGGGGATAGCTGGAATTTCTTGGAGAAGATGTGATCTATTTGGGAGAAATGTGGCCTTTTTGGAAGAAACTGTCCTATTTTGGGGATAAAAGAGGTATTTGTGGGTGAAAAGGTCCTATTTCAAGGGGGAAAGCTGGTATTTCTTGGAGAAGCTGTGATATATTTGGGAGAAATGTGGCATTTCTGGAAGAAACTGTCCTATTTTGTGGATAAAAGAGGTATTTGTGGGTGAAAAGGTCCTATTTGAAGGGGGAAAGCTGGTATTTTTTGGAGAAGATGTGATATATTTGGGAGAAATGTGGCATGTCTGGAAGAAACTGTCCTATTTTGGCGATAGAACAGGTATTTGTGGGTGAAAAGGTCCTATTTGAAGGCGGAAAGCTGGTATTTCTTGGAGAAGATGTGGTATATTTGGGAGAAATGTGGCATGTCTGGAAGAAACTGTCCTTTTTTGGGGTATAAAAGAGGTATTTGTGGGTGAAAAAGTCCTATTTGAAGGGGGAAAGCTGGTATTTCTTGGAGAAGATGTGATATATTTGGGAGAAATGTGGCCTTTCTGGAAGAAACTGTCCTATTTTTGGGATAAAAGAGGTATTTGTGGGTGAAGAGGTCCTATTTGAAGGGGGAAAGCTGGTATTTCTTGGAGAAGATGTGATATATTTGGGAGAAATCAGGCATTTCTGGAAGAAACTGTCCTCTTTTGGGGATCAAACAGGTATTTGTGGGTGAAAAGGTCCTATTTGAAGGGGGAAACCTGGTATTTCTTGGAGAAGATGTGATGTATTTGGGAGAAATGTGGCATTTCTGGAAGAAACTGTCCTCTTTTGGGGATAAAAGAGGTATTTGTGGGTGAGAAGTTCCTATTTGAAGGGGGAAACCTGTTATTTCTTGGAGAAGATGTGATATATTTGGGAGAAATCTGGTATTTCTGGAATAAAGTGTCCTCTTTTGGGGATAAAAGAGGTATTTGTGGGTGAAAAGGTCCTATTTGAAGGGGGAATCCTGGTATTTCTTGGAGAAGATGTGATATATTTGGGAGAAATGTGGCATTTCTGGAAGAAAATGTCCTATCTGGGGGGAGAAGGCTGGCATTTGTTGGAGAAAAGGTCCTATTTCTGGAGGAATCCTGGTATTTCTTGGAGAAGATGTGATATATTTGGGAGAAATGTGGCATGTCTGGAAGAAAATGTCAAATTTCGGGGGAGAAGGCTGGTATTTGTGGGTGAAAAGGTCCTATTTCCAGGGGGAAACCTGGTATTTCTTGGAGAAGATGTGATCTATTTGGGAGATATGTGGCATGTCTGGAAGAAAGAGTCCTATTTTGGGGATCGAACAGGTATTTGTGGGAGAAAAGGTCCTATTTGAAGGGGGAAACCTGGTATTTCTTGGAGAAGATGTGATATATTTGGGAGAAATCTGGCATGTCTGGCAGAAAATGTCCTATTTTGCGGATGAAACAGGTATTTGTGGGAGAAATGGTCCTATTTCCGGGGGGAAACCTGGTATTTCTTGGAGAAGATGTGGTATATTTTGGAGAAATGTGGCCTTTCTGGAAGAAACTGTCCTATTTTGGGGATCAAACAGGTATTTGTGGGTGAAAAGGTCCTATTTGAAGGGGGAAACCTGGTAATTCTTGGAGAAGATGTGGTATATTTGGGAGAAATCTGGAATTTCTGGAAGAAAATGTCCAATTTGGGGGGAGAATGCTGGTATTTGTGGGTGAAAAGGTCTATTTCCAGGGGGAAACCTGGTATTTCTTGGAGAAGATGTTACGTATTTGGGAGAAAGCTGACATGTCAGGAAGGAAATGTCCTATTTTGGGGATAAAAGAGGTATTTGTGGGTGAAAAGGTCCTATTTGAAGGGGGAAACCTGGTATTTCTTGGAGAAGATGTGATCTATTTGGGAAAAATGTGGCCTTTCTGGCAGAAACTGTCCTCTTTTGGGGATAAAAGAGGTATTTGTGGGTGAAAAGGTCCTATTTGAAGGGGGAATCCTGGTATTTCTTGGAGAAGATGTTCTGTATTTGGGAGAAATGTGGCATTTCTGGAAGAAACTGTCCTCTTTCGGGGGAGAAGGCTGGAATTTATGGGTGAAAAGGTCGTATTTGAAGGGGGAAACTTGGTATTTCTTGGAGAAGATGTGAAATATTTTGGAGAAATGTGGCATGTCAGGAAGAAACTGTCCTCTTTTGGGGATAAAAGAGGTATTTGTGGGTGAAAAGGTCCTATTTGAAGGGGGAAAGCTGGTATTTCTTGGAGAAGATGTGATACATTTGGGAGAAATGTGGCATTTCTGGAAGAAACTGCCCTCTTTTGGGGATAAAACAGGTATTTGTGGGTGAAAAGGTCCTATTTGAAGGGGGAAACGTGGTATTTCTTGGAGAAGATGTGATATATTTGGGAGAAATGTGGCATTCCTGGAAGAAAAAGTCCTATTTGGGGGGAGAAGGCGGGCATTTGTGGGAGAAAATGTCCTATTTCAAGGGGGAAACCTGGTATTTCTTGGAGAAGATGTGATATACTGGGGAGAAATGTGGCATGTCTGGAAGAAACTGTCCTATTTTGGGGATAAAAGAGGTATTTGTGGGTGAAAAGGTCCTATTTGAAGGGGGAAACCTGGTATTTCTTGGAGAAGAAGTTCTATATTTGGGAGAAATGTGGCATGTCTGGAAGAAACTGCCCTATTTTGGGGATAAAAGAGGTATTTGTGGGTGAAAAGGTCCTATTTGAAGGGGGAAACGTTTTATTTCTTGGAGAAGATGTGATATATTTGGGAGAAATGTGGCATGTCTGGAAGAAACTGTCCTATTTTGGGGATAAAAGAGGTATTTGTGGGTGAAAAGGTCCTATTTGAAGGGGGAAACGTGGTATTTCTTGGAGAAGATGTGATCTATTTGGGAGAAATGTGGCCTTTCTGGAAGAAACTGTCCTCTTTTGGGGATAAAAGAGGTATTTGTGGGAGAAAAGGTCCTATTTCGAGGGGGAATCCTGGTATTTCTTGGAGAAGATGTGATATACTTGGTAGAAATGTGGCATTTCTGGAAGAAAATGTCAAATTTGGGGGGAGAAGGCTGGTAGTTGTGGGAGAAAAGTTCCTATTTCAGGAGGAATCCTGGGATTTCTTGGAGAAGATGTGATCTATTTGGGAGAAATCTGTCATTTCTGGAAGAAACTGTCCTCTTTTGGGGATAAAAGAGGTATATTGGTGAAAAGGTCCTATTTGAAGGGGGAAAGCTGGTATTTCTTGGAGAAGATGTGATATATCTGGGAGAAATGTGTCATTTCTGGAAGAAACTGTCCTATTTTGTGGATAAAAGAGGTATTTGTGGGTGAAAATGTCCTATTTGAAGGGGGAAAGCTGGAATTTCTTGGAGAAGATGTGATATATTTGGGAGAAATGTGGCATTTCTGGAAGAAACTGTCCTATTTTGGGGATAAAAGAGGTATTTGGGGGTGAAACGGTCCTATTTGAAGGGGGAAAGCTGATATTTCTTGGAGAAGATGTGATATATTTGGGAGAAATGTGGGCTTTTTGGAAGAAACTGTCCTATTTCGGGGGAGAAGGCTGGTATTTGTGGGAGAAAACTTCCTATTTAAAGGGGGAAACCTGGTATTTCTTGGAGAAGATGTGATATATTTGGGAGAAATGTGGCATGTCAGGAAGAAACTGTCCTATTTTGGGGATAAAAGAGGTATTAGTGGGAGGAACGGACCTATTTGAAGAGGGAAACCTGGTATTTCTTGGAGAAGATGTGGTATATTTCGGAGAAATCTGGCATGTCAGGAACAAACTGTCCTATTTTGGGGATAAAAGAGGTATTTGTGGGTGAAAAGGTCCTATTTGAAGGGGGAAACCTGGTATTTCTTGGAGAAAATGTTCCATGCTTGGGAGAAATCTGGAATTTCTGGAAGAAAATTTCCAATTTGAGGGATAAAACAGGTATTTGTGGGTGAAAAGGTCCTATTTGAAGGGGGAAACCTGGTATTTCTTGGAGAAGATGTGCTATATTTGGGAGAAATGTGGCATTTCTGGAAGAAACTGTCCTCTTTTGGGGATAAAACAGGTATTTGTGGGTGAAAAGGTCCTATTTGAAGGGGGAAACGTGGTATTTCTTGGAGGAGATGATCTATAATTGGGAGATATCTGGAATTTCTGGAAGAAAATTTCCAATTTGACGGATAAAACAGGTATTTGTGGGTGACAAGGTTCTATTTGAAGGGGGAAACCTGGTATTTCTTGGAGAAGATGTGATATATTTGGGAGAAATGTGGCATGTCTGGAATAAACTGTCCTATTTTGGGGATAAAACAGGTATTTGTAGGTGAAAAGGTCCTATTTCAAGGGGGAAACCTGGTATTTCTTGGAGAAGATGTGATATATTTGGGAGAAATCTGGCATTTCTGGAAGAAAAAGAGAAATTTGGGGGGAGAAGACTGGTACTTGTGGGAGAAAAGTTCCTATTTCAAGGGGGAATCCTGGTATTTCTTGGAGAAGATGTGGTATATTTTGGAGAAATCTGGCATGTCAGGAAGAAACTGTCCTATTTTGGGAATAAAACAGGTATTTGTGGGTGAAAAGGTCCTATTTGACGGGGGAGACGTCGTATTTCTTGGAGAAGATGTGATATATTTGGGAGAAATCTGGCATGTCAGGAAGAAACTGTCCTATTTTGGGGATCAAACAGGTATTTGTGGGTGAAAAGTTCCTATTTCCAGGGGGAAAGCTGGTATTTTTTGGAGAAGATGTGATATATCTGGGAGAAATGTGTCATTTCTGGAAGAAACTGTCCTATTTTGGGGATAAAAGAGGTATTTGTGGGTGAAAATGTCCTATTTGAAGGGGGAAAGCTGGAATTTCTTGGAGAAGATGTGATATATTTGGGAGAAATGTGGCATTTCTGGAAGAAACTGTCCTCTTTTGGGGATAAAACAGGTATTTGTGGGTGAAAAGGTCCTATTTGAAGGGGGAAAGCTGATATTTCTTGGAGAAGATGTGATCTATTTGGGAGAAATGTGGCCTTTTTTGAAGAAACAGTCCTATTTTGGGGGAGAAGGCTGGTATTTGTGGGAGAAAATTTCCTATTTGAAGGGGGAAAGCTGGTATTTCTTGGAGAAGATGTGATATATTTGGGAGAAATCTGGCATGTCAGGAAGAAACTGTCCTATTTTGGGGATAAAAGAGGTATTTGTGGGTGAAAAGGTCCTATTTGAAGGGGGAAACCTGGTATTTCTTGGAGAAGATGTGATATATTTGGAGAAATGTGGCATTTCTGGCAGAAACTGTCCTCTTTTGGGGATAAAAGAGGTATTTGTGGGTGAAAAGGTCCTATTTGAAGGGGGAAACCTGGTATTTCTTGGAGAAGATGTGATATATTTGGGAGTAATCTGGCATTTCTGGAAGAAACTGTCCTATTTTGGGGATAAAACAGGTATTTGAGGGTGAAAAGGTACAATTTCAAGGGTGAAACGTGGCATTTCTTGGAGAAGATGTGATATATTTGGGAGAAATGTGGCATTTCTGGAAGAAACTGTCCTCTTTTGGGGATAAAAGAGGTATTTGTGGGAGAAAAGGTCCTATTTGAAGGGGGAAACCTGGTATTTCTTGGAGAAGATGTGATATATTTGGGAGAAATGTGGCATTTCTGGAAGAAAATGTCCAATTTGGGGGAGAAGGCTGGTATTTGTGGGTGAAAAGGTCCTATTTCAGCAGGAAACCTGGTATTTCTTGGAGAAGATGTGATCTATTTGGGAGAAATGTGGCATGTCTGGAATAAACTGCCCTATTTTGGGGATAAAACTGGTATTTGTAGGTGAAAAGGTCCTATTTCAAGGGGGAAACCTGGTATTTCTTGGAGAAGATGTGATATATTTGGGAGAAATCTGGCATGTCGGAAGAAACTGTCCTCTTTTGGGGATAAAAGAGGTATTTGTGGGTGAAAAGGTCCTATTTGAAGGGGGAAAGCTGGTATTTCTTGGAGAAGATGTGATATATTTGGGAGAAATCTGGTATGTCGGAAGAAACTGTCCTATTTTGGGGATAAAAGAGGTATTTGTGGGAGAAAAGGTCCTATTTCAGGAGGAATCCTGGTATTTCTTGGAGAAGATGTGGTATATTTGGGAGAAATGTGGCATGTCAGGAAGAAACTGTCCTATTTTGGCGATAGAACAGGTATTTGTGGGTGAAAAGGTCCTATTTGAAGGCGGAAAGCTGGTATTTCTTGGAGAAGATGTGGTATATTTGGGAGAAATGTGGCCTTTCCGGAAGAAACTGTCCTATTTTGGTGATAAAACAGGTATTTGTGTGAGAAAAGGTCCTATATCAAGGGGGAAACCTGGTATTTCTTGGAGAAGATGTGATATATTTGGGAGAAATCAGGAATTTCTGTAAAAAAATGGCAAATTTGGTGGGAGAAGACTGGTACTTGTGGGAGAAAAGTTCCTATTTGAAGGGGGAACCCTGGTATTTCTTGGAGAAGATGTGGTATATTTGGGAGAAATCTGGCATGTCAGGAAGAACCTGTCCTATTTTGGGGATAAAAGAGGTATTTGTGGGTGAAAAGGTCCTATTTGAAGGGGGAAACCTGGTATTTCTTGGAGAAGATGTGATATATTTGGAGAAATCTGGCATGTCAGGAAGAAAATGTCCTCTTTTGGGGATAAAAGAGGTATTTGTGGGTGAAAAGGTCCTATTTGAAGGGGGAAAGCTGGTATTTCTTGGAGAAGATGTGATATATTTGGGAGAAATGTGGCATTTCTGGAAGAAACTGTCCTATTTCGGGGATAAAACAGGTATTTGTGGGAGGAACGGTCCTATTTGAAGAGGGAAACCTGGTATTTCTTGGAGAAGATGTGGTATATTTCGGAGAAATCCGGCATGTCAGGAAGAAACTCTCCTGTTTTGGGGATCAAACAGGTATTTGTGGGTGAAAAGGTCCTATTTGAAGGGGGAAACCTGGTATTTCTTGGAGAAGATGTTCTATACTTGGGAGAAATTTGGAATTTCTGGAAGAAAATTTCCAATTTGAGGGATAAAACAGGTATTTGTGGGTGACAAGGTCCTATTTGAAGGGGGAAACCTGGTATTTCTTGGAGAAGATGTGGTATATTTGGGAGAAATGTGGCATGTCTGGAAGAAACTGTCCAATTTTGTGGATAAAACAGGTATTTGTGGGTGACAAGGTCCTATTTGAAGGGGGAAACGTGGTATTTCTTGGAGAAGATGTGATCTATTTGGGAGAAATGTGGCATTTCTGGAAGAAACTGTCCTATTTTGTGGATAAAAGAGGTATTTGTGGGTGAAAATGTCCTATTTGAAGGGGGATAGCTGGAATTTCTTGGAGAAGATGTGATCTATTTGGGAGAAATGTGGCCTTTTTGGAAGAAACTGTCCTATTTTGGGGATAAAAGAGGTATTTGTGGGTGAAAAGGTCCTATTTGAAGGGGGAAACGTGGTATTTCTTGGAGAGGATGTGATATATTTGGGAGAAATCTGGCATGTCAGGAAGAAACTGTCCTATTTTGGGGATAAAACAGGTATTTGTGGGTGAAAATGTCCTATTTGAAGGGGGAAAGCTGGTATTTCTTGGAGAAGATGTGATCTATTTGGGAGAAATGTGGCATGTCTGGAAGAAACTGTCCTATTTTGGCGATAGAACAGGTATTTGTGGGTGAAAAGGTCCTATTTGAAGGCGGAAAGCTGGTATTTCTTGGAGAAGATGTGGTATATTTGGGAGAAATGTGGCATGTCAGGAAGAAACTGTCCTATTTTTGGGATAAAAGAGGTATTTGTGGGTGAAGAGGTCCTATTTGAAGGGGGAAAGCTGGTATTTCTTGGAGAAGATGTGATATATTTGGGAGAAATCAGGCATTTCTGGAAGAAACTGTCCTATTTTGGGGATCAAACAGGTATTTGTGGGTGAAAAGGTCCTATTTGAAGGGGGAAACGTGGTATTTCTTGGAGAAGATGTGATGTATTTGGGAGAAATGTGGCATTTCTGGAAGAAACTGTCCTATTTTCGGGATAAAAGAGGTATTTGTGGGTGAAAAGCTCCTATTTGAAGGGGGAAACCTGTTATTTCTTGGAGAAGATGTGATATATTTGGGAGAAATCTGGTATTTCTGGAATAAAGTGTCCTCTTTTGGGGATAAAAGAGGTATTTGTGGGTGAAAAGGTCCTATTTGAATGGGGAATCCTGGTATTTCTTGGAGAAGATGTGATATATTTGGGAGAAATGTGGCATTTCTGGAAGAAACTGTCCTCTTTTGGGATTAAAGAGGTATTTGTGGGTGAAAATGTCCTATTTGAAGGGGGAAACCAGGTATTTCTTGGAGAAGATGTGATATATTTGGGTGAAATGTGGCCTTTCTACAAGAAACTGTCCTCTTTTGGGGATAAAACAGGTATTAGTGGGTGAAAAGGTCCTATTTGAAGGGGGAATCCTGGTATTTCTTGGAGAAGATGTGGTATATTTGGGCGAAATGTGGTATTTGTGGAATAAAATATCCTCTTTTGGGGATAAAAGAGGTATTTGTGGGTGAAAAGGTCCTATTTGAAGGGGGAAACCTGGTATTTCTTGGAGAAGATGTGATCTATTTGGGAGAAATGTGGCATGTCTGGAAGAATCTGTCGTATTTTGGGGATAAAAGAGGTATTTGTGGGTGAAAAGTTCCTATTTCCAGGGGGAAAGCTGGTATTTCTTGGAGAAGATGTGATATATTTGGGAGAAATGTGGCATTTCTGGAAGAAACTCTCCTTTTTTGGGGATAAAACAGGTATTTGTGGGTGAAAATGTCCTATTTGAAGGGGGAATCCCGGTATTTCTTGGAGAAGATGTGATATATTTGGGAGAAATGTGGCATTTCTGGAAGAAACTGTCGTATTTTGGGGATAAAAGAGGTATTTGTGGGTGAAAAGGTCCTATTTGAAGGGGGAAATCTGGTATTTCTTGGAGAAGATGTGATATATTTGGGAGAAATGTGGCATGTCAGGAAGAAACTGTCCTATTTTGGGGATAAAAGAGGTATTTGTGGGTGAAAAGTTCCTATTTCCAGGGGGAAAGCCGGTATTTCTTGGAGAAGATGTGATATATTTGGGAGAAATGTGGCATGTCTGGAAGAAACTGTCCTATTTTGGGGATCAAACAGGTATTTGTGGCTGAAAAGGTCCTATTTCAGGAGGAATCCTGGTATTTCTCGTAGAAGATGTTCTATATTTGGGAGAAATGTGGCATTTCTGGAAGAAACTGTCCTTTATTGGGGATCAAACAGGTATTTGTGGGTGAAAAGGTCCTATTTGAAGGGGGAAAGCTGGTATTTCTTGGAGAAGATGTGATATATTTGGGAGAAATCAGGCATTTCTGGAAGAAACTGTCCACTTTTGGGGATAAAAGAGGTATTTGTGGGTGAAAAGGTCCTATTTCCAGGGGGAAACCTGGTATTTCTTGGAGAAGATGTGATATATTTGGGAGAAATGTGGCATTTCTGGAAGAAACTGTCCTCTTTTGGGGATAAAAGAGGTATTTGTGGGTGAAAAGGTCCTATTTGAAGGGGGAAACCTGGTATTTCTTGGAGAAGATGTGATATATTTGGGAGAAATGTGGCATTTCTGGAAGAAACTGTCCTCTTTTGGGGATAAAAGAGGTACTTGTGGGTGGAAAGGTCCTATTTGAAGGGGGAAACCTGGTATTTCTTGGAGAAGATGTGATCTATTTGGGAGAAATGTGGCCTTTCTAGAAGAAACTGTCCTCTTTTGGGGATAAAAGAGGTATTTGTGGGTGAAAAGGTCCTATTTGAAGGGGGAATCCTTGTATTTCTTGGAGAAGATGTGATATATTTGGGAGAAATATGGTATTTCTGGAAGAAAATGTCCTCTTTTGGGGATAAAACCGGTATTTGTGGGTGAAAAGGTCCTATTTGTAGGGGGAAAGCTGGTATTTCTTGGAGAAGATGTGATATATTTGGGAGAAATGTGGCATTTCTGGCAGAAACTGTCCTATTTTGGGGATAAAACAGGTATTTGTGGGTGAAGAGGTCCTATCTGTAGGGGGAAACCTGGTATTTCTTGGAGAAGATGTGATATATTTGGGAGAAATGTGGCATGTCTGGAAGAAACTGTCCTATTTTGGGGATCAAACAGGTATTTGTGGGTGAAAAGGTCCTATTTGAAGGGGGAAAGCTGGTATTTCTTGGAGAAGATGTGATATATTTGGGAGAAATGTGGCATTTCTGGCAGAAACTGTCCTATTTTGGGGATCAAACAGGTATTTGTGGCTGAAAAGGTCCTATTTCAGGAGGAATCCTGGTATTTCTCGTAGAAGATGTGATCTATTTGGGAGAAATGTGGCATGTCAGGAAGAAACTGTCCACTTTTGGGGATAAAAGAGGTATTTGTGGGAGAAAAGGTCCTATTTGAAGGGGGAAAGCTGGTATTTCTTGGAGAAGATGTGATATATTTTTGGGAGAAATCTGGCATTTCTGGAAGGAAACGTCCTATTTTGGGGATCTAACAGGTATTTGTGGGTGAAAAGTTTTTATTTGAAGGGGGAAACCTGGTATTTCTTGGAGAAGATGTGATATATTTGGGAGAAATATGGCATTTTTAGAAGAAACTGTCCTCTTTTGGGGAAAAAAGAGGTATTTGTGGGTGAAAAGGTCCTATTTGAATGGGGAAACCTGGTATTTCTTGGAGAAGATGTGATATATTTGGGAGAAATCTGGTATTTCTTGAAGAAAATGTCCTATTTTGGGGATAAAAACAGGTATTTGTGGGTGAAAAGGTCCTATTTGAAGGGGGAATCCTGGTATTTCTTGGAGAAGATGTGATATATTTGGGAGAAATGTGGCATGTCTGGAAGAAACTGTCCTCTTTTGGGGATAAAAGAGGTATTCGTGGGTGAAAATGTCCTATTTGAAGGGGGAAACCTGGTATTTCTTGGAGAAGATGTGGTATATTTCGGAGAAATCCGGCATGTCAGGAAGAAACTGTCCTATTTTAGGGATAAAAGAGGTATTTGTGGGTGAAAAGTTCCTATTTCCAGGGGGAAAGCCGGTATTTCTTGGAGAAGATGTGATATATTTGGGAGAAATGTGGCATTTCTGGAAGAAACTGTCCTATTTTGGGGATAAAAGAGGTATTTGTGGGTGAAAATGTCCTGTTTCCAGGGGGAAACCTGGTATTTCTTGGAGAAGATGTGATATATTTGGGAGAAATGTGGCATGTCTGGAAGAAACTGTCCTCTTTTGGGGATAAAACAGGTATTTGTGGGTGAAAAGGTCCTATTTCAGGAGGAATCCTGGTATTTCTCGTAGAAGATGTGATATATTTGGGAGAAATGTGGCATGTCAGGAAGAAACTGTTCTTTTTTGGTGATAAAAGAGGTATTTGTGGGTGAAAAGGTCCTATTTGAAGGGGGAAACCTGGTATTTCTTGGAGAAGATGTGATATATTTGGGAGAAATGTGGCCTTTCTGGAAGAAACTGTCCTATTTTGGGGATAAAAGAGGTATTTGTGGGTGAAAAGGTCCTATTTGAAGGGGGAAACCTGGTATTTCTTGGAGAAGATGTGATATATTTGGGAGAAATGTGGCATTTCTGAAAGAAACTGTCCTATTTTGGGGTTAAAACAGGTATTTGTGGGTGAAAAGAATCACAGAATCTCAGAATCACAGAATCTCAGAATCACAGAATCTCAGAATCACAGAATCTCAGAATCACTAAGGTTGGAAAAGACCTATAAGATCATCCAGTCCAACCATCCACCTATCACCCATGGTTCTCGCTAAACTATATCCCTCAACACAACATCGAATCGTTTCTTGAACTGCTCCGGGGTCGGTGACCCCACCACCTCCCTGGGCAACCCATTCCAGTGCCTGACCACCCTTTCAGAGAAGTAGTATTTCCTAATATCCAGTCTGAATCTTCCCTGGCGCAGCTTGAAACCATTCCCCCTAGTCCTATCACCAGTTACCCGAGAGAAGAGGCCGACCCCCAGCTCGCTACAACCTCCCTTCAGGTAGTTATAGAGAGCAAGAAGGTCTCCCCTGAGCCTCCTCTTCTCCAGACTGAACAATCCCAGCTCCCTCAGCCGCTCCTCATAAGGCCTGTGCTCCAGACCCCTCTCCAGTTTTGTTGCCCTTCTTTGAACACGCTCCAGGGCCTCAGTGTCTTTCTTGTAGTGAGGGGCCCAGAACTGGACACAGTACTCAAGGTGCGGCCTCACCAGAGCTGAGTACAGGGGGACAATTACTTCCCTGCTCCTGCTGGTCACACTACTTCTGATGCAAGCCAAGATGCCATTGGCCTTCTTGGCTACCCGGGCACACTGCTGGCTCATGTTTAGCCGAGCGTCAACCAACACCCCCAGGGCCATTTCCTCTACACAGTCTTCCAGCCACTCCGCCCCAAGCCTGTAGCGTTGCTTGGGGTTGCTGTGGCCAAAGTGTAGGACCCGGCATTTGGTCTTATTAAACCTCATCCCATTGGCTTCAGCCCAGCTCTCCAGCCTGTCCAGATCCCTCTGTAGGGCCTCGCTACCCCCAGGCAGATCGACACTTCCAGCCAGCTTGGTGTCATCTGCAAACTTACTGAGGGTGCACTCAATGCCCTCATCCAGGTCATCAATAAAGATCTTGAAGAGGACAGGCCCCAGCACCGACCCCTGGGGAACCCCACTCGTGACCGGTCGCCAGCCGGATTTGGCTCCATTGACCACCACTCTCTGGGCCCGGCCCTCCAGCCACTTCCTTACCCAGCCAAGAGTGTACCTGTCCAAGCCTCGAACTGCCAGCTTCTGCAGGAGAATACTGTGGGAGACAGTGTCAAAGGCTTTGCTGAAGTCTAGGTAGACTACATCAACAGCTTTTCCCTCATCCACCAGGCGGCTCACTAGATCATAGAAGGAGATCAGGTTGGTCAAGCAGGACCTGCCCTTCGTGAACCCATGCTGGCTAGGCCTGATCCCCCGGTTGTCCCGCACTTGCCGCGTGATCTCCCTCAAGACAATCTGCTCCATAACCTTCCCCGGCACCGAGGTCAGGCTAACAGGCCTGTAGTTCCCCGGGTCCTCCTTACAGCCCTTCTTGTAGATGGGAGTCACATTGGCAAGCTTCCAGTCTTCTGGTACTTCACCAGTCAACAAGGAGCGCTGAGAGATGATGGAAAGCGGCTCAGCTATCACCTCCGCCAGTTCCCTCAGCACTCTCGGGTGAATCTCATCCGGCCCCATGGACTTGGGACAGTCCAGTTGGAGTAGCAGGTCTCTGACTGTTTCCTCCTGAATCGTGGATGGTTTAGCCTGCTCCCCAGCCGAGACTATCAGGTCAAAAAGCGGAGTGCCTTGAGGATAACTGGTCTGACCTTTAAAGACAGACGTAAAGAAGGCGTTCAGGACCTCCGCCTTTTCCTTATCCTCAGTAGTCACATTCCCAGCCTCATCCAGTAAAGAGTGGAGATTCTCCTTAGTCCTCCTCTTACTGTTGATATATTTGTAAAAGGGTTTCTTGTTTCTTTTTATCCCAGCGGCCAGGTTGAGTTCGAGCTGGGCTTTCGCCTTTCTGATTTTCTCCCTGCACATCTTCACAACTTCTCTGTACTCTTTCTGAGTCGCCCGTCCCTTCTTCCACAGGAGGTAGATTCTCTTTTTCTCCCGGAGCCTCAAGAATAGTTCCCTATTCATCCACGCCGGTCTCCTTCCCCGCCGGCTCTTTTTGCAGCTCAGGGGGACAGCCCGCTCCTGCGCCTGTAAGACTACCTTCTTGAAGAGCAACCAGTTGTCTTGGACCCCTTGACCCTCTAAGACCGAAACCCAGGGGACTCCCCCTACTAGTCTTCTAAACAATTCAAAGTCCGCCCTCCGGAAGTCCAAGGTAACAGTTTGGCTGTTCTTCCTCCTGGCTCCACCAAGAATCGAGAACTCTACCATCTCATGGTCACTCTGTCCAAGACAGCCCCCGACCACCACATCTTCCACCAGACCTTCTCTGTTTGCGAACAGCAGGTCTAGCGGGGCAGCTCCTCTCGTAGGCTCTCACCAGCTGCATCAGAAAGTTATCCTCCATACACTCCAGAAACCTCCTAGACTGCTTCTTCTGCGCTGCGTTGTATTCCCAGCATATGTCAGGGAAGTTGAAGTCCCCCATGAGGACAAGGGCCGGCAACCTCGCAGCTTCTGCCAGCTGCTCATAGAACACCTCATCCGTCTCTTCATCCTGGTTCGGCGGTCTATAGCAGACGCCCACCAATATGTCTGCCTTGTCAGCCCTTCCCCTGATCTTTACCCATAGGGATTCAACCTTATCATCCCCAGCCACAAGCTCAGTAACATCAAAGCACTCTCTAACATACTGAGCCACACCACCACCCCTTCTTCCTTGCCTATCCTTCCTGAAGAGCTTGGAGCCATCCATTGCAGCACTCCAGTCATGGGAGCAGTCCCACCATGTTTCCGTAATGGCGACTAGGTCATAGCTTGCCTGCCGCACCACGGCTTCCAACTCTTCTTCTTTGTTGCCCATGCTGCGTGCATTGGTGTAGACGCACTTCAGCCGAGCCCCTCGCCTCATCCCTGATCCCATCGCCGCTCCCCCAGGCTCATCTCTAGCAGGCCTGGTTTTATCCCCTACCCCCTTCATATCTAGTTTAAAGCCCTCTCCACAAGTCCTGCCAGCTCCTGGGCAAGGATCCGTTTCCCCCTTCGAGACAGGTGAGACCCATCAGCAGACCCCAGGCCCGCTGCCGAGTAGACCGCCCCATGATCAAAGAACCCCAAATTCTTGCTTTTGCACCAGCCTTTCAGCCACGCGTTTATAAGGTGTGTTTTTCTGGTGGTCTCAGCATCCTTCCCTGCCACTGTAGGAATACAGGCAAATACTACCTGTACGCCTGCTCCTTCAACTAACCTCCCCAGTCTCCTAAAGTCATTTTTCATAGTCCTCAGCTTTCCATCAGTGACCTCATCACTGCCAGCCTGAACTATCAATAAGGGATAATAATCAGAGGAGCGGATCAACCTAGGAAGTTTCCTAGAAATATCCCTGAGCCGGGCCCCAGGGAGGCAGCACACCTCCCTACGGGTGGGGGCAGGCCGACATATTGGGCCTTCAGTTCCTCCTAGAAGGGAGTCTCCTACGACTATCACCCTCCTTTCTTTACCGGAGGAGGCAGTCTTGAAGCGTGGAGCTGGACGCCTCTCCTTGGGAACACTTGGAGGCAGTTCTCCCACTTCATCCTCAGCCACCGCACCCTCCAGTTGCAGGGCTTCAACCCTATTCCATAGAGGCACCTGGGGAACCGAGGTAGGTCGGGATGGGGGTCGCCCGCATCGCCGAGCTGGAACCTGCTGCCATTCCTCCTCCGCCCTCAGGTTAGCTCTCTCAGTTTGACTGCGGCAAGGCAGAGGGTCCACTACCATTTGGGGGTTGCAATCTCTGCGTCTTTCTCGCAGAGAGTCACACCACCAGTCAATCTCCCGCTCGCACTCTCTGATGGCTCTTAATCTCCCTACCTCCTCTCTAAGTTCCACCACCAGGCTGAGCAGCTCCTCCACCTGCTCGCACCTCGCACAAGTGGCATCCTTCCCATTCTCCCCCGGCAGCAGCAGGCTCAGGAACTCCCTACAGCCAGAGACCTGAACCGCTACATTTCTCGGCAGGCCCTCTGTCTGGGTCGCCACAGTCCTCTTGGGGCAAGCCCGCCGCCTGGTAGAGACCATGTTTGAACCTGCGCTCTCGAGGTCTGTCAGTAGGAGAGCTGATGTCCTGGAAAGGGATGTGGGCCGAAGCTAGCTTCTGCCCTCCAAGAGCTGCTTTTAATACCCCAATGAGCAGTCAAGGTCACGCCAAGAGATAAGAGCCAGCTCCGCCCCTGCTGCCTCAGCAGCCCGCCCACAAGCTGCCAGCCCCAGGCGCCGGCAGCGTGCTTGTGCTGCCTGCACAAAACAGCCCTGCTCTGAAGCTGGACTCCTCAGCAATGACCGTTACACACGGCAGGAAGCAAGGAAAACAGGTATTTGTGGGTGAAAAGGTCCTATTTCAAGGGGGAAACCATACTCCCCCCAAATCGGACATTTTCTCCCACAAATACCAGCTTTCTCCCCTGAAATAGTACCCCTTCACCCGCAAATACCAGCTTTCTCCCCTGAAATAGTACTCATTCACCCACAAATACCTGTTTTATCCCCCAAAACAGGACATTTTCTCCCACAAATACCACCTTACTCCCCCAAAATAGGACATTTTCTCCCACAAATACCTCTTTTATCCCCCAAAACAGGACATTTTCTCCCACAAATACCACCTTTCTCCCCCAAAATACTTCTTTTTCTCCCACAAATACCAGATTTCTCCCCAATTCAGGACATTTTCTCCCACAAATGCAAGATTGTTTCCCAAATGTAGGACATTTCCTCCCAGAAATACCAGGTTTCTCCCCCAAAATAGGTCATTTTCTTCAAGGAACATCCGATTTCAAATCAAAAAGAGGACATTTTCTCCCACAAATACCAGCTTTCTCCCCCAAAATAGGTCATTTTCTTCAAGGAATACCCGATTTCAAATCAAAAATACCACATTTTCTCCCACAAATACCAGCTTTCTCCCCCCAAATTGGACTTTTTCTTCCAGAAATGCCTCTTTTCTCCCAAATATATCACATCTTCTTCCACAAATACCACCTTACTTACCCCCAAATCCGACATTTTCTCCCACAAATACCAGCTTTCTCCCCTGAAATAGTTCCCATTCACCCACAAATACCTCTTGTATCCCCAAAATAGGACATTTTCTCCCACAAATACCTCTTGTATCCCCCAAACAGGACATTTTCTCCCACAAATACCACCTTTCTCCCCCAAAAGACAGAATCACAGAATCACAGAATTGCCAGGGTTGGAAGGGACCTCAAGGATCATGAATCTCCAACCCCCCTGCCACACGCAGGGCCACCAATCATCCCACCTCATGCTAGACCAGGCTGCCCAGGGCCTCATCCAATCTGGCCTTGAACACCTCCAGGGACGGGGCATCCACAACCTCTCTGGCCAGCCTGTTCCACTACCTCACCACTCTCTCTGTAAAGAACTTCCCCCTGATGTCCAACCTAAATCTCCCTTCCCTCAACTTCAAACCATTTCCCCTTGTCCTGCTGTTATCTCCCCTTTCCAAGAGTTGATTCCCCTCCTCTTTGTAGGCTCCCTTTAGGTACTGAAAGGCTGCAATGAGCTCACCCCGCAGCCTTCTTTTCTCCAGGCTGAACAAGCCCAGCTCCTTCAGCCTGTCCTCATAGGGGAGGTGCTCCAATCCCCTGATCATTTTGCTGGCTCTCCTCTGGACCCTCTCCAACAGCTCCCTGTCTTTCTTGTACTGGGGGCTCCAGACCTGGACACAGTACTCCAGATGGGGCCTCACAAGAGCAGAGGAGAGGGGAACAATCACCTCCCTGTCCCTGCTGGCCACCCCTCTGCTGATGGAGCCCAGGATACCATTCGCCTTCCGAGCCACAAGGGCACACTGCTGGCTCATAGTCAGTTTTTCATCTATCAGGACCCCCAAGTCCTTCTCCACACGGCTGCTCTCAAGGACCGCTCCTTCCAGTCTGTAGGGATGCCTGGGATTTCTCCGGCCCAAGTGCAAAACTCTGCACTTTGCCGTGTTGAACCGCATCAGGTTCACCCGGGCCCACCATTCTAGCCTCTCCAAGTCCCTCTGAATGGCATCCCTTCCTTCAACCGTGTCGACCGCACCACTCAGCTTGGTGTCGTCAGCAAACTTCCTGAGGGTGCAATCAATTCCGTCATCGATGTCATTGATAAAGATGTTAAATTCTCCCACAAATACCTGCTTTCTCCCCAAATCACAACATTTTCTCCCAGAAATGCTAGATTGTTTCCCAAACGTAGGACATTTTCTACCAGATATACCACATTTCTCCCCCAAAATAGGTCGTTCTGTTCAAGGAATACCCGATTTCAACTCAAACATGGGACATTTTCTCCCACACATAACAGGCTCCCCACCTGAAATAGGACCTTTTCTCCCACAAATTCCAGTTTTCTCCCCTCAAATTGGACTTTTTCTTCCAGAAATGCCAGTTTCCTCCCAAATATATAACATCTTCTCCAAGAAATGCCTGTTTTATCCCCAAAACAGGACATTTTCTCCCAGAAATACCAGCTTTCTCTCCTGAAATAGTAACCAATCAACCACAAATACCTGTTTCATCCCAAAAATAAGACATTTTCTCCCAAAAATACCTGTTTTATCCCAAAAATGAGACATTTTCTTCCAGAAATACCACCTTACTCCCCCAAAATAGGACCTTTTCTCCCACAAATACCTCTTTTATCCCCCAAAACAGGACATTTTCTCCCACAAATAACACCATTACCTCCCAAAATACCTCTTTTTCTTCCACAAATACCTGCTTTCTCCCCAAATCAGGACATTTTCTCCCAGAAATGCAAGATTGTTTCCAAACGTGGGACATTTTCTACCAGAAATACCACTTTTCTCCCCCAAAATAGGTCATTTTCTTCAAGGAATACCCGATTTCAACTCAAAAAAGAGGACACGTTCTCCAAGAAATACCAGGTTTCCCCCTTCAAATAGGAACTTTTCTCCCACAAATACCAGCATTCTCCCCCCAAGTTGAAATTTTTCTTCCAGACATGTCTGATTTCTCCCAAATATATCACATCTTCTCCAAGAAATACCAGGTTTCCCCCATGAAATAGGACCTTTTCACCCACAAATACCTGTTCTATTCCCCAAATTGGACATATTATTCCTGACATGCCAGATTTCCCCAAATATATCACATCTTCCCCAAGAAATACCACGTTTCCCCCTTCAAATAGGACCTTTTCACCCACAAATACCTCCTTTATCCCCAAAAGAGGACAGTTTCTTCCAGAAATGCCACATTTCTCCCAAATAGATCACATCTTCTCCAAGAAATACCAGCTTTCCCCCTTCAAATAGGACCTTTTCACCCACAAATACCTGTTTCATCCCCAAAATTGGACAGTTTCTTCCAGAAATGCCACATTTCTCCCAAATATATCACATCTTCTCCAAGAAATACCAGCTTTCCCCCTTCAAATAGGACATTTTCACCCACAAATACCTCTTTTATCCCCAAAAGAGGACAGTTTCTTCCAGACATGCCACATTTCTCCCAAATATATCACATCTTCTCCAAGAAATACCAGCTTTCCCCCTTCAAATAGGACCTTTTCATCCACAAATTCCTCTTTCATCTCCAAAATAGGACAGTTTTTTCCAGACATGCCACATTTCTCCCAAATATATCACATCTTCTCCAATAAATACCAGCTTTCTCCCTTGAAATAGGACCTTTTCACCCACAAATACCTCTTTGATCCCAAAATAGGACAGTTTCTTCCAGAAATGCCACATTTCTCCCAAATATATCACATCTTCTCCAAGAAATACCAGCTTTCCCCCTTCAAATAGGACCTTTTCACCCACAAATACCAGCCTTCTCCCCCCAAACTGGCCAATTTCTTCCAGAAATGCCACATATCTCCCAAATAGATCACATCTTCTCCAAGAAATACCAGGGTTCCCCCTTCAAATAGGACCTTTTCTCCCACAAATACCTGCTTTATCCCCCAAATAGGACAGTTTCTTCCTGACATGCCACATTTCTCCCAAATAGATCACATCTTCTCCAAGAAATACCACGTTTCCCCCTTCAAATAGGACCTTTTCACCCACAAATACCTCTTTTATCCCCAAAAGAGGACAGTTTCTTCCAGAAAGGCCACATTTCTCCCAAATATATCACATCTTCTCCAAGAAATACCAGCTTTCCCCCTTCAAATAGGACCTTTTCTCCCACAAATACCTGTTTTTGCCCCAAAATAGGACAGTTTCTTCCAGACATGCCACATTTCTCCCAAATATATCACATCTTCTCCAAGAAATACCAGGTTTCCCCCTTCAAATAGGACCTTTTCACCCACAAATACCTCTTTTATCCCCAAAATAGAACAGTTTCTTCCAGAAATGCCATATTTCTCCCAAACATATCACATCTTCTCCAAGAAATACCACCTTTCCCCCTTCAAATAGGACCTTTTTACCCACAAATACCTCTTTTATCCCCAAAAGAGGACAGTTTCTTCCAGAAATGGCACATTTCTCCCAAACATATCACATCTCCTCCAAGAAATACCAGGATTCCTCCTGAAATAGGACCTTTTCTCCCACAAGTACCAGCCTTCTCTCCCCAAATAGGACATTTTCTTCCAGAAAGGCCACATTTCTCCCAAATATATCACATCTTCTCCAAGAAATACCAGGTTTCCCCCTTCAGATAGGACCTTTTCACCCACAAATACCTCTTTTATCCCCAAAAGAGGACAGTTTCTTCCAGAAATGCCACATTTCTCCCAAATAGATCACATCTTCTCCAAGAAATACCAGCTTTCCCCCTTGAAATAGGACCTTTTCACCCACAAATACCTCTTTTATCCCCAAAAGAGGACAGTTTCTTCCAGAAATGCCACATTTCTCCCAAATATATCACATCTTCTCCAAGAAATACCAGCTTTCCCCCTTCAAATAGGACCTTTTCACCCACAAATACCTCTTTTATCCCCAAAAGAGGACAGTTTCTTCCAGAAATGCCACATTTCTCCCAAATAGATCACATCTTCTCCAAGAAATACCAGGATTCCCCCTTCAAATAGGACCTTTTCACCCACAAATACCTCTTTTATCCCCTAAAGATGACAGTTTCTTCCAGAAATGCCACATTTCTCCCAAATATATCACATCTTCTCCAAGAAATACCAGCTTTCCCCCTTCAAATAGGACCTTTTCACCCACAAATACCTCTTTTATCCCCAAAAGAGGACAGTTTCTTCCAGAAATGCCACATTTCTCCCAAATAGATCACATCTTCTCCAAGAAATACCAGCTTTCCCCCTTCAAATAGGACCTTTTCACCCACAAATACCTGTTTTATCCCCAAAATATGACAGTTTCTTCCAGACATGCCAGATTTCTTCCAAATATATCACATCTTCTCCAAGATATACCAGGTTTCCCCCTTGAATTAGGACCTTTTCTCCATGAAATACCTCTTTTATCCCCAAAAGAGGACAGTTTCTTCCAGAAATGCCACATTTCCCCCAAATATATCACATTTTCTCCAAGAAATACCAGGTTTCCCCCTGGAAATAGGACCTTTTCAACCACTAATACCTCTTTTATCCCCAAAAGAGGACAGTTTCTTCCGGAAAGGCCACATTTCTCCCAAATATATCACATCTTCTCCAAGAAATGCCAGGATTCCTCCTGAAATAGGACCTTCTCACCCAAAACTACCACCCTTCTCCCCCCAAATTGGACATTTTCTTCCAGAAAGGCCACATTTCTCCCAAATATATCACATCTTCTCCAAGAAATACCAGCTTTCCCCCTTCAAATAGGACCTTTTCTCCCACAAATATCTGTTTTATCCCCCAAATAGGACAGTTTCTTCCAGAAATGCCACATTTCTCCCAAATAGATCACATCTTCTCCAAGAAATGCCACGTTTCCCCCTTCAAATAGGACCTTTTCACCCACAAATACCTCTTTTATCCCCCAAATAGGACAGTTTCTTCCAGACATGCCACATTTCTCCCAAATATATCACATCTTCTCCAAGAAATACCAGCTTTCCCCCTTCAAATAGGAACTTTTCACCCACAAATACCTCTTTTATCCCCAAAAGAGGACAGTTTCTTCCAGAAATGCCACATTTCTCCCAAATAGATCACATCTTCTCCAAGAAATACCAGGTTTCCCCCTTCAAATACAACGTTTTCACCCACAAATACCTGTTTTATCCCCAAAAGAGGACAGTTTCTTCCAGAAATGCCACATTTCTCCCAAATATACCACATCTTCTCCAAGAAATGCCAGGTTTCCCCCTTCAGATAGGACCTTTTCACCCACAAATACCCGCCTTCTCCCCCCAGATTGGACATTTTCTTCCAGAAATGCCTGATTTCTCCCAAATATATCACATCTTCTCCAAGAAATACCACGTTTCCCCTTCAAATAGGAAATTTTCACCCACAAATACCTGTTTTATCCCCAAAAGAGGACAGTTTCTTCCAGACATGCCACATTTCTCCCAAATATATCACATCTTCTCCAAGAAATACCAGGGTTCCCCCTTCAAATACGAGCTTGTCACCCACAAATACCTGTTTTATCCCCAAAAGAGGACAGTTTCTTCCAGACATGCCACATTTCTCCCAAATATATCACATCTCCTCCAGGAAATACCAGGATTCCTCCTGAAATAGGACCTTGTCTCCCACAAATACCAGCCTTCTCCCCCCAAATATTACATTTTCTTCCAGACATGCCACATATCACCCAAATATATCACATCTTCTCCAAGGAATACCAGCTTTCCCCCTTCAAATAGGACCTTTTCACCCACAAATACCTCTTTTATCCCCAAAAGAGGACAGTTTCTTCCAGAAATGCCACATTTCACCCAAACATATCACATCTTCTCCAAGAAATACCAGGATACCCCCTTCAAATAGGACCTTTTCACCCACAAGTACCTGTTTTATCCCCAAAAGAGGACAGTTTCTTCCAGAAAGGCCACATTTCTCCCAAATATATCACATCTCCTCCAAGAAATACCAGGTTTCCCCCTGGAAATTGGACCTTTTCACCCACAAATTCCTGTTTTATCCCCAAAAGAGGACAGTTTCTTCCAGCCATGCCACATTTCTCCCAAATATATCACATCTTCTCCAAGAAATACCAGCTTTCCCCCTGAAATAGGACCTTTTCTCCCACAAATACCACCCTTCTCCCCCCAAATAGGACAGTTTCTTCCAGAAATGCCAGATTTCTCCCTAATAGATCACATCTTCTCCAAGAAATACCAGCTTTCCCCCTTCAAATAGGACCTTTTCACCCACAAATACCTCTTTTATCCCCAAAATAGGACAGTTTTTTCCAGAAATGCCTCATTTCTCCCAAACATATCACATCTTC
The DNA here is from genome assembly GCA_030408155.1 of Lophura swinhoii. Classification (NCBI taxonomy): domain Eukaryota; kingdom Metazoa; phylum Chordata; class Aves; order Galliformes; family Phasianidae; genus Lophura; species Lophura swinhoii. The sequence continues at coordinate 767,194 of CM059459.1, forward strand.
TCCAAGAAATACCAGGGTTCCCCCTTCAGATAGGACCTTTTCACCCACAAATACCTCTTGTATCCCCAAAAGAGGACAGTTTCTTCCTGACATGCCACATTTCTCCAAAATATATCACATCTTCTCCAAGAAATACCACGTTTCCCCCTTCAAATAGGACCTTTTCACCCACAAATACCTCTTTTATCCCCAAAAGAGGACAGTTTCTTCCAGAAATGCCACATTTCTCCCAAATATATCACATCTTCTCCAAGAAATACCAGGTTTCCTCCTGAAATTGGACATTTTCACCCACAAATACCTCATTTACCCCCAAAATAGGACAGTTCCTTCCAGAAATGCCACATTTCTCCCAAATATATCACATCTTCTCCAAGAAATACCAGCTTTCCCCCTTCAAATAGGACCTTTTCACCCACAAATACCAGCCTTCTCCCCCCAAACTGGCCAATTTCTACCAGAAATGCCACATATCTCCCAAATAGATCACATCTTCTCCAAGAAATACCACCTTTCCCCCTTCAAATAGGACCTTTTCAAACACAAATACCTGTTCTATCCCCAAAATAGGACAGTTTCTTCCAGACATGCCACATTTCTCCCAAATATATCACATCTTCTCCAAGAAATACCAGGATTCCTCCTGAAATAGGACCATTTCACCCACAAATACCTCTTTTATCCCTCAAATTGGACACTTTCTTCCAGAAAGGCCACATTTCTCCCAAATATATCACATCTTCTCCAAGAAATACCAGCTTTCCCCCTGAAATAGGACCTTTTCTCCCACAAATACCACCCTTCTCCCCCCAAATAGGACAGTTTCTTCCAGAAATGCCAGATTTCTCCCAAATAGATCACATCTTCTCCAAGAAATACCAGCTTTCCCCCTTCAAATAGGACCTTATCACCCACAAATACCTCTTTTATCCCCAAAATAGGACAGTTTTTTCCAGAAAGGCCACATTTCTCCCAAACATATCACATCTTCTCCAAGAAATACCACGTTTCCCCCTTGAAATAGGACCTTTTCACCCACAAATACCTCTTGTATCCCCAAAATAGGACAGTTTCTTCCAGAAAGGCCACATTTCTCCCAAATATATCACATCTTCTCCAAGAAATACCACGTTTCCCCCTTCAAATAGGACCTTTTCACCCACAAATACCTCTTTTATCCGCAAAAGAGGACATTTTCTTCCAGAAATGCCACATTTCTCCCAAATATATATCATCATCTCCCACAAATACCAGGTTTCCCCCTTCAAATTGGACCTTTTCACCCAGAAATACCTCTTTTATCCCCAAAAGAGGACAGTTTCTGCCAGAAAGGCCACATTTCTCCCAAATAGATCACATCTTCTCCAAGAAATACCACCTTTCCCCCTTCAAATAGGACCTTTTCACCCACAAATACCTCTTTTATCCCCAAAAGAGGACAGTTTCTTCCATAAAGGCCACATTTCTCCCAAATATATCACATCTTCTCCAAGAAATACCAGCTTTCTCCCTTGAAATAGGACCTTTTCACCCACAAATACCTGTTTGATCCCCAAAATAGGACAGTTTCTTCCAGAAATGCCACATTTCTCCCAAATATATCACATCTTCTCCAAGAAATACCAGCTTTCCCCCTTCAAATAGGACCTTTTCACCCACAAATACCAGCCTTCTCCCCCCAAACTGGCCAATTTCTTCCAGAAATGCCACATATCTCCCAAATAGATCACATCTTCTCCAAGAAATACCACCTTTCCCCCTTCAAATAGGACCTTTTCTCCCACAAATACCTGTTTTATCCCCCAAATAGGACAGTTTCTTCCAGACATGCCACATTTCTCCCAAATATATCACCTCTTCTCCAAGAAATACCACGTTTCCCCCTTCAAATAGGACCTTTTCACCCACAAATACCTCTTTTATCCCCAAAATAGGACAGTTTCTTCCAGAAATGCCACATTTCTCCCAAATAGATCACATCTTCTCCAAGAAATACCAGGTTTCCCCCTTCAAATAGGACCTTTTCACCCACAAATACCTCTTTTATCCCCAAAATAGGACAGTTTCTTCCTGACATGCCACATTTCTCCCAAATAGATCACATCTTCTCCAAGAAATACCACGTTTCCCCCTTCAAATAGGACCTTTTCACCCACAAATACCTCTTTTATCCCCAAAAGAGGACAGTTTCTTCCAGACATGCCACATTTCTCCCAAATAGATCACATCTTCTCCAAGAAATACCAGCTTTCCCCCTTCAAATAGGACCTTTTCTCCCACAAATACCTGATTTAGCCCCAAAATAGGACAGTTTCTTCCAGACATGCCACATTTCTCCCAAATATATCACATCTTCTCCAAGAAATACCAGGTTTCCCCCTTCAAATAGGACCTTTTCACCCACAAATACCTCTTTTATCCCCAAAATAGAACAGTTTCTTCCAGAAATGCCATATTTCTCCCAAACATATCACATCTTCTCCAAGAAATACCACCTTTCCCCCTTCAAATAGGTCCTTTTTACCCACAAATACCTCTTTTATCCCCGTAAGAGGACAGTTTCTTCCAGAAATGGCACATTTCTCCCAAACATATCACATCTCCTCCAAGAAATACCAGGATTCCTCCTGAAATAGGACTTTTCTCCCACAAGTACCAGCCTTCTCTCCCCAAATAGGACATTTTCTTCCAGAAAGGCCACATTTCTCCCAAATATATCACATCTTCTCCAAGAAATACCAGGTTTCCCCCTTCAGACAGGACCTTTTCAGCCACAAATACCTCTTTTATCCCCAAAAGAGGACAGTTTCTTCCAGACATGCCACATTTCTCCCAAATAGATCACATCTTCTCCAAGAAATACCAGCTTTCCCCCTTGAAATAGGACCTTTTCACCCACAAATACCTCTTTTATCCCCAAAAGAGGACAGTTTCTTTTAGAAAGGCCACATTTCTCCCAAATATATCACATCTTCTCCAAGAAATACCACCTTTCCCCCTTCAAATAGGACCTTTTCACCCACAAATACCTCTTTTATCCCCTAAAGATGACAGTTTCTTCCAGAAATGCCACATTTCTCCCAAATATATCACATCTTCTCCAAGAAATACCAGCTTTCCCCCTTCAAATAGGACCTTTTCACCCACAAATACCTCTTTTATCCCCAAAAGAGGACAGTTTCTTCCAGAAATGCCACATTTCTCCCAAATAGATCACATCTTCTCCAAGAAATACCAGCTTTCCCCCTTCAAATAGGACCTTTTCAACCACAAATACCTGTTTTATCCCCAAAATATGACAGTTTCTTCCAGACATGCCAGATTTCTTCCAAATATATCACATCTTCTCCAAGATATACCAGGTTTCCCCCTTCAATTAGGACCTTTTCTCCATGAAATACCTCTTTTATCCCCAAAAGAGGACAGTTTCTTCCAGAAATGCCACATTTCCCCCAAATATATCACATTTTCTCCAAGAAATACCAGGTTTCCCCCTGGAAATAGGACCTTTTCAACCACTAATACCTCTTTTATACCCAAAAGAGGACAGTTTCTTCCGGAAAGGCCACATTTCTCCCAAATATATCACATCTTCTCCAAGAAATGCCAGGATTCCTCCTGATATAGGACCTTCTCACCCAAAACTACCAGCCTTCTCCCCCCAAATTGGACATTTTCTTCCAGAAAGGCCACATTTCTCCCAAATAGATCACATCTTCTCCAAGAAATACCAGGATTCCTCCTGAAATAGGACCTTCTCACCGAAAACTACCAGCCTTCTCCCCCCAAATTGGACATTTTCTTCCAGAAAGGCCACATTTCTCCCAAATATATCACATCTTCTCCAAGAAATACCAGGTTTCCCCCTTCAAATAGGACCTTTTCTCCCACAAATATCTGTTTTATCCCCCAAATAGGACAGTTTCTTCCAGAAATGCCACATTTCTCCCAAATAGATCACATCTTCTCCAAGAAATGCCACGTTTCCCCCTTCAAATAGGACCTTTTCACCCACAAATACCTCTTTTATCCCCAAAAGAGGACAGTTTCTTCCAGACATGCCACATTTCTCCCAAATATATCACATCTTCTCCAAGAAATACCAGCTTTCCCCCTTCAAATAGGAACTTTTCACCCACAAATACCTCTTTTATCCCCAAAAGAGGACAGTTTCTTCCAGAAATGCCACATTTCTCCCAAATAGATCACATCTTCTCCAAGAAATACCAGGTTTCCCCCTTCAAATACAACGTTTATACCCACAAATACCTGTTTTATCCCCAAAAGAGGACAGTTTCTTCCAGAACTGCCACATTTCTCCCAAATATACCACATCTTCTCCAAGAAATGCCAGGTTTCCCCCTTCAGATAGGACCTTTTCACCCACAAATACCCGCCTTCTCCCCCCAGATTGGACATTTTCTTCCAGAAATGCCTGATTTCTCCCAAATATATCACATCTTCTCCAAGAAATACCACGTTTCCCCTTCAAATAGGAAATTTTCACCCACAAATACCTGTTTTATCCCCAAAAGAGGACAGTTTCTTCCAGACATGCCACATTTCTCCCAAATATATCACATCTTCTCCAAGAAATACCAGGGTTCCCCCTTCAAATACGAGCTTGTCACCCACAAATACCTCTTTTATCCCCAAAATAGGACAGTTTCTTCCAGACATGCCACATTTCTCCCAAATATATCACATCTCCTCCAGGAAATACCAGGATTCCTCCTGAAATAGGACCTTGTCTCCCACAAATACCAGCCTTCTCCCCCCAAATATTACATTTTCTTCCAGACATGCCACATATCACCCAAATATATCACATCTTCTCCAAGGAATACCAGCTTTCCCCCTTCAAATAGGACCTTTTCACCCACAAATACCTCTTTTATCCCCAAAAGAGGACAGTTTCTTCCAGAAATGCCACATTTCACCCAAACATATCACATCTTCTCCAAGAAATACCAGGATACCCCCTTCAAATAGGACCTTTTCACCCACAAGTACCTGTTTTATCCCCAAAAGAGGACAGTTTCTTCCAGAAAGGCCACATTTCTCCCAAATATATCACATCTTCTCCAAGAAATACCAGGATTCCTCCTGAAATAGGACCATTTCACCCACAAATACCTCTTTTATCCCTCAAATTGGACACTTTCTTCCAGAAAGGCCACATTTCTCCCAAATAGATCACATCTTCTCCAAGAAATACCAGGATTCCTCCTGAAATAGGACCTTTTCTCCCACAAATACCACCCTTCTCCCCCCAAATAGGACAGTTTCTTCCAGAAATGCCAGATTTCTCCCAAATAGATCACATCTTCTCCAAGAAATACCAGCTTTCCCCCTTCAAATAGGACCTTATCACCCACAAATACCTCTTGTATCCCCAAAATAGGACAGTTTTTTCCAGAAATGCCACATTTCTCCCAAACATATCACATCTTCTCCAAGAAATACCAGGGTTCCCCCTTGAAATACGACCTTTTCACCCACAAATACCTCTTTTATCCCCAAAAGAGGACAGTTTCTTCCAGAAATGCCACATTTCCCCCAAATATATCACATTTTCTCCAAGAAATACCAGGTTTCCCCCTGGAAATAGGACCTTTTCAACCACTAATACCTCTTTTATCCCCAGAAGAGGACAGTTTCTTCCGGAAAGGCCACATTTCTCCCAAATATATCACATCTTCTCCAAGAAATGCCAGGATTCCTCCTGAAATAGGACCTTCTCACCCAAAACTACCAGCCTTCTCCCCCCAAATTGGACATTTTCTTCCAGAAAGGCCACATTTCTCCCAAATATATCACATCTTCTCCAAGAAATACCAGGATTCCTCCTGAAATAGGACCTTCTCACCGAAAACTACCAGCCTTCTCCCCCCAAATTGGACATTTTCTTCCAGAAATGCCAGATTTCTCCCAAATATATCACATCTTCTCCAAGAAATACCACGTTTCCCCCTTCAAATAGGACCTTTTCTCCCACAAATATCTGTTTTATCCCCCAAATAGGACAGTTTCTTCCAGAAATGCCACATTTCTCCCAAATATATCACATCTTCTCCAAGAAATGCCACGTTTCCCCCTTCAAATAGGACCTTTTCACCCACAAATACCTCTTTTATCCCCAAAAGAGGACAGTTTCTTCCAGACATGCCACATTTCTCCCAAATATATCACATCTTCTCCAAGAAATACCAGCTTTCCCCCTTCAAATAGGAACTTTTCACCCACAAATACCTCTTTTATCCCCAAAAGAGGACAGTTTCTTCCAGAAATGCCACATTTCTCCCAAATAGATCACATCTTCTCCAAGAAATACCAGGTTTCCCCCTTCAAATACAACGTTTTCACCCACAAATACCTGTTTTATCCCCAAAAGAGGACAGTTTCTTCCAGAAATGCCACATTTCTCCCAAATATACCACATCTTCTCCAAGAAATGCCAGGTTTCCCCCTTCAGATAGGACCTTTTCACCCACAAATACCCGCCTTCTCCCCCCAGATTGGACATTTTCTTCCAGAAATGCCTGATTTCTCCCAAATATATCACATCTTCTCCAAGAAATACCACGTTTCCCCTTCAAATAGGAAATTTTCACCCACAAATACCTGTTTTATCCCCAAAAGAGGACAGTTTCTTCCAGACATGCCACATTTCTCCCAAATATATCACATCTTCTCCAAGAAATACCAGGGTTCCCCCTTCAAATACGAGCTTGTCACCCACAAATACCTCTTTTATCCCCAAAATAGGACAGTTTCTTCCAGACATGCCACATTTCTCCCAAACATATCACATCTCCTCCAGGAAATACCAGGATTCCTCCTGAAATAGGACCTTGTCTCCCACAAATACCAGCCTTCTCCCCCCAAATATTACATTTTCTTCCAGACATGCCACATATCACCCAAATATATCACATCTTCTCCAAGGAATACCAGCTTTCCCCCTTCAAATAGGACCTTTTCACCCACAAATACCTCTTTTATCCCCAAAAGAGGACAGTTTCTTCCAGAAATGCCACATTTCACCCAAACATATCACATCTTCTCCAAGAAATACCAGGATACCCCCTTCAAATAGGACCTTTTCACCCACAAGTACCTGTTTTATCCCCAAAAGAGGACAGTTTCTTCCAGAAAGGCCACATTTCTCCCAAATATATCACATCTTCTCCAAGAAATACCAGGATTCCTCCTGAAATAGGACCATTTCACCCACAAATACCTCTTTTATCCCTCAAATTGGACACTTTCTTCCAGAAAGGCCACATTTCTCCCAAATAGATCACATCTTCTCCAAGAAATACCAGGATTCCTCCTGAAATAGGACCTTTTCTCCCACAAATACCACCCTTCTCCCCCCAAATAGGACAGTTTCTTCCAGAAATGCCAGATTTCTCCCAAATAGATCACATCTTCTCCAAGAAATACCAGGTTTCCCCCTTCAAATAGGACCTTTTCACCCACAAATACCTGTTTTATCCCCAAAATAGGACAGTTTTTTCCAGAAATGCCACATTTCTCCCAAACATATCACATCTTCTCCAAGAAATACCAGGGTTCCCCCTTGAAATACGACCTTTTCACCCACAAATACCTCTTGTATCCCCAAAATAGGACAGTTTCTTCCTGACATGCCACATTTCTCCAAAATATATCACATCTTCTCCAAGAAATAACACCTTTCCCCCTTCAAATAGGACCTTTTCACCCACAAATACCTCTTTTATCCCCAAAAGAGGACAGTTTCTTCCAGAAAGGCCACATTTCTCCCAAATAGATCACATCTTCTCCAAGAAATACCACGTTTCCCCCTTCAAATAGGACCTATTCCCCAAAAAAACCTCTTTTATCCCCAAAAGAGGACAGTTTCTTCCAGGAATGCCAGATTTCTCCCAAATATATCACATCTTCTCCAAGAAATACCACGTTTCCCCCTTCAAATACGACCTTCTCACCCACAAATACCTCTTTTATCCCCAAAATAGGACAGTTTCTTCCAGACATGCCACATTTCTCCCAAATATATCACATCTTCTCCAAGAAATACCAGCTTTCCCCCTTCAAATACGAACTTTTCACCCACAAATACCTCTTTTATCCCCAAAAGAGGACAGTTTCTGCCAGAAATGCCACATTTCTCCCAAATATATCACATCTTCTCCAAGAAATACCAGGTTTCCCCCTTCAAATACGACCTTTTCACCCACAAATACCTCTTTTATCCCCAAAAGAGGACAGTTTCTTCCAGAAATGCCACATTTCTCCCAAATATATCACAACTCCTCCAAGAAATACCAGGTTTCCCCCTTCAATTAGGACCTTTTCTCCATGAAATACCTGTTTAATCCCCAAAAGAGGACATTTTCTTCCAGAAAGGCCACATTTCTCCCAAATATATATCATCTTCTCCCACAAATACCAGGTTTCCCCCTTCAAATAGGACCTTTTCAACCACAAATACCTGTTTTGTCCCCAAAAGAGGACAGTTTCTTCCAGAAATGCCACATTTCTCCCAAATATACCACATCTTCTCCAAGAAATGCCAGGTTTCCCACTTCAAATAGGACCTTTTCACCCACAAATACCCGCCTTCTCCCCCCAAATTGGACATTTTCTTCCAGAAATGCCTGATTTCTCCCAAATATATCACATCTTCTCCAAGAAATACCAGAGTTCCCCCTTCAAATAGGAAATTTTCACCCACAAATACCTGTTTTATCCCCAAAAGAGGACAGTTTCTTCCAGACATGCCACATTTCTCCCAAATATATCACATCTTCTCCAAGAAATACCAGCTTTCCCCCTTCAAATAGGAACTTTTCACCCACAAATACCTCTTTTTTCCCCAAAATAGGACAGTTTCTTCCTGACATGCCAGATTTTTCCCAAATAGATCATATCTCCTCCAGGAAATACCAGGATTCCTCCTGAAATAGGACCTTGTCTCCCACAAATACCACCATTCTCCCCCCAAATAGGACATTTTCTTCCAGACATGCCACATTTCTCCCAAATATATCACATCTTCTCCAAGAAATACCAGGATTCCCCCTTCAAATAGGACCTTTTCACCCACAAATACCTCTTTTATCCCCAAATAGGACAGTTTCTTCCAGAAATGCCACATTTCTCCCAAATATATCACATCTTCTCCAAGAAATACCAGGTTTCCCCCTTCAAAAGGACCTTTTCACCCACAAATACATGTTTTGTCCCCTAAAGAGGACAGTTTCTTCCAGACATGCCACATTTCTCCCAAATATATCACATCTTCTCCAAGAAATGCCAGGTTTCCCTCTTCAAATAGGACCTTTTCAGCCACAAATACCTCTTTTATCCCCAAAAGAGGACAGTTTCTTCCAGGAATGCCAGATTTCTCCCAAATAGATCACATCTTCTCCAAGAAATACCACGTTTCCCCCTTCAAATACGACCTTCTCACCCACAAATACCTCTTTTATCCCCAAAAGAGGACAGTTTCTTCCAGACATGCCACATTTCTCCCAAATATATCACATCTTCTCCAAGAAATACCAGGTTTCCCCCTTCAAATAGGACCTTTTCACCCACAAATACCTCTTTTATCCCCAAAAGAGGACATTTTCTTCCAGAAATGCCACATTTCTCCCAAATACATCACATCTTCTCCAAGAAATACCAGGTTTCCCCCTTCAAATAGGACCTTTTCACCCACAAATACCTCTTTTATCCCCAAAATAGGACAGTTTTTTCCAGACATGCCACATTTCTCCCAAATATATCACATCTTCTCCAAGAAATACCAGGTTTTCCCCTTCAAATAGGACATTTTCACCCACAAATACCTCTTTTATCCCCAAAAGAGCACAGTTTCTTCCAGAAATGCCACATTTCTCCCAAATAGATCACATCTTCTCCAAGAAATACCAGGTTTCCCCCTTCAAATAGGACCTTTTCACCCACAAATACCTCTTTTATCCCCAAAAGAGGACAGTTTCTTCCAGAAATGCCACATTTCTCCCAAATATATCACATCTTCTCCAAGAAATACCACGTTTCCCCCTTCAAATACGACCTTCTCACCCACAAATACCTCTTTTATCCCCAAAATAGGACAGTTTCTTCCAGACATACCACATTTCTCCCAAATATATCACATCTTCTCCAAGAAATACCACGTTTCCCCCTTCAAATAGGACCTTTTCACCCACAAATACCTGTTTTATCCCCAAAAGAGGACAGTTTCTGCCAGAAATGCCACATTTCTCCCAAATATATCACATCTTCTCCAAGAAATACCAGCTTTCCCCCTTCAAATAGGACCTTTTCACCCACAAATACCTCTTTTATCCCCAAAAGAGGTCAGTTTCTTCCTGACATGCCACATTTCTCCCAAATATATCACATCTTCTCCAAGAAATACCAGGATTCCTCCTGAAATACGACCTTTTCACCCACAAATACCTCTTTTATCCCCAACATAGGACAGTTTCTTCCAGAAAGGCAACATTTCTCCCAAATATATCACATCTTCTCCAAGAAATACCAGCTTTACCCCTTCAAATAGGACCTTTTCACCCACAAATACCTCTTTTATCCCCAAAAGAGGACAGTTTCTTCCAGACATGCCACATTTCTCCCAAATATATCACATCTTCTCCAAGAAATACCAGCTTTCCCCCTTCAAATAGGAACTTTTCACCCACAAATACCTCTTTTATCCCCAAAAGAGGACAGTTTCTTCCAGAAATGCCATATTTCTCCCAAATATATCACATCTTCTCCAAGAAATACCACGTTTCCCCCTTCAAAAGGACCTTTTCACCCACAAATACATGTTTTGTCCGCAAAAGAGGACAGTTTCTGCCAGAAAAGCCACATTTCTCCCAAATATATCACATCTTCTCCAAGAAATACCACCTTTCCCTCTTCAAATAGGACCTTTTCACCCACAAATACCTCTTTTATCCCCAAAATAGGACCGTTTCTTCCAGGAATGCCAGATTTCTCCCAAATATATGACATCTTCTCCAAGAAATACCACGTTTCCCCCTTCAAATACGACCTTCTCACCCACAAATACCTCTTTTATTCCCAAAATAGGACAGTTTCTTCCAGACATGCCACATTTCTCCCAAATATATCACATCTTCTCCAAGAAATACCAGGTTTCCCCTTTCAAATAGGACCTTTTCACCCACAAATACCTGTTTTATCCCCAAAAGAGGACAGTTTTTTCCAGAAATGGCACATTTCTCCCAAACATATCACATCTCCTCCAAGAAATACCAGGATTCCTCCTGAAATAGGAACTTTTCTCCCAATAATACCACCCTTCTCCCCCCAAATTGGACATTTTCTTTCAGACATGCCACATTTCTCCCAAATATATCACATCTTCTCCAAGAAATACCAGGTTATCCCCCTTCAAATGGGACCTTTTCACCCACAAATACCTGTTCTATCCCCATAAGAGTACAGTTTCTTCCAGAAATGCCACATTTCTCCCAAATATATCACATCTTCTCCAAGAAATACCACGTTTCCCCCTTCAAATAGGACCTTTTCCCCAAAAAAACCTCTTTTATCCCCAAAAGAGGACAGTTTCTTCCAGGAATGCCAGATTTCTCCCAAATATATCACATCTTCTCCAAGAAATACCTGGATTCCCCCTTCAAATAGGACCTTCTCACCCACAAATACCTCTTTTATCCCCAAAATAGGACAGTTTTTTCCAGACATGCCACATTTCTCCCAAATAGATCACATCTTCTCCAAGAAATACCAGGGTTCCCCCTTCAAATAGGACCTTTTCTCCCACAAATACCTCTTTTATCCCCAAAAGAGGACATTTTCTTCCAGAAAGGCCACATTTCTCCCAAATATATATCATCTTCTCCCACAAATACCAGGTTTCCCCCTTCAAATAGGACCTTTTCAACCACTAATACCTCTTTTATCCCCAAAAGAGGACAGTTTCTTCCAGAAATGCCACATTTCTCCCAAACATATCACATCTCCTCCAAGAAATACCAGGATTCCTCCTTAAATAGGAATTTTTCTCCCACAAATACCACACTTCTCCCCCCAAATTGGACAGTTTCTTCCAGACATGCCACATTTCTCCCAAATAGATCACATCTTCTCCAAGAAATACCAGGTTTCCCCCTTCAAATAGGACCTTTTCACCCACAAATACCTCTTTTATCCCCAAAAGAGGACAGTTTCTTCCAGAAATGCCACATTTCTCCCAAATATATCACATCTTCTGCAAGAAATACCACGTTTCCCCCTTCAAATACGAACTTTTCACCACAAATACCTCTTTTATCCCCAAAAGAGGACAGTTTCTTCCAGAAAGGCCACATTTCTCCCGAATATATCACATCTTCTCCAAGAAATACCAGCTTTCCCCCTTCAAATAGAACCTTTTCCCAAAAAAACCTGTTTCATCCCCAAAAGAGGACAGTTTCCTCCAGGAATGCCAGATTTCTCCCAAATATATCACATCTTCTCCAAGAAATACCAGATTTCCCCCTTCAAATAGGACCTTTTCACCCACAAATACCTCTTTAATCCCCAAAAGAGGACAGTTTCTTCCAGAAATGCCACATTTCTCCCAAATAGATCACATCTTCTCCAAGAAATACCAGGTTTCCCCCTTCAAATACAACGTTTTCACCCACAAATACCTGTATTATCCCCAAAAGAGGACAGTTTCTTCCAGAAATGCCACATTTCTCCCAAATATACCACATCTTCTCCAAGAAATGCCAGGTTTCCCCCTTCAAATAGGACCTTTTCACCCTCTAATACCAGCCTTCTCCCCCCAAACAGGACATTTTCTTCCAGAAATGCCACATTTCTCCCAAATTTATCACATCTTCTCCAAGAAATACCAGGTTTCCCCCTTCAAATAGGAAATTTTCACCCACAAATACCTGTTTTATCCCCAAAAGAGGACAGTTTCTTCCAGACATGCCACATTTCTCCCAAATATATCACATCTTCTCCAAGAAATACCACGTTTCCCCCTTCAAATACGACCTTTTCACCCACAAATACCTGTTTTATCCCCAAAAGAGGACAGTTTCTTCCAGAAATGCCACATTTCTCCCAAATATACCACATCTAATCCAAGAAATGCCAGGGTTTCACCTTCAAATAGGACCTTTTCACCCACAAATACCTCTTTTATCCCCAAAATAGGACAGTTTCTGCCAGAAATGCCAGATTTCTCCCAAATAGATCACATCTCCTCCAGGAAATACCAGGATTCCTCCTGAAATAGGACCTTGTCTCCCACAAATACCAGCCTTCTCCCCCCAAATTGGACATTTTCTTCCAGACATGCCACATATCACCCAAACATATCACATCTTCTCCAAGAAATACCAGGATACCCCCTTCAAATAGGACCTTATCACCCACAAGTACCTGTTTTATCCCCAAAAGAGGACAGTTTCTTCCAGAAAGGCCACATTTCTCCCAAATAGATCACATCTTCTCCAAGAAATACCAGCTTTCCTCCTTCAAATAGGACCTTTTCTCCCACAAATACCTCTTTTATCCCCCAAAACAGGACATTTTCTCCCACAAATAACACCATTACCTCCCAAAATATCTCTTTTTCTTCCACAAATACCTGCTTTCTCCCCAAATCAGGACATTTTCTCCCAGAAATGCAAGATTGTTTCCAAACGTGGGACATTTTCTACCAGAAATACCACTTTTCTCCCCCAAAATAGGTCATTTTCTTCAAGGAATACCCGATTTCAACTCAAAAAAGAGGACACGTTCTCCAAGAAATACCAGGTTTCCCCCTTCAAATAGGAACTTTTCTCCCACAAATACCAGCATTCTCCCCCCAAGTTGAAATTTTTCTTCCAGACATGTCTGATTTCTCCCAAATATATCACATCTTCTCCAAGAAATACCAGGTTTCCCCCATGAAATAGGACCTTTTCACCCACAAATACCTGTTCTATTCCCCAAATTGGACATATTATTCCTGACATGCCAGATTTCCCCAAATATATCACATCTTCCCCAAGAAATACCAGGTTTCCCCCTTCAAATAGGACCTTTTCACCCACAAATACCTCTTTTATCCCCAAAATAGGACAGTTATTATAGAAAGACCACATTTCTCCCAAACATATCACATCTCCTCCAAGAAATACCGGATTTCCCCTTGAAATAGGAACTTTTCACCAACAAATACCTCTTTTATCCCCAAAATAGGACAGTTTCTTCCAGAAATGCCACATTTCTCCCAAATAGATCACATCTTCTCCAAGAAATACCAGGTTTCCCCCTTCAAATACGACCTTTTCACCCTCAAATACCTGTTTGATCCCCAAAAGAGGACAGTTTCTTCCAGAAATGCCACATTTCTCCCAAATATATCACATCTTCTCCAAGAAATTCCAGGTTTCCCCCTTCAAATAGGACCTTTTCACCCACAAATACCTGTTTTATCCCCAAAACAGGACAGTTTCTTCCAGAAATGCCACATTTCTCCCAAATATATCACATCTTCTCCAAGAAATACCACGTTTCCCCCTTCAAATAGGACCTTTTCACCCACAAATACCTCTTTTATCCACAAAATTGGACAGTTTCTTCCAGACATGCCACATTTCTCCCAAATATATCACATCTTCTCCAAGGAATACCAGGTTTCCCCCTTCAAATAGGACCTTTTCACCCACAAATACCTCTTTTATCCCCAAAAGAGGACAGTTTCGTCCAGAAATGCCACATTTCTCCCAAATATATCACATCTTCTCCAAGAAATACCAGGTTTCCCCCTTCAAATAGGACATTTTCTCCCACAAATGCCCGCCTTCTCCCCCCAAATAGGACTTTTTCTTCCAGGAATGCCACATTTCACCCAAATATATCACATCTTCTCCCAGAAATACCACGTTTCCCCCTTCAAATAGGACCTTTTCACCCACAAATACCTCTTTTATCCCCAAAATAGGACAGTTTCTTCCAGAAATGCCACATTTCTCCCAAATATATCACATCTTCTCCAAGAAATACCAGCTTTCCCCCTTCAAATAGGACCTTTTCACCCACAAATACCTCTTTTATCCCCAAAAGAGGACAGTTTCTTCCAGACATGCCACATTTCTCCCAAATATATCACATCTTCTCCAAGAAATACCAAGTTTCCCCCTTCAAATACGACCTTTTCACCCATAAATTCCAGCCTTCTCCCCCGAAAGAGGACAGTTTCTTCCAGAAATGCCACATTTCTCCCAAATATATCACATCTTCTCCAAGAAATACCAGGTTTCCCCCTTGAAACAGGACCTTTTCACCCACAAATACCTGTTTTATCCCCCAAATAGGACTCTTTCTTCCAGACATGCCACATTTCTCCCAAGTATATCACATCTTCTCCAAGAAATACCAGGATTCCTCCTTCAAATACGACCTTTTCTCCCAGAAATACCTGTTTGATCCCCAAAATAGGACAGTTTCTTCCAGACATGCCACATTTCTCCCAAATAGATCACATCTTCTCCAAGAAATACCACCTTTCCCCCTTCAAATAGGACCTTTTCACCCACAAATACCTCTTTTATCCCCAAAATACGACAGTTTCTTCCAGAAATGCCACATTTCTCCCAAATATATCACATCTTCTCCAAGAAATACCAGGGTTCCCCTTTCAAATAGGACCTTTTCAGCCACAAATACCTCTTTTATCCCCAAAATAGGACAGTTTCTTCCTGACATGCCACATTTCTCCCAAATAGGTCACATCTTCTCCAAGAAATACCAGGTTTCCCCCTTCAAATAGGACCTTTTCACCCACAAATACCAGCCTTCTCCCCAAAATTGGACTTTTTCTTCCAGAAAGGCCTGATTTATCCCAAATATATCACATCTTCTCCAAGAAATACCTGGTTTCCCCCTTGAAATAGGACCTTTTCACCCACAAATACCTCTTTTATCCCCAAAAGAGGACAGTTTCTTCCAGACATGCCACATTTCTCCCAAATATATCACATCTTCTCCAAGAAATACCAGCTTTCCCCCTTCAAATAGGACATTTTCACCCACAAATACCTCTTTTATCCCCAAAATACGACAGTTTCTTCCAGAAAGGCCACATTTCTCCCAAATATATCACATCTTCTCCAAGAAATACCAGGTTTCCCCCTTCAAATAGGACCTTTGCACCCACAAATACCTGTTTGATCCCATAAATAGGACAGTTTCTTCCAGAAATGCCACATTTCTCCCAAATATATCACATCTTCTCCAAGAAATACCAGGTTTCCTCCTGAAATAGGACCTTTTCACCCACAAATACCTCTTTTATCCCCAAAATTGGACAGTTTCTTACAGAAATGCCACATTTCTCCCAAATATATCACATCTTCTCCAAGAAATACCACCTTTCCCCCTTCAAATAGGACCTTTTCACCCTCAAATACCTCTTTTATCCCCACAAGAGGACAGTTTCTTCCAGAAATGCTACATTTCTCCCAAATAGATCACATCGTCTCCAAGAAATACCAGGTTTCCCCCTAAAAATAGGACCTTATCACCCACAAATACCTGTTTTATCCCCAAAAGAGGACAGTTTCTTCCAGACATGCCAGATTTCTCCCAAATATATCACATCTTCTCCAAGAAATACCACGTTTCCCTCTTGAAATAGGACCTTTTCACCCACAAATGCCTCTTTTATCCCCCAAATAGGACATTTTCTTCCAGACATGCCACATTTCTCCCAAATATATCACATCTTCTCCAAGAAATACCAGGTTTTCCCCGTGAAATAGGACCTTTTCACCCACAAATACCTGTTCTATCCCCATAAGAGGACAGTTTCTTCCAGAAAGGCCACATTTCTCCCAAATATATCACATCTTCTCCAAGAAATACCACGTTTCCCCTTGGATATAGGAACTTTTCACCCACAAATACCTGTTTTATCCCCAAAATAGGACATTTTCTTCCAGAAAGGCCAGATTTCTCCGAAATATTGCACATCCTCTCCAAGAAATCCGAGGTTTCCCCCTTCAAATAGGACCTTTTCTCCCACAAATACCTCTTTTATCCCCAAAATAGGACAGTTTCTTCCTGACATGCCACATTTCTCCCAAATGTATCACATCTTCTCCAAGAAATACCAGGATTCCTCCTGAAATAGGACCTTTTCTACCACAAATACCAGCCTTCTCCTCCCAAATTCGACATTTTCTGCCAGAAATGCCACATTTCTCCCAAATTCAGAACATCTTCTCCAAGAAATACCAGGATTCCCCCTTCAAATAGGACCTTGTCACCCACAAATACCTGTTTTATCCCAAAAATAGGGCAGTTTCTTCCAGAAAGGCGAGATTTCTCCCAATTATATCACATCTTCTCCAAGAAATACCAGCTTTCCCCCTGAAATACGACCTTTTCTCCCACAAATACCAGCCTTCTCCCCCCAAATTGGACAGTTTCTTCCAGAAAGGCCACATTTCTCCCAAATATATCTCATCTTCTCCAAGAAATACCAGCTTTCCCCCTTCAAATAGGACCTTTTCACCCACAAATACCTCTTTTATCCCCAAAATAGGACAGTTTCTTCCAGAAATGCCACATTTCTCCCAAATATATCACATCTTCTCCAAGAAATACCACGTTTCCCCCTTCAAATAGGACCTTTTCACCCACAAATACCTCTTTTATCCCCAAAAGAGGACAGTTTCTTCCAGAAATGCCTGATTTCTCCCAAATATATCACATCTTCTCCAGGATATACCAGGTTTCCTCCTGAAATTGGACATTTTCACCCACAAATACCTCATTTACCCCCAAAATAGGACAGTTCCTTCCAGAAATGCCACATTTCTCCCAAATATATCACATCTTCTCCAAGAAATACCAGCTTTCCCCCTTCAAATAGGACCTTGTCACCCACAAATACCTCTTTTATCCCCAAAAGAGGACAGTTTCTTCCAGAAAGGCCACATTTCTCCCAAATATATCACATCTTCTCCAAGAAATACCAGCATTCCCCCTTCAAATAGGACCTTTTCACCCACAAATACCTCTTTTATCCCCAAAATAGGACAGTTTCTTCCTGACATGCCACATTTCTCCCAAATAGATCACATCTTCTCCAAGAAATACCAGCATTCCCCCTTCAAATAGGACCTTTTCACCCACAAATACCTCTTTTATCCCCAAAATAGGACAGTTTCTTCCTGACATGCCACATTTCTCCCAAATAGATCACATCTTCTCCCACAAATACCTGGTTTCCCCCCTGAAATTAGATCTTTTCACCCACAGAGACCTGTTTTATCCCCAAAATAGGACATTTTCTCCCAAACATCCCAGGTTTACCCCCTGAAATTGGTCCTTTTCTCCCACAAATACCAGCTTTCTTTCCCCAAATTGGACTTTTTCTTCCAGAAATGCCAGTTTTCTCCCAAATATATAACGTCTTTTCCCAGAAATACTAGGTTTCCCCCCTGGAATACGACATTTTCTCCCAGAAATGCCTGTTTTATCCCCAAAATAGGGTTTTTTCTCCCACAAATACCTGTTTTATCCCAAAAAACAGGACATTTTCTCCCACAAATACCACCTTTCTCCCCCAAAATACCTCTTTTTCTCCCGCAAATACCAGATTCCTCCCCAAATCAGGACATTTTCTCCCAGAAATGCAACATTGTTTTCCAAACGTAGGACATTTTCTACAAGAAATACCACTTTTCGCCCAAAAAATATGTCATTTTCTTCAAGGAACACCCGATTTCAACTCAAAAAAGAGAACACTTTCTCCAACACATACCAGGTTTCCCCCCTGTAATAGGACCTTTTCTCCCACAAATACCTGTTTTATCCCCAAAATAGGATATTTTCTCCCACACAAAACAGGTTTCCCCCATGAAATTGGACCTTTTCTCCCACAAATACTAGCTTTCTCCCCCCAAATTGGACTTTTTCTTCCAGAAATGCCAGTTTTCTCCAAAATATATGACAACTTCTCCCACAAATACCACCTTACTCCCCCAAAATAGGACCTGTTCTCCCACAAATACCAGCTTTCTCCCCTGAAATAGTTCCCATTCACCCACAAATACCTGTTTTATCCCCCAAAATAGGACATTTTCTCCCACAAGTTCCTGTTTTCTCCCCATATCAGGACATTTTCGCCCAGAAATGCTAGATTGTTTCCCAAACGTAGGACATTTTCTACTAGAAATACCACTTTTCTCCACGAAAATATGTCATTCTCTTCAAGGAATACCCGATTTCAACTCAAACATGGGACAATTTCTCACACACATACCAGGTTTCCCCCATGAAATAGAACCTCTTCTCCCACAAATTCCATCTTTCTCCCCCCAAATTGGACTTGTTCTTCCAGAAATGCCACTTTTCTCCCAAGTATATCACATCTTCTCCAAGAAATACCAGGTTTCCCACCTGAAATACGACATTTTCTCCAACAAATATTTGTTTTATCCCCAAAATGGACATTTTCTCCCACACATACCAGGTTTCCCCCATGAAATAGGACCTTTTCTCTCAGAAATACCTGTTTTATCACCAAATAGGACATTTTCTTCCACACATACCTGGATTCCCCCAAGAAATAAAACCTTTTCTCCCACAAATACCAGCTGTCTCCCCCCAAATTGGACTTGTTCTTCCAGAAATGCCAGTTTTCTCCCAAATATATCACATCTTCTCTCACAAATACCAGGCTTCCCCGCTGAAATACGACATTTTCTCCCAGAAATACCTGATTTATGCCCAAAATGGCACATTTTCTTCCACAAATACCTGTTTTATCCCCCAGAACTGGACATTTTCTCTCAGAAATACCACATTTCTCCAAACAAATGGCATTATTCCCCGGAAATACAGCCTGGCGCCAAATCGATGATATTTTGCACTAGAAGTGTCCCGTTTCCCCCAAATACGGAATATTTTCTCCCCTGAGAAGGAGGTTTCATTTATTCATGAAAAACCATGATTCTCCCAAAGCCATGACATTTTCTACTTGAAATACAGGCTTCCGTAAAAAGACGTCCTGGTTGCTGGGTGCCTCTCCGTTTCTACAATTCGGAAGCCTGTGATGAAAATGACGCTCCTCTCACGATCTCGTCAGTGGAAAGCGACACTCGCGCTGAACCGCTCCGAAGAGTTCGCAGTTGCTGGCCGGTACAACGCCTTTCTCCCCGAATGCCGCTTGCAGCCTTCAGCAGCGCTCTCGTTTCTCTCGGATGCCGGGAAAGAGCGACTTCAGCCGGATGCTTTGCTCCGACGAGTGAGCGGCTTCTTCTGCGCACATCGCAATGGAGCGCTTCTGACTTCTCCTTCTGTCCATGCAGAATGCACTACGCTTCTCTCTCATTCTTATCCCTTTTTCCGAGCGACATTTCGTTTTGGAGTGTTTATCCGATGCTACACTTCAGCATTCTGTGACGAATAGAGTAGAAGAGAAAAGCCCCACTAATAAGGCAGCTAGAAGCTCCAGAAGCCACACACGTTGTGCTTTCAGGGAGGACGTTCCAGAAAGTCGAGAGTTGTGGCTTGTTTCCTGCGGAGAAAAAGCCCCCTGTTTTCAGGCAATGCAGTAGGCTGAATTCGCTCGTTCTCGGCATAGGAATGCCGCTCCTCCTCTCACGTGGCTCGAAAGCGGCATTTGCGCTGAACCACACCGGACAGTCTGCAGTTGCAGACTACTGAATAGCCTGAAAACAGGGGGTCTGAGAAAAGCATCCGGCTGAAGTCGCTCTTTCCCGGCATCCGAGAGAAACGAGAGCGCTGCTGAAGGCTGCAAGCGGCACTCGGGCAGAACCGCGATGGACCGGACAGCAACTGCAGACTCTCCGCAGCGGAGATAAAAGAGGTTTTTTTGGGGAAAGGTCCTATTTGAAGGGGGAAAGCTGGTATTTCTTGGAGAAGATGTGATATATTTGGGAGAAATGTGGCATGTCTGGAAGAAACTGTCCTCTTTTAAGGATTTTAGAGGTTTTTTTGGGGAAAAGGTCCTATTTGAAGGGGGAAACGTGGTATTTCTTGGAGAAGATGTGATATATTTGGGTGAAATGTGGCATTTCTGGAAGAAACTGTCCTCTTATGGGGATAGAACAGGTATTTGTGGGTGAAAAGGTCCTATTTCCAGGGGAAAACCTGGTATTTCTTGGAGAAGATGTGATCTATTTGGGAGAAATGTGGCATGTCTGGAAGAAAATGTCCTATTTGGGGGGAGAAGGGTGGTATTTGTGGGTGAAAAGGTCCTATTTGAAGGGGGAAACCTGGTATTTCTTGGAGGAGATGTGATATGTTTGGGAGAAATGTGCCATTTCTGGAAGAAACTGTCCTCTTTTGGGGATAAAACAGGTATTTGTGGGTGAAAAGGTCCTATTTGAAGGGGGAACCCTGGTATTTCTTGGAGAAGATGTGATCTATTTGGGAGAAATGTGGCATGTCTGGAAGAAACTGTCCTCTTTTGGGGATAAAACAGGTATTTGTGGGTGAAAAGTTCCTATTTGAAGGGGGAAACCTGGTATTTCTTGGAGAAGATGTGATATATTTGGGAGAAATGTGGCATTTCTGGAAGAAACTGTCCTCTTTTGGGGATAAAAGAGGTATTTGTGGGTGAAAAGTTCCTATTTGAAGGGGGAACCCTGGTATTTCTTGGAGAAGATGTGATATATTTGGGAGAAATGTGGCATGTCTGGAAAAACTGTCCTATTTTGGGGATAAAAGAGGTATTTGTGGGTGAGAAGGTCCTATTTGAAGGGGGAAACGTGGTATTTCTTGGAGAAGATGTGATATATTTGGGAGAAATCTGGCATTCCTGGAAGAAACTGTCCTCTTTTGGGGATAAAAGAGGTTTTTTTGGGGAAAAGGTCCTATTTGAAGGGGGAAACGTGGTATTTCTTGGAGAAGATGTGATATATTTGGGAGAAATGTGGCATTTCTGGAAGAAACTGTCCTCTTATGGGGATAGAACAGGAATTTGTGGGTGAAAAGGTCCTATTTCACGGGGAAAACCTGGTATTTCTTGGAGAAGATGTGATCTATTTGGGAGAAATGTGGCATGTCTGGAAGAAAATGTCCAATTTGGGGGGAGACGGGTGGTATTTGTGGGAGAAAAGTTCCTATTTCAGGAGGAATCCTCCTATTTCTTGGAGAAGATGTGATATATTTGGGAGAAATGTGGCATGTCTGGAAGAAACTGTCCTCTTTTGGGGATAAAACAGGTATTTGTGGGTGAAAAGGTCCTATTTGAAGGGGGAAAGCTGGTATTTCTTGGAGAAGATGTGATATATTTGGGAGAAATCTGGCATGTCTGGAAGAAACTGTCCTATTTTGGGGATAGAACAGGTATTTGTGGGTGAAAAGGTCCTATTTGAAGGGGGAACCCTGGTATTTCTTGGAGAAGATGTGATCTATTTGGGAGACATCTGGCAATTCTGGAAGAAACTGTCCTATTTGGGGGGAGAAGGCTGGTATTTGAGGGAGAAAAGGTACTCTTTCAGGAGGAATCCTGGTATTTCTTGGAGAAGATGTGATGTATTTGGGAGAAATGTGGCCTTTCTGGAAGAAACTGTCCTATTTGAGGGATAAAAGAGGTATTTGTGGGTGAAAAGGTCGTATTTGAAGGGGGAAACCTGGTATTACTTGGAGAAGATGTGATATATTTGGGAGAAATCAGGCATTTCTTGAAGAAACTGTCCTCTTTTGGGGATAAAAGAATTTTTTGTGGGTGAAAAGGTCCTATTTGAAGGGGGAAAGCTGGTAATTCTACGAGAAGATGTGATATGTTTGGGAGAAATGTGGCATTTCTTGGAGAAACTGTCCTCTTTTGGGGATAAAGCAGGTATTTGTGGGTGAAAAGGTCCTATTTGAAGGGGGAAAGCTGGTAATTCTATGAGAATATGTGATATATTAGGGAGAAATGTGGCATGTCAGGAAGAGACTGTACTCTTTTGGGGATAAAAGAGGTATTTGTGGGTGAAAAGGTCCTATTTGAAGGGGGAAACGTGGTATTTCTTGGAGAAGATGTGATCTATTTGGGAGAAATGTGGCATGTCTGGAAGAAACTGTCCTATTTTGGGGATAAAAGAGGTATTTGTGGGTGATAAGGTCATATTTGAAGGGGGAAAGCTGGTATTTCTTGGAGAAGATGTGATATATTTGGGAGAAATGTGGCCTTTCTGGAAGAAACTGTCCTCTTTTGGGGATAAAACAGGTACTTGTGGGTGAAAAGGTCCTATTTGAAGGGGGAAAGCAGGTATTTCTTGGAGAAGATGTGGTATATTTGGGAGAAATGTGGCATTTCTGGAAGAAACTGTCCTCTTTTGGGGATAGAAGAGGTATTTGTGGGTGAAAACTTTGTATTTGAAGGGGGAAACCTGGTATTTCTTGGAGAAGATGTGATATATTTGGGAGAAATGTGGCATTTCTGGAAGAAACTGTCCTATTTTGGGGATAAAAGTGGTATTTGTGGGTGATAAGGTCCTATTTGAAGGGGGAAACGTGGCATTTCTTGGAGAAGATGTGATATATTTGGGAGAAATGTGGCATGTCTGGAAGAAACTGTCCTCTTTTGGGGATAAAACAGGTATTTGTGGGAGAAAAGGTTCTATTTGAAGGGGGAAACCTGGTATTTCTTGGAGAAGATGTGATCTATTTGGGAGAAATGTGGCCTTTCTGGAAGAAAATGTCCAATTTGGGGGGAGAAGGCTGCTAGTTTTGGGTGAGAAGGTCCTATTTCAGGAGGAATCCTGGTATTTCTTGGAGAAGATGTGATATATTTGGGCGAAATCTGGACTTTCTGGAAGAAAATGTCCAATTTGGGGGGAGAAGGCTGGTAGTTTTGGGTGAGAAGGTCCTATTTCAGGAGGAATCCTGGCATTTCTTGGTGAAGATGTGATATATTTGGGAGAAATGTGGCATTTCTGGAAGAAACTGTCCTCTTTTGGGGATAAAACAGGTACTTGTGGGTGAAAAGGTCCTATATGAAGGGGGAAAGCAGGTATTTCTTGGAGAAGATGTGGTATATTTGGGAGAAATGTGGCATTTCTGGAAGAAACTGTCCTCTTTTGGGGATAAAAGAGGTATTTGTGGGTGAAAACTTTGTATTTGAAGGGGGAAACCTGGTATTTCTTGGAGAAGATGTGATATATTTTGGAGAAATCTGGCATTTCTGGAAGAAACTGTCCTCTTTTGGGGATAAAAGAGGTATTTGTGGGTGATAAGGTCATATTTGAAGGGGGAACCCTGGTATTTCTTGGAGAAGATGTGATATATTTGGGAGAAATGTGGCATTTCTGGAAGAAACTGTCCTATTTTGGGGATAAAAGTGGTATTTGTGGGTGATAAGGTCCTATTTGAAGGGGGAAACGTGGCATTTCTTGGAGAAGATGTGATATATTTGGGAGAAATGTGCCATTCCTGGAAGAAACTGTCCTCTTTTGGGGATAAAACAGGTATTTGTGGGTGAAAAGGTCCTATTTGAAGGGGGAAAGCTGGTATTTCTTGGAGAAGATGTGATATATTTGGGAGAAATCTGGCATGTCTGGAAGAAACTGTCCTATTTTGGGGATAGAACAGGTATTTGTGGGTGAAAAGGTCCTATTTGAAGGGGGAACCCTGGTATTTCTTGGAGAAGATGTGATATATTTGGGAGACATCTGGCAATTCTGGAAGAAACTGTCCTATTTGGGGGGAGAAGGCTGGTATTTGAGGGAGAAAAGGTACTCTTTCAGGAGGAATCCTGGTATTTCTTGGAGAAGATGTGATGTATTTGGGAGAAATGTGGCCTTTCTGGAAGAAACTGTCCTATTTGAGGGATAAAAGAGGTATTTGTGGGTGAAAAGGTCGTATTTGAAGGGGGAAACCTGGTATTACTTGGAGAAGATGTGATATATTTGGGAGAAATCAGGCATTTCTTGAAGAAACTGTCCTCTTTTGGGGATAAAAGAATTTTTTGTGGGTGAAAAGGTCCTATTTGAAGGGGGAAAGCTGGTAATTCTACGAGAAGATGTGATATGTTTGGGAGAAATGTGGCATTTCTTGGAGAAACTGTCCTCTTTTGGGGATAAAGCAGGTATTTGTGGGTGAAAAGGTCCTATTTGAAGGGGGAAAGCTGGTAATTCTATGAGAATATGTGATATATTAGGGAGAAATGTGGCATGTCAGGAAGAGACTGTACTCTTTTGGGGATAAAAGAGGTATTTGTGGGTGAAAAGGTCCTATTTGAAGGGGGAAACGTGGTATTTCTTGGAGAAGATGTGATCTATTTGGGAGAAATGTGGCATGTCTGGAAGAAACTGTCCTATTTTGGGGATAAAAGAGGTATTTGTGGGTGATAAGGTCATATTTGAAGGGGGAAAGCTGGTATTTCTTGGAGAAGATGTGATATATTTGGGAGAAATGTGGCCTTTCTGGAAGAAACTGTCCTCTTTTGGGGATAAAACAGGTACTTGTGGGTGAAAAGGTCCTATTTGAAGGGGGAAAGCAGGTATTTCTTGGAGAAGATGTGGTATATTTGGGAGAAATGTGGCATTTCTGGAAGAAACTGTCCTCTTTTGGGGATAAAAGAGGTATTTGTGGGTGAAAACTTTGTATTTGAAGGGGGAAACCTGGTATTTCTTGGAGAAGATGTGATATATTTGGGAGAAATGTGGCATTTCTGGAAGAAACTGTCCTATTTTGGGGATAAAAGTGGTATTTGTGGGTGATAAGGTCCTATTTGAAGGGGGAAACGTGGCATTTCTTGGAGAAGATGTGATCTATTTGGGAGAAATGTGGCATGTCTGGAAGAAACTGTCCTCTTTTGGGGATAAAACAGGTATTTGTGGGAGAAAAGTTTCTATTTGAAGGGGGAAACCTGGTATTTCTTGGAGAAGATGTGATCTATTTGGGAGAAATGTGGCCTTTCTGGAAGAAAATGTCCAATTTGGGGGGAGAAGGCTGCTAGTTTTGGGTGAGAAGGTCCTATTTCAGGAGGAATCCTGGTATTTCTTGGAGAAGATGTGATATATTTGGGCGAAATCTGGCCTTTCTGGAAGAAAATGTCCAATTTGGGGGGAGAAGGCTGGTAGTTTTGGGTGAGAAGGTCCTATTTCAGGAGGAATCCTGGCATTTCTTGGTGAAGATGTGATATATTTGGGAGAAATGTGGCATTTCTGGAAGAAACTGTCCTCTTTTGGGGATAAAACAGGTACTTGTGGGTGAAAAGGTCCTATATGAAGGGGGAAAGCAGGTATTTCTTGGAGAAGATGTGGTATATTTGGGAGAAATGTGGCATTTCTGGAAGAAACTGTCCTCTTTTGGGGATAAAAGAGGTATTTGTGGGTGAAAACTTTGTATTTGAAGGGGGAAACGTGGTATTTCTTGGAGAAGATGTGATATATTTTGGAGAAATGTGGCATTTCTGGAAGAAACTGTCCTCTTTTGGGGATAAAAGAGGTATTTGTGGGTGATAAGGTCATATTTGAAGGGGGAACCCTGGTATTTCTTGGAGAAGATGTGATATATTTGGGAGAAATGTGGCATTTCTGGAAGAAACTGTCCTATTTTGGGGATAAAAGTGGTATTTGTGGGTGATAAGGTCCTATTTGAAGGGGGAAACGTGGCATTTCTTGGAGAAGATGTGATATATTTGGGAGAAATGTGGCATGTCTGGAAGAAACTGTCCTCTTTTGGGGATAAAACAGGTATTTGTGGGAGAAAAGGTCCTATTTGAAGGGGGAAACCTGGTATTTCTTGGAGAAGATGTGATCTATTTGGGAGAAATGTGGCCTTTCTGGAAGAAAATGTCCAATTTGGGGGGAGAAGGCTGGTAGTTTTGGGTGAGAAGGTCCTATTTCAGGAGGAATCCTGGTATTTCTTGGAGAAGATGTGATATATTTGGGAGAAATCTGGCCTTTCTGGAAGAAACTGTCCTCTTTTGGGGATAAAAGTGGTATTAGTGGTTGAAAAGGTCCTATTTGAAGGGGGAAACCTGGTATTTCTTGGAGAAGAAGATATATATTTGGGAGAAATGTGGCCTTTCTGGAAGAAACTGTCCACTTTTGGGGATAAAAGAGGTATTTCATGGAGAAAAGGTCCTAACTGAAGGGGGAAACCTGGTATTTCTTGGAGGAGTTGTGATATATTTGGGAGAAATGTGGCATTTCTGGAAGAAACTGTCCTATTTTGGGGATAAAAGAGGTATTTGTGGGAGAAAAGGTCCTATTTGAAGGGGGAACCCTGGTATTTCTTGGAGAAGATGTGATATATTTGGGAGAAATGTGGCATGTCTGGAAAAAATTGTCCTCTTCTGGGGATAAAACAGGTATTTGTGGGTGAGAAGGTCCTATTTGAAGGCGGAAACGTGGTATTTCTTGGAGAAGATGTCATATATTTGGGAGAAATGTGGCATTCCTGGAAGAAACCGTCCTCTTTTGGGGATAAAAGAGGTTTTTTTGGGGAAAAGGTCCTATTTGAAGGGGGAAACGTGGTATTTCTTGGAGAAGATGTGATATATTTGGGAGAAATGTGGCATTTCTGGAAGAAACTGTCCTCTTTTGGGGATAAAAGAATTTTTTGTGGGTGAAAAGGTCCTATTTGAAGGGGGAAAGCTGGTAATTCTATGAGAAGATGTGATATGTTTGGGAGAAATGTGGCATTTCTTGGAGAAACTGTCCTCTTTTGGGGATAAAGCAGGTATTTGTGGGTGAAAAGGTCCTATTTGAAGGGGGAAAGCTGGTAATTCTATGAGAATATGTGATATATTAGGGAGAAATGTGGCATGTCAGGAAGAGACTGTACTTTTTGGGGATAAAAGAGGTATTAGTTGTTGAAAAGGTCCTATTTGAAGGGGGAAACGTGGTATTTCTTGGAGAAGATGTGATATATTTGGGAGAAATGTGGCATTTCTGGAAGAAACTGTCCTATTTTGGGGATAAAAGAGGTATTTGTGGGTGATAAGGTCATATTTGAAGGGGGAAAGCTGGTATTTCTTGGAGAAGATGTGATATATTTGGGAGAAATGTGGCATTTCTGGAAGAAACTGTCCTCTTTTGGGGATAAAACAGGTACTTGTGGGTGAAAAGGTCCTATTTGAAGGGGGAAAGCAGGTATTTCTTGGAGAAGATGTGGTATATTTGGGAGAAATGTGGCATTTCTGGAAGAAACTGTCCTCTTTTGGGGATAAAAGAGGTATTTGTGGGTGAAAACTTTGTATTGGAAGGGGGAAACCTGGTATTTCTTGGAGAAGATGTGATATATTTTGGAGAAATCTGGCATTTCTGGAAGAAACTGTCCTCTTTTGGGGATAAAAGAGGTATTTGTGGGTGAAAAGGTCCTATTTGAAGGGGGAACCCTGGTATTTCTTGGAGAAGATGTGATATATTTGGGAGAAATGTGGCATTTCTGGAAGAAACTGTCCTATTTTGGGGATAAAAGTGGTATTTGTGGGTGATAAGGTCCTATTTGAAGGGGGAAACGTGGCATTTCTTGGAGAAGATGTGATATATTTGGGAGAAATGTGGCATGTCTGGAAGAAACTGTCCTCTTTTGGGGATAAAACAGGTATTTGTGGGAGAAAAGGTCCTATTTGAAGGGGGAAACCTGGTATTTCTTGGAGAAGATGTGATCTATTTGGGAGAAATGTGGCCTTTCTGGAAGAAAATGTCCAATTTGGGGGGAGAAGGCTGGTAGTTTTGGGTGAGAAGGTCCTATTTCAGGAGGAATCCTGGTATTTCTTGGAGAAGATGTGATATATTTGGGCGAAATCTGGCCTTTCTGGAAGAAAATGTCCAATTTGGGGGGAGAAGGCTGGTAGTTTTGGGTGAGAAGGTCCTATTTCAGGAGGAATCCTGGCATTTCTTGGTGAAGATGTGATATATTTGGGAGAAATGTGGCATTTCTGGAAGAAACTGTCCTCTTTTGGGGATAAAACAGGTATTTGTGGGTGAAAAGGTCCTATATGAAGGGGGAAAGCAGGTATTTCTTGGAGAAGATGTGGTATATTTGGGAGAAATGTGGCATTTCTGGAAGAAACTGTCCTCTTTTGGGGATAAAAGAGGTATTTGTGGGTGAAAACGTTGTATTTGAAGGGGGAAACCTGGTATTTCTTGGAGAAGATGTGATATATTTTGGAGAAATCTGGCATGTCTGGAAGAAACTGTCCTCTTTTGGGGATAAAAGAGGTATTTGTGGGTGATAAGGTCATATTTGAAGGGGGAACCCTGGTATTTCTTGGAGAAGATGTGATCTATTTGGGAGAAATGTGGCATTTCTGGAAGAAACTGTCCTATTTTGGGGATAAAAGTGGTATTTGTGGGTGATAAGGTCCTATTTGAAGGGGGAAACGTGGCATTTCTTGGAGAAGATGTGATATATTTGGGAGAAATGTGGCATGTCTGGAAGAAACTGTCCTCTTTTGGGGATAAAACAGGTATTTGTGGGAGAAAAGGTCCTATTTGAAGGGGGAAACCTGGTATTTCTTGGAGAAGATGTGATCTATTTGGGAGAAATGTGGCCTTTCTGGAAGAAAATGTCCAATTTGGGGGGAGAAGGCTGGTAGTTTTGGGTGAGAAGGTCCTATTTCAGGAGGAATCCTGGTATTTCTTGGAGAAGATGTGATATATTTGGGAGAAATCTGGCCTTTCTGGAAGAAAATGTCCAATTTGGGGGGAGAAGGCTGGTAGTTTTGGGTGAGAAGGTCCTATTTCAGGAGGAATCCTGGCATTTCTTGGTGAAGATGTGATATATTTGGGAGAAATGTGGCATTTCTGGAAGAAACTGTCCTCTTTTGGGGATAAAAGTGGTATTAGTGGTAGAAAAGGTCCTATTTGAAGGGGGAAACCTGGTATTTCTTGGAGAAGATGATATATATTTGGGAGAAATGTGGCCTTTCTGGAAGAAACTGTCCACTTTTGGGGATAAAAGAGGTATTTCATGGAGAAAAGGTCCTAACTGAAGGGGGAAACCTGGTATTTCTTGGAGGAGTTGTGATATATTTGGGAGAAATGTGGCATTTCTGGAAGAAACTGTCCTATTTTGGGGATAAAAGAGGTATTTGTGAGAGAAAAGGTCCTATTTGAAGGGGGAACCCTGGTATTTCTTGGAGAAGATGTGATATATTTGGGAGAAATGTGGCATGTCTGGAAAAAATTGTCCTCTTTTGGGGATAAAACAGGTATTTGTGGGTGAGAAGGTCCTATTTGAAGGCGGAAACGTGGTATTTCTTGGAGAAGATGTCATATATTTGGGAGAAATGTGGCATTCCTGGAAGAAACTGTCCTCTTTTGGGGATAAAAGAGGTTTTTTTGGGGAAAAGGTCCTATTTGAAGGGGGAAACGTGGTATTTCTTGGAGAAGATGTGATATATTTGGGAGAAATGTGGCATTTCTGGAAGAAACTATCCTCTTTTGGGGATAGAACAGGTATTTGTGGGTGAAAAGGTCCTATTTCCAGGGGAAAACCTGGTATTTCTTGGAGAAGATGTGATCTATTTGGGAGAAATGTGGCATGTCTGGAAGAAAATGTCCTATTTGGGGGGAGAAGGGTGGTATTTGTGTTAGAAAAGTTCCTATTTCAGGAGGAATCCTGGTATTTCTGGGAGGAGTTGTGATATGTTTGGGAGAAATGTGCCATTTCTGGAAGAAACTGTCCTCTTTTGGGGATAAAAGAGGTATTTGTGGGTGAAAAGGTCCTATTTGAAGGGGGAAACGTGGTATTTCTTGGAGAAGATGTGATCTATTTGGGAGAAATGTGGAATTTCTGGAAGAAACTGTCCTCTTTTGGGGATAAAAGAGGTATTTTTGGGTGATAAGGTCATATTTGAAGGGGGAAAGCTGGTATTTCTTGGAGAAGATATGATTTGTTTGGGAGAAATGTGGCATTTCTGGAAGAAACTGTCCTCTTTTGGGGATAAAAGAGGTATTTGTGGGTGAAAAGGTCCTATTTGAAGGGGGAAACCTGGTATTTCTTGGAGAAGATGTGATATCTTTGGGAGAAATCTGGCATGTCTGGAAGAAACTGTCCTATTTTGGGGATAAAATAATTCTTTGTGGATGAAAAGGTCCTATTTGAAGGGGGAAAGCAGGTATTTCTTGGAGAAGATGTGATATGTTTGGGAGAAATGTGGCATTTCTGGAAGAAACTGTCCTCTTTTGGGGATAAAAGAGGTATTTGTGGGTGAAAAGGTCCTATTTGAAGGGGGAAACGTGGTATTTCTTGGAGAAGATGTGATATATTTGGGAGAAATGTGGCATTTCTGCAAGAAACTGTCCTCTTTTGGGGATAAAAGAGGTATTTGTGGGTGAAAACTTTGTATTTGAAGGGGGAAACCTGGTATTTCTTGGAGAAGATGTGATATATTTTGGAGAAATCTGGCATTTCTGGAAGAAACTGTCCTCTTTTGGGGATAAAACAGGTACTTGTGGGTGAAAAGGTCCTATTTGAAGGGGGAACCCTGGTATTTCTTGGAGAAGATGTGATATATTTGGGAGAAATGTGGCATTTCTGGAAGAAACTGTCCTATTTTGGGGATAAAAGTGGTATTTGTGGGTGATAAGGTCCTATTTGAAGGGGGAAACGTGGCATTTCTTGGAGAAGATGTGATATATTTGGGAGAAATGTGGCATGTCTGGAAGAAACTGTCCTCTTTTGGGGATAAAAGAGGTATTTGTGGGAGAAAAGGTCCTATTTGAAGGGGGAAACCTGGTATTTCTTGGAGAAGATGTGATCTATTTGGGAGAAATGTGGCCTTTCTGGAAGAAAATGTCCAATTTGGGGGGAGAAGGCTGGTAGTTTTGGGTGAGAAGGTCCTATTTCAGGAGGAATCCTGGTATTTCTTGGAGAAGATGTGATATATTTGGGCGAAATCTGGCCTTTCTGGAAGAAAATGTCCAATTTGGGGGGAGAAGGCTGGTAGTTTTGGGTGAGAAGGTCCTATTTCAGGAGGAATCATGGCATTTCTTGGTGAAGATGTGATATATTTGGGAGAAATGTGGCATTTCTGGAAGAAACTGTCCTCTTTTGGGGATAAAACAGGTACTTGTGGGTGAAAAGGTCCTATATGAAGGGGGAAAGCAGGTATTTCTTGGAGAAGATGTGGTATATTTGGGAGAAATGTGGCATTTCTGGAAGAAACTGTCCTCTTTTGGGGATAAAAGAGGTATTTGTGGGTGAAAACTTTGTATTTGAAGGGGGAAACCTGGTATTTCTTGGAGAAGATGTGATATATTTTGGAGAAATCTGGCATTTCTGGAAGAAACTGTCCTCTTTTGGGGATAAAAGAGGTATTTGTGGGTGATAAGGTCATATTTGAAGGGGGAACCCTGGTATTTCTTGGAGAAGATGTGATATATTTTGGAGAAATGTGGCATTTCTGGAAGAAACTGTCCTATTTTGGGGATAAAAGTGGTATTTGTGGGTGATAAGGTCCTATTTGAAGGGGGAAACGTGGCATTTCTTGGAGAAGATGTGATATATTTGGGAGAAATGTGGCATGTCTGGAAGAAACTGTCCTCTTTTGGGGATAAAACAGGTATTTGTGGGAGAAAAGGTCCTATTTGAAGGGGGAAACCTGGTATTTCTTGGAGAAGATGTGATCTATTTGGGAGAAATGTGGCCTTTCTGGAAGAAAATGTCCAATTTGGGGGGAGAAGGCTGGTAGTTTTGGGTGAGAAGGTCCTATTTCAGGAGGAATCCTGGTATTTCTTGGAGAAGATGTGATATATTTGGGAGAAATCTGGCCTTTCTGGAAGAAAATGTCCAATTTGGGGAGAGAAGGCTGGTAGTTTTGGGTGAGAAGGTCCTATTTCAGGAGGAATCCTGGCATTTCTTGGTGAAGATGTGATATATATGGGAGAAATGTGGCATTTCTGGAAGAAACTGTCCTCTTTTGGGGATAAAATGGTATTAGTGGTTGAAAAGGTCCTATTTGAAGGGGGAAACCTGGTATTTCTTGGAGAAGATGATATATATTTGGGAGAAATGTGGCCTTTCTGGAAGAAACTGTCCACTTTTGGGGATAAAAGAGGTATTTCATGGAGAAAAGGTCCTAACTGAAGGGGGAAACCTGGTATTTCTTGGAGGAGTTGTGATATATTTGGGAGAAATGTGGCATTTCTGGAAGAAACTGTCCTATTTTGGGGATAAAAGAGGTATTTGTGGGAGAAAAGGTCCTATTTGAAGGGGGAACCCTGGTATTTCTTGGAGAAGATGTGATATATTTGGGAGAAATGTGGCATGTCTGGAAAAAATTGTCCTCTTTTGGGGATAAAACAGGTATTTGTGGGTGAGAAGGTCCTATTTGAAGGCGGAAACGTGGTATTTCTTGGAGAAGATGTCATATATTTGGGAGAAATGTGGCATTCCTGGAAGAAACTGTCCTCTTTTGGGGATAAAAGAGGTTTTTTTGGGGAAAAGGTCCTATTTGAAGGGGGAAACGTGGTATTTCTTGGAGAAGATGTGATATATTTGGGAGAAATGTGGCATTTCTGGAAGAAACTGTCCTCTTTTGGGGATAGAACAGGTATTTGTGGGTGAAAAGGTCCTATTTCCAGGGGAAAACCTGGTATTTCTTGGAGAAGATGTGATCTATTTGGGAGAAATGTGGCATGTCTGGAAGAAAATGTCCTATTTGGGGGGAGAAGGGTGGTATTTGTGTTAGAAAAGTTCCTATTTCAGGAGGAATCCTGGTATTTCTGGGAGGAGTTGTGATATGTTTGGGAGAAATGTGCCATTTCTGGAAGAAACTGTCCTCTTTTGGGGATAAAAGAGGTATTTGTGGGTGAAAAGGTCCTATTTGAAGGGGGAAACGTGGTATTTCTTGGAGAAGATGTGATCTATTTGGGAGAAATGTGGCATTTCTGGAAGAAACTGTCCTCTTTTGGGGATAAAAGAGGTATTTTTGGGTGCAAAGGTCCTATTTGAAGGGGGAAACCTGGTATTTCTTGGAGAAGATATGATTTGTTTGGGAGAAATGTGGCATTTCTGGAAGAAACTGTCCTCTTTTGGGGATAAAAGAGGTATTTGTGGGTGAAAAGGTCCTATTTGAAGGGGGAAACCTGGTATTTCTTGGAGAAGATGTGATATCTTTGGGAGAAATCTGGCATGTCTGGAAGAAACTGTCCTATTTTGGGGATAAAATAATTCTTTGTGGATGAAAAGGTCCTATTTGAAGGGGGAAACCTGGTATTTCTTGGAGAAGATGTGATATGTTTGGGAGAAATGTGGCATTTCTGGAAGAAACTGTCCTCTTTTGGGGATAAAACTGGTACAGGTGGGTGAAAAGGTCCTATTTGAAGGGGGAAACGTGGTATTTCTTGGAGAAGATGTGATATATTTGGGAGAAATGTGGCATTTCTGCAAGAAACTGTCCTCTTTTGGGGATAAAAGAGGTATTTGTGGGTGATAAGGTCGTATTTGAAGGGGGAAACCTGGTATTTCTTGGAGAAGATGTGATCTATTTGGGAGAAATGTGGCCTTTCTGGAAGAAAATGTCCGATTTGGGGGGAGAAGGCTGGTAGTTTTGGGTGAGAAGGTCCTATTTCAGGAGGAATCCTGGTATTTCTTGGAGAAGATGTGATATATTTGGGAGAAATCTGGCCTTTCTGGAAGAAAATGTCCAATTTGGGGGGAGAAGGCTGGTAGTTTTGGGTGAGAAGGTCCTATTTCAGGAGGAATCCAGGCATTTCTTGGAGAAGATGTGATATATTTGGGAGAAATGTGGCATGTCTGGAAGAAACAGTCCTATTTTGGGGATAAAACAGGTATTTGTGGGTGAAAAGGTCCTATTTGAAGGGGGAAAGCGGGTAATTCTATGAGAAGATGTGATATATTTGGGAGAAATGTGGCATGTCAGGAAGAGACTGTACTCTTTTGGGGATAAAACAGGTATTTCATGGACAAAAGGTCCTATTTGAAGGGGGAAACCTGGTATTTCATGGAGGAGTTGTGATATATTTGGGAGAAATGTGGCATTTCTGGAAGAAAATGTCCTCTTTTGGGGATAAAAGAGGTATTTCACGGAGAAAAGTTCCTATTTGAAGGGGGAACCCTGGTATTTCTTGGAGAAGATGTGATATATTTGGGAGAAATGTGGCATTCCTGGAAGAAACTGTCCTCTTTTGGGGATAAAAGAGGTTTTTTTGGGGAAAAGGTCCTATTTGAAGGGGGAAAGCTGGTATTTCTTGGAGAAGATGTGATATATTTGGGAGAAATGTGGCATTTTTGGAAGAAACTGTCCTATTTGGGGGATAGAACAGGTATTTGTGGGTGAAAAGGTCCTATTTCCAGGGGAAAACCTGGTATTTCTTGGAGAAGATGTGATCTGTTTGGGAGAAATGTGGCATGTCTGGAAGAAAATGTCCTATTTGTGGGGAGAAGGGTGGTATTTGTGGGAGATAAGTTCCTATTTCAGGAGGAATCCTGGTATTTCTTGGAGGAGACGTGATATGTTTGGGAGAAATGTGCCATTTCTGGAAGAAACTGTCCTCTTTTGGGGATAAAAGAGGTATTTGTGGGTGAAAAGGTCCTATTTGAAGGGGGAAAGCAGGTATTTCTTGGAGAAGATGTGATATGTTTGAAAGAAATATGGCATTTCTGGAAGAAACTGTCCTCTTTTGGGGATAAAAGAGGTATTTGTGCGTGAAAAGGTCCTATTTGAAGGGGGAAAGCTGGTAATTCTTGGAGAAGATGTGATATATTTGGGAGAAATGTGGCATGTCTGGAAGAAACTGTCCTCTTTTGGGGATAAAACAGGTATTTCTGTGTGAAAAGGACCTATTTGAAGGGGAAAACCTGGTATTTCTTGGAGAAGATGTGATATATTTGGGAGAAATGA
Organism: Lophura swinhoii; assembly: GCA_030408155.1. Classification (NCBI taxonomy): domain Eukaryota; kingdom Metazoa; phylum Chordata; class Aves; order Galliformes; family Phasianidae; genus Lophura; species Lophura swinhoii. The sequence continues at coordinate 803,033 of CM059459.1, forward strand.
GGCATTTCTGTAAGAAACTGTCCTATTTGGGGGGAGAAGGCTGGTATTTGTGGGAGAAAAGGTCCTATTTGAAGGGGGAAACCTGGTATTTCTTGGAGAAGATGTGATATGTTTCGGAGAAATATGGCATTTCTGGAGGAAACTGTCCTCTTTTGGGGATAAAACAAGTATTTGTGGGTGAAAAGGTCGTATTTGAAGGGGGAAAGCTCGTATTTCTAGGAGAAGATGTGATATATTTGGGAGAAATGTGGCATGTCTGGAAGAAACTGTCCTCTTTTGGGGATCAAACAGGTATTTGTGGGTGAAAAGGTCCTATTTGAAGGGGGAAAGCAGGTATTTCTAGGAGAAGATGTGATATATTTGGGAGAAATCTGGCATGTCTGGAAGAAAGTGTCCTGTTTTGGGGATAAAAGAGGTATTTGTGGGTGAAAAGGTCCTATTTCCAGGGGGAAACCTGGTATTTCTTGGAGAAGATGTGATATATTTGGGAGAAATGTGGCATTTCTGCAAGAAACTGTCCTCTTTTGGGGATAAAACAGGTATTTGTGGGTGAAAAGGTCCTATTTGAAGGGGAAAACCTGGTATTTCTTGGAGAAGATGTGATATATTTGGGGGAAATGTGGCATGTCAGGAAGAAAATGTCCTATATTGGGGATAAAAGAGGTATTTGTGGGTGAAAAGGTCCTATTTGAAGGAGGAAAGCTGGTATTTCTTGGAGAAGATGTGATATGTTTGGGAGAAATGTCGCATGTCTGGAAGAAACTGTCCTCTTTTGGGGATAAAAGAGGTATTTGTGGGTGAAAAGGTCCTATTTCCAGGGGGAAACCTGGTATTTCTTGGAGAAGATGTGATCTATTTGGGAGAAATGTGGCCTTTCTGGAAGAAAATGTCCAATTTGGGGGGAGAAGGCTGATAGTTTTGGGTGAGAAGGTCCTATTTCAGGAGGAATCCTGGTATTTCTTGGAGAAGATGTGATATATTTGGGAGAAATCAGTTATTTCTGGAAGTAAATGTCCTATTTAGGGGATAAAAGAGGTATTTGTGGGTGAGAAGGTCCTATTTGAAGGGGGAAACGTGGTATTTCTTGGAGAAGATGTGATATATTTGGGAGAAATGTGGCATTCCTGGAAGAAACTGTCCTCTTATGGGGATAGAACAGGTATTTGTGGGTGAAAAGGTCCTATTTCCAGGGGAAAACCTGGTATTTCTTGGAGAAGATGTGATCTATTTGGGAGAAATGTGGCATGTCTGGAAGAAAATGTCCTATTTGGGGGGAGAAGGGTGGTATTTGTGGGAGAAAAGTTCCTATTTCAGGAGGAATCCTGGTATTTCTTGGAGGAGATGTGATGTATTTGGGAGAAATGTGCCATTTCTGGAAGAAACTGTCCTCTTTTGGGGATATAACTGGTATTTGTGGGTTAAAAGGTCCTATTTGAAGGGGGAAAGCTGGTATTTCTTGGAGAAGATGTGATATATTTGGGAGAAATCTGGCATGTCTGGAAGAAACTGTCCTCTTTTGGGGATAGAACAGGTATTTGTGGGTGAAAAGGTCCTATTTGAAGGGGGCAACGTGGTATTTCTTGGAGAAGATGTGATATATTTGGGAGACATCTGGCAATTCTGGAAGAAACTGTCCTATTTGGGGGGAGAAGGCTGGTATTTGAGGGAGAAATGGTCCTATTTCAGGAGGAATCCTGGTATTTCTTGGAGAAGATGTGATATATTTGGGAGAAATGTGGCCTTTCTGGAAGTAACTGTCCTATTTGAGGGATAAAAGAGGTATTTGTGGGTGAAAAGGTCGTATTTGAAGGGGGAAACCTGGTATTTCTTGGAGAAGATGTGATATATTTGGGAGAAATCAGGCATTTCTGGAAGAAAATGTCCTCTTTTGGGGATAAAAGAATTTTTTGTGGGTGAAAAGGTCCTATTTGAAGGGGGAAAGCTGGTAATTCTGCGAGAAGATGAGATATGTTTGGGAGAAATGTGGCATTTCTTGGAGAAACTGTCCTCTTTTGGGGATAAAACAGGTATTTGTGGGTGAAAAGGTCCTATTTGAAGGGGGAAAGCTGGTAATTCTATGAGAAGATGTGATATATTTGGGAGAAATGTGGCATGTCAGGAAGAGACTGTACTCTTTTGGGGATAAAAGAGGTATTTGTGGGTGAAAAGGTCCTATTTGAAGGGGGAAACATGGCATTTCTTGGTGAAGATGTGATATATTTGGGAGAAATGTGGCATTTCTGGAAGAAACTGTCCTATTTTGGGGATAAAAGAGGTATTTGTGGGTGAAAAGGTCGTATTTGAAGGGGGAAAGCTGGTATTTCTTGGAGAAGATGTGATCTATTTGGGAGAAATGTGGCATTTCTTGAAGAAACTGTCCTCTTTTGGGGATAAAACTGGTACAGGTGGGTGAAAAGGTCCTATTTGAAGGGGGAAAGCTGGTATTTCTTGGAGAAGAGGTGATTTATTTGGGAGAAATGTGGCATGTCTGGAAGAAACTGTCCTCTTTTGGGGATAAAACAGGTATTTGTGGGAGAAAAGGTCCTATTTGAAGGGGGAAAGCTGGTATTTCTTGGAGAAGATGTGATCTATTTGGGAGAAATGTGGCCTTTCTGGAAGAAACTGTCCTCATTTGGGGGGAGAAGGCTGGTAGTTTTCGGTGAGAAGGTCCTATTTCAGGAGGAATCCTGGTATTTCTTGGAGAAGATGTGATGTATTTGGGAGAAATGTGGCCTTTCTGGAAGAAAATGTCCAATTCGGGGGGAGAAGGCTGGTAGTTTTGGTTGAGGAGGTCCTATTTCAGGAGGAATCCTGGCATTTCTTGGTGAAGATGTGATATATTTGGGAGAAATGTGGCATTTCTGGAAGAAACTGTCCTGTTTTGGGGATAAAAGATGTATTAGTGGTTGAAAAGGTCCTATTTGAAGGGGGAAACGTGGTATTTCTTGGAGAAGATGATATATATTTGGGAGAATTGTGGCCTTTCTGGAAGAATCTGTCCACTTTTGGGGATAAAAGAGGTATTTCATGGAGAAAAGGTCCTAACTGAAGGGGGAAACCTGGTATTTCTTGGAGGAGTTGTGATCTATTTGGGAGAAATGTGGCATTTCTGGAAGAAACTGTCCTATTTTGGGGATAAAAGAGGTATTTGTGGGTGAAAAGGTCCTATTTCAAGGGGGAAACGAGGTATTTCTTGGAGAAGATGTGATATATTTGGGAGAAATGTGGCATGTCTGGAAGAAACGGTCCTATTTTGGGGATAAAACAGGTATTTGTGGGTGAAAAGGTCGTATTTGAAGGGGGAACCCGGGTATTTCTTGGAGAAGATGTGATATATTTGGGAGATACCTGGAATGTCTGGAAGAAGATGTTTAATTTGGGATTAAAACAGGAATTTGTGTTTGAAAAGCTCCCATTTCAAGGGGGAACCCTGGTATTTCTTGGAGAAGATGTGATGTATTTGGGAGAAATGTGGCATGTCTGGAAGAAACTGTCCTATTTTGGGGATAAAACAGGTATTTGTGGGTGAAAAGGTCCTATTTCCAGGGGAAAACCTGGTATTTCTTGGAGAAAATGTGATATATTTGGGGGAAATGTGGCATTTCTGGAAGAAACTGTCCTCTTTTGGGGATAAAAGAGGTATTTGTGGGTGAAAAGGTCCTATTTGAAGGGGGAAACGTGGTATTTCTTGGAGAAGATGTGATATATTTGGGAGAAATGTGGCATGTCTGGAAGAAACTGTCCTCTTTTGGGGATAAAAGAGGTATTTGTGGGTGAAAAGGTCGTATTTGAAGGGGGAAAGCTGGTATTTCTTGGAGAAGATGTGATCTATTTGGGAGAAATTTGGCCTTTCTGGAAGAAAATGTCCAATTTGGGGGGAGAAGGCTGGTAGTTTTGGGTTAGAAGGTCCTATTTCAGGAGGAATCCTGGCATTTCTTGGAGAAGATGTGATATATTTGGGAGAAATGTGGCATTTCTGGAAGAAACTGTCCTGTTTTGGGGATAAAAGAGGTATTAGTTGTTGAAAAGGTCCTATTTGAAGGGGGAAACCTGGTATTTCTTGGAGAAGATGTGATCTATTTGGGAGAAATGTGGCCTTTCTGGAAGAAAGTGTCCTGTTTTGGGGATAAAACAGGTATTTGTGGGAGAAAAGGTCCTATTTGAAGGGGGAACCCTGGTATTTCTTGAAGGAGATGTGATATATTTGGGAGAAATGTGGCATGTCTGGAAGAAACTGTCCTCTTTTGGGGATAAAAGAGGTATTTGTGGGTGAAAAGGTCCTATTTCCAGGGGGAAACCTGGTATTTCTTGGAGAAGATGTGATATGTTTGGGAGAAATATGGCATTTCTGGAAGAAACTGTCCTCTTTTGGGGATAAAAGAGGTATTTGTGGGTGAAAAGGTCCTATTTGAAGGGGGAAAGGTGGTATTTCTTGGAGAAGATGTGATGTATTTGGGAGAAATGTGGCATTTCTGCAAGAAACTGTCCTCTTTTGGGGATAAAAGAGGTATTTGTGGGTGAAAAGGTCCTATTTCAAGGGGGAAACCAGGTATTTCTTGGAGAAGATGTGATATATTTGGGGGAAATGTGGCATGTCAGGAAGAAAATGTCCTATTTTGGGGATAAAAGAGGTATTTGTGGGTGAAAAGGTCCTATTTGAAGGGGGAAACCTGGTATTTCTTGGAGAAGATGTGATATGTTTGGGAGAAATGTGGCATTTCTGGAAGAAACTGTCCTCTTTTGGGGATAAAAGAGGTATTTGTGGGTGAAAAGGTCGTATTTGAAGGGGGAAACCTGGTATTTCTTGGAGAAGATGTGATCTATTTGGGAGAAATGTGGCCTTTCTGGAAGAAAATGTCCAATTTGGGGGGAGAAGGCTGATAGTTTCGGGTGAGAAGGTCCTATTTCAGGAGGATTCCTGGTATTTCTTGGAGAAGATGTGATATATTTGGGAGAAATCTGGCCTTTCTGGAAGTAAATGTCCTATTTTGGGGATAAAAGAGGTATTTGTGGGTGAGAAGGTCCTATTTGAAGGGGGAAACGTGGTATTTCTTGGAGAAGATGTGATATATTTGGGAGAAATGTGGCATTCCTGGAAGAAACTGTCCTATTTTGGGGATAAAAGAGGTTTTATTGGGGAAAAGGTCCTATTTGAAGGGGGAAACGTGGTATTTCTTGGAGAAGATGTGATGTATTTGGGAGAAATGTGGCATTTCTGGAAGAAACTGTCCTCTTATGGGGATAGAACAGGTATTTGTGGGTGAAAAGGTCCTATTTGAAGGGGGAACCCTGGTATTTCTTGGAGAAGATGTGATCTATTTGGGAGAAATGTGGCATTTCTGGAAGAAACTCTCCTTTTTTGGGGATAAAACAGGCATTTCTGGAAGAAAATGTCCTATTTGGGGGGAGAAGGGTGGTATTTGTGGGAGAAAAGTTCCTATTTCAGGAGGAATCCTGGTATTTCTTGGAGGAGATGTGATATATTTGGGAGAAAAGTGCCATTTCTGGAAGAAACTGTCCTCTTTTGGGGATAAAAGAGGTATTTGTGGGTTAAAAGGTCCTATTTGAAGGGGGAAAGCTGGTATTTCTTGGAGAAGATGTGATATATTTGGGAGAAATCTGGCATGTCTGGAAGAAACTGTCCTCTTTTGGGGATAGAACAGGTTTTTGTGGGTGAAAAGGTCCTATTTGAAGGGGGAAACGTGGTATTTCTTGGAGAAGATGTGATATATTTGGGAGACATCTGGCAATTCTGGAAGAAACTGTCCTATTTGGGGGGAGAAGGCTGGTATTTGAGGGAGAAAAGGTCCTATTTCAGGAGGAATCCTGGTATTTCTTGGAGAAGATGTGATATATTTGGGAGAAATGTGGCCTTTCTGGAAGAAACTGTCCTATTTGAGGGATAAAAGAGGTATTTGTGGGTGAAAAGGTCCTATTTGAAGGGGGAAAGCTGGTATTTCTTGGAGAAGATGTGATATATTTGGGAGAAATGTGGCATTTCTTGAAGAAACTGTCCTATTTTGGGGATAAAAGAATTTTTTGTGGGTGAAAAGGTCCTATTTGAAGGGGGAAAGCTGGTAATTCTGTGAGAAGATGTGATATGTTTGGGAGAAATGTGGCATTTCTGGGAGAAACTGTCCTCTTTTGGGGATAAAACAGGTATTTGTGGGTGAAAAGGTCCTATTTGAAGGGGGAAAGCTGGTAATTCTATGAGAAGATGTGATATATTTGGGAGATGTGGCATGTCAGGAAGAGACTGTACTCTTTTGGGGATAAAAGAGGTATTTGTGGGTGAAAAGGTCCTATTTGAAGGGGGAAACGTGGCATTTCTTGGAGAAGATGTGATATATTTGGGAGAAATGTGGCATTTCTGGATGAAACTGTCCTATTTTGGGGATAAAAGAGGCATTTGTGGGTGAAAAGGTCATATTTGAAGGGGGAAAGCTGGTATTTCTTGGAGAAGATGTGATCTATTTGGGAGAAATGTGGCATGTCAGGAAGAAACTGTCCTGTTTTGGGGATCAAACAGGTACTTGTGGGTGAAAAGGTCCTATTTGAAGGGGGAAAGCAGGTATTTCTTGGAGAAGATGTGGTATATTTGGGAGAAATGTGGCATTTCTGGAAGAAACTGTCCTCTTTTGGGGATAAAAGAGGTATTTGTGGGTGAAAAAGTTGTATTTGAAGGGGGAAAACTGTTATTTCTTGGAGAAGATGTGATATATTTTGGAGAAATCTGGCATTTCTGGAAGAAACTGTCCTCTTTTGGGGATAAAAGAGGCATTTGTGGGTGAAAAGGTCCTATTTGAAGGGGGAAACGTGGTATTTCTTGGAGAAGATGTGATATATTTGGGAGAAATGTGGCATTTCTGGAAGAAACTGTCCTCTTTTGGGGATAAAAGAGGTATTTGTGGGTGAAAAGGTCCTATTTGAAGGGGGAAAGCTGGTATTTCTTGGAGAAGATGTGATCTATTTGGGAGAAATGTGGCATTTCTGGAAGAAACTGTCCTATTTTGGGGATAAAAGTGGTATTTGTGGGTGATAAGGTCCTATTTGAAGGGGGTAACGTGGTATTTCTTGGAGAAGAGGTGATATATTTGGGAGAAATGTGGCATGTCTGGAAGAAACTGTCCTATTTTGGGGATAAAACAGGTATTTGTGGGAGAAAAGGTCCTATTTGAAGGGGGAACCCTGGTATTTCTTGGAGAAGATGTGATCTATTTGGGAGAAATGTGGCCTTTCTGGAAGAAAATGTCCAATTTGGGGGGAGAAGGCTGGTAGTTTTCGGTGAGAAGGTCCTATTTCAGGAGGAATCCTGGTATTTCTTGGAGAAGATGTGATATATTTGGGAGAAATGTGGCCTTTCTGGAAGAAAATATCCAATTTGGGGGGAGAAGGCTGGTAGTTTTGGTTGAGGAGGTCCTATTTCTGGAGGAATCCTGGCATTTCTTGGTGAAGATGTGATATATTTGGGAGAAATGTGGCATTTATGGAAGAAACTGTCCTCTTTTGGGGATAAAAGAGGTATTAGTGGTTGAAAAGGTCCTATTTGAAGGGGGAAACGTGGTATATCTTGGAGAAGATGATATATATTTGGGAGAAATGTGGCCTTTCCGGAAGAATCTGTCCACTTTTGGGGATAAAAGAGGTATTTCATGGAGAAAAGGTCCTAACTGAAGGGGGAAACCTGGTATTTCTTGGAGGAGTTGTGATCTATTTGGGAGAAATGTGGCATTTCTGGAAGAAACTGTCATCTTTTGGGGATAAAATAGGTATTTGTGGGAGAAAAGTTCGTATTTGAAGAGGGAACCCTGGTATTTCTTGGAGAAGATGTGATATACATGGGAGAAATGTGGCATGTCTGGAAAAAACTGTCCTCTTTTGGGGATAAAACAGGTATTTGTGGGTGAGAAGGTCCTATTTGAAGGGGGAAACGTGGTATTTCTTGGAGAAGATGTGATATATTTGGGAGAAATCTGGCATTCCTGGAAGAAACTGTCCTCTTTTGGGGATAAAAGAGGTTTTTTTGGGGAAAAGGTCCTATTTGAAGGGGGAAACGTGGTATTTCATGGAGAAGATGTGATCTATTTGGGAGAAATGTGGCATGTCAGGAAGAAACTGACCTCTTTTGGGGATAAAAGAGGTATTTGTGGGTGAAAAGGTCCTATTTGAAGGGGGAAACGTGGCATTTCTTGGAGAAGAGGTGATATATTTGGGAGAAATGTGGCATGTCTGGAAGAAAATGTCCTATTTGGGGGGAGAAGGCTGGTATTTGTGGGAGAAAAGTTCCTATTTCAGGAGGAATCCTGGTATTTCTTGGAGGAGATGTGATATGTTTGGGAGAAATGTGCCATTTCTGGAAGAAACTGTCCTCTTTTGGGGATAAAAGAGGTATTTGTGGGTGAAAAGATCGTATTTGAAGGGGGAATCCTGGTATTTCTTGGAGAAGATGTGATCTATTTGGGAGAAATGTGGCATTTCTGGAAGAAACTGTCCTCTTTTGGGGATAAAAGAGGTATTTGTGGGTGAAAAGGTCCTATTTGAAGGGGGAAACCTGGTATTTCTTGGAGAAGATGTGATATGTTTGGGAGAAATATGGCATTTCTGGAGGAAACTGTCCTCTTTTGGGGATAAAAGAGGTATTTGTGGGTGAAAAGGTCCTATTTGAAGGGGGAAAGCTGGTATTTCTTGGAGAAGATGTGATATATTTGGGAGAAATGTGGCATGTCTGGAAGAAACTGTCCTCTTTTGGGGATAAAAGAGGTATTTGTGGGTGAGAAGGTCCTATTTGAAGGGGGAAACCTGGTATTTCTTGGAGAAGATGTGATCTATTTGGGAGAAATGTGGCATTTCTGGAAGAAACTGTCCTCTTTTGGGGATAAAACAGGTATTTGTGGGTGAAAAGGTCCTATTTGAAGGGGGAAACGTGGTATTTCCTGGAGAATATGTGATATATTTGGGAGAAATGTGGCATTTCTGGAAGAAACTGTCCAATTTTGGGAATAAAACAGGTATTTGTGGGTGAAAAGGTCCTATTTGAAGGCTGAACCCTGGTATTTCTTGGAGAAGATGTGATATATTTGGGAGAAATGTGGCATGTCTGGAAGAAACTGTCCTATTTTGGGGATAAAAGATTTCTTTGTGGATGAAAAGGTCCTTTTTGAAGGGGGAAACCTGGTATTTCTTGGAGAAGATGTGATATGTTTGGGAGAAATGTGGCCTTTCTGGCAGAAACTGTCCTCATTTGGGGATAAAACAGGTATTTGTGGGTGAAAAGGTCCTATTTCCAGGGGAAAACCTGGTATTTCTTGGAGAAGATGTGATCTATTTGGGGGAAATGTGACATTTCTGGAAGAAACTGTCCTCTTTTGGGGATAAAAGAGGTATTTGTGGGTGAAAAGGTCCTATTTGAAGGGGGAAACGTGGTATTTCTTGGAGAAGATGTGATATATTTGGGAGAAATGTGGCATTTCTGGAAGAAACTGTCCTCTTTTGGGGATAAAAGAGGTATTTGTGGGTGAAAAGGTCGTATTTGAAGGGGGAAAGCTGGTATTTCTTGGAGAAGATGTGATCTATTTGGGAGAAATGTGGCCTTTCTGGAAGAAAATGTCCAATTTGGGGGGAGAAGGCTGGTAGTTTTGGGTGAGAAGGTCCTATTTCAGGAGGAATCCTGGCATTTCTTGGAGAAGATGTGATATATTTGGGAGAAATGTGGCATTTCTGGAAGAAACTGTCCTGTTTTGGGGATAAAAGAGGTATTAGTGGTTGAAAAGGTCCTATTTGAAGGGGGAAACCTGGTATTTCTTGGAGAAGATGTGATATATTTGGGAGAAATGTGGCCTTTCTTGAAGAAAGTGTCCTGTTTTGGGGATAAAACAGGTATTTGTGGGAGAAAAGGTCCTATTTGAAGGGGGAACCCTGGTATTTCTTAAAGGAGATGTGATATATTTGGGAGAAATGTGGCATGTCTGGAAGAAACTGTCCTCTTTTGGGGATAAAAGAGGTATTTGTGGGTGAAAAGGTCCTATTTGAAGGGGGAAACCTGGTATTTCTTGGAGAAGATGTGATATGTTTGGGAGAAATATGGCATTTCTGGAAGAAACTGTCCTCTTTTGGGGATAAAACAGGTATTTGTGGGTGAAAAGGTCCTATTTGAAGGGGGAAACTTGGTATTTCTTGGAGAAGATGTGATCTATTTGGGAGAAATGTGGCATTTCTGGAAGAAACTGTCCTCTTTTGGGGATAAAAGAGGTATTTGTGGGTGAAAAGGTCCTATTTGAAGGGGAAAACCTGGTACTTCTTGGAGAAGATGTGATATATTTGGGGGAAATGTGGCATGTCAGGAAGAAAATGTCCTATTTTGGGGATAAAAGAGGTATTTGTGGGTGAAAAGGTCCTATTTGAAGGGGGAAAGCTGGTATTTCTTGGAGAAGATGTGATATGTTTGGGAGAAATGTGGCATTTCTGGAAGAAACTGTCCTCTTTTGGGGATAAAAGAGGTATTTGTGGGTGGAAAGGTCGTATTTGAAGGGGGAAACCTGGTATTTCTTGGAGAAGATGTGATATATTTGGGAGAAATGTGGCCTTTCTGGAAGGAAATGTCCAATTTGGGGGGAGAAGGCTGGTAGTTTTGGGTGAGAAGGTCCTATTTCAGGAGGAATCCTGGTATTTCTTGGAGAAGATGTGATATATTTGGGAGAAATCTGGCCTTTCTGGAAGTAAATGTCCTCTTTTGGGGATAAAAGAGGTATTTGTGGGTGAGAAGGTCCTATTTGAAGGGGAATAGCTGGTATTTCTTGGAGAAGATGTGATATATTTGGGAGAAATCTGGCATTCCTGGAAGAAACTGTCCTCTTTTGGGGATAAAAGAGGTTTTATTGGGGAAAGGGTCCTACTTGAAGGGGGAAACGTGGTATTTCTTGGAGAAGATGTGATATATTTGGGAGAAATGTGGCATTTCTGGAAGAAACTGTCCTCTTATGGGGATAGAACAGGTATTTGTGGGTGAAAAGGTCCTATTTCCAGGGGAAAACCTGGTATTTCTTGGAGAAGATGTGATATATTTGGGAGAAATGTGGCATGTCTGGAAGAAAATGTCCTATTTGGGGGGAGAAGGGTGGTATTTGTGGGAGAAAAGTTCCTATTTCAGGAGGAATCCAGGTATTTCTTGGAGGAGATGTGATATGTTTGGGAGAAATGTGCCATTTCTGGAAGAAACTGTCCTCTTTTGGGGATAAAACAGGTATTTGTGGGTGAAAAGGTCCTATTTGAAGGGGGAAAGCTGGTATTTCTTGGAGAAGATGTGATATATTTGGGAGAAATCTGGCATGTCTGGAAGAAACTGTCCTCTTTTGGGGATAGAACAGGTATTTGTGGGTGAAAAGGTCCTATTTGAAGGGGGAAACCTGGTATTTCTTGGAGAAGATGTGATATATTTGGGAGACATCTGGCAATTCTGGAAGAAACTGTCCTATTTGGGGGGAGAAGGCTGGTATTTGAGTTAGAAAAGGTACTCTTTCAGGAGGAATCCTGGTATTTCTTGGAGAAGATGTGATATATTTGGGAGAAATGTGGCCTTTCTGGAAGAAACTGTCCTATTTGAGGGATAAAAGAGGTATTTGTGGGTGAAAAGGTCATATTTGAAGGGGGAAACCTGGTATTTCTTGGAGAAGATGTGATATATTTGGGAGAAATGTGGCATTTCTGGAAGAAACTGTCCGATTTTGGGGATAAAAGAGGTATTTGTGGGTGAAAAGGTCCTATTTGAAGGGGGAAACCTGGTAATTCTATGAGAAGATGTGATCTATTTGGGAGAAATGTGGCATTTCTGGAAGAAAATGTCCTATTTGGGGGGAGAAGGGTGGTATTTGTGGGAGAAAAGTTCCTATTTCAGGAGGAATCCTGGTATTTCTTGGAGGAGACGTGATATGTTTGGGAGAAATATGGCATTTCTGGAGGAAACTGTCCTCTTTTGGGGATAAAAGAGGTATTTGTGGGTGAGAAGGTCCTATTTGAAGGGGGAAAGCTGGTATTTCTTGGAGAAGATGTGATATATTTGGGAGAAATGTGGCATGTCTGGAAGAAACTGTCCTCTTTTGGGGATAAAACAGGCATTTGTGGGAGAAAAGGTCCTATTTGAAGGGGGAACCCTGGTATTTCTTGGAGAAGATGTGATCTATTTGGGAGAAATGTGGCATTTCTGGAAGAAAGTGTCCTGTTTTGGGGATAAAACAGGTATTTGTGGGAGAAAAGGTCCTATTTGAAGGGGGAAAGCTGGTATTTCTTGAAGGAGAAGTGATATATTTGGGAGAAATGTGGCATGTCTGGAAGAAACTGTCCTCTTTTTGGGATAAAAGAGGTATTTGTGGGTGAAAAGGTCCTATTTGAAGGCGGAATCCTGGTATTTCTTGGAGAACATGTGATATATTTGGGAGAAATGTGGCCTTTCTGGAAGAAACTGTCGTATTTTGGGGATAAAAGAGGTATTTGTGGGTGAAAAGGTCCTATTTGAAGGGGGAAACCTGGTATTTCTTGGAGAAGATGTGATATGTTTGGGAGAAATGTGGCATTTCTGGAAGAAACTGTCCTCTTTAGGGGATAAAAGAGGTATTTGTGGGTGAAAAGGTCCTATTTGAAGGGGGAAACCTGGTATTTCTTGGAGACGATGTGATATATTTGGGAGAAATGTGGCATGTCTGGAAGAAACTGTCCTCTTTTGGGGATGGAACAGGTATTTGTGGGTGAAAAGGTCCTATTTCCAGGGGAAAACCTGGTATTTCTTGGAGAAGATGTGATATATTTGGGGGAAATGTGGCATGTCAGGAAGAAACTGTCCTCTTTTGGGGATAAAAGAGGTATTTGTGGGTGAAAAGGTCCTATTTGAAGGGGGAAACGTGGTATTTCTTGGAGAAGATGTGATCTATTTGGGAGAAATGTGGCATTTCTGCAACAAACTGTCCTCTTTTGGGGATAAAAGAGGTATTTGTGGGTGAAAAGTTCATATTTGAAGGGGGAAAGCTGGTATTTCTTGGAGAAGATGTGATCTATTTGGGAGAAATGTGGCCTTTCTGGAAGAAAATGTCCAATTTGGGGGGAGAAGGCTGGTAGTTTTGGGTGAGAAGGTCCTATTTCAGGAGGAATCCTGGCATTTCTTGGAGAAGATGTTATATATTTGGGAGAAATGTGGCATTTCTGGAAGAAACTGTCCTCTTTTGGGGATAAAAGAGGTATTAGTGGTTGAAAAGGTCCTATTTGAAGGGGGAAACCTGGTATTTCTTGGAGAAGATGTGATATATTTGGGAGAAATGTGGCCTTTCTGGAAGAAAATGTCCTCTTTTGGGGATAAAAGAGATATTTCATGGAGAAAAGGTCCTAATTGAAGGGGGAAACCTGGTATTTCATGGAGGAGTTGTAATATATTTGGGAGAAATGTGGCATTTCTGGAAGAAAATGTCCTCTTTTGGGGATAAAAGAGGTATTTCATGGAGAAAAGTTCCTATTTGAAGGGGGAACCCTGGTATTTCTTGGAGAAGATGTGATATATTTGGGAGAAATGTGGCATGTCTGGAAAAAACTGTCCTCTTTTGGGGATAAAAGAGGTATTTGTGGGTGAGAAGGTCCTATTTGAAGGGGGAAACGTGGTATTTCTTGGAGAAGATGTGATATATTTGGGAGAAATCTGGCATTCCTGGAGGAAACTGTCCTCTTTTGGGGATAAAAGAGGTTTTTTTGGGGAAAAGGTCCTATTTGAAGGGGGAAACCTGGTATTTCTTGGAGAAGAGGTGATATATTTGGGAGAAATGTGGCATTTCTGGAAGAAACTGTCCTCTTATGGGGATAGAACAGGTATTTGTGGGTGAAAAGGTCCTATTTCCAGGGGAAAACCTGGTATTTCTTGGAGAAGTTGTGATCTATTTGGGAGAAATGTGGCATGTCTGGAAGATAATGTCCTATTTGGGGGGAGAAGGGTGGTATTTGTGGGAGAAAAGTTCCTATTTCAGGAGGAATCCTGGTATTTCTTGGAGGAGACGTGATATGTTTGGGAGAAATGTGCCATTTCTTGAAGAAAGTGTCCTGTTTTGGGGATAAAAGAGGTATTTGTGGGTGAAAAGGTCCTATTTGAAGGGGGAAAGCTGGTATTTCTTGGAGAAGATGTGATATGTTTGGGAGAAATATGGCATTTCTGGAAGAAACTGTCCTCTTTTGGGGATAAAAGAGGTATTTGTGGGTGAAAAGGTCCTATTTGAAGGGGGAAACGTGGCATTTCTTGGAGAAGAGGTGATATATTTGGAAGAAATGTGGCATGTCTGGAAGAAAATGTCCTATTTGGGTGGAGAAGGGTGGTATTTGTGGGAGAAAAGTTCCTATTTCAGGAGGAATCCTGGTATTTCTTGGAGGAGATGTGATATGTTGGGGAGAAATGTGCCATTTCTGGAAGAAACTGTCATCTTTTGGGGATAAAACAGGTATTTGTGGGTGAAAAGGTCCTATTTGAAGGGGGAATGCTGGTATTTCTTGGAGAAGATGTGATCTATTTGGGAGAAATGTGGCATTTCTGGAAGAAACTGTCCTCTTTTGGGGATAAAAGAGGTATTTGTGGGTGATAAGGTCCTATTTGAAGGGGGAAACCTGGTATTTCTTGGAGAAGATGTGATATGTTTGGGAGAAATATGGCATTTCTGGAGGAAACTGTCCTCTTTTGGGGATAAAACAAGTATTTGTGGGTGAAAAGGTCGTATTTGAAGGGGGAAACGTGGTATTTCTTGGAGAAGATGTGATATATTTGGGAGAAATGTGGCATGTCTGGAAGAAACTGTCCTCTTTTGGGGATAAAACAGGTATTTGTGGGTGAGAAGGTCCTATTTGAAGGGGGAAACCTGGTATTTCTTGGAGGAGATGTGATATATTTGGGAGAAATGTGGCCTTTCTGAAAGAAAATGCCCTATTTTGGGGATAAAAGAGGTATTTGTGGGTGAAAAGGTCCTATTTGAAGGGGGAAACCTGGTATTTCTTGGAGGAGATGTGATATATTTGGGAGAAATATGGCATGTCAGGAAGAAACTGACCTCTTTTGGGGATAAAACAGGTATTACAGGGTGAAAAGGTCCTATTTGAAGGGGGAAACCTGGTACTTCTTGGAGAAGATGTTCTATATTTGGGAGAAATGAGGCATTTCAGGAAGAAAAAGTCAAATTTGGGGGGAGAATGCTGATATTTGTGGGAGAAAAGTTCCTATTTCAGGAGGAATCCTGGTATTTCTTGGAGAAGATGTGATATGTTTGGGAGAAATGTGGCATTTCTGGAAGAAACTGTCCTATTTTGGGGATAAAAGAGGTATTTGTGGGTGAAAAGGTCCTATTTGAAGGGGGAAACCTGGTATTTCTTGGAGAAGATGTGATATATTTGGGAGAAAAGTGGCATGTCTGGAAGAAACTGTCCTATTTTGGGGATAAAAGAATT
This sequence comes from Lophura swinhoii, assembly GCA_030408155.1. Classification (NCBI taxonomy): domain Eukaryota; kingdom Metazoa; phylum Chordata; class Aves; order Galliformes; family Phasianidae; genus Lophura; species Lophura swinhoii. The sequence continues at coordinate 818,489 of CM059459.1, forward strand.
CTTTGTGGATGAAAAGGTCCTATTTGAAGGGGGAAACCTGGTATTTCTTGGAGAAGATGTGATATGTTTGGGAGAAATGTGGCCTTTCTGGCAGAAACTGTCCTCTTTTGGGGATAAAACAGGTATTTGTGGGTGAAAATGTCCTATTTCCAGGGGAAAACCTGGTATTTCTTGGAGAAGATGTGATATATTTGGGGGAAATGTGGCATGTCTGGAAGAAACTGTCCTCTTTTGGGGATAAAAGAGGTATTTGTGGGTGAAAAGGTCCTATTTGAAGGGGGAAAAATGGTATTTCTTGGAGAAGATGTGATATATTTGGGAGAAATGTGGCATTTCTGCAAGAAACTGTCCTCTTTTGGGGATAAAAGAGGTATTTGTGGGTGAAAAGTTCGTATTTGAAGGGGGAAAGCTGGTATTTCTTGGAGAAGATGTGATCTATTTGGGAGAAATGTGGCCTTTCTGGAAGAAAATGTCCAATTTGGGGGGAGAAGGCTGGTAGTTTTGGGTGAGAAGGTCCTATTTCAGGAGGAATCCTGGCATTTCTTGGAGAAGATGTGATATATTTGGGAGAAATGTGGCATTTCTGGAAGAAACTGTCCTCTTTTGGGGATAAAAGAGGTATTAGTGGTTGAAAAAGTCGTATTTGAAGTGGGAAACCTGGTATTTCTTGGAGAAGATGTGATCTATTTGGGAGAAATGTGGCCTTTCTGGAAGAAAATGTCCTCTTTTGGGGATAAAAGAGATATTTCATGGAGAAAAGGTCCTAATTGAAGGGGGAAACCTGGTATTTCATGGAGGAGTTGTGATATATTTGGGAGAAATGTGGCATTTCTGGAAGAAAATGTCCTCTTTTGGGGATAAAAGAGGTATTTCATGGAGAAAAGTTCCTATTTGAAGGGGGAACCCTGGTATTTCTTGGAGAAGATGTGATATATTTGGGAGAAATGTGGCATGTCTGGAAAAAACTGTCCTGTTTTGGGGACAAAAGAGGTATTTGTGGGTGAAAAGGTCCTATTTGAAGGGGGAAACGTGGTATTTCTTGGAGAAGATGTGATCTATTTGGGAGAAATGTGGCATTTCTGGAAGAAACTGTCCTCTTTTGGGGATAAAAGAGGTATTTGTGGGTGAAAAGGTCCTATTTGAAGGGGGAAACCAGGCATTTCTTGGAGAAGATGTGATATATTTGGGAGAAATGTGGCATGTCTGGAAGAAACTGTCCTATTTGGGGGGAGAAGGCTGGTATTTGTGGGAGAAAAGGTCCTATTTGAAGGGGGAAAGCTGGTATTTCTTGGAGAAGATGTGATATGTTTGGGAGAAATGTGGCATGTCAGGAAGAAACTGTCCTCTTTTGGGGATAAAAGAGGTATTTGTGGGTGAAAAGGTCCTATTTGAAGCGGGAAACGTGGTATTTCTTGGAGAAGATGTGATATATTTGGGAGAAATCTGGCATTCCTGGAAGAAACTGTCCTCTTTTGGGGATAAAAGAGGTTTTTTTGGGGAATAGGTCCTATTTGAAGGGGGAAACCTGGTATTTCTTGGAGAAGAGGTGATATATTTGGGAGAAATGTGGCATTTCTGGAAGAAACTGTCCTCTTATGGGGATAGAACAGGTATTTGTGGGTGAAAAGGTCCTATTTCCAGGGAAAACCTGGTATTTCTTGGAGAAGATGTGATCTATTTGGGAGAAATCTGGCATGTCTGGAAGAAAATGTCCTATTTGGGGGGAGAAGGGTGGTACTTGTGGGAGAAAAGTTCCTATTTCAGGAGGAATCCTGGTATTTCTTGGAGGAGACGTGATATGTTTGGGAGAAATGTGCCATTTCTTGAAGAAAGTGTCCTGTTTTGGGGATAAAAGAGGTATTTGTGGGTGAAAAGGTCCTATTTGAAGGGGGAAAGCTGGTATTTCTTGGAGAAGATGTGATATGTTTGGGAGAAATATGGCATTTCTGGAAGAAACTGTCCTCTTTTGGGGATAAAAGAGGTATTTGTGGGTGAAAAGGTCCTATTTGAAGGGGGAAACGTGGCATTTCTTGGAGAAGAGGTGATATATTTGGAAGAAATGTGGCATGTCTGGAAGAAAATGTCCTATTTGGGTGGAGAAGGGTGGTATTTGTGGGAGAAAAGTTCCTATTTCAGGAGGAATCCTGGTATTTCTTGGAGGAGATGTGATATGTTGGGGAGAAATGTGCCATTTCTGGAAGAAACTGTCATCTTTTGGGGATAAAACAGGTATTTGTGGGTGAAAAGGTCCTATTTGAAGGGGGAATGCTGGTATTTCTTGGAGAAGATGTGATCTATTTGGGAGAAATGTGGCATTTCTGGAAGAAACTGTCCTCTTTTGGGGATAAAAGAGGTATTTGTGGGTGAAAAGGTCCTGTTTGAAGGGGGAAACCTGGTATTTCTTGGAGAAGATGTGATATGTTTGGGAGAAATATGGCATTTCTGGAGGAAACTGTCCTCTTTTGGGGATAAAACAAGTATTTGTGGGTGAAAAGGTCGTATTTGAAGGGGGAAACGTGGTATTTCTTGGAGAAGATGTGATATATTTGGGAGAAATGTGGCATGTCTGGAAGAAATTGTCCTATTTTGGGGATAAAACAGGTATTTGTGGGTGAGAAGGTCCTATTTGAAGGGGGAAACGTGGTATTTCTTGGAGAAGATGTGATCTATTTGGGAGAAATGTGGCATTTCTGGAAGAAAGTGTCCTGTTTTGGGGATAAAACAGGTATTTGTGGGTGAAAAGGTCCTATTTGAAGGGGGAAAGCTGGTATTTCTTGAAGGAGATGTGATATATTTGGGAGAAATGTGGCATGTCTGGAAGAAACTGTCCTCTTTTGGGGATAAAAGAGGTATTTGTGGGTGAAAAGGTCCTATTTGAAGGGGGAAACGTGGTATTTCTTGGAGAAGATGTGATATATTTGTGAGAAATGTGGCATTTCTGGAAGAAACTGTCCAATTTTGGGGATAAAACAGGTATATGTCGGTGAAAAGGTCCTATTTGAAGGGGGAAACCTGGTATTTCTATGAGAAGATGTGATATGTTTGGGAGAAATGTGGCATTTCTGGAAGAAACTGTCCTATTTTGGGGATAAAAGAGGTATTTGTGGGTGAAAAGGTCCTATTTGAAGGGGGAAACCTGGTATTTCTTGGAGAAGATGTGATATATTTGGGAGAAAAGTGGCATGTCTGGAAGAAACTGTCCTATTTTGGGGATAAAAGAATTCTTTGTGGATGAAAAGGTCCTATTTGAAGGGGGAAACCTGGTATTTCTTGGAGAAGATGTGATATGTTTGGGAGAAATGTGGCCTTTCTGGCAGAAACTGTCCTCTTTTGGGGATAAAACAGGTATTTGTGGGTGAAAATGTCCTATTTCCAGGGGAAAACCTGGTATTTCTTGGAGAAGATGTGATATATTTGGGGGAAATGTGGCATGTCTGGAAGAAACTGTCCTCTTTTGGGGATAAAAGAGGTATTTGTGGGTGAAAAGGTCCTATTTGAAGGGGGAAAAATGGTATTTCTTGGAGAAGATGTGATATATTTGGGAGAAATGTGGCATTTCTGCAAGAAACTGTCCTCTTTTGGGGATAAAAGAGGTATTTGTGGGTGAAAAGTTCGTATTTGAAGGGGGAAAGCTGGTATTTCTTGGAGAAGATGTGATCTATTTGGGAGAAATGTGGCCTTTCTGGAAGAAAATGTCCAATTTGGGGGGAGAAGGCTGGTAGTTTTGGGTGAGAAGGTCCTATTTCAGGAGGAATCCTGGCATTTCTTGGAGAAGATGTGATATATTTGGGAGAAATGTGGCATTTCTGGAAGAAACTGTCCTCTTTTGGGGATAAAAGAGGTATTAGTGGTTGAAAAGGTCGTATTTGAAGTGGGAAACCTGGTATTTCTTGGAGAAGATGTGATCTATTTGGGAGAAATGTGGCCTTTCTGGAAGAAAATGTCCTCTTTTGGGGATAAAAGAGATATTTCATGGAGAAAAGGTCCTAATTGAAGGGGGAAACCTGGTATTTCATGGAGGAGTTGTGATATATTTGGGAGAAATGTGGCATTTCTGGAAGAAAATGTCCTCTTTTGGGGATAAAAGAGGTATTTCATGGAGAAAAGTTCCTATTTGAAGGGGGAACCCTGGTATTTCTTGGAGAAGATGTGATATATTTGGGAGAAATGTGGCATGTCTGGAAAAAACTGTCCTGTTTTGGGGACAAAAGAGGTATTTGTGGGTGAAAAGGTCCTATTTGAAGGGGGAAACGTGGTATTTCTTGGAGAAGATGTGATCTATTTGGGAGAAATGTGGCATTTCTGGAAGAAACTGTCCTCTTTTGGGGATAAAAGAGGTATTTGTGGGTGAAAAGGTCCTATTTGAAGGGGGAAACCAGGTATTTCTTGGAGAAGATGTGATATATTTGGGAGAAATGTGGCATGTCTGGAAGAAACTGTCCTATTTGGGGGGAGAAGGCTGGTATTTGTGGGAGAAAAGGTCCTATTTGAAGGGGGAAAGCTGGTATTTCTTGGAGAAGATGTGATATGTTTGGGAGAAATGTGGCATGTCAGGAAGAAACTGTCCTCTTTTGGGGATAAAAGAGGTATTTGTGGGTGAAAAGGTCCTATTTGAAGCGGGAAACGTGGTATTTCTTGGAGAAGATGTGATATATTTGGGAGAAATCTGGCATTCCTGGAAGAAACTGTCCTCTTTTGGGGATAAAAGAGGTTTTTTTGGGGAATAGGTCCTATTTGAAGGGGGAAACCTGGTATTTCTTGGAGAAGAGGTGATATATTTGGGAGAAATGTGGCATTTCTGGAAGAAACTGTCCTCTTATGGGGATAGAACAGGTATTTGTGGGTGAAAAGGTCCTATTTCCAGGGAAAACCTGGTATTTCTTGGAGAAGATGTGATCTATTTGGGAGAAATCTGGCATGTCTGGAAGAAAATGTCCTATTTGGGGGGAGAAGGGTGGTACTTGTGGGAGAAAAGTTCCTATTTCAGGAGGAATCCTGGTATTTCTTGGAGGAGACGTGATATGTTTGGGAGAAATGTGCCATTTCTTGAAGAAAGTGTCCTGTTTTGGGGATAAAAGAGGTATTTGTGGGTGAAAAGGTCCTATTTGAAGGGGGAAAGCTGGTATTTCTTGGAGAAGATGTGATATGTTTGGGAGAAATATGGCATTTCTGGAAGAAACTGTCCTCTTTTGGGGATAAAAGAGGTATTTGTGGGTGAAAAGGTCCTATTTGAAGGGGGAAACGTGGCATTTCTTGGAGAAGAGGTGATATATTTGGAAGAAATGTGGCATGTCTGGAAGAAAATGTCCTATTTGGGTGGAGAAGGGTGGTATTTGTGGGAGAAAAGTTCCTATTTCAGGAGGAATCCTGGTATTTCTTGGAGGAGATGTGATATGTTGGGGAGAAATGTGCCATTTCTGGAAGAAACTGTCATCTTTTGGGGATAAAACAGGTATTTGTGGGTGAAAAGGTCCTATTTGAAGGGGGAATGCTGGTATTTCTTGGAGAAGATGTGATCTATTTGGGAGAAATGTGGCATTTCTGGAAGAAACTGTCCTCTTTTGGGGATAAAAGAGGTATTTGTGGGTGAAAAGGTCCTATTTGAAGGGGGAAACCTGGTATTTCTTGGAGAAGATGTGATATGTTTGGGAGAAATATGGCATTTCTGGAGGAAACTGTCCTCTTTTGGGGATAAAACAAGTATTTGTGGGTGAAAAGGTCGTATTTGAAGGGGGAAACGTGGTATTTCTTGGAGAAGATGTGATATATTTGGGAGAAATGTGGCATGTCTGGAAGAAATTGTCCTATTTTGGGGATAAAACAGGTATTTGTGGGTGAGAAGGTCCTATTTGAAGGGGGAAACCTGGTATTTCTTGGAGAAGATGTGATCTATTTGGGAGAAATGTGGCATTTCTGGAAGAAAGTGTCCTGTTTTGGGGATAAAACAGGTATTTGTGGGTGAAAAGGTCCTATTTGAAGGGGGAAAGCTGGTATTTCTTGAAGGAGATGTGATATATTTGGGAGAAATGTGGCATGTCTGGAAGAAACTGTCCTCTTTTGGGGATAAAAGAGGTATTTGTGGGTGAAAAGGTCCTATTTGAAGGGGGAAACGTGGTATTTCTTGGAGAAGATGTGATATATTTGTGAGAAATGTGGCATTTCTGGAAGAAACTGTCCAATTTTGGGGATAAAACAGGTATATGTCGGTGAAAAGGTCCTATTTGAAGGGGGAAACCTGGTATTTCTATGAGAAGATGTGATATGTTTGGGAGAAATGTGGCATTTCTGGAAGAAACTGTCCTATTTTGGGGATAAAAGAGGTATTTGTGGGTGAAAAGGTCCTATTTGAAGGGGGAAACCTGGTATTTCTTGGAGAAGATGTGATATATTTGGGAGAAAAGTGGCATGTCTGGAAGAAACTGTCCTATTTTGGGGATAAAAGAATTCTTTGTGGATGAAAAGGTCCTATTTGAAGGGGGAAACCTGGTATTTCTTGGAGAAGATGTGATATGTTTGGGAGAAATGTGGCCTTTCTGGCAGAAACTGTCCTCTTTTGGGGATAAAACAGGTATTTGTGGGTGAAAAGGTCCTATTTCCAGGGGAAAACCTGGTATTTCTTGGAGAAGATGTGATATATTTGGGGGAAATGTGGCATTTCTGGAAGAAAGTGTCCTATTTTGGGGATAAAAGAGGTATTTGTGGGTGAAAAGGTCCTATTTGAAGGGGGAAAAATGGTATTTCTTGGAGAAGATGTGATATATTTGGGAGAAATGTGGCATTTCTGCAAGAAACTGTCCTCTTTTGGGGATAAAAGAGGTATTTGTGGGTGAAAAGTTCGTATTTGAAGGGGGAAAGCTGGTATTTCTTGGAGAAGATGTGATCTATTTGGGAGAAATGTGGCCTTTCTGGAAGAAAATGTCCAATTTGGGGGGAGAAGGCTGGTAGTTTTGGGTGAGAAGGTCCTATTTCAGGAGGAATCCTGGCATTTCTTGGAGAAGATGTGATATATTTGGGAGAAATGTGGCATTTCTGGAAGAAACTGTCCTCTTTTGGGGATAAAAGAGGTATTAGTGGTTGAAAAGTTCGTATTTGAAGTGGGAAACCTGGTATTTCTTGGAGAAGATGTGATATATTTGGGAGAAATGTGGCCTTTCTGGAAGAAAATGTCCTCTTTTGGGGATAAAAGAGATATTTCATGGAGAAAAGGTCCTAATTGAAGGGGGAAACCTGGTATTTCATGGAGGAGTTGTGATATATTTGGGAGAAATGTGGCATTTCTGGAAGAAAATATCCTCTTTTGTGGATAAAAGAGGTATTTCATGGAGAAAAGTTCCTATTTGAAGGGGGAACCCTGGTATTTCTTGGAGAAGATGTGATATATTTGGGAGAAATGTGGCATGTCTGGAAAAAACTGTCCTGTTTTGGGGACAAAAGAGGTATTTGTGGGTGAAAAGGTCCTATTTGAAGGGGGAAACGTGGTATTTCTTGGAGAAGATGTGATCTATTTGGGAGAAATGTGGCATTTCTGGAAGAAACTGTCCTATTTTGGGGATAAAAGAGGTATTTGTGGGTGAAAAGGTCCTATTTGAAGGGGGAAACCAGGTATTTCTTGGAGAAGATGTGATATATTTGGGAGAAATGTGGCATGTCTGGAAGAAACTGTCCTATTTGGGGGGAGAAGGCTGGTATTTGTGGGAGAAAAGGTCCTATTTGTAGGGGGAAAGCTGGTATTTCTTGGAGAAGATGTGATATGTTTGGGAGAAATGTGGCATGTCAGGAAGAAACTGTCCTCTTTTGGGGATAAAAGAGGTATTTGTGGGTGAAAAGGTCCTATTTGAAGCGGGAAACGTGGCATTTCTTGGAGAAGAGGTGATATATTTGGGAGAAATGTGGCATTTCTGGAAGAAACTGTCCTATTTTGGGGATAAAACAGGTATTTGTGGGAGAAAAGGTCCTATTTGAAGGGGGAAAGCTGGTATTTCTTGGAGAAGATGTGATCTATTTGGGAGAAATGTGGCCTTTCTGGATGAAAATGTCCAATTTGGGGGGAGAAGGCTGGTAGTTTTGGGTGAGAAGGTCCTATTTCAGGAGGAATCCTGGTATTTCTTGGAGAAGATGTGATCTATTTGGGAGAAATGTGGCATTTCTGGAAGAAACTGTCCTCTTATGGGGATAGAACAGGTATTTGTGGATGAAAAGGACCTATTTGATGGGGAAAACCTGGTATTTCTTGGAGAAGATGTGATATATTTGGGAGAAATGTGGCATGTCTGGAAGAAAATGTCCTATTTGGGGGGAGAAGGGTGGTATTTGTGGGAGAAAAGTTCCTATTTCAAGAGGAATCATGGTATTTCTTGGAGGAGATGTGATATGTTTGGGAGAAATGTGCCATTTCTGGAAGAAACTGTCCTCTTTTGGGGATAAAAGAGGTATTTGTGGGTGAAAAGGTCCTATTTGAAGGGGGAAACGTGGTATTTCTTGGAGAAGAGGTGATCTATTTGGGAGAAATGTGGCATTTCTGGAAGAAACTGTCCTCTTTTGGGGATAAAACAGGTACTTGTGGGTGATAAGGTCCTATTTGAAGGGGGAAAACTGGTATTTCTTGGAGAAGATGTGATATGTTTGGGAGAAATGTGGCATTTCTGGAGGAAACTGTCCTCTTTTGGGGTTAAAACAGGTATTTGTGGGTGAAAAGGTCGTATTTGAAGGGGGAAAGCTGGTATTTCTTGGAGAAGATGTGATATATTTGGGAGAAATGTGGCATGTCTGGAAGAAACTGTCCTCTTTTGGGGATAAAACAGGTATTTGTGGGTGAAAAGGTCCTATTTGAAGGGGGAAAGCTGGTATTTCTTGGAGAAGATGTGATCTATTTGGGAGAAATGTGGCATTTCTGGAAGAAAATGTCCTGTTTTGTGGATAAAACAGGTATTTGTGGGAGAAAAGGTCCTATTTGAAGGGGGAAAGCTGGTATTTCTTGAAGGAGATGTGATATATTTGGGAGAAATGTGGCATGTCTGGAAGAAACTGTCCTATTTTGGGGATAAAAGAGGTATTTGTGGGTGAAAAGGTCCTATATCCAGCGGGAAACCTGGTATTTCTTGGAGAAGATGTGATATGTTTGGGAGAAATATGGCATTTCTGGAAGAAACTGTCCTCTTTTGGGGATAAAAGAGGTATTTGTGGGTGAAAAGGTCCTATTTGAAGGGGGAAACGTGGTATTTCTTGGAGAAGATGTGATATATTTGGGAGAAATGTGGCATTTCTGGAAGAAACTGTCCAATTTTGGGGATAAAAGAGGTATTTGTGGGTGAAAAGGTCCTATTTGAAGGGGGAAACCTGGTATGTCTTGGAGAAGATGTGATATGTTTGGGAGAAATGTGGCATTTCTGGAAGAAACTATCCTCTTTTGGGGATAAAAGAGGTATTTGTGGGTGAAAAGGTCCTATTTGAAGGGGGAAACCTGGTATTTCTTGGAGAAGATGTGATATATTTGGGAGAAATGTGGCATGTCTGGAAGAAACTGTCCTATTTTGGGGATAAAAGAATTCTTTGTGGATGAAAAGGTCCTATTTGAAGGGGAAACCTGGTATTTCTATGAGAAGATGTGATATATTTGGGAGAAATGTGGCATGTCTGGAAGAAAATGTCCTATTTGGGGGGAGAAGGGTGGTATTTGTGGGAGAAAAGTTCCTATTTCAGGAGGAATCCTGTTATTTCTTGGAGGAGATGAGATATGTTTGGGAGAAATGTGCCATTTCTGGAAGAAAATGTCCTCTTTTGGGGATAAAACAGGTATTTGTGGGTGAAAAGGTCCTATTTGAAGGGGGAAACCTGGTATTTCTTGGAGAAGATGTGATATATTTGGGAGAAATGTGGCATTTCTGGAAGAAACTGTCCTCTTTTGGGGATAGAACAGGTATTTGTGGGTGAAAAGGTCCTATTTCAGGAGGAATCCTGGTATTTCTTGGAGAAGATGTGATATGTTTGGGAGAAATGTGGCATGTCAGGAAGAAACTGTCCTGTTTTGGGGACAAAAGAGGTATTTGTGGGTGAAAAGGTCCTATTTGAAGGGGGAAACGTGGTATTTCTTGGAGAAGATGTGATATATTTGGGAGAAATGTGGCATTTCTGGAAGAAACTGTCCTATTTTGGGGATAAAAGAGGTATTTGTGGGTGAAAAGGTCCTATTTGAAGGGGGAAAGCTGGTATTTCTTGGAGAAGATGTGATATATTTGGGAGAAATGTGGCATGTCTGGAAGAAACTGTCCTATTTGGGGGGAGAAGGCTGGTATTTGTGGGAGAAAAGGTCCTATTTGAAGGGGGAAAGCTGGTATTTCTTGGAGAAGATGTGATATGTTTGGGAGAAATGTGGCATGTCAGGAAGAAACTGTCCTCTTTTGGGGATAAAAGAGGTATTTGTGGGTGAAAAGGTCCTATTTGAAGCGGGAAACGTGGCATTTCTTGGAGAAGAGGTGATATATTTGGGAGAAATGTGGCATTTCTGGAAGAAACTGTCCTATTTTGGGGATAAAACAGGTATTTGTGGGAGAAAAGGTCCTATTTGAAGGGGGAAAGCTGGTATTTCTTGGAGAAGATGTGATCTATTTGGGAGAAATGTGGCCTTTCTGGATGAAAATGTCCAATTTGGGGGGAGAAGGCTGGTAGTTTTGGGTGAGAAGGTCCTATTTCAGGAGGAATCCTGGTATTTCTTGGAGAAGATGTGATCTATTTGGGAGAAATGTGGCATTTCTGGAAGAAACTGTCCTCTTATGGGGATAGAACAGGTATTTGTGGATGAAAAGGACCTATTTGATGGGGAAAACCTGGTATTTCTTGGAGAAGATGTGATATATTTGGGAGAAATGTGGCATGTCTGGAAGAAAATGTCCTATTTGGGGGGAGAAGGGTGGTATTTGTGGGAGAAAAGTTCCTATTTCAAGAGGAATCATGGTATTTCTTGGAGGAGATGTGATATGTTTGGGAGAAAAGGTCCCATTTCTGGAAGAAACTGTCCTCTTTTGGGGATAAAAGAGGTATTTGTGGGTGAAAAGGTCCTATTTGAAGGGGGAAACCTGGTATTTCTTGGAGAAGAGGTGATCTATTTGGGAGAAATGTGGCATTTCTGGAAGAAACTGTCCTCTTTTGGGGATAAAACAGGTACTTGTGGGTGAAAAGGTCCTATTTGAAGGGGGAAAACTGGTATTTCTTGGAGAAGATGTGATATGTTTGGGAGAAATATGGCATTTCTGGAGGAAACTGTCCTCTTTTGGGGTTAAAACAGGTACTTGTGGGTGAAAAGGTCGTATTTGAAGGGGGAAAGCTGGTATTTCTTGGAGAAGATGTGATATATTTGGGAGAAATGTGGCATGTCTGGAAGAAACTGTCCTCGTTTGGGGATAAAACAGGTATTTGTGGGTGAAAAGGTCCTATTTGAAGGGGGAAAGCTGGTATTTCTTGGAGAAGATGTGATCTATTTGGGAGAAATGTGGCCTTTCTGGAAGAAAATGTCCTGTTTTGTGGATAAAACAGGTATTTGTGGGAGAAAAGGTCCTATTTGAAGGGGGAAAGCTGGTATTTCTTGAAGGAGATGTGATATATTTGGGAGAAATGTGGCATGTCTGGAAGAAACTGTCCTATTTTGGGGATAAAAGAGGTATTTGTGGGTGAAAAGGTCCTATTTCCAGCGGGAAACCTGGTATTTCTTGGAGAAGATGTGATATGTTTGGGAGAAATATGGCATTTCTGGAAGAAACTGTCCTCTTTTGGGGATAAAAGAGGTATTTGTGGGTGAAAAGGTCCTATTTGAAGGGGGAAACGTGGTATTTCTTGGAGAAGATGTGATCTATTTGGGAGAAATGTGGCATTTCTGGAAGAAACGGTCCTATTTTGGGGATAAAACAGGTATTTGTGGGTGAAAAGGTCCTATTTGAAGGGGGAAACCTGGTATGTCTTGGAGAAGATGTGATATGTTTGGGAGAAATGTGGCATTTCTGGAAGAAACTGTCCTCTTTTGGGGATAAAAGAGGTATTTGTGGGTGAAAAGGTCCTATTTGAAGGGGGAAACCTGGTATTTCTTGGAGAAGATGTGATATATTTGGGAGAAATGTGGCATGTCTGGAAGAAACTGTCCTATTTTGGTGATAAAAGAATTCTTTGTGGATGAAAAGGTCCTATATGAAGGGGGAAACCTGGTATTTCTATGAGAAGATGTGATATATTTGGGAGAAATGTGGCAAGTCTGGAAGAAAATGTCCTATTTGGGGGGAGAAGGGTGGTATTTGTGGGAGAAAAGTTCCTATTTCAGGAGGAATCCTGGTATTTCTTGGAGGAGATGAGATATGTTTGGGAGAAATGTGCCATTTCTGGAAGAAACTGTCCTCTTTTGGGGATAAAAGAGGTATTTGTGGGTGAAAAGGTCCTATTTGAAGGGGGAAACCTGTTATTTCTTGGAGAAGATGTGATTTATTTGGGAGAACTGTGGCATTTCTGGAAGAAACTGTCCTCTTATGGGGATAGAACAGGTATTTGTGGGTGAAAAGGTCCTATTTCAGGAGGAATCCTGGCATTTCTTGGAGAAGATCTGATATGTTTGGGAGAAATGTGGCATGTCAGGAAGAAACTGTGCTTTTTTGGGGATAAAAGAGGTATTTGTTGGTGAAAAGGTCCTATTTGAAGGGGGAAACCTGGTATTTCTTGGAGAAGATGTGATATGTTTGGGAGAAATGTGGCATTTCTGGAAGAAACTGTCCTCTTTTGGGGATAAAAGAGGTATTTCATGGAGAAAAGGTCCTAATTGAAGGGGGAAACGTGGTATTTCTTGGAGAAGATTTGATATATTTGGGAGAAATGTGGCATTTCTGGAAGAAAATGTCCTCTTTTGGGGATAAAAGAGGTATTTCATGGAGAAAAGTTCCTATTTGAAGGGGGAACCCTGGTATTTCTTGGAGAAGATGTGATATATTTGGGAGAAATGTGGCATGTCTGGAAAAAACTGTCCTATTTTGGGGATAAAGGAGGTATTTGTGGGTGAGAAGTCCTATTTGAAGGGGGAAACGTGGTATTTCTTGGAGAAGATGTGATATATTTGGGAGAAATGTGGCATGTCTGGAAGAAACTGTCCTCTTTTGGGAATAAAAGAGGTTTTTTTGGGGAAAAGGTCCTATTTGAAGGGGGAAACGTGGTATTTCTTGGAGAAGATGTGATATATTTGGGAGAAATGTGGCATTTCTGGAAGAAACTGTCCTCTTATGGGGATAGAACAGGTATTTGTGGGTGAAAAGGTCCTATTTCCAGGGAAAACCTGGTATTTCTTGGAGAAGATGTGATCTATTTGGGAGAAATCTGGCATGTCTGGAAGAAAATGTCCTATTTGGGGGGAGAAGGGTGGTATTTGTGGGAGAAAAGTTCCTATTTCAGGAGGAATCCTGGTATTTCTTGGAGGAGACGTGATATGTTTGGGAGAAATGTGCCATTTCTGGAAGAAACTGTCCTCTTTTGGGGATAAAACAGGTATTTGTGGGTGAAAAGGTCCTATTTGAAGGGGGAAACCTGGTAATTCTTGGAGAAGATGTGATATATTTGGGAGAAATGTGGCATGTCTGGAAGAAACTGTCCTCCTTTGGGGATAAAACAGGTATTTGTGGGTGAAAAGGTCCTATTTGAAGGGGGAAACGTGGTATTTCTTGGAGAAGATGTGATATATTTGGGAGAAATGTGGCATTTCTGGAAGAAACTGTCCTCTTTTGGGGATAAAAGAGGTATTTGTGGGTGAAAAGGTCCTATTTGAAGGGGGAAAGCAGGTATTTCTTGGAGAAGATGTGATATGTTTGGGAGAAATCTGGCCTTTCTGGCAGAAACTGTTCTTTTTTGGGGATGAAAGAGGTATTTGTGGGTGAAAAGGTCCTATTTGAAGGGGGAAACCTGGTATTTCTTGGAGAAGATGTGATATATTTGGGAGAAATCTGGCCTTTCTGGAAGATAATGTCCAAACTGGTGTGAGAATGGTGGTATTTGTGGGAGAAAAGGTCATCTTTCAGGAAGAATCCTGGTATTTCTTGGAGAAGATGTGATATATTTGGGAGAAATGTGGCATGTCTGGAAGAAACTGTCCTATTTTGGGGATAAATAGGTATTTGTGGGTGAAAAGGTCCTATTTGAAGGGGTAAAGCTGGTATTTCTTGGAGAAGATGTGATATATTTGGGAGAAATGTGGCATGTCAGGAAGAAACCGTCCTCTTTTGGGGAGAAAAGAGGTATTTGTGGGTGAAAACGTTGTATTTGAAGGGGGAAACCTGTTATTTCTTGGAGAAGATGTGATATATTTGGGAGAAATGTGGCATGTCTGGAAGAAAATGTCCAATTTGGGGGGAGAAGGGTGGTATTTGTGGGAGAAAAGTTCCTATTTCAGGAGGAATCCTGGTATTTCTTGGAGGAGATGTGATATGTTTGGGAGAAATGTGGCCTTTCTGGCAGAAACTGTCCTCTTTTGGGGATAAAACAGGTATTTGTGGGTGAAAAGGTCCTATTTGAAGGGGGAAACCTGGTATTTCTTGGAGAAGATGTGATCTATTTGGGAGAAATGTGGCATTTCTGGGAGAAACTGTCCTCTTTTGGGGATAAAAGAGGTATTTGTGGGTGAAAAGGTCCTATTTGAAGGGGGAAACCTGGTATTTCTTGGAGAAGATGTGATATATTTGGGAGAAATCTGGCATGTCTGGCAGAAAATGTCCTATTTTGCGGATGAAACAGGTATTTGTGGGTGAAAAGGTCGTATTTGAAGGGGGAAAGCTTGTATTTCTTGGAGAAGATGTGATATATTTGGGAGAAATGTGGCATGTCTGGAAGAAACTGTCCTCTTTTGGGGATATAACAGGTATTTGTGGGTGAAAAGGTCCTATTTGAAGGGGGAAACCTGGTATTTCTTGGAGAAGATGTGATATGTTTGGGAGAAATGTGGCATTTCTGGAAGAAAATGTCCTGTTTTGGGGATAAAACAGGTATTTGTGGGAGAAAAGGTCCTATTTGAAGGGGGAAAGCTGGTATTTCTTGAAGGAGATGTGATATATTTGGGAGAAATGTGGCATGTCAGGAAGAAACTGACCTATTTTGGGGGTTAAAGAGGTATTTGTGGGTGAAAAGGTCCAATTTCCAGGGGGAAACCTGGTATTTCTTGGAGAAGATGTGATATGTTTGGGAGAAATATGGCATTCCTGGAAGAAACTGTCCTCTTTTGGGGATAAAAGAGGTATTTGTGGGTGAAAAGGTCCTATTTGAAGGGGGAAACGTGGTATTTCTTGGAGAAGATGAGATCTATTTGGGAGAAATGTGGCATTTCTGGAAGAAACTGTCCAATTTTGGGGATAAAAGAGGTATTTGTGGGTGAAAAGGTCCTATTTGAAGGGGGAAACCTGGTATTTCTTGGAGAAGATGTGATATGTTTGGGAGAAATGTGGCATTTCTGGAAGAAACTGTCCTATTTTGGGGATAAAAGAGGTATTTGTGGGTGAAAAGGTCCTATTTGAAGGGGGAAACCTGGTATTTCTAGGAGGAGATGTGATATATTTGGGAGAAATGTGGCATGTCTGGAAGAAACTGTCCTATTTTGGGGATAAAAGAATTCTTTGTGGATGAAAAGGTCCTATTTGAAGGGGGAAACCTGGTATTTCTTGGAGAAGATGTGATATGTTAGGGAGAAATGTGGCCTTTCTGGCAGAAACTGTCCTCTTTTGGGGTTAAAACAGGTATTTGTGGGTGAAAAGGTCCTATTTCCAGGGAAAAACCTGGTATTTCTTGGAGAAGATGTGATATATTTGGGGGAAATGTGGCATGTCAGGAAGAAAATGTCCTATTTTGGGGATAAAAGAGGTATTTGTGGGTGAAAAGGTCCTATTTGATGGAGGAAACCTGGTATTTCTTGGAGAAGATGTGATATGTTTGGGAGAAATGTGGCATTTCTGCAAGAAACTGTCCTATTTGGGGGATAAAAGAGGTATTTGTGGGTGAAAAGTTCGTATTTGAAGGGGGAAACCTGGTATTTCTTGGAGAAGATGTGATCTATTTGGGAGAAATGTGGCCTTTCTGGAAGAAACTGTCCTATTTGGGGGGAGAAGGCTGGTAGTTTTCGGTGAGAAGGTCCTATTTCAGGAGGAATCCTGGTATTTCTTGGAGAAGATGTGATATATTTGGGAGAAATGTGGCATTTCTGGAAGTAAATGTCCAATTTGGGGGGAGAAGGCTGGTAGTTTTGGGTGAGAAGGTCCTATTTCAGGAGGAATCCTGGCATTTCTTGGTGAAGATGTGATATATTTGGGAGAAATGTGGCATTTCTGGAAGAAACTGTCCTCTTTTGGGGATAAAAGAGGTATTAGTTGTTGAAAAGGTCCTATTTGAAGGGGGAAACCTGGTATTTCTTGGAGGAGTTGTGATATATTTGGGAGAAATGTGGCATTTCTGGAAGAAACTGTCCTCTTTTGGGGATAAAAGAGGTATTTCATGGAGAAAAGTTCCTATTTGAAGGGGGAACCCTGTTATTTCTTGGAGAAGATGTGATATATTTGGGAGAAATGTGGCATGTCTGGAAAAAACTGTCCTATTTTGGGGATAAAAGAGGTATTTGTGGGTGAGAAGGTCCTATTTGAAGGGGGAAACGTGGTATTTCTTGGAGAAGATGTGATATATTTGGGAGAAATGTGGCATGTCTGGAAGAAACTGTCCTATTTGGGGGGAGAAGGCTGGTATTTGTGGGAGAATAGGTCCTATTTGAAGGGGGAAAGCAGGTATTTCTTGGAGAAGATGTGATATGTTTGGGAGAAATCTGGCCTTTCTGGCAGAAACTGTCCTGTTTTGGGGATAAAAGAGGTATTTGTGGGTGAAAAGGTCCTATTTGAAGGGGGAAACGTGGTATTTCTTGGAGAAGATGTGATATATTTGGGAGAAATCTGGCCTTTCTGGAAGAAACTGTCCTATTTTGGGGATAAAAGAGGTATGTGTGGGTGAAACGGTCCTATTTGAAGGGGGAAAGCTGGTAGTTTTACCTCTTTTATCCCCAAAATAGAACAGTTTCTTCCATAAAGGCCACATTTCTCCCAAATATATCACTTCTTCTCCAAGAAATACCAGCTTTCCCCCTTCAAATAGGACCTTTTCACCCACAAATACCTCTTTTATCCCCCCAAATTGGACATTTTCTGCCATACATGCCATATTTCTCCCAAATATACCACAACTTCTCCATGAAATACCAGGTTTCCCCCTTCAAATAGGACCTTTTTACCCAAAAATACCTGTTTCATCCCCAAAATAAGACAGTTTCTTCCAGAAATGCCACATTTCTCCCAAATATACCACATCTTCTCCAAGAAATACCAGCTTTCCCCCTTCAAATAGGACCTTTTCTCCCACAAATACCTGTATAATCCCTCAAATAGGACATTTTCTTCCAGAAATGCCACACTTCTCCCAAATATATCACATCTTCTCCAAGAAATACCAGGTTTCCCCCTTGTAATAAGACCTTTTCACCCACAAATACCTCTTTTATCCCCAAAAGAGGACGTTTTCTTCCAGAAAGGCCACATTTCTCCCAAATATATCACATCTTCTCCAAGAAATACCAGGTTTCCCCCTCGAAATAGGACCTTTTCACCCACAAATACCTGTTTTATCCCCAAAGTAGAACAGTTTCTTCCAGACATGCCACATTTCTCCAAAATATATCACATCTTCTCCAAGAAATACCACGTTTCCCCCTTCAAATAGGACCTTTTCTCCCACAAATACCACTTTTATCCCCAAAAGAGGACAGTTTCTTCCAGACATGCCACATTTCTCCCAAATAGATCACATCTTCTCCAAGAAATACCAGCTTTCCCCCTTCAAATAGGACCTTCTCACCCACAAATACCTCTTTTATCCCCAAAATAGGACAGTTTCTTCCAGACATGCCACATTTCTCCAAAATATATCACATCTTCTCCAAGAAATGCCAGGTTTCCCCCTTCAAATACAACGTTTTCACCCACAAATACCTCTTTTATCCCCAAAAGAGGACAGTTTCTTCCAGAAATGCCACATTTCTCCCAAATATACCACATCTTCTCCAAGAAATACCTGCTTTCCCCCTTCAAATAGGACCTTTTCACCCACAAGTACCTGTTTTATCCCCAAAAGAGGACAGTTTCTTCAAAAAATGCCACATTTCTCCCAAATAGATCACATCTTCTCCAAGAAATACCAGCTTTCCCCCTTCAAATAGGACCTTTTCACCCACAAATACCTCTTTTATCCCCAAAAGAGGACAGTTTATTCCAGAAATGCCACATTTCTCCCAAATATATCACATCTTCTCCAAGAAATACCAGCTTTCCCCCTTCAAATAGGAACTTTTCACCCACAAATACCTCTTTGATCCCCAAAAGAAGACAGTTTCTTCCTGACATGCCACATTTCTCCCAGATATATCACATCTTCTCATAGAATTACCAGCTTTCCCCCTTCAAATAGGACCTTTTCACCCACAAATACCTGTTTTATCCATAAAGAGGACAGTTTCTTCCAGACATGCCACATTTCTCCCAAACATATCACATCTTCTCATACAATAACCAGCTTTCCCCCTTCAAATAGGACCTTTTCACCCACAAAAAATTCTTTTATCCCCAAAATAGGACAGTTTCTTCCAGACATGCCACATTTCTCCCAAATATATCACATCTTCTCCAAGAAATACCTGCTTTCCCCCTTCAAATAGGACCTTTTCTCCCACAAATACCTGTTTTATCCCCAAAAGAGGACAGTTTCTTCCAGACATGCCGCATTTCTCCCAAATATATCACATCTTCTCCAAGAAATACCAGGATTCCTCCTGAAAGAGGACCTTTTCTCCCTCAAATACCAGCCTTCTCCCCACAAATAGGACAGTTTCTTCCTGACATGCCACATTTCTCCCAAATAGATCACATCTTCTCCAAGAAATACCAGGTTTCCCCCTTCAAATAGGACCTTTTCACCCACAAATACCTCTTTTATCCCCAAAAGAGAACAGTTTCTGCCAGAAAGGCCACATTTCTCCCAAACATATCACATCTCCTTCAAGAAATACCAGGTTTCCCCCTTCAAATAGGACCTTTTCACCCACAAAAAATTCTTTTATCCCCAAAATAGGACAGTTTCTTCCAGACATGCCACATTTCTCCCAAATATATCACATCTTCTCCAAGAAATACCAGCTTTCCCCCTTCAAATAGGACATTTTCTCCCACAAATACCTCTTTTATCCCCAAAAGAGGACAGTTTCTTCCAGAAATGCCATATTTCTCCCAAACATAACACATCTTCTCCAAGAAATGCCAGGTTTCCCCCTTCAAATAGGACCTTTTCACCCACAAATACCTCTTTTATCCCCAAAAGAGGACAGTTTCTTCCAGAAATGCCATATTTCTCCCAAACATATCACATCTTCTCCAAGAAATGCCAGGTTTCCCCCTTCAAATAGGACCTTTTCACCCACAAATACCTCTTTTATCCCCAAAAGAGGACAGTTTCTTCCAGACATGCCACATTTCTCCCAAATATATCACATCTTCTCCAAGAAATACCAGGTTTCCCCCTTCAAATAGGAACTTTTCTCCCACAAATACCACCCTTCTCCCCACAAATAGGACATTTTCTTCCAGACATGCCATATTTCTCCCAAATAGATCACATCTTCTCCAAGAAATACCAGGTTTTCCCCTGGAAATAGGACCTTTTCACCCACAAATACCTGTTCTATCCCCATAAGAGGACAGTTTCTTCCAGAAATGCCACATTTCGCCCAAATATATCACATCTTCTCCAAGAAATACCACGTTTCCCCCTTCAAATAGGACCTTTTCCCCAAAAAAAACCTGTTTTAACCCCAAAAGAGGACAGTTTCTTCCAGAAATGCCAGATTTCTCCCAAATAGATCACATCTTCTCCAAGAAATACCAACTTTCCCCCTTCAAATAGGACCTTTTCACCCACAA
This sequence comes from Lophura swinhoii, assembly GCA_030408155.1. Classification (NCBI taxonomy): domain Eukaryota; kingdom Metazoa; phylum Chordata; class Aves; order Galliformes; family Phasianidae; genus Lophura; species Lophura swinhoii. The sequence goes on from CM059459.1 coordinate 838,495, forward strand.
ATACCTCTTTTATCCCCAAAATAGGACAGTTTTTTCCAGTCATGCCACATTTCTCCCAAATATATCACATCTTCTCCAAGAAATACCAGGGTTCCCCCTTCCAATAGGACCTTTTCTCCCACAAATACCTCTTTTATCCCCAAAAGAGGACAGTTTCTTCCAGAAATGCCTTATTTCTCCCAAATATATCACATCTTCTCCAAGAAATACCAGCTTTCCCCCTTCAAATACGACCTTTTCACCCACAAATACCTCTTTAATCCCCAAAAGAGGACAGTTTCTTCCAGACATGCCACATTTCTCCCAAATATATCACATCTTCTCCAAGAAATACCAGGATTCCCCCTTCATATAGGACCTTTTCTCCCACAAATACCTGTTTTATCCCCGAAAGAGGACAGTTTCTTCCAGAAATGCCACATTTCTCCCAAATATACCACATCTTCTCCAAGAAATACCAGGATTCCTCCTTCAAATAGGACCTTTTCAAACACAAATACCTCTTTTATCCCCAAAAGAGGACAGTTTCTTCCAGAAATGCCACATTTCTCCCAAATAGATCACATCTTCTCCAAGAAATACCAGGTTTCCCCCTTCAAATAGGACCTTTTCAACCACAAATACCTCTTTTCTCCCCAAAAGAGGACAGTTTCTTCCAGAAATGCCACATTTCTCCCAAACATATCACATCTCCTTCAAGAAATACCAGGATTCCTCCTAAAATAGGAACTTTTCTCCCACAAATACCACCCTTCTCCCCACAAATAGGACATTTTCTTCCAGACATGCCACATTTCTCCCAAATATATCACATCTTCTCAAAGAAATAGCAGGTTTCCCCCTTCAAATAGGACCTTTTCACCCACAAATACCTGTTTTATCCCCAAAACAGGACACTTTCTTCCAGAAATGCCACATTTCTCCCAAATAGATCACATCTTCTCAAGAAATACCACGTTTCCCCCTTCAAATAGGACCTTTTCACCCACAAATACCTCTTTTATCCCCAAAATAGGACAGTTTCTTCCAGACATGCCAGATTTCTCCCAAATATATCACATCTTCTCCAAGAAATACCAGGTTTCCCCCTTCAATTAGGACCTTTTCTCCATGAAATACCTGTTTTATCCCCAGAAGAGGGCATTTTCTTCCAGAAATGCCACATTTCTCCCAAATAGATCACATCTTCTCCAAGAAATTCCAGGTTTCCCCCTTCAAATAGGACCTTTTCAACCACTAATACCTCTTTTATCCCCAAAAGAGGACATTTTCTTCCAGAAAGGCCACATTTCTCCCAAATATATCACATCTTCTCCAAGAAATACCTGGATTCCTCCTGAAGTAGGACCATCTCACCCAAAACTACCAGCCTTCTCCCCCCAAATTGGACATTTTCTGCCAGAAAGGCCACATTTCTCCCAAATATATCACATCTTCTCCAAGAAATACCAGGATTCCTCCTGAAATAGGACCTTCTCACCGAAAACTACCAGACTTCTCCCCCCAAATTGGACAATTTCTTCCAGAAAGGCCACATTTCTCCCAAATATATCACATCTTCTCCAAGAAATACCAGCTTTCCCCCTTCAAATAGGACCTTTTCACCCACAAATTCCTCTTTCATACCCAAAATAGGACAGTTTTTTCCAGACATGCCAGATTTCTCCCAAATAGATCACATCTTCTCCAAGAAATACCAGCTTTCCCCCTTCAAATAGGACCTTTTCTCCCACAAATACTTGTTTTATCCCCCTAATAGGACAGTTTCTGCCAGACATGCCACATTTCTCCCAAATATATCACATCTTCTCCAAGAAATACCAGCTTTCCCCCTTCAAATAGGACCTTTTCACCCACAAATACCTCTTTATCCCCAAAATAGGACAGTTTCTTCCAGACATGCCACATTTCTCCCAAATATATCACATCTTCTCCAAGAAATACCAGCTTTCCCCCTTCAAATAGGACCTTTTCACCCACAAATACCTCTTTATCCCCAAAAGAGGACAGTTTCTTCCAGACATGCCACATTTCTCCCAAATATATCACATCTCCTTCAAGAAATACCAGCTTTCCCCCTTCAAATAGGACCTTTTCACCCACAAATACCTGTTTTATCCCCAAAACAGGACACTTTCTTCCAGACATGCCACATTTCTCCCAAATATATCACATCTTCTCCAAGAAATACCAGGTTTCCCCCTTCAAATAGGACCTTTTCACCCACAAATACCTCTTTTATCCCCAAAAGAGGACAGTTTCTTCCTGACATGCCACATTTCTCCCAAATAGATCACATCTTCTCCAAGAAATACCAGCTTTCCCCCTTCAAATAGGACCTTTTCACCCACAAATACCTCTTTTATCCCCAAAAGAGGACAGTTTCTGCCAGAAATGCCTCATTTCTCCCAAACATATCACATCTTCTCCAAGAAATACCAGGTTTCCCCCTCCAAATAGGACCTTTTCACCCACAAATACCTCTTTTATCCCCAAAAGAGGACAGTTTCTTCCAGAAATGGCACATTTCTCCCAAACATATCACATCTCCTCCAAGAAATACCAGGATTCCTCCTGAAATAGGAACTTTTCTCCAACAAATACCTCTTTTATCCCCAAAAGAGGACAGTTTCTTCCTGACATGCCACATTTCTCCCAAATATATCACATCTTCTCCAAGAAATACCAGGTTTTCCCCTGGAAATAGGACCTTTTCACCAAAAAATACCTGTTCTATCCCCATAAGAGGACAGTTTCTTCCAGAAATGCCACATTTCTCCCAAACATATCACATCTCCTTCAAGAAATACCAGGATTCCTCCTAAAATAGGAACTTTTCTCCCACAAATACCACCCTTCTCCCCACAAATAGGACATTTTCTTCCAGACATGCCACATTTCTCCCAAATATATCACATCTTCTCAAAGAAATAGCAGGTTTCCCCCTTCAAATAGGACCTTTTCACCCACAAATACCTGTTTTATCCCCAAAACAGGACACTTTCTTCCAGAAATGCCACATTTCTCCCAAATAGATCACATCTTCTCAAGAAATACCACGTTTCCCCCTTCAAATAGGACCTTTTCACCCACAAATACCTCTTTTATCCCCAAAATAGGACAGTTTCTTCCAGACATGCCAGATTTCTCCCAAATATATCACATCTTCTCCAAGAAATACCAGGTTTCCCCCTTCAATTAGGACCTTTTCTCCATGAAATACCTGTTTTATCCCCAGAAGAGGACATTTTCTTCCAGAAATGCCACATTTCTCCCAAATAGATCACATCTTCTCCAAGAAATACCAGGTTTCCCCCTTCAAATAGGACCTTTTCAACCACTAATACCTCTTTTATCCCCAAAAGAGGACATTTTCTTCCAGAAAGGCCACATTTCTCCCAAATATATCACATCTTCTCCAAGAAATGCCTGGATTCCTCCTGAAGTAGGACCATCTCACCCAAAACTACCAGCCTTCTCCCCCCAAATTGGACATTTTCTGCCAGAAAGGCCACATTTCTCCCAAATATATCACATCTTCTCCAAGAAATACCAGGATTCCTCCTGAAATAGGACCTTCTCACCGAAAACTACCAGACTTCTCCCCCCAAATTGGACAATTTCTTCCAGAAAGGCCACATTTCTCCCAAATATATCACATCTTCTCCAAGAAATACCAGCTTTCCCCCTTCAAATAGGACCTTTTCACCCACAAATTCCTCTTTCATACCCAAAATAGGACAGTTTTTTCCAGACATGCCAGATTTCTCCCAAATAGATCACATCTTCTCCAAGAAATACCAGCTTTCCCCCTTCAAATAGGACCTTTTCTCCCACAAATACTTGTTTTATCCCCCTAATAGGACAGTTTCTGCCAGACATGCCACATTTCTCCCAAATATATCACATCTTCTCCAAGAAATACCAGCTTTCCCCCTTCAAATAGGACCTTTTCACCCACAAATACCTCTTTATCCCCAAAATAGGACAGTTTCTTCCAGACATGCCACATTTCTCCCAAATATATCACATCTTCTCCAAGAAATACCAGCTTTCCCCCTTCAAATAGGACCTTTTCACCCACAAATACCTCTTTATCCCCAAAAGAGGACAGTTTCTTCCAGACATGCCACATTTCTCCCAAATATATCACATCTCCTTCAAGAAATACCAGCTTTCCCCCTTCAAATAGGACCTTTTCACCCACAAATACCTGTTTTATCCCCAAAACAGGACACTTTCTTCCAGACATGCCACATTTCTCCCAAATATATCACATCTTCTCCAAGAAATACCAGGTTTCCCCCTTCAAATAGGACCTTTTCACCCACAAATACCTCTTTTATCCCCAAAAGAGGACAGTTTCTTCCTGACATGCCACATTTCTCCCAAATAGATCACATCTTCTCCAAGAAATACCAGCTTTCCCCCTTCAAATAGGACCTTTTCACCCACAAATACCTCTTTTATCCCCAAAAGAGGACAGTTTCTGCCAGAAATGCCTCATTTCTCCCAAACATATCACATCTTCTCCAAGAAATACCAGGTTTCCCCCTCCAAATAGGACCTTTTCACCCACAAATACCTGTTTTATCCCCAAAAGAGGACAGTTTCTTCCAGAAATGGCACATTTCTCCCAAACATATCACATCTCCTCCAAGAAATACCAGGATTCCTCCTGAAATAGGAACTTTTCTCCAACAAATACCTCTTTTATCCCCAAAAGAGGACAGTTTCTTCCTGACATGCCACATTTCTCCCAAATATATCACATCTTCTCCAAGAAATACCAGGTTTTCCCCTGGAAATAGGACCTTTTCACCAAAAAATACCTGTTCTATCCCCATAAGAGGACAGTTTCTTCCAGAAATGCCACATTTCTCCCAAATATATCACCTCTTCTCCAAGAAATACCACGTTTCCCCCTTCAAATAGGACCTTTTCCCCAAAAAAACCTCTTTTATCCCCAAAATAGGAGAGTTTCTTCCAGAAATGCCACATTTCTCCCAAATATATCACATCTTCTCCAAGAAATACCACGTTTCCCCCTTCAAATAGGACCTTTTCTCCCACAAATACCTCTTTTATCCCCAAAATAGGACAGTTTCTTCCAGAAATGCCACATTTCTCCCAAATATATCACATCTTCTCCAAGAAACACCAGCTTTCCCCCTTCAAATAGGACCTTTTCTCCCACAAATACCTCTTTTATCCCCAAAAGAGGACAGTTTCTTCCAGACATGCCACATTTCTCCCAAATATATCACATCTTCTCCAAGAAATAACAGGTTTCCCCCTTCAAATACAACGTTTTCACCCACAAATACCTCTTTTATCCCCAAAAGAGGACAGTTTTTTCCAGAAATGCCACATTTCTCCCAAATATACCACATCTTCTCCAAGAAATACCAGCTTTCCCCCTTCAAATAGGACCTTTTCACCCACAAATACCTCTTTTATCCCCAAAAGAGGACAGTTTATTCCAGAATCGCCACATTTCTCCCAAATAGATCACATCTTCTCCAAGAAATACCAGCTTTCCCCCTTCAAATAGGAACTTTTCACCCACAAATACCTCTTTTATCCCCAAAAGAGGACAGTTTCTTCCTGACATGCCACATTTCTCCCAAATATATCACATCTTCTCATAGAATTACCAGCTTTCCCCCTTCAAATAGGACCTTTTCACCCACAAATACCTGTTTTATCCATAAAGAGGACAGTTTCTTCCAGACATGCCACATTTCTCCCAAACATATCACATCTTCTCATACAATTACCAGCTTTACCCCTTCAAATAGGACCTTTTCACCCACAAAAAATTCTTTTATCCCCAAAATAGGACAGTTTCTTCCAGAAATGCCTGATTTCTCCCAAATATATCACATCTTCTCCAAGAAATACCAGGTTTTCCCCTGGAAATAGGACCTTTTCACCCACAAATACCTCTTTTATCCCCAAAATAGGACAGTTTCTTCCAGACATGCCACATTTCTCCCAAATATATCACATCTTCTCCAAGAAATACCAGCTTTCCCCCTTCAAATAGGATATTTTCTCCCACAAATACCTCTTTTATCCCCAAAAGAGGACAGTTTCTTCCAGAAATGCCATATTTCTCCCAAACATATCACATCTTCTCCAAGAAATACCAGGTTTCCCCCTTCAAATAGGACCTTTTCACCCACAAATACCTCTTTTATCCCCAAAAGAGGACAGTTTCTTCCAGAAATGCCTTATTTCTCCCAAACATATCACATCTTCTCCAAGAAATGCCAGGTTTCCCCCTTCAAATAGGACCTTTTCACCCACAAATACCTCTTTTATCCCCAAAATAGGACAGTTTCTTCCAGAAATGCCATATTTCTCCCAAACATATCACATCTTCTCCAAGAAATAACAGGTTTCCCCCTTCAAATAGGACCTTTTCACCCACAAATACCTCTTTTATCCCCAAAAGAGGACAGTTTCTGCCAGAAATGCCACATTTCTCCCAAATATACCACATCTTCTCCAAGAAATACCAGCTTTCCCCCTTCAAATAGGACCTTTTCACCCACAAATACCTCTTTTATCCCCAAACGAGGACAGTTTCTTCCAGAAACGCCACATTTCTCCCAAATATATCACATCTTCTCCAAGAAATACCAGCTTTCCCCCTTCAAATAGGAACTTTTCACCCACAAATACCTCTTTTATCCCCAAAAGAGGACAGTTTCTTCCTGACATGCCACATTTCTCCCAAATATATCACATCTTCTCATAGAATTACCAGCTTTCCCCCTTCAAATAGGACCTTTTCACCCACAAATACCTCTTTTATCCATAAAGAGGACAGTTTCTTCCAGACATGCCACATTTCTCCCAAACATATCACATCTTCTCATACAATTACCAGCTTTACCCCTTCAAATAGGACCTTTTCACCCACAAAAAATTCTTTTATCCCCAAAATAGGACAGTTTCTTCCAGAAAGGCCACATTTCTCCCAAATAGATCACATCTTCTCCAAGAAATACCAGGATTCCTCCTGAAAGAGGACCTTTTCTCCCTCAAATACCAGCCTTCTCCCCCCAAATAGGACAGTTTCTTCCAGACATGCCACATTTCTCCCAAATATATCACATCTTCTCCAAGAAATACCAGGTTTCCCCCTTCAAATAGGACCTATTCACCCACAAATACCTCTTTTATCCCCAAAAGAGGACAGTTTCTGCCAGAAAGGCCACATTTCTCCCAAACATATCACATCTCCTTCAAGAAATACCAGGTTTCCCCCTTCAAAAAGAACCTTTTCACCCACAAAAAATTCTTTTATCCCCAAAAGAGGACAGTTTCTTCCAGAAATGCCTGATTTCTCCCAAATATATCACATCTTCTCCAAGAAATACCAGGTTTTCCCCTGGAAATAGGACCTTCTCACCCACAAATACCTCTTTTATCCCCAAAATAGGACAGTTTCTTCCAGACATGCCACATTTCTCCCAAATATATCACATCTTCTCCAAGAAATACCAGGTTTCCCCCTTCAAATAGGACATTTTCTCCCACAAATACCTCTTTTATCCCCAAAAGAGGACAGTTTCTTCCAGAAATGCCATATTTCTCCCAAACAGATCACATCTTCTCCAAGAAATACCAGCTTTCCCCCTTCAAATAGGACCTTTTCACCCACAAATACCTCTTTTATCCCCAAAATAGGACAGTTTCTTCCTGACATGCCACATTTCTCCCAAATATATCACATCTTCTCATAGAATTACCAGCTTTCCCCCTTCAAATAGGACCTTTTCACCCACAAATACCTGTTTTATCCCCAAAAGAGGACAGTTTCTCCCAGAAATGCCACATTTCTCCCAATCATATCACATCTTCTCATAGAATTACCAGCTTTCCCCCTTCAAATAGGACCTTTTCACCCACAAATACCTCTTTTATCCCCAAAATAGGACAGTTTCTTCCAGAAATGCCTGATTTCTCCCAGATATATCACATCTTCTACAAGAAATACCAGGTTTCCCCCTTCAATAACGACCTTTTCACCCACAAATACCTCTTTTATCCCTCAAATAGGACAGTTTCTTCCAGACAAGCCACATTTCTCCCAAATTTATCACATCTTCTCCAAGAAATACCAGGATTCCTCCTGAAAGAGGACATTTTCTCCCTCAAATACCAGCCTTCTCCCCCCAAATAGGACATTTTCTTCCAGACATGCCACATTTCTCCCAAATATATCACATCTTCTCCAAGAAATACCAGGTTTTCCCCTGGAAATAGGACCTTTTCACCCACAAATACCTGTTCTATCCCCATAAGAGGACAGTTTCTTCCAGAAATGCCACATTTCTCCCAAATATATCACATCTTCTCCAAGAAATACCACGTTTCCCCCTTCAAATAGGACCTTTTCACCCACAAATACCTCTTTTATCCCCAAAAGAGGACAGTTTTTTCCAGACATGCCACATTTCTCCCAAATATATCACATCTTCTCCAAGAAATACCAGGGTTCCCCCTTCAAATAGGAACTTTTCACCCACAAATACCTGTTTGATCCCCAAAAGAGGACAGTTTCTTCCAGAAATGCCACATTTCTCCCAAATATATCACAACTCCTCCAAGAAATACCAGGTTTCCCCCTTGAATTAGGACCTTTTCTCCATGAAATACCTGTTTTATCCCCAAAAGAGGACATTTTCTTCCAGAAATGTCACATTTCTCCCAAATATATCACATCTTTTCCCACAAATACCAGGTTTCCCCCTTCAAATAGGACCTTTTCAACCACTAATACCTCTTTTTTCCCCAAAGAAGACATTTTTTTCAGAAATGCCACATTTCTCCCAAATATATCACATCTTCTCCACGAAATGCCAGGATTCCTCCTGAAAGAGGACCTTCTCACCCAAAACTACCAGCCTTCTCCCCCCAAATTGGACATTTTCTTCCAGAAAGGCCACATTTCTCCCAAATATATCACATCTTCTCCAAGAAATACCAGGATTCCTCCTGAAATAAGACCTACTCACCGAAAACTACCAGCCTTCTCCCCCCAAATTGGACATTTTCTTCCAGAAAGGCCACATTTCTCCCAAATAGATCACATCTTCTCCAAGAAATACCTGCTTTCCCCCTACAAATAGGACCTTTTCTCCCACAAATACCAGCCTTCTCCCCCCAAATAGGACAGTTTCTTCCTGACATGCCACATTTCATCCAAACATATCACATCTTCTCCAAGAAATACCACGTTTCCCCCTTCAAATAGGACCTTTTCACCCACAAATACCTCTTTTATCCCCAAAAGAGGACAGTTTCTTCCAGAAATGCCACATTTCTCCCAAATATATCACATCTTCTCCAAGAAATACCAGCTTTCCCCCTTCAAATAGGACCTTTTCACCCACTAATAGCAGGCTTCTCCCCCAATTAGGACAGTTTCTTCCAGAAATGCCACATTTCTCCCAAATATATCACATCTTCTCCAAGAAATACCACGTTTCCCCCGTCAAATAGGACCTTTTCACCCACAAATACCTCTTTTATCCCCAAAAGAGGACAGTTTCTTCCAGACATGCCACATTTCTCCCAAATATATCACATCTCCTTCAAGAAATACCAGCTTTCCCCCTTCAAATAGGACCTTTTCTCCCACAAATACCTGTTTTATCCCCAAAAGAGGACACTTTCTTCCAGAAATGCCACATTTCTCCTAAATATATCACATATTCTCCAAGAAATACCAGCTTTCCCCCTTCAAATAGGACCTTTTCACTCACAAATACCTCTTTTATCCCCAAAATAGGACAGTTTCTTCCAGAAATGCCACATTTCTCCCAAATAGATCACATCTTCCCCAAGAAATACCAGCTTTCCCCCTTCAAATAGGACCTTTTCACCAACAAATACCTCTTTTATCCCCAAAAGAGGACAGTTTCTTCCAGAAATGCCTCATTTCTCCCAAACATATCACATCTTCTCCAAGAAATACCACGTTTCCCCCTTCAAATAGGATCTTTTCACCCACAAATACCTGTTTTATCCCCAAAAGAGGACAGTTTCTTCCTGACATGCCACATTTCTCCCAAACATATCACATCTCCTCCAAGAAATACCAGGATTACTCCTGAAATAGGAACTTTTCTCCCACAAATACCACCCTTCTCCCCCAAATTGGAGATTTTCTTCCAGACATGCCACATTTCTCCCAAATATATCACATCTTCTCCAAGAAATACCAGGTTTTCCCCTGGAAATAGGATATTTTCACCCACAAATACCTGTTCTATCCCCAGAAGAGGACAGTTTCTTCCAGAAATGCCACATTTCTCCCAAATATATCACATCTTCTCCAAGAAATACCAGCTTTCCCCCTTCAAATAGGACCTTTTCCCCAAAAAAACCTCTTTTATCCCCAAAAGAGGACAGTTTCTTCCAGGAATGCCAGATTTCTCCCAAATAGATCACATCTTCTCCAAGAAATACCACGTTTCCCCCTTCAAATAGGACCTTCTCACACACAAATACCTCTTTTATCCCCAACATAGGACAGTTTCTTCCAGACATGCCACATTTCTCCCAAATATATCACATCTTCTCCAAGAAATACCAGGGTTCAACCTTCAAATAGGAACTTTTCACCCACAAATACCTATTTTATCCCCAAAATAGGACAGTTTCTTCCAGACATGCCACATTTCTCCCAAATATATCACATCTTCTCCAAGAAATACCAGGTTTCCCCCTTCAAATAGGACCTTTTCAAACACAAATACCTCTTTTATCCCCAAAATAGGACAGTTTCTTCCAGAAATGCCACATTTCTCCCAAATATATCACATCTTCACCAAGAAATGCCAGGATTCCTCCTGAAATAGGACCTTCTCACCCAAAACTACCAGCCTTCTCCCCCCACATTGGACATATTCTTCCAGAAAGGCCACATTTCTCCCAAATATATCACAACTTCTCCAAGAAATGCCAGGATTCCTTCTGAAAGAGGACCTTCTCACCGAAAACTACCAGCCTTCTCCCCCCAAATAGCACAGTTTCTTCCAGAAAGGCCACATTTCTCCCAAATAGATCACATCTTCTCCAAGAAATACCAGCTTTCCCCCTTCAAATAGGACCTTTTCTCCCAACAAATACTGTTTTATCCCCAAAATAGGACAGTTTCTTCCAGACATGCCAGATTTCTCCCAAATATATCACATCTTCTCCAAGAAATACCAGCTTTCCCCCTTCAAATAGGACCTTTTCACCCACAAATACCTCTTTTATCCCCAAAATAGGACAGTTTCTTCCTGACATGCCACATTTCTCCCAAATATATCACATCTTCTCCAAGAAATACCAGCTTTCCCCCTTCAAATAGGACCTTTTCACCCACAAATACCTGTTTGATCCCCAAAAGAAGACAGTTTCTGCCAGAAATGCCACATTTCTCCCAAACATATCACATCTTCTCATAGAATTACCAGCTTTCCCCCTTCAAATAGGACCTTTTCAACCACAAAAAATTCTTTTATCCCCAAAATAGGACAGTTTCTTCCAGAAATGCCACATTTCTCCCAAATAGATCACATCTTCTCCAAGAAATACCAGGTTTCCCCCTTCAAATACGACCTTTTCACCCACAAATACCTCTTTTATCCCTCAAATAGGACAGTTTCTTCCAGACATGCCACATTTCTCCCAAATATATCACATCTTCTCCAAGAAATACCAGGATTTCTCCTGAAAGAGGACCTTTTCTCCCTCAAATACCAGCCTTCTCCCCCCAAATAGGACAGTTTCTTCCAGACATGCCACATTTCTCCCAAATATATCACATCTTCTCCAAGAAATACCACGTTTCCCCCTTCAAATAGGACCTTATCACCCACAAATACCACTTTTATCCCCAAAATAGGACAGTTTCTGCCAGAAATGCCACATTTCTCCCAAACATATCACATCTTCTCCAAGAAATACCAGGTTTCCCCCTTCAAATTGGACCTTTTCACCCTCAATAAATTCTTTTATCCCCAAAAGAGGACACTTTCTTCCAGAAATGCCACATTTCTCCTAAATATATCACATCTTCTCCAAGAAATACCAGCTTTCCCCCTTCAAATAAGACCTTTTCACCCACAAATACCTCTTTTATCCCCAAAATAGGACAGTTTTTTCCAGACATGCCACATTTCTCCCAAATAGATCACATCTTCTCCAAGAAATACCAGCTTTCCCCCTTCAAATAGGACCTTTTCACCCACAAATACCTATTTTATCCCCAAAAGAGGACAGTTTCTTCCAGAAATGGCACATTTCTCCCAAACATATCACATCTCCTCCAAGAAATACCAGGATTCCTCCTGAAATAGGAACTTTTCTCCCACAAATACCACACTTCTCCCCCCAAATAGGACATTTTCTTCCAGACATACCACATTTCTCCCAAATATATCACATCTTCTCCAAGAAATACCAGGTTTTCCCCTGGAAATAGGACCTTTTCACCCACAAATACCTGTTCTATCCCCATAAGAGGGCAGTTTCTTCCAGAAATGCCACATTTCTCCCAAATATATCACATCTTCTCCAAGAAATACCACGTTTCCCCCTTCAAATAGGACCTTTTCACCCACAAATACCTCTTTTATCCCCAAAAGAGGACAGTTTTTTCCAGACATGCCACATTTCTCCCAAATAGATCACATCTTCTCCAAGAAATACCAGGGTTCCCCCTTCAAATAGGAACTTTTCTCCCACAAATACCTGTTTGATCCCCAAAAGAGGACAGTTTCTTCCAGAAATGCCACATTTCTCCCAAATATATCACAACTCCTCCAAGAAATACCAGGTTTTCCCCAGGAATTAGGACCTTTTCTCCATGAAATACCTGTTTTATCCCCAAAAGAGGACATTTTCTTCCAGAAATGTCACATTTCTCCCAAATATATCACATCTTTTCCCACAAATACCAGGTTTCCCCCTTCAAATAGGACCTTTTCAACCACTAATACCTCTTTTTTCCCCAAAGAAGACATTTTTTTTCAGAAATGCCACATTTCTCCCAAATATATCACATCTTCTCCAAGAAATGCCAGGATTCCTCCTGAAAGAGGACCTTCTCACCCAAAACTACCAGCCTTCTCCCCCCAAATTGGACATTTTCTTCCAGAAAGGCCACATTTCTCCCAAATATATCACATCTTCTCCAAGAAATACCACGTTTCCCCCTTCAAATAGGACCTTTTCACCCACAAATACCTCTTTTATCCCCAAAATAGGACATTTTCTTCCAGACATGCCACATTTCTCCCAAATATATCACATCTCCTTCAAGAAATACCAGCTTTCCCCCTTCAAATAGGACCTTTTCTCCCACAAATACCTGTTTTATCCCCAAAACAGGACACTTTCTTCCAGAAATGCCACATTTCTCCCAAATATATCACATCTTCTCCAAGAAATACCAGCTTTCCCCCTTCAAATAGGACCTTTTCACTCACAAATACCTCTTTTATCCCCAAAATAGGACAGTTTCTTCCAGACATGCCACATTTCTCCCAAATAGATCACATCTTCTCCAAGAAATACCAGGTTTCCCCCTTCAAATAGGACCTTTTCACCAACAAATACCTCTTTTATCCCCAAAAGAGGACAGTTTCTTCCAGAAATGCCTCATTTCTCCCAAACATATCACATCTTCTCCAAGAAATACCACGTTTCCCCCTTCAAATAGGATCTTTTCACCCACAAATACCTGTTTTATCCCCAAAAGAGGACAGTTTCTTCCTGACATGCCACATTTCTCCCAAACATATCACATCTCCTCCAAGAAATACCAGGATTCCTCCTGAAATAGGAACTTTTCTCCCACAAATACCACCCTTCTCCCCCAAAATGGAGATTTTCTTCCAGACATGCCACATTTCTCCCAAATATATCACATCTTCTCCAAGAAATACCAGGTTTTCCCCTGGAAATAGGACATTTTCACCCACAAATACCTGTTCTATCCCCAGAAGAGGACAGTTTCTTCCAGAAATGCCACATTTCTCCCAAATATATCACATCTTCTCCAAGAAATACCACGTTTCCCCCTTCAAATAGGACCTTTTCCCCAAAAATCCTCTTTTATCCCCAAAAGAGGACAGTTTCTTCCAGGAATGCCAGATTTCTCCCAAATAGATCACATCTTCTCCAAGAAATACCACGTTTCCCCCTTCAAATAGGACCTTCTCACACACAAATACCTCTTTTATCCCCAACATAGGACAGTTTCTTCCAGACAGGCCACATTTCACCCAAATATATCACATCTTCTCCAAGAAATACCAGGGTTCAACCTTCAAATAGGAACTTTTCACCCACAAATACCTATTTTATCCCCAAAATAGGACAGTTTCTTCCAGACATGCCACATTTCTCCCAAATAGATCACATCTTCTCCAAGAAATACCAGGTTTCCCCCTTCAAATAGGACCTTTTCACCCACAAATACCTCTTTTATCCCCAAAATAGGACAGTTTCTTCCTGACATGCCACATTTCTCCCAAATATATCACATCTTCTCATAGAATTACCAGGTTTCCCCCTTCAAATAGGACCTTTTCACCCACAAATACCTGTTTGATCCCCAAAAGAAGACAGTTTCTGCCAGAAATGCCACATTTCTCCCAAACATATCACATCTTCTCATAGAATTACCAGCATTCCCCTTTCAAATAGGACCTTTTCACCCACAAAAAATTCTTTTATCCACAAAATAGGACAGTTTCTTCCAGAAATGCCACATTTCTCCCAAATATATCACATCTTCTCCAAGAAATACCAGGTTTCCCCCTTCAAATACGACCTTTTCACCCACAAATACCTCTTTTATCCCCAAAATAGGACAGTTTCTTCCAGACATGCCACATTTCTCCCAAATATATCACATCTTCTCCAAGAAATACCAGGATTTCTCCTGAAAGAGGACCTTTTCTCCCTCAAATACCAGCCTTCTCCCCCCAAATAGGACAGTTTCTTCCTGACATGCCACATTTCTCCCAAATATATCACATCTTCTCCAGGAAATACCACGTTTCCCCCTTCAAATAGGACCTTATCACCCACAAATACCACTTTTATCCCCAAAATAGGACAGTTTCTGCCAGAAATGCCACATTTCTCCCAAACATATCACATCTTCTCCAAGAAATACCAGGTTTCCCCCTTCAAATTGGACCTTTTCACCCTCAATAAATTCTTTTATCCCCAAAAGAGGACACTTTCTTCCAGAAATGCCACATTTCTCCTAAATATATCTCATCTTCTCCAAGAAATACCAGCTTTCCCCCTTCAAATAAGACCTTTTCACCCACAAATACCTCTGTTATCCCCAAAATAGGACAGTTTCTTCCAGACATGCCACATTTCTCCCAAATAGATCACATCTTCTCCAAGAAATACCAGCTTTCCCCCTTCAAATAGGACCTTTTCACCCACAAATACCTGTTTTATCCCCAAAAGAGGACAGTTTCTTCCAGAAATGCCACATTTCTCCCAAACATATCACATCTCCTCCAAGAAATACCAGGATTCCTCCTGAAATAGGAACTTTTCTCCCACAAATACCACCCTTCTCCCCCCAAATAGGACATTTTCTTCCAGACATGCCACATTTCTCCCAAATATATCACATCTTCTCCAAGAAATACCAGGTTTTCCCCTGGAAATAGGACCTTTTCACCCACAAATACCTGTTCTATCCCCATAAGAGGACAGTTTCTTCCTGACATGCCACATTTCTCCCAAATATATCACATCTTCTCCAAGAAATACCACGTTTCCCCCTTCAAATAGGACCTTTTCCCCAAAAAAACCTCTTTTATCCCCAAAAGAGGACAGTTTCTTCCAGGAATGCCAGATTTCTCCCAAATATATCACATCTTCTCCAAAAATACCACGTTTCCCCCTTCAAATAGGACCTTCTCACCCACAAATACCTCTTCTATCCCCAAAATAGGACAGTTTTTTCCAGACATGCCACATTTCTCCCAAATATATCACATCTTCTCCAAGAAATACCAGGGTTCCCCCTTCAAATACGACCTTTTCACCCACAAATACCTCTTTTATCCCCAAAATAGGACATTTTCTTCCAGGAATGCCACATTTCTCCCAAATATATCACATCTTCTCCAAGAAATACCAGCTTTCCCCCTTCAAATAGGACCTTTTCACCCACAAATACCTCTTTTATCCCCAAAATACGACAGTTTCTTCCAGAAATGCCACATTTCTCCCAAATAGATCACATCTTCTCCAAGAAATACCAGCTTTCCCCCTTCAAATAGGACCTTTTCACCCACAAATACCTGTTTTATCCCCAAAAGAGGACAGTTTCTTCCAGAAATGGCACATTTCTCCCAAAAATATCACATCTTCTCCAAGAAATACCAGGATTCCTCCTGAAATAGGAACTTTTCTCCCACAAATACCACACTTCTCCCCCCAAATAGGTCATTTTCTTCCAGACATGCCACATTTCTCCCAAATAGATCACATCTTCTCCAAGAAATACCAGGTTTTCCCCCTTCAAATAGGACCTTTTCACCCACAAATACCTGTTCTATCCCCAAAACAGGACAGTTTCTTCCAGAAATGCCACATTTCTCCCAAATATATCACATCTTCTCCGAAAAATACCAGGGTTCCCCCTTCAAATAGGACCTTTTCCCCAAAAAAACCTCTTTTATCCCTAAAAGAGGACAGTTTCTTCCGGGAATGCCAGATTTCTCCCAAATATATCACATCTTCTCCAAGAAATACCAGCTATCCCCCTTCAAATAGGACCTTCTCACCCACAAATACCTCTTTTATCCCCAAAATAGGACAGTTTTTTCCAGACATGCCACATTTCTCCCAAATAGATCACATCTTCTCCAAGAAATACCAGGGTTCCCCCTTCAAATAGGACATTTTCTCCCACAAATACCTCTTTTATCCCCAAAAGAGGACAGTTTCTTCCAGAAAGGCCACATTTCTCCCAAATATATCACAACTCCTCCAAGAAATACCAGGTTTCCCCCTTCAATTAGGACCTTTTCTCCATGAAATACCTGTTTTATCCCCAAAAGAGGACATTTTCTTCCAGAAAGGCCACATTTCTCCCAAATATATATCATCTTCTCCCACAAATACCAGGTTTCCCCCTTCAAATAGGACCTTTTCAACAACTAATACCTCTTTTATCCCCAAAAGAGGACAGTTTCTTCCAGAAATGCCACATTTCTCCCAAATAGATCACATCTTCTCCCACAAATACCAGGTTTCCCCCTTCAAATAGGACCTTTTCAACCACTAATACCTCTTTTATCCCCAAAAGAGGACAGTTTCTTCCAGAAATGCCACATTTCTCCCAAATATATCACATCTTCTCCGAGAAATGCCAGGATTTCTCCTGAAAGAGGACCTTCTCACCCAAAACTACCAGCCTTCTCCCCCCAAATTGGACATTTTCTTCCAGAAAGGCCACATTTCTCCCAAATATATCACATCTTCTCCAAGAAATACCAGGTTTCCTCCTGAAATAGGACCTTCTCACCGAAAACTACCAGCCTTCTCCCCCCAAATTGGACATTTTCTTCCAGAAATTCCACATTTCTCCCAAACATATCACATCTTCTCCATGAAATACCAGCTTTCCCCCTTCAAATAGGACCTTTTCTCCCACAAATACCTGTTTTATCCCCAAAACAGGACACTTTCTTCCAGACATGCCACATTTCTCCCAAACATATCACATCTTCTCCAAGTAATACCAGCTTTCCCCCTTCAAATAGGACCTTTTCACCCACAGATACCTCTTTATCCCTCAAATAGGACAGTTTCTTCCACACATGCCACATTTCTCCCAAATATATCACATCTTCTCCAAGAAATACCTGCTTTCCCCCTTCGAATTGGACATTTTCTCCCTCAAATACCAGCCTTCTCCCCCCAAATAGGACAGTTTCTTCCTGACATGCCACATTTCTCCCAAATATGTAACATCTTCTCCAAGAAATACCAGGTTTCCCCCTTCAAATAGGACCTTTTCACCCACAAATACCTGTGTGATCCCCAAAATAGGACAGTTTCTTCCAGAAATGCCTGATTTCTCCCAAATATATCACATCTTCTCCAAGAAATACCAGCTTTCCCCCTTCAAATAGGACCTTTTCACCCACTAATAGAAGGCTTCTCCCCAAATAGGACAGTTTCTTCCAGAAATGCCTGATTTTTCCCAAATATATCACATCTTCTCCAAGAAATACCAGGTTTCCCCCTTCAAATAGGACCTTTTCACCCACAAATACCTGTTCAATCCCCAAAATAGGACAGTTTCATCCAGACATGCCACATTTCTCCCAAATATATCACATCTCCTTCAAGAAATACCAGCTTTCCCCCTTCAAATAGGACCTTTTCTCCCACAAATACCTGTTTTATCCCCAAAACAGGACACTTTCTTCCAGAAATGCCACATTTCTCCCAATTATATCACATCTTCTCCAAGAAATACCAGGTTTTCCCCTGGAAATAGGACGTTTTCACCCACAAATACCTCTTTTATCCCCAAAACAGGACAGTTTCTTCCAGAAATGCCAGATTTCTCCCAAATATATCACATCTTCTCCAAGAAATACCAGCTTTCCCCCTTCAAAAGGACCTTTTCACCCACAAATACCTCTTTTATCCCCAAAAGAGGACAGTTTCTTCCAGAAATGCCACATTTCTCCCAAATATATCACAACTCCTCCAAGAAATACCAGGTTTCCCCCTTGAATTAGGACCTTTTCTCCATGAATTACCTCTTTTATCCCCAAAAGAGGACAGTTTCCTCCAGACATGCCACATTTCTCCCAAATAGATCACATCTTCTCCAAGAAATACCAGGTTTCCCCCTTCAAATAGGACCTTTTCAACCACTAATACCTCTTTTATCCCCCAAAGAGGACAGTTTCTTCCAGAAATGCCACATTTCTCCCAAATATATCACATCTTCTCCAAGAAATGCCAGGATTCCTCTTGAAATAGGACATTCTCATCCAAAACTACCAGCCTTCTCCCCCCACATTGGACATTTTCTTCCAGAAAGGCCACATTTCTCCCAAATATATCACATCTTCTCCAAGAAATACCAGGATTCCTCCTGAAATAGGACCATCTAACCGAAAACTACCAGCCTTCTCCCCCCAAATTGGACAGTTTCTTCCAGACATGCCACATTTCTCCCAAATAGATCACATCTTCTCCAAGAAATACCAGGTTTCCCCCTTCAAATAGGACCTTTTCACCCACAAATACCTCTTTTATCCCCAAAATAGGACAGTTTCTTCCTGACATGCCACATTTCCCCCAAATATATCACATCTTCTCCAAGAAATACCAGCTTTCCCCCTTCAAATAGGACCTTATCACCCACAAATACCACTTTTATCCCCAAAATAGGACAGTTTCTGCCAGAAAGGCCACATTTCTCCCAAACATATCACATCTTCTCCAAGAAATACCAGCTTTCCCCCTTCAAATTGGACCTTTTCACCTACAAATACCTCTTTTATCCCCAAAATAGGACAGTTTCTTCCAGACATGCCACATTTCCCCCAAATATATCACATCTTCTCATAGAATTACCAGCTTTCCCCCTTCAAATAGGACCTTTTCAACCACTAATACCTCTTTTATCCCCAAAAGAGGACAGTTTCTTCCAGACATGCCACATTTCTCCCAAACATATCACATCTTCTCATACAATTACCAGCTTTCCCCCTTCAAATTGGACCTTTTCACCCACAAAAAATTCTTTTATCCCCCAAATAGGACAGTTTCTTCCAGAAAGGCCACATTTCTCCCAAATATATCACATCTTCTCCAAGAAATACCAGGTTTCCCCCTTCAAATACGACCTTTTCACCCACAAATACCTCTTTTATCCCCAAAATAGGACAGTTTCTTCCACACATGCCACATTTCTCCCAAATAGATCACATCTTCTCCAAGAAATACCACGGTTCCCCCTTCAAATAGGACCTTTTCTCCCACAAATACCTCTTTTATCCCCAAAAGAGGACAGTTTCTTCCTGACATGCCACATTTCTCCCAAATACATCACATCTTCTCCAAGAAATACCAGGGTTCCCCCTTCAAATAGGACCTTATCACCCTCAAATACCACTTTCATCCCCAAAATAGGACAGTTTCTGCCAGACATGCCACATTTCTCCCAAACATATCACATCTCCTTCAAGAAACACCAGGTTTCCCCCTTCAAATAGGACCTTTTCACCCACAAATACCTCTTTTATCCCCAAAACAGGACAGTTTCTTCCAGAAATGCCTGATTTCTCCCAAATATATCACATCTTCTCCAAGAAATACCAGCTTTCCCCCTTCAAATAGGACCTTCTCACCCACAAATACCTCTTTTATCCCCAAAATAGGACAGTTTCTTCCAGACATGCCACATTTCTCCCAAATATATCACATCTTCTCCAAGAAATACCAGGTTTCCCCCTTCAAATAGGACCTATTCACCCACAAATACCTCTTTTATCCCCAAAATAGGACAGTTTCTTCCAGAAATGCCATATTTCTCCCAAATGTATCACATCTTCTCCAAGAAATACCAGCTTTCCCCCTTCAAATAGGACCTTTTCACCCACAAATTCCTCTTTTATCCCCAAAAGAGGACAGTTTCTTCCAGAAATGCCATATTTCTCCCAAACATATCACATCTTCTCCAAGAAATACCAGGTTTCCCCCTTCAAATAGGACCTTTTCACCCACAAATTCCTGTTATATCCCCAAAATAGGACAGTTTCTTCCAGACATGCCACATTTCTCCCAAATAGATCACATCTTCTCCAAGAAATACCAGCTTTCCCCCTTCAAATAGGAACTTTTCACCCACAAATACCTCTTTTATCCCCAAAAGAGGACAGTTTCTTCCAGAAATGCCATATTTCTCCCAAACATATCACATCTTCTCCAAGAAATACCAGGTTTCCCCCTTCAAATACGACCTTTTCACCCACAAATATCTCTTTTATCCCCAAAAGAGGACAGTTTCTTCCAGAAAGGCCACATTTCTCCCAAACATATCACATCTCTTCCAAGAAATACCAGGATTCCTCCTGAAATAGGAACTTTTCTCCCACAAATACCACCCTTCTCCCCCCAAATTGGACATGTTCTTCCAGAAAGGCCACATTTCTCCCAAATAGATCACATCTTCTCCAAGAAATACCAGCTTTCCCCCTTCAAATAGGACCATTTCTCCCACAAATACCTGTTTTATCCCCCAAAATACGACAGTTTCTTCCAGACATGCCACATTTCTCCCAAATATATCACCTCTTCTCCAAGAAATACCAGGTTTCCCCCTTCAAATAGGACCTTTTCAACCACTAATACCTCTTTTATCCCCCAAATAGGACAGTTTCTTCCTGACATGCCACATTTCTCCCAAATATATCACATCTTCTCCAAGAAATGCCAGGATTCCTCCTGAAATAGGACCTTCTCACCCAAAACTACCAGCCTTCTCCCCCCAAATTGGACATTTTCTTCCAGAAAGGCCACATTTCTCCCAAATAGATCACATCTTCTCCAAGAAATACCAGGATTCCTCCTGAATTAGGACCTTCTCACCCAAAACTACCAGCCGTCTCCCCAAAAGAGGACAGTTTCTTCCAGACATGCCACATTTCTCCCAAATATATCACATCTTCTCCATGAAATACCAGGATTCCTCCTGAAATAGGACCTTCTCACCCAAAACTACCAGCCTTCTCCCCCCAAATAGGACAGTTTCTTCCAGAAAGGCCACATTTCTCCCAAATAGATCACATCTTCTCCAAAAAAAAACAGCTTTCCCCCTTCAAATAGGACCTTTTCTCCCACAAATACCTCTTTTATCCCCCAAATAGGACACTTTCTTCCAGAAATGCCACATTTCTCCCAAATATATCACATCTTCTCCAAGAAATACCAGCTTTCCCCCTTCAAATAGGACCTTTTCACCCACAAATACCTCTTTTATCCCCAAAACAGGACAGTTTCTTCCAGAAATGCCACATTTCTCCCAAATAGATCACATCTTCTCCAAGAAATACCAGGTTTCCCCCTTCAAATAGGACCTTTTCACCCACAAATACCTTTTATCCCCAAAAGAGGACAGTTTCTTCCAGAAATGCCACATTTCTCCCAAACATATCACATCTCCTCCCAGAAATACCAGGATTCCTCCTAAAATAGGAACTTTTCTCCCACGAATACCACCCTTCTCCCAACAAATAGGACATTTTCTTCCAGAAAGGCCACATTTCTCCCAAATATATATCATCTTCTCCAAGAAATACCAGGTTTTCCCCTTCAAATAGGAACTTCTCACCCACAAATACCTCTTTTATCCCCAAAATTGCACATTTTCTTCCTGACATGCCACATTTCTCCCAAATATATCACATCTTCTCCAAGAAATACCAGCTTTCCCCCTTCAAATAGGACCTTTTCACCCACAAATACCTCTTTTATCCCCAAAATAGGACAGTTTTTACCAGACATGCCAGATTTCTCCCAAATATATCACATCTTCTCCAAGAAATACCAGGTTTCCCCCTTCAAATAGGACCTATTCACCCACAAATACCTCTTTTATCCCCAAAATAGGACAGTTTCATCCAGACATGCCACATTTCTCCCAAATATATCACAACTCCTCCAAGAAATACCAGGTTTCCCCCTTGAATTAGGAACTTTTCTCCATGAAATACCTGTTTTATCCACAAAAGAGGACAGTTTCTTCCAGAAAGGCCACATTTCTCTGAAATATATATCATCTTCTCCAAGAAATACCAGGTTTCCCCCTTCAAATAGGACCTTTTCAACCACTAATACCTCTTTTATCCCCAAAAGAGGACAGTTTCTTCCAGAAATGCCACATTTCTCCCAAATATATCACATCTTCTCCAAGAAATACCAGGATTCCTCCTGAAATAGGACCTTCTCAACCAAAACTACCAGCCTTCTCCCCCCAAATTGGACATTTTCTTCCAGAAAGGCCAGATTTCTCCCAAATAGATCACATCTTCTCCAAGAAATACCAGGATTCCTCCTGAAATAGGACCTTCTCACAGAAAACTACCAGCGTTCTCCCCCCAAATTGGACATTTTCTTCCAGAAAGGCCACATTTCTCCCAAATATATCACATCTTCTCCAAGAAATGCCACGTTTCCCCCTTCAAATAGGGCCTTTTCACCCTCAAATACCTCTTTTATCCCCAAAATAGGACAGTTTCTTCCAGAAATGCCACATTTCTCCCAAATATATCAGATCTTCTCCAAGAAATACCAGGTTTCCCCCTTCAAATAGGACCTTTTCACCCACAAATACCTCTTTGATCCCCAAAAGAGGACAGTTTCTTCCAGAAATGCCACATTTCTCCCAAATATATCACATCTTCTCCAAGAAATAACAGGTTTCCCCCTTGAAATACAACGTTTTCACCCACAAATACCTCTTTTATCCCCAAAATAGGACACTTTCTTCCAGAAATGCCACATTTCTCCCAAATATATCACATCTTCTCCAAGAAATGCCACGTTTCCCCCTTCAAATAGGACCTTTTCACCCACAAATACCTCTTTTATCCCCAAAATAGGACAGTTTCTTCCAGAAATGCCACATTTCTCCCAAATATATCACATATTCTCATAGAATTACCAGCTTTCCCCCTTCAAATATAACCTTATCACCCACAAATACCACTTTTATCCCCAAAAGAGGACAGTTTCTTCCAGAAATGCCACATTTCTCCCAAATATATCACATCTTCTCCAAGAAATGCCACGTTTCCCCCTTCAAATAGGACCTTTTCACCCACAAATACCTCTTTTATCCCCAAAAGAGGACAGTTTCTTCCTGACATGCCACATTTCTCCCAATTATATCACATCTTCTCATAGAATTACCAGCTTTCCCCCTTCAAATAGGACCTTTTCACCCACAAATACCTCTTTTATCCCCAAAAGAGGACAGTTTCTGCCAGAAATGCCACATTTCTCCCAAATAGATCACATCTTCTCCAAGAAATACCAGGTTTCCCCCTTCAAATAGGACCTTTTCACCCACAAATACCTGTTTTATCTCCAAAATAGGACAGTTACTTCCAGACATGCCACATTTCTCCCAAATATATCACATCTTCTCCAAGAAATACCAGGTTTCCCCCTTCAAATAGGACCTTTTCACCCACAAATACCTCTTTTATCCCTCAAATAGGACAGTTTCTTCCAGACATGCCACATTTCTCCCAAATATATCACATCTTCTCCAAGAAATACCAGGATTCCTCCTGAAAGAGGACATTTTCTCCCTCAAATTCCAGCCTTCTCCCCCCAAATAGGACAGTTTCTTCCAGAAAGGCCACATTTCTCCCAAACATATCACATCTTCTCCAAGAAATACCACGTTTCCCCCTTCAAATAGGACCTTTTCAACCACAAGTACCTGTTTTATTCCCCAAATAGGACAGTTTCTTCCAGAAATGCCACATTTCTCCCAAATATATCACATCTTCTCCAAGAAATACCACGTTTCCCCCTTCAAATAGGACCTTTTCACCCACAAATACCTCTTTTATCCCCAAAAGAGGACAGTTTCTTCCACACATGCCACATTTCTCCCAAATATATCACATCTTCTCCAAGAAATGCCACGTTTCCCCCTTCAAATAGGACCTTTTCACCCACAAATACCTCTTTTATCCCCAAAAGAGTACAGTCTCTTCCTGACATGCCACATTTCTCCCAAATATATCACATCTTCTCGTAGAATTACCAGCTTTCCCCCTTCAAATAGGACCTTTTCACCCACAAATACCTGTTTTATCCCCAAAATAGGACAGTTTCTGCCAGAAATGCCACATTTCTCCCAAATATATCACATCTTCTCCAAGAAATACCAGCTTTCCCCCTTCAAATAGGACCTTTTCACCCACAAATACCTCTTTTATCCCCAAAATAGGACAGTTTCTGCCAGAAATGCCACATTTCTCCCAAACATATCACATCTTCTCCAAGAAATACCAGGTTTCCCCCTTCAAATAGGACCTTTTCACCCACAAATACCTGTTTTATCTCCAAAATAGGACAGTTTCTTCCAGACATGCCACATTTCTCCCAAATATATCACATCTTCTCCAAGAAATACCAGGTTTCCCCCTTCAAATAGGACCTTTTCACCCACAAATACCTCTTTTATCCCTCAAATAGAACAGTTTCTTCCTGACATGCCACATTTCTCCCAAATATATCACATTTTCTCCAAGAAATACCAGGATTCCTCCTGAAAGAGGACCTTTTCTCCCTCAAATACCAGCCTTCTCCCCCCAAATAGGACAGTTTCTTCCAGAAATGCCACATTTCTCCAAAATAGATCACATCTTCTCCAAGAAATAACAGGTTTCCCCCTTCAAATACAACGTTTTCACCCACAAATACCTCTTTTATCCCCAAAAGAGGACAGTTTCTTCCAGAAATGCCACATTTCTCCAAATATACCACATCTCCAAGAAATACCTGCATTCCCCCTTCAAATGGGACCTTTTCACCCACAAGTACCTGTTTTATCCCCAAAAGAGGACAGTTTCTTCCAGAAATGCCACATTTCTCCCAAACATATCACATCTTCTCCAAGAAATACCACGTTTCCCCCTTCAAATTGGACCTTTTCACCCTCAATAAATTCTTTTATCCCCAAAAGAGGACACTTTCTTCCAGAAATGCCACATTTCTCCTAAATATATCTCATCTTCTCCAAGAAATACCAGCTTTCCCCCTTCAAATAAGACCTTTTCACCCACAAATACCTCTTTTATCCCCAAAATAGGACAGTTTCTTCCAGACATGCCACATTTCTCCCAAATAGATCACATCTTCTCCAAGAAATACCAGCTTTCCCCCTTCAAATAGGACCTTTTCACCCACAAATACCTGTTTTATCCCCAAAAGAGGACAGTTTCTTCCAGAAATGCCACATTTCTCCCAAACATATCACATCTCCTCCAAGAAATACCAGGATTCCTCCTGAAATAGGAACTTTTCTCCCACAAATACCACCCTTCTCCCCCCAAATAGGACATTTTCTTCCAGACATGCCACATTTCTCCCAAATATATCACATCTTCTCCAAGAAATACCAGGTTTTCCCCTGGAAATAGGACCTTTTCACCCACAAATACCTCTTTTATCCCCATAAGAGGACAGTTTCTTCCTGACATGCCACATTTCTCCCAAATATATCACATCTTCTCCAAGAAATACCACGTTTCCCCCTTCAAATAGGACCTTTTCCCCAAAAAAACCTCTTTTATCCCCAAAAGAGGACAGTTTCTTCCAGGAATGCCAGATTTCTCCCAAATATATCACATCTTCTCCAAAAATACCACGTTTCCCCCTTCAAATAGGACCTTCTCACCCACAAATACCTCTTCTATCCCCAAAATAGGACAGTTTTTTCCAGACATGCCACATTTCTCCCAAATATATCACATCTTCTCCAAGAAATACCAGGGGTCCCCCTTCAAATACGACCTTTTCACCCACAAATACCTCTTTTATCCCCAAAATAGGACATTTTCTTCCAGGAATGCCACATTTCTCCCAAATATATCACATCTTCTCCAAGAAATACCACGTTTCCCCCTTCAAATAGGACCTTTTCACCCACAAATACCTCTTTTATCCCCAAAAGAGGACAGTTTCTTCCAGAAATGCCACATTTCTCCCAAATAGATCACATCTTCTCCAAGAAATACCAGCTTTCCCCCTTCAAATAGGACCTTTTCACCCACAAATACCTGTTTTATCCCCAAAAGAGTACAGTTTCTTCCAGAAATGGCACATTTCTCCCAAACATATCACATCTTCACCAAGAAATACCAGGATTCCTCCTGAAATAGGAACTTTTCTCCCACAAATACCACACTTCTCCCCCCAAATAGGACATTTTCTTCCAGAAATGCCACATTTCTCCCAAATATATCACATCTTCTCCGAAAAATACCAGGGTTCCCCCTTCAAATAGGACCTTTTCCCCAAAAAAACCTCTTTTATCCCTAAAAGAGGACAGTTTCTTCCGGGAATGCCAGATTTCTCCCAAATAGATCACATCTTCTCCAAGAAATACCAGCTATCCCCCTTCAAATAGGACCTTCTCACCCACAAATACCTCTTTTATCCCCAAACTAGGACAGTTTTATCCAGACATGCCACATTTCTCCCAAATAGATCACATCTTCTCCAAGAAATACCAGGGTTCCCCCTTCAAATAGGACATTTTCTCCCACAAATACCTCTTTTATCCCCAAAAGAGGACAGTTTCTTCCAGAAATGCCACATTTCTCCGAAATATATCACAACTCCTCCAAGAAATACCAGGTTTCCCCCTTCAATTAGGACCTTTTCTCCATGAAATACCTGTTTTATCCCCAAAAGAGGACATTTTCTTCCAGAAAGGCCACATTTCTCCCAAATGTATATCATCTTCTCCCACAAATACCAGGTTTCCCCCTTCAAATAGGACCTTTTCAACAACTAATACCTCTTTTATCCCCAAAAGAGGACAGTTTCTTCCAGAAATGCCACATTTCTCCCAAATAGATCACATCTTCTCCCACAAATACCAGGTTTCCCCCTTCAAATAGGACCTTTTCAACCACTAATACCTCTTTTATCCCCAAAAGAGGACAGTTTCTTCCAGAAATGCCACATTTCTCCCAAATATATCACATCTTCTCCGAGAAATGCCAGGATTTCTCCTGAAAGAGGACCTTCTCACCCAAAACTACCAGCCTTCTCCCCCCAAATTGGACATTTTCTTCCAGAAAGGCCACATTTCTCCCAAATATATCACATCTTCTCCAAGAAATACCAGGATTCCTCCTGAAATAGGACCTTCACACCCAAAACTACCAGCCTTCTCCCCCCAAATTGGACATTTTCTTCCAGAAATTCCACATTTCTCCCAAACATATCACATCTTCTCCATGAAATACCAGCTTTCCCCCTTCAAATAGGACCTTTTCTCCCACAAATACCTGTTTTATCCCCAAAAGAGGACAGTTTCTTCCAGACATGCCACATTTCTCCCAAACATATCACATCTTCTCCAAGTAATACCAGCTTTCCCCCTTCAAATAGGACCTTTTCACCCACAGATACCTCTTTATCCCTCAAATAGGACAGTTTCTTCCACACATGCCACATTTCTCCCAAATATATCACATCTTCTCCAAGAAATACCTGCTTTCCCCCTTCAAATAGGACATTTTCTCCCTCAAATACCAGCCTTCTCCCCCCAAATAGGACAGTTTCTTCCTGACATGCCACATTTCTCCCAAATATGTAACATCTTCTCCAAGAAATACCAGGTTTCCCCCTTCAAATAGGACCTTTTCACCCACAAATACCTGTGTGATCCCCAAAAGAGGACAGTTTCTTCCAGAAATGCCTGATTTCTCCCAAATATATCACATCTTCTCCAAGAAATACCAGCTTTCCCCCTTCAAATAGGACCTTTTCACCCACTAATAGCAGGCTTCTCCCCAAATAGGACAGTTTCTTCCAGAAATGCCTGATTTCTCCCAAATATATCACATCTTCTCCAAGAAATACCAGGTTTCCCCCTTCAAATAGGACCTTTTCACCCACAAATACCTCTTTTATCCCCAAAAGAGGACAGTTTCTTCCAGACATGCCACATTTCTCCCAAATATATCACATCTCCTTCAAGAAATACCAGCTTTCCCCCTTCAAATAGGACCTTTTCTCCCACAAATACCTGTTTTATCGCCAAAACAGGACACTTTCTTCCAGAAATGCCACATTTCTCCCAATTATATCACATCTTCTCCAAGAAATACCAGGTTTTCCCCTGGAAATAGGACCTTTTCACCCACAAATACCTCTTTTATCCCCAAAACAGGACAGTTTCTTCCAGAAATGCCAGATTTCTCCCAAATATATCACATCTTCTCCAAGAAATACCAGCTTTCCCCCTTCAAAAGGACCTTTTCACCCACAAATACCTCTTTTATCCCCAAAAGAGGACAGTTTCTTCCAGAAATGCCACATTTCTCCCAAATATATCACAACTCCTCCAAGAAATACCAGGTTTCCCCCTTGAATTAGGACCTTTTCTCCATGAATTACCTCTTTTATCCCCAAAAGAGGACAGTTTCTTCCAGACATGCCACATTTCTCCCAAATAGATCACATCTTCTCCAAGAAATACCAGGTTTCCCCCTTCAAATAGGACCTTTTCAACCACTAATACCTCTTTTATCCCCAAAAGAGGACAGTTTCTTCCAGAAATGCCACATTTCTCCCAAATATATCACATCTTCTCCAAGAAATGCCAGGATTCCTCCTGAAATAGGACATTCTCATCCAAAACTACCAGCCTTCTCCCCCCACATTGGACATTTTCTTCCAGAAAGGCCAGATTTCTCCCAAATATATCACATCTTCTCCAAGAAATACCAGGATTCCTCCTGAAATAGGACCTTCTAACCGAAAACTACCAGCCTTCTCCCCCCAAATTGGACAGTTTCTTCCAGACATGCCACATTTCTCCCAAATAGATCACATCTTCTCCAAGAAATACCAGCTTTCCCCCTTCAAATAGGACCTTTTCACCCACAAATACCTCTTTTATCCCCAAAATAGGACAGTTTCTTCCTGACATGCCACATTTCCCCCAAATATATCACATCTTCTCCAAGAAATACCAGCTTTCCCCCTTCAAATAGGACCTTATCACCCACAAATACCACTTTTATCCCCAAAATAGGACAGTTTCTGCCAGAAAGGCCACATTTCTCCCAAACATATCACATCTTCTCCAAGAAATACCAGGTTTCCCCCTTCAAATAGGACCTTTTCACCCACAAAAATTCTTTTATCCTCAAAATAGGACAGTTTCTTCAAGAAATGCCACATTTCTCCCAAATAGATCACATCTTCTCCAAGAAATACCAGGTTTCCCCCTTCAAATAGCACCTTTACACCCACAAATACCTCTTAATCCCTCAAATAGGACATTTTCTTCCAGACATGCCACATTTCTCCCAAATATATCACATCTTCTCCAAGAAATACCACGTTTCCCCCTTCAAATAGGAACTTTTCTCCCACAAATACCTCTTTTATCCCCAAAAGAGGACAGTTTCTTCCTGACATGCCACATTTCTCCCAAATATATCACATCTTCTCCAAGAAATACCAGCTTTCCCCCTTCAAATAGGACCTTTTCACCCACAAATACCTGTTTTATCCCCAAAATAGGACAGTTTCTTCCAGACATGCCACATTTCTCCCAAATACATCACATCTTCTCCAAGAAATACCACGGTTCCCCCTTCAAATAGGACCTTTTCACCAACTAATAGCAGGCTTCTCCCCCAAATAGGACAGTTTCTTCCAGAAATGCCAGATTTCTCCCAAATTGACCACATCTTCTCCAAGAAATACCAGGGTTCCCCCTTCAAATAGGACCTTTTCTCCCACAAATACCTCTTTTATCCCCAAAATAGGACAGTTTCTTCCAGACATGCCACATTTCTCCCAAATATATCACATCTTCTCCAAGAAATACCAGGTTTCCCCCTTCAAATAGGACCTTTTCACCCACAAATACCTCTTTTATCCCCAAAATAGGACAGTTTCTTCCAGAAATGCCATATTTCTCCCAAACATATCTCATCTTCTCCAAGAAATACCAGGTTTCCCCCTTCAAATAGCACCTTATCACCCAAAAATACCTCTTTATCCCCAAAAGAGGTCAGTTTCTTCCAGAAAGGCCACATTTCTCCCAAATATATCACATCTCCTCCAAGAAATACCAGGATTCCTCCTGAAATAGGATCTTTTCTCCCACAAATACCACCCTTCTCCCCCCAACTAGGACATTTTCTTCCAGACATGCCACATTTCTCCCAAATAGATCACATCTTCTCCAATAAATACCAGGTTTTCCCCAGGAAATAGGACCTTTTCACCCACAAATACCTGTTCTATCCCCATAAGAGGACACTTTCTTCCAGAAATGCCACATTTCTCCCAAATATATCACATCTTCTCCAAGAAATACCAGCTTTCCCCCTTCAAATAGGACATTATCACCCACAAATACCACTTTTATCCCCAAAATAGGACAGTTTCTTCCAGAAATGCCACATTTCTCCCAAATATATCACATCTTCTCCAAGAAATATCAGGGTTCCCCCTTCAAATAGGACCTTATCACCCACAAATACCTCTTTTATCCCCAGAAGAGGACAGTTTCTTCCAGAAATGCCACATTTCTCCCAAATAGATCACATCTTCTCCAAGAAATACCACGTTTCCCCCTTCAAATAGGACATTTTCACCCACAAATACCTCTTTTATCCCCAAAATAGGACAGTTTCTTCCAGACATGCCACATTTCTCCCAAATATATCACATCTTCTCCAAGAAATACCACGTTTCCCCCTTCAAATAGGACCTTTTCACCCACAAATACCTCTTTTATCCCCAAAATAGGACAGTTTCTTCCAGAAATGCCACGTTTCTCCAAATATACCACATCTTCTCCAAGAAATACCTGCTTTCCCCCTTCAAATAGGAACTTTTCACCCACAAGTACCTGTTTTATCCCCGAAAGAGGACAGTTTCTTCAAGAAATGCCACATTTCTCCCAAATATATCACATCTTCTCCAAGAAATACCAGCTTTCCCCCTTCAAATTCGACCTTTTCACCTACAAATACCTCTTTTATCCCCAAAATAGGACAGTTTCTTCCAGACATGCCACATTTCCCCCAAATATATCACATCTTCTCATAGAATTACCAGCTTTCCCCCTTCAAATAGGACCTTTTCAACCACTAATACCTCTTTTATCCCCAAAAGAGGACAGTTTCTTCCAGACATGCCACATTTCTCCCAAACATATCACATCTTCTCATACAATTACCAGCTTTCCCCCTTCAAATTGGACCTTTTCACCCACAA
Source organism: Lophura swinhoii (assembly GCA_030408155.1). Lineage (NCBI taxonomy): Eukaryota > Metazoa > Chordata > Aves > Galliformes > Phasianidae > Lophura > Lophura swinhoii. The sequence continues at coordinate 870,574 of CM059459.1, forward strand.
AAAATTCTTTTATCCCCCAAATAGGACAGTTTCTTCCAGAAAGGCCACATTTCTCCCAAATATATCACATCTTCTCCAAGAAATACCAGGTTTCCCCCTTCAAATACGACCTTTTCACCCACAAATACCTCTTTTATCCCCAAAATAGGACAGTTTCTTCCACACATGCCACATTTCTCCCAAATATATCACATCTTCTCCAAGAAATACCACGGTTCCCCCTTCAAATAGGACCTTTTCACCCACTAATAGCAGCCTTCTCCCCCCAAATAGGACAGTTTCTTCCTGACATGCCACATTTCTCCCAAATATATCACATCTTCTCCAAGAAATACCAGGGTTCCCCCTTCAAATAGGACCTTATCACCCTCAAATACCACTTTTATCCCCAAAATAGGACAGTTTCTGCCAGACATGCCACATTTCTCCCAAACATATCACATCTCCTTCAAGAAATACCAGGTTTCCCCCTTCAAATAGGACCTTTTCACCCACAAATACCTCTTTTATCCCCAAAAGAGGACAGTTTCTTCCAGAAATGCCTGATTTCTCCCAAATATATCACATCTTCTCCAAGAAATACCAGCTTTCCCCCTTCAAATAGGACCTTCTCACCCACAAATACCTCTTTTATCCCCAAAATAGGACAGTTTCTTCCAGACATGCCACATTTCTCCCAAATAGATCACATCTTCTCCAAGAAATACCAGGTTTCCCCCTTCAAATAGGACCTATTCACCCACAAATACCTCTTTTATCCCCAAAAGAGGACAGTTTCTTCCAGAAATGCCATATTTCTCCCAAACATATCACATCTTCTCCAAGAAATACCAGCTTTCCCCCTTCAAATAGGACCTTTTCACCCACAAATTCCTCTTTTATCCCCAAAAGAGGACAGTTTCTTCCAGAAATGCCATATTTCTCCCAAACATATCACATCTTCTCCAAGAAATACCAGGGTTCCCCCTTCAAATAGGACCTTATCACCCTCAAATACCACTTTTATCCCCAAAATAGGACAGTTTCTGCCAGACATGCCACATTTCTCCCAAACATATCACATCTCCTTCAAGAAATACCAGGTTTTCCCCTGGAAATAGGACCTTTTCACCCACAAATACCTGTTCTATCCCCATAAGAGGACAGTTTCTTCCTGACATGCCACATTTCTCCCAAATATATCACATCTTCTCCAAGAAATGCCACGTTTCCCCCTTCAAATAGGAACTTCTCACCCACAAATACCTCTTTTATCCCCAAAATTGCACAGTTTCTTCCTGACATGCCACATTTCTCCCAAATATATCACATCTTCTCCAAGAAATACCAGCTTTCCCCCTTCAAATAGGACCTTTTCACCCACAAATACCTCTTTTATCCCCAAAATAGGACAGTTTTTACCAGACATGCCAGATTTCTCCCAAATATATCACATCTTCTCCAAGAAATACCAGCTTTCCCCCTTCAAATAGGAACTTTTCACCCACAAATACCTCTTTTATCCCCAAAAGAGGACAGTTTCTTCCAGAAATGCCACATTTCTCCCAAATATATCACAACTCCTCCAAGAAATAGCAGGTTTCCCCCTTGAATTAGGAACTTTTCTCCATGAAATACCTGTTTTATCCACAAAAGAGGACAGTTTCTTCCAGAAAGGCCACATTTCTCCGAAATATATATCATCTTCTCCAAGAAATACCAGGTTTCCCCCTTCAAATAGGACCTTTTCAACCACTAATACCTCTTTTATCCCCAAAAGAGGACAGTTTCTGCCAGAAATGCCACATTTCTCCCAAATAGATCACATCTTCTCCCACAAATACCAGGATTCCTCCTGAAATAGGACCTTCTCAACCAAAACTACCAGCCTTCTCCCCCCAAATTCGGCATTTTCTTCCAGAAAGGCCAGATTTCTCCCAAATAGATCACATCTTCTCCAAGAAATACCAGGATTCCTCCTGAAATAGGACCTTCTCACCGAAAACTACCAGCGTTCTCCCCCCAAATTGGACATTTTCTTCCAGAAAGGCCACATTTCTCCCAAATATATCACATCTTCTCCAAGAAATGCCACGTTTCCCCCTTCAAATAGGGCCTTTTCACCCTCAAATACCTCTTTTATCCCCAAAATAGGACAGTTTCTTCCAGAAATGCCACATTTCTCCCAAATATATCAGATCTTCTCCAAGAAATACCAGGTTTCCCCCTTCAAATAGGACCTTTTCACCAACAAATACCTCTTTTATCCCCAAAAGAGGACAGTTTCTTCCAGAAATGCCACATTTCTCCCAAATATATCACATCTTCTCCAAGAAATAACAGGTTTCCCCCTTCAAATACAACGTTTTCACCAACAAATACCTCTTTTATCCCCAAAAGAGGACAGTTTCTTCCAGAAATGCCACATTTCTCCCAAATATACCACATCTTCTCCAAGAAATACCAGCTTTCCCCCTTCAAATATGACCTTTTCACCCACAAATACCTCTTTTATCCCCAAAAGAGGACACTTTCTTCCAGAAATGCCACATTTCTCCCAAATATATCACATCTTCTCCAAGAAATGCCACGTTTCCCCCTTCAAATAGGACCTTTTCACCCACAAATACCTCTTTTATCCCCAAAAGAGGACAGTTTCTTCCAGAAAGGCCACATTTCTCCCAAATATATCACATCTTCTCCAAGAAATGCCACGTTTCCCCCTTGAAATACAACGTTTTCACCAACAAATACCTCTTTTATCCCCAAAAGAGGACAGTTTCTTCCAGAAATGCCACATTTCTCCCAAATATACCACATCTTCTCCAAGAAATACCAGCTTTCCCCCTTCAAATATGACCTTTTCACCCACAAATACCTCTTTTATCCCCAAAATAGGACAGTTTCTTCCAGAAAGGCCACATTTCTCCCAAATATATCACATCTTCTCCAAGAAATACCAGCTTTCCCCCTTCAAATATGACCTTTTCACCCACAAATACCTCTTTTATCCCCAAAAGAGGACAGTTTCTTCCAGAAAGGCCACATTTCTCCCAAATATATCACATCTTCTCCAAGAAATGCCACGTTTCCCCCTTCAAATAGGACCTTTTCACCCACAAATACCTCTTTTATCCCCAAAAGAGGACAGTTTCTTCCTGACATGCCACATTTCTCCCAATTATATCACATCTTCTCATAGAATTACCAGCTTTCCCCCTTCAAATAGGACCTTTTCACCCACAAATACCTCTTTTATCCCCAAAAGAGGACAGTTTCTGCCAGAAATGCCACATTTCTCCCAAATAGATCACATCTTCTCCAAGAAATACCAGGTTTCCCCCTTCAAATAGGACCTTTTCACCCACAAATACCTGTTTTATCTCCAAAATAGGACAGTTACTTCCAGACATGCCACATTTCTCCCAAATATATCACATCTTCTCCAAGAAATACCAGGTTTCCCCCTTCAAATAGGACCTTTTCACCCACAAATACCTGTTTTATCCCCAAAAGAGGACAGTTTCTTCCAGACATGCCACATTTCTCCCAAATATATTACATCTTCTCCATGAAATACCAGGATTCCTCCTGAAAGAGGACATTTTCTCCCTCAAATACCAGCCTTCTCCCCCCAAATAGGACAGTTTCTTCCAGAAAGGCCACATTTCTCCCAAACATATCACATCTACTCCAAGAAATACCACGTTTCCCCCTTCAAATAGGACCTTTTCAACCACAAGTACCTGTTTTATTCCCCAAATATGACAGTTTCTTCCAGAAATGCCACATTTCTCCCAAATATATCACATCTTCTCCAAGAAATACCACGTTTCCCCCTTCAAATAGGACCTTTTCACCCACAAATACCTCTTTTATCCCCAAAAGAGGACAGTTTCTTCCACACATGCCACATTTCTCCCAAATATATCACATCTTCTCCAAGAAATGCCACGTTTCCCCCTTCAAATAGGACCTTTTCACCCACAAATACCTCTTTTATCCCCAAAAGAGTACAGTCTCTTCCTGACATGCCACATTTCTCCCAAATATATCACATCTTCTCATAGAATTACCAGCTTTCCCCCTTCAAATAGGACCTTTTCACCCACAAATACCTGTTTTATCCCCAAAATTGGACAGTTTCTGCCAGAAATGCCACATTTCTCCCAAACATATCACATCTTCTCCAAGAAATACCAGGTTTCCCCCTTCAAATAGGACCTTTTCAACCACAAATACCTGTTTTATCTCCAAAATAGGACAGTTTCTTCCAGACATGCCACATTTCTCCCAAATATATCACATCTTCTCCAAGAAATACCAGGTTTCCCCCTTCAAATAGGACCTTTTCACCCACAAATACCTCTTTTATCCCTCAAATAGGACAGTTTCTTCCTGACATGCCACATTTCTCCCAAATATATCACATTTTCTCCAAGAAATACCAGGATTCCTCCTGAAAGAGGACCTTTTCTCCCTCAAATACCAGCCTTCTCCCCCCAAATAGGACAGTTTCTTCCAGAAATGCCACATTTCTCCAAAATAGATCACATCTTCTCCAAGAAATAACAGGTTTCCCCCTTCAAATACAACGTTTTCACCCACAAATACCTCTTTTATCCCCAAAAGAGGACAGTTTCTTCCAGAAATGCCACATTTCTCCAAATATACCACATCTCCAAGAAATACCTGCATTCCCCCTTCAAATGGGACCTTTTCACCCACAAGTACCTGTTTTATCCCCAAAAGAGGACAGTTTCTTCCAGAAATGCCACATTTCTCCCAAATATATCACATCTTCTCCAAGAAATACCAGGTTTCCCCCTTCAAATAGGACCTTTTCACCCACAAATACCTCTTTTATCCCCAAAAGAGGACAGTTTATTCCAGAAATGCCACATTTCTCCCAAATATATCACATCTTCTCCAAGAAATGCCACGTTTCCCCCTTCAAATAGGACCTTTTCACCCACAAATACCTCTTTTATCCCCAAAAGAGGACACTTTCTTCCAGAAATGCCACATTTCTCCCAAACATATCACATCTTCTCATAGAATTACCAGCTTTCCCCCTTCAAATAGGACCTTTTCTCCCACAAATACCTCTTTTATCCCCAAAAGAGGACAGTTTCTGCAAGAAATGCCACATTTCTCCCAAACATATCACATCTTCTCATAGAATTACCAGCTTTCCCCCTTCAAATAGGACCTTTTCACCCACAAAAAATTCTTTTATCTCCAAAATAGGACAGTTTCTTCCAGAAATGCCTGATTTCTCCCAAATATATCACATCTTCTCCAAGAAATACCAGGTTTCCCCCTTCTAATACGACCTTTTCAGCCACAAATACCTCTTTCATCCCTCAAATAGGACAGTTTCTTCCAGACATGCCACATTTCTCCCACATATATCACATCTTCTCCAAGAAATACCAGGATTCCTCCTGAAAGAGGACCTTTTCTCCCTCAAATACCAGCCTTCTCCCCCCAAATAGGACAGTTTCTTCCAGACATGCCACATTTCTCCCCAAATATATCACATCTTCTCCAAGAAATACCAGGTTTCCCCCTTCAAATAGGACCTTATCACCCACAAATACCTCTTTTATCCCCAAACGAGGACAGTTTCTTCCAGACATGCCACATTTCTCCCAAATATATCACATCTTCTCCAAGAAATACCAGGTTTCCCCCTTCAAATAGGAACTTTTCACCCACAAATACCTCTTTTATCCCCAAAAGAGGAAAGTTTCTTCCAGAAATGCCACATTTCTCCCAAATATATCACATCTTCTCCAAGAAATACCAGCTTTCCCCCTTCAAATAGGACCTTTTCACCCACAAATGCCTTTTTTATCCCCAAAAGAGGACAGTTTTTTCCAGACATGCCACATTTCTCCCAAATATATCACATCTTCTCCAAGAAATACCAGGGTTCCCCCTTCAAATAGGACCTTTTCTCCCACAAATACCTCTTTTATCCCCAAAAGAGGACAGTTTCTTCCAGAAATGCCACATTTCTCCCAAATATATCACAACTCCTCCAAGAAATACCAGGGTTCCCCCTTCAAATAGGAACTTTTCTCCATGAAATACCTGTTTTATCCCCAAAAGAGGACATTTTCTTCCAGAAATGCCACATTTCTCCCAAATATACCACATCTTCTCCAAGAAATACCTGCATTCCCCCTTCAAATAGGACCTTTTCAACCACAAGTACCTGTTTTATCCCCAAAAGAGGACAGTTTCTTCAAGAAATGCCACATTTCTCCCAAATATATCACATCTTCTCCAAGAAATACCAGCTTTCCCCCTTCAAATAGGACCTTTTCACCCACAAATACCTCTTTTATCCCCAAAAGAGGACAGTTTCTTCCAGAAATGCCACATTTCTCCCAAATATATCACATCTTCTCCAAGAAATGCCACGTTTCCCCCTTCAAATAGGACCTTCTCACCCACAAATACCTCTTTTATCCCCAAAAGAGGACAGTTTCTTCCTGACATGCCACATTTCTCCCAAATATATCACATCTTCTCATAGAATTACCAGCTTTCCCCCTTCAAATAGGACCTTTTCACCCACAAATACCTCTTTTATCCCCAAAAGAGGACAGTTTCTGCCAGAAATGCCACATTTCTCCCAAATATATCACATCTTCTCCAAGAAATACCACGTTTCCCCCTTCAAATAGGACCTTTTCACCCACAAATACCTGTTTTATCTCCAAAAGAGGACAGTTTCTTCCAGACATGCCACATTTCTCCCAAATATATCACATCTTCTCCAAGAAATACCAGGTTTCCCCCTTCATATAGGACCTTTTCACCCACAAATACCTCTTTTATCCCTCAAATAGGACAGTTTCTTCCAGACATGCCACATTTCTCCCAAATATATCACATCTTCTCCAAGAAATACCAGGTTTCCCCCTTCAAATAGGACCTTTTCACCCACAAATACCTGTTTTATCCACAAAATTGGACATTTTCTTCCAGAAATGCCACATTTCTCCCAAATATATCACATCTTCTCCAAGAAATACCAGCTTTCCCCCTTCAAATAGGACCTTTTCACCCACAAATACCTCTTTTATCCCCAAAAGAGGACAGTTTCTTCCAGACATGCCACATTTCTCCCAAATAGATCTCATCTTCTCCAAGAAATACCAGGTTTCCCCCTTCAAATAGGACCTTTTCACCCACAAATACCTGTTTTATCCCCAAAATAGGACAGTTTCTTCCAGAAATGCCATATTTCTCCCAAACATATCACATCTTCACCAAGAAATACCACGTTTCCCCCTTCAAATAGGACCTTTTCATCCACAAATACCTGTTTTATCCCCAAAAGAGGACAGTTTCTTCCAGAAATGGCACATTTCTCCCAAACATATCACATCTCCTCCAAGAAATACCCGGATTCCTCCTGAAATAGGAACTTTTCACCCACAAATACCACTCTTCTCCCCCCAAATAGGACATTTTCTTCCAGACATGCCACATTTCTCCCAAATATATCACATCTTCTCCAAGAAATACCAGCTTTCCCCCTTCAAATAGGACATTTTCTCCCACAAATACCTCTTTTATCCCCAAAAGAGGACAGTTTCTTCCAGAAATGCCGCATTTCTCCCAAATATATCACAACTCCTCCTAGAAATACCAGGTTTCCCCCTTCAATTAGGAACTTTTCTCCATGAAATACCTCTTTTATCCCCAAAAGAGGACAGTTTCTTCAAGAAATGCCACATTTCTCCAAAATATATCACATCTTCTCCAAGAAATGCCAGGATTCCTCCTGAAATAGGACCTTCTCACCCAAAACTACCAGCCTTCTCCCCCCAAATTCGACATTTTCTTCCAGAAAGGCCACATTTCTCCCAAATATACCACATCTTCTCCCACAAATACCAGGATTCCTCCTGAAATAGGACCTTCTCACCGAAAACTACCAGCCTTCTCCCCCCAAATTGGACATTTTCTTCCAGAAAGGCCACATTTCTCCCAAATAGATCACATCTTCTCCAAGAAATACCAGCTTTCCCCTTCAAATAGGAACTTTTCTCCCACAAATACCTGTTTTATCCCCCAAATAGGACAGTTTCTTCCAGACATGCCACATTTCTCCCAAATATATCACCTCTTCTCCAAGAAATACCAGCTTTCCCCCTTCAAATAGGACCTTTTCACCCACAAATACCTCTTTTATCCCCAAAAGAGGACAGTTTCTTCCAGAAATGCCACATTTCTCCCAAATATATCACATCTTCTCCAAGAAATACCAGCTTTCCCCCTTCAAATACGACCTTATCACCCACAAATACCTCTTTGATCCCCAAAATAGGACAGTTTCTTCCAGAAATGCCACATTTCTCCCAAATATACCACATCTTCTCCAAGAAATACCAGCTTTCCCCCTACAAATAGGACCTTTTCACCCACAAATACCTCTTTTATCCCCAAAAGAGGACAGTTACTTCCAGAAATGCCACATTTCTCCCAAATATAGCACATCTTCTCCAAGAAATAACAGGTTTCCCCCTTGAAATACAACGTTTTCACCCACAAATACCTCTTTTATCCCCAGAAGAGGACAGTTTCTTCCAGAAATGCCACATTTCTCCCAAATATACCACATCTTCTCCAAGAAATACCTGCTTAACCCCTTCAAATAGGACCTTTTCACTCACAAATACCTGTTTTATCCCCAAAAGAGGACAGTTTCTTCAAGAAATGCCACATTTCTCCCAAATATATCACATCTTCTCCAAGAAATACCAGGTTTCCCCCTTCAAATGACCTTTTCACCCACAAATACCTCTTTTATCCCCAAAAGAGGACAGTTTCTTCCAGAAATGCCACATTTCTCCAAAATATATCACATCTTCTCCAAGAAATACCACGTTTCCCCCTTCAAATAGGACCTTTTCACCCACAAATACCTCTTTTATCCCCAAAAGAGAACAGTTTCTTCCTGACATGCCACATTTCTCCCAAATATATCACATCTTCTCATAGAATTACCAGCTTTCCCCCTTCAAATAGGACCTTTTCACCCACAAATACCTGTTTTATCCCCAAAAGAGGACAGTTTCTGCCAGAAATTCCACATTACTCCCAAACATATCACATCTTCTCATAGAATTACCTGCTTTCCCCCTTCAAATAGGACATTTTCACCCACAAAAAATTCTTTTATCCCCAAAATAGGACAGTTTCTTCCAGACATGCCACATTTCTCCCAAATAGATCACATCTTCTCCAAGAAATACCAGCTTTCCCCCTTCAAATAGGACCTTTTCACCCACAAATACCTCTTTTATCCCCAGAAGAGGACAGTTTCTTCCTGACATGCCACATTTCTCCCAAATAGATCATATCTTCTCCAAGAAATACCAGGATTCCTCCTGAAAGAGGACCTTTTCTCCCTCAAATACCAGCCTTCTCCCCCCAAATAGGACAGTTTCTTCCTGACATGCCACATTTCTCCCAAATATATCACATCTTCTCCAAGAAATACCAGCTTTCCCCCTTCAAATAGGACCTTTTCACCCACAAATACCACTTTTATCCCCAAAAGAGGACAGTTTCTGCCAGAAAGGCCACATTTCTCCCAAACATATCACATCTCCTTCAAGAAATACCAGGTTTCCCCCTTCAAATAGGACCTTTTCACCCACAAAAAATTCTTTTTTCCCCAAAATAGGACAGTTTCTTGCAGAAATGAATGATTTCTCCCAAATATATCACATCTTCTCCAAGAAATACCAGCTTTCCCCCTTCAAATAGGACCTTTTCACCCACAAATACCTCTTTTATCCCCAAAAGAGGACAGTTTCTTCCTGACATGCCACATTTCTCCCAAATAGATCACATCTTCTCCAAGAAATACCAGCTTTCCCCCTTCAAATAGGACCTTTTCACCCACAAATACCTCTTTTATCCCCAAAAGAGGACAGTTTCTTCCAGAAATGCCATATTTCTCCCAAACATATCACATCTTCTCCAAGAAATACCAGGTTTCCCCCTTCAAATAGGACCTTTTCAACCACTAATACCTCTTTTATCCCCAAAAGAGGACAGTTTCTTCAAGAAATGCCACATTTCTCCCAAATATATCACATCTTCTCCAAGAAATGCCAGGATTCCTCCTGAAATAGGACCTTCTCACCCAAAACTACCAGCCTTCTCCCCCCAAATTGGACATTTTCTTCCAGAAAGGCCACATTTCTCCCATATAGATCACATCTTCTCCAAGAAATACCAGCTTTCCCCCTTCAAATAGGACCTTTTCTCCCACAAATACCTCTTTTATCCCAAAATAGGACAGTTTCTTCCAGACATGCCAAATTTCTCTCAAATATATCACCTCTTCTCCAAGAAATACCAGGTTTCCCCCTTCAAATAGGACCTTTTCACCCACAAATACCTCTTTGATCCCCAAAATAGGACAGTTTCTTGCAGAAATGCCACATTTCTCCCAAATATACCACATCTTCTCCAAGAAATACCAGGGTTCCCCCTTCAAATAGGACCTTTTCACCCACAAGTACCTGTTTTATCCCCAAAAGAGGACAGTTTCTTCCAGAAATGCCACATTTCTCCCAAATATATCACATCTCCTCCAAGAAATACCAGGATTCCTCCTGAAATAGGAACTTTTCTCCCACAAATACCACCCTTCTCCCCCCAAATAGGACATTTTCTTCCAGAAAGGCCACATTTCTCCCAAATAGATCACATCTTCTCCAAGAAATACCAGGTTTTCCCCTGGAAATAGGACCTTTTCACCCACAAATACCTCTTCTATCCCCAAAAGAGGACAGTTTCTTCCAGAAATGCCACATTTCTCCCAAATAGATCACATCTTCTCCAAGAAATACCACGTTTCCCCCTTCAAAAAGGACCTTTTCCCAAAAAAAACCTCTTTTATCCCCAAAAGAGTACAGTTTCTTCCAGACATGCCAGATTTCTCCCAAATATATCACATCTTCTCCAAGAAATACCACGTTTCCCCCTTCAAATAGGACCTTCTCACCCACAAATACCTCTTTTATCCCCAAAATAGGACAGTTTTTTCCAGACATGCCACATTTCTCCCAAATACATCACATCTTCTCCAAGAAATACCAGGGTTCCCCCTTCAAATAGGAACTTTTCACCCACAAATACCTCTTTTATCCCCAAAAGAGGACAGTTTCTTCCAGAAATGCCACATTTCTCCCAAACATATCACATCTTCTCATAGAATTACCAGCTTTCCCCCTTCAAATAGGACCTTTTCACCCACAAATACCTGTTTTATCCCCAAAATAGGACAGTTTCTGCCAGAAATGCCACATTTCTCCCAAACATATCACATCTTCTCATAGAATTACCAGCTTTCCCCCTTCAAATAGGACCTTTTCACCCACAAAAAATTCTTTTATCTCCAAAATAGGACAGTTTCTTCCAGAAATGCCTGATTTCTCCCAAATATATCACATCTTCTCCAAGAAATACCAGGTTTCCCCCTTCAAATACGACCTTTTCAGCCACAAATACCTCTTTCATCCCTCAAATAGGACAGTTTCTTCCAGACATGCCACATTTCTCCCAAATATATCACATCTTCTCCAAGAAATACCAGGATTCCTCCTGAAAGAGGACCTTTTCTCCCTCAAATACCAGCCTTCTCCCCAAAAGAGGACAGTTTCTTCCAGACATGCCACATTTCTCCCAAATATATCACATCTTCTCCATGAAATACCAGGTTTCCCCCTTCAAATAGGACCTTATCACCCACAAATACCTCTTTTATCCCCAAACGAGGACAGTTTCTTCCAGACATGCCACATTTCTCCCAAATATATCACATCTTCTCCAAGAAATACTAGGGTTCCCCCTTCAAATAGGAACTTTTCACCCACAAATACCTCTTTTATCCCCAAAAGAGGAAAGTTTCTTCCAGAAATGCCACATTTCTCCCAAATATATCACATCTTCTCCAAGAAATACCAGCTTTCCCCCTTCAAATAGGACCTTTTCACCCACAAATGCCTGTTTTATCCCCAAAAGAGGACAGTTATTTCCAGAAATGCCACATTTCTCTCAAATGTATCACATCTTCTCCAAGAAATACCAGGGTTCCCCCTTCAAATAGGACCTTTTCTCCCACAAATACCTCTTTTATCCCCAAAAGAGGACAGTTTCTTCCAGAAATGCCACATTTCTCCCAAATATATCACAACTCCTCCAAGAAATACCAGGGTTCCCCCTTCAAATAGGAACTTTTCTCCATGAAATACCTGTTTTATCCCCAAAAGAGGACATTTTCTTCCAGAAATGCCACATTTCTCCCAAATAGATCACATCTTCTCCAAGAAATACCAGGATTCCTCCTGAAATAGGACCTTCTCACCCAAAACTACCAGCCTTCTCCCCCCAAATTGGACATTTTCTTCCAGAAAGGCCACATTTCTCCCAAATAGATCACATCTTCTCCATGAAATACCAGCTTTCCCCCTTCAAATAGGACCTTTTCTCACACAACTACCTGTTTTATCCCCCAAATAGGACAGTTTCTGCCAGACATGCCACATTTCTCCCAAATATATCACATCTTCTCCAAGAAATACCAGCTTTCCCCCTTCAAATAGGACCTTTTCACCCACAAATACCTCTTTTATCCCCAAATAGGACAGTTTCTTCCAGACTTGCCACATTTCTCCCAAATATATCACATCTTCTCCAAGAAATACCACGGTTCCCCCTTCAAATAGGACCTTTTCACCCACAAATACCTCTTTTATCCCTCAAATAGGACAGTTTCTTCCTGACATGCCACATTTCTCCCAAATATATCACATCTTCTCCAAGAAATACCAGGATTCCTCCTGAAAGAGGACATTTTCTCCCTCAAATACGAGCCTTCTCCCCATAAGAGGACAGTTTCTTCCTGACATGCCACATTTCTCCCAAATATATCACATCTTCTCCAAGAAATACCAGGTTTCCCCCTTCAAATAGGACCTTATCACCCACAAATACCACTTTTATCCCCAAAAGAGGACAGTTTCTGCCAGAAAGGCCACATTTCTCCCAAACATATCACATCTTCTCCAAGAAATACCAGGTTTCCCCCTTCAAATAGGACCTTTTCACCCACAAAAAATTCTTTTAAACCCAAAAAAGGACAGTTTCTTCCAGAAATACTTGATTTCTCCCAAATATATCACATCATCTCCAAGAAATACCAGCTTTCCCCCTTCAAATAGGACCTTTTCACCCACAAATACCTCTTTTATCCCCAAAATAGGACAGTTTCTTCCTGACATGCCACATTTCTCCCAAATAGATCACATCTTCTCCAAGAAATACCAGCTTTCCCCCTTCAAATAGGACATTTTCACCCACAAATACCTGTTTTAGACCCAAAATAGGACAGTTTCTTCCAGACATGCCACATTTCTCCCAAATATATCACATCTTCTCCAAGAAATACCAGGTTTCCCCCTTCAAATACGACCTTTTCACCCACAAATACCTCTTTTATCCCCAAAAGAGGACAGTTTCTTCCAGAAATGGCACATTTCTCCCAAACATATCACATCTCCTCCAAGAAATACCAGGATTCCTCCTGAAATAGGAACTTTTCTCCCTCAAATACCACCCTTCTCCCCCCAAATAGGACATTTTCTTCCAGACATGCCACATTTCTCCCAAATAGATCACATCTTCTCCAAGAAATACCAGGTTTTCCCCTGGAAATAGGACCTTTTCACCCACAAATACCTGTTCTATCCCCATAAGAGGACAGTTTCTTCCAGAAATGCCACATTTCTCCAAAATATATCACATCTTCTCCAAGAAATACCACGTTTCCCCCTTCAAATAGGACCTTTTCCCCCAAAAAAACTCTTTTATCCCCAAAACAGGACAGTTTCTTCCAGGAAAGCCAGATTTCTCCCAATTATATCACATCTTCTCCAAGAAATACCACGTTTCCCCCTTCAAATAGGACCTTCTCACCCACAAATACCTCTTTTATCCCCAAAATAGGACGGTTTTTTCCAGACATGCCACATTTTTCCCAAATATATCACATCTTCTCCAAGAAATACCAGGGTTCCCCCTGCAAATAGGACCTTTTCACCCACAAATACCTCTTTTATCCCCAAAAGAGGACAGTTTTTTTCAGACATGCCAAATTTCTCCCAAACATATCACATCTTCTCCAAGAAATACCAGGTTTACCCCTTCTAATAGGACCTTTTCTCCCACAAATACCTGTTCTATCCCTAAAAGAGGACAGTTTCTTCCAGAAATTCCACATTTCTCCCAAATATATCACAACTCCTCCAAGAAATACCAGGTTTCCCCCTTCAATTAGGACCTTTTCTCCATGAAATACCTGTTTTATTCCCAAAAGAGGACATTTTCTTCCAGAAAGGCCACATTTCTCCCAAATATATATCATCTTCTCCCACAAATACCAGGTTTCCCCCTTCAAATAGGACCTTTTCAACCACTAATACCTCTTTTATCCCCAAAAGAGGACAGTTTCTTCCAGAAATGCCACATTTCTCCCAAATATATCACATCTTCTCCAAGGAATGCCAGGATTCCTCCTGAAATAGGACCTTCTCACCCAAAACTACCAGCCTTCTCCCCCCAAATTGGACATTTTCTTCCAGAAAGGCCACATTTCTCCCAAATATATCACATCTTCTCCAAGAAATACCAGGATTCCTCCTGAAATAGGACCTTCTCACCGAAAACTACCTGCCTTCTCCCCCCAAATTGGACATTTTCTTCCAGAAAGGCCACATTTCTCCCAAATAGATCACATCTTCTCCAAGAAATACCAGCTTTCCCCCTTCAAATAGGACCTTTTCTCCCACAAATACCAGCCTTCTCCCCCCAAATAGGACAGTTTATTCCAGAAAGGCCACATTTCTCCCAAACATATCACATCTTCTCCAAGAAATACCAGGTTTCCCCCTTCAAATAGGAACTTTTCACCCACAAATACCTGTTTTATCCCCAAAAGAGGACAGTTTCTTCCAGAAATGCCACATTTCTCCCAAATATATCATATCTTCTCCAAGAAATACCAGCTTTCCCCCTTGACATAGGACATTTTCACCCACTAATAGCAGGCTTCTACCACAAATAGGACATTTTCTTCCAGAAATGCCACATTTCTCCCAAATATATCACATCTTCTCCAAGAAATACCAGGTTTCCCCCTTCAAATAGGACCTTTTCACCCACAAATACCTGTTTTATCCCCAAAAGAGGACAGTTTCTTCCAGAAATGCCACATTTCTCCCAAATATATCACATCTTCTCCAAGAAATACCAGCTTTCCCCCTTCAAATAGGACCTTTTCACCCACAAATACCTCTTTTATCCCCAAAAGAGGACAGTTTCTTCCAGACATGCCACATTTCTCCCAAATAGATCTCATCTTCTCCAAGAAATACCAGGTTTCCCCCTTCAAATAGGACCTTTTCACCCACAAATACCTGTTTTATCCCCAAAATAGGACAGTTTCTTCCAGAAATGCCATATTTCTCCCAAACATATCACATCTTCACCAAGAAATACCACGTTTCCCCCTTCAAATAGGACCTTTTCATCCACAAATACCTGTTTTATCCCCAAAAGAGGACAGTTTCTTCCAGAAATGGCACATTTCTCCCAAACATATCACATCTCCTCCAAGAAATACCAGGATTCCTCCTGAAATAGGAACTTTTCACCCACAAATACCACACTTCTCCCCCCAAATAGGACATTTTCTTCCAGACATGCCACATTTCTCCCAAATATATCACATCTTCTCCAAGAAATACCAGCTTTCCCCCTTCAAATAGGACCTTTTCACCCACAAATACCTCTTTTATCCCCAAAATAGGACAGTTTCTTCCTGACATGCCACATTTCTCCCAAATATATCACATCTTCTCCAAGAAATACCAGCTTTCCCCCTTCAAATAGGACCTTTTCACCCACAAATACCTCTTTTATCCCCAAAAGAGGACAGTTTCTTCCAGAAATGGCACATTTCTCCCAAACATATCACATCTCCTCCAAGAAATACCAGGATTCCTCCTGAAATAGGAACTTTTCTCCCTCAAATACCACCCTTCTCCCCCCAAATAGGACATTTTCTTCCAGACATGCCACATTTCTCCCAAATATATCACATCTTCTCCAAGAAATACCAGGTTTTCCCCTGGAAATAGGACCTTTTCACCCACAAATACCTGTTCTATCCCCATAAGAGGACAGTTTCTTCCAGAAATGCCACATTTCTCCCAAATAGATCACATCTTCTCCAAGAAATACCACGTTTCCCCCTTCAAATAGGACCTTTTCCCCAAAAAAAACTCTTTTATCCCCAAAACAGGACAGTTTCTTCCAGGAAAGCCAGATTTCTCCCAATTATATCACATCTTCTCCAAGAAATACCACGTTTCCCCCTTCAAATAGGACCTTCTCACCCACAAATACCTGTTTTATCCCCAAAATAGGACGGATTTTTCCAGACATGCCACATTTTTCCCAAATATATCACATCTTCTCCAAAAAATACCAGGGTTCCCCCTGCAAATAGGACCTTTTCACCCACAAATACCTCTTTTATCCCCAAAAGAGGACAGTTTTTTTCAGACATGCCAAATTTCTCCCAAATAGATCACATCTTCTCCAAGAAATACCACGTTTCCCCCTTCAAATAGGACCTTTTCTCCCACAAATACCTGTTCTATCCCTAAAAGAGGACAGTTTCTTCAAGAAATTCCACATTTCTCCCAAATATATCACAACTCCTCCAAGAAATACCAGGTTTCCCCCTTCAATTAGGACCTTTTCTCCATGAAATACCTGTTTTATTCCCAAAAGAGGACATTCTCTTCCAGAAAGGTCACATTTCTCCCAAATATATATCATCTTCTCCCACAAATACCAGGTTTCCCCCTTCAAATAGGACCTTTTCATCCACTAATACCTCTTTTATCCCCAAAAGAGGACAGTTTCTTCCAGAAATGCCACATTTCTCCCAAATATATCACATCTTCTCCAAGGAATGCCAGGATTCCTCCTGAAATACGACCTTCTCACCCAAAACTACCAGCCTTCTCCCCCCAAATTGGACATTTTCTTCCAGAAAGGCCACATTTCTCCCAAATATATCACATCTTCTCCAAGAAATACCAGGATTCCTCCTGAAATAGGACCTTCTCACCGAAAAATACCTGCCTTCTCCCCCCAAATAGGACAGTTTATTCCAGAAAGGCCACATTTCTCCCAAATAGATCACATCTTCTCCAAGAAATACCAGCTTTCCCCCTTCAAATAGGACCTTTTCTCCCACAAATACCAGCCTTCTCCCCCCAAATAGGACAGTTTCTTCCAGAAAGGCCACATTTCTCCCAAACATATCACATCTTCTCCAAGAAATACCAGGTTTCCCCCTTCAAATAGGAACTTTTCACCCACAAATACCTGTTTTATCCCCAAAAGAGGACAGTTTCTTCCAGAAATGCCACATTTCTCCCAAATATATCATATCTTCTCCAAGAAATACCAGCTTTCCCCCTTGACATAGGACCTTTTCACCCACTAATAGCAGGCTTCTACCACAAATAGGACATTTTCTTCCAGAAATGCCACATTTCTCCCAAATATATCACATCTTCTCCAAGAAATACCAGGTTTCCCCCTTCAAATAGGACCTTTTCACCCACAAATACCTGTTTTATCCCCAAAAGAGGACAGTTTCTTCCAGAAATGCCACATTTCTCCCAAATATATCACATCTTCTCCAAGAAATACCAGGTTTCCCCCTTCAAATAGGACCTTTTCACCCACAAATACCTCTTTTATCCCCAAAAGAGGACAGTTTCTTCCAGACATGCCACATTTCTCCCAAATAGATCTCATCTTCTCCAAGAAATACCAGGTTTCCCCCTTCAAATAGGACCTTTTCACCCACAAATACCTGTTTTATCCCCAAAAGAGGACAGTTTCTTCCAGAAATGGCACATTTCTCCCAAACATATCACATCTCCTCCAAGAAATACCAGGATTCCTCCTGAAATAGGAACTTTTCACCAACAAATACCACCCTTCTCCCCCCAAATAGGACATTTTCTTCCAGACATGCCACATTTCTCCCAAATATATCACATCTTCTCCAAGAAATACCAGGTTTTCCCCTGGAAATAGGACCTTTTCACCCACAAATACCTGTTCTATCCCCAAAATAGGACAGTTTCTTCCTGACATGCCACATTTCTCCCAAATAGATCACATCTTCTCCAAGAAATACCAGGTTTTCCCCTTGAAGTAGGACCTTTTCACCCAGAAATACCTCTTTTATCCCCCAAAAAGAGGACAGTTTCTTCCAGAAATGCCGCATTTCTCCCAAATATATCACAACTCCTCCTAGAAATACCAGGTTTCCCCCTTGAATTAGGAACTTTTCTCCATGAAATACCTCTTTTATCCCCAAAAGAGGACAGTTTCTTCCAGACATGCCACATTTCTCCCAAATATATATCATCTTCTCCAAGAAATACCAGGTTTCCCCCTTCAAATAGGACCTTTTCAACCACTAATACCTCTTTTATCCCCAAAAGAGGACAGTTTCTTCCAGAAATGCCACATTTCTCCAAAATATATCACATCTTCTCCAAGAAATACCAGGATTCCTCCTGAAATAGGACCTTCTCACCCAAAACTACCAGCCTTCTCCCCCCAAATTCGACATTTTCTTCCAGAAAGGCCACATTTCTCCCAAATAGATCACATCTTCTCCCACAAATACCAGGATTCCTCCTGAAATAGGACCTTCTCACCGAAAACTACCAGCCTTCTCCCCCCAAATTGGACATTTTCTTCCAGAAAGGCCAGATTTCTCCCAAATAGATCACATCTTCTCCAAGAAATACCAGCTTTCCCCTTCAAATAGGAACTTTTCTCCCACAAATACCTGTTTTATCCCCCAAATAGGACAGTTTCTTCCAGACATGCCACATTTCTCCCAAATATATCACCTCTTCTCCAAGAAATACCAGGTTTCCCCCTTCAAATAGGACCTTTTCACCCACAAATACCTCTTTTATCCCCAAAAGAGGACAGTTTCTTCCAGAAATGCCACATTTCTCCCAAATATATCACATCTTCTCCAAGAAATACCAGCTTTCCCCCTTCAAATACGACCTTATCACCCACAAATACCTCTTTGATCCCCAAAATAGGACAGTTTCTTCCAGAAATGCCACATTTCTCCCAAATATACCACATCTTCTCCAAGAAATACCAGCTTTCCCCCTACAAATAGGACCTTTTCACCCACAAATACCTCTTTTATCCCCAAAAGAGGACAGTTACATCCAGAAATGGCACATTTCTCCCAAATATAGCACATCTTCTCCAAGAAATAACAGGTTTCCCCCTTGAAATACAACGTTTTCACCCACAAATACCTCTTTTATCCCCAGAAGAGGACAGTTTCTTCCAGAAATGCCACATTTCTCCCAAATATACCACATCTTCTCCAAGAAATACCTGCTTAACCCCTTCAAATAGGACCTTTTCACCCACAAATACCTCTTTTATCCCCAGAAGAGGACAGTTTCTTCCAGAAATGCCACATTTCTCCCAAATATACCACATCTTCTCCAAGAAATACCTGCTTAACCCCTTCAAATAGGACCTTTTCACTCACAAGTACCTGTTTTATCCCCAAAAGAGGACAGTTTCTTCAAGAAATGCCACATTTCTCCCAAATAGATCACATCTTCTCCAAGAAATACCAGGTTTCCCCCTTCAAATGACCTTTTCACCCACAAATACCTCTTTTATCCCCAAAAGAGGACAGTTTCTTCCAGAAATGCCACATTTCTCCAAAATATATCACATCTTCTCCAAGAAATACCACGTTTCCCCCTTCAAATAGGACCTTTTCACCCACAAATACCTCTTTTATCCCCAAAAGAGGACAGTTTCTTCCTGACATGCCACATTTCTCCCAAATATATCACATCTTCTCATAGAATTACCAGCTTTCCCCCTTCAAATAGGACCTTTTCACCCACAAATACCTGTTTTATCCCCAAAAGAGGACAGTTTCTGCCAGAAATTCCACATTACTCCCAAACATATCACATCTTCTCATAGAATTACCTGCTTTCCCCCTTCAAATAGGACATTTTCACCCACAAAAAATTCTTTTATCCCCAAAATAGGACAGTTTCTTCCAGACATGCCACATTTCTCCAAAATATATCACATCTTCTCCAAGAAATACCAGCTTTCCCCCTTCAAATAGGACCTTTTCACCCACAAATACCTCTTTTATCCCTCAAATAGGACAGTTTCTTCCAGACATGCCACATTTCTCCCAAATAGATCACATCTTCTCCAAGAAATACCAGGATTCCTCCTGAAAGAGGACATTTTCTCCAAGAAATACCAGCATTCTCCCCCCAAATAGGACAGTTTCTTCCTGACATGCCACATTTCTCCCAAATATATCACATCTTCTCCAAGAAATACCAGCTTTCCCCCTTCAAATAGGACCTTTTCACCCACAAATACCACTTTTATCCCCAAAAGTGGACAGTTTCTGCCAGAAAGGCCACATTTCTCCCAAACATATCACATCTTCTCCAAGAAATACCAGGTTTCCCCCTTCAAATAGGACATTTTCTCCCACAAAAAATTCTTTTATCCCCATAAGAGGACAGTTTCTTGCAGAAATGACTGATTTCTCCCAAATATATCACATCTTCTCCAAGAAATACCAGCTTTCCCCCTTCAAATAGGACCTTTTCACCCACAAATACCTGTTTTATCCCCAAAATAGGACAGTTTCTTCCTGACATGCCACATTTCTCCCAAATAGATCACATCTTCTCCAAGAAATACCAGCTTTCCCCCTTCAAATAGGACCTTTTCACCCACAAATACCTGTTTTATCCCCAAAAGAGGACAGTTTCTTCCAGAAATGCCATATTTCTCCCAAACATATCACATCTTCTCCAAGAAATACCAGGTTTCCCCCTTCAAATAGGACCTTTTCAACCACTAATACCTCTTTTATCCCCAAAAGAGGACAGTTTCTTCAAGAAATGCCACATTTCTCCCAAATATATCACATCTTCTCCAAGAAATGCCAGGATTCCTCCTGAAATAGGACCTTCTCACCCAAAACTACCAGCCTTCTCCCCCCAAATTGGACATTTTCTTCCAGAAAGGCCACATTTCTCCCAAATATATCACATCTTCTCCAAGAAATACCAGGGTTCCCCCTTCAAATAGGAACTTTTCTCCCACAAATACCTGTTTTATCCCAAAATAGGACAGTTTCTTCCAGAAATGCCAAATTTCTCTCAAATATATCACCTCTTCTCCAAGAAATACCAGGTTTCCCCCTTCAAATAGGACCATTTCTCCCACAAATACCTGTTTTATCCCCAAAAGAGGACAGTTTCTTCCAGAAAGGCCACATTTCTCCCAAATATATCACATCTTCTCCAAGAAATACCAGGGTTCCCCCTTCAAATACGACCTTATCACCCACAAATACCTCTTTGATCCCCAAAATAGGACAGTTTCTTCCAGAAATGCCACATTTCTCCCAAATACACCACATCTTCTCCAAGAAATACCAGCTTTCCCCCTTCAAATAGGACCTTTTCACCCACAAATACCTCTTTTATCCCCAAAAGAGCACAGTTTCTTCCAGACATGCCACATTTCTCCAAAATATAGCACATCTTCTCCAAGAAATAACAGGTTTCCCCCTTCAAATACAACGTTTTCACCCACAAATACCTCTTTTATCCCCAAAAGAGGACAGTTTCTTCCAGAAATGCCACATTTCTCCCAAATATACCACATCTTCTCCAAGAAATACCTGCTTTCCCCCTTCAAATAGGACCTTTTCACCCTCAAGTACCTGTTTTATCCCCAAAAGAGGACAGTTTCTTCCAGAAATGCCACATTTCTCCCAAATATATCACATCTCCTCCAAGAAATACCATGATTCCTCCTGAAATAGGAACTTTTCTCCCACAAATACCACCCTTCTCCCCCCGAATAGGACATTTTCTTCCAGACATGCCACATTTCTCCCAAATAGATCACATCTTCTCCAAGAAATACCAGGTTTTCCCCTGGAAATAGGACCTTTTCACCCACAAATACCTGTTCTATCCCCATAAGAGGACATTTTCTTCCAGAAATGCCACATTTCTCCCAAATAGATCACATCTTCTCCAAGAAATACCACGTTTCCCCCTTCAAAAGGACCTTTTCCCAAAAAAAACCTCTTTTATCCCCAAAAGAGTACAGTTTCTTCCAGGAATGCCAGATTTCTCCCAAATATATCACATCTTCTCCAAGAAATACCACGTTTCCCCCTTCAAATAGGACCTTCTCACCCACAAATACCTCTTTTATCCCCAAAAGAGGACAGTTTTTTCCAGACATGCCACATTTCTCCCAAATACATCACATCTTCTCCAAGAAATACCAGGGTTCCCCCTTCAAATAGGAACTTTTCACCCACAAATACCTCTTTTATCCCCAAAAGAGGACAGTTTCTTCCAGAAATGCCACATTTCTCCCAAATATATCACATCTTCTCCAAGAAATACCAGCTTTCCCCCTTCAAATAGGACCTTTTCACCCACAAATACCACTTTTATCCCCAAAAGAGGACAGTTTCTTCCAGAAATGCCACATTTCTCCCAAATACATCACATCTTCTCCAAGAAATACCAGGTTTCCCCCTTCAAATAGGACCTTTTCACCCACAAATACCTCTTTTATCCCCAAAAGAGGACAGTTTTTTCCAGACATGCCACATTTCTCCCAAATATATCACATCTTCTCCAAGAAATACCAGGATTCCCCCTTCTAATAGGACCTTTTCACCCACAAATACCACTTTTATCCCCAAAAGAGGACAGTTTCTTCCAGAAATGCCACATTTCTCCCAAATATATCACATCTTCTCCAAGAAATACCAGGTTTCCCCCTTCAAATAGGACCTTTTCACCCACAAATACCTGTTTTATCCCCATAAGAGGACAGTTTCTTCCAGAAATGGCACATTTCTCCCAAACATATCACATCTCCTCCAAGAAATACCAGGATTCCTCCTGAAATAGGAACTTTTCTCCCACAAATACCACCCTTCTCCCCCCAAATAGGACATTTTCTTCCAGACATGCCACATTTCTCCCAAATATATCACATCTTCTCCAAGAAATACCAGGATTCCCCCTTCAAATAGGACCTTTTCACCCACAAATACCTGTTCTATCCCCATAAGAGGACAGTTTCTTCCAGAAATGCCACATTTCTCCCAAATAGATCACATCTTCTCCAAGAAATACCACATTTCCCCCTTCAAATAGGACCTTTTCCCCAAAAAAACCTCTTTTATCCCCAAAAGAGGACAGTTTCTTCCAGGAATGCCAGATTTCTCCAAAATATATCACATCTTCTCCAAGAAATACCAGCTTTCCCCCTTCAAATAGGACCTTTTCACCCACAAATACCTCTTTTATCCCCAAAATAGGACAGTTTTTTCCAGACATGCCACATTTCTCCCAAATAGATCACATCTTCTCCAAGAAATAACAGCTTTCCCCCTTCAAATAGGACCTTTTCAACCACAAATACCTGTTTTATCCCCAAAAGAGGACAGTTTCTTCCAGAAAGGCCACATTTCTCCCAAATATATATTATCTTCTCCAAGAAATACCAGGTTTCCCCCTTCAAATAGGACCTTTTCAACCACTAATACCTCTTTTATCCCCAAAATAGGACAGTTTTTTCCAGACATGCCACATTTCTCCAAAATAGATCACATCTTCTCCAAGAAATACCAGGTTTCCCCCTTCAATTAGGACCTTTTCTCCATGAAATGCCTGTTTTATCCCCAAAAGTGGACAGTTTCTTCCAGAAAGGCCACATTTCTCCCAAATATATATCATCTTCTCCAAGAAATACCACGTTTCCCCCTTCGAATAGGACCTTTTCAACCACTAATACCTCTTTTATCCCCAATAGAGGACAGTTTCTTCCAGAAATGCCACATTTCTCCCAAATATATCACATCTTCTCCAAGAAATGCCAGGATTCCTCCTGAAATAGGACCTTCTCACCCAAAACTACCAGCCTTCTCCCCCCAAATTCGACATTTTCTTCCAGAAAGGCCACATTTCTCCCAAATAGATCACATCTTCTCCAAGAAATACCCGGATTCCTCCTGAAATAGGACCTTCTCACCGAAAACTACCAGCCTTCTCCCCCCAAATTGGACATTTTCTTCCAGAAAGGCCACATTTCTCCCAAATATATCACATCTTCTCCATGAAATACCAGCTTTCCCCCTTCAAATAGGACCTTTTCTCCCACAAATACCTGTTTTATCCCCCAAAAAGGACAGTTTCTGCCAGACATGCCACATTTCTCCCAAATATATCACATGTTCTCCAAGAAATACCAGGTTTCCCCCTTCAAATAGGACCTTTTCACCCACAAATACCAGTTTTATCCCCAAAATAGGACATTTTCTTCCAGACATGCCACATTTCTCCCAAATATATCACATCTTCTCCAAGAAATACCAGGATTCCCCCTTCAAATAGGACCTTTTCAACCACTAATACCTCTTTTATCCCCAAAAGAGGACAGTTTCTTCTGGAAAGGTCACATTTCTCCCAAATATATCACATCTTCTCCAAGAAATGCCAGGATTCCTCCTGAAATAGGACCTTCTCACCCAAAACTACCAGCCTTCTCCCCCCAAATTGGACATTTTCTTCCAGAAAGGCCACATTTCTCCCAAATATATCACATCTTCTCCCACAAATACCAGGATTCCTCCTGAAATAGGACCTTCTCACCGAAAACTACCATCCTTCTCCCCCCAAATTGGACATTTTCTTCCAGAAAGGCCACATTTTTCCCAAATTGATCACATCTTCTCCAAGAAATACCAGCTTTCCCCCTTCAAATAGGACCTTTTCACCCACAAATACCTGTTTTATCCCCCAAATAGGACAGTTTCTTCCAGAAATGCCACATTTCTCCCAAATATATCACTTCTTCTCCAAGAAATACCAGGTTTCCCCCTTCAAATAGGACATTTTCAACCAAAAATACCTCTTTTATTCCCAAAATAGGACAGTTTCTTCCTGACATGCCACATTTCTCCCAAATATATCACATCTTCTCCAAGAAATACCAGGGTTCCCCCTTCAAATAGGACCTTATCACACACAAATACCTCTTTTATCCCCAAAAGAGGACAGTTTCTTCCAGAAATGCCACATTTCTCCCAAATATATCACATCTTCTCCAAGAAATACCAGCTTTCCCCCTTCAAATAGGACCTTTTCACCCACAAATACCTCTTTTATCCCCAAAATAGGACAGTTTCTTCCAGAAATGCCACATTTCTCCCAAATATATCACATCTTCTCCAAGAAATACCACGTTTCCCCCTTCAAATAGGACCTTCTCACCCACAAATACCTCTTTTATCCCCAAAATAGGACAGTTTTTTCCAGACATGCCACATTTCTCCCAAATATATCACACCTTCTCCAAGAAATACCAGGGTTCCCCCTTCAAATAGGAACTTTTCTCCCACAAATACCTCTTTTATCCCCAAAAGAGGACAGTTTCTTCCAGAAATGCCACATTTCTCCCAAATATATCACATCTTCTCCAAGAAATACCAGCTTTCCCCCTTCAAATAGGACCTTTTCAACCACTAATAGCAGGCTTCTACCACAAATAGGACATTTTCTTCCAGAAATGCCACATTTCTCCCAAATATATCACATCTTCTCCAAGAAATACCAGCTTTCCCCCTTCAAATAGGACCTTTTCACCCACAAATACCTGTTTTATCCCCAAAATAGGACAGTTTCTTCCAGAAATGCCATATTTCTCCCAAACATATCACATCTTCACCAAGAAATACCACGTTTCCCCCTTCAAATAGGACCTTTTCATCCACAAATACCTGTTTTATCCCCAAAATAGGACAGTTTCTTCCAGAAATGGCACATTTCTCCCAAACATATCACATCTCCTCCAAGAAATACCAGGATTCCTCCTGAAATAGGAACTTTTCTCCCACAAATACCACCCTTCTCCCCCCAAATAGGACATTTTCTTCCAGACATGCCACATTTCTCCCAAATATATCACATCTTCTCCAAGAAATACCATGATTCCCCCTGGAAATAGGACCTTTTCACCCACAAATACCTGTTCTATCCCCATAAGAGGACAGTTTCTTCCAGAAATGCCATATTTCTCCCAAATAGATCACATCTTCCCCAAGAAATACCAGGTTTCCCCCTTCAAATAGGACCTTTTCCCCAAAAAAACCTCTTTTATCCCCAAAAGAGGACAGTTTCTTCCAGGAATGCCAGATTTCTCCCAAATATATCACATCTTCTCCAAGAAATACCAGCTTTCCCCCTTCAAATAGGACCTTTTCACCCACAAATACCTCTTTTATCCCCAAAAGAGGACAGTTTCTTCCAGACATGCCACATTTCTCCCAAATATATCACATCTTCTCCAAGAAATACCAGGGGTCCCCCTTCAAATAGGACATTTTCTCCCACAAATACCTCTTTTATCCCCAGAAGAGGACAGTTTCTTCCAGAAATGCCGCATTTCTCCCAAATATATCACAACTCCTCCTAGAAATACCAGGTTTCCCCCTTGAATTAGGAACTTTTCTCCTTGAAATACCTCTTTTTGTCCCCAAAAGAGGACAGTTTCTTCCTGACATGCCACATTTCTCCCAAATATATATCATCTTCTCCCACAAATACCAGGTTTCCCCCTTCAAATAGGACCTTTTCAACCACTAATACCTCTTTTATCCCCAAAAGAGGACAGTTTCTTCCAGACATGCCACATTTCTCCAAAATATATCACATCTTCACCAAGAAATGCCAGGATTCCTCCTGAAATAGGACCTTCTCACCCAAAACTACCAGCCTTCTCCCCCCAAATTGGACATTTTCTTCCAGAAAGGCCACATTTCTCCCAAATAGATCACATCTTCTCCCACAAATACCAGGATTCCTCCTGAAATAGGACCTTCTCACCGAAAACTACCAGCCTTCTCCCCCCAAATTGGACATTTTCTTCCAGAAAGGCCACATTTCTCCCAAATAGATCGCATCTTCTCCAAGAAATACCAGGGTTCCCCCTTCAAATAGGACCTTTTCACCCACAAATACCTGTTTTATCCCCCAAATAGGACAGTTTCTTCCAGACATGCCACATTTCTCCCAAATATATCACCTCTTCTCCAAGAAATACCAGGTTTCCCCCTTCAAATAGGACCTTTTCACCCACAAATACCTGTTTTATCCCCAAAATAGGACAGTTTCTTCCAGAAATGCCACATTTCTCCCAAATATATCACATCTTCTCCAAGAAATACCAGGGTTCCCCCTTCAAATACGACCTTATCACCCACAAATACCTCTTTGATCCCCAAAATAGGACAGTTTCTTCCAGAAATGCCACATTTCTCCCAAATATACCATATCTTCTCCAAGAAATACCACGTTTCCCCCTTCGAATAGGACCTTTTCACCCACAAATACCTCTTTTATCCCCAAAAGAGGACAGTTTCTTCCAGACATGCCACATTTCTCCAAAATATAGCACATCTTCTCCAAGAAATAACAGGTTTCCCCCTTGAAATACAACGTTTTCACCCACAAATACCTCTTTTATCCCCCAAATAGGACATTTTCTTCCAGACATGCCACATTTCTCCCAAATATATCACATCTTCTCCCACAAATACCAGGTTTCCCCCTGGAAATAGGACCTTTTCACCCACAAATACCTCTTTTATCCCACAAATAGGACAGTTTCTTCCAGACATGCCACATTTCTCCCAAATATATCACATCTTCTCCAAGAAATACCAGGATTCCTC
Organism: Lophura swinhoii; assembly: GCA_030408155.1. NCBI lineage: Eukaryota > Metazoa > Chordata > Aves > Galliformes > Phasianidae > Lophura > Lophura swinhoii. The sequence goes on from CM059459.1 coordinate 898,556, forward strand.
CTGAAAGAGGACCTTTTCTCCCTCAAATACCAGCCTTCTCCCCCCAAATAGGACAGTTTCTTCCTGACATGCCAGATTTCTCCCAAATATATCACATCTTCTCCAAGAAATACCAGGTTACCCCTTCAAATAGGACCTTTTCACCCACAAATACCACTTTTATCCCCAAAAGAGTACAGTTTCTGCCAGAAAGGCCACATTTCTCCCAAACATATCACATCTTCTCCAAGAAATACCAGGTTTCCCCCTTCAAATAGGACCTTTTCACCCACTAAAAATTCTTTTATCCCCAAAAGAGGACAGTTTCTTCCAGAAATGACTGATTTCTCCCAAATATATCACATCTTCTCCAAGAAATACCATGTTTCCCCCTTCAAATAGGACCTTTTCACCCACAAATACCTGTTTTATCCCCAAAATAGGACAGTTTCTTCCTGACATGCCACATTTCTCCCAAATAGATCACATCTTCTCCAAGAAATACCAGCTTTCCCCCTTCAAATAGGACCTTTTCACCCACAAATACCTCTTTTATCCCCAGAAGAGGACAGTTTCTTCCAGACATGCCACATTTCTCCCAAACATATCACATCTTCTCCAAGAAATACCAGGTTTCCCCCTTCAAATAGGACCTTTTCAACCACTAATACCTCTTTTATCCCCAAAAGAGGACAGTTTCTTCAAGAAATGCCACATTTCTCCCAAATATATCACATCTTCTCCAAGAAATGCCAGGATTCCTCCTGAAATAGGACCTTCTCACCGAAAACTACCAGCCTTCTCCCCCCAAATTGGACATATTCTTCCAGAAAGGCCACATTTCTCCCATATAGATCACATCTTCTCCAAGAAATACCAGCTTTCCCCCTTCAAATAGGACCTTTTCTCCCACAAATACCTGTTTTATCCCCAAAAGAGGACAGTTTCTTCCAGACATGCCACATTTCTCCCAAATATATCACCTCTTCTCCAAGAAATACCACGTTTCCCCCTTCAAATAGGACCTTTTCACCCACAAATACCTCTTTTATCCCACAAATAGGACAGTTTCTTCCAGACATGCCACATTTCTCCCAAATATATCACATCATCTCCAAGAAATACCAGGATTCCTCCTGAAAGAGGACCTTTTCTCCCTCAAATACCAGCCTTCTCCCCCCAAATAGGACAGTTTCTTCCTGACATGCCAGATTTCTCCCAAGTATATCACATCTTCTCCAAGAAATACCAGGTTTCCCCCTTCAAATAGGACCTTTTCACCCACAAATACCACTTTTATCCCCAAAAGAGTACAGTTTCTGCCAGAAAGGCCACATTTCTCCCAAACATATCACATCTTCTCCAAGAAATACCAGGTTTCCCCCTTCAAATAGGACCTTTTCACCCACAAAAAATTCTTTTATACCCAAAAGAGGACAGTTTCTTGCAGAAATGACTGATTTCTCCCAAATATATCACATCTTCTCCAAGAAATACCATGTTTCCCCCTTCAAATAGGACCTTTTCACCCACAAATACCTGTTTTATCCCCAAAATAGGACAGTTTCTTCCTGACATGCCACATTTCTCCCAAATAGATCACATCTTCTCCAAGAAATACCAGCTTTCCCCCTTCAAATAGGACCTTTTCTCCCACAAATACCTGTTTTATCCCCAAAAGAGGACAGTTTCTTCCAGACATGCCACATTTCTCCCAAATATATCACCTCTTCTCCAAGAAATACCAGGTTTCCCCCTTCAAATAGGACCTTTTCACCCACAAATACCTCTTTTATCCCCAAAAGAGGACAGTTTCTTCCAGAAAGGCCACATTTCTCCCAAATAGATCACATCTTCTCCAAGAAATACCAGGTTTCCCCCTTCAAATACGACCTTATCACCCACAAATACCTCTTTGATCCCCAAAATAGGACATTTTCTTCCAGAAATGCCACATTTCTCCCAAATATACCACATCTTCTCCAAGAAATACCAGGGTTCCCCCTTCAAATAGGACCTTTTCACCCACAAATACCTCTTTTATCCCCAAAAGAGGACAGTTTCTTCCAGACATGCCACATTTCTCTAAAATATAGCACATCTTCTCCAAGAAATAACAGGTTTCCCCCTTCAAATACAACGTTTTCACCCACAAGTACCTGTTTTATCCCCAAAAGAGGACAGTTTCTTCCAGAAATGCCACATTTCTCCCAAATATACCACATCTTCTCCAAGAAATACCTGCTTTCCCCCTTCAAATAGGACCTTTTCACCCACAAGTACCTGTTTTATCCCCAAAAGAGGACAGTTTCTTCCAGAAATGCCACATTTCTCCCAAATATATCACATCTCCTCCAAGAAATACCATGATTCCTCCTGAAATAGGAACTTTTCTTCCACAAATACCACCCTTCTCCCCCCAAATAGGACATTTTCTTCCAGACATGCCACATTTCTCCCAAATAGATCACATCTTCTCCAAGAAATACCAGGTTTTCCCCCTTCAAATAGGACCTTTTCACCCACAAATACCTGTTCTATCCCCATAAGAGGACATTTTCTTCCAGAAATGCCACATTTCTCCCAAATATATCACATCTTCTCCAAGAAATACCACGTTTCCCCCTTCAAATAGGACCTTCTAACCCACAAATACCTCTTTTATCCCCAAAATAGGACAGTTTTTTCCAGACATGCCACATTTCTCCCAAATATATCACATCTTCTCCAAGAAATACCAGGGTTCCCCCTTCAAATAGGACCTTTTCTCCCACAAATACCTGTTTTATCCCCAAAAGAGGACAGTTTTTTCCAGACATGCCACATTTCTCCCAAATATATCACATCTTCTCCAAGAAATACCGGGTTCCCCCTTCAAATAGGAACTTTTCACCCACAAATACCTCTTTTATCCCCAAAAGAGGACAGTTTCTTCCAGAAATGCCACATTTCTCCCAAATATATCACATCTTCTCCAAGAAATACCAGGATTCCCCCTTCAAATAGGACCTTTTCACCCACAAATACCACTTTTATCCCCAAAACAGGACAGTTTCTTCCAGAAATGCCACATTTCTCCCAAATATATCACATCTTCTCCAAGAAATACCAGCTTTCCCCCTTCAAATAGGACCTTTTCACCCACAAATACCTCTTTTATCCCCAAAATAGGACAGTTTTTTCCAGAAATGCCACATTTCTCCCCAAATATATCACATCTTCTCCAAGAAATACCAGGATTCCCCCTTCAAATAGGACCTTTTCACCCACAAATACCTGTTCTATCCCCATAAGAGGACAGTTTCTTCCAGAAATGCCACATTTCTCCAAAATAGATCACATCTTCTCCAAGAAATACCACGTTTCCCCCTTCAAATAGGACCTTCTCCCCAAAAAAACCTCTTTTATCCCCAAAAGAGGACAGTTTCTTCCAGGAATGCCAGATTTCTCCCAAATAGATCACATCTTCTCCAAGAAATACCAGCTTTCCCCATTCAAATAGGACCTTTTCACCCACAAATACCTCTTTTATCCCCAAAATAGGACATTTTTTTCCAGACATGCCACATTTCTCCCAAATAGATCACATCTTCTCCAAGAAATACCAGGTTTCCCCCTTCAATTAGGACCTTTTCTCCATGAAATACCTGTTTTATCCGCAAAAGAGGACATTTTCTTCCAGAAAGGCCACATTTCTCCCAAATATATATCATCTTCTCCAAGAAATACCAGGTTTCCCCCTTCAAATAGGACCTTTTCAACCACTAATACCTCTTTTATCCCCAGAAGAGGACAGTTTCTTCCAGAAATGCCACATTTCGCCCAAATATATCACATCTTCTCCAAGAAATGCCAGGATTCCTCCTGAAATAGGACCTTCTCACCCAAAACTACCAGCCTTCTCCCCCCAAATTCGACATTTTCTTCCAGAAAGGCCACATTTCTCCCAAATATATCACATCTTCTCCAAGAAATACCAGGATTCCTCCTGAAATAGGACCTTCTCACCGAAAACTACCAGCCTTCTCCCCCCAAATTGCACATTTTCTTCCAGAAAGGCCACATTTCTCCCAAATATATCACATCTTCTCCATGAAATACCAGCTTTCCCCCTTCAAATAGGACCTTTTCTCCCACAAATACCTGTTTTATCCCCCAAAAAGGACAGTTTCTGCCAGACATGCCACATTTCTCCCAAATATATCACATGTTCTCCAAGAAATACCAGGTTTCCCCCTTCAAATAGGACCTTTTCACCCACAAATACCTGTTTTATCCCCAAAATAGGACATTTTCTTCCAGAAATGCCACATTTCTCCCAAATACATCACATCTTCTCCAAGAAATACCAGGTTTCCCCCTTCAAATAGGACCTTTTCAACCACTAATACCTCTTTTATCCCCAAAAGAGGACAGTTTCTTCCGAAAAGGCCACATTTCTCATAAAAAATATATCACATCTTCTCCAAGAAATGCCAGGATTCCTCCTGAAATAGGACCTTCTCACCCAAAGCTACAAGCCTTCTCCCCCCAAATTGGACATTTTCTTCCAGAAAGGCCACATTTCTCCCAAATATATCACATCTTCTCCCACAAATACCAGGATTCCTCCTGAAATAGGACCTTCTCACCGAAAACTACCATCCTTCTCCCCCCAAATTGGACATTTTCTTCCAGAAAGGCCACATTTCTCCCAAATTGATCACATCTTCTCCAAGAAATACCAGCTTTCCCCCTTCAAATAGGACCTTTTCACCCACAAATACCTGTTTTATCCCCCAAATAGGACAGTTTCTTCCAGAAATGCCACATTTCTCCAAAATATAGCTCATCTTCTCCAAGAAATACCAGGTTTCCCCCTTCAAATAGGACTTTTTCAACCAAAAATACCTCTTTTATCCCCAAAATAGGACAGTTTCTTCCAGAAATGCCACATTTCACCCAAATATATCACATCTTCTCCAAGAAATACCAGGGTTCCCCCTTCATATAGGACCTTATCACCCACAAATACCTCTTTTATCCCCAAAAGAGGACAGTTTCTTCCAGAAATGCCACATTTCTCCCAAATATATCACATCTTCTCCAAGAAATACCAGCTTTCCCCCTTGAAATAGGACCTTTTCACCCACAAATACCTCTTTTATCCCCAAAAGAGGACAGTTTCTTCCAGAAATGCCAGATTTCTCCCAAATATATCACATCTTCTCCAAGAAATACCACGTTTCCCCCTTCAAATAGGACCTTCTCACCCACAAATACCTCTTTTATCCCCAAAATAGGACAGTTTTTTCCAGACATGCCACATTTCTCCCAAATATATCACATCTTCTCCAAGAAATACCAGGGTTCCCCCTTCAAATAGGACCTTTTCTCCCACAAATACCTCTTTTATCCCCAAAAGAGGACAGTTTCTTCCAGAAATGCCACATTTCTCCCAAATATATCACAACTCCTCCAAGAAATACCAGGTTTCCCCCTTGAATTAGGAACTTTTCTCCATGAAATACCTCTTTTATCCACAAAAGAGGACAGTTTCTTCCAGAAAGGTCACATTTCTCCCAAATATATCTCATCTTCTCCAAGAAATACCAGCTTTCCCCCTTCAAATAGAACCTTTTCACCCACAAATACCTCTTTTATCCCCAAAATAGGACAGTTTCTTCCAGAAAGGCCACATTTCTCCCAAATATATCACATCTTCTCCAAGAAATACCTGGGTTCCTCCTGAAATAGGACCTTCTCACCCAAAACTACCAGCCTTCTCCCCACAAATTGGACATTTTCTTCCAGAAAGGCCACATTTCTCCCAAATATATCACATCTTCTCCAAGAAATACCAGGATTCCTCAAAAATAGGACATTCTCACCGAAAACTACCAGCCTTCTCCCCCCAAATTGGACATTTTCTTCCAGACATGCCACATTTCTCCCAAATAGATCACATCTTCTCCAAGAAATACCAGCTTTCCCCCTTCAAATAGGACCTTTTCACCCACAAATACATCTTTTATCCCCCAAATAGGACAGTTTCTTCCAGACATGCCACATTTCTCCCAAATATATCACATCTTCTCCAAGAAATACCAGGTTTCCCCCTTCAAATAGGACCTTTTCACCCACAAATACCTCTTTTATCCCCAAAAGAGGACAGTTTCTTCCAGAAATGCCACATTTCTCCCAAATATATCACATCTTCTCCAAGAAATAACAGCTTTCCCCCTTGTAATAAGACCTTTTCACCCACAAATACCTATTTTATCCCCAAAAGAGGACAGTTTCTTCCAGAAATGCCACATTTCTCCCAAATATATCACATCTTCTCCAAGAAATACCAGCTATCCCTCTTCAAATAGGACCTTATCACCCACAAATACCTCTTTTATCCCCAAAAGAGGACAGTTTCTTCCAGAAATGCCACATTTCTCCCAAATATATCACATCTTCTCCAAGAAATACCAGGGTTCCCCCTTCAAATAGGAACTTTTCACCCACAAATACCTCTTTTATCCCCAAAAGAGGACAGTTTCTTCCAGAAATGCCACATTTCTCCAAAATATAGCACATCTTCTCCAAGAAATAACAGGTTTCCCGCTTGAAATACAATGTTTTCACCCACAAATACCTCTTTTATCCCCGAAAGAGGACAGTTTCTTCCAGAAATGCCACATTTCTCCCAAATATACCACATCTTCTCCAAGAAATACCAGCTTTCCCCCTTCAAATATGACCTTTTCACCCACAAATACCTCTTTTATCCCCAAAAGAGGACAGTTTCTTCCAGAAATGCCACATTTCTCCCAAATAGATCACATCTTCTCCAAGAAATACCAGGATTCCCCCTTCAAATAGGACATTTTCACCCACAAATACCACTTTTATCCCCAAAAGAGGACAGTTTCTGCCAGAAATGCCACATTTCGCCCAAACATATCACATCTTCTCATAGAATTACCAGCTTTCCCCCTTCAAATAGGACCTTTTCACCCACAAATAATTCCTTTATCCCCAAAATAGGACAGTTTCTTCCAGAAATGCCTGATTTCTCCCAAATATATCACATCTTCTCCAAGAAATACCAGCTTTCCCCCTTCAAACAGGACCTTTTCACCCACAAATACCTGTTTTATCCCCAAAATAGGACAGTTTCTTCCTGACATGCCACATTTCTCCCAAATAGATCACATCTTCTCCAAGAAATACCAGCTTTCCCCCTTCAAATAGGACCTTTTCACCCACAAATACCTGTTTTATCCCCAAAAGAGGACAGTTTCTTCCAGAAATGCCATATTTCTCCCAAACATATCACATCTTCTCCAAGAAATACCAGGTTTCCCCCTTCATATAGGACCTTTTCACCCACAAATACCTGTTTTATCCCCAAAAGAGGACAGTTTCTTCAAGAAATGCCACATTTCTCCCAAATATATCACATCTTCTCCAAGAAATGCCAGGATTCCTCCTGAAATAGGACCTTCTCACCCAAAACTACCAGCCTTCTCCCCCCAAATTGGACATTTTCTTCCAGAAAGGCCACATTTCTCCCATATAGATCACATCTTCTCCAAGAAATACCAGCTTTCCCCCTTCAAATAGGACCTTTTCTCCCACAAATACCTGTTTTATCCCCCAAATAGGACAGTTTCTTCCAGACATGCCAAATTTCTCCCAAATATATCACCTCTTCTCCAAGAAATACCAGGTTTCCCCCTTCAAATAGGACCTATTCACCCACAAATACCTGTTTTATCCCCAAAATAGGACAGTTTCTTCCAGAAAGGCCACATTTCTCCCAAATATATCACATCTTCTCCAAGAAATACCAGGGTTCCCCCTTCAAATACGACCTTATCACCCACAAATACCTCTTTGATCCCCAAAATAGGACAGTTTCTTCCAGACATGCCACATTTCTCCCAAATATACCACATCTTCTCCAAGATATACCAGCTTTCCCCCTTCAAATAGGACCTTTTCACCCACAAATACCTCTTTTATCCCCAAAAGAGGACAGTTTCTTCCAGACATGCCAGATTTCTCCCAAAAATATAGCACATCTTCTCCAAGAAATAACAGGGTTCCCCCTTCAAATACAACGTTTTCACCCACAAATACCTCTTTTATCCCCAAAAGAGGACAGTTTCTTCCAGAAAGGCCACATCTCTCCCAAATATACCACATCTTCTCCAAGAAATACCTGCTTAACACCTTCAAATAGGACCTTTTCACCCACAAGTACCTGTTTTATCCCCAAAAGAGGACAGTTTCTTCCAGAAATGCCACATTTCTCCCAAATATATCACATCTTCTCCAAGAAATACCAGCTTTCCCCCTTCAAATGACCTTTTCACCCACAAATACCTCTTTTATCCCCAAAAGAGGACAGTTTCTTAAAGAAATGCCACATTTCTCCAAATATATCACATCTTCTCCAAGAAATACCACGTTTCCCCCTTCAAATAGGACCTTCTCACCCACAAATACCTCTTTTATCCCCAAAATAGGACAGTTTTTACCAGACATGCCACATTTCTCCCAAATATATCACATCTCCTCCAAGAAATACCAGGATTCCTCCTGAAATAGGAACTTTTCTCCCACAAATACCACCCTTCTCCCCCAAGTAGGACATTTTCTTCCAGACATGCCACATTTCTCCCAAATAGATCACATCTTCTCCAAGAAATACCAGGTTTTCCCCTGGAAATAGGACCTTTTCACCCACAAATACCTGTTCTATCCCCATAAGAGGACATTTTCTTCCAGAAATGCCACATTTCTCCCAAATATATCACATCTTCTCCAAGAAATACCACGTTTCCCCCTTCAAATAGGACCTTTTCCCAAAAAAAACCTCTTTTATCCCCAAAAGAGGACAGTTTCTTCCAGACATGCCAGATTTCTTCCAAATATATCACATCTTCTCCAAGAAATACCATGTTTCCCCCTTCAAATAGGACCTTCTCACCCACAAATACCTCTTTTATCCCCAAAAGAGGACAGTTTTTTCCAGACATGCCACATTTCTCCCAAATATATCACATCTTCTCCAAGAAATACCAGGGTTCCCCCTTCAAATAGGAACTTTTCTCCCACAAATACCTCTTTTATCCCCAAAAGAGGACAGTTTCTTCCAGAAATGCCACATTTCTCCCAAATAGATCACATCTTCTCCAAGAAATACCAGCTTTCCCCCTTCAAATAGGACCTTTTCACCCACAAATACCACTTTTATCCCCAAAAGAGGACAGTTTCTTCCAGAAATGCCACATTTCTCCCAAATATATCACGTCTTCTCCAAGAAATACCTGGTTTCCCCCTTCAAATAGGACCTTTTCACCCACAAATACCTCTTTTATCCCCAAAATAGGACAGTTTTTTCCAGAAATGCCACATTTCTCCCAAATATATCACATCTTCTCCAAGAAATACCAGGATTCCCCCTTCAAATAGGACCTTTTCACCCACAAATACCACTTTTATCCCCAAAAGAGGACAGTTTCTTCCAGACATGCCACATTTCTCCCAAATATATCACATCTTCTCCAAGAAATACCTGCTTTCCCCCTTCAAATAGGACCTTTTCACCCACAAATACCTGTTTTATCCCCATAAGAGGACAGTTTCTTCCAGAAATGGCACATTTCTCCCAAACATATCACATCTCCTCCAAGAAATACCAGGATTCCTCCTGAAATAGGAACTTTTCTCCCACAAATACCACCCTTCTCCCCCCAAATAGGACATTTTCTTCCAGACATGCCACATTTCTCCCAAATAGATCACATCTTCTCCAAGAAATACCAGGTTTTCCCCTGGAAATAGGACCTTTTCACCCACAAATACCTGTTCTATCCCCATAAGAGGACAGTTTCTTCAAGAAATGCCACATTTCTCCCAAATAGATCACATCTTCTCCAAGAAATACCACGTTTCCCCCTTCAAATAGGACCTTTTCCCAAAAAAAACCTCTTTTATCCCCAAAAGAGGACAGTTTCTTCCAGGAATGCCAGATTTCTCCCAAATAGATCACATCTTCTCCAAGAAATACCAGCTTTCCCCCTTCAAATAGGACCTTTTCACCCACAAATACCTCTTTTATCCCCAAAAGAGGACAGTTTTTTCCAGACATGCCACATTTCTCCCAAATAGATCACATCTTCTCCAAGAAATACCACGTTTCCCCCTTCAAATAGGACCTTTTCTCCCACAAATACCTGTTTTATCCCCAAAAGAGGACAGTTTCTTCCAGAAAGGCCACATTTCTCCCAAATATATATCATCTTCTCCAAGAAATACCAGGTTTCCCCCTTCAAATAGGACCTTTTCAACCACTAATACCTCTTTTATCCCCAAAATAGGACAGTTTTTTCCAGACATGCCACATTTCTCCCAAATAGATCACATCTTCTCCAAGAAATACCAGGTTTCCCCCTTCAATTAGGACCTTTTCTCCATGAAATACCTGTTTTATCCCCAAAAGAGGACAGTTTCTTCCAGAAAGGCCACATTTCTCCCAAATATATATCATCTTCTCCCTCAAATACCAGGTTTCCCCCTTCAAATAGGACCTTTTCAACCACTAATACCTCTTTTATCCCCAAAAGAGGACAGTTTCTTCCAGAAATGCCACATTTCTCCCAAATATATCACATCTTCTCCAAGAAATGCCAGGATTCCTCCTGAAATAGGACCTTCTCACCCAAAACTACCAGCCTTCTCCCCCCAAATTCGACATTTTCTTCCAGAAAGGCCACATTTCTCCCAAATAGATCACATCTTCTCCAAGAAATACCCGGATTCCTCCTGAAATAGGACCTTCTCACCCAAAACTACCATCCTTCTCCCCCCAAATTGGACATTTTCTTCCAGAAAGGCCACATTTCTCCCAAATATATCACATCTTCTCCATGAAATACCAGCTTTCCCCCTTCAAATAGGACATTTTCTCCCACAAATACCTGTTTTATCCCCCAAAAAGGACAGTTTCTGCCAGACATGCCACATTTCTCCCAAATATATCACATGTTCTCCAAGAAATACCAGGTTTCCCCCTTCAAATAGGACCTTTTCACCCACAAATACCTGTTTTATCCCCAAAATAGGACAGTTTCTTCAAGAAATGCCACATTTCTCCCAAATAGATCACATCTTCTCCAAGAAATACCAGGTTTCCCCCTTCAAATAGGACCTTTTCACCCACAAATACCGCTTTTATCACTCAAATAGGACAGTTTCTTCCAGAAAGGCCACATATCTCCCAAATATATCACATCTTCTCCAAGAAATACCAGGGTTCCCCCTTCAAATAGGAACTTTTCACCCACAAATACCTCTTTTATCCCCAAAAGAGGAAAGTTTCTTCCAGAAATGCCACATTTCTCCCAAATATATCACATCTTCTCCAAGAAATACCAGCTTTCCCCCTTCAAATAGGACCTTTTCACCAACAAATACCTGTTTTATCCCCAAAAGAGGACAGTTTCTTCAAGAAATGCCATATTTCTCCCAAATATATCACATCTTCTCCAAGAAATACCATGTTTCCCCCTTCAAATAGGACCTTTACTCCCACAAATACCTCTTTTATCCCCAAAATAGGACAGTTTCTTCCAGAAATGCCACATTTCTCCCAAATTGATCACATCTTCTCCAAGAAATACCAGGGTTCCCCCTTCAAATAGGACCTTTTCTCCCACAAATACCTCTTTTATCCCCAAAAGAGGACAGTTTCTTCCAGAAATGCCACATTTCTCCCAAATATATCACAACTCCTCCAAGAAATACCAGGTTTCCCCCTTGAATTAGGAACTTTTCTCCATGAAATACCTCTTTTATCCACAAAAGAGGACAGTTTCTTCCAGAAAGGTCACATTTCTCCCAAATATATCTCATCTTCTCCAAGAAATACCAGGTTTCCCCCTTCAAATAGGACCTTTTCAACCACTAATACCTCTTTTATCCCCAAAAGAGGACAGTTTCTTCCAGAAATGCCACATTTCTCCCAAATATATCTCATCTTCTCCAAGAAATGCCAGGATTCCTCCTGAAATAGGACCTTCTCACCCAAAACTACCAGCCTTCTCCCCCCAAATTGGACATTTTCTTCCAGAAAGGCCACATTTCTCCCAAATATATCACATCTTCTCCAAGAAATACCAGGATTCCTCCAAAATAGGACATTCTCACCGAAAACTACCAGCCTTCTCCCCCCAAATTGGACATTTTCTTCCAGACATGCCACATTTTTCCAAAATATAGCACATCTTCTCCAAGAAATAACAGGTTTCCCGCTTGAAATACAATGTTTTCACCCACAAATACCTCTTTTATCCCACGAATAGGACAGTTTCTTCCAGACATGCCACATTTCTCCCAAATATATCACATCTTCACCAAGAAATACCAGGTTTCCCCCTTCAAATAGGACCTTTTCACCCACAAATACCTCTTTTATCCCCAAAAGAGGACAGTTTCTTCCAGACATGCCACATTTCTCCCAAATAGATCACATCTTCTCCAAGAAATAACAGCTTTCCCCCTTGTAATAAGACCTTTTCACCCACAAATACCTGTTTTATCCCCAAAAGAGGACAGTTTCTTCCAGAAATGCCACATTTCTCCCAAATGTATCACATCTTCTCCAAGAAATACCAGGGTTCCCCCTTCAAATAGGACCTTATCACCCACAAATACCTCTTTTATCCCCAAAAGAGGACAGTTTCTTCCAGAAACGCCACATTTCTCCCAAATATATCACATCTTCTCCAAGAAATACCAGGGTTCCCCCTTCAAATAGGAACTTTTCACCCACAAATACCTCTTTTATCCCCAAAAGAGGACAGTTTCTTCCAGAAATGCCACATTTCTCCAAAATATAGCACATCTTCTCCAAGAAATAACAGGTTTCCCGCTTGAAATACAATGTTTTCACCCACAAATACCTCTTTTATCCCCGAAAGAGGACAGTTTCTTCCAGAAAGGCCACATTTCTCCCAAATATACCACATCTTCTCCAAGAAATACCTGCTTTCCCCCTTCAAATAGGACCTTTTCACCCACAAATACCTCTTATATCCCCAAAAGAGGACAGTTTCTTCCAGAAATGCCACATTTCTCCCAAATATATCACATCTTCTCCAAGAAATACCAGCTTTCCCCCTTCAAACAAGACCTTTTCTCCCACAAATACCTCTTTTATCCCCAAAAGAGGACAGTTTCTTCCAGAAATGCCACATTTCTCCCAAATATATCACATCTTCTCCAAGAAATACCAGCTTTCCCCCTTCAAATAGGATCTTTTCACCCACAAATACCTGTTTTATCCCCAAAAGAGGACAGTTTCTGCCAGAAATGCCACATTTCGCCCAAACACATCACATCTTCTCATAGAATTACCAGCTTTCCCCCTTCAAATAGGACCTTTTCACCCACAAATAATTCTTTTATCCCCAAAATAGGACAGTTTCTTCCAGACATGCCACATTTCTCCCAAATATATCACATCTTCTCCAAGAAATACCAGCTTTCCCCCTTCAAATAGGACCTTTTCACCCACAAATACCTCTTTTATCCCTCAAATAGGACAGTTTCTTCCAGACATGCCACATTTCTCCCAAATATATCACATCTTCTCCAAGAAATACCAGGATTCCTCCTGAAAGAGGACATTTTCTCCCTCAAATACCAGCCTTCTCCCCCCAAATAGGACTGTTTCTTCCTGACATGCCACATTTCTCCCAAATATATCACATCTTCTCCAAGAAATAACAGGTTTCCCCCTTCAAATAGGACCTTATCATCCAGAAATACCACTTTTATCCCCAAAAGAGGACAGTTTCTGCCAGAAAGGCCACATTTCTCCCAAACATATCACATCTTCTCCAAGAAATACCAGGTTTCCCCCTTCAAATAGGACCTTTTCACCCACAAAAAATTCTTTTATCCCCAAAATAGGACAGTTTCTTCCAGACATGCCACATTTCTCCCAAATATATCACATCTTCTCCAAGAAATACCAGCTTTCCCCCTTCAAATAGGACCTTTTCACCCACAAATACCTCTTTTATCCCCAAAAGAGGACAGTTTCTTCCAGAAATGCCATATTTCTCCCAAACATATCACATCTTCTCCAAGAAATACCTGCTTTCCCCCTTCAAATAGGACCTTTTCACCCACAAATACCTGTTTTATCCCCAAAAGAGGACAGTTTCTTCCAGAAATGCCACATTTCTCCCAAACATATCACATCTCCTCCAAGAAATACCAGGATACCTCCTGAAATAGGAACTTTTCTCCCACAAGTACCGCCCTTCTCCCCCCAAATAGGACATTTTCTTCCAGACATGCCACATTTCTCCCAAATAGATCACATCTTCTCCAAGAAATACCAGGTTTTCCCCCTTCAAATAGGACCTTTTCACCCACAAATACCTGTTCTATCCCCATAAGAGGACAGTTTCTTCCAGAAATGCCACATTTCTCCCAAATATATCACATCTTCTCCAAGAAATGCCAGGATTCCTCCTGAAATAGGACCTTCTCACCCAAAACTACCAGCCTTCTCCCCCCAAATTGGACATTTTTTTCCAGAAAGGCCACATTTCTCCCAAATATATCACATCTTCTCCAAGAAATACCAGGATTCCTCCTTCAAATAGGACCTTTTCTCCCTCAAATACCAGCCTTCTCCACCCAAATAGGACAGTTTCTTCCTGACATGCCACATTTCTCCCAAATAGATCACATCTTCTCCAAGAAATACCACGTTTCCCCCTTCAAATAGGAACTTTTCTCCCACAAATACCTGTTTTATCCCCAAAAGAGGACAGTTTCTTCCAGAAATGCCACATTTCTCCCAAATATATCACATCTTCTCCAAGAAATACCAGGTTTCCCCCTTCAAATAGGACCTTTACACCCACAAATACCACTTTTATCCCCAAAAGAGGACAGTTTCTTCCAGAAATGGCACATTTCTCCCAAACATATCACATCTCCTCCAAGAAATGCCAGGATTTCTCCTGAAATAGGAACTTTTCTCCCACAAATACCACCCTTCTCCCCCCAAATAGGACATTTTCTTCCAGACATGCCACATTTCTCCCAAATAGATCACATCTTCTCCAAGAAATACCAGGTTTTCCCCTGGAAATAGGACCTTTTCACCCACAAATACCTGTTCTATCCCCATAAGAGAACAGTTTCTTCCAGAAATGCCACATTTCTCCAAAATATATCACATCTTCTCCAAGAAATAACAGGGTTCCCCCTTCAAATAGGACCTTTTCAACAACTAATACCTCTTTTATCCCCAAAAGAGGACAGTTTCTTCCAGGAATGCCAGATTTCTCCCAAATATATCACATCTTCTCCAAGAAATACCAGCTTTCCCCCTTCAAATAGGACCTTCTCACCCACAAATACCTCTTTTATCCCCAAAAGAGGACAGTTTCTTCCAGACATGCCACATTTCTCCCAAATAGATCACATCTTCTCCAAGAAATACCAGGGTTCCCCCTTCAAATAGGAACTTTTCACCCACAAATACCTGTTTTATCCCCAAAAGAGGACAGTTTCTAACAGAAATGCCACATTTCTCCCAAATATATCACAACTCCTCCAAGAAATACCAGGTTTCCCCCTTCAGTTAGGACCTTTTCTCCATGAAATACCTCTTTTATCCCCAAAAGAGGACATTTTCTTCCAGAAAGGCCACATTTCTCCCAAATATATATCATCTTCTCCCTCAAATACCAGGTTTCCCCCTTCAAATAGGACCTTTTCAACCACTAATACCTCTTTTATCCCCAAAAGAGGACAGTTTCTTCCAGAAATGCCACATTTCTCCCAAATATATCACATCTTTTCCTAGAAATGCCAGGATTCCTCCTGAAATAGGACCTTCTCACCCAAAACTACCAGCCTTCTCCCCCCAAATTGGACATTTTCTTCCAGAAAGGCCAGATTTCTCCCAAATATATCACATCTTCTCCCACAAATACCAGGATTCCTCCTGAAATAGGACCTTCTCACCGATAACTACCAGCCTTCTCCCCCCAAATTGGATATTTTCTTCCAGAAAGGCCACATTTCTCCCAAATAGATCACATCTTCTCCATGAAATACCAGCTTTCCCCCTTCAAATAGGACCTTTTCTCCCACAAATACCTGTTTTATTCCCCAAATAGGACAGTTTCTGCCAGACATGCCACATTTCTCCCAAATATATCACATCTTCTCCAAGAAATACCACGTTTCCCCCTTCAAATAGGACCTTCTCACCCACAAATACCTCTTTTATCCCCAAAATAGGACAGTTTTTTCCAGACATGCCACATTTCTCCCAAATATATCACATCTTCTCCAAGAAATACCAGGGTTCCCCCTTCAAATAGGACCTTTTCTCCCACAAATACCTCTTTTATCCCCAAAACAGGACACTTTCTTCCAGAAATGCCACATTTCTCCCAAATATATAACAACTCCTCCAAGAAATACCAGGTTTCCCCCTTGAAGTAGGACCTTTTCTCCATGAAATACCTCTTTTATCCCCAAAAGTGGACAGTTTCTTCCAGAAAGGCCACATTTCTCCCAAATAGATCACATCTTCTCCAAGAAATACCAGCTTTCCCCCTTCAAATAGGACACTTTTACCCACAAATACCTGTTTTATCCCCAAAAGAGGACAGTTTCTTCCAGAAATGGCAAATTTCTCCCAAACATATCACATTTGCTCCAAGAAATACCAGGATTCCTCCTGAAAGAGGACCTTTTCTCCCACAAGTACCAGCCTTCTCCCCCCAAATAGGACATTTTCTTCCAGAAAGGCCACATTTCTCCCAAATATATCACATCTTCTCATAGATTTACCAGCTTTCCCCCTTCAAATAGGACCTTTTCAACCACAAATACCTGTTTGATCCCCAAAAGAGGACAGTTTCTTCCAGACATGCCACATTTCTCCCACATAGATCACATCTTCTCCAAGAAATACCAGCTTTCCCCCTTCAAATAGGACCTTATCACCCACAAATACCTCTTTTATCCCCAAAACAGGACAGTTTCATCCAGAAATGCCACATTTCTCTCAAATATATCACATCTTCTCCAAGAAATACCAGGGTTCCCCCTTCAAATAGGACCTTTTCACCCACAAATACCTCTTTTATCCCCAAAAGAGGAAAGTTTCTTCCTGACATGCCACATTTCTCCCAAATATATCACATCTTCTCATAGAATTACCAGCTTTCCCCCTTCAAATAGGACCTTTTCACCCACAAATACCTCTTTTATCCCCAAAAGAGGACAGTTTCTTCCAGACATGCCACATTTCTCCCAAATATATCACATCTTCTCCAAGAAATACCAGGTTTCCCCCTTCAAATAGGACCTTTTCAACCACAAATACCTCTTTTATCCCCAAAAGAGGACAGTTTCGTCCAGAAATGCCACATTTCTCCCAAATAGATCACATCTTCTCCAAGAAATACCAGGTTTCCCCCTTCAAATAGGACCTTTTCAACCACAAATACCTGTTTTATCCCCAAAATAGGACAGTTTCTTCCAGAAATGCCACATTTCTCCCAAATATATCACATCTTCTCCAAGAAATGCCAGGATTCCTCCTGAAATAGGACCTTCTCACCCAAAACTACCTGCCTTCTCCCCCCAAATTGGACATTTTCTTCCAGAAAGGCCACATTTCTCCCAAATAGATCACATCTTCTCCCACAAATACCAGGATTCCTCCTGAAATAGGACCTTCTCACCGAAAATTACCAGCCTTCTCCCCCCAAATTGGACATTTTCTTCCAGAAAGGCCACATTTCTCCCAAATAGATCACATCTTCTCCAAGAAATACCACGTTTCCCCCTTCAAATAGGACCTTTTCAACCACTAATACCTGTTTTATCCCCCAAATAGGACAGTTTCTTCCAGAAATGCCACATTTCTCCCAAATATATCACATCTTCTCCAAGAAATACCAGCTTTCCCCCTTCAAATAGGACCTTTGCAACCACTAATACCTCTTTTATCCCCAAAAGAGGACAGTTTCTTCCAAACATGCCAGATTTCTCCCAAATATATCACATCTTCTCCAAGATATGCCAGGATTCCTCCTGAAATAGGACCTTCTCACCCAAAACTACCAGCCTTCTCCCCCCAAATTGGACATTTTCTTCCAGAAATGCCACATTTCTCCCAAATATATCACATCTTCTCCCACAAATACCAGGATTCCTCCTGAAATAGGACTTTCTCACCGAAAACTACCAGCCTTCTCCCCCCAAATTGGACATTTTCTTCCAGAAAGGCCACATTTCTCCCAAATAGATCACATCTTCTCCAAGAAATACCACGTTTCCCCCTTCAAATAGGACCTTTTCTCCCACAAATACCTGTTTTATCCCCCAAATAGGACAGTTTCTTCCAGAAATGCCACATTTCTCCCAAATTGATCACATCTTCTCCAAGAAATACCACGGTTCCCCCTTCAAATAGGACCTTTTCACCCACAAATACCTGTTTTATCCCCAAAATAGGAGAGTTTCTTCCAGAAATGCCACATTTCTCCCAAATATATCACCTCTTCTCCAAGAAATACCAGGTTTCCCCCTTCAAATAGGACCTTTTCTCCCACAGATACCTGCTTGAATCCCAAAAGAGGACAGTTTCTTCCAGAAATGCCACATTTCTCCCAAATATATCACATCTTCTCCAAGAAATACCAGCTTTCCCCCTTCAAATAGGACCTTCTCACCCACAAATACCTCTTTTATCCCCAAAAGAGGACAGTTTCTTCCAGATATGCCAGATTTCTCTCAAATAGATCACATCTTCTCCAAGAAATAACAGGTTTCCCCCTTCAAATACAACGTTTTCACCATGAAATACCTGTTTTATCCCCAAAACAGGACAGTTTCTTCCAGAAAGGCCACATTTCTCCCAAATATACCACATCTTCCCAAGAAATACCAGCTTTCCCCCTTCAAATAGGACCTTTTCAACCACAAATACCTGTTTTATCCCCAAAAGAGGACAGTTTCTTCAAGACATGCCAGATTTCTCCCACATAGATCACATCTTCTCCAAGAAATACCACGTTTCCCCCTTCAAATAGGACCTTTTCACCCACAAATACCTCTTTTATCCCCAAAAGAGGACAGTTTCATCCAGAAATGCCACATTTCTCCCAAATATATCACATCTTCTCCAAGAAATACCAGCTTTCCCCCTTCAAATAGGACATTTTCACCCACTAATACCAGGCTTCTCCCCCCAAATAGGACATTTTCTTCCAGAAATGCCACATTTCTACCAAACATATCACATCTTCTCCAAGATATACCAGGTTTCCCCCTTCAAATAGGAAATTTTCACCGACAGATACCTGTTTTATCCCCAAAAGAGGACAGTTTCTTCCAGACATGCCACATTTCTCCCAAATTGATCACATCTTCT
Organism: Lophura swinhoii; assembly: GCA_030408155.1. Lineage (NCBI taxonomy): Eukaryota > Metazoa > Chordata > Aves > Galliformes > Phasianidae > Lophura > Lophura swinhoii. The sequence goes on from CM059459.1 coordinate 918,000, forward strand.
CCAAGAAATACCAGGGTTCCCCCTTCAAATACGACCTTTTCACCCACAAATACCTCTTTTATCCCCAAAATAGGACAGTTTCTCCCAGAAATGCCAGATTTCTCCCAAATAGATCACATCTCCTCCAAGAAATACCAGGATTCCTCCTGAAATAGGAACTTTTCTCCCACAAATACCTCTTTTATCCCCAAAAGAGGACAGTTTCTCCCAGAAATGCCAGATTTCTCCCAAATAGATCACATCTCCTCCAAGAAATACCAGGATTCCTCCTGAAATAGGAACTTTTCTCCCACAAATTCCTCTTTTATCCCCAAAATAGAACAGTTTGTTCCTGACATGCCACATTTCACCCTAACATATCACATCTTCTCCAAGAAATACCAGGATACCCCCTTCAAATAGGACCTTTTCACCCACAAGTACCTGTTTTATCCCCAAAAGAGGACAGTTTCTTCCAGACATGCCACATTTCTCCCAAACATATCACATCTTCTCCAAGAAATACCAGGTTTCCCCCTTCAAATAGGACCTTTTCAACCACAAATACCAGCCTTTTCCCCCCAAAAGAGGACAGTTTCTTCCTGAAATGCCTGATTTCTCCCAAATATATCACATCTTCTCCAAGAAATACCAGGGTTCACCCTTCAAATAGGACCTTTTCACCCACAAATACCTCTTTTATCCCCATAAGAGGACAGTTTCTTCCAGAAATGCCACATTTCTCCCAAACATATCACATCTTCTCCAAGAAATACCAGGTTTCCCCCTTCAAATAGGAACTTTTCCCCCAAAATAACTCTTTTATCCCCAAAATAGGACAGTTTTTTCCAGACATGCCACATTTGTCGCAAATATATCACATCTTCTCCAAGAAATACCACGTTTCCCCCTTCAAATAGGACCTTTTCACCCACAAATACCTCTTTTATCCCCAAAAGAGGACAGTTTCTTCCAGAAATGCCACATTTCTCCCAAATATATCACATCTTCTCCAAGTAATGCCAGGATTCCTCCTGAAATAGGACCTTCTCACCCAGAAATACCTCTTTTATCCCTCAAATAGGTCAGTTTCTTCCAGAAATGCCACATTTCTCCCAAATATATCACATCTTCTCCAAGAAATACCAGGGTTCCCTCTTCAAATAGGAACTTTTCACCCACAAATACCTCTTTTATCCCCAAAATAGGACAGTTTCTTCCAGAAATGCCAGATTTCTCCCACATAGATCACATCTTCTCCAAGAAATACCAGCTTTCCCCCTTCAAATAGGACCTTATCACCCACAAATACCTCTTTTATCCCCAAAATAGAACAGTTACGTCCAGAAATGCCACATTTCTCCCCCCAACATATAACATCTTCTCCAAGAAATACCAGGTTTCCTCCTTGAATTAGGACCTTTTCAACCACAAATACCTGTTTTATCCCCAAAAGAGGACAGTTTCTTCCAGACATGCCACATTTCTCCCAAATATATCACATCTTCTCCAAGAAATACCAGGTTTTCCCCTGGAAATAGGACCTTTTCACCCACAAATACCTGTTCTATCCCCATAAGAGGACAGTTTCTTCCAGAAATGCCACATTTCTCCCAAATAGATCACATCTTCTCCAAGAAATACCAGGTTCCCCCCTTCAAATTCCCTTTTCACCCACAAATACCTCTTTTATCCCCAAAATAGGACAGTTTCTTCCAGAAATGCCAGATTTCTCCCAAACATATCACATCTTCTCCAAGAAATACCACGTTTCCCCCTTCAAATAGGACCTTTTCACCCACAAATACCTCTTTTATCCCCAAAAGAGTACAGTTTCTTCCAGAAATGCCACATTTCTCCCAAATATATCACATCTTCTCCAAGAAATACCAGCTTTCCCCCTTCAAATAGGACCTTTTCACCCACAAATACCTCTTTTATCCCCAAAAGAGGACAGTTTCTTCCAGAAATGCCACATTTCTCCCAAATATATCACATCTCCTCCAAGAAATACCAGGATTCCCCCTTCAAATAGGATTTTGTCACCCACAGATTCCTGTTTTATCCCTTTGTTCCGAGCGACTTTTCGTTTTGGAGTGTTTATCCGATGCTACACTTCAGCATTCTGTGACGAATAAAATAGAGGAGAAAAGCCCCACTAATAAGCCAGCTAGAAGGTCCAGTAGCCACACACGTAGTGCTTTCAGGGAGGACGTACCAGAAAGTCGAGAGTTGTGGCTTCTTTCCTGCGGAGAAAAAAACCCCTGTTTTCAGGCAATGCAGGACGCTGAATTCGCACCTTCTCGGCATAGGAATACCGCTCCTTCGCTCTCGTGGCTCGAAAGCGGCACTTGCGCTGAACCGCTCCGGAGAGTCTGCAGTTGCTGGCCGGTCCATCGCGGTTCTGCCCGAGTGCCGCTTGCAGCCTTCAGCAGCGCTCTCGTTTCTCTCGGATGCCGGGAAAGAGCGACTTCAGCCGGATGCTTTGCTCCGACGAGTGAGCGGCTTCTTCTGCGCACATCGCAATGGAGAGCTTCTGACTTCTCCATGTGTCCATGCAGAATGCACTACGCTTCTCTCTCATTCTTATCCCTTTTTCCGAGCGACATTTCGTTTTGGAGTGTTTATCCGATGCTACACTTCAGCATTCTGTGACGAATAGAGTAGAAGAGAAAAGCCCTACTAATAAGGCAGCTAGAAGTTCGAGGAGCAACGCACGTAGTGCTTTCAGGGAGGACTTTCCAGAAAGTCAAGAGTTGTGGCTTCTTTCCTGCGGAGAAAAAGCCCCCTGTTTTCAGGCAATGCAGTAGGCTGAATTCGCTCGTTCTCGGCATAGGAATACCGCTCCTCCTCTCTCGTGGCTCGAAAGCATTTGCGCTGAACCACACCGGACAGTCTGCAGTTGCAGACTACTGAATAGCCTGAAAACAGGGGGTTTTTTCTCCGCAGGAAAGAAGCCACAACTCTCGACTTTCTGGAACGTCCTCCCTGAAAGCACTACGTGTGTCGCTCCTCGAACTTCTAGCTGCCTTATTAGTGGGGCTTTTCCCTTCTACTCTATTCGTCACAGAATGCTGAAGTGTAGCATCGGATAAACACTCCAAAACGAAATGTCGCTCGGAAAAAGGGATAAGAATGAGAGAGAAGCGTAGTGCATTCTGCATGGACAGAAGGAGAAGTCAGAAGCTCTCCATTGCGATGTGCGCAGAAGAAGCCGCTCACTTGTCTGAGAAAAGCATCCGGCTGAAGTCGCTCTTTCCCGGCATCCGAGAGAAACGAGAGCGCTGCTGAAGGCTGCAAGCGGCACTCGGGCAGAACCGCGATGGACCGGACAGCAACTGCAGACTCTCCGGAGCGGTTCAGCGCGAGTGCCGCTTTCGAGCCAGGAGAGCGAAGGAGCGGTATTCCTATGCCGAGAAGATGCGACTTCAGCGTCCTGCATTGCCTGAAAACAGGGGGTTTTTTCTCCGCAGGAAAGAAGCCACAACTCTCGACTTTCTGGAACGTCCTCCCCGAAAGCACAACGTGTGTCGCTCCTCGAACTTCTAGCAGCCTTATTAGTGGGGCTTTTCTCTTCTATTTTATTCGTCACAGAATGCTGAAGTGTAGCATCGGATAAACACTCCAAAACGAAAAGTCGCTCGGAACAAAGGGATAAAACAGGAATCTGTGGGTGAAAAGGTCCTATTTCAGGAGGAAACCTGGTATTTCTTGGAGATGTGATATATTTGGGAGAAATGTGGCATTTCTGGAAGAAACTGTCCTCTTTTGGGCATAAAAGAGGTATGTGTGGGAGAAAAGGTCCTATTTGAAGGGGGAAACCTGGTATTTCTTGGAGAAGATGTGATATATTTGGGAGAAATGTGGCCTTTCCGGAAGAAAATGTCCTATTTGGGGGGAGAAGGGTGGTATTTGTGGGAGAAAAGTTCCTATTTCAGGAGGAATCCTGGTATTTCTTGGAGGAGACGTGATATATTTGGGAGAAATGTGGCATTTCTGGAAGAAACTGTCCTCTTTTGGGGATAAAACAGGTATTTGTGGGTGAAAAGGTCCTATTTGAAGGGGGAAAGCAGGTATTTCTTGGAGAAGATGTGATATGTTTGGGAGAAATATGGCATTTCTGGAAGAAACTGTCCTCTTTTGGGGATAAAAGAGGTATTTGTGGGTGAAAAGGTCCTATTTGAAGGGGGAAAGGTGGTATTTCTTGGAGAAGATGTGATATATTTGGGAGAAATGTGGCATTTCTGGAAGAAACTGTCCTATTTGGGGGATAAAACAGGTATTTGTGGGTGAAAAGGTCCTATTTGAAGGGGGAAACCTGTTATTTCTTGGAGAAGATGTGATATATTTGGGAGAAATGTGGCATTTCTGGAAGAAACTGTCCTCTTTTGGGGATAAAAGAATTTTTTGTGGGTGAAAAGGTCCTATTTGAAGGGGGTATCCTGGTATTTCTTGGAGAAGATGTGATATGTTTGGGAGAAATGTGGCCTTTCTGGCAGAAACTGTCCTATTTTGGGGATAAAAGAGGTATTTGTGGGTGATAAGGTCCTATTTCCAGGGGAAAACCTGGTATTTCTTGGAGAAGATGTGATATATTTGGGAGAAATGTGGCATTTCTGGAAGAAACTGTCCTATTTGAGGGGAGAAGGCTGGTATTTGAGGGAGAAAAGGTCCTCTATCAGGAGGAATCCTGGTATTTATTGGAGAAGATGTGATATATTTGGGAGAAATGTGGCATGTCTGGAAGAAACTGTCCTCTTTTGGGGATAAAACAGGTATTTGTGGGTGAAAAGGTCGTATTTGAAGGGGGAAACGTGGTATTTCTTGGAGAAGATGTGATATATTTGGGAGAAATGTGGCATTTCTGGAAGAAACGGTCCTATTTTGGGGATCAAGCAGGTATTTGTGGGTGAAAAGGTCCTATTTGAAGGGGGAAAGCTGGTATTTCTTGGAGAAGATGTGATATGTTTGGGAGAAATGTGGCATTTCTGGAAGAAACTGTCCTCTTTTGGGGATAAAAGAGGTATTTGTGGGTGAAAAGGTCCTATTTGAAGGGGGAAAGCTGGTATTTCTTGGAGAAGATGTGATATATTTGGGAGAAATGTGGCGTTTCTGGCAGAAACTCTCCAATTTTGGGAATAAAACAGGTATTTGTGGGTGAAAAGTTTTTATTTGAAGGGGGAAACCTGGTATTTCTTGGAGAATATGTGGTATATTTGGGAGAAATGTGGCATGTCTGGATGAAACTGCACTCTTTTGGGGATAAAAGAGGTATTTGTGGGTGAAAACGTTGTATTTGAAGGGGGAAACCTGGTATTTCTTGGAGGAGATGTGATATATTTTGGAGAAATGTGGCATTTCTGGAAGAAACTGTCCTCTTCTGGGGATAAAAGAGGTATTTGTGGGGGATAAGGTCCTATTTGAAGGGGGAACCCTGGTATTTCTTGGAGAAGATGTGATATATTTGGGAGAAATGTGGCATTTCTCGAAGAAACTGTCCTCTTTTGGGGATAAAACAGGTATTTGTGGGTGAAAAGTTCCTATTTGAAGGGGGAAACCTGGTATTTCTTGGAGAAGATGTGATATATTTGGGAGAAATGTGGCATTTCTGGAAGAAAATGTCCTATTTGGGGGAGAAGCGAGGTATTTGTGGGTGAAAAGGTCCTATTTGAAGGGGGAAACCTGGTATTTCTTGGAGATGTGATATATTTGGGAGAAATGTGGCATTTCTGGAAGAAACTGTCCTATTTTGGGGATAAAACAGGTATTTGTGGGTGAAAAGTTCCTATTTGAAGGGGGAAACCTGGTATTTCTTGGAGAAGATGTGTTATGTTTGGGAGAAATGTGGCCTTTCTGGCAGAAACTGTACTCTTTTGGGGATAAAAGTGGTATTTGTGGGTGAAAACGTTGTATTTGAAGGGGGAAACCTGGTATTTCTTGGAGAAGATGTGATATATTTGGGAGAAATGTGGCATGTCTGGAAGAAACTGTCCTCTTTTGGGGATAAAAGAGGTTTTTTTTGGGAACAGGTCCTTTTTGAAGGGGGAAATGTGGTATTTCTTGGAGAAGATGTGATCAATTTGGGAGAAATGTGGCATTTCTGGAAGAAACTGTCCTCTTATGTGGATAGAACAGGTATTTGTGGGTGAAAAGGTCCTATTTGAAGGGGGAAAGCTGGTATTTCTTGGAGAAGATGTGATATGTTTGGGAGAAATATGGCATTTCTGGAAGAAACTGTCCTCTTTTGGAGATAATACAGGTATTTGTGGGTGAAAAGGTCCTATTTGAAGGGGGAAAGCTGGTATTTCTTGGAGAAGATGTGATATATTTGGGAGAAATGTGGCCTTTCTGGAAGAAAATGTCCTATTTGTGGGATAAAAGAATTATTTGTGGGTGAAAAGGTCCTATTTGAAGGGGGAAAGCTGGTAATTCTATGAGAAGATGTGATGTGTTTGGGCGAAATGTGGCATTTCTGGCAGAAACTGTCCTCTTTTGGGGATAAAACAGGTATTTGTGGGTGAGAAGGTCCTATTTGAAGGGGGAAACGTGGTATTTCTTGGAGAAGATGTGGTATATTTGGGAGAAATCTGGCATTCCTGGAAGAAACTGTCCTATTTTGGGGATAAAACAGGTAGTTGTGGGAGAAAAGGTCCTATTTGAAGGGGGAAACCTGGTATTTCTTGGAGAAGATGTGATGTATTTGGGAGAAATGTGGCCTTTCTGGAAGAAAATGTCCAATTTGGGGGGCGAAGGCTGGTAGTTTTGGGTGAGAAGGTCCTATTTCAGGAGGAATCCTGGCATTTCTTGGAGAAGATGTGATCTATTTGGGAAAAATGTGGCATTTCTGGAAGAAACTGTCCTCTTTTGGGGATAAAAGAGGTATTAGTGGTTGAAAAGGTCCTATTTGAAGGGGGAAACCTGGTATTTCTTGGAGAAGATGTGATCTATTTGGGAGAAATGTGGCCTTTCTGGAAGAAACTGTCCTCTTTTGGGGATAAAAGAGGTATTAGTGGTTGAAAAGGTCCTATTTGAAGGGGGAAACCTGGTATTTCTTGGAGAAGATGTGTTATGTTTGGGAGAAATGTGGCCTTTCTGGCAGAAACTGTACTCTTTTGGGGATAAAAGTGGTATTTGTGGGTGAAAACGTTGTATTTGAAGGGGGAAACCTGGTATTTCTTGGAGAAGATGTGATATATTTGGGAGAAATGTGGCATGTCTGGAAGAAACTGTCCTCTTTTGGGGATAAAAGAGGTTTTTTTTGGGAAAAGGTCCTTTTTGAAGGGGGAAATGTGGTATTTCTTGGAGAAGATGTGATCAATTTGGGAGAAATGTGGCATTTCTGGAAGAAACTGTCCTCTTATGTGGATAGAACAGGTATTTGTGGGTGAAAAGGTCCTATTTGAAGGGGGAACCCTGGTATTTCTTGGAGAAGATGTGATATATTTGGGAGAAATGTGGCATGTCAGGAAGAAAATGTCCTATTTGGGGGGAGAAGGGTGGTATTTGTGGGAGAAAAGTTCCTATTTCTGGAGGAATCCTGGTATTTATTGGAGGAGATGTGATATGTTTGGGAGAAATATGCCATTTCTGGAAGAAACTGTCCTATTTTGGGGATAAAACAGGTATTTGTGGGTGAAAAGGTCCTATTTGAAGGGGGAAAGCTGGTATTTCTTGGAGAAGATGTGATATGTTTGGGAGAAATATGGCATTTCTGGAAGAAACTGTCCTCTTTTGGAGATAATACAGGTATTTGTGGGTGAAAAGGTCCTATTTGAAGGGGGAAAGCTGGTATTTCTTGGAGAAGATGTGATATATTTGGGAGAAATGTGGCCTTTCTGGAAGAAAATGTCCTATTTGGGGGATAAAAGAATTATATGTGGGTGAAAAGGTCCTATTTGAAGGGGGAAAGCTGGTAATTCTATGAGAAGATGTGATGTGTTTGGGCGAAATGTGGCATTTCTGGCAGAAACTGTCCTCTTTTGGGGATAAAACAGGTATTTGTGGGTGAGAAGGTCCTATTTGAAGGGGGAAACGTGGTATTTCTTGGAGAAGATGTGGTATATTTGGGAGAAATGTGGCATGTCTGGAAGAAACTGTCCTATTTTGGGGATAAAACAGGTAGTTGTGGGAGAAAAGGTCCTATTTGAAGGGGGAAACCTGGTATTTCTTGGAGAAGATGTGATGTATTTGGGAGAAATGTGGCCTTTCTGGAAGAAAATGTCCAATTTGGGGGGAGAAGGCTGGTAGTTTTGGGTGAGAAGGTCCTATTTCAGGAGGAATCCTGGCATTTCTTGGAGAAGATGTGATCTATTTGGGAGAAATGTGGCATTTCTGGAAGAAACTGTCCTCTTTTGGGGATAAAAGAGGTATTAGTGGTTGAAAAGGTCCTATTTGAAGGGGGAAACCTGGTATTTCTTGGAGAAGATGTGATATATTTGGGAGAAATGTGGCCTTTCTGGAAGAAACTGTCCTCTTTTGGGGATAAAAGAGGTATTTGTGGGTGAAAAGGTCCTATTTGAAGGGGGAAACCTGGTATTTCTTGGAGAAGATGTGATATATTTGGGAGAAATGTGGCCTTTCTGGCAGAAACTGTCCTCTTATGGGGATAAAAGAGGTATTTGTGGGTGAAAAGGTCCTATTTGAAGGGGGAAACGTGGCATTTCTTGGAGAAGATGTGATATATTTGGGAGAAATCTGGCATTCCTGGAAGAAACTGTCCTCTTTTGGGGATAAAAGAGGTTTTTTTGGGGAAAAGGTCCTATTTGAAGGGGGAAACGTGGTATTTCTTGGAGAAGATGTGATATGTTTGGGAGAAATGTGGCCTTTCTGGAAGAAAATGTCCAATTTGGGGGGAGAAGGCTGGTAGTTTTCGGTGAAAAGGTCCTATTTCAGGAGGAATCCTGGTATTTCTTGGAGAAGATGTGATATATTTGGGAGAAATGTGCCCTTTCTGGAAGAAAATGTCCAATTTGGGGGGAGAAGGCTGGTAGTTTTGGGTGAGAAGGTCCTCTTTCTGGAGGAATCCTGGCATTTCTTGGAGAAGATGTGATATATTTGGGAGAAATGTGGCATTTCTGGAAGAAACTGTCCTCTTTTGGGGATAAAAGAGGTATTAGTGGTTGAAAAGGTCGTATTTGAAGGGGGAAAGCTGGTATTTCTTGGAGAAGATGTGATCTATTTGGGAGAAATGTGGCATTTCTGGAAGAAACTGTCCTCTTTTGGGGATAAAACAGGTATTTCATGGAGAAAAGGTCCTAATTGAAGGGGGAAACCTGGTATTTCTTGGAGGAGTTGTGATATATTTGGGAGAAATGTGGCATTTCTGGAAGAAACTGTCCTCTTTTGGGGATAAAAGAGGTATTTGTGGGAGAAAAGGTCCTATTTGAAGGGGGAAACGTGGTATTTCTCGGAGACGATGTGATCTATTTGGGAGAAATGTGGCATGTCTGGAAAAAACTGTCCTATTTTGGGGATAAAAGAGGTATTTGTGGGTGAAAAGGTCCTATTTGAAGGGGGAAAGCTGGTATTTCTTGGAGAAGATGTGATATATTTGGGGGAAATGTGGCATGTCTGGAAGAAACTGTCCTCTTTTGGGGATAAAAGAGGTTTTTTTGGGGAAAAGGTCCTATTTGAAGGGGGAAACGTGGTATTTCTTGGAGAAGATGTGATATATTTGGGAGAAATGTGGCATTTCTGGAAGAAACTGTCCTCTTATGGGGATAGAACAGGTATTTGTGGGTGAAAAGGTCCTATTTCCAGGGGAAAACCTGGTATTTCTTGGAGAAGATGTGATATATTTGGGAGAAATGTGGCATGTCTGGAAGAAAATGTCCTATTTGGGGGGAGAAGGGTGGTATTTGTGGGAGATAAGTTCCTATTTCAGGAGGAATCCTGGTATTTCTTGGAGGAGATGTGATATGTTTGGGAGAAATGTGGCATGTCCGGAAGAAACTGTCCTCTTTTGGGGATAAAACAGGTATTTGTGGTTGAAAAGGTCCTATTTGAAGGGGGAAACGTGTTATTTCTTGGAGAAGATGTGATCTATTTGGGAGAAATGTGGCATTTCTGGAAGAAACTGTCCTCTTTTGGGGATAAAAGTGGTATTAGTGGTTGAAAGGGTCCTATTTGAAGGGGGAACCCTGGTATTTCTTGGAGAAGATGTGATCAATTTGGGAGAAATGTGGCATTTCTGGAAGAAACTGTCCTCTTTTGGGGATAAAAGAGGTATTTGTGGGTGAAAAGTTCCTATTTGAAGGGGGAACCCTGGTATTTCTTGGAGAAGATGTGATATATTTGGGAGAAATGTGGCATTTCTGGAAGAAACTGTCCTCTTTTGGGGATAAAAGAGGTATTTGTGGGTGAAAAGTTCCTATTTGAAGGGGGAACCCTGGTATTTCTTGGAGAAGATGTGATATATTTGGGAGAAATGTGGCATGTCTGGAAGAAAATGTCCTATTTGGGGGGAGAAGGGTGGTATTTGTGGGAGAAAAGTTCCTATTTCTGGAGGAATCCTGGTATTTCTTGGAGGAGTTGTGATATGTTTGGGAGAAATGTGCCATTTCTGGAAGAAACTGTCCTATTTTGGGGATAAAAGAGGTATTTGTGGGTGAAAAGGTCCTATTTGAAGGGGGAAACCTGGTATTTCTTGGAGAAGATGTGATATGTTTGGGAGAAATGTGGCATTTCTTGAAGAAACTGTCCTCTTTTGGGGATAAAAGAGGTATTTGTGGGTGACAAGGTCCTATTTGAAGGGGGAAAGCTGGTATTTCTTGGAGAAGATGTGATATATTTGGGAGAAATGTGGCATTTCTGGAAGAAACTGTCCTCTTTAGGGGATAAAACAGGTATTTGTGGGTGAAAAGGTCCTATTTGAAGGGGGAAAGCTGGTATTTCTTGGAGAAGATGTGATATATTTGGGAGAAATGTGGCATTTCTGGAAGAAGCTGTCCTATTTGGGGATAAAGGAATTTTTTGTGGGTGAAAAGGTCCTATTTGAAGGGGGAAACCTGGTATTTCTTGGAGAAGATGTGATATGTTTGGGAGAAATGTGGCCTTTCTGGCAGAAACTGTCCTCTTTTGGGGATAAAACAGGTACTTGTGGGTGAAAAGGTCCTATTTGAAGGGGGAACCCAGGTATTTCTTGGAGAAGATGTGATATATTTTGGAGAAATGTGGCATGACAGGAAGAAACTGTCCTATTTGGGGGGAGAAGGGTGGTATTTGAGGGAGAAAAGGTCCTCTTTCAGGACGAATCCTGGTATTTCTTGGAGAAGATGTGATATATTTGGGAGAAATGTGGCATGTCTGGAAGAAACTGTCCTATTTGAGGGACAAAACAGGTATTTGTGGGTGAAAATGTCGTATTTGAAGGGGGAAACCAGGTATTTCTTGGAGAAGATGTGATATATTTGGGAGAAATCAGGCATTTCTGGAAGAAACTGTCCTCTTTTGGGGATGAAAGAATTTTTTGTGGGTGAAAAGGTCCTATTTGAAGGGGGAAAGCTGGTAATTCTATGAGAAGATGTGATATGTTTGGGAGAAATGTGGCCTTTCTGGGAGAAACTGTCCTCTTTTGGGGATAAAAGAGGTATTTGTGGGTGAAAAGGTCCTATTTGAAGGGGGAAACCTGGTATTTCTTGGAGAAAATGTGATATATTTGGGAGAAATGTGGCATTTCTGGAAGAAACTGTCCTCTTTTGGGGATAAAAGAGGTATTTGTGGGTGAAAAGGTCCTATTTGAAGGGGGAAAGCTGGTATTTCTTGGAGAAGATGTGATCTATTTGGGAGAAATGTGGCATGTCTGGAAGAAACTGTCCTCTTTTGGGGATAAAACAGGTATTTGTTGGTGAAAAGGTCCTATTTGAAGGGGGAAACCTGGTATTTCTTGGAGAAGATGTGATATGTTTGGGAGAAATGTGGCCTTTCTGGCAGAAACTGTCCTCTTTTGGGGATAAAACAGGTATTTCTGGGTGAAAAGGTCCTATTTGAAGGGGGAAACCTGGTATTTCTTGGAGAAGATGTGATATGTTTGGGAGAAATATGGCATTTCTGGAAGAAACTGTGCAATTTAGGGGATAAAAGAGGTATTTGTGGGTGAAAAGGTCCTATTTGAAGGGGGAAACCTGTTATTTCTTGGAGAAGATGTGATATGTTTGGGAGAAATGTGGCATTTCTGGAAGAAACTATCCTCTTCTGGGGATAAAAGAGGTATTTGTGGGTGAAAAGGTCCTATTTGAAGGGGGAACCGTGGTATTTATTGGAGAAGATGTGATATATTTGGGACAAATGTGGCATGTCTGTAAAAAACTGTCCTATTTTGGGGATAAAAGAGGTATTTGTGGGTGAAAAGGTCCTATTTGAAGGGGGAAAGCTGGTATTTCTTGGAGAAGATGTGATATATTTGGGAGAAATGTGGCATGTCTGGAAAAAACTGTCCTATTTTGGGGATAAAAGAGGTATTTGTGGGTGAAAAGGTCCTATTTGAAGGGGGAAAGCTGGTATTTCTTGGAGAAGATGTGATATATTTGGGAGAAATCTGGCATTCCTGGAAGAAACTGTCCTCTTTTGGGGATAAAAGAGGTTTTTATGGGGAAAAGGTCCTATTTGAAGGGGGAAACGTGGTATTACTTGGAGAAGATGTGATATATTTGGGAGAAATGTGGCATTTCTGGAAGAAACTGTCCTCTTATGGGGATAGAACAGGTATTTGTGGGTGAGAAGGTCCTATTTGAAGGGGGAAACGTGGTATTTCTTGGAGAAGATGTGATATATTTGGGAGAAATGTGGCATGTCTGGAAGAAAATGTCCTATTTGGGGGGAGAAGGGTTGTATTTGTGGGAGAAAAGTTCCTATTTCAGGAGGAATCCTGGTATTTCTTGGAGGAGATGTGATATGTTTGGGAGAAATGTGCCATTTCTGGAAGAAACTGTCCTCTTTTGGGGATAAAACAGGTATTTGTGTTTGAAAAGGTCCTATTTGAAGGGGGAAACTTGGTATTTCTTGGAGAAGATGTGATCTATTTGGGCGAAATGTGGCATGTCAGGAAGAAACTGTCCTCTTTTGGGGATAAAAGAGGTATTTGTGGGTGAAAAGGTCCTATTTGAAGGGGGAAACCTGGTATTTCTTGGAGAAGATGTGATATATTTGGGAGAAATGTGGCCTTTCTGGAAGAAACTGTCCTCTTTTGGGGATAAAAGAGGTATTAGTTGTTGAAAAGGTCCTATTTGAAGGGGGAAACCTGGTATTTCTTGGAGAAGATGTGATTTATTTGGGAGAAATGTGGCATTTCTGGAAGAAAATGTCCTCTTTTGGGGATAAAACAGGTATTTCATGGAGAAAAGCTCCTAATTCAAGGGGCAAAGCTGGTATTTCTTGGAGAAGTTGTGATATGTTTGGGAGAAATGTGGCCTTTCTGGCAGAAACTGTCCTCTTTTGGGGATAAAAGTGGTATTTGTGGGTGAAAAGGTCCTATTTGAAGGGGGAAACGTGGTATTTCTTGGAGAAGATGTGATATATTTGGGAGAAATGTGGCATGTCAGGAAGAAACTGTCCTATTTGGGGGGGAGAAGGCTGGTATATGAGGGTGAAAAGGTCTTCTTTCAGGAGGAATCCTGGTATTTCTTGGAGAAGATGTGATATATTTGGGAGAAATATGGCATTTCTAGAAGAAACTGTCCTCTTTTGGGGATAAAAGAGGTATTTGTGGGTGAAAAGGTCCAATTTGAAGGAGGAAACCTGGTATTTCTTGGAGAAGATGTGATATATTTGGGAGAAATCAGGAATTTCTGGAAGAAACTGTCCTCTTTTGGGGATAAAAGAATTTTTTGTGGGTGAAAAGGTCCTAATTGAAGGGGGAAAGCTGGTAATTGTATGAGAAGATGTGATATGTTGGGGAGAAATGTGGCCTTTCTGGAAGAAACTGTCCTCTTTTGGGGATAAAAGAGGTATTTGTGGGTGAAAAGGTCGTATTTGAAGGGGGAAACCTGGTATTTCTTGGAGAAGATGTGATATGTTTGGGAGAAATCTGGCATTTCTGGAAGAAACTGTCCTCTTTTGGGGATAAAAGAGGTATTTGTGGGTGAAATGGTCCTATTTGAAGGGGGAACCCTGGTATTTCTTGGAGAAGATGTGATATATTTGGGAGAAATGTGGCATTTCTGGAAGAAACTGTCCTCTTTCGGGCATAAAAGAGGTATTTGTGGGTGAAAAGGTCCTATTTCCAGGGGGAAAGCTGGTATTTCTTGGTGAAGATGTGATATGTTTGGGAGAAATGTGGCATTTCTTGAAGAAACTGTCCTCTTTTGGGGATAAAACAGGTACTTGTGGGTGAAAAGGTCCTATTTGAAGGGGGAAACCTGGTATTTCTTGGAGAAGATGTGATATATTTGGGAGAAATGTGGCATTTCTGGAAGAAACTGTCCTCTTTTGGGGATAAAAGAGGTATTTGTGGGTGAAAACGTTGTATTTGAAGGGGGAAACGTGGTATTTCTTGGAGAAGATGTGATATATTTGGGAGAAATGTGGCATTTCTGGAAGAAACTGTCCTCTTCTGGGGATAAAAGAGGTATTTGTGGGTGAAAAGGTCCTATTTGAAGGGGGAACCCGGGTATTTCTTGGAGAAGATGTGATATATTTGGGAGAAATCTGGCATTCCTGGAAGAAACTGTCCTCTTTTGGGGATAAAAGAGGTTTTTTTGGGGAAAAGGTCCTATTTGAAGGGGGAAACGTGGTATTTCTTGGAGAAGATGTGATATATTTGGGAGAAATGTGGCCTTTCTGGAAGAAACTGTACTCTTATGGGGATAGAACAGGTATTTGTGGGTGAAAAGGTCCTATTTGAAGGGGGAAAGCTGGTATTTCTTGGAGAAGATGTGATCTATTTGGGAGAAATGTGGCATGTCTGGAAGAAAATGTCCTATTTGGGGGGAGAAGGGTGGTATTTGTGGGAGAAAAGTTCCTATTTCAGGAGGAATCCTGGTATTTCTTGGAGGAGATGTGATATATTTGGGAGAAATGTGCCATTTCTGGAAGGAACTGTCCTCTTTTGGGGATAAAAGAGGTTTTTTTGGGGAAAAGGTCCTATTTGAAGGGGGAAACGTGGTATTTCTTGGAGACGATGTGATATATTTGGGAGAAATGTGGCATTTCTGGAAGAAACTCTCCTCTTATGGGGATAGAACAGGTATTTGTGGGTGAAAAGGTCCTATTTCCAGGGGAAAACCTGGTATTTCTTGGAGAAGATGTGATATATTTGGTAGAAATGTGGCATGTCTGGAAGAAAATGTCCTATTTGGGGGGAGAAGGGTGGTATTTGTTGGAGAAAAGTTCCTATTTCAGGAGGAATCCTGGTATTTCTTGGAGGAGATGTGATATGTTTGGGAGAAATGTGGCATTTCTGGAAGAAACTGTCCTCTTTTGGGGATAGAACAGGTATTTGTGGGTGAAAAGGTCCTATTTGAAGGGGGAAACCATTATTTCTTGGAGAAGATGTGATCTATTTGGGAGAAATGTGGCCTTTCTGGAAGAAACTGTCCTATTTTGGGGATCAAAGAGGTATTTGTGGGTGAAAAGGTCCTATTTGAAGGGGGAAACGTGGTATTTCTTGGAGAAGATGTGATATATTTGGGAGAAATGTGGCATGTCTGGAAGAAACTGTCCTCTTTTGGGGATAAAAGAGGTATTTGTGGGTGAAAAGTTCCTATTTGAAGGGGGAAAGCTGGTATTTCTTGGAGAAGATGTGATCTATTTGGGAGAAATGTGGCATGTCTGGAAGAAACTGTCCTCTTTTGGGGATAAAAGAGGTATTTGTAGGAGTAAAGGTCCTTTTTGAAGGAGGAAAGCTGGTATTTCTTGGAGAAGATGTGGTATATTTGGGAGAAATCTGGCATTCCTGGATGAAACTGTCCTCTTTTGGGGATAAAAGAGGTTTTCTTTGGGAAAAGGTGTTATTTGAAGGGGGAAAGCAGTTATTTCTTGGAGGAGATGTGATATATTTGGGAGAAATGTGGCATTTCCGGAAGAAACTGTCCTCTTTTGGGGATAAAAGAGGTATTTGTGGGTGAAAAGGTCCTATTTAAAGGGGGAAACGTGGTATTTCTTGGAGAAGATGTGATATATTTGGGAGAAATCTGGCCTTTCTGGAAGAAAATGTCCTAACTGGTGTGAGAATGGTGGTATTTGTGGGAGAAAAGGTCATATTTCAGGAAGAATCCTGGTATTTCTTGGAGAAGATGGGATATATTTGGGAGAAATGTGGCATGTCTGGTAGAAAATGTGCTATTTGGGGGATAAAAGAGGTATTTGTGGGTGAAAAGGTCCTATTTGAAGGGGTAAAGCTGGTATTTCTTGGAGAAGATGTGATCTATTTGGGAGAAATGTGGCATGTCTGGAAGAATCTGTCCTACTTTGGGGATAAAAGTGGTATTTGTGGGTGAAAAGGTCCTATTTGAAGGGGGAAACCTGGTAGTTCTTGGAGAAGATGTGAAATATTTGGGAGAAATGTGGCATTTCTGGAAGAATCTGTCGTATTTTGGGCATAAAACAGGTATTTTGTGGGTGAAAAGTTCCTATTTCCAGGGGGAAACCTGGTTTTTCTTGGAGAAGATGTGCTATATTTGGAGGAAATGTGGCATTTCTGGAAGAAACTGTCCTCTTTTGGGGATAAAACAGGTATTTGCGGGAGAAAAGGTCCTATGTCAAGGGGTAAAGCTGGATGTTCTTGCAGGAGATGTGATATATGTGGGAGAAATGCGGCATTTCAGGAAGAAACTGTCGTATTTTGGAGATCAAAGAGGTATTTGTGGGTGAAAAGGTCCTATTTGAAGGGGGAAACCTGGTATTTCTTGGAGAAGATGTGATATATTTGGGAGAAATGTGGCCTTTCTGGAAGAAACTGTCCTCTTTTGGGGATAAAACAGGTACTTGTGGGTGAAAAGGTCCTATTTGAAGAGGGAAAGCAGGTATTTCTTGGAGGAGATGTGGTATATTTGGGAGAAATTTGGCATTTCTGGAAGAAACTGTCCTCTTTTGGGGATAAAACAGTTATTTGTGGGTGAAAACGTTGTATTTGAAGGGGGAAACCTGTTATTTCTTGGAGAAGATGTGATATATTTGGGAGAAATGTGGCATTTCTGGAAGAAACTGTCCTATTTTGGGGATAAAAGAGGTATTTGTGGGTGAAAAGGTCCTATTTACAGGGGAAAACCTGTTATTTCTTGGAGGAGAGGTGATATATTTGGGAGAAATGTGGCATTTCTGGATGAAACTGTCCTCTTTTGGGGATAAAAGAGGTATTTGTGGGTGAAAAGGTCCTATTTGAAGGGGGAAAGCTGGTATTTCTTGGAGAAGATGTGATATATTTGGGAGAAATGTGGCATGTCTGAAAGAAACTGTCCTATTTTGGGGATAAAAGAGGTATTTGTGGGTGAAAAGGTCCTATTTGAAGGGGGAAACCTGGTATTTCTTGGTGAAGATGTGATATGTTTGGGAGAAATGTGGCATTTCTGGAAGAAACTGTCCTATTTGGGGGAAGAAGGCTGGTATTTGAGGGAGAAAAGGTCCTATTTGAAGGGGGAAAGCAGGTATTTCTTGGAGAAGATGTGATATATTTGGGAGAAATGTGGCATGTCAGGAAGAAACTGTCCTATTTGAGGGATAAAGAGGTATTTGTGGGTGAAAAGGTCCTAATTCACGGGGGAAACCTGGTACTTCTTGGAGAAGATGATATATATTTGGGAGAAATGTGGCATTTCTGGAAGAAACTGTCCTATTTGGGGGATAAAAGAATTTTTTGTGGGTGAAAAGGTCCTATTTGAAGGGGGAAACGTGGTATTTCTTGGAGAAGATGTGATATATTTGGGAGAAATGTGGCATGTCAGGAACAAACTGTCCTCTTTTGGGGATAAAAGAGGTATTTGTGGGTGAAAAGGTCCTATTTGAAGGGGGAAAGCTGGTATTTCTTGGAGAAGATGTGATATATTTGGGAGAAATGTGGCATGTCTGGAAGAAACTGTCCTCTTTTGGGGATAAAAGAGGTATTTGTGGGTGAAAAGGTCCTATTTGAAGGGGGAAACGTGGTATTTCCTGGAGAAGATGTGATCTATTTGGGAGAAATGTGGCATTTCTGGAAGAAAATGTCCTATTTGGGGGATAAAGCAGGTATTTGTGGGTGAAAAGGTCCTATTTGAAGGGGGAAACCTGGTATTTCTTTGAGAAGATGTGATATATTAGGGAGAAATGTGGCATTTCTGGAAGAAACTGTCCTCTTTAGGGTATAAAAGAGGTATTTCTGGGTGAAAAGGTCTTATTACAAGGGGGAAACCTGGTATATCTTGGAGAAGATGTGATATATTTGGGAGAAATGTGGCATTTCTGGAAGAAAATGTCCTATTTTGGGGATAATACAGGTATTTGTGGGAGAAAAGATGCTATTTGAAGGGGGAACCCTGGTATTTCTTGGAGAAGATGTGGTATATTTGGGAGAAATGTGGCCTTTCGGGCAGAAACTGTCCTCTTTTGGGGATAAAAGAGGTATTTGTGGGTGAAAAGGTCCTATTTCAAGGAGGAAACCTGGTATTTCTTGGAGAAGATGTGATATGTTTGGGAGAAATATGGCATGTATGGCAGAAACTGTCCTATTTGGGGGATAAAAGAGGTATTTGTAGGTGTAAAGGTCCAATTTGAAGGGGGAAAGCTGGTATTTCTTGGAGAAGATGTGGTATATTGGGGAGAAATGTGGCATTTCTGGAAGAAACTGTCCTCTTTTGGTGATAAAAGAGGTTTTTTTGGGGAAAAGGTCCTATTTGAAGGGGGAAACGTGGTATTTCTTGGAGAAGATGTGATATGTTTGGGAGAAATGTGGCCTTTCTGGAAGAAACTGTCCTCTTTTGGGGATAAAACAGGTATTTGTGGGTGAAAAGGTCCTATTTAAAGGGGGAAACGTGGTATTTCTTGGAGAAGATGTGATATGTTTGGGAGAAATATGGCATTTCTAGAAGAAACTGTCCTCTTTTGGGGATAAAAGAGGTATTTGTGGGTGAAAAGGTCCAATTTGAAGGGGGAAAGCTGTTATTTCTTGGAGAAGATGTGATATGTTTGGGAGAAATGTGGCATGTCTGGAAGAAACTGTCCTCTTATGGGGATAGAACAGGTATTTGTGGGTGAGAAGGTCCTATTTGAAGGGGGAAACGTGGTATTTCTTGGAGAAGATGTGATATATTTGGGAGAAATCTGGCCTTTCTGGAAGAAAATGTCCTAACTGGTGTGAGAATGGTGGTATTTGTGGGAGAAAATGTCATATTTCAGGAAGAATCCTGGTATTTCTTGGAGAAGATGTGATATATTTGGGAGAAATGTGGCATGTCTGGAAGAAACTGTCCTATTTGAGGGATAAAGAGGTATTTGTGGGTGAAAAGGTCCTAATTCAAGGGGGAAACCTGGTATTTCTTGGAGAAGATGATATATATTTGGGAGAAATGTGGCATTTCTGGAAGAAACTGTCCTATTTTGGGGATAAAAGAATTTTTTGTGGGTGAAAAGGTCCTATTTGAAGGGGGAAACCTGGTATTTCTTGGAGAAGATGTTCTATATTTGGGAGAAATGTGGCCTTTCTGGAAGAAACTGTCCTATTTTGGGGATAAAAGAGGTATTTGTGGGTGATAAGGTCCTATTTGAAGGGGGAAAGCTGGTATTTCTTGGAGAAGATGTGATCTATTTGGGAGAAATGTGGCATGTCTGGAAGAAACTGTCCTATTTTGGGGATAAAAGAGGTATTTGTGGGTGAAAAGGTCCTATTTGAAGGGGGAAAGCTGGTATTTCTTGGAGAAGATGTGATATATTTGGGAGAAATGTGGCATTTCTGGAAGAAACTGTCCTATTTGGGGATAAAATTGGTATTTGTGGCTGATAAGGTCCTATTTGAAGGGGGAAAGCTGGTATTTCTTGGAGAAGATGCGATCTGTTTGGGAGAAATGTGGCATGTCTGGAAGAAACTGTCCTATTTTGGGGATAAAAGAGGTATTTGTGGGTGAAAAGGTCCTATTTGAAGGGGGAAACCTGGTATTTCTTGGAGAAGATGTGATCTATTTGGGAGAAATGTGGCATTTCTGGAAGAAACTGTCCTATTTGGGGATAAAAGAGGTATTTGTGGGTGAAAAGGTCCTATTTGAAGGGGAAACCTGGTATTTCTTGGAGAAGATGTGATATATTTGGGAGAAATGTGGCATTTCTGGAAGAAACTGTCCTATTTAGGGGATAAAAGAGGTATTTGTGGGTGAAAAAATCTTATTACAAGGGGGAAACGTGGTATTTCTTGGAGAAGATGTGATATATTTGGGAGAAATGTGGCATGTCTGGAAGAAACTGTCCTATTTGAGGGATAAAGAGGTATTTGTGGGTGAAAAGGTCCTAATTCAAGGGGGAAACCTGGTATTTCTTGGAGAAGATGATATATATTTGGGAGAAATCAGGCATTTCTGGAAGAAACTGTCCTATTTTGGGGATAAAAGAATTTTTTGTGGGTGAAAAGGTCCTATTTGAAGGGGGAAACCTGGTATTTCTTGGAGAAGGTGTTCTATATTTGGGAGAAATGTGGCATTTCTGGAAGAAACTGTCCTATTTTGGGGATAAAAGAGGTATTTGTGGGTGATAAGGTCCTATTTGAAGGGGGAAAGCTGGTATTTCTTGGAGAAGAGGTGATATATTTGGGAGAAATGTGGCATGTCTGGAAGAAACTGTCCTATTTTGGGGATAAAAGAGGTATTTGTGGGTGAAAAGGTCCTATTTGAAGGGGGAAAGCTGGTATTTCTTGGAGAAGATGTGATATATTTGGGAGAAATGTGGCATTTCTGGAAGAAACTGTCCTATTTGGGGATAAAATTGGTATTTGTGGCTGATAAGGTCCTTTTTGAAGGGGGAAACGTGGTATTTCTTGGAGAAGATGTGATCTATTTGGGAGAAATGTGGCATGTCTGGAAGAAACTGTCCTCTTTTGGGGATAAAAGAGGTATTTGTGGGTGAAAAGGTCCTATTTGAAGGGGGAAACCTGGTATTTCTTGGAGAAGATGTGATCTATTTGGGAGAAATGTGGCATTTCTGGAAGAAACTGTCCTATTGGGGATAAAAGAGGTATTTGTGGGTGAAAAGGTCCTATTTGAAGGGGGAAACCTGGTATTTCTTGGAGAAGATGTGATATATTTGGGAGAAATGTGGCATTTCTGGAAGAAACTGTCCTATTTAGGGGATAAAAGAGGTATTTGTGGGTGAAAAGGTCTTATTACAAGGGGGAAACGTGGTATTTCTTGGAGAAGATGTGATATATTTGGGAGAAATGTGGCCTTTCTGGAAGAAACTGTCCTATTTGAGGGATAATACAGGTATTTGTGGGAGAAAAGGTCCTATTTGAAGGGGGAAAGCTGGTATTTCTTGGAGAAGATGTGGTATATTTGGGAGAAATCTGGCATTCCTGGAAGAAACTGTCCTCTTTTGGGGATAAAAGAGGTTTTTTTGGGAAAAGGTGTTATTTGAAGGGGAAAGCTGTTATTTCTTGGAGAAGATGTGATCAATTTGGAGAAATCTGGCCTTTCTGGAAGAAAATGTCCTAACTGGTGTGAGAATGGTGGTATTTGTGGGAGAAAAGGTCATATTTCAGGAAGAATCCTGGTATTTCTTGGAGAAGATGGGATATTTGGGAGAAATGTGGCATGTCTGGAAGAAACTGTCCTATTTGGGGATAAAAGAGGTATTTGTGGGTGACAAGGTCCTATTTGAAGGGGTAAAGCTGGTATTTCTTGGAGAAGATGTGATATATTTGGGAGAAATGTGGCCTTTCTGGAAGAAACTGTCCTCTTTTGGGGATAAAAGTGGTATTTGTGGGTGAAAGTTCCGATTTGAAGGGGAAAGCTGGTATTTCTTGCAGGAGATGTGATATATTTGGGAGAAATGTGGCATTTCTGGAAGAAACTGTCGTATTTTGGGCATAAAACAGGTATTTTTGGGCGAAAAGTTCCTATTTCCAGGGGGAAACCTGGTATTTCTTGGAGAAGATGTGCTATATTTGGGGGAAATGTGGCATTTCCGAAGAAACTGTCCTCTTTTGGGGATAAAAGAGGTATTTGTGGGTGAAAAGGTCCTATTTGAAGGGGGAAACCTGGTATTTCTAGGAGGAGATGTAATGTATTTGGGAGAAATGTGGCATTTCTGGAGAAACTGTCCTCTTTTGGGATAAAAGAGGTATTAGTGGGTGAAAAGGTCCTATTTGAAGGGGGAAAGCAGGTATTTCTTGGAGAAGATGTGATATATTTGGGAGAAATGTGGCATGTCAGGAAGAAACTGTGCAATTTAGGGGATAAAAGAGGTATTTGTGGGTGAAAAGGTCCTATTTGAAGGGGAAACCTGGTATTTCTTGGAGAAGATGTGATCTATTTGGGAGAAATGTGGCCTTTCAGGCAGAAACTATCCTCTTTTGGGGATAAATGACTTTTCTGTGGGTGAAAAGGTCCTATTTGAAGGGGGAAACGTGGTATTTCTTGGAGAAGATGTGATATGTTTGGGAGATATGTGGTATTTCTGGAAGAAACTGTCCTCTTTTGGGGATAAAAGAGGTATTTGTGGGTGAAAAGGTCCTATTTCAAGGAGGAAACCTGGCATTTCTTGGAGAAGATGTGATATTTGGGAGAAATCTGGCATTTCTGGCAGAAAATATTCTATTTTGGGGATAAAAGAGGTATTGTAGTTGTAAAGGTCCTATTTGAAGGGGGAAAGCTGGTATTTCTTGGAGAAGATGTGGTATATTGGGGAGAAATCTGGCATTCCTGGAAGAAACTGTCCTCTTTTGGGGATAAAAGAGGTTTTTTTGGGGAAAAGGTCCTATTTGAAGGGGAAAGCAGTTATTTCGTGGAGAAGATGTGATATGTTTGGGAGAAATTTGGCCTTTCTGGAAGAAACTGTCCTCTTTTGGGGATAAAACAGGTATTTGTGGGTGAAAAGGTCCTATTTAAAGGGGGAAACGTGGTATTTCTTGGAGAAGATGTGATATATTTTTGGAGAAATCTGGCCTTTCTGGAAGAAAATGTCCTAACTGGTGTGAGAATGGTGGTATTTGTGGGAGAAAAGGTCATATTTCAGGAAGAATCCTGGTATTTCTTGGAGAAGATGTGATATATTTGGGAGAAATGTGGCATGTCTGGAAGAAACTGTCCTATTTGAGGGATAAAGAGGTATTTGTGGGTGAAAAGGTCCTAATTCAAGGGGGAAACCTGGTATTTCTTGGAGAAGATGATATATATTTGGGAGAAATAAGGCATTTCTGGAAGAAACTGTCCTCTTTTGGGGATAAAAGAATTTTTTGTGGGTGAAAAGGTCCTATTTGAAGAGGGAAACCTGGTATTTCTTGGAGAAGATGTGATATATTTGGGAGAAATGTGGCCTTTCTGGAAGAAACTGTCCTATTTTGGGGATAAAATTGGTATTTGTGGGTGATAAGGTCCTATTTGAAGGGGGAAAGCTGGTATTTCTTGGAGAAGATGTGATCTATTTGGGAGAAATGTGGCATGTCTGGAAGAACTGTCCTCTTTTGGGGATAAAAGTGGTATTTGTGGGTGAAAAGGTCCTATTTGAAGGGGGAAACCTGGTATTTCTTGGAGAAGATGTGATCTATTTGGGAGAAATGTGGCATGTCAGGAAGAAACTGTCCTATTTTGGGGATAAAAGAGGTATTTGTGGGTGAAAAGGTCGTATTTGAAGGGGGAAACCTGGTATTTCTTGGAGAAGATGTGATATATTTGGGAGAAATGTGGCATTTCTGGAAGAAACTGTCCTCTTTTGGGGATAAAAGTGGTATTTGTTGGTGAAAAGGGTCCTATTTGAAGGGGGAAAGCTGGTATTTCTTGGAGAAGATGTGATCTATTTCGGAGAAATGTGGCATTTCTGGAAGAAACTGTCCTCTTTGGGGATAAAAGAGGTATTTGTGGGTGAAAAGGTCCTATTTGAAGGGGGAAACCTGGTATTTCTTGGAGAAGATGTGGTATATTTGGGATAAATGTGGCATTTCTGGAAGAAACTGTCCTCTTTTGGGGATAAAAGAGGTATTTGTAGGAGTAAAGGTCCTTTTTGAAGGAGGAAAGCTGGTATTTCTTGGAGAAGATGTGGTATATTTGGGAGAAATCTGGCATTCCTGGAAGAAACTGTCCTCTTTTGGGGATAAAAGAGGTTTTCTTTGGGAAAAGGTGTTATTTGAAGGGGGAAAGCAGTTATTTCTTGGAGGAGATGTGATATATTTGGGAGAAATGTGGCATTTCCGGAAGAAACTGTCCTCTTTTGGGGATAAAAGAGGTATTTGTGGGTGAAAAGGTCCTATTTAAAGGGGGAAACGTGGTATTTCTTGGAGAAGATGTGATATATTTGGGAGAAATCTGGCCTTTCTGGAAGAAAATGTCCTAACTGGTGTGAGAATGGTGGTATTTGTGGGAGAAAAGGTCATATTTCAGGAAGAATCCTGGTATTTCTTGGAGAAGATGGGATATATTTGGGAGAAATGAGGCATGTCTGGAAGAAAATGTGCTATTTGGGGGTAAAAGAGGTATTTGTGGGTGAAAAGGTCCTATTTGAAGGGGTAAAGCTGGTATTTCTTGGAGAAGATGTGATCTATTTGGGAGAAATGTGGCATGTCTGGAAGAATCTGTCCTACTTTGGGGATAAAAGTGGTATTTGTGGGTGAAAAGGTCCTATTTGAAGGGGGAAACCTGGTAGTTCTTGGAGAAGATGTGAAATATTTGGGAGAAATGTGGCATTTCTGGAAGAATCTGTCGTATTTTGGGCATAAAACAGGAATTTTGTGGGTGAAAAGTTCCTATTTCCAGGGGGAAACCTGGTTTTTCTTGGAGAAGATGTGCTATATTTGGAGGAAATGTGGCATTTCTGGAAGAAACTGTCCTCTTTTGGGGATAAAACAGGTATTTGCGGGAGAAAAGGTCCTATGTCAAGGGGTAAAGCTGGATGTTCTTGCAGGAGATGTGATATATGTGGGAGAAATGCGGCATTTCAGGAAGAAACTGTCGTATTTTGGAGATCAAAGAGGTATTTGTGGGTGAAAAGGTCCTATTTGAAGGGGGAAAGCAGGTATTTCTTGGAGAAGATGTGGTATATTTGGGAGAAATTTGGCATTTCTGGAAGAAACTGTCCTCTTTTGGGGATAAAACAGGTACTTGTGGGTGAAAAGGTCCTATTTGAAGGGGGAAAGCAGGTATTTCTTGGAGGAGATGTGGTATATTTGGGAGAAATTTGGCATTTCTGGAAGAAACTGTCCTGTTTTGGGGATAAAACAGTTATTTGTGGGTGAAAACGTTGTATTTGAAGGGGGAAACCTGTTATTTCTTGGAGAAGATGTGATATATTTGGGAGAAATGTGGCATTCCTGCAAGAAACTGTCCTATTTTGGGGATAAAAGAGGTATTTGTGGGTGAAAAGGTCCTATTTCCAGGGGAAAACCTGTTATTTCTTGGAGGAGAGGTGATATATTTGGGAGAAATGTGGCATTTCTGGATGAAACTGTCCTCTTTTGGGGATAAA
Organism: Lophura swinhoii; assembly: GCA_030408155.1. Lineage (NCBI taxonomy): Eukaryota > Metazoa > Chordata > Aves > Galliformes > Phasianidae > Lophura > Lophura swinhoii. The sequence continues at coordinate 943,542 of CM059459.1, forward strand.
AGAGGTATTTGTGGGTGAAAAGGTCCTATTTGAAGGGGGAAAGCTGGTATTTCTTGGAGAAGATGTGATATATTTGGAAGAAATGTGGCATGTCTGAAAGAAACTGTCCTATTTTGGGGATAAAAGAGGTATTTGTGGGTGAAAAGGTCCTATTTGAAGGGGGAAACCTGGTATTTCTTGGTGAAGATGTGATATGTTTGGGAGAAACGTGGCATTTCTGGAAGAAACTGTCCTATTTGGGGGAAGAAGGCTGGTATTTGAGGGAGAAAAGGTCCTATTTGAAGGGGGAAAGCAGGTATTTCTTGGAGAAGATGTGATATATTTGGGAGAAATGTGGCATGTCAGGAAGAAACTGTCCTCTTTTGGGGATAAAAGAGGTATTTGTGGGTGAAAAGGTCCTATTTGAAGGGGGAAAGCTGGTATTTCTTGGAGAAGATGTGATATATTTGGGAGAAATGTGGCATGTCTGGAAGAAACTGTCCTCTTTTGGGGATAAAAGAGGTATTTGTGGGTGAAAAGGTCCTATTTGAAGGGGGAAACGTGGTATTTCCTGGAGAAGATGTGATCTATTCGGGAGAAATGTGGCATTTCTGGAAGAAAATGTCCTATTTGGGGGATAAAGCAGGTATTTGTGGGTGAAAAGGTCCTATTTGAAGGGGGAAACCTGGTATTTCTTTGAGAAGATGTGATATATTTGGGAGAAATGTGGCATTTCTGGAAGAAACTGTCCTCTTTAGGGTATAAAAGAGGTATTTCTGGGTGAAAAGGTCTTATTACAAGGGGAAACCTGGTATTTCTTGGAGAAGATGTGATGTATTTGGGAGAAATGTGGCATTTCTGGAAGAAAATATCCTATTTTGGGGATAATACAGGTATTTGTGGGAGAAAAGATGCTATTTGAAGGGGGAACCCTGGTATTTCTTGGAGAAGATGTGGTATATTTGGGAGAAATGTGGCCTTTCGGGCAGAAACTGTCCTCTTTTGGGGATAAAGAATTTTTTGTGGGTGAAAAGGTCCTATTTGAAGGGGGAAACGTGGTATTTCTTGGAGAAGATGTGATATGTTTGGGAGAAATGTGGATTTCTGGAAGAAACTGTCCTCTTTTGGGGATAAAAGAGGTATTTGTGGGTGAAAAGGTCCTATTTCAAGGAGGAAACCTGGTATTTCTTGGCGAAGATGTGATATGTTTGGGAGAAATATGGCATGTATGGCAGAAACTGTCCAATTTTGGGGATAAAAGAGGTATTTGTAGGTGTAAAGGTCCAATTTGAAGGGGGAAAGCTGGTATTTCTTGGAGAAGATGTGGTATATTGGGGAGAAATCTGGCATTCCTGGAAGAAACTGTCCTATTTTGGGATAAAAGAGGTTTTTTTGGGGAATAGGTCCTATTTGAAGGGGGAAAGCTGTTATTTCTTGGAGAAGATGTGATATGTTTGGGAGAAATGTGGCCTTTCTGGAAGAAACTGTCCTCTTTTGGGATAAAACAGGTATTTGTGGGTGAAAAGGTCCTATTTAAAGGGGGAAACGTGGTATTTCTTGGAGAAGATGTGATATGTTTGGGAGAAATATGGCATTTCTAGAAGAAACTGTCCTCTTTTGGGGATAAAAGAGGTATTTGTGGGTGAAAAGGTCCTATTTGAAGGGGAAAGCTGTTATTTCTTGGAGAAGATGTGATATGTTGGGAGAAATGTGGCATGTCTGGAAGAAACTGTCCTCTTATGGGGATAGAACAGGTATTTGTGGGTGAGAAGGTCCAATTTGAAGGGGGAAACGTGGTATTTCTTGGAGAAGATGTGATATATTTGGGAGAAATCTGGCCTTTCTGGAAGAAAATGTCCTAACTGGTGTGAGAATGGTGGTATTTGTGGGAGAAAAGGTCATATTTCAGGAAGAATCCTGGTATTTCTTGGAGAAGATGTGATATATTTGGGAGAAATGTGGCATGTCTGGAAGAAACTGTCCTATTTGAGGGATCAAGAGGTATTTGTGGGTGAAAAGGTCCTAATTCAAGGGGGAAACCTGGTATTTCTTGGAGAAGATGATATATATTTGGGAGAAATCAGGCATTTCTGGAAGAAACTGTCATATTTTGGGGATAAAAGATTTTTTTGTGGGTGAAAAGGTCCTATTTGAAGGGGGAAACGTGGTATTTCTTGGAGAAGATGTTCTATATTTGGGAGAAATGTGGCCTTTCTGGAAGAAACTGTCCTATTTTGGGGATAAAAGAGGTATTTGTGGGTGATAAGGTCCTATTTGAAGGGGGAAAGCTGGTATTTCTTGGAGAAGATGTGATCTATTTGGGAGAAATGTGGCATGTCTGGAAGAAACTGTCCTATTTTGGGATAAAAGAGGTATTTGTGGGTGAAAAGGTCCTATTTGAAGGGGAAAGCTGGTATTTCTTGGAGAAGATGTGATATATTTGGGAGAAATGTGGCATTTCTGGAAGAAACTGTCCTATTTGGGGATAAAATTGGTATTTGTGGGTGAGAAGGTCCTATTTGAAGGGGGAAAGCTGGTATTTCTTGGAGAAGATGTGATCTATTTGGGAGAAATGTGGCATGTCTGGAAGAAACTGTCCTATTTTGGGATAAAAGAGGTATTTGTGGGTGAAAAGGTCCTATTTGAAGGGGGAAAGCTGGTATTTCTTGGAGAAGATGTGATCTATTTGGGAGAAATGTGGCATTTCTGGAAGAAACTGTCCTATTTGGGGATAAAAGAGGTATTTGTGGGTGAAAAGGTCCTATTTGAAGGGGGAAACCTGGTATTTCTTGGAGAAGATGTGATATATTTGGGAGAAATGTGGCATTTCTGGAAGAAACTGTCCTATTTAGGGGATAAAAGAGGTATTTGTGGGTGAAAAGGTCTTATTTGAAGGGGGAAACGTGGTATTTCTTGGAGAAGATGTGATATATTTGGGAGAAATGTGGCCTTTCTGGAAGAAACTGTCCTATTTGAGGGATAATACAGGTATTTGTGGGAGAAAAGGTCCTATTTGAAGGGGGAAACGTGGTATTTCTTGGAGAAGATGTGGTATATTTGGGATAATGTGGCATTTCTGGAAGAAACTGTCCTCTTTTGGGGATGAAACAGGTATTTGTGCGTGAAAAGGTCGTATTTGAAGGGGGAAACCTGGTATTTCTTGGAGAAGATGTGATATATTTGGGAGAAATATGGCATGTATGGCAGAAACTGTCCTATTTTGGGGATAAAAGAGGTATTTGTAGGAGTAAAGGTCCTATTTGAAGGGGGAAAGCTGGTATTTCTTGGAGAAGATGTGGTATATTTGGGAGAAATCTGGCATTCCTGGAAGAAACTGTCCTCTTTTGGGGATAAAAGAGGTTTTTTTGGGGAAAAGGTGTTATTTGAAGGGGGAAAGCTGTTATTTCTTGGAGAAGATGTGATCAATTTGGGAGAAATCTGGCCTTTCTGGAAGAAAATGTCCTAACTGGTGTGAGAATGGTGGTATTTGTGGGAGAAAAGGTCATATTTCAGGAAGAATCCTGGTATTTCTTGGAGAAGATGGGATATATTTGGGAGAAATGTGGCATGTCTGGAAGAAACTGTCCTATTTGGGGGATAAAAGAGGTATTTGTGGGTGACAAGGTCCTATTTGAAGGGGTAAAGCTGGTATTTCTTGGAGAAGATGTGATATATTTGGGAGAAATGTGGCATTTCTGGAAGAAACTGTCCTCTTTTGGGGATAAAAGTGGTATTTGTGGGTGATAAGTTCCTATTTGAAGGGGGAAAGCTGGTATTTCTTGCAGGAGATGTGATATATTTGGGAGAAATGTGGCATTTCTGGAAGAAACTGTCGTATTTTGGGCATAAAACAGGTATTTTTGGGCGAAAAGTACCTATTTCCAGGGGGAAACCTGGTATTTCTTGGAGAAGATGTGCTATATTTGGGGGAAATGTGGCATTTCTGGAAGAAACTGTCCTCTTTTGGGGATAAAAGAGGTATTTGTGGGTGAAAAGTTCGTATTTGAAGGGGGAAACCTGGTATTTCTAGGAGGAGATGTAATGTATTTGGGAGAAATGTGGCATTTCTGGAAGAAACTGTCCTCTTTTGGGGATAAAAGAGGTATTAGTGGGTGAAAAGGTCCTATTTGAAGGGGGAAAGCAGGTATTTCTTGGAGAAGATGTGATATATTTGGGAGAAATGTGGCATGTCAGGAAGAAACTGTGCAATTTAGGGGATAAAAGAGGTATTTGTGGGTGAAAAGGTCCTATTTGAAGGGGAAACCTGGTATTTCTTGGAGAAGATGTGATCTATTTGGGAGAAATGTGGCCTTTCAGGCAGAAACTATCCTCTTTTGGGGATAAAAGAATTTTCTGTGGGTGAAAAGGTCCTATTTGAAGGGGGAAACGTGGTATATCTTGGAGAAGATGTGATATGTTTGGGAGATATGTGGCATTTCTGGAAGAAACTGTCCTCTTTTGGGGATAAAAGAGGTTTTTTTGGGGAAAAGGTCCTATTTGAAGGGGGAAAGCAGTTATTTCTTGGAGAAGATGTGATATGTTTGGGAGAAATTTGGCCTTTCTGGAAGAAACTGTCCTCTTTTGGGGATAAAACAGGTATTTGTGGGTGAAAAGGTCCTATTTAAAGGGGGAAACGTGGTATTTCTTGGAGAAGATGTGATATATTTGGGAGAAATCTGGCCTTTCTGGAAGAAAATGTCCTAACTGGTGTGAGAATGGTGGTATTTGTGGGAGAAAAGGTCATATTTCAGGAAGAATCCTGGTATTTCTTGGAGAAGATGTGATATATTTGGGAGAAATGTGGCATGTCTGGAAGAAACTGTCCTATTTGAGGGATAAAGAGGTATTTGTGGGTGAAAAGGTCCTAATTCAAGGGGGAAACCTGGTATTTCTTGGAGAAGATGATATATATTTGGGAGAAATCAGGCATTTCTGGAAGAAACTGTCCTCTTTTGGGGATAAAAGAATTTTTTGTGGGTGAAAAGGTCCTATTTGAAGGGGGAAACCTGGTATTTCTTGGAGAAGATGTGATATATTTGGGAGAAATGTGGCCTTTCTGGAAGAAACTCTCCTATTTTGGGGATAAAATTGGTATTTGTGGGTGATAAGGTCCTATTTGAAGGGGGAAAGCTGGTATTTCTTGGAGAAGATGTGATCTATTTGGGAGAAATGTGGCATGTCTGGAAGAAACTGTCCTCTTTTGGGGATAAAAGTGGTATTTGTGGGTGAAAAGGTCCTATTTGAAGGGGGAAACCTGGTATTTCTTGGAGAAGATGTGATCTATTTGGGAGAAATGTGGCATTTCTGGAAGAAACTGTCCTATTTGGGGATAAAAGAGGTATTTGTGGGTGAAAAGGTCCTATTTGAAGGGGGAAACCTGGTATTTCTTGGAGAAGATGTGATATATTTGGGAGAAATGTGGCATTTCTCTAAGAAACTGTCCTCTTTAGGGGATAAAAGAGGTATTTGTGGGTGAAAAGGTCTTATTACAAGGGGGAAAGCTGGTATTTCTTGGAGAAGATGTGATATATTTGGGAGAAATGTGGCCTTTCTGGAAGAAACTGTCCTATTTGAGGGATAATACAGGTATCTGTGGGAGAAAAGGTCCTATTTGAAGGGGGAAATCTGGTATTTCTTGGAGAAGATGTGGTATATTTGGGATAAATGTGGCCTTTCTGGAAGAAACTGTCCTCTTTTGGGGATGAAACAGGTATTTGTGCGTGAAAAGGTCCTATTTGTAGGGGGAAAGCTGGTATTGCTTGGAGAAGATGTGGTATATTTGGGAGAAATATGGCATGTATGGCAGAAACTGTCCTATTTTGGGGATAAAAGAGGTATTTGTAGGAGTAAAGGTCCTATTTGAAGGGGGAAAGCTGGTATTTCTTTGAGAAGATGTGGTATATTTGGGAGAAATCTGGCATTCCTGGAAGAAACTGTCCTCTTTTGGGGATAAAAGAGGTTTTTTTGGGGAAAAGTTATTATTTGAAGGGGGAAAGCTGTTATTTCTTGGAGAAGATGTGATATATTTGGGAGAAATCTGGCCTTTCTGGAAGAAAATGTCCTAACTGGTGTGAGAATGGTGGTATTTGTGGGAGAAAAGGTCATATTTCAGGAAGAATCCTGGTATTTCTTGGAGAAGATGGGATATATTTGGGAGAAATGTGGCATGTCTGGAAGAAACTGTCCTATTTGGGGGATAAAAGAGGTATTTGTGGGTGACAAGGTCCTATTTGAAGGGGTAAAGCTGGTATTTCTTGGAGAAGATGTGATATATTTGGGAGAAATCTGGCATGTCTGGAAGAATCTGTCCTATTTTGGGGATAAAAGAGGTATTTGTGGGTGAAAAGTTCGTATTTGAAGGGGGAAACCTGGTATTTCTAGGAGGAGATGTAATGTATTTGGGAGAAATGTGGCATTTCTGGAAGAAACTGTCCTCTTTTGGGGATAAAAGAGGTATTAGTGGGTGAAAAGGTCCTATTTGAAGGGGGAAAGCAGGTATTTCTTGGAGAAGATGTGATATATTTGGGAGAAATGTGGCATGTCAGGAAGAAACTGTGCAATTTAGGGGATAAAAGAGGTATTTGTGGGTGAAAAGGTCCTATTTGAAGGGGAAACCTGGTATTTCTTGGAGAAGATGTGATCTATTTGGGAGAAATGTGGCCTTTCAGGCAGAAACTATCCTCTTTTGGGGATAAAAGAATTTTCTGTGGGTGAAAAGGTCCTATTTGAAGGGGGAAACGTGGTATATCTTGGAGAAGATGTGATATGTTTGGGAGATATGTGGCATTTCTGGAAGAAACTGTCCTCTTTTGGGGATAAAAGAGGTTTTTTTGGGGAAAAGGTCCTATTTGAAGGGGGAAAGCAGTTATTTCTTGGAGAAGATGTGATATGTTTGGGAGAAATTTGGCCTTTCTGGAAGAAACTGTCCTCTTTTGGGGATAAAACAGGTATTTGTGGGTGAAAAGGTCCTATTTAAAGGGGGAAACGTGGTATTTCTTGGAGAAGATGTGATATATTTGGGAGAAATCTGGCCTTTCTGGAAGAAAATGTCCTAACTGGTGTGAGAATGGTGGTATTTGTGGGAGAAAAGGTCATATTTCAGGAAGAATCCTGGTATTTCTTGGAGAAGATGTGATATATTTGGGAGAAATGTGGCATGTCTGGAAGAAACTGTCCTATTTGAGGGATAAAGAGGTATTTGTGGGTGAAAAGGTCCTAATTCAAGGGGGAAACCTGGTATTTCTTGGAGAAGATGATATATATTTGGGAGAAATCAGGCATTTCTGGAAGAAACTGTCCTCTTTTGGGGATAAAAGAATTTTTTGTGGGTGAAAAGGTCCTATTTGAAGGGGGAAACCTGGTATTTCTTGGAGAAGATGTGATATATTTGGGAGAAATGTGGCCTTTCTGGAAGAAACTCTCCTATTTTGGGGATAAAATTGGTATTTGTGGGTGATAAGGTCCTATTTGAAGGGGGAAAGCTGGTATTTCTTGGAGAAGATGTGATCTATTTGGGAGAAATGTGGCATGTCTGGAAGAAACTGTCCTCTTTTGGGGATAAAAGTGGTATTTGTGGGTGAAAAGGTCCTATTTGAAGGGGGAAACCTGGTATTTCTTGGAGAAGATGTGATCTATTTGGGAGAAATGTGGCATTTCTGGAAGAAACTGTCCTATTTGGGGATAAAAGAGGTATTTGTGGGTGAAAAGGTCCTATTTGAAGGGGGAAACCTGGTATTTCTTGGAGAAGATGTGATATATTTGGGAGAAATGTGGCATTTCTCTAAGAAACTGTCCTCTTTAGGGGATAAAAGAGGTATTTGTGGGTGAAAAGGTCTTATTACAAGGGGGAAAGCTGGTATTTCTTGGAGAAGATGTGATATATTTGGGAGAAATGTGGCCTTTCTGGAAGAAACTGTCCTATTTGAGGGATAATACAGGTATCTGTGGGAGAAAAGGTCCTATTTGAAGGGGGAAATCTGGTATTTCTTGGAGAAGATGTGGTATATTTGGGATAAATGTGGCCTTTCTGGAAGAAACTGTCCTCTTTTGGGGATGAAACAGGTATTTGTGCGTGAAAAGGTCCTATTTGTAGGGGGAAAGCTGGTATTGCTTGGAGAAGATGTGGTATATTTGGGAGAAATATGGCATGTATGGCAGAAACTGTCCTATTTTGGGGATAAAAGAGGTATTTGTAGGAGTAAAGGTCCTATTTGAAGGGGGAAAGCTGGTATTTCTTGGAGAAGATGTGGTATATTTGGGAGAAATCTGGCATTCCTGGAAGAAACTGTCCTCTTTTGGGGATAAAAGAGGTTTTTTTGGGGAAAAGTTATTATTTGAAGGGGGAAAGCTGTTATTTCTTGGAGAAGATGTGATATATTTGGGAGAAATCTGGCCTTTCTGGAAGAAAATGTCCTAACTGGTGTGAGAATGGTGGTATTTGTGGGAGAAAAGGTCATATTTCAGGAAGAATCCTGGTATTTCTTGGAGAAGATGGGATATATTTGGGAGAAATGTGGCATGTCTGGAAGAAACTGTCCTATTTGGGGGATAAAAGAGGTATTTGTGGGTGACAAGGTCCTATTTGAAGGGGTAAAGCTGGTATTTCTTGGAGAAGATGTGATATATTTGGGAGAAATCTGGCATGTCTGGAAGAATCTGTCCTATTTTGGGGATAAAACAGGTATTTGTGGGTGAAAAGGTCCTAATTGAAGGGGGAAACCTGGTATTTCTTGGAGGAGTTGTGATCTATTTGGGAGAAATGTGGCATTTCTGGAAGAAACTGTCGTATTTTGGGCATAAAACAGGTATTTTTGGGTGAAAAGTTCCTATTTCCAGGGGGAAACCTGGTATTTCTTGGAGAAGATGTGCTATATTTGGGGGAAATGTGGCATTTCTGGAAGAAACTGTCCTCTTTTGGGGATAAAAGAGGTATTTGTGGGTGAAAAGGTCGTATTTGAAGGGGGAAACCTGGTATTTCTAGGAGGAGATGTAATGTATTTGGGAGAAATGTGGCATTTCTGGAAGAAACTGTCCTCTTTTGGGGATAATAGAGGTATTAGTGGGTGAAAAGGTCCTATTTGAAGGGGGAAAGCTGGTATTTCTTGGAGAAGATGTGATATATTTGGGAGAAATGTGGCATGTCAGGAAGAAACTGTGCAATTTAGGGGATAAAAGAGGTATTTGTGGGTGAAAAGGTCCTATTTGAAGGGGGAAACCTGGTATTTCTTGGAGAAGATGTGATACATTTGGGTGAAATCTGGTCTTTCTGGCAGAAACTGTCCTATTTTGGGGATAAAAGAGGTATTTGTGGGAGAAAAGTTCGTATTTGAAGGGGGAAAGCTGGTATTTCTTGGAGAAGATGTGATATATTTGGGAGAAATCTGGCCTTTCTGGAAGAAACTGTCCTCTTTTGGGGATAAAAGAATATTTTGTGGGTGAAAAGGTCCTATTTGAAGGGGGAAACGTGGTATTTCTTGGAGAAGATGTGATATGTTTGGGAGATATGTGGCATTTCTGGAAGAAACTGTCCTCTTTTGGGGATAAAAGAGGTATTTGTGGGTGAAAAGGTCCTATTTCAAGGAGGAAACCTGGTATTTCTTGGAGAAGATGTGATATGTTTGGGAGAAATATGGCATTTCTGAAGAAACTGTCCTCTTTTGGGGATAAAAGAGGTATTTGTGGGTGAAAAGGTCCTATTTGAAGGGGGAAACCTGGTATTTCTTGGAGAAGATGTGATATATTTGGGAGAAATGTGGCATTTCTGGAAGAAACTGTCCTCTTTTGGGGATCAAACAGGTATTTGTGGGTGAAAAGGCCCTATTTCCAAGGGAAAACCTGGTATTTCATGGAGGAGATGTGATATATTTGGGAGAAATGTGGCATTTCTGGAAGAAACTGTCCTCTTTTGGGGATAAAAGAGGTATTTGTGGGTGAAAAGGTCCTATTTGAAGGGGGAAAGCTGGTATTTCTTGGAGAAGATGTGATATATTTGGGAGAAATGTGGCATTTCTGGAAGAAACAGTCCTCTTTTGGGGATAAAAGAGGTATTTGTGGGTGAAAAGATCCTATTTGAAGGGGGAAAGCTGGTATTTCTTGGAGAAGATGTGATCAATTTGGGAGAAATCTGGCATTTCTGGCAGAAAATGTTCTATTTTGGGGATAAAAGAGGTATTTGTGGGTGAAATGGTCCTGTTTGAAGGGGGAAACGTGGTATTTCTTGGAGAAGATGTGATATATTTGGGAGAAATCTGGCCATTCTGGCAGAAACTGTCCTCTTTTGGGGATAAATGAGGTATATGTGGGTGAAAATGTCCTATTTGAAGGGGGAAACCTGGTATTTCTTGGAGAAGATGTGATTTATTTGGGAGAAATGTGGCATGTCTGGAAGAAACTGTCCTATTTTGGGGATAAAAGAGGTATTTGCGGGAGAAAAGTTCATATTTGAAGGGGGAAAGCTGGTATTTCTTGGAGAAGATGTGATATATTTGGGAGAAATCTGGCCTTTCTGGAAGAAAATGTTCAGTTTGGGGGGATAAAACAGGTATTTGTGGTAGAAAAGGTCCTATTTCAGGAGGAATCCTGGTATTTCTTGGAGAAGATGTGATATATTTGGGAAAAATGTGGCATGTCCGGAAGAAACTGTCCTATTTTGGGGATAAAAGAGGTATTTGTGGGTAAAAATGTCCTATTTCAAGAGGGAAACGAGGTATTTCTTGGAGAAGATGTGATATATTAGGGAGAAATCTGGCATGTCTGGAAGAAAATGTCCTATTTGGGGCGAGAAGGCTGGTATTTGTGGGTGAAAAGGTCCTATTTGAAGGGGGAAACCTGGTATTTCTTGGAGAAGATGTGATATATTTGGGAGAAATGTGGCATTTCTGGAAGAAAGTGTCCTCTTTTGGGGATAAAAGAGGTATTTGTGGGAGAAAAGGTCCTATTTGAAGGGGGAAAGCTGGTATTTCTTGGAGGAGATGTGATATATTTGGGAGAAATGTGGCATGTCTGGAAGAAACTGTCCTCTTTTGGGGATAAAAGAGGTATTTGTGGGTGAAAAGGTCCTATTTGAAGGGGGAAACCTGGTATTTCTTGGAGAAGATGTGATCTATTTGGGAGAAATGTGGCCTTTCTGGAAGAAACTGTCCTATTTGGGGGGAGAAGCCTGCTATTAGTGGGTGAAAAGGTCCTATTTGAAGGGTGAACCCTGGTATTTCTTGGAGAAGATGTGATATATTTGGGATAAATGTGGCATGTCAGGAAGAAACTGTCCTATTTTGGGGATAAAAGAGGTATTTGTGGGTGAAAAGGTCCTATTTGAAGGGGGAAACCTGGTATTTCTTGGAGAAGATGTGATCTATTTGGGAGAAATGTGGCCTTTCTGGAAGAAACTGTCGTATTTTGGGGATCAAAGAGGTATTTGTGGGTGAAAAGGTCCTATTTGAAGGGGGAAACCTGGTATTTCTTGGAGAAGATGTGATATGTTTGGGAGAAATGTGGCATTCCTGGAAGAAACTGTCCTGTTTGGGGGGAGAAGGCTGGTATTTCTGGGAGAAAAGGTCCTCTTTCAGGAGGAATCCTGGTATTTCTTGGAGAAGATGTGATATATTTGGGAGAAATGTGGCATGTCTGAAAGAAACTGTCCTCTTTTGGGGATAAAAGAGGTATTTGTGGGTGAGAAGGTCCTATTTGAAGGGGGAAACGTGGTATTTCTTGGAGAAGATGTGATATATTTGGGAGAAATCAGGCATTATTGGCAGAAACTGTCCTATTTTGGGGATAAATGAATTTTTTGTGGGTGAAAAGGTCCTATTTGAAGGGGGAAACGTGGTATTTCTTGGAGAAGATGTGGTATATTTGGGAGAAATGTGGCATTTCTGGAAGAAACTGTCCTCTTTAGGGGATAAAAGAGGTATTTGTGGGTGAAAAGGTCCTATTTGAAGGGGGAAAGCTGGTATTTCTTGGAGAAGTTGTGGTATATTTGGGAGAAATATGGCATGTATGGCAGAAAATGTACTATTTTGGGGATAAAAGAGGTATTTGTGGGTGAAACGGTCCTATTTGAAGGGGGAAAGCTGGTATTTCTTGGAGAAGAAGTGATATATTTGGGAGAAATGTGGCCTTTCTGGAAGAAACTGTTCTATTTTGGGGATAAAAGAGGTAAAACTACCAGCTTTCCCCCTTCAAATAGGACCTTTTCACCCACAAATACCGCTTTTATCACTCAAATAGGACAGTTTCTTCCAGAAAGGCCACATATCTCCCAAATATATCACATCTTCTCCAAGAAATACCACGTTTCCCCCTTCAAATAGGACCTTTTCTCCCAAAAATACCTCTTTTATCCCCAAAATAGGACAGTTTCTTCCAGAAATGCCACATTTCTCATAAACATATCACTTCTCCTCCAAGAAATACCAGGATTTCTCCTGAAATAGTACCTTTTCTCCCACAAAAACCAGCCTTTTCCCCCCAAAAGAGGACAGTTTCTTCCAGAAATGCCACATTTCTCCCAGATATATCACATCTCCTGCAAGAACATCCAGCTTCACCCCTGGAAATAGGACCTTTTCACCCACAAATACCTGTTTTATCCCCAAAATAGAACAGTTTCGTCCAGACATGCCACATTTCTCCCAAATATATCACATCTTCTCCAAGAAATACCAGGTTTCACCCTTCAAATAGGACCTTTTCACCCACAAATACCTGTTATATCCCCAAAAGAGGACAGTTTCAGCCAGAAAGGCCACATTTCTCCCAAACATATCACATCTTCTCCAAGAAATACCAGGTTTCCCCCTTCAAATAGGACCTTTTCACCCACAAATACCTGTTTTATCCCCAAAAGAGGACAGTTTCTTCCAGAAAGGCCACATTTCTCCCAAATATACCACATCTTCTCCAAGAAATACCAGGTTTCCCCCTTCAAATAGGACCTTTTCACCCACAAATACCACTTTTATCCCCAAAAGAGGACAGTTTCTTCCAGACATGCCACATTTCTCCAAAATATATCACTTCTTCACCAAGAAATACCAGGTTTCCCCCTTCAAATAGGACATTTTCTCCCACAAATACCTGTTTTATCCCCAAAATAGGACAGTTTCTTCCTGACATGCCACATTTCTCCCAAATATAGCACATCTTCTCCAAGAAATACCAGCTTTCCCCCTTCAAATAGGACCTTTTCACCCACAAATACCACTTTTATCCCCAAAATAGTACAGTTTCTTCCAGAAAGGCCACATTTCTCCCAAATATATCACATCTTCTCCAAGAAATTCCAGGTTCCCCCTTCAAATAGGACCTTTTCACCCACAAATACCTGTTTGATCCCCAAAATAGGACAGTTTCTTCCAGAAAGGCCACATTTCTCCCAAATATATCACATCTTCTCCAAGAAATACCAGAATTCCCCCTTCAAATAGGACCTTTTCACCCACAAATACCTCTTTTATCCCTAAAAGAGGACAGTTTCTTCCAGGAATGCCAGATTTCTCCCAAATATATCACATCTTCTCCAAGAAATACCAGGTTTCCCCCTTCAAATAGGACCTTTTCACCCACAAATACCAGCCTTCTAGCCCCAAATAGGACATTTTCTTTCAGACATGCCACATTTCTCCCAAATAGATCACATCTTCTCCAAGAAATACCAGGTTTTCCCCTGGAAATAGGACCTTTTCACCCACAAATACCTCTTTTATCCCCAAAAGAGAACAGTTTCTTCCTGACATGCCACATTTCTCCCAAACATATCACATCTTCTCCAAGAAATACCAGGTTTCCCCCTTCAAATAGGACCTTTTCACCCACAAATACCTGTTTTATCCCCAAAAGAGGACAGTTTCTTCCAGAATGGCCACAGAAATTCCAGCTTTCCCCCTTGAAATAGGAACTTTTCTCCCACATATACCTCTTTTATCCCCAAAATAAGACAGTTTTTGCCAGTAAGGCCAGATTTCTCCCAAATGTATCACATCTTCTCCAAGAAATACCACGTTTCCCCCTTCAAATAGGACCTTTTCACCCACATATACCTCATTTATCCCCAAAAGAGGACAGTTTCTTCCAGAATGGCCTCATTTCTCCCAAATAGATCACATCTTCTCCAAGAAATACCACGTTTCCCCCTTCAAATAGGACCTTTACACCCACAAATACCTGTTTTATCCCCAAAATAGGACAGTTTCTTCCAGAAATGCCACATTTCTCCCAAATATATCACATATTCTCCAAGAAATGCCAGGTTTCCCCCTTGAAATAGGACCTTTTCAACCACAAATACCTGTTTTATCCCCAAAAGAGGACAGTTTCGTCCAGACACGCCACATTTCTCCCAAATATATCACATCTCCTGCAAGAACATCCAGCTTTCCCCCTTCAAATAGGACCTTTTCTCCCACAAATACCTGTTTTATCCCCAAAATAGGACAGTTTCTTCCAGACATGCCAGATTTCTCCAAAATATATCACATCTTCTCCAAGAAATACCACGTTTCCCCCTTCAAATAGGACCTTTTCACCCACAAATACCTCTTTTATCCCCAAAAGAGGACAGTTTCTTACAGAAATGCCACATTTCTCCCAAATATATCACATCTTCTCCAAGAAATGCCACGTTTCCCCCTTCAAATAGGACCTTTTCACCCAAAAATACCTCTTTTATCCCCCAAATAGGACAGTTTCTTCCAGAAATGCCACATTTCTCCAAATTTATAACATCTTCTCCAAGAAATACCAGCTTTCCCCCTTCAAATAGGACATTGTCACCCACAAATACCTCTTTTATCCCCAAAATAGGACAGTTTCTTCCAGAAATGCCACATTTCTCCCAAATAGATCACATCTTCTCCAAGAAATACCAGCTTTCCCCCTTCAAATAGGACCTTTTCAACCACAAATACCTCTTTTATCCCCAAAAGAGGACAGTTTCTTCCAGAAATGCCACATTTTTCCCAAATATATCACAACTCCTCCAAGAAATACCAGGTTTCCCCCTTCAAATAGGACCTTTTCTCCTTGAAATACCTCTTTTATCCCCAAAAGAGCACAGTTTCTTCCTGACATGCCACATTTCTCCCAAATATATCACATCTTCTCCAAGAAATACCAGCTTTCTCCCTTCAAATAGGACCTTTTCACCAACAAATACCTCTTTTATCCCCAAAAGAGGACAGTTTCTTCCAGAAATGCCACATTTCTCCCAAATAGATCACATCTCCTCCTAGAAATACCAGGTTTCCCCCTTTAAATAGGACCTTTTCACCATGAAATGCCTCTTTTATCCCCAAAAGAGGACAGTTTCTTCCAGAAATGCCACATTTCTCCCAAATATATCACATCTTCTCCAAGAAATACCACGTTTCCCCCTTCAAATACGGCCTTTTCACCCACAAATACCTCTTTTATCCCCAAAATAGGACAGTTTCTTCCTGACATGCCACATTTCTCCCAAATATATCACATCTTCTCCAAGAAATACCAGCTTTCCCCCTTCAAATAGGACCTTTTCAACCACAAATACCTTTTTTTATCCCTCAAAAAGGACAGTTTCTTCCAGACATGCCACATTTCTCCCAAATATATCACATCTTCTCCAAGAAATACCAGGGTTCCCCCTTCAAATAGGACCTTTTCTCCCACAAATACCTGTTTTAACCCCAAAAGAGGACAGTTTCTTCCAGACATGCCACATTTCTCCCAAATATATCACATCTTCTCCAAGAAATACCAGCTTTCCCCCTTCAAATAGGACCTTTTCACCCACAAATACCTCTTTTATTCCCAAAAGAGGACAGTTTCTTCCAGAAAGGCCACATTTCCCCCAAATAGATCACATCTTCTCCAAGAAATACCAGGTTTCCCCCTTCAAATAGGACCTTATCACCCACAAATACCTCTTTTATCCCCAAAATAGGACAGTTTCTTCCAGAAAGGCCACATTTCTCCCAAATATATCACATCTTCTCCAAGAAATACCAGGTTTCCCCCTTCAAATACGACCTTTTCACCCACACATACCTGTTTTATCCTCAAAAGAGGACAGTTTCTTCCAGAAATGCCATATTTCTCCCAAACATATCACATCTTCTCCAAGAAATACCAGGTTTCCCCCTTCAAATAGGACCTTTTCACCCACAAATACCTCTTTTATCCCCAAAAGAGGACAGTTTCTTCCAGAAATGCCACATTTCTCCCAAATATTTCACATCTTCTCCAAGAAATACCAGCTTTCCCCCTTCAAACAGGACCTTTTCACGCACAAATACCTCTTTTTCCCTCAAATAGGACAGTTTCTTCCAGACATGCCACATTTCTCCCAAATATATCACATCTTCTCCAAGAAATACCAGCTTTACCCCTTCAAAAGGAAATTTTCTCCCACAAATACCTCTTTTATCCCCAAAAGAGGACAGTTTCTTCCAGAAATGCCACATTTCTCCCAAATAGATCACATCTTCTCCAAGAAATACCAGGTTTCCCTCTTCAAATAGGACCTTTTCACCCACAAATACCAGCCTTCTCGCCCCAAATAGGACATTTTCTTCCAGACATGCCACATTTCTCCCAAATATATCACATCTTCTCCAAGAAATACCAGGTTTTCCCCTTCAAATAGGACCTTTTCACCCACAAATACCTCTTTTATCCCCAAAAGAGAACAGTTTCTTCCAGAAATGCCACATTTCTCCCAAACATATCACATCTTCTCCAAGAAATACCAGCTTTCCCCCTACAAATAGGAACATTTCACCCACAAATACCTGTTTTATCCCCAAAAGAGGACAGTTTCTTCCAGAAAGGCCACAGAAATACCAGCTTTCCCCCTTGAAATAGGAACTTTTCTCCCACATATACCTCTTTTATCCCCAAAATAGGACAGTTTCTTCCAGACATGCCACATTTCTCCCAAATATATCACATCTCCTGCAAGAACATCCAGCTTTCCCCCTTCAAATAGGACCTTTTCTCCCACAAATACCTGTTTTATCCCCCAAATAGGACAGTTTCTTCCAGACATGCCACATTTCTCCCAAATATATCACATCTTCTCCAAGAAATACCACGTTTCCCCCTTCAAATAGGACCTTTTCACCCACATATACCTCAATAATCCCCAAAAGAGGACAGTTTCTGCCAGAATGGCCTCATTTCTCCCAAATAGATCACATCTTCTCCAAGAAATACCATGTTTCCCCCTTCAAATAGGACCTTTTCACCCACAAATACCTGTTTTATCCCCAAAAGAGGACAGTTTCTTCGAGAAATGCCACATTTCTCCCAAATATATCACATCTTCTCCAAGAAATACCAGGTTTCCCCCTTGAAATAGGACCTTTTCAACCACAAATACCTGTTTGATCCCCAAAAGAGGACAGTTTCTTCCAGACATGCCACATTTCTCCCAAATATATCACATCTCCTGCAAGAACATCCAGCTTTCCCCCTTCAAATAGGACCTTTTCTCCCACAAATACCTGTTTTATCCCCCAAATAGGACAGTTTCTTCCAGACATGCCACATTTCTCCCAAATATATCACATCTTCTCCAAGAAATACCAGGGTTCCCCCTTCAAATAGGACCTTTTCACCCACAAATACCTGTTCTATCCCCAAAAGAGGACAGTTTCTTCCAGAAATGCCACATTTCTCCCAAATATATCACATCTTCTCCAAGAAATACCAGCTTTCCCCCTTCAAATAGGACCTTTTCACCCACAAATACCTCTTTATCCCTCAAATAGGACAGTTTCTTCCAGACATGCCACATTTCTCCCAAATATATCACATCTTCTCCAAGAAATACTAGGTGTTCCCCTGGAAATAGGACCTTTTCACCCACAAATACCTGTTCTATCCCCAAAATAGGACACTTTCTTCCAGAAATGCCACATTTCTCCCAAATAGATCACATCTTCTCCAAGAAATACCACGTTTCCCCCTTCAAATAGGACCTTTTCCCCAAAAAAACCGCTTTTATCCCCAAAAGAGGACAGTTTCTTCCAGGAATGCCAGATTTCTCCCAAATATATCACATCTTCTCCAAGAAATGCCACGTTTCCCCCTTCAAATAGGACCTTTTCACCAACAAAAACCTGTTTTATCCCCAAAATAGGACAGTTTCTTCCAGAAATGCCACATTTCTCCCAAATAGATCACATCTTCTCCAAGAAATGCCAGGTTTCCCCCTTGAAATAGGACCTTTTCAACCACTAATACCTGTTTTATCCCCAAAAGAGGACAGTTTCTTCCAGACATGCCACATTTCTCCCAAATATATCACATCTTCTCCAAGAAATACCACCTTTCCTCCTTCAAATAGGACCTTGTCACCGACAAATACCACTTTTATCCCCAAAATAGGACAGTTTTTTCCAGGCATGCCACATTTCTCCCAAATAGATCACATCTTCTCCAAGAAACACCAGCTTTCCCCCTTCAAATAGGACCTTTTCACCCACAAATACCTCTTTTATCCCCAAAAGAGGACAGTTTCTTCCAGAAATGCCACATTTCTCCCAAATATATCACAACTCCTCCAAGAAATACCAGGTTTCCCCCTTGAATTAGGAACTTTTCTCCATGAAATACCTCTTTTATCCCCAAAAGAGCACAGTTTCTTTCTGACATGCCACATTTCTCCCAAATATATCACATCTTCTCCAAGAAATACCAGCTTTCTCCCTTCAAATAGGACCTTTTCACCCACAAATACCACTTTTATCCCCAAAACAGGACAGTTTCTTCCAGAAATGCCACATTTCTCCCAAATATATCACATCTCCTCCTAGAAATACCAGGTTTCCCCCTTCAAATAGGAACTTTTCACCCACAAATACCTCTTTTATCCCCAAAAGAGGACAGTTTCTTCCAGAAAGGCCACATTTCCCCCAAATATATCACATCTTCTCCAAGAAATACCAGCTTTCCCCCTTCAAATAGGACCTTATCACCCACAAATACCACTTTTATCCCCAAAATAGGACAGTTTCTTCCAGAAAGGCCACATTTCTCCCAAACATATCTCATCTTCTCCAAGAAATACCACATTTCCCCCTTCAAATAGGACCTTTTCACCCACAAAATATTCTTTTATCCCCAAAATAGGACAGTTTCTTCCAGAAATGCCTGATTTCTCCCAAATATATATCATCTTCTCCTAGAAATACCAGGTTTCCCCCTTCAAACAGGACCTTTTCACCCACAAATACCTCTTTTATCCCTCAAATAGGACAGTTTCTTCCAGACATGCCACATTTCTCCCAAATATATCGCATCTTCTCCAAGAAATACCAGGATTCCTCCTGAAAGAGGACATTTTCTACCACAAATACCAGCCCTCTCCCCCCAAATAGGACAGTTTCTTACAGAAATGCCACATTTCTCCCAAACATATCACATCTTCTCCAAGAAATACCAGCTTTCCCCCTTCAAATAGGACCTTTTCACCCACAAATACCTCTTTTATCCCCAAAATAGGACAGTTTCTTCCAGACATGCCACATTTCTCCCAAATATATCACATCTTCTCCAAGAAATACCAGGGTTCCCCCTTCAAATAGGACCTTTTCACCCACAAATACCTGTTTTATCCCCAAAAGAGGACAGTTTCTTCCAGAAATGCCATATTTCTCCCAAACATATCACATCTTCTCCAAGAAATACCAGGTTTCCCCCTTCTAATAGGACCTTTTCACCCACAAATACCTCTTTGATCCCCAAAAGAGGACAGTTTCTTCCAGAAATGCCACATTTCTCCCAAATATATCACATCTTCTCCAAGAAATACCAGGTTTCCCCCTTCAAATAGGACCTTTTCACCCACAAATACCTCTTTATCTCTCAAATAGGACAGTTTCTTCCAGACATGCCACATTTCTCCCAAATAGATCACATCTTCTCCAAGAAATACCAGGTTTTCCCCTGGAAATAGGACCTTTTCACCCACAAATACCTGTTCTATCCCCATAAGAGGACAGTTTCTTCCAGAAATGCCACATTTCTCCCAAATATATCACATCTTCTCCAAGAAATGCCACGTTTCCCCCTTCAAATAGGACCTTTTCACCCACAAATACCTCTTTTATCCCCAAAATAGGACAGTTTTTTCCAGACATGCCACATTTCTCCCAAATAGATCACATCTTCTCCAAGAAATACCAACTTTCCCCCTTCAAAAGGAACTTTTCTCCCACAAATACCTCTTTTATCCCCAAAAGAGGACAGTTTCATCCAGAAATGCCACATTTCTCCCAAATATATCACATCTTCTCCAAGAAATACCAGGTTTCCCTCTTCAAATAGGACCTTTTCACCCACAAATACCAGCCTTCTCGCCCCAAATAGGACATTTTCTTCCAGACATGCCACATTTCTCCCAAATATATCACATCTTCTCCAAGAAATACCAGGTTTCCCCCTTCAAATAGGACCTTTTCACCCACAAATACCTCTTTTATCCCCAAAAGAGAACAGTTTCTTCCAGAAATGCCACATTTCTCCCAAACATATCACATCTTCTCCAAGAAATACCAGATTTCCCCCTTCAAATAGGACCTTTTCACCCACAAATACCTGTTTTATCCCCAAAAGAGGACAGTTTCTTCCAGAAAGGCCACAGAAATACCAGCTTTCCCCCTTGAAGTAGGAACTTTTCTCCCACATATACCTCATTTATCCCCAAAAGAGGACTGTTTCTGCAAGAATGGCCTCATTTCTCCCAAATAGATCACATCTTCTCCAGGAAATACCACGTTTCCCTCTTCAAATAGGACCTTTTCACCCACAAATACTTCTTTTATCCCCAAAATAGGACAGTTTCTTCCAGAAATGCCACATTTCTCCCAAATATATCACATCTTCTCCAAGAAATACCAGGGTTCCCCCTTCAAATAGGACCTTTTCACCCACAAATACATGTTTTATCCCCAAAAGAGGACAGTTTCTTCCAGACATGCCACATTTCTCCCAAATATATCACATCTTCTCCAAGAAATGCCAGGGTTCCCCCTTCAAATAGGACCTTTTCACCCACAAATACCTCGTTTATCCCCAAAAGAGGACATTTTCTTCCAGAAATGCCACATTTCTCCCAAATATATCACATCTTCTCCAAGAAATACTACGTTTCCCCCTTCAAATAGGACCTTTTCACCCACAAATACCTCGTTTATCCCCAAAAGAGGACATTTTCTTCCAGAAATGCCACATTTCTCCCAAATATATCACATCTTCTCCAAGAAATACCACGTTTCCCCCTTCAAATACGACATTATCACCCACAAATACCTGTTTTATCCCCAAAAGAGGACAGTTTCTTCCAGAAATGCCATATTTCTCCCAAACATATCACATCTTCTCCAAGAAATGCCAGGTTTCCCCCTTGAAATAGGACCTTTTCAACCACAAATACCTGTTTTATCCCCAAAAGAGGACAGTTTTTTCCAGACATGCCACATTTCTCCCAAATATATCTCAACTCCTCCAAGAAATACCAGGTTTCCCCCTTGAAATAGGACCTTTTCTCCATGAAATACCTCTTTTACCCCCAAAAGAGGACAGTTTCTTCCAGAAAGGCCACATTTCTCCCAAATATATATCATCTTCTCCAAGAAATACCAGGTTTCCCCCTTGAAATAGGACCTTTTCAACCACTAATACCTCTTTTATCCCCAAAAGAGGACAGTTTCTTCCAGACATGCCACATTTCTCCCAAATATATCACATCTTCTCCAAGAAATACCAGGATTCCTCCTGAAATAGGACCTTCTCACCCAAAACTACCAGCCTTCTCCCCCCAAATTGGACATTTTCTTCCAGAAAGGCCACATTTCTCCCAAATCTATCACATCTTCTCCAAGAAATACCAGGATTCCTCCTGAAATAGGACCTTCTCACCCAAAACTGCCAGACTTCTCCCCCCAAATTGGACATTTTCTTCCAGAAAGGCCACATTTCTCCCAAATAGATCACATCTTCTCCAAGAAATACCAGCTTTCCCCCTTCAAATAGGACCTTTTCACCCACAAGTACCTGTTTTATCCCCAAAATAGGACAGTTTCTTCCAGAAATGCCACATTTCTCCCAAATATATCACATCTTCTCCAAGAAATACCAGCTTTCACCCTTCAAATAGGACCTTTTCACCCACAAATACCTCTTTATCCCTCAAATAGGACAGTTTCTTCCAGACATGCCACATTTCTCCCAAATATATCACATCTTCTCCAAGAAATACCTGCTTTCCCCCTTCAAATAGGACCTTTTCTCCCACAAATACCAGCCTTCTCCCCCCAAATAGGACAGTTTATTCCAGAAATGCCACATTTCTCCCAAACATATCACATCTTCTCCAAGAAATACCAGGTTTCCCCCTTCAAATAGGACCTTTTCACCCACAAATACCTCTTTTATCCCCAAAGGAGGACAGTTTCTTCCAGAAATGCCACATTTCTCCCAAATATATCACATCTTCTCCAAGAAATACCAGGTTTCCCCTTCAAATAGGACCTTTTCACCCACTCATAGCAGGCTTCTCCCCCAAATAGGACAGTTTCTTCCAGAAATGCCACATTTCTCCCAAATATATCACATCTTCTCCAAGAAATACCAGGTTTCCCCCTGGAAAAAGAACCTTTTCACCCACAAATACCAGTTTGATCCCCAAAAGAGGACAGTTTCTTCCAGACATGCCAAATTCTCCCAAATATATCACATCTCCTTCAAGAAATACCAGCTTTCCCCCTTCAAATAGGACCTTTTCACCCACAAATACCTGTTTTATCCCCAAACAGGACACTTTCTTCCAGAAATGCCACATTTCTCCCAAATACATCACATCTTCTCCAAGAAATACCAGCTATCCCCCTTCAAATAGGACCATTTCACCCACAAATACCTCTTTTATCCCCAAAAGAGGACAGTTTCTTCCTGACATGCCACATTTCTCCCAAATAGATCACATCTTCTCCAAGAAATACCAGGTTTCCCCCTTCAAATAGGACCTTTTCAAACACAAATACCTCTTTTATCCCCAAAATAGGACAGTTTCTTCCAGAAATGCCACATTTCTCCCCAACATATCACATCTCCTCCAAGAAATAACAGGATTCCTCCAGAAATAGGAACTTTTCTCCCACAAATACCACCCTTCTCCCCCCAAATAGGACAGTTTCTTACAGACATGCCACATTTCTCCCAAATAGATCACATCTTCTCCAAGAAATACCAGGTTTTCCCCTGGAAATAGGATCTTTTCACCCACAAATACCTGTTCTATCCCCATAAGAGGACAGTTTCTTCCAGACATGCCACATTTCTCCCAAATATATCACATCTTCTCCAAGAAATACCAGGTTTTCCCCCTTCAAATAGGACCTTTTCACCCACAAATACCTGTTCTATCCCCATAAGAGAACAGCTTCTTCCAGAAATGCCACATTTCTCCCAAATATATCACATCTTCTCCAAGAAATACCACCTTTCCCCCTTCAAATAGGACCTTTTCCCCAAAAAAACCTCTTTTATCCCCAAAAGAGGACAGTTTCTTCCAGGAATGCCACATTTCTCCCAAATATATCACATCTTCTCCAAGAAATACCACGTTTCCCCATTCAAATAGGACCTTTTCCCCAAAAAAACCTCTTTTATCCCCAAAAGAGGACAGTTTCTTCCAGACATGCCACATTTCTCACAAATAGATCACATCTTCTCCAAGAAATACCAGCTTTCCCCTGGAAATAGGACCTTCTCACCCACAAATACCTCTTTTATCCCCAAAAGAGGACAGTTTTTTCCAGAAATGCCACATTTCTCCCAAATATATCACATCTTCTCCAAGAAATACCAGGGTTCCCCCTTCAAATAGGACCTTTTCTCCCACAAATACCTCTTTTATCCCCAAAACAGGACACTTTCTTCCAGAAATGCCACATTTCTCCCAAATATATCACAACTCCTCCAAGAAATACCAGGTTTCCCCCTTGAATTAGGACCTTTTCTCCATGAAATACCTCTTTTATCCCCAAAAGTGGACAGTTTCTTCCAGAAAGGCCACATTTCTCCCAAATAGATCACATCTTCTCCAAGAAATACCAGGTTTCCCCCTTCAAATAGGACCTTTTCACCCACAAATACCTGTTTTATCCCCAAAAGAGGACTTTTTCTTCCAGAAATGCCACATTTCTCCAAATAGATCATATTTCTCCAAGAAATACCACGTTTCCCCCTTCAAATAGGACCTTTTCACCCACAAATACCTCTTTTATCCCCAAAAGAGGACAGTTTCTTCCAGAAATGCCACATTTCTCCCAAATATATCACATCTTCTCCAAGAAATACCAGGATTCCTCCTGAAATAGGACCTTCTCACCCAAAACTACCAGCCTTCTCCCCACAAATTGCACATTTTCTTCCAGAAAGGCCACATTTCTCCCAAATATATCACATCTTCTCCAAGAAATACCAGGATTCCGCCTGAAATAGGACCTTCTCTCCGAAAACTACCAGCCTTCTCCCCCCAAATTGGACATTTTCTTCCAGAAAGGCCACATTTCTCCCAATTAGATCACATCTTCTCCAAGAAATACCAGCTTTCCCCCTTCAAATAGGATCTTTTCACCCACAAATACCTGTTTTATCCCCAAAAGAGGACAGTTTCTTCCTGACATGCCACATTTCTCCCAAACATATCACATCTTCTCCAAGAAATACCAGGTTTCCCCCTTCGAATAGGACCTTATCACCCACAAATACCTCTTTTATCCCCAAAAGAGGACAGTTTCTTCCAGAAATGGCACATTTCTCCCAAACATATCCCATCTCCTCCAAGAAATACCAGGATTCCTCCTGAAATAGAAACTTTTCTCCCACAAATACCACAATTCTCCCCCCAAATAGGACATTTTCTTCCAGACATGCCACATTTCTCCCAAATATATCACATCTTCTCCAAGAAATACCAGGATTCCTCCTGAAATAGGACCTTTTCACCCACAAATACCTGTTCTATCCCCATAAGAGGACAGTTTCTTCCAGAAATGCCACATTTCTCCCAAATATATCACATCTTCTCCAAGAAATGCCACGTTTCCCCCTTCAAATAGGACCTTTTCACCCACAAATACCTCTTTTATCCCCAAAAGAGGACAGTTTTTTCCAGACATGCCACATTTCTCCCAAATAGATCACATCTTCTCCAAGAAATACCAACTTTCCCCCTTCAAAAGGAACTTTTCTCCCACAAATACCTCTTTTATCCCCAAAAGAGGACAGTTTCATCCAGAAATGCCACATTTCTCCCAAATATATCACATCTTCTCCAAGAAATACCAGGTTTCCCTCTTCAAATAGGACCTTTTCACCCACAAATACCAGCCTTCTCGCCCCAAATAGGACATTTTCTTCCAGACATGCCACATTTCTCCCAAATATATCACATCTTCTCCAAGAAATACCAGGTTTCCCCCTTCAAATAGGACCTTTTCACCCACAAATACCTCTTTTATCCCCAAAAGAGAACAGTTTCTTCCAGAAATGCCACATTTCTCCCAAACATATCACATCTTCTCCAAGAAATACCAGATTTCCCCCTTCAAATAGGACCTTTTCACCCACAAATACCTGTTTTATCCCCAAAAGAGGACAGTTTCTTCCAGAAAGGCCACAGAAATACCAGCTTTCCCCCTTGAAGTAGGAACTTTTCTCCCACATATACCTCATTTATCCCCAAAAGAGGACTGTTTCTGCAAGAATGGCCTCATTTCTCCCAAATAGATCACATCTTCTCCAGGAAATACCACGTTTCCCTCTTCAAATAGGACCTTTTCACCCACAAATACTTCTTTTATCCCCAAAATAGGACAGTTTCTTCCAGAAATGCCACATTTCTCCCAAATATATCACATCTTCTCCAAGAAATACCAGGGTTCCCCCTTCAAATAGGACCTTTTCACCCACAAATACATGTTTTATCCCCAAAAGAGGACAGTTTCTTCCAGACATGCCACATTTCTCCCAAATATATCACATCTTCTCCAAGAAATGCCAGGGTTCCCCCTTCAAATAGGACCTTTTCACCCACAAATACCTCGTTTATCCCCAAAAGAGGACATTTTCTTCCAGAAATGCCACATTTCTCCCAAATATATCACATCTTCTCCAAGAAATACCACGTTTCCCCCTTCAAATAGGACCTTTTCACCCACAAATACCTCGTTTATCCCCAAAAGAGGACATTTTCTTCCAGAAATGCCACATTTCTCCCAAATATATCACATCTTCTCCAAGAAATACCACGTTTCCCCCTTCAAATACGACATTCTCACCCACAAATACCTGTTTTATCCCCAAAAGAGGACAGTTTCTTCCAGAAATGCCATATTTCTCCCAAACATATCACATCTTCTCCAAGAAATGCCAGGTTTCCCCCTTGAAATAGGACCTTTTCAACCACAAATACCTGTTTTATCCCCAAAAGAGGACAGTTTTTTCCAGACATGCCACATTTCTCCCAAATATATCTCAACTCCTCCAAGAAATACCAGGTTTCCCCCTTGAAATAGGACCTTTTCAACCACTAATACCTCTTTTATCCCCAAAAGAGGACAGTTTCTTCCAGACATGCCACATTTCTCCCAAATATATCACATCTTCTCCAAGAAATGCCAGGATTCCTCCTGAAATAGGACCTTCTCACCCAAAACTACCAGCCTTCTCCCCCCAAATTGGACATTTTCTTCCAGAAAGGCCACATTTCTCCCAAATCTATCACATCTTCTCCAAGAAATACCAGGATTCCTCCTGAAATAGGACCTTCTCACCCAAAACTGCCAGACTTCTCCCCCCAAATTGGACATTTTCTTCCAGAAAGGCCACATTTCTCCCAAATAGATCACATCTTCTCCAAGAAATACCAGCTTTCCCCCTTCAAATAGGACCTTTTCACCCACAAGTACCTGTTTTATCCCCAAAATAGGACAGTTTCTTCCAGAAATGCCACATTTCTCCCAAATATATCACATCTTCTCCAAGAAATACCAGCTTTCACCCTTCAAATAGGACCTTTTCACCCACAAATACCTCTTTATCCCTCAAATAGGACAGTTTCTTCCAGACATGCCACATTTCTCCCAAATATATCACATCTTCTCCAAGAAATACCTGCTTTCCCCCTTCAAATAGGACCTTTTCTCCCACAAATACCAGCCTTCTCCCCCCAAATAGGACAGTTTATTCCAGAAATGCCACATTTCTCCCAAACATATCACATCTTCTCCAAGAAATAACAGCTTTCCCCCTTCAAATAGGACCTTTTCACCCACAAATACCTCTTTTATCCCCAAAGGAGGACAGTTTCTTCCAGAAATGCCACATTTCTCCCAAATATATCACATCTTCTCCAAGAAATACCAGGTTTCCCCTTCAAATAGGACCTTTTCACCCACTCATAGCAGGCTTCTCCCCCAAATAGGACAGTTTCTTCCAGAAATGCCACATTTCTCCCAAATATATCACATCTTCTCCAAGAAATACCAGGTTTCCCCCTGGAAAAAGAACCTTTTCACCCACAAATACCAGTTTGATCCCCAAAAGAGGACAGTTTCTTCCAGACATGCCAAATTCTCCCAAATATATCACATCTCCTTCAAGAAATACCAGCTTTCCCCCTTCAAATAGGACCTTTTCACCCACAAATACCTGTTTTATCCACAAACAGGACACTTTCTTCCAGAAATGCCACATTTCTCCCAAATACATCACATCTTCTCCAAGAAATACCAGCTATCCCCCTTCAAATAGGACCATTTCACCCACAAATACCTCTTTTATCCCCAAAAGAGGACAGTTTCTTCCTGACATGCCACATTTCTCCCAAATAGATCACATCTTCTCCAAGAAATACCAGGTTTCCCCCTTCAAATAGGACCTTTTCAAACACAAATACCACTTTTATCCCCAAAATAGGACAGTTTCTTCCAGAAATGCCACATTTCTCCCCATCATATCACATCTCCTCCAAGAAATAACAGGATTCCTCCAGAAATAGAAACTTTTCTCCCACAAATACCACCCTTCTCCCCCCAAATAGGACAGTTTCTTACAGACATGCCACATTTCTCCCAAATAGATCACATCTTCTCCAAGAAATACCAGGTTTTCCCCTGGAAATAGGATCTTTTCACCCACAAATACCTGTTCTATCCCCATAAGAGGACAGTTTCTTCCAGACATGCCACATTTCTCCCAAATATATCACATCTTCTCCAAGAAATACCAGGTTTTCCCCCTTCAAATAGGACCTTTTCACCCACAAATACCTGTTCTATCCCCATAAGAGAACAGCTTCTTCCAGAAATGCCACATTTCTCCCAAATATATCACATCTTCTCCAAGAAATACCACCTTTCCCCCTTCAAATAGGACCTTTTCCCCAAAAAAACCTCTTTTATCCCCAAAAGAGGACAGTTTCTTCCAGGAATGCCACATTTCTCCCAAATATATCACATCTTCTCCAAGAAATACCACGTTTCCCCATTCAAATAGGACCTTTTCACCCACAAATCCCTCTTTTATCCCCAAAAGAGGACAGTTTCTTCCAGACATGCCACACTTCTCCCAAATATATCACATCTTCTCCAAGAAATACCAGCTTTCCCCTGGAAATAGGACCTTCTCACCCACAAATACCTCTTTTATCCCCAAAATAGAACAGTTTCGTCCAGACATGCCACATTTCTCCCAAATATATCACATCTTCTCCAAGAAATACCAGGGTTCCCCCTTCAAATAGGACCTTTTCTCCCACAAATACCTCTTTTATCCCCAAAACAGGACACTTTCTTCCAGAAATGCCACATTTCTCCCAAATATATCACAACTCCTCCAAGAAATACCAGGTTTCCCCCTTGAATTAGGACCTTTTCTCCATGAAATACCTCTTTTATCCCCAAAAGTGGACAGTTTCTTCCAGAAAGGCCACATTTCTCCCAAATAGATCACATCTTCTCCAAGAAATACCAGGTTTCCCCCTTCAAATAGGACCTTTTCACCCACAAATACCTGTTTTATCCCCAAAAGAGGACTTTTTCTTCCAGAAATGCCACATTTCTCCAAATAGATCATATTTCTCCAAGAAATACCACGTTTCCCCCTTCAAATAGGACCTTTTCACCCACAAATACCTCTTTTATCCCCAAAAGAGGACAGTTTCTTCCAGAAATGCCACATTTCTCCCAAATATATCACATCTTCTCCAAGAAATACCAGGATTCCTCCTGAAATAGGACCTTCTCACCCAAAACTACCAGCCTTCTCCCCACAAATTGCACATTTTCTTCCAGAAAGGCCACATTTCTCCCAAATATATCACATCTTCTCCAAGAAATACCAGGATTCCGCCTGAAATAGGACCTTCTCTCCGAAAACTACCAGCCTTCTCCCCCCAAATTGGACATTTTCTTCCAGAAAGGCCACATTTCTCCCAATTAGATCACATCTTCTCCAAGAAATACCAGCTTTCCCCCTTCAAATAGGATCTTTTCACCCACAAATACCTGTTTTATCCCCAAAAGAGGACAGTTTCTTCCTGACATGCCACATTTCTCCCAAACATATCACATCTTCTCCAAGAAATACCAGGTTTCCCCCTTCGAATAGGACCTTATCACCCACAAATACCTCTTTTATCCCCAAAAGAGGACAGTTTCTTCCAGAAATGGCACATTTCTCCCAAACATATCCCATCTCCTCCAAGAAATACCAGGATTCCTCCTGAAATAGAAACTTTTCTCCCACAAATACCACAATTCTCCCCCCAAATAGGACATTTTCTTCCAGAAATGCCACATTTCTCCCAAATATATCACATCTTCTCCAAGAAATACCAGGATTCCTCCTGAAATAGGACCTTTTCACCCACAAATACCTGTTCTATCCCCATAAGAGGACAGTTTCTTCCAGAAATGCCACATTTCTCCCAAATATATCACATCTTCTCCAAGAAATGCCACGTTTCCCCCTTCAAATAGGACCTTTTCACCCACAAATACCTCTTTTATCCCCAAAATAGGACAGTTTTTTCCAGACATGCCACATTTCTCCCAAATAGATCACATCTTCTCCAAGAAATACCAACTTTCCCCCTTCAAAAGGAACTTTTCTCCCACAAATACCTCTTTTATCCCCAAAAGAGGACAGTTTCATCCAGAAATGCCACATTTCTCCCAAATATATCACATCTTCTCCAAGAAATACCAGGTTTCCCTCTTCAAATAGGACCTTTTCACCCACAAATACCAGCCTTCTCGCCCCAAATAGGACATTTTCTTCCAGACATGCCACATTTCTCCCAAATATATCACATCTTCTCCAAGAAATACCAGGTTTCCCCCTTCAAATAGGACCTTTTCACCCACAAATACCTCTTTTATCCCCAAAAGAGAACAGTTTCTTCCAGAAATGCCACATTTCTCCCAAACATATCACATCTTCTCCAAGAAATACCAGATTTCCCCCTTCAAATAGGACCTTTTCACCCACAAATACCTGTTTTATCCCCAAAAGAGGACAGTTTCTTCCAGAAAGGCCACAGAAATACCAGCTTTCCCCCTTGAAGTAGGAACTTTTCACCCACATATACCTCATTTATCCCCAAAAGAGGACTGTTTCTGCAAGAATGGCCTCATTTCTCCCAAATAGATCACATCTTCTCCAGGAAATACCACGTTTCCCTCTTCAAATAGGACCTTTTCACCCACAAATACTTCTTTTATCCCCAAAATAGGACAGTTTCTTCCAGAAATGCCACATTTCTCCCAAATATATCACATCTTCTCCAAGAAATACCAGGGTTCCCCCTTCAAATAGGACCTTTTCACCCACAAATACATGTTTTATCCCCAAAAGAGGACAGTTTCTTCCAGACATGCCACATTTCTCCCAAATATATCACATCTTCTCCAAGAAATGCCAGGGTTCCCCCTTCAAATAGGACCTTTTCACCCACAAATACCTCGTTTATCCCCAAAAGAGGACATTTTCTTCCAGAAATGCCACATTTCTCCCAAATATATCACATCTTCTCCAAGAAATACCACGTTTCCCCCTTCAAATAGGACCTTTTCACCCACAAATACCTCGTTTATCCCCAAAAGAGGACTTTTTCTTCCAGAAATGCCACATTTCTCCCAAATATATCACATCTTCTCCAAGAAATACCACGTTTCCCCCTTCAAATACGACATTCTCACCCACAAATACCTGTTTTATCCCCAAAAGAGGACAGTTTCTTCCAGAAATGCCATATTTCTCCCAAACATATCACATCTTCTCCAAGAAATGCCAGGTTTCCCCCTTGAAATAGGACCTTTTCAACCACAAATACCTGTTTTATCCCCAAAAGAGGACAGTTTTTTCCAGACATGCCACATTTCTCCCAAATATATCTCAACTCCTCCAAGAAATACCAGGTTTCCCCCTTGAAATAGGACCTTTTCAACCACTAATACCTCTTTTATCCCCAAAAGAGGACAGTTTCTTCCAGACATGCCACATTTCTCCCAAATATATCACATCTTCTCCAAGAAATGCCAGGATTCCTCCTGAAATAGGACCTTCTCACCCAAAACTACCAGCCTTCTCCCCCCAAATTGGACATTTTCTTCCAGAAAGGCCACATTTCTCCCAAATCTATCACATCTTCTCCAAGAAATACCAGGATTCCTCCTGAAATAGGACCTTCTCACCCAAAACTGCCAGACTTCTCCCCCCAAATTGGACATTTTCTTCCAGAAAGGCCACATTTCTCCCAAATAGATCACATCTTCTCCAAGAAATACCAGCTTTCCCCCTTCAAATAGGACCTTTTCACCCACAAGTACCTGTTTTATCCCCAAAATAGGACAGTTTCTTCCAGAAATGCCACATTTCTCCCAAATATATCACATCTTCTCCAAGAAATACCAGCTTTCACCCTTCAAATAGGACCTTTTCACCCACAAATACCTCTTTATCCCTCAAATAGGACAGTTTCTTCCAGACATGCCACATTTCTCCCAAATATATCACATCTTCTCCAAGAAATACCTGCTTTCCCCCTTCAAATAGGACCTTTTCTCCCACAAATACCAGCCTTCTCCCCCCAAATAGGACAGTTTATTCCAGAAATGCCACATTTCTCCCAAACATATCACATCTTCTCCAAGAAATACCAGGTTTCCCCCTTCAAATAGGACCTTTTCACCCACAAATACCTCTTTTATCCCCAAAGGAGGACAGTTTCTTCCAGAAATGCCACATTTCACCCAAATATATCACATCTTCTCCAAGAAATACCAGGTTTCCCCTTCAAATAGGACCTTTTCACCCACTCATAGCAGGCTTCTCCCCCAAATAGGACAGTTTCTTCCAGAAATGCCACATTTCTCCCAAATATATCACATCTTCTCCAAGAAATACCAGGTTTCCCCCTGGAAAAAGAACCTTTTCACCCACAAATACCAGTTTGATCCCCAAAAGAGGACAGTTTCTTCCAGACATGCCAAATTCTCCCAAATATATCACATCTCCTTCAAGAAATACCAGCTTTCCCCCTTCAAATAGGACCTTTTCACCCACAAATACCTGTTTTATCCCCAAACAGGACACTTTCTTCCAGAAATGCCACATTTCTCCCAAATACATCACATCTTCTCCAAGAAATACCAGCTATCCCCCTTCAAATAGGACCATTTCACCCACAAATACCTCTTTTATCCCCAAAAGAGGACAGTTTCTTCCTGACATGCCACATTTCTCCCAAATAGATCACATCTTCTCCAAGAAATACCAGGTTTCCCCCTTCAAATAGGACCTTTTCAAACACAAATACCTCTTTTATCCCCAAAATAGGACAGTTTCTTCCAGAAATGCCACATTTCTCCCCATCATATCACATCTCCTCCAAGAAATAACAGGATTCCTCCAGAAATAGGAACTTTTCTCCCACAAATACCACCCTTCTCCCCCCAAATAGGACAGTTTCTTACAGACATGCCACATTTCTCCCAAATAGATCACATCTTCTCCAAGAAATACCAGGTTTTCCCCTGGAAATAGGATCTTTTCACCCACAAATACCTGTTCTATCCCCATAAGAGGACAGTTTCTTCCAGACATGCCACATTTCTCCCAAATATATCACATCTTCTCCAAGAAATACCAGGTTTTCCCCCTTCAAATAGGACCTTTTCACCCACAAATACCTGTTCTATCCCCATAAGAGAACAGCTTCTTCCAGAAATGCCACATTTCTCCCAAATATATCACATCTTCTCCAAGAAATACCACCTTTCCCCCTTCAAATAGGACCTTTTCCCCAAAAAAACCTCTTTTATCCCCAAAAGAGGACAGTTTCTTCCAGGAATGCCAAATTTCTCCCAAATATATCACATCTTCTCCAAGAAATACCACGTTTCCCCATTCAAATAGGACCTTTTCCCCAAAAAAACCTCTTTTATCCCCAAAAGAGGACAGTTTCTTCCAGACATGCCACATTTCTCCCAAATATATCACATCTTCTCCAAGAAATACCAGCTTTCCCCTGGAAATAGGACCTTCTCACCCACAAATACCTCTTTTATCCCCAAAATAGTACAGTTTTTTCCAGACATGCCACATTTCTCCCAAATATATCACATCTTCTCCAAGAAATACCAGGGTTCCCCCTTCAAATAGGACCTTTTCTCCCACAAATACCTCTTTTATCCCCAAAACAGGACACTTTCTTCCAGAAATGCCACATTTCTCCCAAATATATCACAACTCCTCCAAGAAATACCAGGTTTCCCCCTTGAATTAGGACCTTTTCTCCATGAAATACCTCTTTTATCCCCAAAAGTGGACAGTTTCTTCCAGAAAGGCCACATTTCTCCCAAATAGATCACATCTTCTCCAAGAAATACCACGTTTCCCCCTTCAAATAGGACCTTTTCACCCACAAATACCTGTTTTATCCCCAAAAGAGGACATTTTCTTCCAGAAATGCCACATTTCTCCAAATAGATCATATTTCTCCAAGAAATACCACGTTTCCCCCTTCAAATAGGACCTTTTCACCCACAAATACCTCTTTTATCCCCAAAAGAGGACAGTTTCTTCCAGAAATGCCACATTTCTCCCAAATATATCACATCTTCTCCAAGAAATACCAGGATTCCTCCTGAAATAGGACCTTCTCACCCAAAACTACCAGCCTTCTCCCCACAAATTGCACATTTTCTTCCAGAAAGGCCACATTTCTCCCAAATATATCACATCTTCTCCAAGAAATACCAGGATTCCGCCTGAAATAGGACCTTCTCTCCGAAAACTACCAGCCTTCTCCCCCCAAATTGGACATTTTCTTCCAGAAAGGCCACATTTCTCCCAATTAGATCACATCTTCTCCAAGAAATACCAGCTTTCCCCCTTCAAATAGGATCTTTTCACCCACAAATACCTGTTTTATCCCCAAAAGAGGACAGTTTCTTCCTGACATGCCACATTTCTCCCAAACATATCACATCTTCTCCAAGAAATACCAGGTTTCCCCCTTCAAATAGGACCTTATCACCCACAAATACCTCTTTTATCCCCATTAGAGGACAGTTTCTTCCAGAAATGGCACATTTCTCCCAAACATATCCCATCTCCTCCAAGAAATACCAGGATTCCTCCTGAAATAGAAACTTTTCTCCCACAAATAACACAATTCTCCCCCCAAATAGGACATTTTCTTCCAGACATGCCACATTTCTCCCAAATATATCACATCTTCTCCAAGAAATACGACGTTTCCCCCTTCAAATAGGACCTTTTCCCCAAAAAAACCTCTTTTATCCCCAAAAGAGGACAGTTTCTTCCGGACATGCCACATTTCTCCCAAATATATCACATCTTCTCCAAGAAATACCACGTTTCCCCCTTCAAATAGGACCTTCTCACCCACAAATACCTCTTTTATCCCCAAAAGAGGACAGTTTCTTCCAGACATGCCACATTTCTCCCAAATAGATCACATCTTCTCCAAGAAATACCAGGTTTCCCCCTTGAATTAGGACCTTTTCTCCCACAAATACCTGTTTTATCCCCAAAAGAGGACAGTTTCTTCCAGAAATGGCACATTTCTCCCAAACATATCACATCTCCTCCAAGAAATACCAGGATTCCCCCTGAAATAGGAACTTTTCTCCCACAAATACCACCCTTCTACCCCAAATAGGACATTTTCTTCCAGACATGCCACATTTCTCCCAAATATATCACATCTTCTCCAAGAAATACCAGTTTTTCCCCCTTCAAATAGGACCTTTTCACCCACAAATACCTCTTTTATCCCCAAAAGATGACAGTTTCTTCCAGACATGCCACATTTCTCCCAAATATATCACATCTTCTCCAAGAAATACCACGTTTCCCCCTTCAAATAGGACCTTTTCCCCAAAAAAACCTCTTTTATCCTCAAAAGAGGACAGTTTCTTCCAGGAATGCCAGATTTCTCCCAAACATATCACATCTTCTCCAAGAAATACCAGCTTTCCTCCTTCAAATAGGACCTTCTCACCCACAAATACCTCTTTTATCCCCAAAAGAGGACAGTTTTTGCCAGACATGCCACATTTCTCCCAAATATATCACATCTTCTCCAAGAAATCCCAGGGTTCCCCCTTCAAATAGGACCTTTTCTCCCACAAATACCTCTTTTATCCCCAAAACAGGACAGTTTCTGCCAGAAAGGCCACATTTCTCCCAAATATATCACAACTCCTCCAAGAAATACCAGGTTTCCTCCTTGAATTAGGACCTTTTCTCCATGAAATACCTCTTTTATCCCCAAAAGTGGACAGTTTCTTCCAGAAATGCCAGATTTCTCCCAAATATATATCATCTTCTCCAAGAAATACCAGGTTTCCCCCTTCAAATAGGACCTTTTCAACCACTAATACCTCTTTTATCCCTAAAAGAGGACATTTTCTTCCAGAAATGCCACATTTCTCCCAAATATATCACATCTTCTCCAAGAAATACCACGTTTCCCCCTTCAAATACGACCTTTTCACCCACAAATACCTGTTTTATCCCCAAAATAGGACAGTTTCTTCCAGAAATGCCATATTTCTCCCAAACATATCACATCTTCTCCAAGAAATGCCAGGTTTCCCCCTTGAAATAGGACCTTTTCAACCACAAATACCTGTTTTATCCCCAAAAGAGGACAGTTTTTTCCAGACATGCCACATTTCTCCCAAATATATCTCAACTCCTCCAAGAAATACCAGGTTTCCCCCTTGAATTAGGACCTTTTCTCCATGAAATACCTCTTTTACCCCCAAAAGAGGACAGTTTCTTCCAGAAAGGCCAAATTTCTCCCAAATATATATCATCTTCTATAAGAAATACCAGGTTTCCCCCTTGAAATAGGACCTTTTCAACCACTAATACCTCTTTTATCCCCAAAAGAGGACAGTTTCTTCCAGAAATGCCACATTTCTACCAAATATATCACATCTTCTCCAAGAAATGCCAGGATTCCTCCTGAAATAGGACCTTCTCACCCAAAACTACCAGCCTTCTCCCCCCAAATTGGACATTTTCTTCCAGAAAGGCCACATTTCTCCCAAATATATCACATCTTCTCCAAGAAATACCAGGATTCCTCCTGAAATAGGACCTTCTCACCCAAAACTACCAGACTTCTCCCCCCAAATTGGACATTTTCTTCCAGAAAGGCCACATTTCTCCCAAATATATCACATCTTCTCCAAGAAATACCAGCTTTCCCCCTTCAAATAGGACCTTTTCACCCACAAATACCTGTTCTATCCCCATAAGAGAACAGCTTCTTCCAGAAATGCCACATTTCTCCCAAATATATCACATCTTCTCCAAGAAATACCACGTTTCCCCCTTCAAATAGGACCTTTTCCTCAAAAAAACCTCTTTTATCCCCAAAAGAGGACAGTTTCTTCCAGGAATGCCACATTTCTCCCAAATATATCACATCTTCTCCAAGAAATACCACGTTTCCCCATTCAAATAGGACCTTTTCCCCAAAAAAACCTCTTTTATCCCCAAAAGAGGATAGTTTCTTCCAGGAATGCCAGATTTCTCCCAAATATATCACATCTTCTCCAAGAAATACCAGCTTTCCCCCTTCAAATAGGACCTTCTCACCCACAAATACCTCTTTTATCCCCAAAATAGGACAGTTTTTTCCAGACATGCCACATTTCTCCCAAATAGATCACATCTTCTCCAAGAAATACCAGGGTTCCCCCTTCAAATAGGACCTTTTCTCCCACAAATACCACTTTTATCCCCAAAACAGGACACTTTCTTCCAGAAATGTCACATTTCTCCAAAATATATCACAACTCCTCCAAGAAATACCAGGTTTCCCCCTTGAATTAGGACCTTTTCTCCATGAAATACCTCTTTTATCCCCAAAAGTGGACAGTTTCTTCCAGAAAGGCCACATTTCTCCCAAATATATCACATCTTCTCCAAGAAATACCAGCTTTCCCCCTTCAAATAGGACCTTTTCACAAACAAATACCTCTTTTATCCCCAAAAGAGGACAGTTTCTTCCAGAAATGACACATTTCTCCCAAATATATCACATCTTCTCCAAGAAATACCAGGATTCCTCCTGAAATAGGACCTTCTCACCCAAAACTACCAGCCTTCTCCGCACAAATTGGACATTTTCTCCCAGAAAGGCCACATTTCTCCCAAATATATCACATCTTCTCCAAGAAATACCAGGATTCCTCCTGAAATAGGACCTTCTCTCCGAAAACTACCAGCCTTCTCCCCCCAAATTGGACATTTTCTTCCAGAAAGGCCACATTTCTCCCAAACATATCACATCTTCTCCAAGAAATACCAGCTTTCCCCCTTCAAATAGGATCTTTTCACCCACAAATACCTGTTTTATCCCCAAAAGAGGACAGTTTCTTCCTGACATGCCACATTTCTCCCAAACATATCACATCTTCTCCAAGAAATACCAGGTTTCCCCCTTCAAATAGGACCTTATCACCCACAAATACCTCTTTTATCCCCAAAAGAGGACAGTTTCTTCCAGAAATGGAACATTTCTCCCAAACATATCCCATCTCCTCCAAGAAATACAAGGATTCCTCCTGAAATAGAAACTTTTCTCCCACAAATACCACCCTTCTCCCCCCAAATAGGACATTTTCTTCCAGACATGCCACATTTCTCCTAAATATATCACATCTTCTCCAAGAAATACCAGGATTCCTCCTGAAATAGGACCTTTTCACCCACAAATACCTGTTCTATCCCCATAAGAGGACAGTTTCTTCCAGAAATGCCACATTTCTCCCAAATATATCACATCTTCTCCAAGAAATACCACGTTTCCCCCTTCAAATAGGACCTTTTCCCCAAAAAAACCTCTTTTATCCCCATAAGAGGACAGTTTCTTCCGGACATGCCACATTTCTCCCAAATATATCACATCTTCTCCAAGAAATACCACGTTTCCCCCTTCAAATAGGACCTTCTCACCCACAAATACCTCTTTTATCCCCAAAAGAGGACAGTTTCTTCCAGACATGCCATATTTCTCCCAAATAGATCACATCTTCTCCAAGAAATACCAGATTTCCCCCTTGAATTAGGACCTTTTCTCCCACAAATACCTGTTTTATCCCCAAAAGAGGACAGTTTCTTCCAGAAATGGCACATTTCTCCCAAACATATCACATCTCCTCCAAGAAATACCAGGATTCCTCCTGAAATAGGAACTTTTCTCCCACAAATACCACCCTTCTACCCCAAATAGGACATTTTCTTCCAGACATGCCACATTTCTCCCAAATATATCACATCTTCTCCAAGAAATACCAGTTTTTCCCCCTTCAAACAGGACCTTTTCACCCACAAATACCTCTTTTATCCCCAAAAGAGGACAGTTTCTTCCAGACATGCCACATTTCTCCCAAATATATCACATCTTCTCCAAGAAATACCACGTTTCCCCCTTCAAATAGGACCTTTTCCCCAAAAAAACCTCTTTTATCCCCAAAAGAGGACAGTTTCTTCCAGGAATGCCAGATTTCTCCCAAACATATCACATCTTCTCCAAGAAATACCAGCTTTCCTCCTTCAAATAGGACCTTCTCACCCACAAATACCTCTTTTATCCCCAAAAGAGGACAGTTTTTGCCAGACATGCCACATTTCTCCCAAATATATCACATCTTCTCCAAGAAATACCAGGGTTCCCCCTTCAAATAGGACCTTTTCTCCCACAAATACCTCTTTTATCCCCAAAAGAGGACAGTTTCTGCCAGAAAGGCCACATTTCTCCCAAATATATCACATCTTCTCCAAGAAATACCAGGATTCCTCCTGAAATAGGACCTTCTCACCCAAAACTACCAGACTTCTCCCCCCAAATTGGACATTTTCTTCCAGAAAGGCCACATTTCTCCCAAATAGATCACATATTCTCCAAGAAATACCAGCTTTCCCCCTTCAAATAGGACCTTTTCACCCACAAATACCTGTTCTATCCCCATAAGAGAACAGCTTCTTCCAGAAATGCCACATTTCTCCCAAATATATCACATCTTCTCCAAGAAATACCAGGTTTCCCCCTTCAAATAGGACCTTTTCCTCAAAAAAACCTCTTTTATCCCCAAAAGAGGACAGTTTCTTCCAGGAATGCCACATTTCTCCCAAATATATCACATCTTCTCCAAGAAATACCACGTTTCCCCATTCAAATAGGACCTTTTCCCCAAAAAAACCTCTTTTATCCCCAAAAGAGGATAGTTTCTTCCAGGAATGCCAGATTTCTCCCAAATATATCACATCTTCTCCAAGAAATACCAGCTTTCCCCCTTCAAATAGGACCTTCTCACCCACAAATACCTCTTTTATCCCCAAAATAGGACAGTTTTTTCCAGACATGCCACATTTCTCCCAAATAGATCACATCTTCTCCAAGAAATACCAGGGTTCCCCCTTCAAATAGGAACTTTTCTCCCACAAATACCACTTTTATCCCCAAAACAGGACACTTTCTTCCAGAAATGCCACATTTCTCCCAAATATATCACAACTCCTCCAAGAAATACCAGGTTTCCCCCTTGAATTAGGACCTTTTCTCCATGAAATACCTCTTTTATCCCCAAAAGTGGACAGTTTCTTCCAGAAAGGCCACATTTCTCCCAAATATATCACATCTTCTCCAAGAAATACCAGCTTTCCCCCTTCAAATAGGACCTTTTCACCCACAAATACCTCTTTTATCCCCAAAAGAGGACAGTTTCTTCCAGAAATGACACATTTCTCCCAAATATATCACATCTTCTCCAAGAAATACCAGGATTCCTCCTGAAATAGGACCTTCTCACCCAAAACTACCAGCCTTCTCCGCACAAATTGGACATTTTCTCCCAGAAAGGCCACATTTCTCCCAAATAGATCACATCTTCTCCAAGAAATACCAGGATTCCTCCTGAAATAGGACCTTCTCTCCGAAAACTACCAGCCTTCTCCCCCCAAATTGGACATTTTCTTCCAGAAAGGCCACATTTCTCCCAAACATATCACATCTTCTCCAAGAAATACCAGCTTTCCCCCTTCAAATAGGATCTTTTCACCCACAAATACCTCTTTTATCCCCAAAAGAGGACAGTTTCTTCCTGACATGCCACATTTCTCCCAAACATATCACATCTTCTCCAAGAAATACCAGGTTTCCCCCTTCAAATAGGACCTTATCACCCACAAATACCTCTTTTATCCCCAAAAGAGGACAGTTTCTTCCAGAAATGGCACATTTCTCCCAAACATATCCCATCTCCTCCAAGAAATACAAGGATTCCTCCTGAAATAGAAACTTTTCTCCCACAAATACCACCCTTCTCCCCCCAAATAGGACATTTTCTTCCAGACATGCCACATTTCTCCCAAATATATCACATCTTCTCCAAGAAATACCAGGATTCCTCCTGAAATAGGACCTTTTCACCCACAAATACCTGTTCTATCCCCATAAGAGGACAGTTTCTTCCAGTAATGCCACATTTCTCCCAAATATATCACATCTTCTCCAAGAAATACCACGTTTCCCCCTTCAAATAGGACCTTTTCCCCAAAAAAACCTCTTTTATCCCCAAAAGAGGACAGTTTCTTCCGGACATGCCACATTTCTCCCAAATATATCACATCTTCTCCAAGAAATACCACGTTTCCCCCTTCAAATAGGACCTTCTCACCCACAAATACCTCTTTTATCCCCAAAAGAGGACAGTTTCTTCCAGACATGCCACATTTCTCCCAAATAGATCACATCTTCTCCAAGAAATACCAGATTTCCCCCTTGAATTAGGACCTTTTCTCCCACAAATACCTGTTTTATCCCCAAAAGAGGACAGTTTCTTCCAGAAATGGCACATTTCTCCCAAACATATCACATCTCCTCCAAGAAATACCAGGATTCCTCCTGAAATAGGAACTTTTCTCCCACAAATACCACCCTTCTACCCCAAATAGGACATTTTCTTCCAGACATGCCACATTTCTCCCAAATATATCACATCTTCTCCAAGAAATACCAGTTTTTCCCCCTTCAAATAGGACCTTTTCACCCACAAATACCTCTTTTATCCCCAAAAGAGGACAGTTTCTTCCAGACATGCCACATTTCTCCCAAATATATCACATCTTCTCCAAGAAATACCACGTTTCCCCCTTCAAATAGGACCTTTTCCCCAAAAAAACCTCTTTTATCCCCAAAAGAGGACAGTTTCTTCCAGGAATGCCAGATTTCTCCCAAACATATCACATCTTCTCCAAGAAATACCAGCTTTCCTCCTTCAAATAGGACCTTCTCACCCACAAATACCTCTTTTATCCCCAAAAGAGGACAGTTTTTGCCAGACATGCCACATTTCTCCCAAATATATCACATCTTCTCCAAGAAATACCAGGGTTCCCCCTTCAAATAGGACCTTTTCTCCCACAAATACCTCTTTTATCCCCAAAAGAGGACAGTTTCTGCCAGAAAGGCCACATTTCTCCCAAATATATCACAACTCCTCCAAGAAATACCAGGTTTCCTCCTTGAATTAGGACCTTTTCTCCATGGAATACCTCTTTTATACCCAAAAGTGGACAGTTTCTTCCAGAAATGCCAGATTTCTCCCAAATATATATCATCTTCTCCAAGAAATACCAGGTTTCCCCTTTCAAATAGGACCTTTTCAACCACAAATACCTCTTTTATCCCCAAAAGAGGACATTTTCTTCCAGAAATGCCACATTTCTCCCAAATATATCACATCTTCTCCAAGAAATACCACGTTTCCCCCTTCAAATACGACCTTTTCACCCACAAATACCTCTTTTATCCCCAAAAGAGGACAGTTTCTTCCAGAAATGCCATATTTCTCCCAAACATATCACATCTTCTCCAAGAAATACCAGGTTTCCCCCTTGAAATAGGACCTTTTCAACCACAAATACCTGTTTTATCCCCAAAAGAGGACAGTTTTTTCCAGACATGCCACATTTCTCCCAAATATATCTCAACTCCTCCAAGAAATACCAGGTTTCCCCCTTGAATTAGGACCTTTTCTCCATGAAATACCTCTTTTATCCCCAAAAGAGGACAGTTTCTTCCAGAAAGGCCACATTTCTCCCAAATATATATCATCTTCTCCAAGAAATACCAGGTTTCCCCCTTGAAATAGGACCTTTTCAACCACTAATACCTCTTTTATCCCCAAAAGAGGACAGTTTCTTCCAGAAATGCCACATTTCTCCCAAATATATCACATCTTCTCCAAGAAATACCAGGTTTCCCCTTCAAATAGGACCTTTTCACCAACTCATAGCAGGCTTCTCCCCCAAATAGGACAGTTTCATCCAGAAATGCCTCATTTCTCCCAAATATATCACATCTTCTCCAAGAAATACCAGGTTTCCCCCTGGAAAAAGAACCTTTTCACCCACAAATACCTGTTTTATCCCCAAAAGAGGACAGTTTCTTCCAGACATGCCAAATTCTCCCAAATATATCACATCTCCTTCAAGAAATACCAGCTTTCCACCTTCAAATAGGACCTTTTCACCCACAAATACCTCTTTTATCCCCAAACAGGACCGTTTCCTCCAGAAATGCCACATTTCTCCCAAATACATCACATCTTCTCCAAGAAATACCAGCTATCCCCCTTCAAATAGGACCTTTTCAAACACAAATACCTCTTTTATCCCCAAAATAGGACAGTTTCTTCCAGAAATGCCACATTTCTCCCCAACATATCACATCTCCTCCAAGAAATAACAGGATTCCTCCAGAAATAGGAACTTTTCTCCCACAAATACCACCCTTCTCCCCCCAAATAGGACAGTTTCTTACAGACATGCCACATTTCTCCCAAATAGATCACATCTTCTCCAAGAAATACCAGGTTTTCCCCTGGAAATAGGATCTTTTCACCCACAAATACCTGTTCTATCCCCATAAGAGGACAGTTTCTTCCAGACATGCCACATTTCTCCCAAATATATCACATCTTCTCCAAGAAATACCAGGTTTTCCCCCTTCAAATAGGACCTTTTCACCCACAAATACCTGTTCTATCCCCATAAGAGAACAGTTTCTTCCAGAAATGCCACATTTCTCCCAAATATATCACATCTTCTCCAAGAAATACCA
The DNA here is from genome assembly GCA_030408155.1 of Lophura swinhoii. NCBI lineage: Eukaryota > Metazoa > Chordata > Aves > Galliformes > Phasianidae > Lophura > Lophura swinhoii. The sequence continues at coordinate 987,241 of CM059459.1, forward strand.
CGTTTCCCCCTTCAAATAGGACCTTTTCCCCAAAAAAACCTCTTTTATCCCCAAAAGAGGACAGTTTCTTCCAGGAATGCCACATTTCTCCCAAATATATCACATCTTCTCCAAGAAATACCACGTTTCCCCATTCAAATAGGACCTTTTCCCAAAAAAAACCTCCTTTATCCCCAAAAGAGGACAGTTTCTTCCAGGAATGCCAGATTTCTCCCAAATATATCACATCTTCTCCAAGAAATACCACGTTTCCCCCTTCAAATAGGACCTTTTCACCCACAAATACCTCTTTTATCCCCAAAAGAGGACTTTTTCTTCCAGAAATGCCACATTTCTCCAAATAGATCACATCTTCTCCAAGAAATACCAGGTTTCCCCCTTCAAATAGGACCTTTTCACCCACAAATACCTCTTTTATCCCCAAAAGAGGACAGTTTCTTCCTGACACGCCACATTTCTCCCAAATATATCATATCTTCTCATAGAATTACCAGCTTTCCCCCTTCAAATAGGACCTTTTCACCCACAAAAAATTCTCTTATCCCAAAATAGGACAGTTTCTTCCAGAAATGGCACATTTCTCCCAAACATATCACATCTTCTCCAAGAAATACCAGCTTTCCCCCTTCAAATACGACCTTTTCACCCACAAATACCTCTTTTATCCCTCAAATAGGACAGTTTCTTCCAGAAATGCCACATTTCTCCCAAGTATATCACATCTTCTCCAAGAAATACCAGGATTCCTCCTGAAAGAGGCCCTTTTCTCCCTCAAATTTCAGCCTTCTCCCCCCAAATAGGACAGTTTCTTCCTGACATGCCTCATTTCTCCCAAATATATCACATCTTCTCCAAGAAATACCAGGTTTCCCCCTTCAAATAGGACCTTATCACCCACAAATACCACTTTTATCCCCAAAAGAGGACAGTTTCTGCCAGAAAGGCCACATTTCTCCCAAACATATCACATCTCCTTCAAGAAATACCAGGATTCCCCCTTCAAATAGGACCTTTTCACCCACAAAAAATTCTTTTATCCCCAAAATCGGACAGTTTCTTCCAGACATGCCACATTTCTCCCAAATATATCACATCTTCTCCAAGAAATACCAGGTTTCCCCCTTCAAATAGGACCTTTTTACCCACAAATACCTCTTTTATCCCCAAAAGAGGACAGTTTCTTCCAGACATGCCACATTTCTTCGAAATATTTCACATATTCTCCAAGAAATACCAGGTTTCCCCCTTCAAATAGGACCTTTTCAACCACAAATACCTCTTTTATCCCCAAAAGAGGACAGTTTCTTCCAGACATGCCAGATTTCTCCCAAACATATCACATCTTCTCCAAGAAATACCAGGTTTCCCCCTTCAAATAGGACCTTTTCACCCACAAATACCTGTTTTATCCCCAAAAGAGGACAGTTTCTTCCAGAAATGGCACATTTCTCCCAAACATATCCCATCTCCTACAAGAAATACCAGGATTCCTCCTGAAATAGGAACTTTTCTCCCACAAATACCACCCTTCTCCCCAAAATAGGACATTTTCTTCCAGACATGCCACATTTCTCCCAAATATATCACATCTTCTCCAAGAAATACCAGGATTCCGCCTGAAATAGGACCTTTTCACCCACAAATACCTGTTCTATCCCCATAAGAGGACAGTTTCTTCCAAAATGCCACATTTCTCCCAAATATATCACATCTTCTCCAAGAAATACCACGTTTCCCCCTTCAAATAGGACCTTTTCCCCAAAAAAACCTCCTTTATCCCCAAAAGAGGGCTGTTTCTTCCAGGTATGCCACATTTCTCCCAAATATATCACATCTTCTCCAAGAAATACCACGCTTCCCCCTTCAAATAGGACCTTCTCACCCACAAATACCTCTTTTATCCCCAAAAGAGGACAGTTTCTTCCAGAAATGCCACATTTCACCCAAATAGATCACATCTTCTCCAAGAAATACCAGGTTTCCCCCTTCAAATAGGACCTTTTCACCCACAAATACCTCTTTTATCCCCAAAAGAGGACAGTTTCTTCCAGACATGCCACATTTCTCCCAAATATATCACATCTTCTCCAGGAAATGCCAGGATTCCTCCTGAAATAGGACCTTCTCACCCAAAACTACCAGCCTTCTCCCCCCAAATTGGACATTTTCTTCCAGAAAGGCCACATTTCTCCCAAATAGATCACATCTTCTCCAAGAAATACCAGGATTCCTCCTGAAATAGGACCTTCTCTCCGAAAACTACCAGCCTTCACCCCCCAAATTGGACATTTTCTTCCAGAAAGGCCACATTTCTCCCAAATAGATCACATCTTCTCCAAGAAATACCAGCTTTCCCCCTTCAAATAGGACCTTTTCTCCCACAAATACCTGTTTTATCCCCAAAAGAGGACAGTTTCTTCCAGAAATGCCACATTTCTCCCAAATATACCACATCTTCTCCAAGAAATACCAGGTTTCCCCCTTCAAATAGGAACTTTTCACCCACAAATACCTGTTCTATCCCCATAAGAGGACAGTTTCTTCCAGAAATGGCACATTTCTCCCAAATAGATCACATCTTCTCCAAGAAATAACAGGTTTCCCCCTTCAAATAGGACCTTTTCTCCCACAAATACCTCTTTTATCCCCAAAAGAGGACAGTTTCTTCCAGAAATGGCACATTTCTCCCAAACATATCACATCTCCTCCAAGAAATACCAGGATTCCTCCTGAAATAGAAACTTTTCTCCCACAAATACCACCCTTCTCCCCCCAAATAGGACATTTTCTTCCAGACATGCCACATTTCTCCCAAATATATCACATCTTCTCCAAGAAATACCAGGTTTTCCCCTGGAAATAGGACCTTCTCACCCACAAATACCTCTTTTATCCCCAAAAGAGGACAGTTTATTCCAGACATGCCACATTTCTCCCAAATATATCACATCTTCTCCAAGAAATACCAGGTTTCCCCCTTCAAATAGGAACTTTTCACCCACAAATACCTGTTTTATCCCCAAAAGAGGACAGTTTCTTCCAGACATGCCACATTTCTCCCAAATATACCACATCTTCTCCAAGAAATACCAGGGTTCCCCCTTCAAATAGGACCTTTTCTCCCACAAATACCTCTTTTATCCCCAAAATAGGACAGTTTCTTCCAGAAATGCCACATTTCTCCCAAATAGATCACAACTCCTCCAAGAAATACCAGGTTTCCCCCTTGAATTAGGCCCTTTTCTCCATGAAATACCTCTTTTATCCCCATAATAGGACAGTTTCTTCCAGAAATGCCACATTTCTCCCAAATATATCACATCTTCTCCAAGAAATGCCAGGATTCCTCCTGAAATAGGACCTTCTCACCCAAAACTACCAGCCTTCTCCCCCCAAATTGGACATTTTCTTCCAGAAAGGCCACATTTCTCCCAAATATATCACATCTTCTCCAAGAAATACCAGGATTCCTCCTGAAATAGGACCTTCTCTCCGAAAACTACCAGCCTTCTCCCCCCAAATTGGACATTTTCTTCCAGAAAGGCCACATTTCTCCCAAATAGATCACATCTTCTCCAAGAAATAACAGGTTTCCCCCTTCAAATAGGACCTTTTCTCCCACAAATACCTCTTTTATCCCCAAAAGAGGACAGTTTCTTCCAGAAATGCCACATTTCTCCCAAATATATCACATCTTCTCCAAGAAATACCAGGTTTCCCCCTTCAAATAGGACCTTATCACCCACAAATACCTCTTTTATCCCCAGAAGAGGACAGTTTCTTCCAGAAATGCCACATTTCTCCCAAATATATCACATCTTCTCCAAGAAATACCAGCTTTCCCCCTTCAAATAGGAACTTTTCACCCACAAATACCTGTTTTATCCCGAAAAGAGGACAGTTTCTTCCAGACATGCCACATTTCTCCCAAATATACCACATCTTCTCCAAGAAATACCAGGGTTCCCCCTTCAAATATGACCTTTTCTCCCACAAATACCTCTTTTATCCCCAAAAGAGGACAGTTTCTTCCAGAAATGCCACATTTCTCCCAAATATATCACAACTCCTCCAAGAAATACCAGGTTTCCCCCTTGAATTAGGACCTTTTCTCCATGAAATACCTCTTTAATCCCCAAAAGAGGACAGTTTCTTCCAGAAATGCCACATTTCTCCCAAATATATCACATCTTCTCCAAGAAATGCCAGGATTCCTCCTGAAATAGGACCTTCTCACCCAAAACTACCAGCCTTCTCCCCACAAATTGGACATTTTCTTCCAGAAAGGCCACATTTCTCCCAAATAGATCACATCTTCTCCAAGAAATACCAGGATTCCTCCTGAAATAGGACCTTCTCTCCGAAAACTACCAGCCTGCTCCCCCCAAATTGAACATTTTCTTCCAGAAAGGCCACATTTCTCCCAAATAGATCAATTCTTCTCCAAGAAATAACAGGTTTCCCCCTTCAAATAGGACCTTTTCTCCCACAAATACCTCTTTTATCCCCAAAAGAGGACAGTTTCTTCCAGAAATGCCAGATTTCTCCCAAATATATCACATCTTCTCCAAGAAATACCAGGTTTCCCCCTTCAAATAGGACCTTATCACCCACAAATACCTCTTTTATCCCCAGAAGAGGACAGTTTCTTCCAGAAATGCCACATTTCTCCCAAAATATATCACATCTTCTCCAAGAAATACCAGGTTTCCCCCTTCAAATAGGAACTTTTCTCCCACAAATACCTCTTTTATCCCCAAAATAGGACAGTTTCTTCAAGAAATGCCAGATTTCTCCAAAATATATCACATCTTCTCCAAGAAATACCAGGTTTCCCCCTTCAAATAGGAACTTTTCTCCCACAAATACCTCTTTTATCCCCAAAAGAGGACAGTTTCTTCCAGAAATGCCACATTCTCCCAAATATATCACAACTCCTCCAAGAAATACCAGGTTTCCCCCTTCAATTAGGACCTTTTCTCCATGAAATACCTCTTTTATACCCAGAAGTGAACATTTTCTTCCAGAAATGCCAAATTTCGCCCAAATAAATATCATCTTCTCCAAGAAATACCAGGTTTCCCCCTTCAAATAGGACCTTTTCAACCACTAATACCTCTTTTATCCCCAAAAGAGGACTGTTTCTTCCAGAAATGCCACATTTCTCCCAAATATATCACATCTTCTCCAAGATATGCCAGGATTCCTCCTGAAATAGGACCTTCTCACCCAAAACTACCAGCCCTTCTCCCCCCCAAATTGGACATTTTCTTCCAGAAAGGCCACATTTCTCCCAAATAGATCACATCTTCTCCAAGAAATACAAGGATTCCTCCTGAAATAGGACCTTCTCTCCGAAAACTACCAGCCTTCTCCCCCCAAATTGCACATTTTCTTCCAGAAATGCCACATTTCTCCCAAATAGATCACATCTTCTCCAAGAAATACCAGCTTTCCCCCTTCAAATAGGACCTTTTCTCCCACAAATACCTGTTTTATCCCCAAAAGAGGACAGTTTTTTCCAGACATGCCACATTTCTCCCAAATATATCACATCTTCTCCAAGAAATACAGGTTTCCCCATTCAAATAGGAACTTCTCACCCACAAATACCTCTTTTATCCCCAGAAGAGGACAGTTTTGTCCAGAAATGCCACATTTCTCCCAAATATATATCATCTTCTCCAAGAAATACCAGTTTTCCCCCCTTCAAATAGGACCTTTTCACCCACAAATACCTCTTTTATCCCCCAAAATAGGACAGTTTCTTCCAGAAATGCCAGATTTCTCCAAAATATATCACATCTTCTCCAAGAAATAACAGGTTTCCCCCTTCAAATACAACTTTTTCACCCACAAATACCTCTTTTATCCCCAAAAGAGGACAGTTTCTTCCAGAAAGGCCACGTTTCTCCCAAATATACCACATCTTCTCCAAGAAATACCAGGGTTCCCCCTTCAAATAGGACCTTTTCACCCATAAGTACCTGTTTTATCCCCAAAATAGGACAGTTTCTTCCAGAAATGCCAGATTTCTCCAAAATATATCACATCTTCTCCAAGAAATAACAGGTTTCCCCCTTCAAATACAACTTTTTCACCCACAAATAGCTCTTTTATCCCCAAAAGAGGACAGTTTCTTTCCAGAAAGGCCACGTTTCTCCCAAATATACCACATCTTCTCCAAGAAATACCAGGGTTCCCCCTTCAAATAGGACCTTTTCACCCATAAGTACCTGTTTTATCCCCAAAAGAGAACAGTTTCTTCAAGAAATGCCACATTTCTCCCCAAATATAGAACATCTTCTCCAAGAAATACCAGCTTTCCCCCCTTCAAATAAAACCTTCTCACCCACAAATACCACTTTTATCCCCAAAATAGGACAGTTTCTGCCAGAAAGGCCACATTTCTCCCAAATAGATCACATCTTCTCCAAGAAATACCAGCTTTCCCCCTTCAAATAGGACCTTTTCTCCCGCAAATACCTCTTTTGTCCCCAAAAGAGGACACTTTCTTCCAGAAATGCCACATTTCTCCCAAAAATATATCATCTTCTCCAAGAAATACCAGGTTTCCCCCTTCAAATAGGACCTTTTCACCCACAAATACCTCTTTAATCCCCAAAAGAGGACAGTTTCTTCCAGAAATGCCAGATTTCTCCAAAATATATCACATCATCTCCAAGAAATACCAGGTTTCCCCCTTCAAATAGGACCTTTTCACCCATAAGTACCTGTTTTATCCCCAAAATACGACAGTTTCTTCAAGAAATGCCACATTTCTCCCAAATATATCACATCTTCTCCAGGAAATACCAGCTTTCCCCCTTCAAATAGGACCTTCTCACCCACAAATACCTGTTTTATCCCCAAAATAGGACAGTTTCTTCCAGGCATGCCACATTTCTCCCAAATAGATCACATCTTCTCCAAGAAATACCAGCTTTCCCCCTTCAAATAGGACCTTTTCACCCACAAATACCTCTTTTATCCCCAAAAGAGGACAGTTTCTTCCTGGCATGCCAGATTTCTCCCAAACATATCACATCTTCTCCAAGAAATACCAGGTTTCCCCCTTCAAATAGGACCTTTTCACCCACAAATACCTCTTTTATCCCCAAAAGAGGACAGTTTCTTCCAGAAATGGCACATTTCTCCCAAACATATCCCATCTCCTCCAAGAAATACCAGGATTCCTCCTGAAATAGGAACTTTTCTCCCTCAAATACCACCCTTAGCGCCCCAAATAGGACATTTTTCTTCCAGACATGCCACATTTCTCCCAAATAGTTCACATCTTCTCCAAGAAACACCAGGATTCCTCCTGAAAGAGGACCTTCTCACCCACAAATACCTGTTCTATCCCCATAAGAGGACAGTTTCTTCCAGAAATGCCACATTTCTTCCAAATATATCACATCTTCTCCAAGAAATACCACGTTTCCCCCCTTCAAATAGGACCTTTTCCCCAAAAAAAACCTCTTTTATCCCCAAAAGAGGACAGTTTCTTCCAGGAATGCCACATTTCTCCCAAATATATCACATCTTCTCCAAGAAATACCACGTTTCCCCCTTCAAATAGGACCTTCTCACCCACAAATACCTCTTTTATCCCCAAAAGAGGACAGTTTCTTCCAGACATGCCACATTTCTCCCAAATAGATCACATCATCTCCAAGAAATACCAGGTTTCCCCCTTCAAATAGGACCTTTTCTCCCACAAATACCTGTTTTATCCCCAAAAGAGGACAGTTTCTTCCAGAAATGGCACATTTCTCCCAAACATATCACATCTCCTCCAAGAAATACCAGGATTCCTCCTGAAATAGGAACTTTTCTCCCACAAATACCACACTTCTACCCCAAATAGGACATTTTCTTCCAGACATGCCACATTTCTCCCAAATATATCACATCTTCTCCAAGAAATACCAGTTTTTCCCCTTCAAATAGGACCTTTTCACCCACAAATACCTGTTCTATCCCCAAAAGAGGACAGTTTCTTCCAGAAATGCCACATTTCTCCCAAATAGATCACATCTTCTCCAAGAAATACCACGTTTCCCCCTTCAAATAGGACCTTTTCCCCAAAAAAACCTCTTTTATCCCCAAAAGAGGACAGTTTCTTCCAGGAATGCCAGATTTCTCCCAAACATATCACATCTTCTCCAAGAAATACCAGCTTTCCCCCTTCAAATAGGACCTTATCACCCACAAATACCTCTTTTATCCCCAAAAGAGGACAGTTTTTTCCAGACATGCCACATTTCTCCCAAATATATCACATCTTCTCCAAGAAATACCAGGGTTCCCCCTTCAAATAGGACCTTTTCTCCCACAAATACCTCTTTTGTCCCCAAAAGAGGACAGTTTCTTCCAGAAATGCCACATTTCTCCCAAATATATCACAACTCCTCCAAGAAATACCAGGTTTCCCCCTTGAATTAGGACCTTTTCTCCATGAAATACCTCTTTTATCCCCAAAAGTGGACAGTTTCTTCCAGAAATGCCACATTTCTCCCAAATATATATCATCTTCTCCAAGAAATACCAGGTTTCCCCCTTCAAATAGGACCTTTTCAACCACTAATACCTCTTTTATCCCCAAAACAGGACAGTTTCTTCCAGAAATGCCACATTTCTCCCAAATATATCACATCTTCTCCAAGAAATGCCAGGATTCCTCCTGAAATAGGACCTTCTCACCCAAAACTACCAGCCTTCTCCCCCCAAATTGGACATTTTCTTCCAGAAAGGCCACATTTCTCCCAAATAGATCACATCTTCTCCAAGAAATACCAGGATTCCTCCTGAAATAGGACCTTCTCACCCAAAACTACCAGCCTTCTCCCCCCAAATTGCACATTTTCTTCCAGAAAGGCCACATTTCTCCCAAATAGATCACATCTTCTCCAAGAAATACCAGCTTTCCCCCTTCAAATAGGACCTTTTCTCCCACAAATACCTGTTTTATCCCCAAAATAGGACAGTTTCTTCCAGAAATGCCACATTTCTCCCAAATATACCACATCTTCTCCAAGAAATACCAGGTTTCCCCCTTCAAATACGACCTTTTCACCCACAAATACCTCTTTTATCCCCAAAAGAGGACAGTTTCTTCCAGAAATGGCACATTTCTCCCAAATAGATCACATCTTCTCCAAGAAATACCAGCTTTCCCCCTTCAAATAGGACCTTTTCTCCCACAAATACCTCTTTTATCCCCAAAAGAGGACAGTTTCTTCCAGAAATGGCACATTTCTCCCAAACATATCACATCTTCTCCAAGAAATACCAGGATTCCTCCTGAAATAGGAACTTTTCTCCCACAAATACCACCCTTCTCCCCCCAAATAGGTCATTTTCTTCCAGACATGCCACATTTCTCCCAAATATATCGCATCTTCTTTAAGAAATACCAGGTTTTCCCCTGGAAATAGGTCCTTTTCAAACACAAATACCTGTTCTATCCCCATAAGAGGACAGTTTCTTCCAGAAATGCCACATTTCTCCCAAATATATCACATCTTCTCCAAGAAATACCACGTTTCCACCTTCCAATAGGACCTTTTCCCCAAAAAAACCTCTTTTATCCCCAAAAGAGGACAGTTTCTTCCAGGAATGCCAGATTTCTGCCAAACATATAACATCTTCTCCAAGATATACCAGCTTTCCCCCTTCAAATAGGACCTTCTCACCCACAAATACCTCTTTTATCCCCAAAAGAGGACAGTTTTTTCCAGACATGCCACATTTCTCCCAAATATATCACATCTTCTCCAAGAAATACCACGTTTCCCCCTTCAAATAGGAACTTTTCTCCCACAAATACCTGTTTTATCCCCAAAACAGGACACTTTCTTCCAGAAATGCCACATTTCTCCCAAATATATCACAACTCCTCCAAGAAATACCAGCTTTCCCCCTTCAAATAGGACCTTTTCTCCATGAAATACCTGTTTTATCCCCAAAAGAGGACATTTTCTAACAGAAAGGCCACATTTCTCCCAAATATATCACATCTTCTCCAAGAAATACCAGGTTTCCCCCTTCAAATAGGACCTTTTCAACCACTAATACCTCTTTTATCCCCAAAAGAGGACAGTTTCTTCCAGAAATGTCACATTTCTCCCAAATAGATCACATCTTCTCCAAGAAATGCCAGGATTCCTCCTGAAATAGGACCTTCTCACCCAAAACTACCAGCCTTCTCCCCCCAAATTGGACATATTCTTCCAGAAAGGCCACATTTCTCCCAAATAGATCACATCTTCTCCAAGAAATACCAGGATTCCTCCTGAAATAGGACCTTCTCACCCAAAACTACCACCCTTCTCCCACCAAATTGGACATTTTCTTCCAGAAAGGCAACATTTCTCCCAAATAGATCACATCTTCTCCAAGAAATACCAGCTTTCCCCCTTCAAATAGGACCTTTTCACCCACAAATACCACTTTTATCCCCAAAAGAGGACAGTTTCTTCCAGAAAGGCCACATTTCTCCCAAATATATCACATCTTCTCCAAGAAATACCAGCTTTCCCCCTTCAAATAGGACCTTTTCACCCACAAATACCTCTTTTATCCCCTAAAGAGGACAGTTTCTTCCAGACATGCCAGATTTCTCCCAAATAGATCACATCTTCTCCAAGAAATACCAGCTTTCCCCCGTCAAATAGGAACTTTTCACGCACAAATACCTCTTTTATCCCCAAAAGAGGACAGTTTCTTCCAGAAAAGCCACATTTCTCCCAAACATATCACATCTTCTCCAAGAAATACCTGCTTTCCCCCTTCAAATAGGACCTTTTCACCCACAAAAAATTCTTTTATCCCCAAAATAGAACAGTTTCTTCCAGAAATGCCATATTTCTCCCAAACATATCACATCTTCTCCAAGAAATACCACCTTTCCCCCTTCAAATAGGACCTTTTTACCCACAAATACCTCTTTTATCCCCAAAAGAGGACAGTTTCTTCCAGAAAGGCCACATTTCTCCCAAACATATCACATCTCCTCCAAGAAATACCAGGATTCCTCCTGAAATAGGAACTTTTCTCCCACAAGTACCAGACTTCTCCCCCCAAATAGGACATTTTCTTCCAGAAGGGCCACATTTCTCCCAAATATATCACATCTTCTCCAAGAAATACCAGGTTTCCCCCTTCAAATAGGACCTTTTCACCCACAAATACCTCTTTTATCCCCAAAAGAGGACAGTTTCTTCCAGAAATGCCACATTTCTCCCAAATATATCACATCTTCTCCAAGAAATAACAGGTTTCCCCCTTCAAATAGGACCTTTTCACCCACAAATACCTCTTTTATCCCAAAAGAGGACAGTTTCTTCCAGAAATGCCACATTTCTCCCAAATATATCACATCTTCTCCAAGAAATAGCAGGTTTCCCCCTTCAAATAGGACCTTTTCACCCACAAATACCTCTTTTATCCCCAAAAGAGGACAGTTTCTTCCAGAAAGGCCACATTTCTCCCAAATATATCACATCTTCTCCATGAAATACCAGGTTTCCCCCTTCAAATAGGACCTTTTCACACACAAGTACCTGTTTAACCCCAAAAGAGGACAGTTTCTTCCAGAAATGCCAGATTTCTCCCAAATATATCACATCTTCTCCAAGAAATACCAGGTTTTCCCATGGAAATAGGACCTTTTCACCCACAAATACCTCTTTTATCCCCAAAAGAGGACAGTTTCTTCCAGAAATGCCACATTTCTCCCAAACATATCACATCTTCTCCAAGAAATACCAGCTTTCCCCCTTCAAATAGGACCTTTTCCCCCAAAAAAACTCTTTTATCCCCAAAAGAGGACAGTTTCTTCCAGAAAGGCCACATTTCTCCCAAATATATCACATCTTCTCCAAGAAATACCAGGATTCCTCCTGAAATAGGACCTTTTCTCCCACAAATACCAGCCTTCTCCCCCCAAATAGGACAGTTTCTTCCAGAAATGCCAGATTTCTCCCAAATAGATCACATCTTCTCCAAGAAATACCTGCTTTCCCCCTTCAAATAGGACCTTATCACCCACAAATACCTCTTTTATCCCCAAAATAGAACAGTTACGTCCAGAAAAGCCACATTTCTCCCAAACATATCCCATCTTCTCCTAGAAATACCAGGTTTCCTCCTTGAAATAGGACCTTTTCACCCACAAATACCTCTTGTATCCCCAAAATAGGACAGTTTCTTCCAGACATGCCACATTTCTCCCAAATATATCACATCTTCTCCAAGAAATACCAGCTTTCCCCCTTCAAATAGGACCTTTTCACCCACAAATACCTCTTCTATCCCCAAAAGAGGACATTTTCTTCCAGAAATGCCACATTTCTCCCAAATACATCACATCTTCTCCAAGAAATACCAGCTTTCCCCCTTCAAATAGGACCTTTTCACCCACAAATCCCTCTTTTATCAACAAAAGGGGGCAGTTTCTTGCAGAAATGCCACATTTCCTCCAAATACATCACATCTTCTCCAAGAAATACCAGGTTTCCCCCTTCAAATAGGACCTTTTCACCCACAAATACCTGTTTTATCCCCAAAAGAGGACAGTTTGTTCCAGACATGCCACATTTCTCCCAAATATATCACATCTTCTCCAAGAAATACCAGGTTTCCCCCTTCAAATAGGACCTTTTCAACCACTAATACCTCTTTTATCCCCAAAAGAGGACAGTTTCTTCCAGAAATGTCACATTTCTCCCAAATATATCACATCTTCTCCAAGAAATGCCAGGATTCCTCCTGAAATAGGACCTTCTCACCCAAAACTACCAGCCTTCTCCCCCCAAATTGGACATTTTCTTCCAGAAAGGCCACATTTCTCCCAAATAGATCACATCTTCTCCAAGAAATACCAGGATTCCTCCTGAAATAGGACCTTCTCACCCAAAACTACCACCCTTCTCCCACCAAATTGGACATTTTCTTCCAGAAAGGCAACATTTCTCCCAAATAGATCACATCTTCTCCATGAAATACCAGCTTTCCCCCTTCAAATAGGACCTTTTCACCCACAAATACCTGTTTGATCCCCAAAAGAGGACAGTTTCTTCCAGAAAGGCCACATTTCTCCCAAATATATCACCTCTTCTCCAAGAAATACCAGGTTTCCCCCTTCAAATAGGACCTTTTCACCCACAAATACCTCTTTTATCCCCTAAAGAGGACAGTTTCTTCCAGACATGCCAGATTTCTCCCAAATAGATCACATCTTCTCCAAGAAATACCAGCTTTCCCCCGTCAAATAGGAACTTTTCACGCACAAATACCTCTTTTATCCCCAAAAGAGGACAGTTTCTTCCAGAAAAGCCACATTTCTCCCAAACATATCACATCTTCTCCAAGAAATACCTGCTTTCCCCCTTCAAATAGGACCTTTTCACCCACAAAAAATTCTTTTATCCCCAAAATAGAACAGTTTCTTCCAGAAATGCCATATTTCTCCCAAACATATCACATCTTCTCCAAGAAATACCACCTTTCCCCCTTCAAATAGGACCTTTTTACCCACAAATACCTCTTTTATCCCCAAAAGAGGACAGTTTCTTCCAGAAAGGCCACATTTCTCCCAAACATATCACATCTCCTCCAAGAAATACCAGGATTCCTCCTGAAATAGGAACTTTTCTCCCACAAGTACCAGCCTTCTCCCCCCAAATAGGACATTTTCTTCCAGAAAGGCCACATTTCTCCCAAATATATCACATCTTCTCCAAGAAATACCAGGTTTCCCCCTTCAAATAGGACCTTTTCACCCACAAATACCTCTTTTATCCCCAAAAGAGGACAGTTTCTTCCAGAAAGGCCACATTTCTCCCAAATATATCACATCTTCTCCAAGAAATAACAGGTTTCCCCCTTCAAATAGGACCTTTTCACCCACAAATACCTCTTTTATCCCCAAAAGAGGACAGTTTCTTCCAGAAATGCCACATTTCTCCCAAATATATCACATCTTCTCCAAGAAATAGCAGGTTTCCCCCTTCAAATAGGAACTTTTCACCCACAAATACCTCTTTTATCCCCAAAAGAGGACAGTTTCTTCCAGAAAGGCCACATTTCTCCCAAATATATCACATCTTCTCCATGAAATACCAGGTTTCCCCCTTCAAATAGGACCTTTTCACACACAAGTACCTGTTTAACCCCAAAAGAGGACAGTTTCTTCCAGAAATGCCAGATTTCTCCCAAATATATCACATCTTCTCCAAGAAATACCAGGTTTTCCCATGGAAATAGGACCTTTTCACCCACAAATACCTCTTTTATCCCCAAAAGAGGACAGTTTCTTCCAGAAATGCCACATTTCTCCCAAACATATCACATCTTCTCCAAGAAATACCAGCTTTCCCCCCTTCAAATAGGACCTTTTCCCCCAAAAAAACTCTTTTATCCCCAAAAGAGGACAGTTTCTTCCAGAAAGGCCACATTTCTCCCAAATATATCACATCTTCTCCAAGAAATACCAGGATTCCTCCTGAAATAGGACCTTTTCTCCCACAAATACCAGCCTTCTCCCCCCAAATAGGACAGTTTCTTCCAGAAATGCCAGATTTCTCCCAAATAGATCACATCTTCTCCAAGAAATACCTGCTTTCCCCCTTCAAATAGGACCTTATCACCCACAAATACCTCTTTTATCCCCAAAATAGAACAGTTACGTCCAGAAAAGCCACATTTCTCCCAAACATATCCCATCTTCTCCTAGAAATACCAGGTTTCCTCCTTGAAATAGGACCTTTTCACCCACAAATACCTCTTGTATCCCCAAAATAGGACAGTTTCTTCCAGACATGCCACATTTCTCCCAAATATATCACATCTTCTCCAAGAAATACCTGCTTTCCCCCCTTCAAATAGGACCTTTTCACCCACAAATACCTCTTCTATCCCCAAAAGAGGACATTTTCTTCCAGAAATGCCACATTTCTCCCAAATACATCACATCTTCTCCAAGAAATACCAGGTTTCCCCCTTCAAATAGGACCTTTTCACCCACAAATCCCTCTTTTATCCCCAAAAGGGGGCAGTTTCTTGCAGAAATGCCACATTTCTTCCAAATACATCACATCTTCTCCAAGAAATACCAGGTTTCCCCCTTCAAATAGGACCTTTTCACCCACAAATACCTCTTTTATCCCCAAAAGAGGACAGTTTGTTCCAGAAATGCCACATTTCTCCCAAATATATCACATTTTCTCCAAGAAATACCACGTATCCCCCTTCAAATAGGACCTTTTCACCCACAAATACCTGTTTTATCCCCAAAAGAGGACAGTTTCTTCCAGAAATGCCACATTTCTCCCAAATATATCACTTCTTCTCCAAGAAATACCAGGTTTCCCCCTTCAAATAGGACCTTTTCTCCCACAAATACCTCTTATATCCCCAAAACAGGACTCTTTCTTCCAGAAATGCCAGATTTCTCCCAAATATATCACATCTTCTCCAAGAAATAACAGCTTTCCCCCTTCAAATAGGACCTTTTCACCCACAAATACCTGTTTTATCCCCAACATAGGACAGTTTCTTCCAGACATGCCACATTTCTCCCAAATAGATCACATCTTCTCCAAGAAATACCAGGTTTCCCCCTTCAAATAGGACCTTTTCTCCCACAAATACCTCTTTTATCCCCAAAAGAGGACAGTTTCTTCCAGACATGCCACATTTCTCCCAAATAGATCACATCTTCTCCAAGAAATACCTGCTTTCCCCCCTTCAAATAGGACCTTTTCTACCACAAATACCTGTTTTATCCCCCAAATAAGACAGTTTCTTCCAGACATGCCACATTTCTCCCAAATATATCACCTCTTCTCCAAGAAATACCAGGTTTCCCCCTTCAAATAGGACCTTATCACCCACAAATACCACTTTTATCCCCAAAATAGGACAGTTTCTTCCAGAAAGGCCACATTTCTCCAAAATATAGCACATCTCCAAGAAATACCAGGTTTCCTCCTGAAATAGGACCTTGTCACCCACAGATTCCTGTTTTATCCCTTTGTTCCGAGCGACTTTTCGTTTTGGAGTGTTTATCCGATGCTACACTTCAGCATTCTGTGACGAATAAAATAGAAGAGAAAAGCCCCACTAATAAGGCAGCTAGAAGTTCGAGGAGCGACACACGTTGTGCTTTCGGGGAGGACGTTCCAGAAAGTCGAGAGTTGTGGCTTCTTTCCTGCGGAGAAAAAACCCCCTGTTTTCAGGCAATGCGGGACGCTGAATTCTCTCCTTCTCGGCATTTCAATACCGCTCCTTCGCTCTCGTGGCTCGAAAGCGGCACTCGCGCTGAACCGCTCCGGAGAGTCTGCAGTTGCTGTCCGGTCCATCGCGGTTCTGCCCGAGTGCCGCTTGCAGCCTTCAGCAGCGCTCTCGTTTCTCTCGGATGCCGGGAAAGAGCGACTTCAGCCGGATGCTTTGCTCCGACGAGTGAGCGGCTTCTTCTGCGCACATCGCAATGGAGCGCTTCTGACTTCTCCACGTGTCCATGCAGAATGCACTACGCTTCTCTCTCACTCTTATCCCTTCCTTCCGAGCGACATTTCGTTTTGGAGTGTTTATCCGATGCTACACTTCAGCATTCTGTGACGAATAGAGTAGAAGAGAAAAGCCCCACTAAGAAGGCAGCTAGAAGTTCGAGGAGCAACGCACGTAGTGCTTTCAGGGAGGACGTTCCAGAAAGTCGAGAGTTGTGGCTTGTTTCCTGCGGAGAAAAAACCCCCTGTTTTCAGGCAATGCAGTAGGCTGAATTCGCATCTTCTCGGCATAGGAATACCGCTCCTTCCCTCTCGTGGCTCGAAAGCGGCACTCGCTCTGAAGCGCTCCGGAGAGTCTGCAGTTGCTGTCCGGTCCATCGCGGTTCTGCCCGAGTGCCGCTTGCAGCCTTCAGCAGCGCTCTCGTTTCTCTCGGATGCCGGGAAAGAGCGACTTCAGCCGGATGCTTTGCTCCGACGAGTGAGCGGCTTCTTCTGCGCACATCGCAATGGAGAGCTTCTGACTTCTCCATGTGTCCATGCAGAATGCACTACGCTTCTCTCTCATTCTTATCCCTTTTTCCGAGCGACATTTCGTTTTGGAGTGTTTATCCGATGCTACACTTCAGCATTCTGTGACGAATAAAATAGAGGAGAAAAGCCCCACTAAGAAGGCAGCTAGAAGTTCGAGGAGCAACGCACGTAGTGCTTTCAGGGAGGACGTTCCAGAAAGTCGAGAGTTGTGGCTTGTTTCCTGCGGAGAAAAACCCCCTGTTTTCAGGCAATGCAGTAGGCTGAATTCGCTCGTTCTCGGCATAGGAATGCCGCTCCTCCTCTCTCGTGGCTCGAGAGCGGCATTTGCGCTGAACCACACCGGACAGTCTGCAGTTGCAGACTACTGAATAGCCTGAAAACAGGGGGTTTTTTCTCCGCCGGAAAGAATCCACAACTCTCGACTTTCTGGAACGTCCTCCCTGAAAGCACTACGTGTGTCGCTCCTCGAACTTCTAGCTGCCTCATTAGTGGGGCTTTTCTCTTCTACTCTATTCGTCACAGAATGCTGAAGTGTAGCATCGGATAAACACTCCAAAACGAAATGTCGCTCGGAAAAAGGGATAAGAATGAGAGAGAAGCGTAGTGCATTCTGCATGGACAGAAGGAGAAGTCAGAACCGCTCCATTGCGATGTGCGCAGAAGAAGCCGCTCACTTGTCGGATCAAAGCATCCGGCTGAAGTCGCTCTTTCCCGGCATCCGAGAGAAACGAGAGCGCTGCTGAAGGCTGCAAGCGGCACTCGGGCAGAACCGCGATGGACCGGACAGCAACTGCAGACTCTCCGGAGCGGTTCAGCGCGAGTGCCGCTTTCGAGCCACGAGAGCGAAGGAGCGGTATTCCTATGCCGAGAAGATGCGAATTCAGCCTACTGCATTGCCTGAAAACAGGGGGTTTTTTCTCCGCAGGAAACAAGCCACAACTCTCGACTTTCTGGAACGTCCTCCCTGAAAGCACTACGTGCGTTGCTCCTCGAACTTCTAGCTGCCTTCTTAGTGGGGCTTTTCTCTTCTACTCTATTCGTCACAGAATGCTGAAGTGTAGCATCGGATAAACACTCCAAAACGAAATGTCGCTCGGAAGGAAGGGATAAGAGTGAGAGAGAAGCGTAGTGCATTCTGCATGGACACGTGGAGAAGTCAGAAGCGCTCCATTGCGATGTGCGCAGAAGAAGCCGCTCACTCGTCGGAGCAAAGCATCCGGCTGAAGTCGCTCTTTCCCGGCATCCGAGAGAAACGAGAGCGCTGCTGAAGGCTGCAAGCGGCACTCGGGCAGAACCGCGATGGACCGGACAGCAACTGCAGA
This sequence comes from Lophura swinhoii, assembly GCA_030408155.1. Lineage (NCBI taxonomy): Eukaryota > Metazoa > Chordata > Aves > Galliformes > Phasianidae > Lophura > Lophura swinhoii. The sequence goes on from CM059459.1 coordinate 1,005,608, forward strand.
CTCTCCGGAGCGGTTCAGCGCGAGTGCCGCTTTCGAGCCACGAGAGCGAAGGAGCGGTATTGAAATGCCGAGAAGGAGAGAATTCAGCGTCCTGCATTGCCTGAAAACAGGGGGTTTTTTCTCCGCAGGAAAGAAGCCACAACTCTCGACTTTCTGGAACGTCCTCCCCGAAAGCACAACGTGTGTCGCTCCTCGAACTTCTAGCTGCCTTATTAGTGGGGCTTTTCTCTTCTATTTTATTCGTCACAGAATGCTGAAGTGTAGCATCGGATAAACAATCCAAAACGAAAAGTCGCCCGGAACAAAGGGATAAAACAGGAATCTGTGGGTGACAAGGTCCTATTTCAGGAGGAAACCTGGTATTTCTTCGAGATGTGCTATATTTTGGAGAAATGTGGCCTTTCTGGAAGAAACTGTCCTCTTTTGGGGATAAAAGAGGTATTTGTGGGTGAAAAGTTCCTATTTGAAGGGGGAACCCCGGTATTTCCTGGAGAAGATGTGATATATTTGGGAGAAATGTGGCATGTCTGGAAAAAACTGTCCTCTTTTGGTGATAAAACATGTATTTGTGGGTGAAAAGGTCCTATTTGAAGGGGGAAACGTGGTGTTTCTTGGAGAAGATGTGATATATTTGGGAGAAATGTGGCATTTCTGGAAGAAACTGTCCTATTTTGGGGATAAAACAGGAATTTGTGGGTGAGAAGGTCCTATTTGAAGGGGGAAAGCTGGTATTTCTTGGAGAAGATGTGATATGTTAGGGAGAAACCTGGCATTTCTGTAAGAAACTGTCCTATTTGGGGAGAGAAGGCTGGTATTTGTGGTAGAAAAGGTCATCTTTCAGGAGGAATCCTGGTATTTCTTGGAGAAGATGTGATATATATGGGAGAAATGTGGCATTTCTGGAAGAAACTGTCCTATTTGAGGGATAAAAGAGGTATTTGTGGGTGAAAAGGTCGTATTTGAAGGGGGAAACCTGGTATTTCTTGGAGAAGATTTGATATGTTTGGGAGAAATGTGGCCTTTCTCGAAGAAACTGTCCTCTTTTGGGGATAAAAGTGGTATTTGTGGGTGATAAGGTCCTATTTGAAGGGGGAAACGTGGTATTTCTTGGAGAAGATGTGATATATTTGGGAGAAATGTGGCCTTTCTGGAAGAAACTGTCCTCTTTTGGGGATAAAAGAGGTATTTGTGGGTGAAAAGGTCCTATTTGAAGGGGGAATCCTGGTATTTCTTGGAGAAGATGTGATATATTTGGGAGAAATGTGGCATGTCAGGAAGAAACTGTGCTCTTTTGGGGATAAAAGAGGTATTTCATTGAGAAAAGGTCCTAATTCAAGGGGGAAAGCTGGTATTTCTTGGAGAAGATGATATATATTTGGGAGAAATGTGGCATTTCTGGAAGAAACTGTCCTATTTTGGGGATAAAAGAGGTATTTGTGGTAGAAAAGGTCCTATTTGAAGGGGGAAACCTGTTATTTCTTGGAGAAGATGTGATATGTTAGGGAGAAATGTGGCATTTCTGTAAGAAACTGTCCTCTTTTGGGGATAAAAGAGGTATTTGTGGGTGAAAACGTCCTATTTCAAGGGGGAAACGTGGTATTTCTTGGAGAAGATGTGATATATTTGGGAGAAATCAGGCATTTCTGGAAGAAACTGTCCTCTTTTGGGGATAAAAGAATTTTTTGTGGGTGAAAAGGTCCTATTTCAAGGGGGAACCTGGTATTTCTTGGAGAAGATGTGATATGTTTGGGAGAAATCTGGCATGTCTGGAACAAACTGTCCTCTTTTGGGGATAAAACAGGTATTTGTGGGTGAAAAGGTCCTATTTGAAGGGGGAAAGCTGGATGTTCTTGCAGGAGATGTGATATATTTGGGAGAAATGTGGCATGTCTGGAAGAAACTGTCCTCTTTTGGGGATAAAACAGGTATTTGTGGTTGAAAAGGTCCTATTTCAAGGGGGAAAACTGGCATTTCTTGGAGAAGATGTGATATATTTGGGAGAAATGTGGCATGTCTGGAAGAAACTGTCCTCTTTTGGGGATAAAACAGGTATTTGTGGGTGAAAATGTCCTATTTGAAGGGGGAAACGTGGTATTTCTTGGAGAAGATGTGATCTATTTGGGAGAAATGAGGCCATTCTGGCAGAAACTGTCCTCTTTTGGGGATAAATGAGGTATATGTGGGTGAAAAGGTCCTATTTGAAGGGGGAAACGTGGTATTTCTTGGAGAAGATGTGATACATTTGGGAGAAATCTGGCCTTACTGGCTAAAACTGTCCTATTTTGGGGATAAAAGAGGTATATGTGGGAGAAAAGTTCCTATTTCAAGGGGGAAAGCTGGTATTTCTGTGGCCTTTCTGGAAGAAACTGTCCAGTTTTGGGGATAAAACAGGTATTTGTGGGTGAAAAGGTCCTATTTGAAGGGGGAAACCTGGTATTTCTTGGAGAAGATGTGATACATTTGGGAGAAATGTGGCATTTCTGGAAGAAACTGTTCTCTTTTGGGGATAAAAGAGGTATTTGTGGGTGAAAAGGTCCTATTTGAAGGGGGAAAGCTGGTATTTCTTGGAGAAGATGTGATCTATTTGGGAGAAATGTGGCCTTTCTGGAAGAAAATGTCCTATTTGGGGCGAGAAGGCTGGTATTTGTGGATGAAAAGATCCTATTTGAAGGGGGAAACCTGGTATTTCTTGGAGAAGATGTGATATATTTGGGAGAAATGAGGCATTTCTGGAAGAAACTGTCCTATTTTGGGGATAAAACAGGTATTTGTGGGTGAAAAGGTCCTATTTGAAGGGGGAATCCTGGTATTTCTTGGAGAAGATGTGATATATTTGGGAGAAATGTGGCCTTTCTGGAAGAAACTGTCCTCTTTTGGGGATCAAACAGGTATTTGTGGGTGAAAAGGTCCTATTTGAAGGGGGAAACGTGGTATTTCTTGGAGAAGATGTGATATATTTTGGAGAAATGTGGCATGTCTGGAAGAAACTGTCCTATTTTGGAGATAAAAGAGGTATTAGTGGGTGAAAAGGTCCTATTTGAAGGGGGAAACGTGGCATTTCTTGGAGAAGATGTGATATATTTGGGAGAAATGTGGCATTTCTGGAAGAAACTGTCCTCTTTTGGGGATAAAAGAGGTTTTTTTGGGGAAAAGTTCCTATTTGAAGGGGGAATCGTGGTATTTCTTGGAGAAGATGTGATCTATTTGGGAGAAATGTGGCATTTCTGGAAGAAACTGTCCTCTTATGGGGATAGAACCGGTATTTGAGGGTGAAAAGGTCGTATTTCCAGGGAAAAACCTCGTATTTCTTGGAGAAGATGTGATATATTTGGAAGAAATTTGCATGACTGGAAGAAAATGTCCTATTTGGGGGGAGAAGGGTGGTATTTGTGGGAGAAAAGTTCCTATTTCAGGAGGAATTCTGGTATTTCTTGGAGGAGACGTGATATGTTTGGGAGAAATGTGCCATTTCTGGAAGAAACTGTCCTCTTTTGGGGATAAAACAGGTACTTGTGGGTGAAAAGGTCCTATTTGAAGGGGGAAACCTGGTATTTCTTGGAGAAGATGTGATATGTTTGGGAGAAATATGGCATTCCTGGAAGAAACTGTCCTCTTTTGGGGATAAAAGAGGTATTTGTGGCTGAAAAGGTCCTATTTGAAGGGGGAAACGTGGTATTTCTTGGAGAAGATGTGATATATTTGGGAGAAATGTGGCCTTTCTGGAAGAAACTGTCCTCTTTTGGGGATAAAAGAGGTATTTGTGGGTGAAAAGGTCCTATTTGAAGGGGGAAAGCTGGTATTTCTGGACAAGATGTGATATATTTGGAAGAAATGTGGCATTTCTGTAAGAAACTGTCCTATTTTGGGGGAGAAGGCTGGTATTTGTGGTAGAAAAGTTCCTCTTTCAGGAGGAATCCTGGTATTTCTTGGAGAAGATGTGATATATTTGGGAGAAAGGTGGCATGTCTGGAAGAAAATGTCCTAATTGAGGGATAAAATAGGTATTTGTGGGTGAAAAGGTCCTATTTGAAGGGGGAAAGCTGGTATTTCTTGGAGAAGATGATATAAATTTGGGAGAAATGTGGCATTTCTGGAAGAAACTGTCCTCTTTTGGGGATAAAAGAATTTTTTGTGGGTGAAAAGGTCCTATTTGAAGGGGGAAACCTGGAATTTCTTGGAGAAGATCTGATATGTTTGGGAGAAATGTGGCCTTTCTGGAAGAAACTGTCCTATTTTGGGGATAAAAGTGGTATTTGTGGGTGAAAAGGTCCTATTTGAAGGGGGAAACGTGGTATTTCTTGGAGAAGATGTGATGTATTTGGGAGAAATGTGGCATTTCTGGAAGAAACTGTCCTCTTTTGGGGATAAAAGAGGTATTTGTGGGTGAAAAGGTCCTATTTGAAGGGGGAAACCTGGTATTTCTAGGAGGAGATGTGATATATTTGGGAGAAATGTGGCATTTCTGGAAGAAACTGTCCTCTTTTGGGATAAAAGAGGTATTTGTGGGTGAAAAGGTCGTATTTGAAGGGGGAAAGCTGGTATTTCTTGGAGAAGATGTGATATATTTGGGAGAAATGTGGCATGTCAGGAAGAAACTGTCCTATTTGGGGGGTGAAGGCTGGTATTTGAGGGAGAAAAGGTCCTCTTTCAGGAGGAATCCTGGTATTTCTTGGAGAAGCTGTGATATATTTGGGAGAAATGTGGCATTTCTGGAAGAAACTGTCCTATTTTGGGGATAAAAGAGGTATTTGTGGGTGAAAAGGTCGTATTTGAAGGGGGAAACGTGGTATTTCGTGGAGAAGATGTGATATATTTGGGAGAAATCAGGCATGTCAGGAAGAAACTGTCCTATTTTGGGGATAAAAGAATTTTTTGTGGGTGAAAAGGTCCTATTTGAAGGGGGAAAGATGGTATTTCTTGGAGAAGATGTGATATGTTTGGGAGAAATCTGGCATTTCTGGAAGAAACTGTCCACCTTTGGGGATAAAAGAAGTATTTCATGGAGAAAAGGTCCTATTCGAAGGGGGAAACCTGGTATTTCTTGGAGGAGTTGTGATATATTTGGGAGAAATGTGGCATGTCTGGAAGAAACTGTCCTCTTTTGGGGATAAAAGAGGTATTTGTGGGTGAAAAGGTCCTATTTGAAGGGGGAAAGCTGGTATTTCTTGGAGAAGATGTGATTTATTTGGGAGAAATGTGGCATTTCTGGAAGAAACTGTCCTATTTTGGGGATAAAACAGGTATTTGTGGGTGAGAAGGTCCTATTTGAAGGGGGAAAGCTGGTATTTCTTGGAGAAGATGTTCTATATTTGGGAGAAATGTGGCATTTCCTGAAGAAACTGCTCTCTTTTGGGGATAAAACAGGTACTTATGGGTGAAAAGGTCCTATTTGAAGGGGGAAAGCAGGTATTTCTTGGAGAAGATGTGGTATATTTGGGAGAAATGTGGCCTTTCTGGAAGAAACTGTCCTCTTTTGGGGATAAAACAGGTATTTGTGGGTGAAAAAGTTGTATTTGAAGGGGGAAACCCGTTATTTCTTGGAGAAGATGTGATATAATTGGGAGAAATGTGGCATGTCTGGAAGAAACTGTCCTCTTTTGGGGATAAAGGAGGTATTTGTGGGTGAAAAGGTCCTATTTGAAGGGGGAATCCTGGTGTTTCTTGGAGAAGATGTGATATATTTGGGAGAAATGTGGCATTTCTGGAAAAAACTGTCCTATTTTGGGGATAAAAGAGGTATTTGTGGGTGATAAGGTCCTATTTGAAGGGGGAAACCTGGTATTTCTTGGAGAAGATGTGATATATTTGGGAGAAATGTGGCATGTCAGGAAGAAACTGTCCTATTTTGGGGATAAAACAGGTATTTGTGGGAGAAAAGGTCCTATTTGAAGGGGGAAAGCTGGTATTTCTTGGAGAAGATGTTCTATATTTGGGAGAAATGTGGCATTTCTTGAAGAAACTGTTCTCTTTTGGGGATAAAACAGGTACTTATGGGTGAAAAGGTCCTATTTGAAGGGGGAAAGCAGGTATTTCTTGGAGAAGATGTGGTATATTTGGGGGAAATGTGGCATGTCTGGAAGAAACTGTCCTCTTTTGGGGATAAAAGAGGTATTTGTGGGTGAAAAAGTTGTATTTGAAGGGGGAAACCTGTTATTTCTTGGAGAAGATGTGATATATTTTGGAGAAATCTGGCATTTCTGGAAGAAACTGTCCTCTTTTGGGGATAAAAGAGGTATTTGTGGGTGAAAAGGTCCTATTTGAAGGGGGAAACCAGGTATTTCTTGGAGAAGATGTGATATATTTGGGAGAAATGTGGCATGTCTGGAAGAAACTGTCCTCTTCTGGGGATTTAAGAGGTATTTGTGGGTGAAAAGGTCCTATTTGAAGGGGAAAACCTGGTATTTCTTGGAGAAGATGTGATCTATTTGGGAGAAATGTGGCATTTCTGGAAGAAACTGTCCTCTTTTGGGAATAAAAGAGGTATTAGTGGTTGAAAAGGTCCTATTTGAAGGGGGAAAGCTGGTATTTCTTGGAGAAGATGTGATCTATTTGGGAGAAATGTGGCATTTCTGGAAGAAAATGTCCAGTTTGGGGGGAGAAGGCTGGTAGTTTTCGGAGAGAAGGTTCTATTTCAGGAGGAATCCTGGTATTTCTTGGAGAAGATGTGATCTATTTGGGAGAAATGTGGCCTTTCTGGAAGAAAATGCCCAATTTGGGGGGAGAAGGCTGGTAGTTTAGGGTGAGAAGGTCCTATTTCAGGAGGAATCCTGGCATTTCTTGGAGAAGATGTGATATATTTGGGAGAAATGTGGCATTCCTGGATGAAACTGTCCTCTTTTGGGGATAAAAGAGGTATTTGTGGGTGAAAAGGTCCTATTTGAAGGGGGAAACCTGGTATTTCTTGGAGTAGAGGTGATTTATTTGGGAGAAATCTGGCATGTCTGGAAGAAACCTTCCTATTTGGGGGATAAAACAGGTATTTGTGGGAGAAAAGGTCCTATTTGAAGGGGGAAACCTGGTATTTCTTGGAGAAGATGTGATCTATTTGGGAGAAATGTGGCCTTTCTGGAAGAAAATGTCCTCTTTTGGGGATAAAAGAGGTATTAGTGGTTGAAAAGGTCCTATTTGAAGGGGGAAACCTGGTATTTGTGGGAGAAGATGTGATATATTTGGGAGAAATGTGGCATTTCTGGAAGAAAATGTCCACTTTTGGGGATAAAAGAGGTATTTCATGGAGAAAAGGTCCTAACTGAAGGGGGAAACCTGGTATTTCTTGGAGGAGTTGTGATATATTTGGGAGAAATGAGGCATTTCTGGAAGAAACTGTCCTCTTTTGGGGATAAAAGAGGTATTTGTGGGTGAAAAGTTCCTATTTGAAGGGGGAACCCTGGTATTTCTTGGAGAAGATGTGATATATTTGGGAGAAATGTGGCATGTCTGGAAGAAACTGTCCTATTTTGTGGATAAAAGGGGTATTTGTGGGTCAGAAGGTCCTATTTGAAGGGGGAAACATGGTATTTCTTGGAGAAGATGTGATATATTTGGGAGAAATGTGGCATTTCTGGAAGAAACTGTCCTCTTTTGGTGATAAAAGAGGTTTTTTTGGGGAAAAGGTCCTATTTGAAGGGGGAAACGTGGTATTTCTTGGAGAAGATGTGATATATTTGGGAGAAATGTGGCATTTCTGGAAGAAACTGTCCTCTTATGGGGATAGAACAGGTATTTGTGGGTGAAAAGGTCCTATTTCCAGGGGAAAACCTGGTATTTCTTGGAGAAGATGTGATATATTTGGGAGAAATGTGGCATGTCTGGAAGAAAATGTCCTATTTGGGGGGAGAAGGGTAGTATTTGTGGGAGAAAAGTTCCTATTTCAGAAGGAATCCTGGTATTTCTTGGAGAAGATGTGATATGTTTGGGAGAAATGTGCCATTTCCGGAAGAAACTGTCTTCTTTTGGGGATAAAACAGGTATTTGTGGGTGAAAAGTTCCTATTTGAAGGGTGAAACGTGGTATTTCTTGGAGAAGATGTGATATGTTTGGGAGAAATGTGGCATGTCAGGAAGAAACTGTCCTCTTTTGGGGATAAAAGAGGTATTTGTGGGTGAGAAGGTCCTATTTGAAGGGGGAAAGCTGGTATTTCTTGGAGAAGATGTGATATATTTGGGAGAAATGTGGCATGTCTGGAAGAAACTGTCCTCTTTTGGGGATTAAAGAGGTATTTGTGGGTGAGAAGGTCCTATTTGAAGGGGGAAGGCTGGTATTTCTTGGAGAAGATGTGGTATATTTGTTAGAAATCAGGCATTTCTGGAAGAAACTGTCCTATTTTGGGATAAAAGAATTTTTTGTGGGTGAAAAGGTCCTATTTGAAGGGGGAAACCTGGTATTTCTTGAAGGAGATTTGATATGTTTGGGAGAAATGTGGCCTTTCTGGCAGAAACTGTCCTCTTTTGGGGATAAAAGTGGTATTTGTGGGTGAAAAGGTCCTATTTGAAGGGGGAAACCTGGTATTTCTTGGAGAAGATGTGATATGTTTGGGAGAAATGTGGCATGTCAGGAAGAAACTGTCCTATTTGGGGGGTGAAGGCTGGTATTTGAGGGAGAAAAGGTCCTCTTTCAGGAGGAATCCTGGTATTTCTTGGAGAAGATGTGATATATTTGGGAGAAATGTGGCATTTCTGGAAGAATCTGTCCTATTTGAGGGATAAAAGAGGTATTTGTGGGTGAAAAGGTCGTATTTGAAGGGGGAAACCTGGTATTTCTTGGAGAAGATGTGATATATTTGGGAGAAATCAGGCATTTCTGGAAGAAACTGTCCTATTTTGGGGATAAATGAATTTTTTGTGGGTGAAAAGGTCCTATTTGAAGGGGGAAAGCTGGTATTTCTTGGAGAAGATGTGATATGTTTGGGAGAAATCTGGCATTTCTGGAAGAAACTGTCCACCTTTGGGGATAAAAGAGGTATTTCATGGAGAAAAGGTCCTAATTCAAGGGGGAAACCTGGTATTTTATGGAGGAGTTGTGATATATTTGGGAGAAATGTGGCATGTCTGGAAGAAACTGTCCTCTTTTGGGGATAAAAGAGGTATTTGTGGGTGATAAGGTCCTATTTGAAGGAGGAAAGCTGGTATTTCTTGGAGAAGATGTGATATGTTTGGGAGAAATGTGGCATGCCTGGAAGAAACTGTCCTCTTTTGGGGATAAAACAGGTATTTGTGGGTGAAAAAGTTGTATTTGAAGGGGGAAACCAGTTATTTCTTGGAGAAGATGTGATATATTTGGGAGAAATGTGGCATGTCTGGAAGAAACTGTCCTCTTTTGGGGATAAAAGAGGTATTTGTGGGTGAAAAGTTCCTATTTGAAGGGGGAATCCTGGTGTTTCTTGGAGAAGATGTGATATATTTGGGAGAAATGTGGCATTTCTGGAAGAAACTGTCCTCTTTTGGGGATAAAAGAGGTATTTGTGGGTGATAAGGTCCTATTTGAAGGGGAAAAGCTGGTATTTCTTGGAGAAGATGTGATATATTTGGGAGAAATGTGGCCTTTCTGGAAGAAACTGTCCTATTTTGGGGATAAAACAGGTATTTGTGGGAGAAAAGGTCCTATTTGAAGGGGGAAAGCTGGTATTTCTTGGAGAAGATGTTCTATATTTGGGAGAAATGTGGCATTTCTTGAAGAAACTGTTCTCTTTTGGGGATAAAACAGGTACTTATGGGTGAAAAGGTCCTATTTGAAGGGGGAAAGCAGGTATTTCTTGGAGAAGATGTGGTATATTTGGGAGAAATGTGGCATGTCTGGAAGAAACTGTCCTCTTTTGGGGATAAAACAGGTATTTGTGGGTGAAAAAGTTGTATTTGAAGGGGGAAATCTGTTATTTCTTGGAGAAGATGTGATATATTTTGGAGAAATCTGGCATTTCTGGAAAAAACTGTCCTATTTTGGGGATAAAAGAGGTATTTGTGGGTGAAAAGGTCCTATTTGAAGGGGGAAACCTGGTATTTCTTGGAGAAGATGTGATATATTTGGGAGAAATGTGGCATGTCTGGAAGAAACTGTCCTCTTCTGGGGATAAAAGAGGTATTTGTGGGTGAAAAGGTCCTATTTGAAGGGGAAAACCTGGTATTTCTTGGAGAAGATGTGATCTATTTGGGAGAAATGTGGCCTTTCTGGAAGAAACTGTCCTCTTTTGGGGATCAAACAGGTATTTGTGGGTGAAAAGGTCCTATTTGAAGGGGGAAACCTGGTATTTCTTGGAGAAGATGTGATATATTTTGGAGAAATGTGGCATGTCTGGAAGAAACTGTCCTATTTTGGAGATAAAAGAGGTATTAGTGGGTGAAAAGGTCCTATTTGAAGGGGGAAACGTGGCATTTCTTGGAGAAGATGATATATATTTTGGAGAAATGTGGCATTTCTGGAAGAAACTGTCCTCTTTTGGGGATAAAAGAGGTTTTTTTGGGGAAAAGTTCCTATTTGAAGGGGGAATCGTGGTATTTCTTGGAGAAGATGTGATATATTTGGGAGAAATGTGGCATTTCTGGAAGAAACTGTCCTCTTATGGGGATAGAACCGGTATTTGAGGGTGAAAAGGTCGTATTTCCAGGGAAAAACCTGGTATTTCTTGGAGAAGATGTGATATATTTGGGAGAAATGTGGCATGTCTGGAAGAAAATGTCCTATTTGGGGGGAGAAGGGTGGTATTTGTGGGAGAAAAGTTCCTATTTCAGGAGGAATTCTGGTATTTCTTGGAGGAGACGTGATATGTTTGGGAGAAATGTGCCATTTCTGGAAGAAACTGTCCTCTTTTGGGGATAAAACAGGTACTTGTGGGTGAAAAGGTCCTATTTGAAGGGGGAAACCTGGTATTTCTTGGAGAAGATGTGATATGTTTGGGAGAAATATGGCATTCCTGGAAGAAACTGTCCTCTTTTGGGGATAAAAGAGGTATTTGTGGCTGAAAAGGTCCTATTTGAAGGGGGAAACGTGGTATTTCTTGGAGAAGATGTGATATATTTGGGAGAAATGTGGCCTTTCTGGAAGAAACTGTCCTCTTTTGGGGATAAAAGAGGTATTTGTGGGTGAAAAGGTCCTATTTGAAGGGGGAAAGCTGGTATTTCTGGACAAGATGTGATATATTTGGAAGAAATGTGGCATTTCTGTAAGAAACTGTCCTATTTTGGGGGAGAAGGCTGGTATTTGTGGTAGAAAAGTTCCTCTTTCAGGAGGAATCCTGGTATTTCTTGGAGAAGATGTGATATATTTGGGAGAAAGGTGGCATGTCTGGAAGAAAATGTCCTAATTGAGGGATAAAATAGGTATTTGTGGGTGAAAAGGTCCTATTTGAAGGGGTAAAGCTGGTATTTCTTGGAGAAGATGATATAAATTTGGGAGAAATGTGGCATTTCTGGAAGAAACTGTCCTCTTTTGGGGATAAAAGAATTTTTTGTGGGTGAAAAGGTCCTATTTGAAGGGGGAAACCTGGAATTTCTTGGAGAAGATCTGATATGTTTGGGAGAAATGTGGCCTTTCTGGAAGAAACTGTCCTATTTTGGGGATAAAAGTGGTATTTGTGGGTGAAAAGGTCCTATTTGAAGGGGGAAACCTGGTATTTCTTGGAGAAGATGTGATGTATTTGGAAGAAATGTGGCATTTCTGGAAGAAACTGTCCTCTTTTGGGGATAAAAGAGGTATTTGTGGGTGAAAAGGTCCTATTTGAAGGGGGAAACCTGGTATTTCTAGGAGGAGATGTGATATATTTGGGAGAAATGTGGCATTTCTGGAAGAAACTGTCCTCTTTTGGGATAAAAGAGGTATTTGTGGGTGAAAAGGTCGTATTTGAAGGGGGAAAGCTGGTATTTCTTGGAGAAGATGTGATATATTTGGGAGAAATGTGGCATGTCAGGAAGAAACTGTCCTATTTGGGGGGTGAAGGCTGGTATTTGAGGGAGAAAAGGTCCTCTTTCAGGAGGAATCCTGGTATTTCTTGGAGAAGCTGTGATATATTTGGGAGAAATGTGGCATTTCTGGAAGAAACTGTCCTATTTTGGGGATAAAAGAGGTATTTGTGGGTGAAAAGGTCGTATTTGAAGGGGGAAACGTGGTATTTCGTGGAGAAGATGTGATATATTTGGGAGAAATCAGGCATGTCAGGAAGAAACTGTCCTATTTTGGGGATAAAAGAATTTTTTGTGGGTAAAAAGGTCCTATTTGAAGGGGGAAAGATGGTATTTCTTGGAGAAGATGTGATATGTTTGGGAGAAATCTGGCATTTCTGGAAGAAACTGTCCACCTTTGGGGATAAAAGAAGTATTTCATGGAGAAAAGGTCCTATTCGAAGGGGGAAACCTGGTATTTCTTGGAGGAGTTGTGATATATTTGGGAGAAATGTGGCATGTCTGGAAGAAACTGTCCTCTTTTGGGGATAAAAGAGGTATTTGTGGGTGAAAAGGTCCTATTTGAAGGGGGAACCCGGGTATTTCTTGGAGAAGATGTGATTTATTTGGGAGAAATGTGGCATTTCTGGAAGAAACTGTCCTATTTTGGGGATAAAACAGGTATTTGTGGGTGAGAAGGTCCTATTTGAAGGGGGAAAGCTGGTATTTCTTGGAGAAGATGTTCTATATTTGGGAGAAATGTGGCATTTCTTGAAGAAACTGCTCTCTTTTGGGGATAAAACAGGTACTTATGGGTGAAAAGGTCCTATTTGAAGGGGGAAAGCAGGTATTTCTTGGAGAAGATGTGGTATATTTGGGAGAAATGTGGCCTTTCTGGAAGAAACTGTCCTCTTTTGGGGATAAAACAGGTATTTGTGGGTGAAAAAGTTGTATTTGAAGGGGGAAACCCGTTATTTCTTGGAGAAGATGTGATATATTTGGGAGAAATGTGGCATGTCTGGAAGAAACTGTCCTCTTTTGGGGATAAAGGAGGTATTTGTGGGTGAAAAGGTCCTATTTGAAGGGGGAATCCTGGTGTTTCTTGGAGAAGATGTGATCTATTTGGGAGAAATGTGGCATTTCTGGAAAAAACTGTCCTATTTTGGGGATAAAAGAGGTATTTGTGGGTGATAAGGTCCTATTTGAAGGGGGAAACCTGGTATTTCTTGGAGAAGATGTGATATATTTGGGAGAAATGTGGCATTTCTGGAAGAAACTGTCCTATTTTGGGGATAAAACAGGTATTTGTGGGAGAAAAGGTCCTATTTGAAGGGGGAAAGCTGGTATTTCTTGGAGAAGATGTTCTATATTTGGGAGAAATGTGGCATTTCTTGAAGAAACTGTTCTCTTTTGGGGATAAAACAGGTACTTATGGGTGAAAAGGTCCTATTTGAAGGGGGAAAGCAGGTATTTCTTGGAGAAGATGTGGTATATTTGGGGGAAATGTGGCATGTCTGGAAGAAACTGTCCTCTTTTGGGGATAAAAGAGGTATTTGTGGGTGAAAAAGTTGTATTTGAAGGGGGAAACCTGTTATTTCTTGGAGAAGATGTGATATATTTTGGAGAAATCTGGCATTTCTGGAAGAAACTGTCCTCTTTTGGGGATAAAAGAGGTATTTGTGGGTGAAAAGGTCCTATTTGAAGGGGGAAACCAGGTATTTCTTGGAGAAGATGTGATATATTTGGGAGAAATGTGGCATGTCTGGAAGAAACTGTCCTCTTCTGGGGATAAAAGAGGTATTTGTGGGTGAAAAGGTCCTATTTGAAGGGGAAAACCTGGTATTTCTTGGAGAAGATGTGATCTATTTGGGAGAAATGTGGCATTTCTGGAAGAAACTGTCCTCTTTTGGGAATAAAAGAGGTATTAGTGGTTGAAAAGGTCCTATTTGAAGGGGGAAAGCTGGTATTTCTTGTAGAAGATGTGATCTATTTGGGAGAAATGTGGCATTTCTGGAAGAAAATGTCCAGTTTGGGGGGAGAAGGCTGGTAGTTTTCGGAGAGAAGGTTCTATTTCAGGAGGAATCCTGGTATTTCTTGGAGAAGATGTGATCTATTTGGGAGAAATGTGGCCTTTCTGGAAGAAAATGCCCAATTTGGGGGGAGAAGGCTGGTAGTTTAGGGTGAGAAGGTCCTATTTCAGGAGGAATCCTGGCATTTCTTGGAGAAGATGTGATATATTTGGGAGAAATGTGGCATTCCTGGATGAAACTGTCCTCTTTTGGGGATAAAAGAGGTATTTGTGGGTGAAAAGGTCCTATTTGAAGGGGGAAACCTGGTATTTCTTGGAGTAGAGGTGATTTATTTGGGAGAAATCTGGCATGTCTGGAAGAAACCTTCCTATTTGGGGGATAAAACAGGTATTTGTGGGAGAAAAGGTCCTATTTGAAGGGGGAAACCTGGTATTTCTTGGAGAAGATGTGATCTATTTGGGAGAAATGTGGCCTTTCTGGAAGAAAATGTCCTCTTTTGGGGATAAAAGAGGTATTAGTGGTTGAAAAGGTCCTATTTGAAGGGGGAAACCTGGTATTTGTGGGAGAAGATGTGATATATTTGGGAGAAATGTGGCATTTCTGGAAGAAAATGTCCACTTTTGGGGATAAAAGAGGTATTTCATGGAGAAAAGGTCCTAACTGAAGGGGGAAACCTGGTATTTCTTGGAGGAGTTGTGATATATTTGGGAGAAATGAGGCATTTCTGGAAGAAACTGTCCTCTTTTGGGGATAAAAGAGGTATTTGTGGGTGAAAAGTTCCTATTTGAAGGGGGAACCCTGGTATTTCTTGGAGAAGATGTGATATATTTGGGAGAAATGTGGCATGTCTGGAAGAAACTGTCCTATTTTGTGGATAAAAGGGGTATTTGTGGGTCAGAAGGTCCTATTTGAAGGGGGAAACATGGTATTTCTTGGAGAAGATGTGATATATTTGGGAGAAATGTGGCATTTCTGGAAGAAACTGTCCTCTTTTGGTGATAAAAGAGGTTTTTTTGGGGAAAAGGTCCTATTTGAAGGGGGAAACGTGGTATTTCTTGGAGAAGATGTGATATATTTGGGAGAAATGTGGCATTTCTGGAAGAAACTGTCCTCTTATGGGGATAGAACAGGTATTTGTGGGTGAAAAGGTCCTATTTCCAGGGGAAAACCTGGTATTTCTTGGAGAAGATGTGATATATTTGGGAGAAATGTGGCATGTCTGGAAGAAAATGTCCTATTTGGGGGGAGAAGGGTAGTATTTGTGGGAGAAAAGTTCCTATTTCAGAAGGAATCCTGGTATTTCTTGGAGAAGATGTGATATGTTTGGGAGAAATGTGCCATTTCCGGAAGAAACTGTCTTCTTTTGGGGATAAAACAGGTATTTGTGGGTGAAAAGTTCCTATTTGAAGGGTGAAACGTGGTATTTCTTGGAGAAGATGTGATATGTTTGGGAGAAATGTGGCATGTCAGGAAGAAACTGTCCTCTTTTGGGGATAAAAGAGGTATTTGTGGGTGAGAAGGTCCTATTTGAAGGGGGAAAGCTGGTATTTCTTGGAGAAGATGTGATATATTTGGGAGAAATGTGGCATGTCTGGAAGAAACTGTCCTCTTTTGGGGATTAAAGAGGTATTTGTGGGTGAGAAGGTCCTATTTGAAGGGGGAAGGCTGGTATTTCTTGGAGAAGATGTGGTATATTTGTTAGAAATCAGGCATTTCTGGAAGAAACTGTCCTATTTTGGGATAAAAGAATTTTTTGTGGGTGAAAAGGTCCTATTTGAAGGGGGAAACCTGGTATTTCTTGAAGGAGATTTGATATGTTTGGGAGAAATGTGGCCTTTCTGGCAGAAACTGTCCTCTTTTGGGGATAAAAGTGGTATTTGTGGGTGAAAAGGTCCTATTTGAAGGGGGAAACCTGGTATTTCTTGGAGAAGATGTGATATGTTTGGGAGAAATGTGGCATGTCAGGAAGAAACTGTCCTATTTGGGGGGTGAAGGCTGGTATTTGAGGGAGAAAAGGTCCTCTTTCAGGAGGAATCCTGGTATTTCTTGGAGAAGATGTGATATATTTGGGAGAAATGTGGCATTTCTGGAAGAATCTGTCCTATTTGAGGGATAAAAGAGGTATTTGTGGGTGAAAAGGTCGTATTTGAAGGGGGAAACCTGGTATTTCTTGGAGAAGATGTGATATATTTGGGAGAAATCAGGCATTTCTGGAAGAAACTGTCCTATTTTGGGGATAAATGAATTTTTTGTGGGTGAAAAGGTCCTATTTGAAGGGGGAAAGCTGGTATTTCTTGGAGAAGATGTGATATGTTTGGGAGAAATCTGGCATTTCTGGAAGAAACTGTCCACCTTTGGGGATAAAAGAGGTATTTCATGGAGAAAAGGTCCTAATTCAAGGGGGAAACCTGGTATTTTATGGAGGAGTTGTGATATATTTGGGAGAAATGTGGCATGTCTGGAAGAAACTGTCCTCTTTTGGGGATAAAAGAGGTATTTGTGGGTGATAAGGTCCTATTTGAAGGAGGAAAGCTGGTATTTCTTGGAGAAGATGTGATATGTTTGGGAGAAATGTGGCATGCCTGGAAGAAACTGTCCTCTTTTGGGGATAAAACAGGTATTTGTGGGTGAAAAAGTTGTATTTGAAGGGGGAAACCAGTTATTTCTTGGAGAAGATGTGATATATTTGGGAGAAATGTGGCATGTCTGGAAGAAACTGTCCTCTTTTGGGGATAAAAGAGGTATTTGTGGGTGAAAAGTTCCTATTTGAAGGGGGAATCCTGGTGTTTCTTGGAGAAGATGTGATATATTTGGGAGAAATGTGGCATTTCTGGAAGAAACTGTCCTATTTTGGGGATAAAAGAGGTATTTGTGGGTGATAAGGTCCTATTTGAAGGGGAAAAGCTGGTATTTCTTGGAGAAGATGTGATATATTTGGGAGAAATGTGGCCTTTCTGGAAGAAACTGTCCTATTTTGGGGATAAAACAGGTATTTGTGGGAGAAAAGGTCCTATTTGAAGGGGGAAAGCTGGTATTTCTTGGAGAAGATGTTCTATATTTGGGAGAAATGTGGCATTTCTTGAAGAAACTGTTCTCTTTTGGGGATAAAACAGGTACTTATGGGTGAAAAGGTCCTATTTGAAGGGGGAAAGCAGGTATTTCTTGGAGAAGATGTGGTATATTTGGGAGAAATGTGGCATGTCTGGAAGAAACTGTCCTCTTTTGGGGATAAAACAGGTATTTGTGGGTGAAAAAGTTGTATTTGAAGGGGGAAATCTGTTATTTCTTGGAGAAGATGTGATATATTTTGGAGAAATCTGGCATTTCTGGAAAAAACTGTCCTATTTTGGGGATAAAAGAGGTATTTGTGGGTGAAAAGGTCCTATTTGAAGGGGGAAACCTGGTATTTCTTGGAGAAGATGTGATATATTTGGGAGAAATGTGGCATGTCTGGAAGAAACTGTCCTCTTCTGGGGATAAAAGAGGTATTTGTGGGTGAAAAGGTCCTATTTGAAGGGGAAAACCTGGTATTTCTTGGAGAAGATGTGATCTATTTGGGAGAAATGTGGCATGTCAGGAAGAAACTGTCCTCTTTTGGGGATAAAACAGGTATTTGTGGGAGAAAAGGTCCTATTTGAAGGGGGAAAGCTGGTATTTCTTGGAGAAGATGTGATCTATTTGGGAGAAATGTGGCATTTCTGGAAGAAAATGTCCAATTTGGGGGGAGAAGGCTGGTAGTTTTCGGAGAGAAGGTCCTATTTCAGGAGGAATCCTGGTATTTCTTGGAGAAGATGTGATCTATTTGGGAGAAATGTGGCCTTTCTGGAAGAAAATGTCCAATTTGGGGGGAGAAGGCTGGTAGTTTAGGGTGAGAAGGTCCTATTTCAGGAGGAATCCTGGCATTTCTTGGAGAAGATGTGATATATTTGGGAGAAATGTGGCATTCCTGGATGAAACTGTTCTCTTTTGGGGATAAAAGAGGTATTTGTGGGTGAAAAGGTCCTATTTGAAGGGGGAAACCTGGTATTTCTTGGAGTAGAGGTGATTTATTTGGGAGAAATCTGGCATGTCTGGAAGAAACCTTCCTATTTGGGGGATAAAACAGGTATTTGTGGGAGAAAAGGTCCTATTTGAAGGGGGAAACCTGGTATTTCTTGGAGAAGATGTGATCTATTTGGGAGAAATGTGGCCTTTCTGGAAGAAACTGTCGTATTTTGGGGATAAAAGAGGTATTAGTGGTTGAAAAGGTCCTATTTGAAGGGGGAAAGCTGGTATTTCTTGGAGAAGATGTGATCTATTTGGGAGAAATGTGGCCTTTCTGGAAGAAAATGTCCTCTTTTGGGGATAAAACAGGTATTTCATGGAGAAAAGGTCCTAACTGAAGGGGGAAACCTGGTATTTCTTGGAGGAGTTGTGATATATTTGGGAGAAATGAGGCATTTCTGGAAGAAACTGTCCTCTTTTGGGGATAAAAGAGGTATTTGTGGGTGAAAAGTTCCTATTTGAAGGGGGAACCCTGGTATTTCTTGGAGAAGATGTGATATATTTGGGAGAAATGTGGCATGTCTGGAAGAAACTGTCCTATTTTGTGAATAAAAGGGGTATTTGTGGGTCAGAAGGTCCTATTTGAAGGGGGAAACGTGGTATTTCTTGGAGAAGATGTGATATATTTGGGAGAAATGTGGCATTTCTGGAAGAAACTGTCCTCTTTTGGTGATAAAAGAGGTTTTTTTTGGGGAAAAGGTCCTATTTGAAGGGGGAAACGTGGTATTTCTTGGAGAAGATGTGATGTATTTGGGAGAAATGTGGCATTTCTGGAAGAAACTGTCCTCTTATGGGGATAGAACAGGTATTTGTGGGTGAAAAGGTCCTATTTCCAGGGGAAAACCTGGTATTTCTTGGAGAAGATGTGATATATTTGGGAGAAATGTGGCATGTCTGGAAGAAAATGTCCTATTTGGGGGGAGAAGGGTGGTATTTGTGGGAGAAAAGTTCCTATTTCAGGAGGAATCCTGGTATTTCTTGGAGAAGATGTAATATGTTTGGGAGAAATGTGCCATTTCCGGAAGAAACTGTCCTCTTTTGGGGATAAAACAGGTATTTGTGGGTGAAAAGTTCCTATTTGAAGGGTGAAACGTGGTATTTCTTGGAGAAGATGTGATATGTTTGGGAGAAATCTGGCATGTCAGGAAGAAACTGTCCTCTTTTGGGGATAAAAGAGGTATTTGTGGGTGAGAAGGTCCTATTTGAAGGGGGAAAGCTGGTATTTCTTGGAGAAGATGTGATATATTTGGGAGAAATGTGGCATGTCTGGAAGAAACTGTCCTCTTTTGGGGATAAAAGAGGTATTTGTGGGTGAGAAGGTCCTATTTGAAGGGGGAAGGCTGGTATTTCTTGGAGAAGATGTGATATATTTGGGAGAAATCAGGCATTTCTGGAAGAAACAGTCCTATTTTGGGATAAAAGAATTTTTTGTGGGTGAAAAGGTCCTATTTGAAGGGGGAACCCTGGTATTTCTTGAAGGAGATTTGATATGTTTGGGAGAAATGTGGCCTTTCTGGCAGAAACTGTCCTCTTTTGGGGATAAAAGTGGTATTTGTGGGTGAAAAGGTCCTATTTGAAGGGGGAAACCTGGTATTTCTTGGAGAAGATGTGATATGTTTGGGAGAAATGTGGCATGTCAGGAAGAAACTGTCCTATTTGGGGGGTGAAGGCTGGTATTTGAGGGAGAAAAGGTCCTCTTTCAGGAGGAATCCTGGTATTTCTTGGAGAAGATGTGATATATTTGGGAGAAATGGGGCATTTCTGGAAGAATCTGTCCTATTTGAGGGATAAAAGAGGTATTTGTGGGTGAAAAGGTCGTATTTGAAGGGGGAAACCTGGTATTTCTTGGAGAAGATGTGATATATTTGGGAGAAATCAGGCATTTCTGGAAGAAACTGTCCTATTTTGGGGATAAAAGAATTATTTCTGGGTGAAAAGGTCCTATTTGAAGGGGGAAACCTGGTATTTCTTGAAGGAGTTGTGATATGTTTGGGAGAAATGAGGCATTTCTGGAAGAAACTGTCCTCTTTTGGGGATAAAAGAGGTATTTGTGGGTGAAAAGTTCCTATTTGAAGGGGAAACCCTGGTATTTCTTGGAGAAGATGTGATATATTTGGGAGAAATGTGGCATGTCTGGAAGAAACTGTCCTATTTTGTGGATAAAAGGGGTATTTGTGGGTCAGAAGGTCCTATTTGAAGGGGGAAACATGGTATTTCTTGGAGAAGATGTGATATATTTGGGAGAAATGTGGCATTTCTGGAAGAAACTGTCCTCTTTTGGTGATAAAAGAGGTTTTTTTGGGGAAAAGGTCCTATTTGAAGGGGGAAACGTGGTATTTCTTGGAGAAGATGTGATATATTTGGGAGAAATGTGGCATTTCTGGAAGAAACTGTCCTCTTATGGGGATAGAACAGGTATTTGTGGGTGAAAAGGTCCTATTTCCAGGGGAAAACCTGGTATTTCTTGGAGAAGATGTGATATATTTGGGAGAAATGTGGCATGTCTGGAAGAAAATGTCCTATTTGGGGGGAGAAGGGTAGTATTTGTTGGAGAAATGTTCCTATTTCAGGAGGAATCCTGGTATTTCTTGGAGAAGATGTGATATGTTTGGGAGAAATGTGCCATTTCCGGAAGAAACTGTCTTCTTTTGGGGATAAAACAGGTATTTGTGGGTGAAAAGTTCCTATTTGAAGGGTGAAACGTGGTATTTCTTGGAGAAGATGTGATATGTTTGGGAGAAATCTGGCATGTCAGGAAGAAACTGTCCTCTTTTGGGGATAAAAGAGGTATTTGTGGGTGAGAAGGTCCTATTTGAAGGGGGAAAGCTGGTATTTCTTGGAGAAGATGTGATATATTTGGGAGAAATGTGGCATGTCTGGAAGAAACTGTCCTCTTTTGGGGATTAAAGAGGTATTTGTGGGTGAGAAGGTCCTATTTGAAGGGGGAAGGCTGGTATTTCTTGGAGAAGATGTGGTATATTTGTTAGAAATCAGGCATTTCTGGAAGAAACTGTCCTATTTTGGGATAAAAGAATTTTTTGTGGGTGAAAAGGTCCTATTTGAAGGGGGAAACCTGGTATTTCTTGAAGGAGATTTGATATGTTTGGGAGAAATGTGGCCTTTCTGGCAGAAACTGTCCTCTTTTGGGGATAAAAGTGGTATTTGTGGGTGAAAAGGTCCTATTTGAAGGGGGAAACCTGGTATTTCTTGGAGAAGATGTGATATGTTTGGGAGAAATGTGGCATGTCAGGAAGAAACTGTCCTATTTGGGGGGTGAAGGCTGGTATTTGAGGGAGAAAAGGTCCTCTTTCAGGAGGAATCCTGGTATTTCTTGGAGAAGATGTGATATATTTGGGAGAAATGTGGCATTTCTGGAAGAATCTGTCCTATTTGAGGGATAAAAGAGGTATTTGTGGGTGAAAAGGTCGTATTTGAAGGGGGAAACCTGGTATTTCTTGGAGAAGATGTGATATATTTGGGAGAAATCAGGCATTTCTGGAAGAAACTGTCCTATTTTGGGGATAAAAGAATTTTTTGTGGGTGAAAAGGTCCTATTTGAAGGGGGAAAGCTGGTATTTCTTGGAGAAGATGTGATATGTTTGGGAGAAATCTGGCATTTCCGGAAGAAACTGTCCACCTTTGGGGATAAAAGAGGTATTTCATGGTGAAAAGGTCCTAATTCAAGGGGGAAACCTGGTATTTTATGGAGGAGTTGTGATATATTTGGGAGAAATGTGGCATGTCTGGAAGAAACTGTCCTCTTTTGGGGATAAAAGAGGTATTTGTGGGTGATAAGGTCCTATTTGAAGGAGGAAAGCTGGTATTTCTTGGAGAAGATGTGATATGTTTGGGAGAAATGTGGCATGCCTGGAAGAAACTGTCCTCTTTTGGGGATAAAAGAGGTATTTGTGGGTGAAAAAGTTGTATTTGAAGGGGGAAACCAGTTATTTCTTGGAGAAGATGTGATATATTTGGGAGAAATGTGGCATGTCTGGAAGAAACTGTCCTCTTTTGGGGATAAAAGAGGTATTTGTGGGTGAAAAGGTCCTATTTGAAGGGGGAATCCTGGTGTTTCTTGGAGAAGATGTGATATATTTGGGAGAAATGTGGCATTTCTGGAAGAAACTGTCCTATTTTGGGGATAAAAGAGGTATTTGTGGGTGATAAGGTCCTATTTGAAGGGGGAAAGCTGGTATTTCTTGGAGAAGATGTGATATATTTGGGAGAAATGTGGCATTTCTGGAAGAAACTGTCCTATTTTGGGGATAAAACAGGTATTTGTGGGAGAAAAGCTCCTATTTGAAGGGGGAAAGCTGGTATTTCTTGGAGAAGATGTTCTATATTTGGGAGAAATGTGGCATTTCTTGAAGAAACTGTTCTCTTTTGGGGATAAAACAGGTACTTATGGGTGAAAAGGTCCTATTTGAAGGGGGAAAGCAGGTATTTCTTGGAGAAGATGTGGTATATTTGGGAGAAATGTGGCATGTCTGGAAGAAACTGTCCTCTTTTGGGGATAAAACAGGTATTTGTGGGTGAAAAAGTTGTATTTGAAGGGGGAAATCTGTTATTTCTTGGAGAAGATGTGATATATTTTGGAGAAATCTGGCATTTCTGGAAAAAACTGTCCTATTTTGGGGATAAAAGAGGTATTTGTGGGTGAAAAGGTCCTATTTGAAGGGGGAAACCTGGTATTTCTTGGAGAAGATGTGATATATTTGGGAGAAATGTGGCATGTCTGGAAGAAACTGTCCTCTTCTGGGGATAAAAGAGGTATTTGTGGGTGAAAAGGTCCTATTTGAAGGGGAAAACCTGGTATTTCTTGGAGAAGATGTGATCTATTTGGGAGAAATGTGGCATTTCTGGAAGAAACTGTCCTCTTTTGGGGATAAAACAGGTATTTGTGGGAGAAAAGGTCCTATTTGAAGGGGGAAAGCTGGTATTTCTTGGAGAAGATGTGATCTATTTGGGAGAAATGTGGCATTTCTGGAAGAAAATGTCCAATTTGGGGGGAGAAGGCTGGTAGTTTTCGGAGAGAAGGTCCTATTTCAGGAGGAATCCTGGTATTTCTTGGAGAAGATGTGATCTATTTGGGAGAAATGTGGCCTTTCTGGAAGAAAATGTCCAATTTGGGGGGAGAAGGCTGGTAGTTTAGGGTGAGAAGGTCCTATTTCAGGAGGAATCCTGGCATTTCTTGGAGAAGATGTGATATATTTGGGAGAAATGTGGCATTCCTGGATGAAACTGTTCTCTTTTGGGGATAAAAGAGGTATTTGTGGGTGAAAAGGTCCTATTTGAAGGGGGAAACCTGGTATTTCTTGGAGTAGAGGTGATTTATTTGGGAGAAATCTGGCATGTCTGGAAGAAACCTTCCTATTTGGGGGATAAAACAGGTATTTGTGGGAGAAAAGGTCCTATTTGAAGGGGGAAACCTGGTATTTCTTGGAGAAGATGTGATCTATTTGGGAGAAATGTGGCCTTTCTGGAAGAAAATGTCCTCTTTTGGGGATAAAAGAGGTATTAGTGGTTGAAAAGGTCCTATTTGAAGGGGGAAAGCTGGTATTTCTTGGAGAAGATGTGATCTATTTGGGAGAAATGTGGCCTTTCTGGAAGAAAATGTCCTCTTTTGGGGATAAAACAGGTATTTCATGGAGAAAAGGTCCTATTTGAAGGGGGAAACCTGGTATTTCTTGGAGGAGTTGTGATATATTTGGGAGAAATGAGGCATTTCTGGAAGAAACTGTCCTCTTTTGGGGATAAAAGAGGTATTTGTGGGTGAAAAGTTCCTATTTGAAGGGGGAACCCTGGTATTTCTTGGAGAAGATGTGATATATTTGGGAGAAATGTGGCATGTCTGGAAGAAACTGTCCTATTTTGTGAATAAAAGGGGTATTTGTGGGTCAGAAGGTCCTATTTGAAGGGGGAAACGTGGTATTTCTTCGAGAAGATGTGATATATTTGGGAGAAATGTGGCATTTCTGGAAGAAACTGTCCTCTTTTGGTGATAAAAGAGGTTTTTTTGGGGAAAAGGTCCTATTTGAAGGGGGAAACGTGGTATTTCTTGGAGAAGATGTGATATATTTGGGAGAAATGTGGCATTTCTGGAAGAAACTGTCCTCTTATGGGGATAGAACAGGTATTTGTGGGTGAAAAGGTCCTATTTCCAGGGGAAAACCTGGTATTTCTTGGAGAAGATGTGATATATTTGGGAGAAATGTGGCATGTCTGGAAGAAAATGTCCTATTTGGGGGGAGAAGTGTGGTATTTGTGGGAGAAAAGTTCCTATTTCAGGAGGAATCCTGGTATTTCTTGGAGAAGATGTAATATGTTTGGGAGAAATGTGCCATTTCCGGAAGAAACTGTCCTCTTTTGGGGATAAAACAGGTATTTGTGGGTGAAAAGTTCCTATTTGAAGGGTGAAACGTGGTATTTCTTGGAGAAGATGTGATATGTTTGGGAGAAATCTGGCATGTCAGGAAGAAACTGTCCTCTTTTGGGGATAAAAGAGGTATTTGTGGGTGAGAAGGTCCTATTTGAAGGGGGAAAGCTGGTATTTCTTGGAGAAGATGTGATATATTTGGGAGAAATGTGGCATGTCTGGAAGAAACTGTCCTCTTTTGGGGATAAAAGAGGTATTTGTGGGTGAGAAGGTCCTATTTGAAGGGGGAAGGCTGGTATTTCTTGGAGAAGATGTGATATATTTGGGAGAAATCAGGCATTTCTGGAAGAAACAGTCCTATTTTGGGATAAAAGAATTTTTTGTGGGTGAAAAGGTCCTATTTGAAGGGGGAACCCTGGTATTTCTTGAAGGAGATTTGATATGTTTGGGAGAAATGTGGCCTTTCTGGCAGAAACTGTCCTCTTTTGGGGATAAAAGTGGTATTTGTGGGTGAAAAGGTCCTATTTGAAGGGGGAAACCTGGTATTTCTTGGAGAAGATGTGATATGTTTGGGAGAAATGTGGCATGTCAGGAAGAAACTGTCCTATTTGGGGGGTGAAGGCTGGTATTTGAGGGAGAAAAGGTCCTCTTTCAGGAGGAATCCTGGTATTTCTTGGAGAAGATGTGATATATTTGGGAGAAATGTGGCATTTCTGGAAGAATCTGTCCTATTTGAGGGATAAAAGAGGTATTTGTGGGTGAAAAGGTCGTATTTGAAGGGGGAAACCTGGTATTTCTTGGAGAAGATGTGATATATTTGGGAGAAATCAGGCATTTCTGGAAGAAACTGTCCTATTTTGGGGATAAAAGAATTATTTGTGGGTGAAAAGGTCCTATTTGAAGGGGGAAAGCTGGTATTTCTTGGAGAAGATGTGATATGTTTGGGAGAAATCTGGCATTTCTGGAAGAAACTGTCCTCTTTTGGGGATAAAAGCGGTATTTCATGGAGAAAAGGTCCTAATTCAAGGGGGAAACCTGGTATTTTATGGAGGAGTTGTGATATATTTGGGAGAAATGTGGCATGTCTGGAAGAAACTGTCCTCTTTTGGGGATAAAAGAGGTATTTGTGGTTGATAAGGTCCTATTTGAAGGAGGAAAGCTGGTATTTCTTGGAGAAGATGTGATATGTTTGGGAGAAATGTGGCATGCCTGGAAGAAACTGTCCTCTTTTGCGGATAAAACAGGTATTTGTGGGTGAGAAGGTCCTATTTGAAGGGGGAAAGCTGGTATTTCTTGGAGAAGATGTGGTATATTTGGGAGAAATGTGGCATTTCTGGAAGAAACTGTCCTCTTTTGGGGATAAAGCAGGTATTTGTGGGTGAAAAAGTTGTATTTGAAGGGGGAAACCTGTTATTTCTTGGAGAAGATGTGATATATTTTGGAGAAATCTGGCATTTCTGGAAGAAACTGTCCACTTTTGGGGATAAAAGAGGTATTTCATGGAGAAAAGGTCCTAATTCAAGGGGGAAACCTGGTATTTCTTGGAGGAGTTGTGATATATTTGGGAGAAATGTGGCATTTCTGGAAGAAACTGTCCTATTTTGGGGATAAAACAGGTATTTGTGGGAGAAAAGGTCCTATTTGAAGGGGGAACCCTGGTATTTCTTGGAGAAGATGTGATATATTTGGGAGAAATGTGGCATGTCTGGAAAAAACTGTCCTCTTCTGGGGATAAAAGAGGTATTTGTGGGTGAAAAAGTTGTATTTGAAGGGGGAAACCTGTTATTTCTTGGAGAAGATGTGATATATTTTGGAGAAATCTGGCATTTCTGGAAGAAACTGTCCTATTTTGGGGATAAAAGAGGTATTTGTGGGTGAAAAGGTCCTATTTGAAGGGGGAAACCTGGTATTTCTTGGAGAAGATGTGATCTATTTGGGAGAAATGTGGCATTTCTGGAAGAAACTGTCCTCTTCTGGGGATAAAAGAGGTATTTGTGGGTGAAAAGGTCCTATTTGAAGGGGGAAAGCTGGTATTTCTTGGAGAAGATGTGATATATTTGGGAGAAATGTGGCATGCCTGGAAGAAACTGTCCTCTTTTGGGGATAAAAGAGGTATTTGTGGGAGAAAAGGTCCTATTTGAAGGGGGATAGCTGGTATTTCTTGGAGAAGATGTGATCTATTTGGGAGAAATGTGGCATGTCTGGAAGAAAATGTCCAATTTGGGGGGAGAAGGCTGGTAGTTTTCGGAGAGAAGGTCCTATTTCAGGAGGAATCCTGGTATTTCTTGGAGAAGATGTGATCTATTTGGGAGAAATGTGGCCTTTCTGGAAGAAAATGTCCAATTTGGGGGGAGAAGGCTGGTAGTTTTGGGTGAGAAGGTCCTATTTCAGGAGGAATCCTGGCATTTCTTGGAGAAGATGTGATATATTTGGGAGAAATGTGGCATTTCTGGAAGAAACTGTCCTCTTTTGGGGATAAAAGAGGTATTAGTGGTTGAAAAGGTCCTATTTGAAGGGGGAAACCTGGTATTTCTTGGAGAAGATGATATATATTTGGGAGAAATGTGGCATTTCTGGAAGAAACTGTCCTCTTTTGGGGATAAAAGAGGTATTTCATGGAGAAAAGGTCCTAATTCAAGGGGGAAACCTGGTATTTCTTGGAGGAGTTGTGATATATTTGGGAGAAATGTGGCATTTCTGGAAGAAACTGTCCTCTTTTGGGGACAAAAGAGGTATTTGTGGGAGAAAAGGTCCTATTTGAAGGGGGAACCCTGGTATTTCTTGGAGAAGATGTGATATATTTGGGAGAAATGTGGCATGTCTGGAAAAAACTGTCCTCTTTTGGGGATAAAAGAGGTATTTGTGGGTGATAAGGTCCTATTTGAAGGAGGAAAGCTGGTATTTCTTGGAGAAGATGTGATATGTTTGGGAGAAATCTGGCATTCCTGGAAGAAACTGTCCTTTTTTGGGGATACATGAGTTTTTTTTGGGGAAAAGGTCCTATTTGAAGGGGGAAACGTGGTATTTCTTGGAGAAGATGTGATATATTTGGGAGAAATGTGGCATGTCTGGAAGAAAATGTCCTATTTGGGGTAGAAGGATGGTATTTGTGGGAGAAAAGTTCCTATTTCAGGAGGAATCCTGGTATTTCTTGGAGGAGATGTGATATGTTTGGGAGAAATGTGCCATTTCTGGAAGAAACACTCCTCTTTTGGGGATAAAACAGGTATTTGTGGGTGAAAAGGTCCTATTTGAACGGGGAAACCTGGTATTTCTTGGAGAAGATGTGATATATTTGGAAGAAATGTGGCATGTCTGGAAGAAACTGTCCTCTTTTGGGGATAAAAGAGGTATTTGTGGGTGAAAAGGTCCTATTTGAAGGGGGAAACGTGGTATTTCTTGGAGAAGATGTGATATATTTGGGAGAAATGTGGCATTCCTGGAAGAAACTGTCCTCTTTTGGGGATAAAAGAGGTTTTTTTGGGGAAAAGGTCCTATTTGAAGGGGGAAACGTGGTATTTCTTGGAGAAGATGTGATCTATTTGGGAGAAATGTGGCATGTCTGGAAGAAACTGTCCTCTTATGGGGATAGAACAGGTATTTGTGGGTGAAAAGGTCCTATTTCAGGAGGAATCCTGGTATTTCTTGGAGAAGATGTGATATATTTGGGAGAAATGTGGCATGTCTGGAAGAAAATGTCCTATTTGGGGGGAGAAGGGTGGTATTTGTGGGAGAAAAGTTCCTATTTCAGGAGGAATCCTGGTATTTCTTGGAGGAGATGGGATATGTTTGGGAGAAATGTGCCATTTCTGGAAGAAACTGTCCTCTTTTGGGGATAAAACAGGTATTTGTGGGTGAAAAGGTCCTATTTGAAGGGGGAAACCTGGTATTTCTTGGAGAAGATGTGATATGTTTGGGAGAAATCTGGCATGTCAGGAAGAAACTGTACTCTTCTGGGGATAAAAGAGGTATTTGTGGGTGAAAAGGTCCTATTTGAAGGGGGAAACCTGGTATTTCTTGGAGAAGATGTGATATATTTGGAAGAAATGTGGCATGCCTGGAAGAAACTGTCCTATTTTGGGGATAAAACAGGTATTTGTGGGTGAGAAGGTCCTATTTGAAGGGGGAAAGCTGGTATTTCTTGGAGAAGATGTTCTATATTTGGGAGAAATGTGGCATTTCTTGAAGAAACTGTCCTCTTTTGGGGATAAAACAGGTACTTATGGGTGAAAAGGTCCTATTTGAAGGGGGAAAGCAGGTATTTCTTGGAGAAGATGTGGTATATTTGGGAGAAATGTGGCATGTCTGGAAGAAAATGTCCTCTTTTGGGGATAAAACAGGTTTTTGTTGGTGAAAAAGTTGTATTTGAAGGGGGAAACCTGTTATTTCTTGGAGAAGATGTGATATATTTTGGAGAAATCTGGCATTTCTGGAAGAAACTGACCTATTTGGGGGATAAAAGAGGTATTTGTGGGTGAAAAGGTCCTATTTGAAGGGGGAAACCTGGTATTTCTTGGAGAAGATGATATATATTTGGGAGAAATGTGGCATTTCTGGAACAAACTGTCCTCTTTGGGGGATAAAAGAGGTATTTGTGGGTGATAAGTTCCTATTTGAAGGTGGAAACCTGGTATTTCTTGGAGAAGATGTGATATATTTGGGAGAAATGTGGCATGTCTGGAAGAAACTGTCCTCTTTGGGGGATAAAAGAGGTATTTGTGGGTGAAAAGTTCCTATTTGAAGGGGGAAAGCTGGTATTTCTTGGAGAAGATGTGATCTATTTGGGAGAAATGTGGCATGCCTGGAAGAAACTGTCCTATTTTGGGGATAAAACAGGTATTTGTGGGTGAGAAGGTCCTATTTGAAGGGGGAAAGCTGGTATTTCTTGGAGAAGATGTTCTATATTTGGGAGAAATGTGGCATTTCTTGAAGAAACTGTTCTCTTTTGGGGATAAAACAGGTACTTATGGGTGAAAAGGTCCTATTTGAAGGGGGAAAGGTGGTATTTCTTGGAGAAGATGTGGTATATTTGGGAGAAATGTGGCCTTTCTGGAAGAAACTGTCCTCTTTTGGGGATAAAACAGGTATTTGTGGGTGAAAAAGTTGTATTTGAAGGGGGAAACCTGTTATTTCTTGGAGAAGATGATATATATTTGGGAGAAAAGTGGCATTTCTGGAAGAAACTGTCCTCTTTGGGGGATAAAAGAGGTATTTGTGGGTGATAAGTTCCTATTTGAAGGGGGAAACCTGCTATTTCTTGGAGAAGATGTGATCTATTTGGGAGAAATGTGGCATTTCTGGAAGAAACTGTTCTCTTTTGGGGATAAAACAGGTACTTATGGGTGAAAAGGTCCTATTTGAAGGGGGAAAGCAGGTATTTCTTGGAGAAGATGTGGTATATTTGGGAGAAATGTGGCCTTTCTGGAAGAAACTGTCCTCTTTTGGGGATAAAACAGGTATTTGTGGGGGAAAAGGTCCTATTTGAAGGGGGAAAGCTGGTATTTCTTGGAGAAGATGTGATCTATTTGGGAGAAATGTGGCCTTTCTGGAAGAAAATGTCCAATTTGGGGCGAGAAGGCTGGTAGTTTTCGGAGAGAAGGTCCTATTTCAGGAGGAATCCTGGTATTTCTTGGAGAAGATGTGATATATTTGGGAGAAATGTGGCATTTCTGGAAGAAACTGTCCTCTTCTGGGGATAAAAGAGGTATTTGTAGGTGATAAGGTCCTATTTGAAGGGGGAAACCTGGTATTTCTTGGAGAAGATGTGATATATTTGGGAGAAATGTGGCATTTCTGGAAGAAACTGTCCTATTTGGGGGATAAAAGAGGTATTTGTGGGAGAAAACGTCCTATTTGAAGGGGGAAACCTGTTATTTCTTGGAGAAGATGTGATCTATTTGGGAGAAATGTGGCCTTTCTGGAAGAAAATGTCCGATTTGGGGGGAGAAGGCTGGTAGTTTTCGGAGAGAAGGTCCTATTTCAGGAGGAATCCTGGTATTTCTTGGAGAAGATGTGATATATTTGGGAGAAATCTGGCATGTCTGGAAAAAACTGTCCTCTTTTGGGGATAAAAGAGGTATTTGTGGGTGAGAAGGTCCTATTTGAAGGGGGAAAGCTGGTATTTCTTGGAGAAGATGTGATATATTTGGGAGAAATGTGGCATTTCTGGAAGAAACTGTCCTATTTTGGGGATACAAGAGGTATTTGTGGGTGAAAAGGTCCTATTTGAAGGGGGAAACCTGGTATTTCTTGGAGAAGATGATGTATATTTGGGAGAAATGTGGCATTTCTGGAAGAAACTGTCCTCTTTTGGGGATAAAAGAGGTATTTGTGGGTGAGAAGGTCCTATTTCCAGGGGAAAACCTGGTATTTCTTGGAGAAGATGTGGTATATTTGGGAGAAATGTGGCATTTCTGGAAGAAACTGTCCTCTTTTGGGGATAAAACAGGTATTTGTGGGAGAAAAGGTCCTATTTGAAGGGGGAAAGCTGGTATTTCTTGGAGAAGATGTGATTTTTTTTTGGAGAAATGTGGCCTTTCTGGAAGAAAATGTCCAATTTGGGGGGAGAAGGCTGGTAGTTTTCGGAGAGAAGGTCCTATTTCAGGAGGAATCCTGGTATTTCTTGGAGAAGATGTGATCTATTTGGGAGAAATGTGGCCTTTCTGGAAGAAGATGTCCAATTTGGGGGGAGAAGGCTGGTAGTTTTGGGTGAGAAGGTCCTATTTCAGGAGGAATCCTGGCATTTTTTGGAGAAGATGTGATCTATTTGGGAGAAATGTGGCATTCCTGGAAGAAACTGTCCTCTTTTGGGGATAAAACAGGTATTTGTGGGAGAAAAGGTCCTATTTGAAGGGGGAAACGTGGTATTTCTTGGAGTAGATGTGATATATTTGGGAGAAATGTGGCATGTCTGGAAGAAACTGTCCTCTTATGGGGATAGAACCGGTATTTGTGGGTGAAAAGGTCCTATTTCCAGGGGAAAACCTGGTATTTCTTGGAGAAGATGTGATATATTTGGGAGAAATGTGGCATGTCTGGAAGAAAATGCCCTATTTTGGGGAGAAGGGTGGTATTTGTGGGAGAAAAGGTCCTATTTCAGGAGGAATCCTGGTATTTCTTGGAGGAGACGGGATATGTTTGGGAGAAATGTGCCATTTCTGGAAGAAACTGTCCTCTTTTGGGGATCAAACAGGTATTTGTGGGTGAAAAGGTCCTATTTGAAGGGGGAAACGTGGTATTTCTTGGAGAAGATGTGATATGTTTGGGAGAAATGTGGCCTTTCTGGAAGAAACTGTCCTATTTGAGTGATAAAAGAGGTAAAACTACCAGATTTCCCCCTTCAAATAGGACCTTTTCACCCACAAATACCTCTTTGATCCCCAAAATACGACAGTTTCTTCCAGAAATGCCGCATTTCTCCCAAATAGATCACATCTCCTGCAAGAACATCCAGCTTTACCCCTTGACGTAGGACCTTTTCTCCCACAAATACCTCTTTTATCCCCAAAAGAGGACAGTTTCTTCCAGAAAGGCCACATTTCTCCCAAACATATCACATCTTCTCCAAGAAATACCAGGTTTCCCCCTTCAAATAGGACCTTTTCACCCACAAATACCTGTTTTATCCCCAAAAGAGGACACTTTCTTCCAGAAAGGCCACATTTCTCCCAAATATATCACATCTTCTCCAAGAACTACCAGGTTTCCCCCTTCAAATAGGACCTTTTCACCCACAAATACCTGTTTTATCCCCAAAAGAGGACAGTTTCTTCAAGAAATGCCACATTTCTCCCAAATATATCACAGCTTCTCCAAGAAATACCAGGTTTCCCCCTTCAAATAGGACCTTTTCACCCACTAATACCTCTTTTATCCCCAAAAGAGGACAGTTTCTTCCAGACATGCCACATTTCTCCCAAATATATCACATCTTCTCCAAGAAATACCAGGTTTTCCCCTTCAAATAGGACCTTTTCACCCACAAATACCTGGTTTAACCCCAAAAGAGGACAGTTTCTTCCAGAAATGCCACATTTCTCCCAAACATATCACATCTTCTCCAAGAAATACCACGTTTCCCCCTTCAAATAGGACCTTTTCACCCACAAATACCTGTTTGATCCACAAAAGAGGACAGTTTCTTCCAGAAAGGCCACATTTCTCCCAAATATATCACATCTTCTCCAAGAAATACCATCTTTCCCCCTTCAAATAGGACCTTTTCTCCCACAAATACCTCTTTTATCCCCAAAATAGGACAGTTTCTTCCGGACATGCCACATTTCTCCCAAACATATCACATATTCTCCAAGAAATACCAGCTTTCCCCCTTCAAATAGGACCTTTTCACCCACAAATACCTGTTTTATCCCCAAAAGAGGACAGTTTCTTCCAGAAAGGCCACAGAAATACCAGCTTTCCCCCTTGAAATAGGAACTTTTCTCCCACATATACCTCTTTAATCCCCAAAATAGGACAGTTTTTGCCAGTAAGGCCAGATTTCTCCCAAATGTATCACATCTTCTCCAAGAAATACCACGTTTCCCCCTTCAAATAGGACCTTTTCACCCACATATACCTCATTTATCCCCAAAAGAGGACAGTTTCTGCCAGAATGGCCTCATTTCTCAAAATAGATCACATCTTCTCCAAGAAATACCACGTTTCCCCCTTCAAATAGGACCTTTTCCCCCATAAGTACCTTTTTTATCCCCAAAAGAGAACAGTTTCTTCAAGAAATGCCACATTTCTCCCAAATATAGAACATCTTCTCCAAGAAGTACCAGCTTTCCCCCATCAAATAGGACCTTCTCACCCACAAATACCTGTTTTATCCCCAAAATAGGACAGTTTCATCCAGAAAGGCCACATTTCTCCCAAATAGATCACATCTTCTCCAAGAAATACCAGGTTCCCCCTTCAAATAGGACCTTTTCACCCACAAATACCTGTTTGATCCCCAAAAGAGGACAGTTTCTTCCAGACATGCCACATTTCTCCCAAATAGATCACATCTTCTCCAAGAAATACCAGGATTCCCCATTCAAATAGGACCTTTTCACCCACTAATACCTGTTTTATCCCCAAAAGAGGACAGTTTCTTCCAGAAATTGCAAATTTCTCCCAAATATATCACATCTTCTCCAAGAAATACCAGCTTTCCCCCTTCAAATAGGACCTTTTCAAACACAAATACCAGCCTTCTCGCCCCAAATAGGACATTTTCTTCCAGAAAGGCCACATTTCTCCCAAATAGATCACATCTTCTCCAAGAAATACCAGGTTTTCCCCTGGAAATAGGACCTTTTCACCCACAAATACCTCTTTTATCCCCAAAAGAGAACAGTTTCTTCCAGAAATGCCACATTTCCCCCAAACATATCACATCTTCTCCAAGAAATACCAGCTTTCCCCCTTCAAATAGGACCTTTTCACCCACAAATACCTCTTTTATCACCAAAAGAGGACAGATTCTTCCAGAAAGGCCACAGAAATACCAGCTTTCCCCCTTGAAATAGGAACTTTTCTCCCACATATACCTCTTTAATCCCCAAAAGAGGACAGTTTCTTCCAGATAGGCCACATTTCTCCCAAATATATCACATCTTCTCCAAGAAATACCAGCTTTACCCCTTCAAATAGGACCTTTTCACCCACAAATACCTCTTTTATCCCAAAAAGAGGACAGTTTCTTCCAGACATGCCACATTTCTCCCAAATATATCACATCTTCTCCAAGAAATACCAGGTTTTCCCCTGGAAATACGAACTTTTCACCCACAAATGCCGGTTCTATCCCCATAAGAGGACAGTTTCTTGCAGACATGCCATATTTCTCCCAAATATATCACATCTTCTCCAAGAAATACCAGGTTTCCCCCTTCAAATAGGACCTTTTCTCCCACAAATACCTGTTTTATCCCCAAAATAGGACAGTTTGT
Source organism: Lophura swinhoii (assembly GCA_030408155.1). Taxonomy (NCBI): domain Eukaryota; kingdom Metazoa; phylum Chordata; class Aves; order Galliformes; family Phasianidae; genus Lophura; species Lophura swinhoii. The sequence continues at coordinate 1,039,869 of CM059459.1, forward strand.
TCCAGACATGCCAGATTTCTCCAAAATATATCACATCTTCTCCAAGAAATACCAGGTTCCCCCTTCAAATAGGACCTTTTCACCCACAAATACCTCTTTTATCCCCAAAAGAGGACAGTTCCTTCCAGAAATGCCACATTTCTCCCAAACATATCACATCTTCTCCAAGAAATACCAGCTTTCCCCCTTCAAATAGGACCTTTTCAACCACAAATACCTGTTTTATCCCCAAAAGAGGACAGTTTCTTCCAGAAATGCCACATTTCTCCCAAATATATCACATCTTCTCCAAGAAATACCAGCTTTCCTCCTTCAAATAGGACCTTGTCACCCACAAATACCTCTTTTATCCCCAAAAGAGGACAGTTTCTTCCAGAAATGCCACATTTCTCCCAAATAGATCACATCTTCTCCAAGAAATACCAGCTTTCCCCCTTCAAATAGGACCTTTTCACCCACAAATACCTCTTTTATCCCCAAAAGAGGACAGTTTCTTCCAGAAATGCCACATTTCTCCCAAACATATCACATCTTCTCCAAGAAATACCACGTTTCACCCTTCAAATAGGAACTTTTCACCCACAAATACCTGTTTTATCCCCAAAAGAGGACAGTTTCTTCCGGAAATGGCACATTTCTCCCAAACATATCACATCTTCTCCAAGAAATACCAGGAATGCTCCTGAAATAGGAACTTTTCTCCCACAAATACCACCCTTCTCCCCCCAAATAGGACATTTTCTTCCAGACATGCCACATTTCTCCCAAATATTGAACATCTTCTCCAAGAAATACCAGCTTTCCCCCTTCAAATAGGACCTTTTCTCCCACAAATACCTGTTTTATCCCCAAAATAGGACAGTTTCTTCCAGAAATGCCACATTTCTCCCAAATATATCACATCTTCTCCAAGAAGTACCAGCTTTCCCCCTTCAAATAGGACCTTATCACCCACAAATACCTCTTTTATCCCCAAAATAGGACATTTTCTTCCAGAAAGGCCACATTTCTCCCAAATATATTACGTCTTCTCCAAGAAATACCAGGGTTCCCCCTTCAGATAGGAACTTTTCACCCACAAATACCTCTTTTATCCCCAAAAGAGGACAGTTTCTTCCAGACATGCCACATTTCTCCCAAATATATCACATCTTCTCCAAGAAATAACAGGTTTCCCCCTTCAAATACAACTTTTTCACCCACAAATACCTGTTTTATCCCCAAAGGAGATCAGTTTCTTCCAGAAATGCCACATTTCTCCCAAATATACCACATCTTCTCCAAGAAATACCTGCTTTCCCCCTTCAAATAGGACCTTTTCAACCACAAATACCTCTTTTATCCCCAAAAGAGAACAGTTTCTTCAAGAAATGCCACATTTCTCCCAAATATAGAACATCTTCTCCAAGAAATACCAGCTTTCCCCCTTCAAATAGGACCTTCTCACCCACAAATACCTGTTTTATCCCCAAAAGAGGACAGTTTCTTCCAGAAATGCCACATTTCTCCCAAATATATCACATCTTGTCCAAGAAATACCAGCTTTCCCCCTTCAAATAGGACCTTTTCACCCACAAATACCTGTTTTATCCCCCAAATAGGACAGTTTCTTCCAGACATGCCACATTTCTCCCAAATATATCACAACTCCTCCAAGAAATACCAGGTTTCGCCCTTCAAATAGGACCTTTTCTCCATGAAATACCTCTTTTATCCCCAAAGGTGGACAGTTTCTTCCAGTAATGCCAGAATTCTCCCAAACATATCACATCTTCTCCAAGAAATACCAGCTTTCCCCCTTCAAATAGGACCTTTTCACCCACAAAAAATTCTTTTATCCCTAAAAGAGGACAGTTTCTTCCTGACATGCCTGATTTCTCCCAAATATATCACATCTTCTCCAAGAAATACCACGTTTCCCCCTTCAAATACGACCTTTTCACCCACAAATACCTCTTTTATCCCTCAAATAGGACAGTTTCTTCCAGAAATGCCACATTTCTCCCAAATATATCACATCTTCTCCAAGAAATACCAGGATTCCTCCTGAAAGAGGACCTTTTCTCCCTCAAATACCAGCCTTCACCCCCCAAATAGGACAGTTTCTTCCTGACATGCCACATTTCTCCCTAACATATCACATCTTCTCCAAGAAATACCAGCTTTCCCCCTTCAAATAGGACCTTATCACCCACAAATACCACTTTTATCCCCAAAAGAGGACAGTTTCTGCCAGAAAGGCCACATTTCTCCCAAACATATCACATCTCCTTCAAGAAATACCAGGTTTCCCCCTTCTAATAGGACCTTTTCACCCACAAAAAATTCTTTAATCCCCAAAAGAGGACAGTTTCTTCCAGAAATGCCTGATTTCTCCCAAATATATCACATCTTCTCCAAGAAATACCAGCTTTCCCCCTTCAAATAGGACCTTTTCACCCACAAATACCTCTTTTATCCCCAAAAGAGGACTGTTACTTCCAGAAATGCCACATTTCTCCCAAATATATCACATCTTCTCCAAGAAATACCAGCTTTCCCCCTTCAAATAGGACCTTCTCACCCACAAATACCTCTTTTATCCCCAAAAGAGGACAGTTTCTTCCAGAAATGCCATATTTCTCCCAAACATATCACATCTTCTCCAAGAAATACCAGCTTTCCCCCTTCAAATAGGAGCTTTTCACCCACAAATACCTGTTTTATCCCCAAAAGAGGTCAGTTTCTTCCAGACATGCCACATTTCTCCCAAACATATCACATCTTCTCCAAGAAATACCAGGATTCCTCCTGAAATAGGAACTTTTCTCCCACAAATACCACCCTTCTCCCCCCAAATAGGACATTTTCTTCCAGACATGCCACATTTCTCCCAAATATATCACATCTTCTCCAAGAAATACCAGGTTTTCCCCCTTCAAATAGGACCTTTTCACCCACAAATACCTGTTCTATCCCCATAAGAGGACAGTTTCTTTCAGAAATGCCACATTTCTCCCAAATATATCACATCTTCTCCAAGAAATACCACGTTTCCCCCTTCAAATAGGACCTTTTCCCCAAAAAAACCTTTTATCCCCAGAAGAGGACAGTTTCTTCCAGAAATGCCACATTTCTCCCAAATATATCACATCTTCTCCAAGAAATACCACGTTTCCCCCTTCAAATAGGACCTTCTCACCCACAAATACCTCTTTTATCCCCAAAAGAGGACAGTTTCTTCCAGACATGCCACATTTCTCCCAAATATATCACATCTTCTCCAAGAAATACCAGCTTTCCCCCTTCAAATAGGAACTTTTCACCCACAAATACCTCTTTTATCCCCAAAAGAGGACAGTTTCTTCCAGACATGCCACATTTCTCCCAAATATATCACATCTTCTCCAAGAAATACCAGCTTTCCCCCTTCAAATAGGACCTTTTCATCCACAAATACATCTTTTATCCCCAAAATAGGACATTTTCTTCCAGAAATGCCACATTTCTCCCAAATATATCACATCTTCTCCAAGAAATACCAGGTTTCCCCGTTCAAATAGGACCTTTTCAACCACTAATACCTGTTTTATCCCCAAAAGAGGACATTTTATTCCAGAAATGCCACATTTCTCCCAAATATATCACATCTTCTCCAAGAAATACCAGCTTTTCCCTTCAAATAGGAACTTTTCACCCACAAATACCTCTTTTATCCCCAAAATAGGACAGTTTCTTCCAGACATGCCACATTTCTCCCAAATATATCACATCTTCTCCAAGAAATACCACGTTTCCACCTTCAAATAGGACCTTTTCAAACACAAATACCTCTTTTATCCCCAAAAGAGGACAGTTTCTTCCAGAAATGCCACATTTCTCCCAAATATATCACGTCTTCTCCAATAAATACCAGCTTTCCCCCTTCAAATAGGACCTTTTCTCCCACAAATACCTGTTTTATCCCCAAAATCGGACAGTTTCTTCCAGACATGCCACATTTCTCCCAAACATATCACATCTTCTCCAAGAAATACCAGGATTCCTCCTGAAATAGGAACTTTTCTCCCACAAATACCACCCTTCTCCCCCCAAATAGGACATTTTCTTCCAGACATGCCACATTTCTCCCAAATAGATCACATCTTCTCCAAGAAATACCAGGTTTTCCCCTGGAAATAGGGCCTTTTCACCCACAAATATCTGTTCTATCCCCATAAGAGGACAGTTTCTACCTGACATGCCTGATTTCTCCCAAATATATCACATCTTCTCCAAGAAATACCAGGTTTCCCCCTTCAAATAGGACCTTTTCCCCAAAAAAACCTCTTTTATCCCCAAAAGAGGACAGTTTCTTCCAGGAATGCCACATTTCTCCCAAATATATCACATCTCCTCCAAGAAATACCAGGATTCCTCCTGAAATTGGACCTTTTCTCCCACAAATACCTGTTTTATCCCCAAAATAGGACAGTTTCTTCCAGAAATGCCACATTTCTCCCAAATATATCACAGCTCCTCCAAGAAATACCAGGTTTCCCCCTTGAATTAGGACCTTTTCTCCCACAAATACCTCTTTTATCCCCAAAAGAGGACATTTTCTTCCAGACATGCCACATTTCTCCCAAATATATCACATCTTCTCCAAGAAATACCAGGTTTCCCCCTTCAAATAGGACCTTTTCAACCACTAATACCTCTTTTATCCCCAAAAGAGGACAGTATCTTCCAGAAATGCCACATTGCTCCCAAATATATCACATCTTCTCCAAGAAATGCCAGGATTCCTCCTGAAAGAGGGCCTTCTCACCCAAATCAACCAGCCTTCTCCCCCCAAATTGGACATTTTCTTCCAGAAAGGCCACATTTCTCCCAAATATATCACATCTTCTCCAAGAAATACCAGGATTCCTCCTGCAATAGGACCTTCTCACCCAAAACTACCACCCTTCTCCCCCCAAATTGGACATTTTCTTCCAGAAAGGCCACATTTCTCCCAAATAGATCACATCTTCTCCATGAAATACCAGCTTTCCCCCTTCAAATAGGACCTTTTCTCCCACAAATACCTGTTTTATCCCCCAAATAGGACAGTTTCTTCCAGACATGCCACATTTCTCCCAAATATATCACATCTTCTACAAGAAATACCAGGTTTCCCCCTTCAAATAGGACCTTTTCACCCACAAATACCTCTTTATCCCTCAAATAGGACAGTTTCTTCCAGACATGCCACATTTCTCCCAAATAGATCACATCTTCTCCAAGAAATACCTGCTTTCCCCCTTCAAATAGGACCTTTTCTCCCACAAATACCAGCCTTCTCCCCCCAAATAGGACAGTTTCTTCCAGAAATGCCAGATTTCTCCCAAATATATCACATCTTCTCCAAGAAATACCAGCTTTCCCCCTTCAAATAGGACCTTTTCACCCTCTAATAGCAGGCTTCTCCCCCAAATAGGACAGTTTCTTCCAGAAATGCCAGATTTCTCCCAAATATATCACATCTTCTCCAAGAAATACCAGGTTTCCCCCTGGAAATAGGACATTTTCACCCACAAATAGCTCTTTTATCCCCAAAATAGGACAGTTTCTTCCAGACATGCCACATTTCTCCCAAATATACCACATCTTCTCCAAGAAATACCAGGTTTCCCCCTTCAAATACGACCTTTTCCCCAAAAAAACCTCTTTCATCCCCAAAAGAGGACAGTTTCTTCCAGGAATGCCAGATTTCTCCCAAATATATCCCATCTTCTCCAAGAAATGCCAGGATTCCTCCTGAAATAGGAACTTTTCTCCCACAAATACCAACCTTCTCCCCCCAAATAGGACATTTTCTTCCAGACATGCCACATTTCTCCCAAATATATCACATCTTCTCCAAGAAATACCAGGTTTTCCCCTGGAAATAGGACCTTTTCACCAACAAATACCTGTTCTATCCCCATAAGAGGACAGTTTCTTCCAGAAAGGCCAGATTTCTACCAAATATATCACATCTTCTCCAAGAAATGCCAGGATTCCTCCTGAAATAGGACCTTCTCACCCAAAACTACCAGCCTTCTCCCCCCAAATTGGACATTTTCTTCCAGAAAGGCCACATTTCTCCCAAAAATATCACATCTTCTCCAAGAAATACCAGGATTCCTCCTGAAATAGGACCTTCTCACCCAAAACTACCAGCGTTCTCCCCCCAAATTGGACATTTTCTTCCAGACATGCCACATTTCTCCCAAATAGATCACATCTTCTCCAAGAAATACCAGCTTTCCCCCTTCAAATAGGACCTTTTCTCCCACAAATACCTGTTTTATCCCCCAAATAGGACAGTTTCTTCCAGAAATGCCACATTTCTCCCAAACATATCACATCTTCTCCAAGAAATACCAGGGTTCCCCCTTCAAATAGGACCTTATCACCCACAAATACCTCTTTTATCCCCAGAAGAGGACAGTTTCTTCCAGAAATGGCACATATCTCCCAAACATATCACATCTCCTCCAAGAAATACCAGGATTCCTCCTGAAATAGGAACTTTTCTCCCACAAATACCAGTTTTATCCAAAAAAGAGGACAGTTTCTTCCAGAAATGCCACATTTCTCCCAAATATATCTCATCTTCTCCAAGAAATGCCACGTTTCCCCCTTCAAATAGGACCTTTTCACCCACAAATACCTCTTTTATCCCCAAAAGAGGACAGTTTCTTCCAGAAATGCCACATTTCTCCCATATATATCACATCTTCTCATAGAATTACCAGCTTTCCCCCTTCAAATAGGACCTTTTCACCCACAAATTCCAGTTTTATCCCCAAAAGAGGACAGTTTCTTCCAGAAATGCCACATTTCTCCCAAACATATCACCTCTTCTCATAGAATTACCAGCTTTCCCCCTTCAAATAGGACCTTTTCACCCACAAAAAATTCTTTTATCCCCAAAATAGGACAGTTTCTTCCAGGCATGCCACATTTCTCCCAAATATATCACATCTTCTCCAAGAAATACCAGGTTTCCCCCTTCAAATAAGACCTTTTCACCCACAAATACCTCTTTTATCCCCAAAAGAGGACAGTTTCTTCCAGAAATGCCACATTTCTCCCAAATATATCACATCTTCTCCAAGAAATACCAGGGTTCCCCCTTCAAATAGGACCTTTTCAAACGCAAATACCTCTTTTATCCCCAAAAGAGGACATTTTCTTCCATACATGCCACATTTCTCCCAAATAGATCACATCTTCTCCAAGAAATACCTGCTTTCCCCCTTCAAATAGGACCTTTTCACCCACAAATACCTCTTTTATCCCCAAAATAGAAACAGTTTCTTCCAGAAATGCCATATTTCTCCCAAACATATCACATCTTCTCCAAGAAATACCACCTTTCCCCCTTCAAATAGGACCTTTTTACCCACAAATACCACTTTTATCCCCAAAAGAGGACAGTTTCTTCCAGAAATGGCACATTTCTCCCAAACATATCACATCTCCTCCAAGAAATACCAGGATTCCTCCTGAAATAGGAACTTTTCTCCCACAAGTACCAGCCTTCTCCCCCCAAATAGGACATTTTCTTCCAGAAAGGCCACATTTCTCCCAAATATATTACATCTTCTCCAAGAAATACCAGGTTTCCCCCTTCAGATAGGACCTTTTCACCCACAAATACCTCTTTTATCCCAAAAAGAGGACAGTTTCTTCCAGAAATGCCGCATTTCTCCCAAATATATCACATCTTCTCCATGAAATACCAGCTTTCCCCCTTCAAATAGGACCTTTTCCCCAAAAAAACCTCTTTTATCCCCAAAATAGGACAGTTTTTTCCAGACATGCCACATTTCTCCCAAATATATCACATCTTCTCCAAGAAATACCAGCTTTCCCCCTTCAAATAGGAACTTTTCACCCACAAATACCTCCTTTATCCCCAAAAGAGGACAGTTTCTTCCAGAAATGCCACATTTCTCCCAAATATATCACAATTCCTCCAAGAAATACCAGGTTTCCCTCTTCAATTAGGACCTTTTCTCCATGAAATACCAGTTTTATACCCAAAAGAGGACATTTTCTTCCAGAAATGCCACATTTCTCCCAAATATATCACATCTTCTCCAAGAAATACCACGTTTCCCCCTTCAAATCGGACGTTTTCAACCACTAATACCTCTTTTATCCCCAAAAGAGGACAGTTTCTTCCAGAAATGCCACATTTCTCCCAAATATACCACATCTTCTCCAAGAAATACCTGCTTTCCCCCTTCAAATAGGAACTTTTCACCCACAAATACCTCTTTTATCCCCAAAAGAGGACAGTTTCTTCCAGAAAGGCCACATTTCTCCCAAATATAGAACATCTTCTCCAAGAACTACCAGGTTTCCCCCTTCAAATAGGACCTTTTCACCCACAAATACCTCTTTTATCCCCAAAAGAGGACAGTTTCTTCCAGAAATGCCACATTTCTCCCAAATAGATCACATCTTCTCCAGGAAATACCAGCTTTCCCCCTTCAAATAGGACCTTTTCACCCACAAATACCTCTTTTATCCCCAAAATACGACAGTTTCTTCCAGACATGCCACATTTCTCCCAAACATATCACATCTCCTCCAAGAAATACCAGGATTCCTCCTGAAATAGGAACTTTTCTCCCACAAATACCACCATTTTCCCCCCAAATTGGACATTTTCTTCCAGACATGCCACATTTCTCCCAAATATATCACATCTTCTCCAAGAAATACCACGTTTCCCCCTTCAAATAGGACCTTTTCACCCACAAATACCTGTTCTATCCCCAAAAGAGGACAGTTTCTTCCAGAAATGCCACATTTCTCCCAAATATATCACATCTTTTCCAAGAAATACCACGTTTCCCCCTTCAAATAGGACCTTTTCCCCAAAAAAACCTCTTTCGTCCCCAAAAGAGGACAGTTTCTTCCAGGAATGCCAGATTTCTCCCAAATATATCACATCTTCTCCAAGAAATACCAGCTTTCCCCCTTTAAATAGGACCTTTTCACCCACAAATACCTCTTTTATCCCCAAAAGAGGACATTTTCTTCCAGAAATGCCACATTTCTCCCAAATATATCACATCTTCTCCCACAAATACCAGGTTTCCCCCTTCAAATAGGAACTTTTCAAACAATAATACCTCTTTTATCCCCAAAAGAGGACAGTTTCTTCCAGAAATGCCACATTTCTCCCAAATATATCACATCTTCTCCAAGAAATGCCAGGATTCCTCCTGAAAGAGGGCCTTCTCACCCAAAACTACCAGCCTTCTCCCCCCAAATTGGACATTTTCTTCCAGAAAGGCCAGATTTCTCCCAAATATATCACATCTTCTCCAAGAAATACCAGGATTCCTCCTGAAATAGGACCTTCTCACCCAAAACTACCAGCCTTCTCCCCCCAAATTGGACATTTTCTTCCAGAAAGGCCACATTTCTCCCAAATAGATCACATCTTCTCCACGATATACCAGCTTTCCCCCTTCAAATAGGACCCTTTCTCCCACAAATACCTGTTTTATCCCCCAAATAGGACAGTTTCTTCCAGACATGCCACATTTCTCCCAAATATATCACATCTTCTCCAAGAAATACCAGGTTTTCCCCTGGAAATACGACCTTTTCACCCACAAATACCTCTTTTATCCCCAAAAGAGGACAGTTTCTTCCAGAAATGCCACATTTCTCCCAAATATATCACATCTTCGCCAAGAAATACCAGGTTTCCCCCTTCAAATAGGACCTTTTCACCCACAAATACCACTTTTATCCCCAAAATAGGACAGTTTCTGCTAGAAATGCCTGATTTGTCCGAAATATATCACATCTTCTCCAAGTAATACCAGGTTTCCCCCTTCAAATAGAACGTTTTCACCCACAAATACCTCTTTTATCCCCAAAAGGGGACAGTTTCTTCCAGACATGCCACATTTCTCCCAAATATACCACATCTTCTCCAAGAAATACCTGCTTTCCCCCTTCAAATAGGACCTTTTCACCCACAAATACCTCTTTTATCCCCAAAATAGGACAGTTTCTTCCTGACATGCCACATTTCTCCCAAATATATCACATCTTCTCATAGAATTACCAGCTTTCCCCCTTCAAATAGGACCTTTTCACCCACAAATACCTCTTTTATCTATCAAATAGGACATTTTCTTCCAGACATGCCACATTTCTCCCAAATATATCACATCTTCTCCAAGAAATGCCAGGATTCCTCCTGAAAGAGGACCTTTTCACCCATAAATACCAGCCTTCTCCCCCCAAATAGGACAGTTTCTTCCAGAAATGCCACATTTCTCCCAAATATATCACATCTTCTCCAAGAAATACCAGGTTTCCCCCTTCAAATAGGAACTTTTCACCCACAAATACCTGTTCTATCCCCATAAGAGTACAGTTTCTTCCAGAAATGCCTGATTTCTCCGAAACATATCACATCTTCTCATAGAATTACCAGCTTTCCCCCTTCAAATAGGACCTTTTCACCCACAAATACCTGTTTTATCCCCCAAAGAGGACAGTTTCTTCCAGACATGCCACATTTCTCCCAAATATATCACATCTTCTCCAAGAAATACCAGGTTTCTCCCTTCAAATAGGACCTTTTCACCCACAAATACCTGTTCTATCCCCAAAAGAGGACAGTTTCTTCCTGACATGCCAGATTTCTCCCAAACATATCACATCTTCTCCAAGAAATACCAGGTTTCCCCCTTGAAATACGACCTTTTCACCCACAAATACCTGTTTTATCCCCAAAAGAGGACAGTTTCTTCCAGAAATGGCACATTTCTCCCAAACATATCACATCTCCTCCAAGAAATACCAGGATTCCTCCTGAAATAGGAACTTTTCTCCCACAAATACCACCCTTCTCCCCCCAAATAGGACATTTTCTTCCAGACATGCCACATTTCTCCCAAATAGATCACATCTTCTCCAAGAAATACCAGGTTTTCCCCTGGAAATAGGACCTTTTCACCCACAAATACCTGTTCTATCCCCATAAGAGGACAGTTTCTTCCAGAAATGCCACATTTCTCCCAAATATATCACATCTTCTCCAAGAAATACCACGTTTCCCCCTTCAAATAGGACCTATTCCCCAAAAACACCTCTTTTATCCCCAAAAGAGGACAGTTTCTTCCAGGAATGCCACATTTCTCCCAAATATATCACATCTTCTCCAAGAAATACCACGTTTCCCCCTTCAAATAGGACCTTTTCTCCCACAAATACCTGTTTTATCCCCCAAATAGGACAGTTTCTTCCAGAAATGCCACATTTCTCCCAAATATATCACATCTTCTCCAAGAAATACCAGCTTTCCCCCTTCAAATAGGACCTTTTCACCCACAAATACCTCTTTTATCCCCAAAATAGGACAGTTTCTTCCAGACATGCCACATTTCTCCCAAATATATCACATCTTCTCCAAGAAATACCAGGTTTCCCCCTTCAAATAGGACCTTTTCACCCACAAATACCTGTTTCATCCCCAAAAGAGGACAGTTTCTTTCAGAAATGCCACATTTCTCCAAATAGATCATATCTTCTCCAAGAAATACCAGGTTTTCCCCAGGAAATAGGACCTTTTCACCAACAAATACCTCTTTTATCCCCAAAAGAGGACAGTTTCTTCCAGAAATGCCATATTTCTCCCAAACATATCACATCTCCTCCAAGAAATACCAGGATTCCTCCTGAAATAGGAACTTTTCTTCCACAAATACCACCCTTCTCCCCCCAAATAGGACATTTTCTTCCAGACATGCCACATTTCTCCCAAATATATCACATCTTCTCCAAGAAATACCAGGTTTTCCCCTGGAAATAGGACCTTTTCACCCACAAATACCTGTTCCATCCCCATAAGAGGACAGTTTCTTCCAGAAATGCCACATTTCTCCCAAATATATCACATCTTCTCCAAGAAATACCACGTTTCCACCTTCCAATAGGACCTTTTCCCCAAAAAAACCTCTTTTATCCCCAAAAGAGGACAGTTTCTTCCAGGAATGCCAGATTTCTCCCAAACATATCACATCTTCTCCAAGAAATACCAGCTTTCCCCCTTCAAATAGGACCTTCTCACCCACAAATACCTCTTTTATCCCCAAAAGAGGACAGTTTTTTCCAGACATGCCACTTTTCTCCCAAATATATCACATCTTCTCCAAGAAATACCACGTTTCCCCCTTCAAATAGGACCTTTTCACCCACAAATACCTGTTTTATCCCCAAAAGAGGACATTTTCTTTCAGAAAGGCCACATTTCGCCCAAATATATATCATCTTCTCCAACAAATACCAGCTTTCCCCCTTCAAATAGGACCTTTTCACCCACAAATACCTGTTTTATCCCCAAAAGAGGACAGTTTCTTCCAGAAATGCCTCATTTCTCCCAAATATATCACATCTTCTCCAAGAAATGCCAGGATTCCTCCTGAAATAGGACCTTCTCACCCAAAACTACCAGCCTTCTCCCCCCAAATTGGACATTTTCTTCCAGAAAGGCCACATTTCTCCCAAATATATCACATCTTCTCCAAGAAATACCAGGATTCCTCCTGAAATAGGACCTTCTCACCCAAAACTACCACCTTTCTCCCCCCAAATTGGACATTTTCTTCCAGAAAGGCAACATTTCTCCCAAATAGATCACATCTTCTCCATGAAATACCAGCTTTCCCCCTTCAAATAGGACCTTTTCACCCACAAATACCTGTTTGATCCCCAAAAGAGGACAGTTTCTTCCAGAAAGGCAACATTTCTCCCAAATAGATCACCTCTTCCCCAAGAAATACCAGCTTTCCCCCTTCAAATAGGACCTTTTCAACCACTAATACCTCTTTTATCCCCTAAAGAGGACAGTTTCTTCCAGACATGCCACATTTCTCCCAAATAGATCACATCTTCTCCAAGAAATACCAGCTTTCCCCCGTCAAATAGGAACTTTTCACCCACAAATACCTGTTTTATCCCCCAAATTGGACATTTTCCTCCTGACATTCCAGATTTCTCCCAAATATATCACATCTTCTCCAAGAAATACCTGCTTTCCCCCTTCAAATAGGACCTTTTCACCCACAAAAAATTCTTTTATCCCCAAAATAGAACAGTTTCTTCCAGAAATGCCATATTTCTCCCAAACATATCACATCTTCTCCAAGAAATACCAGCTTTCCCCCTTCAAATAGGACCTTTTTAACCACAAATACCTCTTTTATCCCCAAAAGAGGACAGTTTCTTCCAGAAATGGCACATTTCTCCCAAACATATCACATCTCCTCCAAGAAATACCAGGATTCCTCCTGAAATAGGACCTTTTCTCCCACAAGTACCAGCCTTCTCCCCCCAAATAGGACATTTTCTTCCAGAAAGGCCACCTTTCTCCCAAATATATCACATCTTCTCCAAGAAATACCAGGTTTCCCCCATCAAATAGGACCTTTTCACCCACAAATACCTCTTTTATCCCCAAAAGAGGACAGTTTCTTCCAGAAAGGCCACATTTCTCCCAAATATATCACATCTTCTCCAAGAAATACCAGGTTTCCCCCTTCAAATAGGACCTTTTCACCCACAAATACCTCTTTTATCCCCAAAAGAGGACAGTTTCTTCCAGAAATGCCACATTTCTCCCAAATATATCACATCTTCTCCAAGAAATACCACCTTTCCCCCTTCAAATAGGACCTTTTCACCCACAAATACCTCTTTTATCCCCAAAATAGGACATTTTCTTCCAGAAATGCCACATTTCTCCCAAATAGATCACATCTTCTCCAAGAAATACCACGTTTCCCCCTTCAAATAGGACCTTTTCACCCACAAATACCTCTTTTATCCCCAAAAGAGGACAGTTTCTTTCGGAAATGCCACATTTCTCCCAAATATATCACATCTTCTACAAGAAATACCAGCTTTCCCCCTTCAAATAGGACCTTTTCACCCACAAATACCTCTTTTATCCCCAAAGTACGACAGTTTCTTCCAGAAATGCCACATTTCTCCCAAATATATCACATCTTCTCCAAGAAATACCACGTTTCCCCCTTCAAATAGGACCTTTTCACCCACAAATACCTCTTCTATCCCCAAAAGAGGACATTTTCTTCCAGAAATGCCACATTTCTCCCAAATATATCACATCTTCTCCAAGATATACCAGGTTTCCCCCTTGAATTAGGACCTTTTCTAAATGAAATACCTCTTTTATCCCCAAAAGAGGACTGTTTGTTCCAGAAATGCCACATTTCTCCCAAATAGATCACATCTTCTCCAAGAAATACCAGGTTTCCCCCTTCAAATAGGACCTTTTCAAACACAAATACCTCTTTTATCCCCAAAATAGGACAGTTTCTTCCAGAAATGCCACATTTCTCCCAAACATATCACATCTCCTCCAAGAAATACCAGGATTCCTCCTGAAATAGGACCTTTTCTCCCACAAATACCAGCCTTCCCCCCCCAAATAGGACATTTTCTTCCAGACATGCCACATATCACCCAAATATATCACATCTTCTCCAAGAAATACCAGCTTTCCCCCTTCAAATAGGACCTTTTCACCCACAAATACCTCTTTTATCCCCAAAACAGAACAGATTCTTCTAGAAATGCCACATTTCACCCAAACATATCACATCTTCTCCAAGTAATACCGGGATACCGCCTTCAAATAGGACCTTTTCAACCACAAGTACCTGTTTTATCCCCAAAAGAGGACAGTTTCTTCCTGACATGCCACATTTCTCCCAAATAGATCACATCTTCTCCAAGAAATACCAGGTTTTCCATGGAAATAGGACCTTTTCACCCACAAATACCTATTTTATCCCCAAAAGAGGACAGTTTCTTCTAGAAATGCCACATTTCTCCCAAACATATCACATCTTCTCCAAGAAATACCTGCTTTCCCCCTTCAAATAGGACCTTTTCCCCCAAAAAAACTCTTTTATCCCCAAAAGAGGACAGTTTCTTCCAGACATGCCACATTTCTCCCAAATATATCACATCTTCTCCAAGAAATACCACGTTTCCCCCTTCAAATAGGACCTTTTCTCCCACAAATAACAGCCTTCTCCCCCCAAATAGGACAGTTTCTTCCAGAAATGCCAGATTTCTCCCAAATAGATCACATCTTCTCCAAGAAATACCAGCTTTCCCCCTTCAAATAGGACCTTATCAACCACAAATACCTCTTTTATCCCCAAAATAGAACAGTTACGTCCAGAAAAGCCACATTTCTCCCAAACATATCACATCTTCTCCAAGAAATACCAGGTTTCCTCCTTGAAATAGGACCTTTTCACCCAGAAATACCTCTTGTATCCCCAAAAGAGGACAGTTTCTTCCAGACATGCCACATTTCTCCCAAATATATCACATCTTCTCCAAGAAATACCAGCTTTCCCCCTTCAAATAGGACCGTTTCACCCACAAATACCTCTTCTATCCCCAAAAGAGGACATTTTCTTCCAGAAATGCCACATTTCTCCCAAATACACCACATCTTCTCCAAGAAATACCAGGTTTCCCCCTTCAAATAGGACCTTTTCACCCACAAATACCTCTTTTATCCCCAAAAGGGGGCAGTTTCTTCCAGAAATGCCACATTTCTTCCAAATATATCACATCTTCTCCAAGAAATACCAGCTTTCCCCATTCAAATAGGACCTTTTCACCCACAAATACCTGTTTTATCCCCAAAAGAGGACAGTTTCTTCCAGAAAGGCCACATTTCTCCCAAATATATCACATCTTCTCCAAGAAATACCACGTTTCCCCCTTCAAATAGGACCTTTTCACCCACAAATACCTATTTTATCCCCAAAAGAGGACAGTTTCTTCCAGAAATGCCACATTTCTCCCAAATATATCACTTCTTCTCCAAGAAATACCACGTTTCCCCCTTCAAATAGGACCTTTTCACCCACAAATACCTCTTTTATCCCCAAAATAGGACACTTTCTTCCACAAATGCCACATTTCTCCCAAATATATCCCATCTTCTCCAAGAAATACCAGCTTTCCCCCTTCAAATAGGACCTTTTCACCCACAAATACCTCTTTTATCCCCAACATAGGACAGTTTCTTCCAGAAATGCCACATTTCTCCCAAACATATCACGTCTTCTCCAAGAAATACCAGCTTTCCCCCTTCAAATAGGACCTTTTCACCCACATATACCTCATTTATCCCCAAAAGAGGACAGTCTCGTCCTGACATGCCACATTTCTCCCAAACGTATCACATCTTCTCCAAGAATTACCAGCTTTCCCCCTTCAAATAGGAGCTTTTCACCCACAAATACCTGTTTTATCCCCAAAAGAGGACAGTTTCTTCCAGAAATGCCACATTTCTCCCAAACATATCACATCTTCTCATAGAATTACCAGCTTTCACCCTTCAAATAGGACCTTATCACCCACAAAAAATTCTTTTATCCCCAAAATAGGACAGTTTCTTCCAGAAATGCCTGATTTCTCCCAAATATATCACATCTTCTCCAAGAAATACCACGTTTCCCCCTTCAAATAGGACCTTTTCACCCACAAATACCTCTTTTATCCCTCAAATAGGACAGTTTCTTCCAGAAATGCCAGATTTCTCCAAAATATATCACATCTTCTCCAAGAAATGCCAGGATTCCTCCTGAAATAGGACCTTCTCACCCTAAACTACCAGCCTTCCCCCCCAAATTGGACATTTTCTTCCAGAAAGGCCACATTTCTCCCAAATATATCACATCTTCTCCAAGAAATACCAGGATTCCTCCTGAAATAGGACCTTCTCACCCAAAACTACCACCTTTCTCCCCCCAAATTGGACATTTTCTTCCAGAAAGGCAACATTTCTCCCAAATAGATCACATCTTCTCCATGAAATACCAGCTTTCCCCCTTCAAATAGGACCTTTTCACCCACAAATACCTGTTTGATCCCCAAAAGAGGACAGTTTCTTCCAGAAAGGCAACATTTCTCCCAAATAGATCACCTCTTCTCCAAGAAATACCAGGTTTCCCCCTTCAAATAGGACCTTTTCAACCACTAATACCTCTTTTATCCCCTAAAGAGGACAGTTTCTTCCAGACATGCCACATTTCTCCCAAATAGATCACATCTTCTCCAAGAAATACCAGCTTTCCCCCGTCAAATAGGAACTTTTCACCCACAAATACCTGTTTTATCCCCCAAATTGGACATTTTCTTCCTGACATTCCAGATTTCTCCCAAATATATCACATCTTCTCCAAGAAATACCTGCTTTCCCCCTTCAAATAGGACCTTTTCACCCACAAAAAATTCTTTTATCCCCAAAATAGAACAGTTTCTTCCAGAAATGCCATATTTCTCCCAAACATATCACAACTTCTCCAAGAAATACCACCTTTCCCCCTTCAAATAGGACCTTTTTAACCACAAATACCTGTTTTATCCCCAAAAGAGGACAGTTTCTTCCAGAAATGGCACATTTCTCCCAAACATATCACATCTCCTCCAAGAAATACCAGGATTCCTCCTGAAATAGGAACTTTTCTCCCACAAGTACCAGCCTTCTCCCCCCAAATAGGACATTTTCTTCCAGAAAGGCCACATTTCTCCCAAATATATCACATCTTCTCCAAGAAATACCAGGTTTCCCCCTTCAAATAGGACCTTTTCACCCACAAATACCTCTTTTATCCCCAAAAGAGGACAGTTTCTTCCAGAAAGGCCACATTTCTCCCAAACATATCACATCTTCTCCAAGAAATACCAGGTTTCCCCCTTCAAATAGGACCTTTTCACCCACAAATACCTCTTTTATCCCCAAAATAGGACATTTTCTTCCAGAAATGCCACATTTCTCCCAAATAGATCACATCTTCTCCAAGAAATACCACGTTTCCCCCTTCAAATAGGACCTTTTCACCCACAAATACCTCTTTTATCCCCAAAAGAGGACAGTTTCTTTCGGAAATGCCACATTTCTCCCAAATAGATCACATCTTCAACAAGAAATACCAGCTTTCCCCCTTCAAATAGGATCTTTTCACCCACAAATACCTCTTTTATCCCCAAAGTACGACAGTTTCTTCCAGAAAGCCCACATTTCTCCCAAATATAGAACATCTTCTCCAAGAAATACCACGTTTCCCCCTTCAAATAGGACCTTTTCACCCACAAATACCTCTTCTATCCCCAAAAGAGGACATTTTCTTCCAGAAATGCCACATTTCTCCCAAATATATCACATCTTCTCCAAGATATACCAGGTTTCCCCCTTGAATTAGGACCTTTTCTCCATGAAATACCTCTTTTATCCCCAAAAGAGGACAGTTTCTTCCAGACATGCCACATTTCTCCCAAATATATCACATCTTCTCCAAGAAATACCAGGTTTCCCCCTTCAAATAGGACCTTTTCAAACACAAATACCTCTTTTATCCCCAAAAGAGGACAGTTTCTTCCAGAAATGGCACATTTCTCCCAAACATATCACATCTCCTCCAAGAAATACCAGGATTCCTCCTGAAATAGGACCTTTTCTCCCACAAACACCAGCCTTCCCCCCCCCAAATAGGACATTTTCTTCCAGACATGCCACATATCACCCAAATATATCACCTCTTCTCCAAGAAATACCACGTTTCCCCCTTCAAATAGGACCTTTTCACCCACAAATACCTCTTTTATCCCCAAATTAGAACAGATTCTTCTAGAAATGCCACATTTCACCCAAACATATCACATCTTCTCCAAGTAATACCGGGATACCGCCTTCAAATAGGACCTTTTCAACCACAAGTACCTGTTTTATCCCCAAAAGAGGACAGTTTCTTCCAGAAATGCCAGATTTGTCCCAAATATATCACATCTTCTCCAAGAAATACCAGGATTCCCCTGGAAATAGGACCTTTTCTCCATGAAATACCTCTTTTATCCCCAAAAGAGGACAGTTTCTTCCAGAAATGCCACATTTCTCCCAAACATATCACATCTTCTCCAAGAAATACCAGGTTTCCCCCTTCAAATAGGACCTTTTCCCCCAGAAAAACTCTTTTATCCCCAAAAGAGGACAGTTTCTTCCAGACATGCCACATTTCTCCCAAATATATCACATCTTCTCCAAGAAATACCAGGATTCCTCCTGAAATAGGACCTTTTCTCCCACAAATAACAGCCTTCTCCCCCCAAAAGAGGACAGTTTCTTCCAGAAATGCCAGATTTCTCCCAAATAGATCACATCTTCTCCAAGAAATACCAGCTTTCCCCCTTCAAATAGGACCTTATCACCCACAAATACCTCTTTTATCCCCAAAATAGAACAGTTACGTCCAGAAAAGCCACATTTCTCCCAAACATATCACATCTTCTCCAAGAAATACCAAGTTTCCTCCTTGAAATAGGACCTTTTCACCGACAAATACCTCTTGTATCCCCAAAATAGGACAGTTTCTTCCAGACATGCCACATTTCTCCCAAATATATCACATCTTCTCCAAGAAATACCAGCTTTCCCCCTTCAAATAGGACCTTTTCACCCACAAATACCTCTTCTATCCCCAAAAGAGGACATTTTCTTCCAGAAATGCCACATTTCTCCCAAATACATCACATCTTCTCCAAGAAATACCAGGTTTCCCCCTTCAAATAGGACCTTTTCACCCACAAATACCTCTTTTATCCCCAAAAGGGGGCAGTTTCTTCCAGAAATGCCACATTTCTTCCAAATATATCACATCTTCTCCAAGAAATACCAGCTTTCCCCCTTCAAATAGGACCTTTTCACCCACAAATACCTGTTTTATCCCCAAAAGAGGACAGTTTCTTCCAGACATGCCACATTTCTCCCAAATATATCACATCTTCTCCAAGAAATACCAGCTTTCCCCCTTCAAATAGGACCTTTTCACCCACAAATACCTATTTTATCCCCAAAAGAGGACAGTTTCTTCCAGAAATGCCACATTTCTCCCAAATAGATCACTTCTTCTCCAAGAAATACCAGGTTTCCCCCTTCAAATAGGACCTTTTCAACCACAAATACCTCTTTTATCCCCAAAACAGGACACTTTCTTCCACAAATGCCACATTTCTCCCAAATATATCACATCTTCTCCAAGAAATACCAGCTTTCCCCCTTCAAATAGGACCTTTTCACCCACAAATACCTGTTTTATCCCCAACATAGGACAGTTTCTTCCAGACACGCCACATTTCTCCCAAATATATCATATCTTCTCCAAGAAATACCAGGTTTCCCCCTTCAAATAGGACCTTTTCTCCCACAAATACCTCTTTTATCCCCAAAAGAGGACAGTTTCTTTCAGACATGCCACATTTCTCCCAAATATATCACATCTTCTCCAAGAAATACCAGCTTTCCCCCTTCAAATAGGACCTTTTCACCCACAAATAACAGCCTTCTCCCCCCAAAAGAGGACAGTTTCTTCCAGAAATGCCAGATTTCTCCCAAATAGATCACATCTTCTCCAAGAAATACCAGCTTTCCCCCTTCAAATAGGACCTTATCACCCACAAATACCTCTTTTATCCCCAAAATAGAACAGTTACGTCCAGAAAAGCCACATTTCTCCCAAACATATCACATCTTCTCCAAGAAATACCAAGTTTCCTCCTTGAAATAGGACCTTTTCACCCACAAATACCTCTTGTATCCCCAAAATAGGACAGTTTCTTCCAGACATGCCACATTTCTCCCAAATATATCACATCTTCTCCAAGAAATACCAGCTTTCCCCCTTCAAATAGGACCTTTTCACCCACAAATACCTCTTCTATCCCCAAAAGAGGACATTTTCTTCCAGAAATGCCACATTTCTCCCAAATACATCACATCTTCTCCAAGAAATACCACGTTTCCCCCTTCAAATAGGACCTTTTCACCCACAAATACCTCTTTTATCCCCAAAAGGGGGCAGTTTCTTCCAGAAATGCCACATTTCTTCCAAATATATCACATCTTCTCCAAGAAATACCAGCTTTCCCCCTTCAAATAGGACCTTTTCACCCACAAATACCTGTTTTATCCCCAAAAGAGGACAGTTTCTTCCAGAAAGGCCACATTTCTCCCAAATATATCACATCTTCTCCAAGAAATACCACGTTTCCCCCTTCAAATAGGACCTTTTCACCCACAAATACCTATTTTATCCCCAAAAGAGGACAGTTTCTTCCAGAAATGCCACATTTCTCCCAAATAGATCACTTCTTCTCCAAGAAATACCAGGTTTCCCCCTTCAAATAGGACCTTTTCAACCACAAATACCTCTTTTATCCCCAAAACAGGACACTTTCTTCCACAAATGCCACATTTCTCCCAAATATATCACATCTTCTCCAAGAAATACCAGCTTTCCCCCTTCAAATAGGACCTTTTCACCCACAAATACCTGTTTTATCCCCAACATAGGACAGTTTCTTCCAGACATGCCACATTTCTCCCAAATATATCATATCTTCTCCAAGAAATACCAGCTTTCCCCCTTCAAATAGGACCTTTTCTCCCACAAATACCTCTTTTATCCCCAAAAGAGGACAGTTTCTTCCAGACATGCCACATTTCTCCCAAATATATCACATCTTCTCCAAGAAATACCAGGTTTCCCCCTTCAAATAGGACCTTTTCACCCACAAATACCTCTTTTATCCCCAAAAGAGGACAGTTTCTTCCAGACATGCCACATTTCTCCCAAATAGATCACATCTTCTCCAAGAAATACCAGGTTTCCCCCTTCAAAAGGACCTTTTCACCCACAAATACCTGTTTTATCCCCAAAAGAGGACTGTTTTTTCCAGAAATGCCACATTTCTCACAAATATATCACATCTTCTCCAAGAAATACCAGCTTTCCCCCTTCAAATAGGACCTTTTCACCCACAAATACCTCTTTTATCCCCAAAAGAGGACAGTTTCTTCCAGACATGCCAGATTTCTCCCAAACATATCACATCTTCTCCAAGAAATACCAGCTTTCCCCCTTCAAATAGGACCTTTTCACCCACAAATACCTCTTTTATCCCCAACATAGGACAGTTTCTTCCAGAAATGACACATTTCTCCCAAACATATCACGTCTTCTCCAAGAAATACCAGCTTTCCCCCTTTAAATATGACGTTTTCCCCCAAAAAAACTCTTTTATCCCCAAAAGAGGACAGTCTCTTCCTGACATGCCACATTTCTCCCAAACATATCACATCTTCTCATAGAATTACCAGCTTTCCCCCTTCAAATAGGACCTTTTCACCCACAAATACCTGTTTTATCCCCAAAAGAGGACAGTTTCTTCAAGAAATGCCAAATTTCTCCCAAACATATCACATCTTCTCATAGAATTACCAGCTTTCACCCTTCAAATAGGACCTTATCACCCACAAAAAATTCTTTTATCCCCAAAATAGGACAGTTTCTTCCAGAAATGCCTGATTTCTCCCAAATATATCACATCTTCTCCAAGAAATACCAGGTTTCCCCCTTCAAATACGACCTTTTCACCCACAAATACCTCTTTTATCCCTCAAATAGGACAGTTTCTTCCAGAAATGCCAGATTTCTCCAAAATATATCACATCTTCTCCAAGAAATGCCAGGATTCCTCCTGAAATAGAACCTTCTCACCCAAAACTACCAGCCTTCCCCCCCAAATTGGACATTTTCATCCAGAAAGGCCAGATTTCTACCAAATAGATCACATCTTCTCCAAGAAATACCAGCTTTCCCCCTTCAAATAGGACCTTATCACCCACAAATACCTCTTTTATCCCCAAAATAGAACACTTACGTCCAGAAAAGCCACATTTCTCCCAAACATATCACATCTTCTCCAAGAAATACCAAGTTTCCTCCTTGAAATAGGACCTTTTCACCCACAAATACCTCTTGTATCCCCAAAATAGGACAGTTTCTTCCAGACATGCCACATTTCTCCCAAATATATCACATCTTCTCCAAGAAATACCAAGTTTCCTCCTTGAAATAGGACCTTTTCACCCACAAATACCTCTTCTATCCCCAAAAGAGGACATTTTCTTCCAGAAATGCCACATTTCTCCCAAATACATCACATCTTCTCCAAGAAATACCAGGTTTCCCCCTTCAAATAGGACCTTTTCACCCACAAATACCTCTTTTATCCCCAAAAGGGGGCAGTTTCTTCCAGAAATGCCACATTTCTTCCAAATATATCACATCTTCTCCAAGAAATACCAGCTTTCCCCCTTCAAATAGGACCTTTTCACCCACAAATACCTGTTTTATCCCCAAAAGAGGACAGTTTCTTCCAGACATGCCACATTTCTCCCAAATATATCACATCTTCTCCAAGAAATACCACGTTTCCCCCTTCAAATAGGACCTTTTCACCCACAAATACCTATTTTATCCCCAAAATAGGACAGTTTCTTCCAGAAATGCCGCATTTCTCCCAAATAGATCACTTCTTCTCCAAGAAATACCAGGTTTCCCCCTTCAAATAGGACCTTTTCAACCACAAATACCTCTTTTATCCCCAAAACAGGACACTTTCTTCCACAAATGCCACATTTCTCCCAAATATATCACATCTTCTCCAAGAAATACCAGCTTTCCCCCTTCAAATAGGACCTTTTCACCCACAAATACCTGTTTTATCCCCAACATAGGACAGTTTCTTCCAGACATGCCACATTTCTCCCAAATATATCATATCTTCTCCAAGAAATACCAGGTTTCCCCCTTCAAATAGGACCTTTTCTCCCACAAGTACCTCTTTTATCCCCAAAAGAGGACAGTTTCTTCCTGACATGCCACATTTCTCCCAAATATATCACATCTTCTCCAAGAAATACCAGGTTTCCCCCTTCAAATTGGACCTTTTCACCCACAAATAACAGCCTTCTCCCCCCAAAAGAGGACAGTTTCTTCCAGAAATGCCAGATTTCTCCCAAATAGATCACATCTTCTCCAAGAAATACCAGCTTTCCCCCTTCAAATAGGACCTTATCACCCACAAATACCTCTTTTATCCCCAAAATAGAACAGTTACGTCCAGAAAAGCCACATTTCTCCCAAACATATCACATCTTCTCCAAGAAATACCAAGTTTCCTCCTTGAAATAGGACCTTTTCACCCACAAATACCTCTTGTATCCACAAAATAGGACAGTTTCTTCCAGACATGCCACATTTCTCCCAAATATATCACATCTTCTCCAAGAAATACCAGCTTTCCCCCTTCAAATAGGACCTTTTCACCCACAAATACCTCTTCTATCCCCAAAAGAGGACATTTTCTTCCAGAAATGCCACATTTCTCCCAAATATATCACATCTTCTCCAAGAAATACCACGTTTCCCCCTTCAAATAGGACCTTTTCACCCACAAATACCTATTTTATCCCCAAAAGAGGACAGTTTCTTCCAGAAATGCCACATTTCTCCCAAATACATCACATCTTCTCCAAGAAATACCAGGTTTCCCCCTTCAAATAGAACCTTTTCAACCACAAATACCTCTTTTATCCCCAAAACAGGACACTTTCTTCCACAAATGCCACATTTCTCCCAAATATATCACATCTTCTCCAAGAAATACCAGCTTTCCCCCTTCAAATAGGACCTTTTCACCCACAAATACCAGTTTTATCCCCAACATAGGACAGTTTCTTCCAGACATGCCACATTTCTCCCAAATATATCATATCTTCTCCAAGAAATACCAGCTTTCCCCCTTCAAATAGGACCTTTTCTCCCACAAATACCTCTTTTATCCCCAAAAGAGGACAGTTTCTTCCAGACATGCCACATTTCTCCCAAATATATCACATCTTCTCCAAGAAATACCAGGTTTCCCCCTTCAAATAGGACCTTTTCACCCACAAATACCTCTTTTATCTCCAAAAGAGGACAGTTTCTTCCAGACATGCCACATTTCTCCCAAATAGATCACATCTTCTCCAAGAAATACCAGGTTTCCCCCTTCAAAAGGACCTTTTCACCCACAAATACCTGTTTTATCCCCAAAAGAGGACTGTTTTTTCCAGAAATGCCACATTTCTCACAAATATATCACATCTTCTCCAAGAAATACCAGCTTTCCCCCTTCAAATAGGACCTTTTCACCCACAAATACCTCTTTTATCCCCAAAAGAGGACAGTTTCTTCCAGACATGCCAGATTTCTCCCAAACATATCACATCTTCTCCAAGAAATACCAGGATTCCTCCTGAAATAGGACTTTCTCACCGAAAACGACAAGCCTTCTCCCCCCAAATTGGACAGTTTCTTCCAGAAAGGCCACATTTCTCCCAAATAGATCACATCTTCTCCAAGAAATACCTGCTTTCCCCCTTCAAATAGGACCTTTTCTACCACAAATACCTGTTTTATCCCCCAAATAAGACAGTTTCTTCCAGACATGCCACATTTCTCCCAAATATATCACCTCTTCTCCAAGAAATACCAGGTTTCCCCCTTCAAATAGGACCTTATCACCCACAAATACCACTTTTATCCCCAAAATAGGACAGTTTCTTCCAGAAAGGCCACATTTCTCCAAAATATAGCACATCTCCAAGAAATACCAGGTTTCCTCCTGAAATAGGACCTTGTCACCCACAGATTCCTGTTTTATCCCTTTGTTCCGAGCGACTTTTCGTTTTGGAGTGTTTATCCGATGCTACACTTCAGCATTCTGTGACGAATAAAATAGAAGAGAAAAGCCCCACTAATAAGGCAGCTAGAAGTTCGAGGAGCGACACACGTTGTGCTTTCGGGGAGGACGTTCCAGAAAGTCGAGAGTTGTGGCTTCTTTCCTGCGGAGAAAAAACCCCCTGTTTTCAGGCAATGCGGGACGCTGAATTCTCTCCTTCTCGGCATTTCAATACCGCTCCTTCGCTCTCGTGGCTCGAAAGCGGCACTCGCGCTGAACCGCTCCGGAGAGTCTGCAGTTGCTGTCCGGTCCATCGCGGTTCTGCCCGAGTGCCGCTTGCAGCCTTCAGCAGCGCTCTCGTTTCTCTCGGATGCCGGGAAAGAGCGACTTCAGCCGGATGCTTTGCTCCGACGAGTGAGCGGCTTCTTCTGCGCACATCGCAATGGAGCGCTTCTGACTTCTCCACGTGTCCATGCAGAATGCACTACGCTTCTCTCTCACTCTTATCCCTTCCTTCCGAGCGACATTTCGTTTTGGAGTGTTTATCCGATGCTACACTTCAGCATTCTGTGACGAATAGAGTAGAAGAGAAAAGCCCCACTAAGAAGGCAGCTAGAAGTTCGAGGAGCAACGCACGTAGTGCTTTCAGGGAGGACGTTCCAGAAAGTCGAGAGTTGTGGCTTGTTTCCTGCGGAGAAAAAACCCCCTGTTTTCAGGCAATGCAGTAGGCTGAATTCGCATCTTCTCGGCATAGGAATACCGCTCCTTCCCTCTCGTGGCTCGAAAGCGGCACTCGCTCTGAAGCGCTCCGGAGAGTCTGCAGTTGCTGTCCGGTCCATCGCGGTTCTGCCCGAGTGCCGCTTGCAGCCTTCAGCAGCGCTCTCGTTTCTCTCGGATGCCGGGAAAGAGCGACTTCAGCCGGATGCTTTGCTCCGACGAGTGAGCGGCTTCTTCTGCGCACATCGCAATGGAGAGCTTCTGACTTCTCCATGTGTCCATGCAGAATGCACTACGCTTCTCTCTCATTCTTATCCCTTTTTCCGAGCGACATTTCGTTTTGGAGTGTTTATCCGATGCTACACTTCAGCATTCTGTGACGAATAAAATAGAGGAGAAAAGCCCCACTAAGAAGGCAGCTAGAAGTTCGAGGAGCAACGCACGTAGTGCTTTCAGGGAGGACGTTCCAGAAAGTCGAGAGTTGTGGCTTGTTTCCTGCGGAGAAAAACCCCCTGTTTTCAGGCAATGCAGTAGGCTGAATTCGCTCGTTCTCGGCATAGGAATGCCGCTCCTCCTCTCTCGTGGCTCGAGAGCGGCATTTGCGCTGAACCACACCGGACAGTCTGCAGTTGCAGACTACTGAATAGCCTGAAAACAGGGGGTTTTTTCTCCGCCGGAAAGAATCCACAACTCTCGACTTTCTGGAACGTCCTCCCTGAAAGCACTACGTGTGTCGCTCCTCGAACTTCTAGCTGCCTCATTAGTGGGGCTTTTCTCTTCTACTCTATTCGTCACAGAATGCTGAAGTGTAGCATCGGATAAACACTCCAAAACGAAATGTCGCTCGGAAAAAGGGATAAGAATGAGAGAGAAGCGTAGTGCATTCTGCATGGACAGAAGGAGAAGTCAGAACCGCTCCATTGCGATGTGCGCAGAAGAAGCCGCTCACTTGTCGGATCAAAGCATCCGGCTGAAGTCGCTCTTTCCCGGCATCCGAGAGAAACGAGAGCGCTGCTGAAGGCTGCAAGCGGCACTCGGGCAGAACCGCGATGGACCGGACAGCAACTGCAGACTCTCCGGAGCGGTTCAGCGCGAGTGCCGCTTTCGAGCCACGAGAGCGAAGGAGCGGTATTCCTATGCCGAGAAGATGCGAATTCAGCCTACTGCATTGCCTGAAAACAGGGGGTTTTTTCTCCGCAGGAAAGAAGCCACAACTCTCGACTTTCTGGAACGTCCTCCCTGAAAGCACTACGTGCGTTGCTCCTCGAACTTCTAGCTGCCTTCTTAGTGGGGCTTTTCTCTTCTACTCTATTCGTCACAGAATGCTGAAGTGTAGCATCGGATAAACACTCCAAAACGAAATGTCGCTCGGAAGGAAGGGATAAGAGTGAGAGAGAAGCGTAGTGCATTCTGCATGGACACGTGGAGAAGTCAGAAGCGCTCCATTGCGATGTGCGCAGAAGAAGCCGCTCACTCGTCGGAGCAAAGCATCCGGCTGAAGTCGCTCTTTCCCGGCATCCGAGAGAAACGAGAGCGCTGCTGAAGGCTGCAAGCGGCACTCGGGCAGAACCGCGATGGACCGGACAGCAACTGCAGACTCTCCGGAGCGGTTCAGCGCGAGTGCCGCTTTCGAGCCACGAGAGCGAAGGAGCGGTATTGAAATGCCGAGAAGGAGAGAATTCAGCGTCCTGCATTGCCTGAAAACAGGGGGTTTTTTCTCCGCAGGAAAGAAGCCACAACTCTCGACTTTCTGGAACGTCCTCCCCGA
This sequence comes from Lophura swinhoii, assembly GCA_030408155.1. NCBI lineage: Eukaryota > Metazoa > Chordata > Aves > Galliformes > Phasianidae > Lophura > Lophura swinhoii. Next base: position 1,068,001 of record CM059459.1, read on the forward strand.
AAGCACAACGTGTGTCGCTCCTCGAACTTCTAGCTGCCTTATTAGTGGGGCTTTTCTCTTCTATTTTATTCGTCACAGAATGCTGAAGTGTAGCATCGGATAAACACTCCAAAACAAAAAGTCGCTCGGAACAAAGGGATAAAACAGGAATCTGTGGGTGACAAGGTCCTATTTCAGGAGGAAACCTGGTATTTCTTGGAGATGTGCTATATTTTGGAGAAATGTGGCCTTTCTGGAAGAAACTGTCCTCTTTTGGGGATAAAACAGGTATTTGTGGGTGAAAAGTTCCTATTTGAAGGGGGAACCCCGGTATTTCTTGGAGAAGATGTGATATATTTGGGAGAAATGTGGCATGTCTGGAAAAAACTGTCCTCTTTTGGGGATAAAACATGTATTTGTGGGTGAAAAGGTCCTATTTGAAGGGGGAAACGTGGTGTTTCTTGGAGAAGATGTGATATATTTGGGAGAAATGTGGCCTTTCTGGAAGAAACTGTCGTATTTTGGGGATCAAAGAGGTATTTGTGGTTGAAAATGTCGTATTTGAAGGGGGAAAGCTGGTATTTCTTGGAGAAGATGTGATATGTTAGGGAGAAATGTGGCATTTCTGTAAGAAACTGTCCTATTTGGGGGGAGAAGGCTGGTATTTGTGGTAGAAAAGATCCTCTTTCAGGAGGAATCCTGGTATTTCTTGGAGAAGATGTGATATATTTGGGAGAAATGTGGCATGTCCGGAAGAAACTGTCCTATTTTGGGGATAAAAGAATTTTTTGTGGGTGAAAAGGTCCTAATTCATGGGGGAAACCTGGTATTTCTTGGAGAAGATTTGATATGTTTGGGAGAAATGTGGCATGTCTGGAAGAAACTGTCCTCTTTTGGGGATAAAAGTGGTATTTGTGGGTGAAAAGGTCCTATTTGAAGGGGGAAACGTGGTATTTCTTGGAGAAGATGTGATATATTTGGGAGAAATGTGGCCTTTCTGGAAGAAACTGTCCTCTTTTGGGGATAAAAGAGGTATTTGTGGGTGAAAAGGTCCTATTTGAAGGGGGAATCCTGGTATTTCTTGGAGAAGATGTGATATATTTGGGAGAAATGTGGCATGTCAGGAAGAAACTGTCCTCTTTTGGGGAGAAAAGAGGTATTTGTGGGTGAAAAGGTCCTATTTGAAGGGAGAAAGCTGGTATTTCTTGGAGAAGATGTGATATATTTGGGAGAAATGTGGCATGACAGGAAGAAACTGTGCTCTTTTGGGGATAAAAGAGGTATTTCATTGAGAAAAGGTCCTAATTCAAGGGGGAAAGCTGGTATTTCTTGGAGAAGATGATATATATTTGGGAGAAATGTGGCATTTCTGGAAGAAACTGTCCTATTTTGGGGATAAAAGAGGTATTTGTGGTAGAAAAGGTCCTATTTGAAGGGGGAAACCTGTTATTTCTTGGAGAAGATGTGATATGTTAGGGAGAAATGTGGCATTTCTGTAAGAAACTGTCCTCTTTTGGGGATAAAAGAGGTATTTGTGGGTGAAAACGTCCTATTTCAAGGGGGAAACGTGGTATTTCTTGGAGAAGATGTGATATATTTGGGAGAAATCAGGCATTTCTGGAAGAAACTGTCCTCTTTTGGGGATAAAAGAATTTTTTGTGGGTGAAAAGGTCCTATTTCAAGGGGGAACCTGGTATTTCTTGGAGAAGATGTGATCTATTTTGGAGAAATCTGGCATGTCTGGAACAAACTGTCCTATTTTGGGGATAAAACAGGTATTTGTGGGTGAAAAGGTCCTATTTGAAGGGGGAAAGCTGGATGTTCTTGCAGGAGATGTGATATATTTGGGAGAAATGTGGCATGTCTGGAAGAAACAGTCCTCTTTTGGGGATAAAACAGGTATTTGTGGTTGAAAAGGTCCTATTTCAAGGGGGAAAACTGGCATTTCTTGGAGAAGATGTGATATATTTGGGAGAAATGTGGCATGTCTGGAAGAAACTGTCCTCTTTTGGGGATAAAACAGGTATTTGTGGGTGAAAATGTCCTATTTGAAGGGGGAAACGTGGTATTTCTTGGAGAAGATGTGATCTATTTGGGAGAAATGAGGCCATTCTGGCAGAAACTGTCCTCTTTTGGGGATAAATGAGGTATATGTGGGTGAAAAGGTCCTATTTGAAGGGGGAAACGTGGTATTTCTTGGAGAAGATGTGATACATTTGGGAGAAATCTGGCCTTACTGGCAAAAACTGTCCTATTTGGGGGATAAAAGAGGTATTTGTGGTTGAAAAGTTCCGATTTCAAGGGGGAAAGCTGGTATTTCTGTGGCCTTTCTGGAAGAAACTGTCCAGTTTTGGGGATAAAACAGGTATTTGTGGGTGAAAAGGTCCTATTTGAAGGGGGAAAGCTGGTATTTCTTGGAGAAGATGTGATATATTTGGGAGAAATGTGGCATGTCTGGAAGAAAATGTCCTATTTGGGGCGAGAAGGCTGGTATTTGTGGGTGAAAAGGTCCTATTTGAAGGGGGAAACCTGGTATTTCTTGGAGAAGATGTGATATATTTGGGAGAAATGAGGCATTTCTGGAAGAAACTGTCCTATTTTGGGGATAAAACAGGTATTTGTGGGTGAAAAGGTCCTATTTGAAGGGGGAATCCTGGTATTTCTTGGAGAAGATGTGATATATTTGGGAGAAATGTGGCCTTTCTGGAAGAAACTGTCCTCTTTTGGGGATCAAACAGGTATTTGTGGGTGAAAAGGTCCTATTTGAAGGGGGAAAGCTGGTATTTCTTGGAGAAGATGTGATATATTTGGGAGAAATGTGGCATGTCTGGAAGAAACTGTCCTATTTTGGAGATAAAAGAGGTATTTGTGGGTGAAAAGGTCCTATTTGAAGGGGGAAACGTGGCATTTCTTGGAGAAGATGATATATATTTGGGAGAAATGTGGCATTTCTGGAAGAAACTGTCCTCTTATGGAGATAAAAGAGGTTTTTTTGGGGAAAAGGTCCTATTTGAAGGGGGAAACGTGGTATTTCTGGGAGAAGATGTGATATATTTGGGAGAAATGTGGCCTTTCTGGAAGAAACTGTCCTCTTTTGGGGATAGAACCGGTTTTTGTGGGTGAAAAGGTCGTATTTCCAGGGGAAAACCTGGTATTTCTTGGAGAAGATGTGATATATTTGGGAGAAATGTGACATGTCTGGAAGAAAATGTCCTATTTGGGGGGAGAAGGGTGGTATTTGTGGGAGAAAAGTTCCTATTTCAGGAGGAATCCTGGTATTTCTAGGAGGAGACGTGATATGTTTGGGAGAAATGTGGCATGTCTGGAAGAAACTGTCCTCTTTTGGGGATAAAACAGGTATTTGTGGCTGAAAAGGTCCTATTTGAAGGGGGAAACGTGGTATTTCTTGGAGAATATGTGATATATTTGGGAGAAATGTGGCCTTTCTGGAAGAAACTGTCCTATTTTGGGGATAAAAGAGGTATTTGTGGGTGAAAAGGTCCTATTTGAAGGGGGAATGCTGGTATTTCTGGAGAAGATGTGATATGTTTGGGAGAAATGTGGCATTTCTGTAAGAAACTGTCCTATTTAGGGGGAGAAGGCTGGTATTTGTGGTAGAAAAGTTCCTCTTTCAGGAGGAATCCTGGTATTTCTTGGAGAAGATGTGATATATTTGGGAGAAATGTGGCATGTCTGGAAGAAACTGTCCTAATTGAGGGATAAAATAGGTATTTGTGGGTGAAAAGGTCCTATTTGAAGGGGGAAAGCTGGTATTTCATGGAGAAGATGTGATATATTTGGGAGAAATGTGGCCTTTCTGGAAGAAACTGTCCTATTTTGGGGATAAAATAATTTTTTGTGGGTGAAAAGGTCCTATTTGAAGGGGGAAACATGGTATTTCTTGGAGAAGATCTGATATGTTTGGGAGAAATGTGGCCGTTCTAGAAGAAACTGTCCTATTTTGGGGATAAAAGTGGTATTTGTGGGTGAATAGGTCCTATTTGAAGGGGGAAACCTGGTATTTCTTGGAGAGGATGTGATGTATTTGGGAGAAATGTGGCATTTCTGGAAGAAACTGTCCTCTTTTGGGGATAAAAGAGGTATTTGTGGGTGAAAAGGTCCTATTTGAAGGGGGAAACCTGGTATTTCTAGGAGGAGATGTGATATATTTGGGAGAACTCTGGCATGTCTGGAAGAAAGTGTCCTATTTGAGGGATAAAAGAGGTATTTGTGGGTGAAAAGGTCCTATTTGAAGGGGGAAAGCTGGTAATTCTATGAGAAGATGTGATATATTTGGGAGAAATGTGGCATGTCAGGAAGAAACTGTCCTATTTTGGGGATAAAAGTGGTATTTCATGGAGAAAAGGTCCTAATTCAAGGGGGAAAGCTGGTATTTCTTGGAGGAGTTGTGATATATTTGGGAGAAATGTGGCATTTCTGGAAGAAACTGTCCTCTTTTGGGGATAAAAGAGGTATTTGTGTTTGAAAAGGTCATATTTGAAGGGGGAAAGCTGGTATTTCTTGGAGAAGATGATATATATTTGGGAGAAATGTGGCATTTCTGGAAGAAACTGTCCTCTTTTTGGGATAAAAGTGGTATTTGTGGGTGACAAGGTCCTATTTGAAGGAGGAAAGCTGGTATTTCATGGAGAAGATGTGATATATTTGGGAGAAATGTGGCATTTCTGGAAGAAACTGTCCTCTTTTGGGGATAAAACAGGTATTTGTGGGTGAAAATGTCCTATTTGAAGGGGGAAACCTGGTATTTCTTGGAGAAGATGTGATATGTTTGGGAGAAATGTGGCATTTCTGGAAGGAACTGTCCTCTTTTGGGGATAAAAGAGGTATTTGTGGGTGAAAATGTCCTATTTGAAGGGGGAACCTGGTATTTCTTGGAGAAGATGTGATATATTTTGGAGAAATCTGGCCTTTCTGGCAGAAACTGTCCTCTTTTGGGGATAAAACAGGTATTTGTGGGAGAAAAGGTCCTATTTGAAGGGGGAAAGCTGGATGTTCTTGCAGGAGATGTGATATATTTTGGAGAAATGTGGCATGTCTGGAAGAAACTGTCCTCTTTTGGGGATAAAACAGGTATTTGTGGTTGAAAAGGTCCTATTTGAAGGGGGAAGCCTGGCATTTCTTGGAGAATATGTGATATATTTGGGAGAAATGTGGCATTTCTGGAAGAAACTGTCCTCTTTTGGGGATAAACCAGGTATTTGTGGGTGTAAAGGTCCTATTTGAAGGGGAAAACGTGGTATTTCTTGGAGAAGATGTGATCTATTTTGAGAAATGAGGCCATTCTGGCAGAAACTGTCCTCTTTTGGGGATAAATGAGGTATATGTGGGTGAAAAGGTCCTATTTGAAGGGGGAAACGTGGTATTTCTTGGAGAAGATGTGATACATTTGGGAGAAATCTGGCCTTACTGGCAAAAACTGTCCTATTTTGGGGATTAAAGAGGTATATGTGGGAGAAAAGTTCCTATTTCAAGGGGGAAAGCTGGTATTTCTGTGGCCTTTCTGGAAGAAACTGTCCTCTTTTGGTGATAAAACAGGTATTTGTGGGTGAAAAGGTCCTATTTGAAGGGGGAAAGCTGGTATTTCTTGGAGATGATGTGATATGTTTGGGAGAAATGTGGTATTTCTGGAAGAAACTGTTCTCTTTTGGGGATAAAAGAGGTATTTGTGGGTGAAAAGGTCCTATTTCCAGGGGAAAACCTGGTATTTCTTGGAGAAGATGTGATATATTTGGGAGAAATGTGGCCTTTCTGGAAGAAACTTTCCTATTGTGGGGATCAAACTGGTATTTGTTGGTGAAAAGGTCCTATTTGAAGGGGGAACCTGGTATTTCTTGGAGAAGATGTGATCTATTTGGGAGAAACCTGGCATTTATGGAAGAAACTGTCCTATTTTGGGGATAAAACAGGTATTTGTGGGTGAGAAGGTCCTATTTGAAGGGGGAAAGCTGGTATTTCTTGGAGAAGATGTTCTATATTTGGGAGAAATGTGGCATTTCTTGAAGAAACTGTTCTCTCTTGGGGATAAAACAGGTACTTATGGGTGAAAAGGTCCTATTTGAAGGGGGAAACGTGGTATTTCTTGGAGAAGATGTGATCTATTTTGAGAAATGAGGCCATTCTGGCAGAAACTGTCCTCTTTTGGGGATAAAAGAGGTATATGTGGGTGAAAAGGTCCTATTTGAAGGGGGAAACGTGGTATTTCTTGGAGAAGATGTGATACATTTGGGAGAAATCTGGCCTTACTGGCAAAAACTGTCCTATTTTGGGGATTAAAGAGGTATATGTGGGAGAAAAGTTCCTATTTCAAGGGGGAAAGCTGGTATTTCTGTGGCCTTTCCGGAAGAAACTGTCCTCTTTTGGTGATAAAACAGGTATTTGTGGGTGAAAAGGTCCTATTTGAAGGGGGAAACCTGGTATTTCTTGGAGAAGATGTGATATGTTTGGGAGAAATGTGGCATTTCTGGAAGAAACTGTCCTATTTTGGGGATAAAAGAGGTATTCGTGGGAGAAAAGGTCCTATTTGAAGGGGGAAAGCTGGTATTTCTTGGAGAAGATATGATATATTTGGGAGAAATGTGGCCTTTCTGGAAGAAACTGTCCTCTTTTGGGGATCAAACAGGTATTTGTGGGTGAAAAGGTCCTATTTGAAGGGGGAAACGTGGTATTTCTTGGAGAAGATGTGATATGTTTGGGAGAAATGTGGCATGTCTGGAAGAAACTGTCCTATTTTGGGGTTAAACCAGGTATTTGTGGGTGAAAAGGTCCTATTTGAAGGGGAAAACCCGGTATTTCTTGGAGAAGATGTGATATATTTGGGAGAAATGTGGCCTTTCTGGAAGGAACTGTCCTCTTTTGGGGATAAAAGAGGTATTAGTGGGTGAAAAGGTCCTATTTGAAGGGGGAAACCTGGTATTTCTTGGAGAAGCTGTGATATATTTGGGAGAAACCTGGCATTTCTGGAAGAAACTGTCCTCTTTTGGGGATAAAACAGGTATTTGTGGGTGAAAAGGTCCTATTTGAAGGGGGAAAGCTGGTATTTCTTGGAGAAGATGTGATATATTTGGGAGAAATGTGGCCTTTCTTGCAGAAACTGTCCTCTTTTGGGGATAAAACAGGTATTTCATGGAGAAAAGGTCCTATTTGAAGGGGGAAAGCTGGATGTTCTTGCAGGAGATGTGATATATTTGGGAGAAATGTGGCATGTCTGGAAGAAACTGTCCTCTTTTGGGGATAAAACAGGTATTTGTGGTTGAAAAGGTCCTATTTGAAGGGGGAAGCCTGGCATTTCTTGGAGAAGATGTGATATATTTGGGAGAAATGTGGCATTTCTGGAAGAAACTGTCCTATTTTGGGGATAAACCAGGTATTTGTGGGTGAAAAGGTCCTATTTGAAGGGGGAAACGTGGTATTTCTTGGAGAAGATGTGATCTATTTTGAGAAATGAGGCCATTCTGGCAGAAACTGTCCTCTTTTGGGGATAAATGAGGTATATGTGGGTGAAAAGGTCCTATTTGAAGGGGGAAACGTGGTATTTCTTGGAGAAGATGTGATACATTTGGGAGAAATCTGGCCTTACTGGCAAAAACTGTCCTATTTTGGGGATTAAAGAGGTATATGTGGGAGAAAAGTTCCTATTTCAAGGGGGAAAGCTGGTATTTCTGTGGCCTTTCTGGAAGAAACTGTCCTCTTTTGGTGATAAAACAGGTATTTGTGGGTGAAAAGGTCCTATTTGAAGGGGGAAAGCTGGTATTTCTTGGAGAAGATGTGATATGTTTGGGAGAAATGTGGCATTTCCGAAGAAACTGTTCTCTTTTGGGGATAAAAGAGGTATTTGTGGGTGAAAAGGTCCTATTTCCAGGGGAAAACCTGATATTTCTTGGAGAAGATGTGATATATTTGGGAGAAATGTCGCATGTCTGGAAGAAAATGTCCTATTTGGGGCGAGAAGGCTGGTATTTGTGTTTGAAAAGGTCCTATTTGAAGGGGGAAAGCTGGTATTTCTTGGAGAAGATGTGATATATTTTGGAGAAATCTGGCATTTCTGGAAGAAACTGTCCTATTTGGGGGATAAAAGAGGTATTTGTGGGTGAAAAGGTCCTATTTGAAGGGGGAATCCTGGTATTTCCTGGAGAAGATATGATATATTTGGTAGAAATGTGGCCTTTCTGGAAGAAACTGTCCTCTTTTGGGGATCAAACAGGTATTTCTGGGTGAAAAGGTCCTATTTGAAGGGGGAACCTGGTATTTCTTGGAGAAGATGTGATCTATTTGGGAGAAATGTGGCCTTTCTTGAAGAAACTGTTCTCTTTTGGGGATAAAACAGGTACTTATGGGTGAAAAGGTCCTATTTGAAGGGGGAAACGTGGTATTTCTTGGAGAAGATGTGATCTATTTTGAGAAATGAGGCCATTCTGGCAGAAACTGTCCTCTTTTGGGGATAAATGAGGTATATGTGGGTGAAAAGGTCCTATTTGAAGGGGGAAACGTGGTATTTCTTGGAGAAGATGTGATACATTTGGGAGAAATCTGGCCTTACTGGCAAAAACTGTCCTATTTTGGGGATTAAAGAGGTATATGTGGGAGAAAAGTTCCTATTTCAAGGGGGAAAGCAGGTATTTCTGTGGCCTTTCTGGAAGAAACTGTCCTCTTTTGGTGATAAAACAGGTATTTGTGGGTGAAAAGGTCCTATTTGAAGGGGGAAACCTGGTATTTCTTGGAGAAGATGTGATATGTTTGGGAGAAATGTGGCATTTCTGGAAGAAACTGTCCTATTTTGGGGATAAAAGAGATATTCGTGGGAGAAAAGGTCCTATTTGAAGGGGGAAAGATGGTATTTCTTGGAGAAGATGTGATATATTTGGGAGAAATGTGGCCTTTCTGGAAGAAACTGTCATCTTTTGGGGATCAAACAGTTATTTGTGGGTGAAAAGGTCCTATTTGAAGGGGGAAACCTGGTATTTCTTGGAGAAGCTGTGATATATTTGGGAGAAACCTGGCATTTATGGAAGAAACTGTCCTATTTGGGGGATAGAACAGGTATTTGTGGGTGAAAAGGTCCTATTTGAAGGGGGAAAGCTGGTATTTCTTGGAGAAGATGTGATCTATTTGGGAGAAATGTGGCCTTTCTGGAAGAAACTGTCCTCTTTTGGGGATAAAACAGGTATTTGTGGGTGAAAAGGTCCTATTTGAAGTGGGAAACCTGGTATTTCTTGGAGAAGATGTGATATGTTTGGGAGAAATGTGGCCTTTCTGGAATAAACTGTCCTCTTTTGGGGATAAAAGAGGTATTTGTGGGAGAAAAGGACCTATGTCAAGGGGTAAAGCTGGATGTTCTTGCAGGAGATGTGATCTATTTGGGAGAAATGCGGCATTTCTGGAAGAAACTGTCGTATTTTGGGGATCAAAGAGGTATTTGTGTGTGAAAAGGTCCTATTTGAAGGGGGAAACCTGGTATTTCTTGGAGAAGATGTGATATATTTGGGAGAAATGTGGCATGTCTGGAAGAAACTGTCCTCTTTTGGGGTTAAAAGAGGTATTTGTGGGTGAGAAGTTCCTATTTGAAGGGGGAAACCGGGTATTTCTTGGAGAAGATGTGATATGTTTGGGTGAAATGTGGCATTTCTGGAAGAAACTGTCCTCCTTTGGGGGGAAAAGGCTGGTTTTTGTGGGAGAAAAGGTACTATTTCAGGTGAAATCCTGGTATTTCTTGGAGGAGAAGTGATATGTTTATGAGAAATGTGGCATTTCTGGAAGAAACTGTCCTATTTTGGGATAAAAGAGGTATTTTTGGGAGAAAAGGTCCTATTTGAAGGGGGAAACCTGGTATTTCTTGGAGAAGATGTGATATATTTGGTAGATATGTGGCCTTTCTGGAAGAAACTGTCCTCTTTTGGGGATCAAACAGGTATTTGTGGGTGAGAAGGTCCTATTTTAAGGGGGAACCTGGTATTTCTTGGAGAATATGTGATCTATTTGGGAGAAATGTGGCATGTCTGGAAGAAACTGTCCTCTTATGGGGATAAAACAGGTATTTGTGGGTGAGAAGGTCCTATTTGAAGGGGGAAAGCTGGTATTTCTTGGAGAAGATGTTCTATATTTGGGAGAAATGTGGCATTTCTTGAAGAAACTGTTCTCTTTTGGGGATAAAACAGGTACTTATGGGTGAAAAGGTCCTATTTGAAGGGGGAAACGTGGTATTTCTTGGAGAAGATGTGATCTATTTTGAGAAATGAGGCCATTCTGGCAGAAACTGTCCTCTTTTGGGGATAAATGAGGTATATGTGGGTGAAAAGGTCCTATTTGAAGGGGGAAACGTGGTATTTCTTGGAGAAGATGTGATACATTTGGGAGAAATCTGGCCTTACTGGCAAAAACTGTCCTATTTTGGGGATTAAAGAGGTATATGTGGGAGAAAAGTTCCTATTTCAAGGGGGAAAGCTGGTATTTCTGTGGCCTTTCTGGAAGAAACTGTCCTCTTTTGGTGATAAAACAGGTATTTGTGGGTGAAAAGGTCCTATTTGAAGGGGGAAACCTGGTATTTCTTGGAGAAGATGTGATCTATTTGGGAGAAATGTGGCATTTCTGGAAGAAACTGTCCTATTTTGGGGATAAAAGAGGTATTCGTGGGTGAAAAGGTCCTATTTGAAGGGGGAAAGATGGTATTTCTTGGAGAAGATGTGATATATTTGGGAGAAATGTGGCCTTTCTGGAAGAAACTGTCATCTTTTGGGGATCAAACAGGTATTTGTGGGTGAAAAGGTCCTATTTGAAGGGGGAAACCTGGTATTTCTTGGAGAAGCTGTGATATATTTGGGAGAAACCTGGCATTTATGGAAGAAACTGTCCTATTTTGGGGATAGAACAGGTATTTGTGGGTGAAAAGGTCCTATTTGAAGGGGGAAACCTGGTATTTCTTGGAGAAGATGTGATATATTTGGGAGAAATGTGGCCTTTCTGGAAGAAACTGTCCTCTTTTGGGGATAAAACAGGTATTTGTGGGTGAAAAGGTCCTATTTGAAGGGGGAAACCTGGTATTTCTTGGAGAAGATGTGATATGTTTGGGAGAAATGTGGCCTTTCTGGAATAAACTGTCCTCTTTTGGGGATAAAAGAGGTATTTGTGGGAGAAAAGGACCTATGTCAAGGGGTAAAGCTGGATGTTCTTGCAGGAGATGTGATCTATTTGGGAGAAATGCGGCATTTCTGGAAGAAACTGTCGTATTTTGGGGATCAAAGAGGTATTTGTGTGTGAAAAGGTCCTATTTGAAGGGGGAAACCTGGTATTTCTTGGAGAAGATGTGATCTATTTGGGAGAAATGTGGCATGTCTGGAAGAAACTGTCCTCTTTTGGGGTTAAAAGAGGTATTTGTGGGTGAGAAGTTCCTATTTGAAGGGGGAAACCTGGTATTTCTTGGAGAAGATGTGATATGTTTGGGTGAAATGTGGCATGTCAGGAAGAAACTGTGCTCTTTTGGGGATAAAAGAGGTATTTCATTGAGAAAAGGTCCTAATTCAAGGGGGAAAGCTGGTATTTCTTGGAGAAGATGTGATATATTTGGGAGAAATGTGGCATTTCTGGAAGAAACTGTCCTATTTTGGGGATAAAAGAGGTATTTGTGGTAGAAAAGGTCCTACTTGAAGGGGGAAACCTGTTATTTCTTGGAGAAGATGTGATATATTTGGGAGAAATGTGGCCTTTCTGGAAGAAACTGTCCTCTTTTGGGGATAAAAGTGGTATTTGTGGGTGAAAACGTCCTATTTCAAGGGGGAAACGTGGTATTTCTTGGAGAAGATGTGATATATTTGGGAGAAATCAGGCATTTCTGGAAGAAACTGTCCTATTTTGGGGATAAAAGAATTTTTTGTGGGTGAAAAGGTCCTATTTCAAGGGGGAACCTGGTATTTCTTGGAGAAGATGTGATCTATTTTGGAGAAATCTGGCATGTCTGGAACAAACTGTCCTATTTTGGGGATAAAACAGGTATTTGTGGGTGAAAAGGTCCTATTTGAAGGGGGAATGCTGGATGGTCTTGCAGGAGATGTGATATATTTGGGAGAAATGTGGCATGTCTGGAAGAAACTGTCCTCTTTTGGGGATAAAACAGGTATTTGTGGTTGAAAAGGTCCTATTTCAAGGGGGAAAACTGGCATTTCTTGGAGAAGATGTGATATATTTGGGAGAAATGTGGCATTTCTGGAAGAAACAGTCCTCTTTTGGGGATAAAACAGGTATTTGTGGGTGAAAATGTCCTATTTGAAGGGGGAAACGTGGTATTTCTTGGAGAAGATGTGATATATTTGGGAGAAATGAGGCCATTCTGGCAGAAACTGTCCTCTTTTGGGGATAAAAGAGGTATATGTGGGTGAAAAGGTCCTATTTGAAGGGGGAAACGTGGTATTACTTGGAGAAGATGTGATACATTTGGGAGAAATCTGGCCTTACTGGCTAAAACTGTCCTATTTTGGGGATAAAAGAGGTATATGTGGGAGAAAAGTTCCGATTTCAAGGGGGAAAGCTGGTATTTCTGTGGCCTTTCTGGAAGAAACTGTCCAGTTTTGGGGATAAATCAGGTATTTGTGGGTGAAAAGGTCCTATTTGAAGGGGGAAAGCTGGTATTTCTTGGAGAAGATGTGATATATTTGGGAGAAATGTGGCATTTCTGTAAGAAACTGTTCTCTTTTGGGGATAAAAGAGGTATTTGTGGGTGAAAAGGTCCTATTTGAAGGGGGAAAGCTGGTATTTCTTGGAGAAGATGTGATATATTTGGGAGAAATGTGGCATGTCTGGAAGAAAATGTCCTATTTGGGGCGAGAAGGCTGGTATTTGTGGGTGAAAAGGTCCTATTTGAAGGGGGAAACCTGGTATTTCTTGGAGAAGATGTGATATATTTGGGAGAAATGAGGCATTTCTGGAAGAAACTGTCCTATTTTGGGGATAAAACAGGTATTTGTGGGTGAAAAGGTCCTATTTGAAGGGGGAATCCTGGTATTTCTTGGAGAAGATGTGATATATTTTGGAGAAATGTGGCCTTTCTGGAAGAAACTGTCCTCTTTTGGGGATCAAACAGGTATTTGTGGGTGAAAAGTTCCTATTTGAAGGGGGAAAGCTGGTATTTCTTGGAGAAGATGTGATATATTTTGGAGAAATGTGGCATGTCTGGAAGAAACTGTCCTATTTTGGAGATAAAAGAGGTATTTGTGGGTGAAAAGGTCCTATTTGAAGGGGGAAACGTGGCATTTCTTGGAGAAGATGATATATATTTGGGAGAAATGTGGCATGTCCGGAAGAAACTGCCCTATTTTGGGGATAAAAGAATTTTTTGTGGGTGAAAAGGTCCTATTTGAAGGGGGAAACCTGGTATTTCTTGGAGAAGATTTGATATGTTTGGGAGAAATGTGGCATGTCTGGAAGAAACTGTCCTCTTTTGGGGATAAAAGTGGTATTTGTGGGTGATAAGGTCCTATTTGAAGGGGGAAACGTGGTATTTCTTGGAGAAGATGTGATATATTTGGGAGAAATGTGGCCTTTCTGGAAGAAACTGTCCTCTTTTGGGCATAAAAGAGGTATTTGTGGGTGAAAAGGTCCTATTTGAAGGGGGAAACCTGGTATTTCTTGGAGAAGATGTGATATATTTGGGAGAAATGTGGCATGTCAGGAAGAAACTGTCCTCTTTTGGGGATAAAAGAGGTATTTGTGGGTGAAAAGGTCCTATTTGAAGGGAGAAAGCTGGTATTTCTTGGAGAAGATGTGATATATTTGGGAGAAATGTGGCATGTCAGGAAGAAACTGTGCTCTTTTGGGGATAAAAGAGGTATTTCATTGAGAAAAGGTCCTAATTCAAGGGGGAAAGCTGGTATTTCTTGGAGAAGATGTGATATATTTGGGAGAAATGTGGCATGTCTGGAAGAAACTGTCCTCTTTTGGGGATAAAAGAGGTATTAGTGTTTGAAAAGGTCCTATTTGAAGGGGGAAACCTGGTATTTCTTGGAGAAGATGTGATATATTCGGGAGAAATGTGGCATGTCTGGAAGAAACTGTCCTATGTTGGGGATAAAAGAGGTATTTGTGGGTGAAAACGACCTATTTGAAGGGGGAAACGTGGTATTTCTTGGAGAAGATGTGATATATTTGGGAGAAATCAGGCATTTCTGGAAGAAACTGTCCTATTTTGGGGATAAAAGAATTTTTTGTGGGTGAAAAGGTCCTATTTCAAGGGGGAACCTGGTATTACTTGGCGAAGATGTGATCTATTTTGGAGAAATCTGGCATGTCTGGAACAAACTGTCCTCTTTTGGGGATCAAACAGGTATTTGTGGGTGAAAAGGTCCTATTTGAAGGGGGAAAGCTGGATGTTCTTGCAGGAGATGTGATATATTTGGGAGAAATGTGGCATGTCTGGAAGAAACTGTCCTCTTTTGGGGATAAAACAGGTATTTGTGGTTGAAAAGGTCCAATTTCAAGGGGGAAAACTGGCATTTCTTGGAGAAGATGTGATATATTTGGGAGAAATGTGGCATTTCTGGAAGAAACTGTCCTCTTTTTGGGATAAAAGATGTATTCGTGGGTGAAAATGTCCTATTTGAAGGGGGAAACGTGGTATTTCTTGGAGAAGATGTGATCTATTTGGGAGAAATGTGGCATTTCTGGCAGAAACTGTCCTCTTTTGGGGATAAATGAGGTATATGTGGGTGAAAAGGTCCTATTTGAAGGGGGAAACGTGGTATTTCTTGGAGAAGATGTGATACATTTGGGAGAAATCTGGCCTTACTGGCTAAAACTGTCCTATTTTGGGGATAAAAGAGGTATATGTGGGAGAAAAGTTCCGATTTCAAGGGGGAAAGCTGGTATTTCTGTGGCCTTTCTGGAAGAAACTGTCCAGTTTTGGGGATAAAACAGGTATTTGTGGGTGAAAAGGTCCTATTTGAAGGGGGAAACCTGGTATTTCTTGGAGAAGATGTGATATATTTGGGAGAAATGTGGCATTTCTGTAAGAAACTGTTCTCTTTTGGGGATAAAAGAGGTATTTGTGGGTGAAAAGGTCCTATTTGAAGGGGGAAAGCTGGTATTTCTTGGAGAAGATGTGATATATTTGGGAGAAATGTGGCATGTCTGGAAGAAAATGTCCTATTTGGGGCGAGAAGGCTGGTATTTGTGGGTGAAAAGGTCCTATTTGAAGGGGGAAACCTGGTATTTCTTGAAGAAGATGTGATATATTTGGGAGAAATGAGGCATTTCTGGAAGAAACTGTCCTCTTTTGGGGATAAAACAGGTATTTGTGGGTGAAAAGGTCCTATTTGAAGGGGGAATCCTGGTATTTCTTGGAGAAGATGTGATATATTTTGGAGAAATGTGGCCTTTCTGGAAGAAACTGTCCTCTTTTGGGGATCAAACAGGTATTTGTGGGTGAAAAGTTCCTATTTGAAGGGGGAAAGCTGGAATTTCTTGGAGAAGATGTGATATATTTTGGAGAAATGTGGCATGTCTGGAAGAAACTGTCCTATTTTGGAGATAAAAGAGGTATTTGTGGGTGAAAAGGTCCTATTTGAAGGGGGAAACGTGGCATTTCTTGGAGAAGATGATATATATTTGGGAGAAATGTGGCATTTCTGGAAGAAACTGTCCTCTTATGGAGATAAAAGAGGTTTTTTTGGGGAAAAGGTCCTATTTGAAGGGGGAAAGCTGGTATTTCTTGGAGAAGATGTGATATATTTGGGAGAAATGTGGCATTTTGGAAGAAACTGTCCTCTTTTGGGGATAGAACCGGTATTTGTGGGTGAAAAAGTCGTATTTCCAGAGGAAAACCTGGTATTTCTTGGAGAAGATGTGATATATTTGGGAGAAATGTGACATGTCTGGAAGAAAATGTCCTATTTGCGGGGAGAAGGGTGGTATATGTGGGAGAAAAGTTCCTATTTCAGGAGGAATCCTGGTATTTCTTGGAGGAGACGTGATATGTTTGGGAGAAATGTGGCATGTCTGGAAGAAACTGTCCTCTTTTGGGGATAAAAGAGGTATTTGTGGGTGAAAAGGTCCTATTTGAAGGGGGAAACGTGGTATTTCTTGGAGAATATGTGATATATTTGGGAGAAATGTGGCCTTTCTGGAAGAAACTGTCCTATTTTGGGGATAAAAGAGGTATTTGTGGGTGAAAAGGTCCTATTTGAAGGGGGAAAGCTGGTATTTCTGGAGAAGATGTGATATGTTTGGGAGAAATGTGGCATTTCTGTAAGAAACTGTCCTATTTAGGGGGAGAAGGCTGGTATTTGTGGTAGAAAAGTTCCTCTTTCAGGAGGAATCCTGGTATTTCTTGGAGAAGATGTGATATATTTGGGAGAAAGGTGGCATTTCTGGAAGAAACTGTCCTCTTTTGGGGATAAAATAGGTATTTGTGGGTGAAAAGGTCCTATTTGAAGGGGGAAACCTGGTATTTCTTGGAGAAGATGTGATATATTTGGGAGAAATGTGGCATTTCTGGAAGAAACTGTCCTATTTTGGGGATAAAAGAATTTTTTGTGGGTGAAAAGGTCCTATTTGAAGGGGGAAACCTGGTATTTCTTGGAGAAGATCTGATATGTTTGGGAGAAATGTGGCCTTTCTGTCAGAAACTGTCCTATTTTGGGGATAAAAGTGGTATTTGTGGGTGAATAGGTCCTATTTGAAGGGGGAAACCTGGTATTTCTTGGAGAAGATGTGATGTATTTGGGAGAAATGTGGCATTTCTTGAAGAAACTGTCCTCTTTTGGGGATAGAAGAGGTATTTGTGGGTGAAAAGGTCCTATTTGAAGGGGGAAACCTGGTATTTCTTGGAGAAGATGTGATATATTTTGGAGAAATCTGGCATGTCTGGAAGAAACTGTCCTCTTTTGGGGATAAAAGTGGTATTTGTGGGTGACAAGGTCCTATTTGAAGGCGGAAAGCTGGTATTTCTTGGAGAAGATGTGATATATTTGGGAGAAATGTGGCATTTCTGGAAGAAACTGTCCTCTTTTGGGGATAAAACAGGTATTTGTGGGTGAAAAGGTCCTATTTGAAGGGGGAACCCTGGTATTTCTTGGAGAAGATGTGATATGTTTGGGAGAAATGTGGCATTTCTGGAAGGAACTGTCCTCTTTTGGGGATAAAAGAGGTATTTGTGGGTGAAAAGGTCCTATTTGAAGGGGGAACCTGGTATTTCTTGGAGAAGATGTGATATATTTTGGAGAAATCTGGCATGTCTGGAACAAACTGTCCTATTTTGGGGATAAAACAGGTATTTGTGGGAGAAAAGGTCCTATTTGAAGGGGGAAAGCTGGATGTTCTTGCAGGAGATGTGATATATTTGGGAGAAATGTGGCATGTCTGGAAGAAACTGTCCTCTTTTGGGGATAAAACAGGTATTTGTGGTTGAAAAGGTCCTATTTGAAGGGGGAAGCCTGGCATTTCTTGGAGAATATGTGATATATTTGGGAGAAATGTGGCATTTCTGGAAGAAACTGTCCTATTTTGGGGATAAACCAGGTATTTGTGGGTGTAAAGGTCCTATTTGAAGGGGGAAACGTGGTATTTCTTGGAGAAGATGTGATCTATTTTGAGAAATGAGGCCATTCTGGCAGAAACTGTCCTCTTTTGGGGATAAATGAGGTATATGTGGGTGAAAAGGTCCTATTTGAAGCGGGAAACGTGGTATTTCTTGGAGAAGATGTGATACATTTGGGAGAAATCTGGCCTTACTGGCAAAAACTGTCCTTTTTTGGGGATTAAAGAGGTATTTGTGGGAGAAAAGTTCCTATTTCAAGGGGGAAAGCTGGTATTTCTGTGGCCTTTCTGGAAGAAACTGTCCTCTTTTGGTGATAAAACAGGTATTTGTGGGTGAAAAGGTCCTATTTGAAGGGGGAAAGCTGGTATTTCTTGGAGATGATGTGATATGTTTGGGAGAAATGTG
Source organism: Lophura swinhoii (assembly GCA_030408155.1). Taxonomy (NCBI): domain Eukaryota; kingdom Metazoa; phylum Chordata; class Aves; order Galliformes; family Phasianidae; genus Lophura; species Lophura swinhoii. Next base: position 1,085,921 of record CM059459.1, read on the forward strand.
GCATTTCTGGAAGAAACTGTTCTCTTTTGGGGATAAAAGAGGTATTTGTGGGTGAAAAGGTCCTATTTCCAGGGGAAAACCTGGTATTTCTTGGAGAAGATGTGATATATTTGGGAGAAATGTGGCATGTCTGGAAGAAACTGTCCTATTTTGGGGATAAAAGAGGTATTTGTGGGTGAAAAGGTCCTATTTGAAGGGGGAATCCTGGTATTTCTTGGAGAAGATGTGATATATTTGGGAGAAATGTGGCATGTCTGGAAGAAAATGTCCTATTTGGGGCGAGAAGGCTGGTATTTGTGTTTGAAAAGGTCCTATTGGAAGGGGGAAAGCTGGTATTTCTTGGAGAAGATGTGATCTATTTGGGAGAAATGTGGCATTTCTGGAAGAAACTGTCCTATTTTGGGGATAAAAGAGGTATTTGTGGGTGAAAAGGTCCTATTTGAAGGGGGAATCCTGGTATTTCTTGGAGAAGATGTGATATATTTGGGAGAAATGTGGCCTTTCTGGAAGAAACTGTCCTCTTTTGGGGATCAAACTGGTATTTGTGGGTGAAAAGGTCCTATTTGAAGGGGGAACCTGGTATTTCTTGGAGAAGATGTGATCTATTTGGGAGAAATGTGGCCTTTCTGGAAGAAACTGTCCTATTTTGGGGATAAAACAGGTATTTGTGGGTGAGAAGGTCCTATTTGAAGGGGGAAAGCTGGTATTTCTTGGAGAAGATGTTCTATATTTGGGAGAAATGTGGCATTTCTTGAAGAAACTGTTCTCTTTTGGGGATAAAACAGGTACTTATGGGTGAAAAGGTCCTATTTGAAGGGGGAAACGTGGTATTTCTTGGAGAAGATGTGATCTATTTTGAGAAATGAGGCCATTCTGGCAGAAACTGTCCTCTTTTGGGGATAAAAGAGGTATATGTGGGTGAAAAGGTCCTATTTGAAGGGGGAAACGTGGTATTTCTTGGAGAAGATGTGATACATTTGGGAGAAATCTGGCCTTACTGGCAAAAACTGTCCTATTTTGGGGATTAAAGAGGTATATGTGGGAGAAAAGTTCCTATTTCAAGGGGGAAAGCTGGTATTTCTGTGGCCTTTCTGGAAGAAACTGTCCTCTTTTGGTGATAAAACAGGTATTTGTGGGTGAAAAGGTCCTATTTGAAGGGTGAAACCTGGTATTTCTTGGAGAAGATGTGATATGTTTGGGAGAAATGTGGCATTTCCGGAAGAAACTGTCCTCTTTTGGGGATAAAAGAGGTATTTGTGGGTGAAAAGGTCCTATTTGAAGGGGGAAACCTGGTATTTCTTGGAGAAGATGTGATATATTTGGGAGAAATGTGGCCTTTCTGGAAGAAACTGTCCTCTTTTGGGGATAAAACAGGTATTTCATGGAGAAAAGGTCCTATTTGAAGGGGGAAAGCTGGATGTTCTTGCAGGAGATGTGATATATTTGGGAGAAATGTGGCATGTCTGGAAGAAACTGTCCTCTTTTGGGGATAAAACAGGTATTTGTGGTTGAAAAGGTCCTATTTGAAGGGGGAAGCCTGGCATTTCTTGGAGAATATGTGATATATTTGGGAGAAATGTGGCATTTCTGGAAGAAACTGTCCTCTTTTGGGGAGAAACCAGGTATTTGTGGGTGAAAAGGTCCTATTTGAAGGGGGAAACGTGGTATTTCTTGGAGAAGATGTGATCTATTTTGAGAAATGAGGCCATTCTGGCAGAAACTGTCCTCTTTTGGGGATAAATGAGGTATATGTGGGTGAAAAGGTCCTATTTGAAGGGGGAAACGTGGTATTTCTTGGAGAAGATGTGATACATTTGGGAGAAATCTGGCCTTACTGGCAAAAACTGTCCTATTTTGGGGATTTAAGAGGTATATGTGGGAGAAAAGTTCCTATTTCAAGGGGGAAAGCTGGTATTTCTGTGGCCTTTCTGGAAGAAACTGTCCTCTTTTGGTGATAAAACAGGTATTTGTGGGTGAAAAGGTCCTATTTGAAGGGGGAAAGCTGGTATTTCTTGGAGAAGATGTGATATGTTTGGGAGAAATGTGGCATTTCTGGAAGAAACTGTTCTCTTTTGGGGATAAAAGAGGTATTTGTGGGTGAAAAGGTCCTATTTCCAGGGGAAAACCTGGTATTTCTTGGAGAAGATGTGATATATTTGGGAGAAATGTCGCATGTCTGGAAGAAAATGTCCTATTTGGGGCGAGAAGGCTGGTATTTGTGTTTGAAAAGGTCCTATTTGAAGGGGGAAAGCTGGTATTTCTTGGAGAAGATGTGATATATTTTGGAGAAATCTGGCATTTCTGGAAGAAACTGTCCTATTTTGGGGATAAAAGAGGTATTTGTGGGTGAAAAGGTCCTATTTGAAGGGGGAATCCTGGTATTTCTTGGAGAAGATATGATATATTTGGGAGAAATGTGGCCTTTCTGGAAGAAACTGTCCTCTTTTGGGGATCAAACAGGTATTTGTGGGTGAAAAGGTCCTATTTGAAGGGGGAACCTGGTATTTCTTGGAGAAGATGTGATCTATTTGGGAGAAATGTGGCCTTTCTGGAAGAAACTGTCCTATTTTGGGGATAAAACAGGTATTTGTGGGTGAGAAGGTCCTATTTGAAGGGGGAAACCTGGTATTTCTTGGAGAAGATGTTCTATATTTGGGAGAAATGTGGCATTTCTTGAAGAAACTGTTCTCTTTTGGGGATAAAACAGGTACTTATGGGTGAAAAGGTCCTATTTGAAGGGGGAAACGTGGTATTTCTTGGAGAAGATGTGATCTATTTTGAGAAATGAGGCCATTCTGGCAGAAACTGTCCTCTTTTGGGGATAAATGAGGTATATGTGGGTGAAAAGGTCCTATTTGAAGGGGGAAACGTGGTATTTCTTGGAGAAGATGTGATACATTTGGGAGAAATCTGGCCTTACTGGCAAAAACTGTCCTATTTTGGGGATTAAAGAGGTATATGTGGGAGAAAAGTTCCTATTTCAAGGGGGAAAGCTGGTATTTCTGTGGCCTTTCTGGAAGAAACTGTCCTCTTTTGGTGATAAAACAGGTATTTGTGGGTGAAAAGGTCCTATTTGAAGGGGGAAACCTGGTATTTCTTGGAGAAGATGTGATATGTTTGGGAGAAATGTGGCATTTCTGGAAGAAACTGTCCTATTTTGGGGATAAAAGAGGTATTCGTGGGAGAAAAGGTCCTATTTGAAGGGGGAAAGATGGTATTTCTTGGAGAAGATGTGATATATTTGGGAGAAATGTGGCCTTTCTGGAAGAAACTGTCATCTTTTGGGGATCAAACAGGTATTTGTGGGTGAAAAGGTCCTATTTGAAGGGGGAAACCTGGTATTTCTTGGAGAAGCTGTGATATATTTGGGAGAAACCTGGCATTTATGGAAGAAACTGTCCTATTTTGGGGATAGAACAGGTATTTGTGGGTGAAAAGGTCCTATTTGAAGGGGGAAACCTGGTATTTCTTGGAGAAGATGTGATATATTTGGGAGAAATGTGGCCTTTCTGGAAGAAACTGTCCTCTTTTGGGGATAAAACAGGTATTTGTGGGTGAAAAGGTCCTATTTGAAGGGGGAAACCTGGTATTTCTTGGAGAAGATGTGATATGTTTGGGAGAAATGTGGCCTTTCTGGAATAAACTGTCCTCTTTTGGGGATAAAAGAGGTATTTGTGGGAGAAAAGGACCTATGTCAAGGGGTAAAGCTGGATGTTCTTGCAGGAGATGTGATCTATTTGGGAGAAATGCGGCATTTCTGGAAGAAACTGTCCTCTTTTGGGGATCAAAGAGGTATTTGTGTGTGAAAAGGTCCTATTTGAAGGGGGAAACCTGGTATTTCTTGGAGAAGATGTGATATATTTGGGAGAAATGTGGCATGTCTGGAAGAAACTGTCCTCTTTTGGGGTTAAAAGAGGTATTTGTGGGTGAGAAGTTCCTATTTGAAGGGGGAAACCTGGTATTTCTTGGAGAAGATGTGATATGTTTGGGTGAAATGTGGCATTTCTGGAAGAAACTGTCCTCCTTTGGGGGGAAAAGTCTGGTTTTTGTGGGAGAAAAGGTACTATTTCAGGAGAAATCCTGGTATTTCTTGGAGGAGAAGTGATATGTTTATGAGAAATGTGGCATTTCTGGAAGAAACTGTCCTATTTTGGGATAAAAGAGGTATTTTTGGGAGAAAAGGTCCTATTTGAAGGGGGAAACCTGGTATTTCTTGGAGAAGATGTGATATATTTGGTAGATATGTGGCCTTTCTGGAAGAAACTGTCCTCTTTTGGGGATCAAACAGGTATTTGTGGGTGAGAAGGTCCTATTTTAAGGGGGAACCTGGTATTTCTTGGAGAAGATGTGATCTATTTGGGAGAAATGTGGCATGTCTGGAAGAAACTGTCCTCTTATGGGGATAAAACAGGTATTTGTGGGTGAGAAGGTCCTATTTGAAGGGGGAAAGCTGGTATTTCTTGGAGAAGATGTGATATATTTGGGAGAAATGTGGCATTTCTTGAAGAAACTGTTCTCTTTTGGGGATAAAACAGGTACTTATGGCTGAAAAGGTCCTATTTGAAGGGGGAAACGTGGTATTTCTTGGAGAAGATGTGATCTATTTTGAGAAATGAGGCCATTCTGGCAGAAACTGTCCTCTTTTGGGGATAAATGAGGTATATGTGGGTGAAAAGGTCCTATTTGAAGGGGGAAACGTGGTATTTCTTGGAGAAGATGTGATACATTTGGGAGAAATCTGGCCTTACTGGCAAAAACTGTCCTATTTTGGGGATTAAAGAGGTATATGTGGGAGAAAAGTTCCTATTTCAAGGGGGAAAGCTGGTATTTCTGTGGCCTTTCTGGAAGAAACTGTCCTCTTTTGGTGATAAAACAGGTATTTGTGGGTGAAAAGGTCTTATTTGAAGGGGGAAACCTGGTATTTCTTGGAGAAGATGTGATATGTTTGGGAGAAATGTGGCATTTCTGGAAGAAACTGTCCTATTTTGGGGATAAAAGAGGTATTCGTGGGAGAAAAGGTCCTATTTGAAGGGGGAAAGATGGTATTTCTTGGAGAAGATGTGATATATTTGGGAGAAATGTGGCCTTTCTGGAAGAAACTGTCATCTTTTGGGGATCAAACAGGTATTTGTGGGTGAAAAGGTCCTATTTGAAGGGGGAAACCTGGTATTTCTTGGAGAAGCTGTGATATATTTGGGAGAAACCTGGCATTTATGGAAGAAACTGTCCTATTTTGGGGATAGAACAGGTATTTGTGGGTGAAAAGGTCCTATTTGAAGGGGGAAACCTGGTATTTCTTGGAGAAGATGTGATATATTTGGGAGAAATGTGGCCTTTCTGGAAGAAACTGTCCTCTTTTGGGGATCAAACAGGTATTTGTGGGTGAAAAGGTCCTATTTGAAGGGGGAAACCAGGTATTTCTTGGAGAAGATGTGATATGTTTGGGAGAAATGTGGCCTTTCTGGAATAAACTGTCCTCTTTTGGGGATAAAAGAGGTATTTGTGGGAGAAAAGGACCTATGTCAAGGGGTAAAGCTGGATGTTCTTGCAGGAGATGTGATCTATTTGGGAGAAATGCGGCATTTCTGGAAGAAACTGTCCTCTTTTGGGGATCAAAGAGGTATTTGTGTGTGAAAAGGTCCTATTTGAAGGGGGAAACCTGGTATTTCTTGGAGAAGATGTGATATATTTGGGAGAAATGTGGCATGTCTGGAAGAAACTGTCCTCTTTTGGGGTTAAAAGAGGTATTTGTGGGTGAGAAGTTCCTATTTGAAGGGGGAAACCTGGTATTTCTTGGAGAAGATGTGATATGTTTGGGTGAAATGTGGCATTTCTGGAAGAAACTGTCCTCCTTTGGGGGGAAAAGGCTGGTTTTTGTGGGAGAAAAGGTACTATTTCAGGAGAAATCCTGGTATTTCTTGGAGGAGAAGTGATATGTTTATGAGAAATGTGGCATTTCTGGAAGAAACTGTCCTATTTTGGGATAAAAGAGGTATTTTTGGGAGAAAAGGTCCTATTTGAAGGGGGAAACCTGGTATTTCTTGGAGAAGATGTGATATATTTGGTAGATATGTGGCCTTTCTGGAAGAAACTGTCCTCTTTTGGGGATCAAACAGGTATTTGTGGGTGAGAAGGTCCTATTTTAAGGGGGAACCTGGTATTTCTTGGAGAAGATGTGATCTATTTGGGAGAAATGTGGCATGTCTGGAAGAAACTGTCCTCTTATGGGGATAAAACAGGTATTTGTGGGTGAGAAGGTCCTATTTGAAGGGGGAAAGCTGGTATTTCTTGGAGAAGATGTTCTATATTTGGGAGAAATGTGGCATTTCTTGAAGAAACTGTTCTCTTTTGGGGATAAAACAGGTACTTATGGGTGAAAAGGTCCTATTTGAAGGGGGAAACGTGGTATTTCTTGGAGAAGATGTGATCTATTTTGAGAAATGAGGCCATTCTGGCAGAAACTGTCCTCTTTTGGGGATAAATGAGGTATATGTGGGTGAAAAGGTCCTATTTGAAGGGGGAAACGTGGTATTTCTTGGAGAAGATGTGATACATTTGGGAGAAATCTGGCCTTACTGGCAAAAACTGTCCTATTTTGGGGATTAAAGAGGTATATGTGGGAGAAAAGTTCCTATTTCAAGGGGGAAAGCTGGTATTTCTGTGGCCTTTCTGGAAGAAACTGTCCTCTTTTGGGGATAAAACAGGTATTTGTGGGTGAAAAGGTCCTATTTGAAGGGGGAAACCTGGTATTTCTTGGAGAAGATGTGATATGTTTGGGAGAAATGTGGCATGTCAGGAAGAAACTGTCCTATTTTGGGGATAAAAGAGGTATTCGGGGGTGAAAAGGTCCTATTTGAAGGGGGAAAGCTGGTATTTCTTGGAGAAGATGTGATATATTTGGGAGAAATGTGGCCTTTCTGGAAGAAACTGTCCTCTTTTGGGGATCAAACAGGTATTTGTGGGTGAAAAGGTCCTATTTGAAGGGGGAAAGCTGGATGTTCTTGCAGGAGATGTGATATATTTGGGAGAAATGTGGCATGTCTGGAAGAAACTGCCCTCTTTTGGGGATAAAACAGGTATTTGTGGTTGAAAAGGTCCGATTTCAAGGGGGAAAACTGGCATTTCTTGGAGAAGATGTGATATATTTGGGAGAAATGTGGCATTTCTGGAAGAAACTGTCCTCTTTTGGGGATAAAAGAGGTATTCGTGGGTGAAAATGTCCTATTTGAAGGGGGAAACCTGGTATTTCTTGGAGAAGATGTGATCTATTTGGGAGAAATGTGGCATTTCTGGCAGAAACTGTCCTCTTATGGGGATAAATGAGGTATATGTGGGTGAAAAGGTCCTATTTGAAGGGGGAAACGTGGTATTTCTTGGAGAAGATGTGATACATTTGGGAGAAATCTGGCCTTACTGGCTAAAACTGTCCTATTTTGGGGATAAAAGAGGTATTTGTGGGAGAAAAGTTCCGATTTCAAGGGGGAAAGCTGGTATTTCTGTGGCCTTTCTGGAAGAAACTGTCCAGTTTTGGGGATAAAACAGGTATTTGTGGGTGAAAAGGTCCTATTTGAAGGGGGAAACCTGGTATTTCTTGGAGAAGATGTGATATATTTGGGAGAAATGTGGCATTTCTGTAAGAAACTGTTCTCTTTTGGGGATAAAAGAGGTATTTGTGGGTGAAAAGGTCCTATTTGAAGGGGGAAAGCTGGTATTTCTTGGAGAAGATGTGATATATTTGGGAGAAATGTGGCATGTCTGGAAGAAAATGTCCTATTTGGGGCGAGAAGGCTGGTATTTGTGGGTGAGAAGGTCCTATTTGAAGGGGGAAACGTGGTATTTCTTGGAGAAGATGTGATCTATTTTGAGAAATGAGGCCATTCTGGCAGAAACTGTCCTCTTTTGGGGATAAATGAGGTATATGTGGGTGAAAAGGTCCTATTTGAAGGGGGAAACGTGGTATTTCTTGGAGAAGATGTGATACATTTGGGAGAAATCTGGCCTTACTGGCAAAAACTGTCCTATTTTGGGGATTAAAGAGGTATATGTGGGAGTAAAGTTCCTATTTCAAGGGGGATAGCTGGTATTTCTGTGGCCTTTCTGGAAGAAACTGTCTTCTTTTGGTGATAAAACAGGTATTTGTGGGTGAAAAGGTCCTATTTGAAGGGGGAAACCTGGTATTTCTTGGAGAAGATGTGATATGTTTGGGAGAAATGTGGCATTTCTGGAAGAAACTGTCCTATTTTGGGGATAAAAGAGGTATTCGTGGGAGAAAAGGTCCTATTTGAAGGGGGAAAGATGGTATTTCTTGGAGAAGATGTGATCTATTTGGGAGAAATGTGGCCTTTCTGGAAGAAACTGTCATCTTTTGGGGATCAAACAGGTATTTGTGGGTGAAAAGGTCCTATTTGAAGGGGGAAACCTGGTATTTCTTGGAGAAGCTGTGATATATTTGGGAGAAACCTGGCATTTATGGAAGAAACTGTCCTATTTTGGGGATAGAACAGGTATTTGTGGGTGAAAAGGTCCTATTTGAAGGGGGAAACCTGGTATTTCTTGGAGAAGATGTGATATATTTGGGAGAAATGTGGCATGTCTGGAAGAAACTGTCCTCTTTTGGGGATAAAACAGGTATTTGTGGGTGAAAAGGTCCTATTTGAAGGGGGAAACCTGGTATTTCTTGGAGAAGATGTGATATGTTTGGGAGAAATGTGGCCTTTCTGGAATAAACTGTCCTCTTTTGGGGATAAAAGAGGTATTTGTGGGAGAAAAGGACCTATGTCAAGGGGTAAAGCTGGATGTTCTTGCAGGAGATGTGATCTATTTGGGAGAAATGCGGCATTTCTGGAAGAAACTGTCGTATTTTGGGGATCAAAGAGGTATTTGTGTGTGAAAAGGTCCTATTTGAAGGGGGAAACCTGGTATTTCTTGGAGAAGATGTGATATATTTGGGAGAAATGTGGCATGTCTGGAAGAAACTGTCCTCTTTTGGGGTTAAAAGAGGTATTTGTGGGTGAGAAGTTCCTATTTGAAGGGGGAAACCTGGTATTTCTTGGAGAAGATGTGATATGTTTGGGTGAAATGTGGCATTTCTGGAAAAAACTGTCCTCCTTTGGGGGGAAAAGGCCGGTTTTTGTGGGAGAAAAGGTACTATTTCAGGAGAAATCCTGGTATTTCTTGGAGGAGAAGTGATATGTTTATGAGAAATGTGGCATTTCTGGAAGAAACTGTCCTATTTTGGGATAAAAGAGGTATTTTTGGGAGAAAAGGTCCTATTTGAAGGGGGAAACCTGGTATTTCTTGGAGAAGATGTGATATATTTGGTAGATATGTGGCATTTCTGGAAGAAACTGTCCTCTTTTGGGGATCAAACAGGTATTTGTGGGTGAAAAGGTCCTATTTTAAGGGGGAACCTGGTATTTCTTGGAGAAGATGTGATCTATTTGGGAGAAATGTGGCATGTCTGGAAGAAACTGTCCTCTTATGGGGATAAAACAGGTATTTGTGGGTGAGAAGGTCCTATTTGAAGGGGGAAAGCTGGTATTTCTTGGAGAAGATGTTCTATATTTGGGAGAAATGTGGCATTTCTTGAAGAAACTGTTCTCTTTTGGGGATAAAACAGGTACTTATGGGTGAAAAGGTCCTATTTGAAGGGGGAAACGTGGTATTTCTTGGAGAAGATGTGATCTATTTTGAGAAATGAGGCCATTCTGGCAGAAACTGTCCTCTTTTGGGGATAAATGAGGTATATGTGGGTGAAAAGGTCCTATTTGAAGGGGGAAACGTGGTATTTCTTGGAGAAGATGTGATACATTTGGGAGAAATCTGGCCTTACTGGCAAAAACTGTCCTATTTTGGGGATTAAAGAGGTATATGTGGGAGAAAAGTTCCTATTTCAAGGGGGAAAGCTGGTATTTCTGTGGCCTTTCTGGAAGAAACTGTCCTCTTTTGGTGATAAAACAGGTATTTGTGGGTGAAAAGGTCCTATTTGAAGGGGGAAACCTGGTATTTCTTGGAGAAGATGTGATATATTTGGGAGAAAAGTGGCCTTTCTGGAAGAAACTGTCCTCTTTTGGGGATAAAAGAGGTATTTGTGGGTGAAAAGGTCCTATTTGAAGGGGGAAACCTGGTATTTCTTGGAGAAGATGTGATATGTTTGGGAGAAATGTGGCCTTTCTGGAATAAACTGTCCTCTTTTGGGGATAAAAGAGGTATTTGTGGGAGAAAAGGACCTATGTCAAGGGGTAAAGCTGGATGTTCTTGCAGGAGATGTGATCTATTTGGGAGAAATGCGGCATTTCTGGAAGAAACTGTCGTATTTTGGGGATCAAAGAGGTATTTGTGTGTGAAAAGGTCCTATTTGAAGGGGGAAACCTGGTATTTCTTGGAGAAGATGTGATGTATTTGGGAGAAATGTGGCATGTCTGGAAGAAACTGTCCTCTTTTGGGGTTAAAAGAGGTATTTGTGGGTGAGAAGTTCCTATTTGAAGGGGGAAACCTGGTATTTCTTGGAGAAGATGTGATATGTTTGGGTGAAATGTGGCATTTCTGGAAGAAACTGTCCTCCTTTGGGGGGAAAAGGCTGGTTTTTGTGGGAGAAAAGGTACTATTTCAGGAGAAATCCTGGTATTTCTTGGAGGAGAAGTGATATGTTTAAGAGAAATGTGGCATTTCTGGAAGAAACTGTCCTATTTTGGGATAAAAGAGGTATTTTTGGGAGAAAAGGTCCTATTTGAAGGGGGAAACCTGGTATTTCTTGGAGAAGATGTGATATATTTGGTAGATATGTGGCCTTTCTGGAAGAAACTGTCCTATTTGAGTGATAAAAGAGGTATTTGTGGTTGAAAACGTCCTATTTGAAGGGGGAAAGCAGGTAATTTTACCTCTTTTATCACTCAAATAGGACAGTTTCTTCCAGAAAGGCCACATTTCTCCCAAATATATCACTTCTTCTCCAAGAAATACCAGCTTTCCCCCTTCAAATAGGACCGTTTCACCCACAAATACCTCTTTTATCCCCAAAATAGTACATTTTCTGCCATACATGCCATATTTCTCCCAAATATACCACAACTTCTCCAAGAAATACCAGCTTTCCCCCTTCAAATAGGACCTTTTTACCCAAAAATACCTGTTTCATCCCCAGAAGGGGACAGTTTCTTCCAGAAATGCCACATTTCTCCCAAATATACCACATCTTCTCCAAGAAATACCAGGTTTCCCCCTTCAAATAGGACCTTTTCACCCACAAATACCTGTATTATCCCTCAAATAGGACATTTTCTTCCAGAAATGCCACATTTCTCTCAAATATATCACATCCTCTCCAAGAAATACCAGCTTTCCCCCTTCAAATAGGACCTTTTCACCCACAAATACCTGTTTGATCCCCAAAAGAGGACAGTTTCTTCCACAAATGCCACATTTCTCCCAAATATATCACAACTTCTCATAGAATTGCCAGCTTTCCCCCTTCAAATAGGACCTTTTCACCCACAAATACCTGTTTTATCCCCAAAAGAGGACAGTTTCGCCCGGAAATGCCATATTTCTCCCAAACATATCACATCTTCTCCAAGAAATACCAGGTTTACCCCTTCAAATAGGACCTTTTCACCCACAAATACCTGTTTTATCCCCAAAAGAGGACAGTTTCTTCCAGAAATGGCACATTTCTCCCAAACATATCACATCTCCTCCAAGAAATACCAGGATTCCTCCTGAAATAGGAACTTTTCTTCCTCAAATACCACCCTTCTCCCCCCAAATAGGACATTTTCTTCCAGACATGCCTCATTTCTCCCAAATAGATCACATCTTCTCCAAGAAATGCCAGGTTTTCCCCTGGAAATAGGACCTTTTCACCCACAAATACCTGTTCTATCCCCATAAGAGGACATTTTCTTCCAGACATGCCACATTTCTCCCAAATATATCACATCTTCTCCAAATACCTGTTTTATCCCCAAAAGAGGACATTTTCTTCCAGACATGCCACATTTCTCCCAAATATATCACATCTTCTCCAAGAAATACCACGTTTCCCCCTTCAAATAGGACCTTTTCACCCACAAATACCTGTTTTATCCCCATAATAGGACAGTTTCTTCCAGAAATGCCACATTTCTCCCAAATATATCACATCTCCTGCAAGAACTACCAGGTTTCCCCCTTCAAATAGGAACTTTTCACCCACAAATACCACTTTTATCCCCAAAGTAGGACAGATTCTTCCAGACATGCCAGATTTCTCCCAAATATATCACATCTTCTCCAAGAAATACCAGCTTTACCCATTCAAATAGGACCTTGTCACCCACAAATACCTCTTTTATCCCCAAAAGAGGACAGTTTCTTCCAGACATGCCACATTTCTCCCAAATATATCACATCTTCTCCAAGAAAAACCAGGATTCTTCCTGAAATATGACCTTTTCTCCCACAAGTACCAGCCTTCTCCCCCCAAATAGGACATTTTCTTCAAGACATGCCAGATTTCTCCCAAATATATCACATCTTCTCCAAGAAATACCACGTTTCCCCCTTGAAATAGGACATTTTTACCCACAAATACCTCTTTTATCCCCAAAATAGGACAGTTTCTTTCGGACATGCCATATTTTTCCCAAATATATCACATCTTCTCCAAGAAATACCAGGATTCCTCCTGAAATCGGACCTTTTCTACCACAAATACGTGTTTTATCCCCCCAAAATGAACATTTTCTTCCAGAAAGGCCAGATTTCTCCCAAATATATCACATCTTCTCCAAGAAATACCAGCTTTCCCCCTTCAAATAGGAACTTTTCACCCACAAATACCTATTTTATACCCCCAAAAGAGGACAGTTTCTTCCTGACATGCCACATTTCTCCCAAATATATCACATCTTCTCCAAGAAATACCAGGGTTCCCCCTTCAAATAGGACCTTTTCACCCACAAATACCTCTTTTATCCCCAAAAGAGGACAGTTTCTTCCAGAAATGCCACATTTCTCCCATGTATATCACATCTCCTCCTAGAAATACCAGGTTTCCCCCTTCAAATAGGACCTTTTCACCCACAAATACCTCTTTTATCCCCAAAAGAGGACAGTTTCTTCCAGAAAGGCCACATTTCTCCCAAATATATCACATCTTCTCCAAGAAAAACCAGGTTTCCCCCTTCAAATAGGACCTTTTCACCCACAAATACCTCTTTTATCCCCAAAATAGGACAGTTTCTTCCGGACATGCCACATTTCTCCCAAACATATCCCATCTTCTCCAAGAAATACCAGGGTTCCCCCTTCAAATAGGACCTTCTCACCCACAAATACCTCTTTTATCCCCAAAAGAGGACAGTTTCTTCCAGGAATGCCAGATTTCTCCCAAATATACCACATCTTCTCCAAGAAATACCAGATTTCCCCCTTCAAATAGGACCTTTACTCCTACAAATACCTCTTTTATCCCCAAAATAGGACATTTTCTGCCATACATGACATATTTCTCCCAAATATACCACATCTTCTTCAAGAAATACCACGTTTCCCCCTTCAAATAGGACCTTTTGCCCAAAAAAACCTCTTTTATCCCCAAAAGAGGACAGTTTCTTCCAGGAATGCCAGATTTCTCCCAAATATATCACATCTTCTCCAAGAAATACCACGTTTCCCCCTTCAAATAGGACCTTTTCACCCACAAATACCTCTTTTATCCCCAAAATAGGACAGTTTTTTCCAGACATGCCACATTTCTCCCAAATAGATCACATCTTCTCCAAGAAATACCAGGGTTTCCCCTTCAAATAGGAACTTTTCTCCCACAAATACCTCTTTTATCCCCAAAAGAGTACAGTTTCTTCCAGAAAGGCCACATTTCTCCCAAATATATATCATTTTCTCCAAGAAATACCAGGTTTCCCCCTTCAAATAAGACCTTTTCAACCACTAATACCTCTTTTATCCACAAAAGAGGACAGTTTCTTCCAGAAATGCCACATTTCTCCCAAATATATCACATCTTCTCCAAGAAATGCCAGGATTCCTCCTGAAATAGGACCTTCTCACCCAAAACTACCAGCCTTCTCCCCCCAAATTGGACATTTTCTTCCAGAAAGGCCACATATCTCCCAAATATATCACATCTTCTCCAAGAAATACCAGGATTCCTCCTGAAATAGGACCTTCTCTCCGAAAACTACCAGCCTTCTCCCCCCAAATTGGACATTTTCTTCCAGAAAGGCCACATTTCTCCCAAATATATCACCTCTTCTCCAAGAAATACCACGTTTCCCCCTTCAAATAGGAACTTCTCACCCACAAATACCTGTTTGATCCCCAAAAGAGGACAGTTTCTTCCAGAAAGGCCACATTTCTCCAAAATATATCACATCTTCTCCAAGAAATACCAGGTTTCCCCCTTCAAATAGGACCTTTTCACCCACAAATACCTCTTTTATCCCCAAAATACGACAGTTTCTTCCAGAAATGCCTGATTTCTCCAAAATAAATCACATCTTCTGCAAGAAATAACAGGTTTCCCCCTTCAAATACAACGTTTTCACCCACAAATACCTGTTTGATCCCCAAAATAGGACAGTTTCTTCCAGGAATGCCACATTTCTCCCAAATATACCACATCTTCTCCAAGAAATACCAGATTTCCCCCTTCAAATAGGACCTTTACTCCTACAAATACCTCTTTTATCCCCAAAATAGGACATTTTCTGCCATACATGCCATATTTCTCCCAAATATACCACATCTTCTCCATGAAATACCAGCTTTACCCCTTCAAATAGGACCTTTTCACCCACAAATACCTCTTTTATCCCCAAAAGAGGACAGTTTCTTCCAGAAATGCCACATTTCTCCCAAACATATCACGTCTCCTCCAAGAAATACCAGGATTCCTCCTGAAATAGGAACTTTTCTCCCACAAATACCACCCTTCTCCCCCCAAATAGGACAGTTTCTTCCAGAAATGCCACATTTATCCCAAATATATCACATCTTCTCCAAGAAATACCAGGATTCCCCCTTCAAATAGGAACTTTTCACCCACAAATACCTCTTTTATCCCCAAAAGAGGACAGTTTCTTTCAGACATGCCACATTTCTTCCAAATATATCACATCTTCTCCAAGAAATACCAGGTTTCCCCCTTCAAATAGGACCTTTTCACCCACAAATACCTGTTCTATCCCCAAAAGAGGACAGTTTCTTCCAGAAATGCCACATTTCTCCCTAATATATGACCTCTTCTCCAAGAAATACCAGGTTTCCCCCTTCAAATAGGACCTTTTCACCCACAAATACCTCTTTTATCCCCAAAAGAGGACAGTTTCTTCCAGAAATGCCACATTTCTCCCAAATAGATCACATCTTCTCCAAGAAATAACAGGTTTCCCCCTTCAAATACAACGTTTTCACCCACAAATAACTGTTTTATCCCCCAAATAGGACATTTTCTTCCAGACTTGCCACATTTCTCCCAAATATATCACATCTTCTCCAAGAAATACCAGGTTTTCCCCTTCAAATAGGACCTTTTCCCCAAAAAAACCTCTTTTATCCCCAAAAGAGGACAGTTTCTTCCAGGAATGCTACATTTCTCCCAAATATATCACATCTTCTCCAAGAAATACCACGTTTCCCCCTTCAAATAGGACCTTATCACCCACAAATACCTCTTTTATCCCCAAAAGAGGACAGTTTCTTCCAGAAATGCCACATTTCTCCCAAATATATCACATCTTCTCCAAGAAATACCACGTTTCCCCCTTCAAATAGGACCTTTTCACCCACAAATACCTCTTTTATCCCCAAAAGAGGACAGTATCTTCCAGAAATGCCAGATTTCTCCCAAATATATCACATCTTCTCCATGAAATACCAGGTTTCCCCCTTCGAATAGGACCTTATCACCCACAAATACCTCTTTTATCCCCAAAAGAGGACAGTTTCTTCCAGAAATGGCACATTTCTCCCAAACATATCACATCTCCTCCAAGAAATACCAGGATTCCTCCTGAAATAGGAACTTTTCTCCCACAAATACCACCCTTCTCCCCCCAAATAGGACATTTTCTTCCAGACATGCCACATTTCTCCCAAATATATCACATCTTCTCCAAGAAATACCAGGTTTTCCCCTGGAAATAGGACCTTTTCACCCACAAATACCTGTTCTATCCCCATAAGAGGACAGTTTCTTCCAGAAATGCCACATTTCTCCCAAATATATCACATCTTCTCCAAGAAATACCACGTTTCCCCCTTCAAATAGGACCTTTTCTCCAAAAAAACCTCTTTTATCCCCAAAAGAGGACAGTTTCTTCCAGGAATGCCAGATTTCTCCCAAACATATCACATCTTCTCCAAGAAATACCAGCTTTCCCCCTTCAAATAGGACCTTCTCACCCACAAATACCTCTTTTATCCCCAAAAGAGGACAGTTTTTTCCAGAAATGCCACATTTCTCCCAAATAGATCACATCTTCTCCAAGAAATACCAGGGTTCCCCCTTCAAATAGGACCTTTTCTCCCACAAATACCTCTTTTATCCCCAAAAGAGGACAGTTTCTTCCAGAAATGCCACATTTCTCCCAAATATATCACAACTCCTCCAAGAAATACCAGGTTTCCCCCTTGAATTAGGACCTTTTCTACATGAAATACCTCTTTTATCCCCAGAAGTGGACAGTTTCTTCCAGAAATGCCTCATTTCTCCCAAATATATATCATCTTCTCCAAGAAATACCACGTTTCCCCCTTCAAATAGGACCTTTTCAACCACTAATACCTCTTTTATCCACAAAAGAGGACAGTTTCTTCCAGAAATGCCACATTTCTCCCAAATATATCACATCTTCTCCAAGAAATGCCAGGATTCCTCCTGAAATAGGACCTTCTCACCCAAAACTACCAGCCTTCTCCCCCCAAATTGGACATTTTCTTCCAGAAAGGCCACATTTCTCCCAAATAGATCACATCTTCTCCAAGAAATACCAGGATTCCACCTGAAATAGAACCTTCTCTCCGAAAACTACCAGCCTTCTCCCCCCAAATTGGACAGTTTCTTCCAGAAAGGCCACATTTCTCCCAAATAGATCACATCTTCTCCAAGAAATACCACGTTTCCCCCTTCAAATAGGAACTTTTCTCCCACAAATACCTGTTTTATCCCCAAAAGAGGACAGTTTCTTCCAGAAATGCCACATTTCTCCCAAATATATCACATCTTCTCCAAGAAATACCAGCTTTCCCCCTTCAAATAGGAACTTTTCTCCATGAAATACCTCTTCTATCCCCAGAAGAGGATAGTTTCTTCCAGAAATGCCACATTTCTCCCAAATAGATCACATCTTCTCCAAGAAATACCAGGTTTCCCCCTTCAAATAGGACCTTTTCAACCACTAATACCTCTTTTATCCCCAAAAGAGGACAGTTTCTTCCGGAAAGGCCACATTTCTCCCAAATATATCACATCTTCTCCAAGAAATACCAGGATTCCTCCTGAAATAGGACCTTCTCTCCGAAAACTACCAGCCTTCTCCCCCCAAATTGGACATTTTCTTCCAGAAAGGCCACATTCCTCCCAAATACATCACATCTTCTCCAAGAAATACCAGATTTCCCCCTTCAAATAGGACCTTCTCTCCCACAAATACCTGTTTTATCCCCAAAATAGGACAGTTTCTTCCAGAAATGCCACATTTCTCCCAAATAGATCACATCTTCTCCAAGAAATACCACGTTTCCCCCTTCAAATAGGACCTTATCACCCACAAATACCTCTTTTATTCCCAAAACAGGACAGTTTCTTCCAGAAATGCCAGATTTCTCCCAAATATATCACATCTTCTCCAAGAAATACCATGTTTCCCCCTTCAAATAGGACCTTTTCACCCACAAATATCTGTTTTATTCCCAAAAGAGGACAGTTTTTTCCAGACATGCCACATTTGTCCCAAATATATCACATCTTCTCCAAGAAATAACAGGTTTCCCCCTTCAAATACAACTTTTTCACCCACAAATACCTGTTTTATCCCCAAAAGAGGACAGTTTCTTCCAGAAAGGCCACATTTCTCCCAAATATACCACATCTTCTCCAAGAAATACCAGGTTTTCCCCTGGAAATAGGACCTTTTCACCCACAAATACCTGTTCTATCCCCATAACAGGACAGTTTCTTCCAGAAATGCCACATTTCTCCCAAATAGATCACATCTTCTCCAAGAAATACCAGCTTTCCCCCTTCAAATAGGACCTTATCACCCACAAATACCTCTTTTATCCCCAAAATAGGACAGTTTCTTCCAGGCATGCCACATTTCTCCCAAATATATCACATCTTCTCCAAGAAATACCAGGTTTCCCCCTTCAAATAGGACCTTTTCACCCACAAATACCTGTTTTATCCCCAAAAGAGGACAGTTTCTTCCAGACATGCCACATTTCTCCCAAATAGATCACATCTTCTCCAAGAAATACCAGCTTTCCCCCTTCAAATAGGACCTTTTCACCCACAAATACCTGTTTTATCCATAAAGAGGACAGTTTCTCCCAGAAATGCCACATTTCTCCCAAACATATCACATCTTCTCATAGAATTACCAGCTTTCCCCCTTCAAATAGGACCTTCTCACCCACATAAAATTTTTTTATCCCCAAAATACGACAGTTTCTTCCAGAAATGCCACATTTCTCCCAAATAGATCACATCTTCTCCAAGAAATACCAGGTTTTCCCCTTCAAATAGGACCTTTTCCCCAAAAAAACCTCTTTTATCCCCAAAAGAGGACAGTTTCTTCCAGAAATGCCACATTTCTCCCAAATATATCACATCTTCTTCAAGAAATAGCACGTTTCCCCCTTCAAATAGGACCTTTTGCCCAAAAAAACCTCTTTTATCCCCGAAAGAGGACAGTTTCTTCCAGGAATGCCAGATTTCTCCCAAATATATCACATCTTCTCCAAGAAATACCAGGTTTCCCCCTTCAAATAGGATCTTTTCACCCACAAATACCACTTTTATCCCCAAAATAGGACAGTTTCTGCCAGAATGGCCACATTTCTCCGAAACATATCACATCTCCTTCAAGAAATACCAGGTTTCCCCTTCTAATAGGACCTTTTCACCCACAAAAAATTCTTTTATCCCCAAAATAGGACAGTTTCTTCCAGAAATGCCTGATTTCTCCCAAATATATCACATCTTCTCCAAGAAATACCAGCTTTCCCCCTTCAAATAGGACCTTCTCACCCACAAATACCTCTTTTATCCCCAAAAGAGGACAGTTTCTTCCTGACATGCCAGATTTCTCCCAAACATATCACATTTTCTCCAAGAAATACCAGGTTTCCCCCTTCAAATAGGACCTTTTCACCCACAAAAACCTCTTTTATCCCCAAAAGAGGACAGTTTCTTCCAGAAATGGCACATTTCTCCCAAACATATCACATCTCCTCCAAGAAATACCAGGATTCCTCCAGAAATAGGAACTTTTCTCCCACAAATACCACCCTTCTTCCCCCACATAGGACATTTTCTTCCAGACATGCCACATTTCTCCCAAATAGATCACATCTTCTCCAAGAAATACCAGGTTTTCCCCTGGAAATAGGACCTTTTCACCCACAAATACCTGTTCTATCCCCATAACAGGACAGTTTCTTCCAGAAATGCCACATTTCTCCAAAATATATCACATCTTCTCCAAGAAATACCACGTTTCCCCCTTCAAATAGGACCTTCTCACCCACAAATACATCTTTTATCCCCAAAATAGGACAGTTTTTTCCAGACATGCCAAATTTCTCCCTAATATATCACATCTTCTCCAAGAAATACCAGCTTTCCCCATTCAAATAGGAACTTTTCACCCACAAATACCTCCCCAAAACAGGACAGTTTCCTCCAGAAATGCCACATTTCTCCCAAATATATCACATCTTCTCCAAGAAATACCAGGTTTCCCCCTTCAAATAGGACCTTTTCAAACACAAATACCTCTTTTATCCCCAAAAGAGGAAAGTTTCTTCCAGAAATGCCAGATTTCTCCCAAACATATCACATCTTCTCCAAGAAATACCAGGGTTCCCCCTTCAAATAGGACCTTTTCCCCAAAAAAACCTCTTTTATCCCCCAAAAGAGGACAGTTTCTTCCAGAAATGCCAGATTTCTCCAAAATAGATCACATCTTCTCCAAGAAATAACAGGTTTCCCCCTTCAAATAGGACCTTTTCACCCACAAATACCTCTTTTATCCCCAAAAGAGGACAGTTTCTTCCAGAAATGCCACATTTCTCCCAAATAGATCACATCTTCTCCAAGAAATACCACGTTTCCCCCTTCAAATAGGACTTTTTCTCCCACAAATACCTCTTTTATCCCCAAAAGAGGACAGTTTCTTCCAGAAATGCCACATTTCTCCCAAATATATCACATCTTCTCCAAGAAATACAAGGTTACCCCTTCAAATAGGACCTTTTCAACCACAAATACCTCTTTTATCCCCAAAAGAGGACAGTTTCTTCCAGAAAGGCCACATTTCTCCCAAACATATCACATCTTCTCCAAGAAATAACAGGATTCCTCCTGAAATAGGACCTTCTCACCCACTAATACCAGGCTTCTCCCCCCAAATAGGACAGTTTCTTCCAGAAATGCCTCATTTCTCCCAAATATATCACATCTTCTCCAAGAAATACCAGCTTTCCCCCTTCAAATAGGACCTTCTCACCCACAAATACCTGTTCTATCCCCATAAGAGGACAGTTTATTCCAGAAATGCCACATTTCTCCCAAATAGATCACATCTTCTCCAAGAAATACCAGGTTTCCCCCTTCAAATAGGACCTTTTCACCCACAAATAGCTCTTTTATCCCCAAAAGAGGACAGTTTCTTCCAGACATGCCACATTTCTCCCAAACATATCACATCTCCTCCAAGAAATACCAGGATTTCTCCTCAAATAGGAACTTTTCTCCCACAAATACCACCCTTCTCCCCCCAAATAGGACATTTTCTTCCAGACATGCCACATTTCTCCCAAATAGATCACATCTTCTCCAAGAAATACCAGGTTTTCCCCTTCAAATAGGACCTTTTCACCCACAAATACCTGTTCTATCCCCATAAGAGGACAGTTTCTTCCAGAAATGCCACATTTC
This sequence comes from Lophura swinhoii, assembly GCA_030408155.1. NCBI lineage: Eukaryota > Metazoa > Chordata > Aves > Galliformes > Phasianidae > Lophura > Lophura swinhoii. Next base: position 1,107,084 of record CM059459.1, read on the forward strand.
TCCCAAATACATCACATCTTCTCCAAGAAATACCACGTTTCCCCCTTCAAATAGGACCTTCTCACCCACAAATACCTGTTTTATCCCCAAAAGAGGACAGTTTCTTCCAGAAATGCCACATTTCTCCCAAATATATCACATCTTCTCCAAGAAATACCAGCTTTCCCCCTTGAATTAGGACCTTTTCTCCATGAAATACCTCTTTTATCCCCAAAAGAGGACAGTTTCTTCCAGAAATGCCACATTTCTCCCAAATATATCACATCTTCTCCAAGAAATACCAGGTTTCCCCCTTCAAATAGGACCTTTTCAAACACTAATACCTCTTTTATCCCCAAAAGAGGACAGTTTCTTCCAGAAATGCCACATTTCTCCCAAATATATCACATCTTCTCCAAGAAATACCAGCTTTCCCCCTTCAAATAGGACCTTTTCACGCACTAATACCTGTCTTATCCCCAAAAGAGGACATTTTCTTCCAGACATGCCACATTTCTCCCAAACATATCACATCTCCTCCAAGAAATACCAGGATTTCTCCTGAAATAGGAACTTTTCTCCCACAAATACCACCCTTCTCCCCCCAAATAGGACATTTTCTTCCAGAAAGGCCACATTTCTCCCAAATAGATCACATCTTCTCCAAGAAATACCACGTTTTCCCCTGGAAATACGACCTTTTCACCCACAAATACCTGTTCTATCCCCATAAGAGGACAGTTTCTTCCAGAAATGCCACATTTCTCCCAAATATATCACATCTTCTCCAAGAAATACCACGTTTCCCCCTTCAAATAGGACCTTTTCCCCAAAAAAACCTCTTTCATCCCCAAAAGAGGACAGTTTCTTCCAGGAATGCCAGATTTCTCCCAAATAGATCACATCTTCTCCAAGAAATACCAGCTTTCCCCCTTCTAATAGGACCTTCTCACCCACAAATACCTCTTTTATCCCCAAAAGAGGACAGTTTCTTCCAGACATGCCACATTTCTCCCAAATATATCACATCTTCTCCAAGAAATACCAGGGTTCCCCCTTCAAATAGGACCTTTTCACAAACAAATACCTCTTTTATCCCCAAAAGAGGACAGTTTCTTCCAGACATGCCATATTTCTCCCAAACATATCACATAATCTCCAAGAAATACCAGCTTTCCCCCTTCAAATAGGACCTTTTCACCCACAAATACCTCTTTTATCCCCAAAAGAGGACAGTTTCTTCCAGAAATGCCACATTTCTCCCAAACATATCACGACTCCTCCAAGAAATACCAGAATTCCTCCTGAAATAGGAACTTTTCTCCCACAAATACCACCCTTCTCCCCCCACATAGGACATTTTCTTCCAGACATGCCACATTTCTCCCAAATAGATCACATCTTCTCCAAGAAATACCAGGTTTTCCCCTGGAAATAGGACCTTTTCACCCACAAATACCTGTTCTATCCCCATAACAGGACAGTTTCTTCCAGAAATGCAACATTTCTCCAAAATATATCACATCTTCTCCAAGAAATACCACGTTTCCCCCTTCAAATAGGACCTTCTCACCCACAAATACATCTTTTATCCCCAAAATAGGACAGTTTTTTCCAGACATGCCACATTTCTCCCTAATATATCACATCTTCTCCAAGAAATACCAGCTTTCCCCATTCAAATAGGAACTTTTCACCCACAAATACCTCCCCAAAACAGGACAGTTTCCTCCAGAAATGCCACATTTCTCCCAAATATATCACATCTTCTCCAAGAAATACCAGGTTTCCCCCTTCAAATAGGACCTTTTCAAACACAAATACCTCTTTTATCCACAAAAGACGACAGTTTCTTCCAGAAATGCCAGATTTCTCCCAAACATATCACATCTTCTCCAAGAAATACCAGGGTTCCCCCTTCAAATAGGACCTTTTCCCCAAAAAAACCTCTTTTATCCCCCAAAAGAGGACAGTTTCTTCCAGAAATGCCAGATTTCTCCAAAATAGATCACATCTTCTCCAAGAAATATCAGGTTTCCCCCTTCAAATAGGACCTTTTCACCCACAAATACCTCTTTTATCCCCAAAAGAGGACAGTTTCTTCCAGAAATGCCACATTTCTCCCAAATAGATCACATCTTCTCCAAGAAATACCACGTTTCCCCCTTCAAATAGGACTTTTTCACCCACAAATACCTCTTTTATCCCCAAAAGAGGACAGTTTCTTCCAGAAATGCCACATTTCTCCCAAATATATCACATCTTCTCCAAGAAATAGAAGGTTACCCCTTCAAATAGGACCTTTTCAACCACAAATACCTCTTTTATCCCCAAAACAGGACAGTTTCTTCCAGAAAGGCCACATTTCTCCCAAACACATCACATCTTCTCCAAGAAATAACAGGATTCCTCCTGAAATAGGACCTTCTCACCCACTAATACCAGGCTTCTCCCCCCAAATAGGACAGTTTCTTCCAGAAATGCCTCATTTCTCCCAAATATATCACATCTTCTCCAAGAAATACCAGCTTTCCCCCTTCAAATAGGACCTTCTCACCCACAAATACCTGTTCTATCCCCATAAGAGGACAGTTTCTTCCAGAAATGCCACATTTCTCCCAAATAGATCACATCTTCTCCAAGAAATACCAGGTTTCCCCCTTCAAATAGGACCTTTTCACCCACAAATAGCTCTTTTATCCCCAAAATAGGACAGTTTCTTCCAGAAATGCCAGATTTCTCCAAAATATATCACATCTTCTCCAAGAAATACCAGCTTTCCCCCTTCAAATAGGACCTTTTCAAACACAAATACCAGCCTTCTCGCCCCAAATAGGACATTTTCTTCCAGACATGCCACATTTCTCCCAAATAGATCACATCTTCTCCAAGAAATACCAGGTTTTCCCCTTCAAATAGGACCTTTTCACCCACAAATACCTGTTCTATCCCCATAACAGGACAGTTTCTTCCAGAAATGCCACATTTCTCCCAAATATATCACATCTTCTTCAAGAAATACCACGTTTCCCCCTTCAAATAGGACCTTTTCCCCAAAAAAACCTCTTTCATCCCCAAAAGAGGACAGTTTCTTCCTGGAATGCCAGATTTCTCCCAAATAGATCACATCTTCTCCAAGAAATACCAGCTTTCCCCCTTCAAATAGGACCTTTTCACCCACAAATACCTCTTTTATCCCCAAAAGAGGACAGTTTCTTCCAGACATGCCACATTTCTCCCAAATATATCACATCTTCTCCAAGAAATATCAGGGTTCCCCCGTCAAATAGGACCTTTTCTCCCGCAAATACCTGTTTTATCCCCAAAAGAGGACAGTTTCTTCCAGAAATGCCATATTTCTCCCAAACATATCACATCATCTCCAAGAAATACCAGGTTTCCCCCTTCAAATAGGACCTTTTCACCCACAAATACCTGTTTTATCCCCAAAAGAGGACAGTTTCTTCCAGAAATGCCACATTTCTCCCAAACATATCACGTCTCCTGCAAGAAATACCAGGATTCCTCCTGAAATAGGACCTTTTCACCCACTAATAGCAGACTTCTCCCCCAAATAGGACATTTTCTTCCAGACATGCCACATTTCTCCCAAATATATCACATCTTCTCCAAGAAATACCACGTTTTCCCCTGGAAATACGACCTTTTCACCCACAAATACCTGTTCTATCCCCATAAGAGGACAGTTTCTTCCAGAAATGCCACATTTCTCCCAAATACATCACATCTTCTCCAAGAAATACCACGTTTCCCCCTTCAAATAGGACCTTCTCACCCACAAATACCTGTTTTATCCCCAAAAGAGGACAGTTTCTTCCAGAAATGCCACATTTCTCCCAAATAGATCACATCTTCTCCAAGAAATACCAGCTTTCCCCCTTCTAATAGGACCTTTTCTCCATGAAATACCTCTTTTATCCCCAAAAGAGGACAGTTTCTTCCAGAAATGCCACATTTCTCCCAAATATATCACATCTTCTCCAAGAAATACCAGGTTTCCCCCTTCAAATAGGACCTTTTCAAACACTAATACCTCTTTTATCCCCAAAAGAGGACAGTTTCTTCCAGAAATGCCACATTTCTCCCAAATATATCACATCTTCTCCAAGAAATACCAGCTTTCCCCCTTCAAATAGGACCTTTTCACGCACTAATACCTGTCTTATCCCCAAAAGAGGACATTTTCTTCCAGACATGCCACATTTCTCCCAAACATATCACATCTCCTCCAAGAAATACCAGGATTTCTCCTGAAATAGGAACTTTTCTCCCACAAATACCACCCTTCTCCCCCCAAATAGGACATTTTCTTCCAGAAAGGCCACATTTCTCCCAAATAGATCACATCTTCTCCAAGAAATACCACGTTTTCCCCTGGAAATACGACCTTTTCACCCACAAATACCTGTTCTATCCCCATAAGAGGACAGTTTCTTCCAGAAATGCCACATTTCTCCCAAATATATCACATCTTCTCCAAGAAATACCACGTTTCCCCCTTCAAATAGGACCTTTTCCCCAAAAAAACCTCTTTCATCCCCAAAAGAGGACAGTTTCTTCCAGGAATGCCAGATTTCTCCCAAATAGATCACATCTTCTCCAAGAAATACCAGCTTTCCCCCTTCTAATAGGACCTTCTCACCCACAAATACCTCTTTTATCCCCAAAAGAGGACAGTTTCTTCCAGACATGCCACATTTCTGCCAAATATATCACATCTTCTCCAAGAAATACCAGGGTTCCCCCTTCAAATAGGACCTTTTCACAAACAAATACCTCTTTTATCCCCAAAAGAGGACAGTTTCTTCCAGACATGCCATATTTCTCCCAAACATATCACATAATCTCCAAGAAATACCAGCTTTCCCCCTTCAAATAGGACCTTTTCACCCACAAATACCTGTTTTATCCCCAAAAGAGGACAGTTTCTTCCAGAAATGCCACATTTCTCCCAAACATATCATGACTCCTCCAAGAAATACCAGAATTCCTCCTGAAATAGGAACTTTTCTCCCACAAATACCACCCTTCTCCCCCCAAATAGGACATTTTCTTCCAGACATGCCACATTTCTCCCAAATATATCACATCTTCTCCAAGAAATACCACGTTTTCCCCTGGAAATACGACCTTTTCACCCACAAATACCTGTTCTATCCCCATAAGAGGACAGTTTCTTCCAGAAATGCCACATTTCTCCCAAATATATCACATCTTCTCCAAGAAATACCACGTTTCCCCCTTCAAATAGGACCTTTTCCCCCAAAAAAACACTTTTATCCCCAAAAGAGGACAGTTTCTTCCAGGAATACCAGATTTCTCCCAAATATATCACGTCTCCTCCAAGAAATACCAGGTTTCCCCCTTCAAATAGGACCATCTCACCCACAAATACCTCTTTTATCCCCAAAAGAGGACAGTTTTTTCCAGACATGCCACATTTCTCCCAAATATATCACATCTTCTCCAAGAAATACCAGGGTTCCCCCTTCAAATAGGAACTTTTCTCCCACAGATACCTCTTTTATCCCCAAAAGAGGACAGTTTCATCCAGAAATGCCACATTTCTCCCAAATATATCACAACTCCTCCAAGAAATACCAGGTTTCCCCCTTGAATTAGGACCTTTTCTCCATGAAATACCTCTTTTATCCACAAAAGAGGACAGTTTCTTCCAGAAAGGCCACATTTCTCCCAAATATATATCATCTTCTCCAAGAAATACCAGCTTTCCCTCTTCAAATAGGACCTTTTCAACCACTAATACCTCTTTTATCCCCAAAAGAGGACAGTTTCTTCCAGAAATGCCACATTTCTCCCAAATATATCACATCTTCTCCAAGAAATGCCAGGATTCCTCCTGAAATAGGACATTCTCACCCAAAATTACCAGCCTTCTCCCCCCAAATTGGACATTTTCTTCCAGAAAGGCCACATTTCTCCCAAATATATCACATCTTCTCCAAGAAATACCTGCTTTCCCCCTTCAAATAGGACCTTCTCACCGAAAACTACCAGCCTTCTCCCCCCAAATTGGACATTTTTTTCCAGACATGCCACATTTCTCCCAAATAGATCACATCTTCTCCAAGAAATACCAGGTTTCCCCCTTCAAATACGACCTTTTCACCCACAAATACCTCTTTTATCCCCAAAAGAGGACAGTTTGTTCCAGAAAGGCCACATTTCTCCCAAATATATCACATCTTCTCCAAGAAATACCACGTTTCCCCCTTCAAATAGGACATTTTCACCCACAAATACTTCTTTTATCCCCAAAAGAGGACAGTTTCTTCCAGACATGCCACATTTCTCCCAAACATATCACATCTTCTCCAAGAAATACCAGGTTTCCCCCTTCAAATAGGACCTTTTCACCCACAAAAAATTCTTTTATCCCCAAAATAGGACAGTTTCTTCCAGAAATGCCACATTTCTCCCAAAGATATCCCATCTTCTCCAAGAAATACCAGGGTTCCCCCTTCAAATAGGACCTTTTCACCCACAAATACCTCTTTTATCCCCAAAAGAGGACAGTTTCTTCCAGAAATGCCACATTTCTCCCAAATATATCACATCTTCTCCAAGAAATACCAGCTTTCCCCCTTCAAATAGGACCTTTTCACCCACAAATACCTTATTTATCCCCAAAATAAGACAGTTTCTTCCAGAAAGGCCACATTTCTCCCAAATAGATCACATCTTCTCCAAGAAATACCAGGTTCCCCCTTCAAATAGGACCTTTTCACCCACAAATACCTGTTTGATCCCCAAAAGAGGACAGTTTCTTCCAGAAATGCCACATTTCTCCCAAATATATCACATCTTCTCCAAGAAATACCACGTTTTCCCCTTCAAATAGGACCTTTTCCCCAAAAAAACCTCTTTTATCCCCAAAAGAGGACAGTTTCTTCCAGGAATGCCAGATTTCTCCCAAATATATCACATCTTCTCCAAGAAATACCAGCTTTCCCCCTTCAAATAGGACCTTTTCACCCACAAATACCTCTTTTATCCCCAAAACAGGACACTTTCTTCCAGAAATGCCACATATCTCCCAAATATATCACATCTTCTCCAAGAAATACCAGGGTTCCCCCTTCAAATAGGAACTTTTCTCCCACAAATACCTGTTTTATCCCCAAAAGAGGACAGTTTCTTCCAGAAATGCCAGATTTCTCCCAAACATATCACATCTTCTCCAAGAAATACCAGGTTTCCCCCTTCAAATAGGACCTTTTCACCCACAAATACCTGTTTTATTCCCAAAAGAGGACAGTTTCTTCCAGAAATGGCACATTTCTCCCAAACATATCACGTCTCCTCCAAGAAATACCAGGATTCCTCCTGAAATAGGAACTTTTCTCCCACAAATACCACCCTTCACCCCCCAAATAGGACATTTTCTTCCAGACATGCCACATTTCCCCCAAATATATCACTTCTTCTCCAAGAAATACCAGGTTTCCCCCTTCAAATAGGACCTTTTCCCCAAGAAAACCTTTTTTATCCCCAAAAGAGGACAGTTTCTTCCAGGAATGCCAGATTTCTCCCAAATATATCACATCTTCTGCAAGAAATACCAGGTTTCCCCCTTCAAATAGGACCTTTTCACCCACAAATACCTCTTTTATCCCCAAAAGAGGAAAGTTTTTTCCAGACATGCCACATTTCTCCCAAATATATCACATCTTCTCCAAGAAATACCAGGGTTCTCCCTTCAAATAGGAACTTTTCTCCCACAAATACCTCTTTTATCCCCAAAATAGGACAGTTTCTTCCAGAAATGCCACATTTCTCCCAAATATATCACAACTCCTCCAAGAAATACCAGGTTTCCCCCTTGAATTAGGACCTTTTCTCCATGAAACACCTCTTTTATCCACAAAAGAGGACAGTTTCTTCCAGAAAGGCCACATTTCTCCCAAATATATCACCTCTTCTCCAAGAAATACCACGTTTCCCCCTTCAAATAGGACCTTTTCAACCACTAATACCTCTTTTATCCCCAAAAGAGGACAGTTTCTTCCAGAAATGCCACATTTCTCCCAAATATATCACATCTTCTCCAAGAAATGCCAGGATTCCTCCTGAAATAGGACCTTCTCACCCAAAACTACCAGCCTTCTCCCCCCAAATTGGACATTTTCTTCCAGAAAGGCCACATTTCTCCCAAATAGATCACATCTTCTCCAAGAAATACCAGGATTCCTCCTGAAATAGGACCTTCTCACCGAAAACTACCAGCCTTCTCCCCCCAAATTGGACATTTTCTTCCAGAAAGGCCACATTTCTCCCAAATAGATCACATCTTCTCCAAGAAATACCACGTTTCCCCCTTCAAATAGGACCTTTTCACCCACAAATACCTCTTTTATCCCCAAAAGAGGACAGTTTCTTCCAGAAAGGCCACATTTCTCCCAAATAGATCACATCTTCTCCAAGAAATACCAGGTTCCCCCTTCAAATAGGACCTTTTCACCCACAAATACCTGTTTTATCCCCAAAAGAGGACAGTTTCTTCCAGAAATGCCATATTTCTCCCAAATAGATCACATCTTCTCCAAGAAATACCAGGTTTCCCCCTTCTAATAGGACCTTTTCACCCACAAATACCTCTTTTATCCCCAAAATAGGACAGTTTCTGCCAGAAAGGCCACATTTCTCCCAAATATATCACATCTTCTCCAAGAAATACCAGGTTTCCCCCTTCAAATAGGACCTCTTCACCCACAAATACCTCTTTTATCCCCAAAATAGGACAGTTTCTTCCAGAAATGCCTGATTTCTCCCAAATACATCACATCTTCTCCAAGAAATACCAGGTTTCCCCCTTCAAATAGGACCTTTTCACCAACAAATACCTCTTTATCCCTAGAATAGGACAGTTTCTTCCAGAAATGCCTCATTTCTCCCAAATATATCACATCTTCTCCAAGAAATACCAGCTTTCCCCCTTCAAATAGGACCTTTTCACCCACAAATACCTCTTTTATCCCCAAAATAGGACAGTTTCTTCCAGAAAGGCCACATTTCTCCCAAATATATCACATCTCCTTCAAGAAATACCAGCTTTCCCCCTTCAAATAGGAACTTTTCACCCACAAATACCTCTTTTATCCCCAAAACAGGACACTTTCTTCCAGAAATGCCACATTTCTCCCAAATAGATCACATCTTCTCCAAGAAATACCAGCTTTCCCCCTTCAAATAGGACCTTTTCACCCACAAATACCTGTTTTATCCCCAAAAGAGGACAGTTTCTTCCAGACATGCCACATTTCTCCCAAATAGATCACATCTTCTCCATGAAATACCAGCTTTCCCCCTTCAAATAGGACCTTTTCACCCACAAATACCTGTTTTATCCCTAAAAGAGGACAGTTTCTTCCAGAAAGGCCATATTTCTCCCAAATACATCACATCTTCTCCAAGAAATACCTGCTTTCCCCCTTCAAATAGGACCTTTTCACAAACAAATACCTCTTTTATCCCCAAAAGAGGACAGTTTCTTCCAGAAATGCCAGATTTCTCCCAAATATATCACATCTTCTCCAAGAAATACCACGTTTCCCCCTTCAAATAGGACCTTTTCACCCAGAAATACCTGTTTTATCCCCAAAATAGGACAGTTTCTTCCAGAAATGGCACATTTCTCCCAAACATATCACATCTCCTCCAAGAAATACCAGGATTCCTCCTGAAAGAGGAAATTTTCTCCCACAAATACCACCCTTCTCCCCCCAAATAGGACATTTTCTTCCAGACATGCCACATTTCTCCCAAATATATCACATCTTCTCCAAGAAATACCAGGTTTTCCCCTGGAAATAGGACCTTTTCACACACAAATACCTGTTCTATCCCCATAAGAGGACAGTTTCTTCCAGAAATGCCACATTTCTCCCAAATAGATCACATCTTCTCCAAGAAATACCACGTTTCCCCCTTCAAATAGGACCTTTTCACCCACAAATACCTCTTTTATCCCCAAAAGAGGACAGTTTCTTCCAGGAATGCCACATTTCTCCCAAATATATCACATCTTCTCCAAGAAATACCAGCTTTCCCCCTTCAAATAGGACCTTCTCACCCACAAATACCTCTTTTATCCCCAAAATAGGACAGTTTCTTCCAGACATGCCACATTTCTCCCGAATAGATCACATCTTCTGCAAGAAATACCAGCTTTCCCCCTTCAAATAGGACCTTTTCTCCCACAAATACCTCTTTTATCCCCAAAAGAGGACAGTTTCTTCCAGAAATACCACATTTCTCCCAAATATATCACAACTCCTCCAAGAAATACCAGGTTTCCCCCTTCAAATAGGACCTTTTCACCCACAAATTACTGTTTTATCCCCAAAAGAGGACAGTTTCTTCCAGAAAGGCCACATTTCTCCCAAGTATATATCATCTTCTCCAAGAAATACCAGGTTTCCCCCTTCAAATAGGACCTTTTCAAAAAACTAATACCTCTTTTATCCCCAAAAGAGGACAGTTTCTTCCAGAAATGCCACATGTCTCCCAAATATATCACATCTTCTCCAAGAAATACCAGGATTCCTCCTGAAATAGGACCTTCTCACCGAAAACTACCAGCCCTCTCCCCCCAAATTGGACATTTTCTTCCAGAAAGGCCACATTTCTCCCAAATAGTTCACATCTTCTCCAAGAAATACCTGCTTTCCCCCTTCAAATAGGACCTTTTCTCCCACAAATAGCTCTTTTATCCCCAAAAGAGGACAGTTTCTTCCAGACATGCCACATTTCTCCCAAATATATCACCTCTTCTCCAAGAAATACCAGGTTTCCCCCTTCAAATAGGACCTTATCACCCACAAATACCTCTTTTATCCCCAAAATAGGACAGATTCTTCCAGAAATGCCACATTTCTCCCAAATAGATCACATCTTCTCCAAGAAATACCAGCTTTCCCCCTTCAAATAGGACCTTATCACCCACAAATACCACTTTTATCCCCAAAAGAGGACAGTTTCTTCCAGAAATGCCACATTTCTCCCAAATATATCACATCTTCTCCAAGAAATACCAGGGTTCCCCCTTCAAATAGGACCTTTTCACCCACAAATACCTCTTTTTTCCCCCAAAAGAGGACAGTTTCTTCCAGAAATGCCAGATTTCTCCAAAATGTATCACATCTTCTCCAAGAAATACCATGTTTCCCCCTTCTAATAGAACATTTTCACCCACAAATACCTGTTTTATCCCCCCAAATAGGACAGTTTCTTCCAGAAATGCCACATTTCTCCCAAATATATCACATCTTCTCCAAGAAATACCAGGTTTCCCCCTTCAAATAGGACCTTTTCACCCACAAATACCTCTTTTATCCCCAAAAGAGGACAGTCTCTTCCTGACATGCCACATTTCTCCCAAACATATCACATCTTCTCATAGAATTACCAGCTTTCCCCCTTCAAATAGGACCTTTTCACCCACAAATACCTGTTTTATCCCCAAAAGAGGACAGTTTCTTCCAGACATGCCACATTTCTCCCAAACATATCACATCTTCTCATAGAATTACCAGCTTTCCCCCTTCAAATAGGACCTTTTCACCCACAAATACCTGTTTTATCCCCAAAAGAGGACAGTTTCTTCCAGACATGCCACATTTCTCCCAAACATATAACATCTTCTCATAGAATTACCAGCTTTCCCCCTTCAAATAGGACCTTATCACCCACAAAAAATTCTTTTATCCCCAAAATAGGACAGTTTCTTCCAGAAATGCCACATTTCTCCCAAATATATCACCTCTTCTCCAAGAAATACCACGTTTCCCCCTTCAAATACGACCTTTTCACCCACAAATACCTCTTTTATCACTCAAATAGGATAGTTTCATCCAGAAATGCCAGATTTCTCCAAAATATATCACATCTTCTCCAAGAAATGCCAGGATTCCTCCTGAAATAGGACCTTCTCACCCCAAACTACCAGCCTTCTCCCCCAAATTGGACATTTTCTTCCAGAAAGGCCGGATTTCTACCAAATATATCACATCTTCTCCAAGAAATACCAGGATTCCTCCTGAAATAGGACCTTCTCAACGAAAACTACCAGCCTTCCCCCCCCAAATAGGACAGTTTCTTCCAGACATGCCACATTTCTCCCAAATATATCACATCTTCTCCAAGAAATACCAGGGTTCCCCCTTCAAATAGGACCTTTTCACCCACAAATACCTCTTTTATCCCCAAAATAGGACAGTTTCTTCCAGAAATGCCACATTTCTCCCAAATAGATCACATCTTCTCCAAGAAATACCAGCTTTCCCCCTTCTAATAGGACCTTTTCACCCACAAATACCTCTTTTATCCACCAAAAGAGGAAAGTTTCTTCCAGAAATGCCACATTTCTCCCAAATATATCACATCTTCTCCAGGAAATAACAGGTTTCCCCCTTCTAATACAACGTTTTCACCCACAAATACCTCTTTTATCCCCAAAAGAGGACAGTTTCTTCCAGAAATGCCACATTTCTCCCAAATATATCACATCATCTCCAAGAAATACCAGCTTTCCCCCTTCAAATATGACCTTTTCACCCACTAATACCTCTTTTATCCCCAAAAGAGGACATTTTCTTCCAGAAATGCCACATTTCTCCCAAATATATCACATCTTCTCCAAGTAATGCCACGTTTACCCCTTCAAATAGGACCTTTTCACCCACAAATACCTCTTTTATCCCCAAAAGAGGACAGTCTCTTCCTGACATGCCACATTTCTCCCAAACATATCACGTCTTCTCATAGAATTCCCAGCTTTCCCCCTTCAAATAGGAACTTTTCTCCCACAGATACCTCTTTTATCCCCAAAAGAGGACAGTTTCTTCCAGAAATGCCACATTTCTCCCAAATATATCACAACTCCTCCAAGAAATACCAGGATTCCTCCTGAAATAGGAACTTTTCTCCCACAAATACCACCCTTCACCCCCCAAATAGGACATTTTCTTCCAGACATGCCACATTTCCCCCAAATATATCACTTCTTCTCCAAGAAATACCAGGTTTCCCCCTTCAAATAGGACCTTTTCCCCAAGAAAACCTTTTTTATCCCCAAAAGAGGACAGTTTCTTCCAGGAATGCCAGATTTCTCCCAAATATATCACATCTTCTGCAAGAAATACCAGGTTTCCCCCTTCAAATAGGACCTTCTCACCCACAAATACCTCTTTTATCCCCAAAAGAGGAAAGTTTTTTCCAGACATGCCACATTTCTCCCAAATAGATCACATCTTCTCCAAGAAATACCAGGGTTCCCCCTTCAAATAGGAACTTTTCTCCCACAAATACCTCTTTTATCCCCAAAATAGGACAGTTTCTTCCAGAAATGCCACATTTCTCCCAAATATATCACAACTCCTCCAAGAAATACCAGGTTTCCCCCTTGAATTAGGACCTTTTCTCCATGAAACACCTCTTTTATCCACAAAAGAGGACAGTTTCTTCCAGAAAGGCCAAATTTCTCCCAAATATATCACCTCTTCTCCAAGAAATACCACGTTTCCCCCTTCAAATAGGACCTTTTCAACCACTAATACCTCTTTTATCCCCAAAAGAGGACAGTTTCTTCCAGAAATGCCACATTTCTCCCAAATATATCACATCTTCTCCAAGAAATGCCAGGATTCCTCCTGAAATAGGACCTTCTCACCCAAAACTACCAGCCTTCTCCCCCCAAATTGGACATTTTCTTCCAGAAAGGCCACATTTCTCCCAAATATATCACATCTTCTCCAAGAAATACCAGGATTCCTCCTGAAATAGGACCTTCTCACCGAAAACTACCAGCCTTCTCCCCCCAAATTGGACATTTTCTTCCAGAAAGGCCACATTTCTCCCAAATAGATCACATCTTCTCCAAGAAATACCAGGGTTCCCCCTTCAAATAGGACCTTTTCACCCACAAATACCTCTTTTATCCCCAAAAGAGGACAGTTTCTTCCAGAAAGGCCACATTTCTCCCAAATAGATCACATCTTCTCCAAGAAATACCAGGTTCCCCCTTCAAATAGGACCTTTTCACCCACAAATACCTGTTTTATCCCCAAAAGAGGACAGTTTCTTCCAGAAATGCCATATTTCTCCCAAATAGATCACATCTTCTCCAAGAAATACCAGCTTTCCCCCTTCAAATAGGACCTTTTCACCCACAAATACCTCTTTTATCCCCAAAATAGGACAGTTTCTGCCAGAAAGGCCACATTTCTCCCAAATAGATCACATCTTCTCCAAGAAATACCAGGTTTCCCCCTTCAAATAGGACCTCTTCACCCACAAATACCTCTTTTATCCCCAAAATAGGACAGTTTCTTCCAGAAATGCCTGATTTCTCCCAAATACATCACATCTTCTCCAAGAAATACCAGGTTTCCCCCTTCAAATAGGACCTTTTCACCAACAAATACCTCTTTATCCCTAGAATAGGACAGTTTCTTCCAGAAATGCCTCATTTCTCCCAAATATATCACATCTTCTCCAAGAAATACCAGGTTTCCCCCTTCAAATAGGACCTTTTCACCCACAAATACCTCTTTTATCCCCAAAATAGGACAGTTTCTTCCAGAAAGGCCACATTTCTCCCAAATATATCACATCTCCTTCAAGAAATACCAGCTTTCCCCCTTCAAATAGGACCTTTTCACCCACAAATACCTGTTTTATCCCCAAAAGAGGACAGTTTCTTCCAGACATGCCACATTTCTCCCAAATAGATCACATCTTCTCCATGAAATACCAGCTTTCCCCCTTCAAATAGGACCTTTTCACCCACAAATACCTGTTTTATCCCTAAAAGAGGACAGTTTCTTCCAGAAAGGCCATATTTCTCCCAAATACATCACATCTTCTCCAAGAAATACCTGCTTTCCCCCTTCAAATAGGACCTTTTCACAAACAAATACCTCTTTTATCCCCTAAAGAGGACAGTTTCTTCCAGAAATGCCAGATTTCTCCCAAATATATCACATCTTCTCCAAGAAATACCACGTTTCCCCCTTCAAATAGGACCTTTTCACCCAGAAATACCTGTTTTATCCCCAAAATAGGACAGTTTCTTCCAGAAATGGCACATTTCTCCCAAACATATCACATCTCCTCCAAGAAATACCGGGATTCCTCCTGAAATAGGAACTTTTCTCCCACAAATACCACCCTTCTCCCCCCAAATAGGACATTTTCTTCCAGACATGCCACATTTCTCCCAAATAGATCACATCTTCTCCAAGAAATACCAGGTTTTCCCCTGGAAATAGGACCTTTTCACCCACAAATACCTGTTCTATCCCCATAAGAGGACAGTTTCTTCCAGAAATGCCACATTTCTCCCAAATATATCACATCTTCTCCAAGAAAGACCACGTTTCCCCCTTCAAATAGGACCTTTTCACCCACAAATACCTGTTCTATCCCCATAAGAGGACAGTTTCTTCCAGAAAGGCCACATTTCTCCCAAATATATCACATCTTCTCAAAGAAATACCACGTTTCCCCCTTCAAATAGGACCTTTTCCCCAAAAAAACCTTTTTTATCCCCAAAAGAGGACAGTTTCTTCCAGAAATGCCACATTTCTCCCAAATATATCACATCTTCTGCAAGAAATACCAGCTTTCCCCCTTCAAATAGGACCTTTTCACCCACAAATACCTGTTTTATCCATAAAGAGGACAGTTTCTCCCA
Source organism: Lophura swinhoii (assembly GCA_030408155.1). Lineage (NCBI taxonomy): Eukaryota > Metazoa > Chordata > Aves > Galliformes > Phasianidae > Lophura > Lophura swinhoii. Next base: position 1,122,799 of record CM059459.1, read on the forward strand.
GAAATGCCACATTTCTCCCAAATATATCACATCTTCTCCAAGAAATACAAGGTTACCCCTTCAAATAGGAACTTTCCTCCCACAAATACCTCTTTTATCCCCAAAAGAGGACAGTTTCTTACAGAAATGCCACATTTCTCCCAAATATATCACAACTCCTCCAAGAAATACCAGGTTTCCCCCTTGAATTAGGACCTTTTCTCCATGAAATACCTCTTTTATCCACAAAAGAGGACAGTTTCTTCCAGAAAGGCCACATTTCTCCCAAATATATCACCTCTTCTCCAAGAAATACCACGTTTCCCCCTTCAAACAGGACCTTTTCAACCACTAATACCTCTTTTATCCCCAAAAGAGGACAGTTTCTTCCAGAAATGCCACATTTCTCCCAAATATATCACATCTTCTCCAAGAAATGCCAGGATTCCTCCTGAAATAGGACCTTCTCACCCAAAACTACCAGCCTTCTCCCCCCAAATTGGACATTTTCTTCCAGAAAGGCCACATTTCTCCCAAATATATCACATCTTCTCCAAGAAATACCAGGATTCCTCCTGAAATAGGACCTTCTCACCGAAAACTACCAGCCTTCTCCCCCCAAATTGGACATTTTCTTCCAGAAAGGCCACATTTCTCCCAAATAGATCACATCTTCTCCAAGAAATACCAGGTTTCCCCCTTCAAATAGGACCTTTTCACCCACAAATACCTCTTTTATCCCCAAAAGAGGACAGTTTCTTCCAGAAAGGCCACATTTCTCCCAAATATATCACATCTTCTCCAAGAAATACCAGGTTTCCCCCTTCAAATAGGACCTCTTCACCCACAAATACCTCTTTTATCCCCAAAAGAGGACAGTTTCTTCCAGAAATGCCTGATTTCTCCCAAATACATCACATCTTCTCCAAGAAATACCACGTTTCCCCCTTCAAATAGGACCTTTTCACCAACAAATACCTCTTTATCCCCAAAAGAGGACAGTTTCTTCCAGAAATGCCTCATTTCTCCCAAATATATCACATCTTCTCCATGAAATACCAGCTTTCCCCCTTCAAATAGGACCTTTTCACCCACAAATACCTCTTTTATCCCCAAAATAGGACAGTTTCTTCCAGAAAGGCCACATTTCTCCCAAATATATCACATCTCCTTCAAGATATACCAGCTTTCCCCCTTCAAATAGGACCTTTTCACCCACAAATACCTCTTTTATCCCCAAAACAGGACACTTTCTTCCAGAAATGCCACATTTCTCCCAAATAGATCACATCTTCTCCAAGAAATACCAGGTTTCCCCCTTCAAATAGGACCTTTTCACCCTCAAATACCTGTTTTATCCCCAAAAGAGGACAGTTTCTTCCAGACATGCCACATTTCTCCCAAACATATCACATCTTCTCCATGAAATAGCAGCTTTCCCCCTTCAAATAGGACCTTTTCACCCACAAATACCTGTTTTATCCCTAAAAGAGGACAGTTTCTTCCAGAAAGGCCATATTTCTCCCAAATATATCACATCTTCTCAAAGAAATACCACGTTTCCCCCTTCAAATAGGACCTTTTCCCCAAAAAAACCTTTTTTATCCCCAAAAGAGGACAGTTTCTTCCAGAAATGCCACATTTCTCCCAAATATATCACATCTTCTGCAAGAAATACCAGCTTTCCCCCTTCAAATAGGACCTTTTCACCCACAAATACCTGTTTTATCCATAAAGAGGACAGTTTCTCCCAGAAATGCCACATTTCTCCCAAATATATCACATCTTCTCCAAGAAATACAAGGTTACCCCTTCAAATAGGAACTTTCCTCCCACAAATACCTCTTTTATCCCCAAAATAGGACAGTTTCTTACAGAAATGCCACATTTCTCCCAAATATATCACAACTCCTCCAAGAAATACCAGGTTTCCCCCTTGAATTAGGACCTTTTCTCCATGAAATACCTCTTTTATCCACAAAAGAGGACAGTTTCTTCCAGAAAGGCCACATTTCTCCCAAATATATCACCTCTTCTCCAAGAAATACCACGTTTCCCCCTTCAAACAGGACCTTTTCAACCACTAATACCTCTTTTATCCCCAAAAGAGGACAGTTTCTTCCAGAAATGCCACATTTCTCCCAAATATATCACATCTTCTCCAAGAAATGCCAGGATTCCTCCTGAAATAGGACCTTCTCACCCAAAACTACCAGCCTTCTCCCCCCAAATTGGACATTTTCTTCCAGAAAGGCCACATTTCTCCCAAATATATCACATCTTCTCCAAGAAATACCAGGATTCCTCCTGAAATAGGACCTTCTCACCGAAAACTACCAGCCTTCTCCCCCCAAATTGGACATTTTCTTCCAGAAAGGCCACATTTCTCCCAAATAGATCACATCTTCTCCAAGAAATACCAGCTATCCCCCTTCAAATAGGACCTTTTCACCAACAAATACCTCTTTATCCCCAAAAGAGGACAGTTTCTTCCAGAAATGCCTCATTTCTCCCAAATATATCACATCTTCTCCAAGAAATACCAGGTTTCCCCCTTCAAATAGGACCTTTTCACCCACAAATACCTCTTTTATCCCCAAAATAGGACAGTTTCTTCCAGAAAGGCCACATTTCTCCCAAATATATCACATCTCCTTCAAGAAATACCAGCTTTCCCCCTTCAAATAGGACCTTTTCACCCACAAATACCTCTTTTATCCCCAAAACAGGACACTTTCTTCCAGAAATGCCACATTTCTCCCAAATAGATCACATCTTCTCCAAGAAATACCAGGTTTCCCCCTTCAAATAGGACCTTTTCACCCTCAAATACCTGTTTTATCCCCAAAAGAGGACAGTTTCTTCCAGACATGCCACATTTCTCCCAAATAGATCACATCTTCTCCATGAAATACCAGCTTTCCCCCTTCAAATAGGACCTTTTCACCCACAAATACCTCTTTTATCCCCAAAAGAGGACAGTTCCTTCCAGAAAGGCCACATTTCTCCCAAATAGATCACATCTTCTCCAAGAAATACCAGGTTCCCCCTTCAAATAGGACCTTTTCACCCACAAATACCTCTTTTATCCCCAAAAGAGGACAGTTTCTGCCAGAAAGGCCACATTTCTCCCAAATATATCACATCTTCTCCAAGAAATACCAGGTTTCCCCCTTCAAATAGGACCTCTTCACCCACAAATACCTCTTTTATCCCCAAAAGAGGACAGTTTCTTCCAGAAATGCCTGATTTCTCCCAAATACATCACATCTTCTCCAAGAAATACCAGGTTTCCCCCTTCAAATAGGACCTTTTCACCAACAAATACCTCTTTATCCCCAAAAGAGGACAGTTTCTTCCAGAAATGCCTCATTTCTCCCAAATATATCACATCTTCTCCATGAAATACCAGCTTTCCCCCTTCAAATAGGACCTTTTCACCCACAAATACCTCTTTTATCCCCAAAATAGGACAGTTTCTTCCAGAAAGGCCACATTTCTCCCAAATAGATCACATCTCCTTCAAGATATACCAGCTTTCCCCCTTCAAATAGGACCTTTTCACCCACAAATACCTCTTTTATCCCCAAAACAGGACACTTTCTTCCAGAAATGCCACATTTCTCCCAAATATATCACATCTTCTCCAAGAAATACCAGGTTTCCCCCTTCAAATAGGACCTTTTCACCCTCAAATACCTGTTTTATCCCCAAAAGAGGACAGTTTCTTCCAGACATGCCACATTTCTCCCAAACATATCACATCTTCTCCATGAAATAGCAGCTTTCCCCCTTCAAATAGGACCTTTTCACCCACAAATACCTCTTTTATCCCTAAAAGAGGACAGTTTCTTCCAGAAAGGCCATATTTCTCCCAAATATATCACATCTTCTCAAAGAAATACCACGTTTCCCCCTTCAAATAGGACCTTTTCCCCAAAAAAACCTTTTTTATCCCCAAAAGAGGACAGTTTCTTCCAGAAATGCCACATTTCTCCCAAATATATCACATCTTCTGCAAGAAATGCCAGGTTTCCCCCTTGAAATAGGACCTTTTCACCCACAAATACCTGTTTTATCCATAAAGAGGACAGTTTCTCCCAGAAATGCCACATTTCTCCCAAATATATCACATCTTCTCCAAGAAATACAAGGTTATCCCTTCAAATAGGAACTTTCCTCCCACAAATACCTCTTTTATCCCCAAAATAGGACAGTTTCTTACAGAAATGCCACATTTCTCCCAAATATATCACAACTCCTCCAAGAAATACCAGGTTTCCCCCTTGAATTAGGACCTTTTCTCCATGAAATACCTCTTTTATCCACAAAAGAGGACAGTTTCTTCCAGAAAGGCCACATTTCTCCCAAATATATCACCTCTTCTCCAAGAAATACCACGTTTCCCCCTTCAAACAGGACCTTTTCAACCACTAATACCTCTTTTATCCCCAAAAGAGGACAGTTTCTTCCAGAAATGCCACATTTCTCCCAAATATATCACATCTTCTCCAAGAAATGCCAGGATTCCTCCTGAAATAGGACCTTCTCACCCAAAACTACCAGCCTTCTCCCCCCAAATTGGACATTTTCTTCCAGAAAGGCCACATTTCTCCCAAATATATCACATCTTCTCCAAGAAATACCAGGATTCCTCCTGAAATAGGACCTTCTCACCGAAAACTACCAGCCTTCTCCCCCCAAATTGGACATTTTCTTCCAGAAAGGCCACATTTCTCCCAAATAGATCACATCTTCTCCAAGAAATACCAGCTATCCCCCTTCAAATAGGACCTTTTCACCAACAAATACCTCTTTATCCCCAAAAGAGGACAGTTTCTTCCAGAAATGCCTCATTTCTCCCAAATATATCACATCTTCTCCAAGAAATACCAGGTTTCCCCCTTCAAATAGGACCTTTTCACCCACAAATACCTCTTTTATCCCCAAAATAGGACAGTTTCTTCCAGAAAGGCCACATTTCTCCCAAATATATCACATCTCCTTCAAGAAATACCAGCTTTCCCCCTTCAAATAGGACCTTTTCACCCACAAATACCTCTTTTATCCCCAAAACAGGACACTTTCTTCCAGAAATGCCACATTTCTCCCAAATAGATCACATCTTCTCCAAGAAATACCAGGTTTCCCCCTTCAAATAGGACCTTTTCACCCTCAAATACCTGTTTTATCCCCAAAAGAGGACAGTTTCTTCCAGACATGCCACATTTCTCCCAAATAGATCACATCTTCTCCATGAAATACCAGCTTTCCCCCTTCAAATAGGACCTTTTCACCCACAAATACCTGTTTTATCCCTAAAAGAGGACAGTTTCTTCCAGAAAGGCCATATTTCTCCCAAATACATCACATCTTCTCCAAGAAATACCTGCTTTCCCCCTTCAAATAGGACCTTTTCACAAACAAATACCTCTTTTATCCCCAAAAGAGGACAGTTTCTTCCAGAAATGACAGATTTCTCCCAAATATATCACATCTTCTCCAAGAAATACCACGTTTCCCCCTTCAAATAGGACCTTTTCACCCAGAAATACCTGTTTTATCCCCAAAATAGGACAGTTTCTTCCAGAAATGGCACATTTCTCCCAAACATATCACATCTTCTCCAAGAAATACCAGGATTCCTCCTGAAATAGGAACTTTTCTCCCACAAATACCACCCTTCTCCCCCCAAATAGGACATTTTCTTCCAGACATGCCACATTTCTCCCAAATATATCACATCTTCTCCAAGAAATACCAGGTTTTCCCCTGGAAATAGGACCTTTTCACCCACAAATACCTGTTCTATCCCCATAAGAGGACAGTTTCTTCCAGAAATGCCACATTTCTCCCAAATATATCACATCTTCTCCAAGAAATACCACGTTTCCCCCTTCAAATAGGACCTTTTCACCCACAAATACCTCTTTTATCCCCAAAACAGGACACTTTCTTCCAGGAATGCCACATTTCTCCCAAATATATCACATCTTCTCCAAGAAATACCAGCTTTCCCCCTTCAAATAGGACCTTCTCACCCACAAATACCTCTTTTATCCCCAAAATAGGACAGTTTCTTCCAGACATGCCACATTTCTCCCAAATATATCACATCTTCTGCAAGAAATACCAGCTTTCCCCCTTCAAATAGGACCTTTTCTCCCACAAATACCTCTTTTATCCCCAAAAGAGGACAGTTTCTTCCAGAAATACCACATTTCTCCCAAATATATCACAACTCCTCCAAGAAATACCAGGTTTCCCCCTTGAATTAGGACCTTTTCTCCATGAAATACCTCTTTTATCCCCAGAAGTGGACAGATTCTTCCAGAAATGCCACATTTCTCCCAAGTATATATCATCTTCTCCAAGAAATACCAGGTTTCCCCCTTCAAATAGGACCTTTTCAAAAAACTAATACCTCTTTTATCCCCAAAAGAGGACAGTTTCTTCCAGAAATGCCACATGTCTCCCAAATATATCACCTCTTCTCCAAGAAATACCAGGTTTCCCCCTTCAAATAGGACCTTATCACCCACAAATACCTCTTTTATCCCCAAAATAGGACAGATTCTTCCAGAAATGCCACATTTCTCCCAAATAGATCACATCTTCTCCAAGAAATACCAGGGTTCCCCCTTCAAATAGGACCTTATCACCCACAAATACCACTTTTATCCCCAAAAGAGGACAGTTTCTTCCAGAAATGCCACATTTCTCCCAAATATATCACATCTTCTCCAAGAAATACCAGCTTTCCCCCTTCAAATAGGACCTTTTCACCCACAAATACCTCATTTATCCCCCAAAAGAGGACAGTTTCTTCCAGAAATGCCAGATTTCTCCAAAATGTATCACATCTTCTCCAAGAAATACCATGTTTCCCCCTTCTAATAGAACGTTTTCACCCACAAATACCTGTTTTATCCCCCCAAATAGGACAGTTTCTTCCAGAAATGCCACATTTCTCCCAAATATATCACATCTTCTCCAAGAAATACCAGGTTACCCCCTTCAAATAGGACCTTTTCACCCACAAATACCTCTTTTATCCCCAAAAGAGGACAGTTTCTTCCAGAAATGCCACATTTCTCCCAAATATATCACATCTTCTCCAAGTAATGCCACGTTTCCCCCTTCAAATAGGACCTTATCACCCACAAATACCTCTTTTATCCCCAAAAGAGGACAGTCTCTTCCTGACATGCCACATTTCTCCCAAACATATCACATCTTCTCATAGAATTACCAGCTTTCCCCCTTCAAATAGGACCTTTTCACCCACAAATACCTGTTTTATCCCCAAAAGAGGACAGTTTCTTCCAGAAATGCCACATTTCTCCCAAACATATCACATCTTCTCATAGAATTACCAGCTTTCCCCCTTCAAATAGGACCTTTTCACCCACAAATACCTGTTTTATCCCCAAAAGAGGACAGTTTCTTCCAGACATGCCACATTTCTCCCAAACATATAACATCCTCTCATAGAATTACCAGCTTTCCCCCTTCAAATAGGACCTTATCACCCACAAAAAATTCTTTTATCCCCAAAATAGGACAGTTTCTTCCAGAAATGCCACATTTCTCCCAAATATATCACCTCTTCTCCAAGAAATACCACGTTTCCCCCTTCAAATACGACCTTTTCACCCACAAATACCTCTTTTATCACTCAAATAGGATAGTTTCATCCAGAAATGCCAGATTTCTCCAAAATATATCACATCTTCTCCAAGAAATGCCAGGATTCCTCCTGAAATAGGACCTTCTCACCCAAAACTACCAGCCTTCTCCCCCCAAATTGGACATTTTCTTCCAGAAAGGCCGGATTTCTACCAAATATATCACATCTTCTCCAAGAAATACCAGGATTCCTCCTGAAATAGGACCTTCTCAACGAAAACTACCAGCCTTCTCCCCCCAAATAGGACAGTTTCTTCCAGACATGCCACATTTCTCCCAAATATATCACATCTTCTCCAAGAAATACCAGGGTTCCCCCTTCAAATAGGACCTTATCACCCACAAATACCTGTTTTATCCCCAAAATAGGACAGTTTCTTCCAGAAATGCCACATTTCTCCCAAATAGATCACATCTTCTCCAAGAAATACCACGTTTCCCCCTTCAAATAGGACCTTTTCACCCACAAATACCTCTTTTATCCACCAAAAGAGGAAAGTTTCTTCCAGAAATGCCACATTTCTCCCAAATATATCACATCTTCTCCAGGAAATAACAGGTTTCCCCCTTCTAATACAACGTTTTCACCCACAAATACCTCTTTTATCCCCAAAAGAGGACAGTTTCTTCCAGAAATGCCACATTTCTCCCAAATAGATCACATCATCTCCAAGAAATACCAGCTTTCCCCCTTCAAATATGACCTTTTCACCCACTAATACCTCTTTTATCCCCAAAAGAGGACATTTTCTTCCAGAAATGCCACATTTCTCCCAAATATATCACATCTTCTCCAAGTAATGCCACGTTTACCCCTTCAAATAGGACCTTTTCACCCACAAATACCTCTTTTATCCCCAAAAGAGGACAGTCTCTTCCTGACATGCCACATTTCTCCCAAACATATCACATCTTCTCATAGAATTCCCAGCTTTCCCCCTTCAAATAGGACCTTTTCACCCACAAATACCTGTTTTATCCCCAAAATAGGACAGTTTCTTCCAGAAATGCCATATTTCTCCCAAACATATCACATCTTCTCCAAGAAATACCAGGTTTCCCCCTTCAAATAGGACCTTTTCTCCCACAAATACCTGTTTTATCCCCAACATAGGACAGTTTCTTCCAGACATGCCACATTTCTCCCAAACATGTCATGTCTCCTCCAAGAAATACCAGGATTCCTCCTGAAATAGGAACTTTTCTCCCACAAATACCACCCTTCTCCCCCCAAATAGGACATTTTCTTCCAGAAAGGCCACATTTCTCCCAAATAGATCACATCTTCTCCAAGAAATACCACGTTTTCCCCTTCAAATAGGACCTTTTCCCCAAAAAAACCTCTTTTATCCCCAAAAGAGGACAGTTTCTTCCAGGAATGCCAGATTTCTCCCAAATATATCACATCTTCTCCAAGAAACACCACGTTTCCCCCTTCAAATAGGACCTTCTCACCCACAAATACCTGTTTTATCCCCAAAATAGGACAGTTTTTTCCAGACATGCCACATTTCTCCCAAATATATCACATCTTCTCCAAGAAATACCAGGGTTCCCCCTTCAAATAGGACCTTTTCACCCACAAATACCTCTTTTATCCCCAAAAGAGGACAGTTTCTTCCAGAAATGCCACATTTCTCCAAAATATAGCACATCAAGAAATACCAGGTTTCCTCCTGAAATAGGACCTTGTCACCCACAGATTCCTGTTTTATCCCTTTGTTCCGAGCGACTTTTCGTTTTGGAGTGTTTATCCGATGCTACACTTCAGCATTCTCTGACGAATAAAATAGAAGAGAAAAGCCCCACTAATAAGGCTGCTAGAAGTTCGAGGAGCGACACACGTTGTGCTTTCGGGGAGGACGTTCCAGAAAGTCGAGAGTTGTGGCTTCTTTCCTGCGGAGAAAAAACCCCCTGTTTTCAGGCAATGCAGGACGCTGAATTCGCATCTTCTCGGCACAGGAATAGCGCTCCTTCGCTCTCGTGGCTCGAAAGCGGCACTCGCTCTGAACCGCTCCGGAGAGTCTGCAGTTGCTGTCCGGTCCATCGCGGTTCTGCCCGAGTGCCGCTTGCAGCCTTCAGCAGCGCTCTCGTTTCTCTCGGATGCCGGGAAAGAGCGACTTCAGCCGGATGCTTTTCTCAGACAAGTGAGCGGCTTCTTCTGCGCACATCGCAATGGAGAGCTTCTGACTTCTCCATGTATCCATGCAGAATGCACTACGCTTCTCTCTCATTCTTATCCCTTTTTCCGAGCGACATTTCGTTTTGGAGTGTTTATCCGATGCTACACTTCAGCATTCTGTGACGAATAGAGTAGAAGGGAAAAGCCCCACTAATAAGGCAGCTAGAAGTTCGAGGAGCGACACACGTAGTGCTTTCAGGGAGGACGTTCCAGCAAGTCGAGAGTTGTGGATTCTTTCCGGCGGAGAAAAAACACCCTGTTTTCAGGCTATTCAGTAGTCTGCAACTGCAGACTGTCCGGTGTGGTTCAGCGCAAATGCCGCTCTCGAGCCACGAGAGAGGAGGAGCGGCATTCCTATGCCGAGAACGAGCGAATTCAGCCTACTGCATTGCCTGAAAACAGGGGTTTATTTCTCCGCAGGAAAGAAGCCACAACTCTCGACTTTCTGGAACGTCCTCCCCGAAAGCACAACGTGTGTCGCTCCTCGAACTTCTAGCTGCCTTATTAGTGGGGCTTTTCTCTTCTATTTTATTCGTCACAGAATGCTGAAGTGTAGCATCGGACAAACACTCCAAAACGAAAAGTCGCTCGGAACAAAGGGATAAAACAGGAATCTGTGGGTGACAAGGTCCTATTTCAGGAGGAAACCTGGTATTTCTTGGAGATGTGATATACTTGGGAGAAGTGTGGCATTTCTGGAAGAAACTGTCCTATTTTGGGGATAAAAGAGGTATTTGTGGGTGAAAAGGTCCTATTTGAAGGGGGAAAGCAGGTATTTCTTGGAGAAGATGTGATATATTTGGGAGAAATGTGGCCTTTCTGGAAAAAACTGTCCTCTTTTGGGGATAAAACAGGTATTTGTGGGTGAAAAGGTCCTTTTGAAGGGGGAAACGTGGTATTTCTTGGAGAAGATGTGATCTATTTGGGAGAAATGTGGCATGTCTGGAAGAAACTGTCCTCTTTTGGGGATAAAAGAGGTATTTGTGGGTGAAAAGGTCCTATTTGAAGGGGGAAACGTGGTATACCTTGGAGAAGATGTGATATATTTGGGAGAAATCTGGCATTTATGGAAGAAACTGTCCTCTTTTGGGGATAAAAGAGGTATTTGTGGGAGAAAAGGTCCTATTTGAAGGGGGAAAGCTGTTATTTCTTGGAGAAGATGTGATCTTTTTGGGAGAAATGTGGCATTTCTGGAAGAAAGTGTCCTGTTTTGGGGATAAAAGGGGTATTTATGGGTGAAAAGGTCCTATTTCCAGGGGGAAACCTGGTATTTCTTGGAGAAGAAGTGATATATTTGGGAGAAATGTGGCATTTCTGGAAGAAACTGTCCTCTTTTGGGGATCAAACAGGTATTTGTGGGTGAAAAAGTCCTATTTGAAGGGGGAAACGTGGTATTTCTTGGAGAAGATGTGATATATTTGGGAGAAATGTGGCATGTCTGGAAGAAACTGTTCTATTTTGGGGATAAAACAGGTATTTGTGGGAGAAAAGGTCCTATTTGAAGGGGGAAAGCTGGTATTTCTTGGAGAAGATGTGATCTATTTGGGAGAAATCTGGAATTTCTGGCAGAAACTGTCCTATTTTGGGGATAAAAGAGGTATTTGTGGGAGAAAAGGTCCTATTTGAAGGGGGAAACATGGTATTTCTTGGAGAAGATGTGATATATTTTGGAGAAATCTGGCATGTCTGGAAGAAACTGTCCTCTTATGGGGATAGAACAGGTATTTGTGGGTGAAAAGGTCCTATTTGAAGGGGGAAAGCTGGTAATTCTATGAGAGGATGTGATATGTTTGGGAGAAATGTGGCATTTCTGGAAGAAACTGTCGTATTTTGGGCATAAAACAGGTATTTGTGGGTGAAAAGGTCCTATTTGAAGGGGGAAAGCTGGTAATTCTATGAGAAGATGTGATATGTTTGGGAGAAATGTGGCATGTCAGGAAGAGACTGTCCTCTTTTGGGGATAAAAGAGGTATTTGTGGGTGAAAAGGTCCTATTTGAAGGGGGAAACGTGGCATTACTTGGAGAAGATGTGATATATTTGGGAGAAATGTGGCATTTCTGGAAGAAACTGTCCTCTTTTGGGGATAAAAGAGGTATTTGTGGGTGAAAAGGTCCTATTTGAAGGGGGAAACCTGGTATTTCTTGGAGAAGATGTGATCTATTTGGGAGAAATGTGGCATTTCTGGAAGAAACTGTCCTATTTTGGGGATAAAAGAGGTATTTCATGGAGAAATGTTTCTAATTCAAGGGGGAAACGTGGTATTTCATGGAGAAGATGTGATCTATTTGGGAGAAATGTGGCATTTCTGGAAGAAACTGTCCTCTTTTGGGGATAAAAGAGGTTTTTTTGGGGAAAAGGTCCTATTTGAAGGGGGAAACGTGGTATTTCTTGGAGAAGATGTGATATATTTGGGAGAAATGTGGCATTTCTGGCAGAAACTGTCCTCTTATGGGGATAGAACAGGTATTTGTGGGTGAAAAGGTCCTATTTCAAGGGGAAAACCTGGTATTTCTTGGAGAAGATGTGATATATTTGGGAGAAATGTGGCATGTCTGGAAGAAAATGTCCTATTTGGGGGGAGAAGGGTGGTATTTGTGGGTGAAAAGTTCCTATTTCAGGAGGAATCCTGGTATTTCTTGGAGGAGATGTGATCTATTTGGGAGAAATGTGGCCTTTCTGGAAGAAAATGTCCTCTTTTGGGGATAAAAGAGGTATTAGTGGTTGAAAAGGTCCTATTTGAAGGGGGAAACCTGGTATTTGTGGGAGAAGATGTGATATGTTTGGGAGAAATGTGCCATTTCTGGAAGAAACTGTCCTCTTTTGGGGATAAAACAGGTATTTGTGGGTGAAAAGGTCCTATTTGAAGGGGGAAACGTGGTATTTCTTGTAGAAGATGTGATATATTTGGGAGAAATCTGGCATGTCAGGAAGAAACTGTCCTCTTTTGGGGATAAAAGAGGTATTTGTGGGTGAAAAGGTCCTATTTGAAGGGGGAAAGCTGGTATTTCTTGGAGAAGATGTGATATGTTTGGGAGAAATGTCGCATGTCAGGATGAAACTGTACTCTTTTGGGGATAAAAGAGGTATTTGTGGGTGAAAAGGTCCTATTTGAAGAGGGAAATCTGGTATTTCTTGGAGAAGATGTGATATATTTGGGAGAAATGTGGCATGTCTGGAAGAAACTGTCCTATTTTGGGGATAAAAGAATTTTTTGTGGGTGAAAAGGTCCTATTAGAAGGGGGAAACCTGGTATTTCTTGAAGGAGATGTGATATGTTTGGGAGAAATGTGGCCTTTCTGGCAGAAACTGTCCTATTTTGGGGATAAAAGTGGTATTTGTGGGTGATAAGGTCCTATTTGAAGGGGGAAACCTGGTATTTCTTGGAGAAGATGTGATATGTTTGGGAGAAATGTGGCATGTCAGGAAGAAACTGTCCTATTTGGGGGGTGAAGGCTGGTATTTGAGGAAGAAAAGGTCCTCTTTCAGGAGGAATCCTGGTATTTCTTGGAGAAGATGTGATATATTTGGGAGAAATGTGGCATTTCTGGAAGAAACTATCCTATTTGAGGGATAAAAGAGGTATTTGTGGGTGAAAAGGTCGTATTTGAAGGGGGAAACCTGGTATTTCTTGGAGAAGATGTGATATATTTGGGAGAAATGTGGCATTTCTGGAAGAAACTGTCCTCTTTTGGGGATAAAAGAAATTTTTGTGGGTGAAAAGGTCCTATTTGAAGGGGGAAAGCTGGTAATTCTATGAGAAGATGTGATATGTTTGGGAGAAATGTGGCATTTCTGGGAGAAACTGTCCTCTTTATGGATAAAACAGGTATTTGTGGGTGAAAAGGTCCTATTTGAAGGGGGAAAGCTGGTAATTCTTTGAGAAGATGTGATATATTTGGGAGAAATGTGGCATGTCTGGAAGAAACTGTCCTCTTTTGGGGATAAAAGAGGTATTTGTGGGTGAAAAGATCCTATTTGAAGGGGGAAACCTGGTATTTCTTGGAGAAGATGTGATCTATTTGGGAGAAATGTGGCATGCCTGGAAGAAACTGTCCTATTTTGGGGATAAAACAGGTATTTGTGGGTGAGAAGGTCCTATTTGAAGGGGGAAAGCTGGTATTTCTTGGAGAAGATGTGATATATTTGGGAGAAATGTGGCATTTCTTGAAGAAACTGTTCTCTTTTGGGGATAAAACAGGTACTTATGGGTGAAAAGGTCCTATTTGAAGGGGGAAAGCAGGTATTTCTTGGAGAAGATGTGGTATATTTGGGAGAAATGTGGCCTTTCTGGAAGAAACTGTCCTCTTTTGGGGATAAAACAGGTATTTGTGGGTGAAAAAGTTGTATTTGTAGGGGGAAACCTGTTATTTCTTGGAGAAGATGTGATATATTTTGGAGAAATCTGGCATTTCTGGAAGAAACTGTCCTCTTTTGCGGATAAAAGAGGTTTTTTTGGGGAAAAGGTCCTATTTGAAGGGGGAAACGTGGTATTTCTTGGAGAAGATGTGATATATTTGGGAGAAATGTGGCATTTCTGGCAGAAACTGTCCTCTTATGGGGATAGAACAGGTATTTGTGGGTGAAAAGGTCCTATTTCAAGGGGAAAACCTGGTATTTCTTGGAGAAGATGTGATATATTTGGGAGAAATGTGGCATGTCTGGAAGAAAATGTCCTATTTGGGGGGAGAAGGGTGGTATTTGAGGGTGAAAAGTTCCTATTTCAGGAGGAATCCTGGTATTTCTTGGAGGAGATGTGATCTATTTGGGAGAAATGTGGCCTTTCTGGAAGAAAATGTCCTCTTTTGGGGATAAAAGAGGTATTAGTGGTTGAAAAGGTCCTATTTGAAGGGGGAAACCTGGTATTTGTGGGAGAAGATGTGATATGTTTGGGAGAAATGTGCCATTTCTGGAAGAAACTGTCCTCTTTTGGGGATAAAACAGGTATTTGTGGGTGAAAAGGTCCTATTTGAAGGGGGAAACGTGGTATTTCTTGGAGAAGATGTGATATGTTTGGGAGAAATCTGGCATGTCAGGAAGAAACTGTCCTCTTTTGGGGATAAAAGAGGTATTTGTGGGTGAAAAGGTCCTATTTGAAGGGGGAAAGCTGGTATTTCTTGGAGAAGATGTGATATGTTTGGGAGAAATGTGGCATGTCAGGATGAAACTGTACTCTTTTGGGGATAAAAGAGGTATTTGTGGGTGAAAAGGTCCTATTTGAAGAGGGAAATCTGGTATTTCTTGGAGAAGATGTGATATATTTGGGAGAAATGTGGCATGTCTGGAAGAAACTGTCCTATTTTGGGGATAAAAGAATTTTTTGTGGGTGAAAAGGTCCTATTAGAAGGGGGAAACCTGGTATTTCTTGAAGGAGATGTGATATGTTTGGGAGAAATGTGGCCTTTCTGGCAGAAACTGTCCTATTTTGGGGATAAAAGTGGTATTTGTGGGTGATAAGGTCCTATTTGAAGGGGGAAACCTGGTATTTCTTGGAGAAGATGTGATATGTTTGGGAGAAATGTGGCATGTCAGGAAGAAACTGACCTATTTGGGGGGTGAAGGCTGGTATTTGAGGAAGAAAAGGTCCTCTTTCAGGAGGAATCCTGGTATTTCTTGGAGAAGATGTGATATATTTGGGAGAAATGTGGCATTTCTGGAAGAAACTATCCTATTTGAGGGATAAAAGAGGTATTTGTGGGTGAAAAGGTCGTATTTGAAGGGGGAAACCTGGTATTTCTTGGAGAAGATGTGATATATTTGGGAGAAATCTGGCATGTCTGGAAGAATCTGTCCTCTTTTGGGGATAAAAGAAATTTTTGTGGGTGAAAAGGTCCTATTTGAAGGGGGAAAGCTGGTAATTCTATGAGAAGATGTGATATGTTTGGGAGAAATGTGGCATTTCTGGGAGAAACTGTCCTCTTTATGGATAAAACAGGTATTTGTGGGTGAAAAGGTCCTATTTGAAGGGGGAAAGCTGGTAATTCTTTGAGAAGATGTGATATATTTGGGAGAAATGTGGCATGTCTGGAAGAAACTGTCCTCTTTTGGGGATAAAAGAGGTATTTGTGGGTGAAAAGGTCCTATTTGAAGGGGAAAACCTGGTATTTCTTGGTGAAGATGTGATATATTTGGGAGAAATGTGGCATGTCTGGAAGAAAATGTCCTATTTGGGCGGAGAAGGGTGGTATTTGTGGGAGAAAAGTCCCTATTTCAGGAGGAATCCTGGTACTTCTTGGAGGAGACGTGATATGTTTGGGAGAAATGTGGCATGTCTGGAAGAAACTGTCCTCTTTTGGGGATAAAACAGGTATTTGTGGGTGAAAAGGTCCTATTTGAAGGGGGAAACCTGGTATTTCTTGAAGAAGATGTGATATGTTTGGGAGAAATACGGCATTTCTGGAAGAAACTGTCCTCTTTTGGGGATAAAAGAGGTATTTGTGGGTGAAAAGGTCCTATTTGAAGGGGGAAAGCTGGTATTTCTTGGAGAAGATGTGGTATATTTGGGAAAAATCTGGCATTCCTGGAAGAAACTGTCCTCTTTTGGGGGTAAAAGCGGTTTTTTGGGGGAAAAGGTCCTATTTGAAGGGGGAAAGCTGTTATTTCTTGGAGAAGATGTGATATGTTTGGGAGAAATGTGGCATGTCCGGAAGAAACTGTCATATTTTGGGGATAAAACAGGTATTTCTGGGTGAAAAGGTCCTATTTGAAGGGGGAAACGTGGTATTTCTTGGAGAAGATGTGATATATTTGGGAGAAATGTGGCATTTCTGGAAGAAACTGTCCTAACTGGTGTGAGAATGGTGGTATTTGTGGGAGAAAAGGTCATATTTCTGGAAGAATCCTGGTATTTCTAGGAGAAGATGGGATATATTTGGGAGAAATGTGGCATGTCTGGAAGAAACTGTCCTCTTTTGGGGATAAAAGAGGTATTTGTGGGTGACAAGGTCCTATTTGAAGGGGTAAAGCTGGTATTTCTTGGAGAAGATGTGATATATTTGGGAGAAATCTGGCATGTCTGGAAGAATCTGTCCTCTTTTGGGGATAAAAGTGGTATTTGTGGGTGAAAAGTTCCTATTTGAAGGGGGAAACCTGGTAGTTCTTGCAGGAGATGTGATATATTTGGGAGAAATTTGGCATTTCTGGAAGAAACTGTCGTATTTTGGGCATAAAACAGGTATTTTTGGGTGAAAAGTTCCTATTTCCAGGCGGAAACCTGGTTTTTCTTGGAGAAGATGTGATATATTTGGGGGAAGTGTGGCATTTCTTGAAGAAATTGTCCTCTTTTGGGGATAAAAGAGGTATTTGTGGGTGAAAAGGTCGTATTTGAAGGGGGAAACCTGGTATTTCTAGGAGGAGATGTGATATATTTGGGAGAAATGTGGCATTTCTGGAAGAAACTGTCCTCTTTTGGGGATAAAAGAGGTATTTGTGGGTGAAAAGGTCCTATTTGAAGGGGGAAAGCTGGTATTTCCTGGAGAAGATGTGATATATTTGGGAGAAATTTGGCATTTCTGGAAGAAACTGTCCTATTTTGGGGATAAATGAATTTTTTGTGGGTGAAAAGGTCCTATTTGAAGGGGGAAACGTGGTATTTCTTGGAGAAGATGTGATATGTTTGGGAGAAATGTGGCCATTCTGGCAGAAACTGTCCTATTTTGGGGATAAAAGAGGTATTTGTGGGTGAGAAGGTCCTATTTCCAGGGGGAACCCTGGTATTTCTTGGAGAAGATGTGATATGTTTGGGAGATATGTGGCATTTCTGGAAGAAACTGTCCTCTTTTGGGGATAAAAGAGGTATTTGTGGGTGAAAAGGTCCTATTTCAAGGAGGAAACCTGGTATTTCTTGGAGAAGATGTGATATATTTGGGAGAAATGTGGCATGTCTGGAAGAAACTGTCCTATTTTGGGGATAAAACAGGTATTTGTGGTTGAAAAGGTCCTATTTGAAGGGGAAAACGTGGTATTTCTTGGAGAAGATGTTCTATATTTGGGAGAAATGTGTCATTTCTGGAAGAAACTGTCGTATTTTGGGGATAAAAGAGGTATTTGTGGGTGAAAAGGTCCTATTTGAAGGGGGAAAGCTGGTATTTCTTGGAGAAGATGTGAACTATTTGGGAGAAATGTGGCATTTCAGGAAGAAACTGTCCTCTTTTGGGGATAAAAGAGGTATTTGTGGGTGAAAAGGTCCTATTTGAAGGGGGAAACCTGGTATTTCTTGGAGAAGATGTGATGTATTTGGGAGAAATCTGGCATTTCTGGAAGGAACTGTCCTCTTTTGGGGATAAAAGAGGTATTTGTGGGTGAAAAGGTCCTATTTGAAGGGGGAAAGCTGGTATTTCTTGGAGAAGATGTGATATATTTGGGAGAAATCTGGCATTTCTGGCAGAAAATGTCCTATTTTGGGGATAAAAGTGGTATTTGTGGGTGAAAATGTCCTATTTGAAGGGGGAAACCTGGTATTTCTTGGAGAAGATGTGATACATTTGGGTGAAATCTGGTCTTTCTGGCAGAAACTGTCCTATATTGGGGATAAAAGATGTATTTGTGGGAGAAAAGTTCATATTTCAAGGGGGAAAGCTGGTATTTCTTGGAGAAGATGTGATATATTTGGGAGAAATGTGGCATGTCCGGAAGAAACTGTCCTCTTTTGGGGATAAAAGAGGTATATGTGGGTAAAAATGTCCTATTTCAAGGGGGAAACGTGGTATTTCTTGGAGAAGATGTGATATATTTGGGAGAAATCTGGCATGTCTGGAAGAAAATGTCCTAACTGGTGTGAGAATGGTGGTATTTGTGGGAGAAAAGGTCATATTTCAGGAAGAATCCCGGTATTTCTTGGAGAAGATGTGATATATTTGGGAGAAATGTGGCATTTCTGGAAGAAACTGTCCTCTTTTGGGGATAAAACAGGTATTTGTGGGTGACAAGGTCCTATTTGAAGGGGTAAAGCTGGTATTTCTTGGAGAAGATGTGATATATTTGGGAGAAATCTGGCATTTCTGGAAGAATCTGTCCTACTTTGGGGATAAAAGTGGTATTTGTGGGTGAAAAGCTCCTATTTGAAGGGGGAAAGCTGGTAGTTCTTGCAGGAGATGTGATATGTTAGGGAGAAATGTGGCATTTCTGGAAGAAACTGGCCTCTTATGGGGATAAAACAGGTATTTGTGGGTGAAAAGGTCCTATTTGAAGGGGGAAACCTGGTATTTCTTGGAGAAGATGTGATCTATTTGGGAGAAATGTGGCATTTCTGGAAGAAACTGTCCTCTTTTGGGGATAAAAGAGGTATTTGTGGGAGAAAAGGTCCTATTTGAAGGGGGAAAGCTGGTATTTCTTGAAGGAGATGTGATATATTTGGGAGAAATGTGGCATGTCTGGAAGAAACTGTCCTCTTTTGGGGATAAAAGAGGTATTTGTGGGTGAAAAGGTCCTATTTGAAGGGGGAAAGCTGGTATTTCTTGGAGGAGATGTGGTATATTAGGGAGAAATGTGGCATTTCTGGAAGGAACTGTCCTATTTGGGGGGAGAAGCCTGCTATTAGTGGGTGAAAAGGTCCTATTTGAAGGGGGAAACCTGGTATTTCTTGGAGAAGATGTGATCTATTTGGGAGAAATGTGGCATTTCTGGAAGAAACTGTCCTATTTTGGGGTTAAACCAGGTATTTGTGGGTGAAAAGTTCCTATTTGAAGGGGAAACCCTGGTATTTCTTGGAGAAGATGTGATATATTTGGGAAAAATGTGGCATGTCTGGAAAAAACTGTCCTATTTTGGGGATAAAAGAGGTATTTGTGGGTGAAAAGGTCCTATTTCCAGGGGGAAACGTGGTATTTCTTGGAGAAGATGTGATATATTTGGGAGAAATGTGGCCTTTCTGGAAGAAACTGTCCTCTTTTGGGGATAAAAGAGGTATTTGTGGGTGAAAAGGTCCTATTTGAAGGGGGAAACCTGGTATTTCTTGGAGAAGATGTGATATGTTTGGGAGAAATGTGGCATTTCTGTAAGAAACTGTCCTATTTGGGGGGAGAAGGCTGGTATTTGTGGGAGAAAAGGTCCTCTTTCAGGAGGAATCCTGGTATTTCTTGGAGAATATGTGATATATTTGGGAGAAATGTGGCATGTCTGGAACAAACTGTCGTATTTTGGGGATAAAAGAGGTATTTGTGGGTGAAAAGGTCCTATTTGAAGGGGGAAACGTGGTATTTCTTGGAGAAGATGTGATATATTTGGGAGAAATGTGGCATTTCTGGAAGAAACTGTCCTATTTTGGGGATAAAAGAGGTATTTCATGGAGAAATGTTTCTAATTCAAGGGGGAAACCTGGTATTTCTTGGAGGAGTTGTGATATATTTGGGAGAAATGTGGCATTTCTGGAAGAAAGTGTCCTGTTTTGGGGATAAAAGAGGTATTTGTGGGTGAGAAGGTCCTATTTGAAGGGGGAAACGTGGTATTTCTTGGAGAAGATGTGATCTATTTGGGAGAAATCTGGCATTTCTGGAAGAAAATGTCCTCTTTTGGGGATAAAAGAGGTATTTGTGGGTGAAAAGGTCCTATTTGAAGGGGGAAACCTGGTATTTCTTGAAGAAGATGTGATGTATTTGGGAGAAATGTGGCATTTCTGGAAGGAACTGTCCTCTTTTGGGGATAAAAGAGGTATTTGTGGGTGAAAAGGTCCTATCTGAAGGGGGAAACCTGGTATTTCTTGGAGAAGATGTGATATATTTTGGAGAAATCTGGCATGTCTGGAACAAACTGTCCTATTTTGGGGATAAAACAGGTATTTGTGGGAGAAAAGGTCCTATTTCAAGGGGAAAAGCTGGATGTTCTTGCAGGAGATGTGATATATTTGGGAGAAATGTGGCATGTCTGGAACAAACTGTCCTCTTTTGGGGATAAAACAGGTATTTGTGGGTGAAAAGGTCCTATTTCAAGGGGGAAACCTGGCATTTCTTGGAGAAGATGTGATCTATTTGGGAGAAATGTGGCATTTCTGGAAGAAACTGTCCTCTTTTGGGGATAAAAGAGGTATTTGTGGGTGAAAAGGTCCTATTTGAAGGGGGAAACGTGGTATTTCTTGGAGAAGATGTGATCTATTTGGGAGAAATGAGGCCATTCTGGCAGAAACTGTCCTCTTTTGGGGATAAATGAGGTATATGTGGGTGAAAAGGTCCAATTAGAAGGGGGAAACCTGGTATTTCTTGGAGAAGATGTGATACATTTCTGGAGAAATCAGGCCTTACTGGGAAAAACTGTCCTCTTTTGGGGATAAAAGAGGTATATGTGGGAGAAAAGTTCCTATTTAAAGGGGGAAAGCTGGTATTTCTGTGGCCTTTCTGGAAGAAACTGTCGTATTTTGGGGATAAAAGAGGTATTTGTGGGTGAAAAGGTCCTATTTGAAGGGGGAAAGCTGGTATTTCTTGGAGAAGTTGTGATATATTTGGGAGAAATGTGGCATTTCTGGAAGAAACTGTCCTCTTATGGGGATAGAACAGGTATTTGTGGGTGAAAAGGTCCTATTTCCAGGGGAAAACCTGGTATTTCTTGGAGAAGATGTGATATATTTGGGAGAAATGTGGCATTTCTGGAAGAAACTGTCCTATTTGGGGCGAGAAGGCTGGTATTTGTGGGTGAAAAGGTCCTATTTGAAGGGGGAAAGCTGGTATTTCTTGGAGAAGATGTGATCTATTTGGGAGAAATGTGGCATTTCTGGAAGAAACTGTCCTATTTTGGGGATAAAAGAGGTATTTGTGGGTGAAAAGGTCCTATTTGAAGGGGGAATCCTGGTATTTCTTGGAGAAGATGTGATATGTTTGGGAGAAATGTGGCCTTTCTGGAAGAAACTGTCCTATTTTGGGGATAAAAGAGGTATCTGTGGGTGAAAAGGTCCTATTTGAAGGGGGAAACCTGGTATTTCTTGGAGAAGTTGTGATCTATTTGGGAGAAATGTGGCATGTCTGGAAGAAACTGTCCTCCTTTGGGGATAAAACAGGTATTTGTGGGAGAAAAGGTCCTATTTGAAGGGGGAAAGCTGGTATTTCTTGGAGAAGATGTGATATATTTGGGAGAAATCTGGCATTTCTGGAAGAAACTGTCCTCTTTTGGGGATCAAACAGGTATTTGAGGGTGAAAAGGTCCTATTTGAAGGGGGAAAGCTGGTATTTCTTGGAGAAGATGTGATATGTTTGGGAGAAATGTGGCCTTTCTGGAAGAAACTGTCCTCTTTTGGGGTTAAAACAGGAATTTGTGGGTGAAAAGGTCCTATTTGAAGGGGGAAAGCTGGTATTTCTTGGAGAAGATGTGATATATTTGGGAGAAATGTGGCATTTCTGGAAGAAACTGTCCTATTTGAGGGATAAAAGAGGTATTTGTGGGTGAAAAGCTCCTATTTCCAGGGGAAACCCTGCTATTTCTTGGAGAAGATGTGATATATTTGGGAGAAATGTGGCATGTCTGGAAGATCATGTCCTATTTGGGCGGAGAAGGGTGGTATTTGTGGGAGAAAAGTTCCTATTTCAGAAGGAATCCTGATATTTCTTGGAGGAGACGTGATATGTTTGGGTGAAATGTGCCATTTCTGGAAGAAACTGTCCTCTTTTGGGGATAAAAGAGGTATTTGTGGGTGAAAAGGTCCTATTTGAAGGGGGAAACGTGGTATTTCTTGGAGAAGATGTGATGTATTTGGGAGAAATGTGGCATGCCTGGATGAAACTGTCGTATTTTGGGGATAAAAGAGGTATTTGTGGGTGAAAAGGTCCTATTTGAAGGGGGAAAGCTGGTATTTCTTGGAGAAGATGTGATATGTTTGGGAGAAATGTGGCCTTTCTGGAATAAACTGTCCTCTTTTGGGGATAAAA
This sequence comes from Lophura swinhoii, assembly GCA_030408155.1. NCBI lineage: Eukaryota > Metazoa > Chordata > Aves > Galliformes > Phasianidae > Lophura > Lophura swinhoii. The sequence goes on from CM059459.1 coordinate 1,145,495, forward strand.
GTGGTATTTGTGGGTGATAAGGTCCTATTTGAAGGGGGAAACCTGGTATTTCTTGGAGAAGATGTGATATATTTGGGGGAAATGCGGCCTTTCTGGAAGAAACTGTCCTCTTTTGGGGATAAAAGAGGTATTTGTGGGTGAAAAGGTCCTATTTGAAGGGGGAAACCTGGTATTTCTAGGAGGAGATGTGATATATTTGGGAGAAATGTGGCATTTCTGGAAGAAACTGTCCTCATTTGGGGATAAAAGAGGTATTTGTGGGAGAAAAAGTCCTATTTGAAGGGAGAAAGCTGGTATTTCTTGGAGAAGATGTGATCTATTTGGGAGAAATGTGGCATGTCAGGAAGAAACTGTGCTCTTTTGGGGATAAAAGAGGTATTTCATGGAGAAAAGGTCCTAATTCAAGGGGGAAGCCTGGTATTTCTTGGAGGAGTTGTGATATATTTGGGAGAAATGTGGCCTTTCTGGAAGAAACTGTCCTCTTTTGGGGATAAAAGAGGTTTTTTTGGGGAAAAGGTCCTATTTGAAGGGGGAAACGTGGTATTTCTTGGAGAAGATGTGATCTATTTGGGAGAAATGTGGCATTTCTGTAAGATACTGTCCTGTTTTGGGGATAAAAGAGGTATTTGTGGGTGAAAAGGTCCTATTTGAAGGGGGAAACCTGGTATTTCTTGGAGAAGATGTGATATATTTGGGAGAAATGTGGCATTTCTGGAAGGAACTGTCCTCTTTTGGGGATAAAAGAGGTATTATTGGGTGAAAAGGTCCTATCTGAAGGGGGAAACCTGGTATTTCTTGGAGAAGATGTGATATATTTTGGAGAAATCTGGCATGTCTGGAACAAACTGTCCTATTTTGGGGATAAAAGAGGTATTTGTGGGAGAAAAGGTCCTATTTCAAGGGGAAAAGCTGGATGTTCTTGCAGGAGATGTGATATATTTGGGAGAAATGTGGCATGTCTGGAACAAACTGTCCTCTTTTGGGGATAAAACAGGTATTTGTGGGTGAAAAGGTCCTATTTCAAGGGGGAAACCTGGCATTTCTTGGAGAAGATGTGATCTATTTGGGAGAAATGTGGCATTTCTGGAAGAAACTGTCCTCTTTTGGGGATAAAAGAGGTATTTGTGGGTGAAAAGGTCCTATTTGAAGGGGGAAACGTGGTATTTCTAGGAGAAGATGTGATCTATTTGGGAGAAATGAGGCCATTCTGGCAGAAACTGTCCTCTTTTGGGGATAAATGAGGTATATGTGGGTGAAAAGGTCCAATTTGAAGGGGGAAACCTGGTATTTCTTGGAGAAGATGTGATACATTTCTGGAGAAATCTGGCCTTACTGGCAAAAACTGTCCTATTTTGGGGATAAAAGAGGTATATTTGGGAGAAAAGTTCCTATTTAAAGGGGGAAAGCTGGTATTTCTGTGGCCTTTCTGGAAGAAACTGTCGTATTTGGGGGATAAAAGAGGTATTTGTGGGTGAAAAGGTCCTATTTGAAGGGGGAAAGCTGGTATTTCTTGGAGAAGTTGTGATATGTTTGGGAGAAATGTGGCATTTCTGCAAGAAACAGTTCTCTTTTGGGGATAAAAGAGGTATTTGTGGGTGAAAAGGTCCTATTTCCAGGGGAAAACCTGGTATTTCTTGGAGAAGATGTGATATATTTGGGAGAAATGTGGCATTTCTGGAAGAAACTGTCCTATTTGGGGCGAGAAGGCTGGTATTTGTGGGTGAAAAGGTCCTATTTGAAGGGGGAAAGCTGGTATTTCTTGGAGAAGATGTGATCTATTTGGGAGAAATGTGGCATTTCTGGAAGAAACTGTCCTATTTTGGGGATAAAAGAGGTATTTGTGGGTGAAAAGGTCCTATTTGAAGGGGGAATCCTGGTATTTCTTGGAGAAGATGTGATCTATTTGGGAGAAATGTGGCATGTCTGGAAGAAACTGTCCTCTTTTGGGGATAAAACAGTAATTTATGGGTGAAAAGGTCCTATTTGAAGGGGGAAACCTGGTATTTCTTGGAGAAGTTGTGATCTATTTGGGAGAAATGTGGCATGTCTGGAAGAAACTGTCCTCTTTTGGGGATAAAACAGGTATTTGTGGGAGAAAAGGTCCTATTTGAAGGGGGAAAGCTGGTATTTCTTGGAGAAGATGTGATATATTTGGGAGAAATCTGGCATTTCTGGAAGAAACTGTCCTCTTTTGGGGATCAAACAGGTATTTGAGGGTGAAAAGGTCCTATTTGAAGGGGGAACCTGGTATTTCTTGGAGAAGATGTGATCTATTTGGGAGAAATGTGGCCTTTCTGGAAGAAACTGTCCTATTTTGGGGATAAAACAGGAATTTGTGGGTGAAAAGGTCCTATTTGAAGGGGGAAAGCTGGTATTTCTTGGAGAAGATGTGATATATTTGGGAGAAATGTGGCATTTCTGGAAGAAACTGTCCTATTTGAGGGATAAAAGAGGTATTTGTGGGTGAAAAGCTCCTATTTCCAGGGGAAACCCTGCTATTTCTTGGAGAAGATGTGATATATTTGGGAGAAATGTGGCATGTCTGGAAGATCATGTCCTATTTGGGCGGAGAAGGGTGGTATTTGTGGGAGAAAAGTTCCTATTTCAGGAGGAATCCTGATATTTCTTGGAGGAGACGTGATATGTTTGGGTGAAATGTGCCATTTCTGGAAGAAACTGTCCTCTTTTGGGGATAAAACAGGTATTTGTGGGTGAAAAGGTCCTATTTGAAGGGGGAAACGTGGCATTTCTTGGAGAAGATGTGATGTATTTGGGAGAAATGTGGCATGCCTGGATGAAACTGTCGTATTTTGGGGATAAAAGAGGTATTTGTGGGTGAAAAGGTCCTATTTGAAGGGGGAAAGCTGGTATTTCTTGGAGAAGATGTGATATGTTTGGGAGAAATGTGGCCTTTCTGGAATAAACTGTCCTCTTTTGGGGATAAAAGTGGTATTTGTGGGTGATAAGGTCCTATTTGAAGGGGGAAACCTGGTATTTCTTGGAGAAGATGTGATATATTTGGGGGAAATGCGGCCTTTCTGGAAGAAACTGTCCTCTTTTGGGGATAAAAGAGGTATTTGTGGGTGAAAAGGTCCTATTTGAAGGGGGAAACCTGGTATTTCTAGGAGGAGATGTGATATATTTGGGAGAAATGTGGCATTTCTGGAAGAAACTGTCCTCATTTGGGGATAAAAGAGGTATTTGTGGGAGTAAAAGTCCTATTTGAAGGGAGAAAGCTGGTATTTCTTGGAGAAGATGTGATCTATTTGGGAGAAATGTGGCATGTCAGGAAGAAACTGTGCTCTTTTGGGGATAAAAGAGGTATTTCATGGAGAAAAGGTCCTAATTCAAGGGGGAAGCCTGGTATTTCTTGGAGGAGTTGTGATATATTTGGGAGAAATGTGGCCTTTCTGGAAGAAACTGTCCTCTTTTGGGGATAAAAGAGGTATTTGTGGGTGAAAAGGTCCTATTTGATGGGGGAAAGCTGGTATTTCTTGGAGAAGATGTGATCTATTTGGGAGAAATGTGGCATTTCTGGAAGAAACTGTCCTCTTTTGGGGATAAAAGAGGTATTTGTGGGTGAAAAGGTCCTAATTGAAGGGGGAAACCTGGTATTTCTTGGAGAAGATGTGATATATTTGGGAGAAATGTGGCATTTCTGGAAGGAACTGTCCTCTTTTGGGGATAAAAGAGGTATTATTGGGTGAAAAGGTCCTATCTGAAGGGGGAAACCTGGTATTTCTTGGAGAAGATGTGATATATTTTGGAGAAATCTGGCATGTCTGGAACAAACTGTCCTCTTTTGGGGATAAAAGAGGTATTTGTGGGAGAAAAGGTCCTATTTGAAGGGGAAAAGCTGGATGTTCTTGCAGGAGATGTGATATATTTGGGAGAAATGTGGCATGTCTGGAACAAACTGTCCTATTTTGGGGATAAACCAGGTATTTGTGGTTGAAAAGGTCCTATTTCAAGGGGGAAACCTGGCATTTCTTGGAGAAGATGTGATCTATTTGGGAGAAATGTGGCATTTCTGGAAGAAACTGTCCTCTTATGGGGATAAAAGAGGTATTTGTGGGTGAAAAGGTCCTATTTGAAGGGGGAAAGCTGGTATTTCTTGGAGAAGATGTGATCTATTTGGGAGAAATGTGGCATTTCTGGAAGAAACTGTCCTCTTTTGGGGATAAAAGAGGTATTTGTGGGTGAAAAGGTCCTATTTGAAGGGGGAAACGTGGTATTTCTTGGAGAAGATGTGATCTATTTTGGGGAAATGAGGCCATTCTGGCAGAAACTGTCCTCTTTTGGGGATAAATGAGGTATATGTGGGTGAATAGGTCCTATTTGAAGGGAGAAAGCTGGTATTTCTTGGAGAAGATGTGATACATTTGGGAGAAATCTGGCTTTACTGGCAAAAACTGTCCTATTTTGGGGATAAAAGAGGTATATGTGGGAGAAAAGTTCCTATTTCAAGGAGGAAAGCTGGTATTTCTGTGGCCTTTCTGGAAGAAACTGTCCTCTTTTGGGGATAAAACAGTTATTGGTGGGTGAAAACGTTGTATTTGAAGGGGGAAAGCTGGTATTTCTTGGAGAAGATGTGATATGTTTGGGAGAAATGTGGCATTTCTGTAAGAAACAGTTCTCTTTTGGGGATAAAAGAGGTACTTGTGGGTGAAAATGTCCTATTTCCAGGGGATAACCTGGTATTTCTTGGAGAAGATGTGATATATTTGGGAGAAATGTGGCATTTCTGGAAGAAACTGTCCTATTTGGGGCGAGAAGGCTGGTATTTGTGGGTGAAAAGGTCCTATTTGAAGGGGGAAACGTGGTATTTCTTGGAGAAGATGTGATCTATTTGGGAGAAATGTGGCATGTCTGGAAGAAACTGTCCTCTTTTGGGGATAAAACAGGAATTTGTGGGTGAAAAGGTCCTATTTGAAGGGGGAAACGTGGTATTTCTTGGAGAAGATGTGATATATTTGGGAGAAATGTGGCATTTCTGGAAGAAACTGTCCTCTTATGGGGGTAGAACAGGTATTTGTGGGTGAAAAGGTCCTATTTGCAGGGGAAAACCTGGTATTTCTTGGTGAAGATGTGATATATTTGGGAGAAATGTGGCATGTCTGGAAGAAAATGTCCTATTTGGGGTAGAAGGGTGGTATTTGTGGGAGAAAAGTCCCTATTTCAGGAGGAATCCTGTTACTTCTTGGAGGAGACGTGATATGTTTGGGAGAAATGTGGCATGTCTGGAAGAAACTGTCCTCTTTTGGGGATCAAACAGGTATTTGTGGGTGAAAAGGTCCTATTTGAAGGGGGAAAGCTGGTATTTCATGGAGAAGATGTGGTATATTTGGGAGAAATATGGCATGTATGGCAGAAACTGTCCTCTTTTGGGGATAAAAGAGGTATTTCTAGGAGTAAAGGTCCTATTTGAAGGGGGAAAGCTGGTATTTCTTGGAGAAGATGTGGTATATTTGGGAAAAATCTGGCATTCCTGGAAGAAACTGTCCTCTTTTGGGGGTAAAAGCGGTTTTTTTGGGGAAAAGGTCCTATTTGAAGGGGGAAAGCTGTTATTTCTTGGAGAAGATGTGATATGTTTGGGAGAAATGTGGCATGTCCGGAAGAAACTGTCATATTTTGGGGATAAAACAGGTATTTGTGGGTGAAAAGGTCCTATTTGAAGGGGGAAACGTGGTATTTCTTGGAGAAGATGTGATATATTTGGGAGAAATGTGGCATTTCAGGAAGAAACTGTCCTAACTGGTGTGAGAATGGTGGTATTTGTGGGAGAAAAGGTCATATTTCAGGAAGAATCCTGGTATTTCTAGGAGAAGATGGGATATATTTGGGAGAAATGTGGCATGTCTGGAAGAAACTGTCCTCTTTTGGGGATAAAAGAGGTATTTGTGGGTGACAAGGTCCTATTTGAAGGGGTAAAGCTGGTATTTCTTGGAGAATATGTGATATATTTGGGAGAAATCTGGCATGTCTGGAAGAATCTGTCCTACTTTGGGGATAAAAGTGGTATTTGTGGGTGAAAAGTTCCTATTTGAAGGGGGAAACCTGGTAGTTCTTGCAGGAGATGTGATATATTTGGGAGAAATTTGGCATTTCTGGAAGAAACTGTCGTATTTTGGGCATAAAACAGGTATTTTTGGGTGAAAAGTTCCTATTTCCAGGCGGAAACCTGGTTTTTCTTGGAGAAGATGTGATATATTTGGGGGAAGTGTGGCATTTCTTGAAGAAATTGTCCTCTTTTGGGGATAAAAGAGGTATTTGTGGGTGAAAAGGTCGTATTTGAAGGGGGAAACCTGGTATTTCTAGGAGGAGATGTGATATATTTGGGAGAAATGTGGCATTTCTGGAAGAAACTGTCCTCTTTTGGGGATAAAAGAGGTATTTGTGGGTGACAAGGTCCTATTTGAAGGGGTAAAGCTGGTATTTCCTGGAGAAGATGTGATATATTTGGGAGAAATCTGGCATTTCTGGAAGAAACTGTCCTATTTTGGGGATAAATGAATTTTTTGTGGGTGAAAGGGTCCTATTTGAAGGGGGAAACGTGGTATTTCTTGGAGAAGATGTGATATGTTTGGGAGAAATGTGGCCATTCTGGCAGAAACTGTCCTATTTTGGGGATAAAAGAGGTATTTGTGGGTGAGAAGGTCCTATTTCCAGGGGGAACCCTGGTATTTCTTGGAGAAGATGTGATATGTTTGGGAGATATGTGGCCTTTCTGGAAGAAACTGTCCTCTTTTGGGGATAAAAGAGGTATTTGTGGGTGAAAAGGTCCTATTTCAAGGAGGAAACCTGGTATTTCTTTGAGAAGATGTGATATGTTTGGGAGAAATGTGGCATGTCTGGAAGAAACTGTCCTATTTTGGGGATAAAAGAGGTATTTGTGGTTGAAAAGGTCCTATTTGAAGGGGAAAACGTGGTATTTCTTGGAGAAGATGTGATATATTTGGGAGAAATGTGTCATTTCTGGAAGAAACTGTCGTATTTTGGGGATAAAAGAGGTATTTGTGGGTGAAAAGGTCCTATTTGAAGGGGGAAAGCTGGTATTTCTTGGAGAAGATGTGATCTATTTGGGAGAAATGTGGCATTTCAGGAAGAAACTGTCCTCTTTTGGGGATAAAAGAGGTATTTGTGGGTGAAAAGGTCCTATTTGAAGGGGGAAACCTGGTATTTCTTGGAGAAGATGTGATATATTTGGGAGAAATGTGGCATTTCTGGAAGGAACTGTCCTCTTTTGGGGATAAAAGAGGTATTAGTGGGTGAAAAGGTCCTATTTGAAGGGGGAAAGCTGGTATTTCTTGGAGAAGATGTGATATATTTGGGAGAAATCTGGCATTTCTGGCAGAAAATGTCCTATTTTGGGGATAAAAGTGGTATTTGTGGGTGAAAATGTCCTATTTGAAGGGGGAAACCTGGTATTTCTTGGAGAAGATGTGATACATTTGGGTGAAATCTGGTCTTTCTGGCAGAAACTGTCCTATATTGGGGATAAAAGATGTATTTGTGGGAGAAAAGTTCATATTTCAAGGGGGAAAGCTGGTATTTCTTGGAGAAGATGTGATATATTTGGGAGAAATGTGGCCTTTCCGGAAGAAAATGTTCAGTTTGGGGGGATAAAACAGGTATTTGTGGTAGAAAAGGTCCTATTTCAGGAGGAATCCGGGTATTTCTTGGAGAAGATGTGATATATTTGGGAAAAATGTGGCATGTCCGGAAGAAACTGTCCTATTTTGGGGATAAAAGAGGTATATGTGGGTAAAAATGTCCTATTTCAAGGGGGAAACGTGGTATTTCTTGGAGAAGATGTGATATATTTGGGAGAAATCTGGCATGTCTGGAAGAAAATGTCCTAACTGGTGTGAGAATGGTGGTATTTGTGGGAGAAAAGGTCATATTTCAGGAAGAATCCCGGTATTTCTTGGAGAAGATGTGATATATTTGGGAGAAATGTGGCATGTCTGGAAGAAACTGTCCTCTTTTGGGGATAAAAGTGGTATTTGTGGGTGACAAGGTCCTATTTGAAGGGGTAAAGCTGGTATTTCTTGGAGAAGATGTGATATATTTGGGAGAAATCTGGCATTTCTGGAAGAATCTGTCCTACTTTGGGGATAAAAGTGGTATTTGTGGGTGAAAAGCTCCTATTTGAAGGGGGAAACCTGGTAGTTCTTGCAGGAGATGTGATATGTTAGGGAGAAATGTGGCATTTCTGGAAGAAACTGGCCTCTTATGGGGATAAAACAGGTATTTGTGGGTGAAAATGTCCTATTTAAAGGGGGAAACCTGGTATTTCTTGGAGAAGATGTGATCTATTTGGGAGAAATGTGTCATTTCTGGAAGAAACTGTCCTCTTTTGGGGATAAAAGAGGTATTTGTGGGAGAAAAGGTCCTATTTGAAGGGGGAAAGCTGGTATTTCTTGTAGGAGATGTGATATATTTGGGAGAAATGTGGCATGTCTGGAAGAAACTGTCCTCTTTTGGGGATAAAAGAGGTATTTGTGGGTGAAAAGGTCCTATTTGAAGGGGGAAACCTGGTATTTCTTGGAGGAGATGTGGTATATTTGGGAGAAATGTCGCATTTCTGGAAGGAACTGTCCTATTTGGGGGGAGAAGCCTGCTATTAGTGGGTGAAAAGGTCCTATTTGAAGGGGGAAACCTGGTATTTCTTGGAGAAGATGTGATATATTTGGGATATATGTGGCATTTCTGGAAGAAACTGTCCTCTTTTGGGGATAAAAGAGGTATTTGTGGGTGAAAAGGTCGTATTTGAAGGGGGAAACCTGGTATTTCTTGGAGAAGATGTGATATATTTGGGAAAAATGTGGCATGTCTGGAAGAAACTGTCCTATTTTGGGGATAAAAGAGGTATTTGTGGGTGAAAAGGTCCTATTTCCAGGGGGAAACGTGGTATTTCTTGGAGAAGATGTGATATATTTGGGAGAAATGTGGCCTTTCTGGAAGAAACTGTCCTCTTTTGGGGATAAAAGAGGTATTTGTGGGTGAATAGGTCCTATTTGAAGGGGGAAAGCTGGTATTTCTTGGAGAAGATGTGATATGTTTGGGAGAAATGTGGCATTTCTGTAAGAAACTGTCCTATTTGGGGGGAGAAGGCTGGTATTTGTGGGAGAAAAGGTCCTCTTTCAGGAGGAATCCTGGTATTTCTTGGAGAATATGTGATATATTTGGGAGAAATGTGGCATGTCTGGAACAAACTGTCGTATTTTGGGGATAAAAGAGGTATTTGTGGGTGAAAAGGTCCTATTTGAAGGGGGAAACGTGGTATTTCTTGGAGAAGATGTGATATATTTGGGAGAAATGTGGCATTTCTGGAAGAAACTGTCCTATTTTGGGGATAAAAGAGGTATTTCATGGAGAAAAGTTTCTAATTCAAGGGGGAAACCTGGTATTTCTTGGAGGAGTTGTGATATATTTGGGAGAAATGTGGCATTTCTGGAAGAAACTGCCCTCTTTTGGGGATAAAAGAGGTATTTGTGGGTGAGAAGGTCCTATTTGAAGGGGGAAACGTGGTATTTCTTGGAGAAGATGTGATCTATTTGGGAGAAATCTGGCATTTCTGGAAGAAACTGTCCTCTTTTGGGGATAAAAGAGGTATTTGTGGGTGAAAAGGTCCTATTTGAAGGGGGAAACCTGGTATTTCTTGAAGAAGATGTGATATATTTGGGAGAAATGTGGCATTTCTGGAAGGAACTGTCCTCTTTTGGGGATAAAAGAGGTATTTGTGGGTGAAAAGTTCCTATCTGAAGGGGGAAACCTGGTATTTCTTGGAGAAGATGTGATATATTTTGGAGAAATCTGGCATGTCTGGAACAAACTGTCCTATTTTGGGGATAAAACAGGTATTTGTGGGAGATAAGGTCCTATTTCAAGGGGAAAAGCTGGATGTTCTTGCAGGAGATGTGATATATTTGGGAGAAATGTGGCATGTCTGGAACAAACTGTCCTCTTTTGGGGATAAAAGAGGTATTTGTGGGTGAAAAGGTCCTATTTCAAGGGGGAAACCTGGCATTTCTTGGAGAAGATGTGATCTATTTGGGAGAAATGTGGCATTTCTGGAAGAAACTGTCCTATTTTGGGGATAAAAGAGGTATTTGTGGGTGAAAAGGTCCTATTTGAAGGGGGAAACGTGGTATTTCTTGGAGAAGATGTGATCTATTTGGGAGAAATGAGGCCATTCTGGCAGAAACTGTCCTCTTTTGGGGATAAATGAGGTATATGTGGGTGAAAAGGTCCAATTTGAAGGGGGAAACCTGGTATATCTTGGAGAAGATGTGATACATTTCTGGAGAAATCAGGCCTTACTGGCAAAAACTGTCCTCTTTTGGGGATAAAAGAGGTATATGTGGGAGAAAAGTTCCTATTTAAAGGGGGAAAGCTGGTATTTCTGTGGCCTTTCTGGAAGAAACTGTCGTATTTTGGGGATAAAAGAGGTATTTGTGGGTGAAAAGGTCCTATTTGAAGGGGGAAAGCTGGTATTTCTTGGAGAAGTTGTGATATGTTTGGGAGAAATGTGGCATTTCTGTAAGAAACAGTTCTCTTTTGGGGATAAAAGAGGTATTTGTGGGTGAAAAGGTCCTATTTCCAGGGGAAAACCTGGTATTTCTTGGAGAAGATGTGATCTATTTGGGAGAAATGTGGCATTTCTGGAAGAAACTGTCCTATTTGGGGCGAGAAGGCTGGTATTTGTGGGTGAAAAGGTCCTATTTGAAGGGGGAAAGCTGGTATTTCTTGGAGAAGATGTGATCTATTTGGGAGAAATGTGGCATTTCTGGAAGAAACTGTCCTATTTTGGGGATAAAAGAGGTATTTGTGGGTGAAAAGGTCCTATTTGAAGGGGGAATCCTGGTATTTCTTGGAGAAGATGTGATATGTTTGTGAGAAATGTGGCCTTTCTGGAAGAAACTGTCCTATTTTGGGGATAAAAGAGGTATCTGTGGGTGAAAAGGTCCTATTTGAAGGGGGAAACCTGGTATTTCTTGGAGAAGTTGTGATCTATTTGGGAGAAATGTGGCATGTCTGGAAGAAACTGTCCTCTTTTGGGGATAAAACAGGTATTTGTGGGAGAAAAGGTCCTATTTGAAGGGGGAAAGCTGGTATTTCTTGGAGAAGATGTGATATATTTGGGAGAAATCTGGCATTTCTGGAAGAAACTGTCCTCTTTTGGGGATCAAACAGGTATTTGAGGGTGAAAAGGTCCTATTTGAAGGGGGAAAGCTGGTATTTCTTGGAGAAGATGTGATCTATTTGGGAGAAATGTGGCCTTTCTGGAAGAAACTGTCCTCTTTTGGGGATAGAACAGGTATTTGTGGGTGAAAAGGTCCTATTTGAAGGGGGAACCCTGGTATTTCTTGGAGATGATGTGATATATTTGGGAGAAATGTGGCATTTCTGGAAGAAACTGTCCTATTTGAGGGATAAAAGAGGTATTTGTGGGTGAAAAGCTCCTATTTCCAGGGGAAACCCTGCTATTTCTTGGAGAAGATGTGATATATTTGGGAGAAATGTGGCATGTCTGGAAGATCATGTCCTATTTGGGCGGAGAAGGGTGGTATTTGTGGGAGAAAAGTTCCTATTTCAGGAGGAATCCTGATATTTCTTGGAGGAGACGTGATATGTTTGGGTGAAATGTGCCATTTCTGGAAGAAACTGTCCTCTTTTGGGGATAAAACAGGTATTTGTGGGTGAAAAGGTCCTATTTGAAGGGGGAAACGTGGTATTTCTTGGAGAAGATGTGATGTATTTGGGAGAAATGTGGCATGCCTGGATGAAACTGTCGTATTTTGGGGATAAAAGAGGTATTTGTGGGTGAAAAGGTCCTATTTGAAGGGGGAAAGCTGGTATTTCTTGGAGAAGATGTGATATGTTTGGGAGAAATGTGGCCTTTCTGGAATAAACTGTCCTCTTTTGGGGATAAAAGTGGTATTTGTGGGTGATAAGGTCCTATTTGAAGGGGGAAACCTGGTATTTCTTGGAGAAGCTGTGATCTATTTGGGGGAAATGCGGCCTTTCTGGAAGAAACTGTCCTCTTTTGGGGATAAAAGAGGTATTTGTGGGTGAAAAGGTCCTATTTGAAGGGGGAAACCTGGTATTTCTAGGAGGAGATGTGATCTATTTGGGAGAAATGTGGCATTTCTGGAAGAAACTGTCCTCTTTTGGGGATAAAAGAGGTTTTTTTGGGGAAAAGGTCCTATTTGAAGGGGGAAAGCTGGTATTTCTTGGAGAAGATGTGATATATTTGGGAGAAATGTGGCATGTCAGGAAGAAACTGTGCTCTTTTGGGGATAAAAGAGGTATTTCATGGAGAAAAGGTCCTAAACAAAGGGGGAAGCCTGGTATTTCTTGGAGGAGTTGTGATATATTTGGGAGAAATGTGGCCTTTCTGGAAGAAACTGTCCTCTTTTGGGGATAAAAGAGGTATTTGTGGGTGAAAAGGTCCTATTTGAAGGGGGAAACGTGGTATTTCTTGGAGAAGATGTGATATATTTGGGAGAAATGTGGCATTTCTGGAAGGAACTGTCCTCTTTTGGGGATAAAAGAGGTATTTGTGGGTGAAAAGGTCCTATCTGAAGGGGGAAACCTGGTATTTCTTGGAGAAGATGTGATATATTTTGGAGAAATCTGGCATGTCTGGAACAAACTGTCCTATTTTGGGGATAAAAGAGGTATTTGTGGGAGAAAAGGTCCTATTTCAAGGGGAAAAGCTGGATGTTCTTGCAGGAGATGTGATATATTTGGGAGAAATGTGGCATGTCTGGAACAAACTGTCCTCTTTTGGGGATAAAACAGGTATTTGTGGGTGAAAAGGTCCTATTTCAAGGGGGAAACCTGGCATTTCTTGGAGAAGATGTGATCTATTTGGGAGAAATGTGGCATTTCTGGAAGAAACTGTCCTCTTTTGGGGATAAAAGAGGTATTTGTGGGTGAAAAGGTCCTATTTGAAGGGGGAAACGTGGTATTTCTAGGAGAAGATGTGATCTATTTGGGAGAAATGAGGCCATTCTGGCAGAAACTGTCCTCTTTTGGGGATAAATGAGGTATATGTGGGTGAAAAGGTCCAATTTGAAGGGGGAAACCTGGTATTTCTTGGAGAAGATGTGATACATTTCTGGAGAAATCTGGCCTTACTGGCAAAAACTGTCCTATTTTGGGGATAAAAGAGGTATATTTGGGAGAAAAGTTCCTATTTAAAGGGGGAAAGCTGGTATTTCTGTGGCCTTTCTGGAAGAAACTGTCGTATTTGGGGGATAAAAGAGGTATTTGTGGGTGAAAAGGTCCTATTTGAAGGGGGAAAGCTGGTATTTCTTGGAGAAGTTGTGATATGTTTGGGAGAAATGTGGCATTTCTGCAAGAAACTGTTCTCTTTTGGGGATAAAAGAGGTATTTGTGGGTGAAAAGGTCCTATTTCCAGGGGAAAACCTGGTATTTCTTGGAGAAGATGTGATATATTTGGGAGAAATGTGGCATTTCTGGAAGAAACTGTCCTATTTGGGGCGAGAAGGCTGGTATTTGTGGGTGAAAAGGTCCTATTTGAAGGGGGAAAGCTGGTATTTCTTGGAGAAGATGTGATCTATTTGGGAGAAATGTGGCATTTCTGGAAGAAACTGTCCTATTTTGGGGATAAAAGAGGTATTTGTGGGTGAAAAGGTCCTATTTGAAGGGGGAATCCTGGTATTTCTTGGAGAAGATGTGATATGTTTGGGAGAAATGTGGCCTTTCTGGAAGAAACTGTCCTCTTTTGGGGATAAAACAGTAATTTGTGGGTGAAAAGGTCCTATTTGAAGGGGGAAACCTGGTATTTCTTGGAGAAGTTGTGATCTATTTGGGAGAAATGTGGCATGTCTGGAAGAAACTGTCCTCTTTTGGGGATAAAACAGGTATTTGTGGGAGAAAAGTTCCTATTTGAAGGGGGAAAGCTGGTATTTCTTGGAGAAGATGTGATATATTTGGGAGAAATCTGGCATTTCTGGAAGAAACTGTCCTCTTTTGGGGATCAAACAGGTATTTGAGGGTGAAAAGGTCCTATTTGAAGGGGGAACCTGGTATTTCTTGGAGAAGATGTGATCTATTTGGGAGAAATGTGGCCTTTCTGGAAGAAACTGTCCTCTTTTGGGGATAAAACAGGAATTTGTGGGTGAAAAGGTCCTATTTGAAGGGGGAACCCTGGTATTTCTTGGAGAAGATGTGATATATTTGGGAGAAATGTGGCATTTCTGGAAGAAACTGTCCTATTTGAGGGATAAAAGAGGTATTTGTGGGTGAAAAGCTCCTATTTCCAGGGGAAACCCTGCTATTTCTTGGAGAAGATGTGATATATTTGGGAGAAATGTGGCATGTCTGGAAGATCATGTCCTATTTGGGCGGAGAAGGGTGGTATTTGAGGGAGAAAAGTTCCTATTTCAGGAGGAATCCTGATATTTCTTGGAGGAGACGTGATATGTTTGGGTGAAATGTGCCATTTCTGGAAGAAACTGTCCTCTTTTGGGGATAAAACAGGTATTTGTGGGTGAAAAGGTCCTATTTGAAGGGGGAAACGTGGCATTTCTTGGAGAAGATGTGATGTATTTGGGAGAAATGTGGCATGCCTGGATGAAACTGTCGTATTTTGGGGATAAAAGAGGTATTTGTGGGTGAAAAGGTCCTATTTGAAGGGGGAAAGCTGGTATTTCTTGGAGAAGATGTGATATGTTTGGGAGAAATGTGGCCTTTCTGGAATAAACTGTCCTCTTTTGGGGATAAAAGTGGTATTTGTGGGTGATAAGGTCCTATTTCAAGGGGGAAACCTGGTATTTCTTGGAGAAGATGTGATCTATTTGGGAGAAATGTGGCATTTCTGGAAGAAACTGTCCTCTTTTGGGGATAAAAGAGGTATTTGTGGGTGAAAAGGTCCTATTTGAAGGGGGAAACGTGGTATTTCTAGGAGAAGATGTGATCTATTTGGGAGAAATGAGGCCATTCTGGCAGAAACTGTCCTCTTTTGGGGATAAATGAGGTATATGTGGGTGAAAAGGTCCAATTTGAAGGGGGAAACCTGGTATTTCTTGGAGAAGATGTGATACATTTCTGGAGAAATCTGGCCTTACTGGCAAAAACTGTCCTATTTTGGGGATAAAAGAGGTATATTTGGGAGAAAAGTTCCTATTTAAAGGGGGAAAGCTGGTATTTCTGTGGCCTTTCTGGAAGAAACTGTCGTATTTTGGGGATAAAAGAGGTATTTGTGGGTGAAAAGGTCCTATTTGAAGGGGGAAAGCTGGTATTTCTTGGAGAAGTTGTGATATGTTTGGGAGAAATGTGGCATTTCTGTAAGAAACAGTTCTCTTTTGGGGATAAAAGAGGTATTTGTGGGTGAAAAGGTCCTATTTCCAGGGGAAAACCTGGTATTTCTTGGAGAAGATGTGATTTATTTGGGAGAAATGTGGCATTTCTGGAAGAAACTGTCCTATTTGGGGCGAGAAGGCTGGTATTTGTGGGTGAAAAGGTCCTATTTGAAGGGGGAAAGCTGGTATTTCTTGGAGAAGATGTGATCTATTTGGGAGAAATGTGGCATTTCTGGAAGAAACTGTCCTATTCTGGGGATAAAAGAGGTATTTGTGGGTGAAAAGGTCCTATTTGAAGGGGGAATCCTGGTATTTCTTGGAGAAGATGTGATATGTTTGTGAGAAATGTGGCCTTTCTGGAAGAAACTGTCCTATTTTGGGGATAAAAGAGGTATCTGTGGGTGAAAAGGTCCTATTTGAAGGGGGAAACCTGGTATTTCTTGGAGAAGTTGTGATCTATTTGGGAGAAATGTGGCATGTCTGGAAGAAACTGTCCTCTTTTGGAGATAAAACAGGTATTTGTGGGAGAAAAGGTCCTATTTGAAGGGGGAAAGCTGGTATTTCTTGGAGAAGATGTGATATATTTGGGAGAAATCTGGCATTTCTGGAAGAAACTGTCCTCTTTTGGGGATCAAACAGGTATTTGAGGGTGAAAAGGTCCTATTTGAAGGGGGAAAGCTGGTATTTCTTGGAGAAGATGTGATCTATTTGGGAGAAATGTGGCCTTTCTGGAAGAAACTGTCCTCTTTTGGGGATAGAACAGGTATTTGTGGGTGAAAAGGTCCTATTTGAAGGGGGAAAGCTGGTATTTCTTGGAGAAGATGTGATATATTTGGGAGAAATGTGGCATTTCTGGAAGAAACTGTCCTATTTGAGGGATAAAAGAGGTATTTGTGGGTGAAAAGCTCCTATTTCCAGGGGAAACCCTGCTATTTCTTGGAGAAGATGTGATATATTTGGGAGAAATGTGGCATGTCTGGAAGATCATGTCCTATTTGGGCGGAGAAGGGTGGTATTTGTGGGAGAAAAGTTCCTATTTCAGGAGGAATCGTGATATTTCTTGGAGGAGAAGTGATATGTTTGGGTGAAATGTGCCATTTCTGGAAGAAACTGTCCTCTTTTGGGGATAAAACAGGTATTTGTGGGTGAAAAGGTCCTATTTGAAGGGGGAAACGTGGTATTTCTTGGAGAAGATGTGATGTATTTGGGAGAAATGTGGCATGCCTGGATGAAACTGTCGTATTTTGGGGATAAAAGAGGTATTTGTGGGTGAAAAGGTCCTATTTGAAGGGGGAAAGCTGGTATTTCTTGGAGAAGATGTGATATGTTTGGGAGAAATGTGGCCTTTCTGGAATAAACTGTCCTCTTTTGGGGATAAAAGTGGTATTTGTGGGTGATAAGGTCCTATTTGAAGGGGGAAACCTGGTATTTCTTGGAGAAGATGTGATATATTTGGGGGAAATGCGGCCTTTCTGGAAGAAACTGTCCTCTTTTGGGGATAAAAGAGGTATTTGTGGGTGAAAAGGTCCTATTTGAAGGGGGAAACCTGGTATTTCTAGGAGGAGATGTGATCTATTTGGGAGAAATGTGGCATTTCTGGAAGAAACTGTCCTATTTTGGGGATAAAAGAGGTATTTGTGGGAGAAAAAGTCCTATTTGAAGGGAGAAAGCTGGTATTTCTTGGAGAAGATGTGATATATTTGGGAGAAATGTGGCATGTCAGGAAGAAACTGTGCTCTTTTGGGGATAAAAGAGGTATTTCATGGAGAAAAGGTCCTAATTCAAGGGGGAAGCCTGGTATTTCTTGGAGGAATTTGGATATATTTGGGAGAAATGTGGCCTTTCTGGAAGAAACTGTCCTCTTTTGGGGATAAAAGAGGTATTTGTGGGTGAA
The DNA here is from genome assembly GCA_030408155.1 of Lophura swinhoii. Classification (NCBI taxonomy): domain Eukaryota; kingdom Metazoa; phylum Chordata; class Aves; order Galliformes; family Phasianidae; genus Lophura; species Lophura swinhoii. The sequence continues at coordinate 1,162,727 of CM059459.1, forward strand.
AAGGTCCTATTTGAAGGGGGAAACGTGGTATTTCTTGGAGAAGATGTGATCTATTTGGGAGAAATGTGGCCTTTCTGGAAGGAACTGTCCTCTTTTGGGGATAAAAGAGGTATTTGTGGGTGAAAAGGTCCTATCTGAAGGGGGAAACCTGGTATTTCTTGGAGAAGATGTGATATATTTTGGAGAAATCTGGCATGTCTGGAACAAACTGTCCTATTTTGGGGATAAAAGAGGTATTTGTGGGAGAAAAGGTCCTATTTCAAGGGGAAAAGCTGGATGTTCTTGCAGGAGATGTGATATATTTGGGAGAAATGTGGCATGTCTGGAACAAACTGTCCTCTTTTGGGGATAAAACAGGTATTTGTGGGTGAAAAGGTCCTATTTCAAGGGGGAAACCTGGCATTTCTTGGAGAAGATGTGATCTATTTGGGAGAAATGTGGCATTTCTGGAAGAAACTGTCCTCTTTTGGGGATAAAAGAGGTATTTGTGGGTGAAAAGGTCCTATTTGAAGGGGGAAACGTGGTATTTCTAGGAGAAGATGTGATCTATTTGGGAGAAATGAGGCCATTCTGGCAGAAACTGTCCTCTTTTGGGGATAAATGAGGTATATGTGGGTGAAAAGGTCCAATTTGAAGGGGGAAACCTGGTATTTCTTGGAGAAGATGTGATACATTTCTGGAGAAATCTGGCCTTACTGGCATAAACTGTCCTATTTTGGGGATAAAAGAGGTATATTTGGGAGAAAAGTTCGTATTTAAAGGGGGAAAGCTGGTATTTCTGTGGCCTTTCTGGAAGAAACTGTCGTATTTTGGGGATAAAAGAGGTATTTGTGGGTGAAAAGGTCCTATTTGAAGGGGGAAAGCTGGTATTTCTTGGAGAAGTTGTGATATGTTTGGGAGAAATGTGGCATTTCTGCAAGAAACAGTTCTCTTTTGGGGATAAAAGAGGTATTTGTGGGTGAAAAGGTCCTATTTCCAGGGGAAAACCTGGTATTTCTTGGAGAAGATGTGATATATTTGGGAGAAATGTGGCATTTCTGGAAGAAACTGTCCTATTTGGGGCGAGAAGGCTGGTATTTGTGGGTGAAAAGGTCCTATTTGAAGGGGGAAAGCTGGTATTTCTTGGAGAAGATGTGATCTATTTGGGAGAAATGTGGCATTTCTGGAAGAAACTGTCCTATTTTGGGGATAAAAGAGGTATTTGTGGGTGAAAAGGTCCTATTTGAAGGGGGAATCCTGGTATTTCTTGGAGAAGATGTGATATGTTTGGGAGAAATGTGGCCTTTCTGGAAGAAACTGTCCTCTTTTGGGGATAAAACAGTAATTTGTGGGTGAAAAGGTCCTATTTGAAGGGGGAAACCTGGTATTTCTTGGAGAAGTTGTGATCTATTTGGGAGAAATGTGGCATGTCTGGAAGAAACTGTCCTCTTTTGGGGATAAAACAGGTATTTGTGGGAGAAAAGTTCCTATTTGAAGGGGGAAAGCTGGTATTTCTTGGAGAAGATGTGATATATTTGGGAGAAATCTGGCATTTCTGGAAGAAACTGTCCTCTTTTGGGGATCAAACAGGTATTTGAGGGTGAAAAGGTCCTATTTGAAGGGGGAACCTGGTATTTCTTGGAGAAGATGTGATCTATTTGGGAGAAATGTGGCCTTTCTGGAAGAAACTGTCCTCTTTTGGGGATAAAACAGGTATTTGTGGGTGAAAAGGTCCTATTTGAAGGGGGAAAGCTGGTATTTCTTGGAGAACATGTGATATATTTGGGAGAAATGTGGCATTTCTGGAAGAAACTGTCCTATTTGAGGGATAAAAGAGGTATTTGTGGGTGAAAAGCTCCTATTTCCAGGGGAAACCCTGCTATTTCTTGGAGAAGATGTGATATATTTGGGAGAAATGTGGCATGTCTGGAAGATCATGTCCTATTTGGGGGGAGAAGGGTGGTATTTGTGGGAGAAAAGTTCCTATTTCAGGAGGAATCCTGATATTTCTTGGAGGAGACGTGATATGTTTGGGTGAAATGTGCCATTTCTGGAAGAAACTGTCCTCTTTTGGGGATAAAACAGGTATTTGTGGGTGAAAAGGTCCTATTTGAAGGGGGAAACGTGGCATTTCTTGGAGAAGATGTGATGTATTTGGGAGAAATGTGGCATGCCTGGATGAAACTGTCGTATTTTGGGGATAAAAGAGGTATTTGTGGGTGAAAAGGTCCTATTTGAAGGGGGAAAGCTGGTATTTCTTGGAGAAGATGTGATATGTTTGGGAGAAATGTGGCCTTTCTGGAATAAACTGTGCTCTTTTGGGGATAAAAGTGGTATTTGTGGGTGATAAGGTCCTATTTGAAGGGGGAAACCTGGTATTTCTTGGAGAAGATGTGATATATTTGGGGGAAATGCGGCCTTTCTGGAAGAAACTGTCCTCTTTTGGGGATAAAAGAGGTATTTGTGGGTGAAAAGGTCCTATTTGAAGGGGGAAACGTGGTATTTCTAGGAGGAGATGTGATCTATTTGGGAGAAATGTGGCATTTCTGGAAGAAACTGTCCTCTTTTGGGGATAAAAGAGGTATTTGTGGGAGAAAAAGTCCTATTTGAAGGGAGAAAGCTGGTATTTCTTGGAGAAGATGTGATATATTTGGGAGAAATGTGGCATGTCAGGAAGAAACTGTGCTCTTTTGGGGATAAAAGAGGTATTTCATGGAGAAAAGGTCCTAATTCAAGGGGGAAGCCTGGTATTTCTTGGAGGAGTTGTGATATATTTGGGAGAAATGTGGCCTTTCTGGAAGAAACTGTCCTCTTTTGGGGATAAAAGAGGTATTTGTGGGTGAAAAGGTCCTATTTGAAGGGGGAAACGTGGTATTTCTTGGAGAAGATGTGATCTATTTGGGAGAAATGTGGCCTTTCTGGAAGGAACTGTCCTCTTTTGGGGATAAAAGAGGTATTTGTGGGTGAAAAGGTCCTATCTGAAGGGGGAAACCTGGTATTTCTTGGAGAAGATGTGATATATTTTGGAGAAATCTGGCATGTCTGGAACAAACTGTCCTATTTTGGGGATAAAAGAGGTATTTGTGGGAGAAAAGGTCCTATTTCAAGGGGAAAAGCTGGATGTTCTTGCAGGAGATGTGATATATTTGGGAGAAATGTGGCATGTCTGGAACAAACTGTCCTCTTTTGGGGATAAAACAGGTATTTGTGGGTGAAAAGGTCCTATTTCAAGGGGGAAACCTGGCATTTCTTGGAGAAGATGTGATCTATTTGGGAGAAATGTGGCATTTCTGGAAGAAACTGTCCTCTTTTGGGGATAAAAGAGGTATTTGTGGGTGAAAAGGTCCTATTTGAAGGGGGAAAGCTGGTATTTCTAGGAGAAGATGTGATCTATTTGGGAGAAATGAGGCCATTCTGGCAGAAACTGTCCTCTTTTGGGGATAAATGAGGTATATGTGGGTGAAAAGGTCCAATTTGAAGGGGGAAACCTGGTATTTCTTGGAGAAGATGTGATACATTTCTGGAGAAATCTGGCCTTACTGGCATAAACTGTCCTATTTTAAGGATAAAAGAGGTATATTTGGGAGAAAAGTTCCTATTTAAAGGGGGAAAGCTGGTATTTCTGTGGCCTTTCTGGAAGAAACTGTCGTATTTTGGGGATAAAAGAGGTATTTGTGGGTGAAAAGGTCCTATTTGAAGGGGGAAAGCTGGTATTTCTTGGAGAAGTTGTGATATGTTTGGGAGAAATGTGGCATTTCTGCAAGAAACAGTTCTCTTTTGGGGATAAAAGAGGTATTTGTGGGTGAAAAGGTCCTATTTCCAGGGGAAAACCTGGTATTTCTTGGAGAAGATGTGATATATTTGGGAGAAATGTGGCATTTCTGGAAGAAACTGTCCTATTTGGGGCGAGAAGGCTGGTATTTGTGGGTGAAAAGGTCCTATTTGAAGGGGGAAAGCTGGTATTTCTTGGAGAAGATGTGATCTATTTGGGAGAAATGTGGCATTTCTGGAAGAAACTGTCCTATTTTGGGGATAAAAGAGGTATTTGTGGGTGAAAAGGTCCTATTTGAAGGGGGAATCCTGGTATTTCTTGGAGAAGATGTGATATGTTTGGGAGAAATGTGGCCTTTCTGGAAGAAACTGTCCTCTTTTGGGGATAAAACAGTAATTTGTGGGTGAAAAGGTCCTATTTGAAGGGGGAAACCTGGTATTTCTTGGAGAAGTTGTGATCTATTTGGGAGAAATGTGGCATGTCTGGAAGAAACTGTCCTCTTTTGGGGATAAAACAGGTATTTGTGGGAGAAAAGTTCCTATTTGAAGGGGGAAAGCTGGTATTTCTTGGAGAAGATGTGATATATTTGGGAGAAATCTGGCATTTCTGGAAGAAACTGTCCTCTTTTGGGGATCAAACAGGTATTTGAGGGTGAAAAGGTCCTATTTGAAGGGGGAACCTGGTATTTCTTGGAGAAGATGTGATCTATTTGGGAGAAATGTGGCCTTTCTGGAAGAAACTGTCCTCTTTTGGGGATAAAACAGGAATTTGTGGGTGAAAAGGTCCTATTTGAAGGGGGAAAGCTGGTATTTCTTGGAGAAGATGTGATATATTTGGGAGAAATGTGGCATTTCTGGAAGAAACTGTCCTATTTGAGGGATAAAAGAGGTATTTGTGGGTGAAAAGCTCCTATTTCCAGGGGAAACCCTGCTATTTCTTGGAGAAGATGTGATATATTTGGGAGAAATGTGGCATGTCTGGAAGATCATGTCCTATTTGGGGGGAGAAGGGTGGTATTTGTGGGAGAAAAGTTCCTATTTCAGGAGGAATCCTGATATTTCTTGGAGGAGACGTGATATGTTTGGGTGAAATGTGCCATTTCTGGAAGAAACTGTCCTCTTTTGGGGATAAAACAGGTATTTGTGGGTGAAAAGGTCCTATTTGAAGGGGGAAACGTGGCATTTCTTGGAGAAGATGTGATGTATTTGGGAGAAATGTGGCATGCCTGGATGAAACTGTCGTATTTTGGGGATAAAAGAGGTATTTGTGGGTGAAAAGGTCCTATTTGAAGGGGGAAAGCTGGTATTTCTTGGAGAAGATGTGATATGTTTGGGAGAAATGTGGCCTTTCTGGAATAAACTGTCCTCTTTTGGGGATAAAAGTGGTATTTGTGGGTGATAAGGTCCTATTTGAAGGGGGAAACCTGGTATTTCTTGGAGAAGATGTGATATATTTGGGGGAAATGCGGCCTTTCTGGAAGAAACTGTCCTCTTTTGGGGATAAAAGAGGTATTTGTGGGTGAAAAGGTCCTATTTGAAGGGGGAAACCTGGTATTTCTAGGAGGAGATGTGATCTATTTGGGAGAAATGTGGCATTTCTGGAAGAAACTGTCCTCTTTTGGGGATAAAAGAGGTATTTGTGGGAGAAAAAGTCCTATTTGAAGGGAGAAAGCTGGTATTTCTTGGAGAAGATGTGATATATTTGGGAGAAATGTGGCATGTCAGGAAGAAACTGTGCTCTTTTGGGGATAAAAGAGGTATTTCATGGAGAAAAGGTCCTAAACAAAGGGGGAAGCCTGGTATTTCTTGGAGGAGTTGTGATATATTTGGGAGAAATGTGGCCTTTCTGGAAGAAACTGTCCTCTTTTGGGGATAAAAAGGTATTTGTGGGTGAAAAGGTCCTATTTGAAGGGGGAAACGTGGTATTTCTTGGAGAAGATGTGATATATTTGGGAGAAATGTGGCATTTCTGGAAGGAACTGTCCTCTTTTGGGGATAAAAGAGGTATTTGTGGGTGAAAAGGTCCTATCTGAAGGGGGAAACCTGGTATTTCTTGGAGAAGATGTGATATATTTTGGAGAAATCTGGCATGTCTGGAACAAACTGTCCTATTTTGGGGATAAAAGAGGTATTTGTGGGAGAAAAGGTCCTATTTCAAGGGGAAAAGCTGGATGTTCTTGCAGGAGATGTGATATATTTGGGAGAAATGTGGCATGTCTGGAACAAACTGTCCTCTTTTGGGGATAAAACAGGTATTTGTGGGTGATAAGGTCCTATTTCAAGGGGGAAACCTGGCATTTCTTGGAGAAGATGTGATCTATTTGGGAGAAATGTGGCATTTCTGGAAGAAACTGTCCTCTTTTGGGGATAAAAGAGGTATTTGTGGGTGAAAAGGTCCTATTTGAAGGGGGAAAGCTGGTATTTCTAGGAGAAGATGTGATCTATTTGGGAGAAATGAGGCCATTCTGGCAGAAACTGTCCTCTTTTGGGGATAAATGAGGTATATGTGGGTGAAAAGGTCCAATTTGAAGGGGGAAACCTGGTATTTCTTGGAGAAGATGTGATACATTTCTGGAGAAATCTGGCCTTACTGGCATAAACTGTCCTATTTTAAGGATAAAAGAGGTATATTTGGGAGAAAAGTTCCTATTTAAAGGGGGAAAGCTGGTATTTCTGTGGCCTTTCTGGAAGAAACTGTCGTATTTGGGGGATAAAAGAGGTATTTGTGGGTGAAAAGGTCCTATTTGAAGGGGGAAAGCTGGTATTTCTTGGAGAAGTTGTGATATGTTTGGGAGAAATGTGGCATTTCTGCAAGAAACAGTTCTCTTTTGGGGATAAAAGAGGTATTTGTGGGTGAAAAGGTCCTATTTCCAGGGGAAAACCTGGTATTTCTTGGAGAAGATGTGATATATTTGGGAGAAATGTGGCATTTCTGGAAGAAACTGTCCTATTTGGGGCGAGAAGGCTGGTATTTGTGGGTGAAAAGGTCCTATTTGAAGGGGGAAAGCTGGTATTTCTTGGAGAAGATGTGATCTATTTGGGAGAAATGTGGCATTTCTGGAAGAAACTGTCCTATTTTGGGGATAAAAGAGGTATTTGTGGGTGAAAAGGTCCTATTTGAAGGGGGAATCCTGGTATTTCTTGGAGAAGATGTGATATGTTTGGGAGAAATGTGGCCTTTCTGGAAGAAACTGTCCTCTTTTGGGGATAAAACAGTAATTTGTGGGTGAAAAGGTCCTATTTGAAGGGGGAAACCTGGTATTTCTTGGAGAAGTTGTGATCTATTTGGGAGAAATGTGGCATGTCTGGAAGAAACTGTCCTCTTTTGGGGATAAAACAGGTATTTGTGGGAGAAAAGTTCCTATTTGAAGGGGGAAAGCTGGTATTTCTTGGAGAAGATGTGATATATTTGGGAGAAATCTGGCATTTCTGGAAGAAACTGTCCTCTTTTGGGGATCAAACAGGTATTTGAGGGTGAAAAGGTCCTATTTGAAGGGGGAAAGCTGGTATTTCTTGGAGAAGATGTGATCTATTTGGGAGAAATGTGGCCTTTCTGGAAGAAACTGTCCTCTTTTGGGGATAAAACAGGAATTTGTGGGTGAAAAGGTCCTATTTGAAGGGGGAAAGCTGGTATTTCTTGGAGAAGATGTGATATATTTGGGAGAAATGTGGCATTTCTGGAAGAAACTGTCCTATTTGAGGGATAAAAGAGGTATTTGTGGGTGAAAAGCTCCTATTTCCAGGGGAAACCCTGCTATTTCTTGGAGAAGATGTGATATATTTGGGAGAAATGTGGCATGTCTGGAAGATCATGTCCTATTTGGGGGGAGAAGGGTGGTATTTGTGGGAGAAAAGTTCCTATTTCAGGAGGAATCCTGATATTTCTTGGAGGAGACGTGATATGTTTGGGTGAAATGTGCCATTTCTGGAAGAAACTGTCCTCTTTTGGGGATAAAACAGGTATTTGTGGGTGAAAAGGTCCTATTTGAAGGGGGAAACGTGGCATTTCTTGGAGAAGATGTGATGTATTTGGGAGAAATGTGGCATGCCTGGATGAAACTGTCGTATTTTGGGGATAAAAGAGGTATTTGTGGGTGAAAAGGTCCTATTTGAAGGGGGAAAGCTGGTATTTCTTGGAGAAGATGTGATATGTTTGGGAGAAATGTGGCCTTTCTGGAATAAACTGTCCTCTTTTGGGGATAAAAGTGGTATTTGTGGGTGATAAGGTCCTATTTGAAGGGGGAAACCTGGTATTTCTTGGAGAAGATGTGATATATTTGGGGGAAATGCGGCCTTTCTGGAAGAAACTGTCCTCTTTTGGGGATAAAAGAGGTATTTGTGGGTGAAAAGGTCCTATTTGAAGGGGGAAACCTGGTATTTCTAGGAGGAGATGTGATCTATTTGGGAGAAATGTGGCATTTCTGGAAGAAACTGTCCTCTTTTGGGGATAAAAGAGGTATTTGTGGGAGAAAAAGTCCTATTTGAAGGGAGAAAGCTGGTATTTCTTGGAGAAGATGTGATATATTTGGGAGAAATGTGGCATGTCAGGAAGAAACTGTGCTCTTTTGGGGATAAAAGAGGTATTTCATGGAGAAAAGGTCCTAAACAAAGGGGGAAGCCTGGTATTTCTTGGAGGAGTTGTGATATATTTGGGAGAAATGTGGCCTTTCTGGAAGAAACTGTCCTCTTTTGGGGATAAAAAGGTATTTGTGGGTGAAAAGGTCCTATTTGAAGGGGGAAACGTGGTATTTCTTGGAGAAGATGTGATATATTTGGGAGAAATGTGGCATTTCTGGAAGGAACTGTCCTCTTTTGGGGATAAAAGAGGTATTTGTGGGTGAAAAGGTCCTATCTGAAGGGGGAAACCTGGTATTTCTTGGAGAAGATGTGATATATTTTGGAGAAATCTGGCATGTCTGGAACAAACTGTCCTATTTTGGGGATAAAAGAGGTATTTGTGGGAGAAAAGGTCCTATTTCAAGGGGAAAAGCTGGATGTTCTTGCAGGAGATGTGATATATTTGGGAGAAATGTGGCATGTCTGGAACAAACTGTCCTCTTTTGGGGATAAAACAGGTATTTGTGGGTGATAAGGTCCTATTTCAAGGGGGAAACCTGGCATTTCTTGGAGAAGATGTGATCTATTTGGGAGAAATGTGGCATTTCTGGAAGAAACTGTCCTCTTTTGGGGATAAAAGAGGTATTTGTGGGTGAAAAGGTCCTATTTGAAGGGGGAAACGTGCTATTTCTAGGAGAAGATGTGATCTATTTGGGAGAAATGAGGCCATTCTGGCAGAAACTGTCCTCTTTTGGGGATAAATGAGGTATATGTGGGTGAAAAGGTCCAATTTGAAGGGGGAAAGCTGGTATTTCTTGGAGAAGATGTGATACATTTCTGGAGAAATCTGGCCTTACTGGCAAAAACTGTCCTATTTTGGGGATAAAAGAGGTATATTTGGGAGAAAAGTTCCTATTTAAAGGGGGAAAGCTGGTATTTCTGTGGCCTTTCTGGAAGAAACTGTCGTATTTGGGGGATAAAAGAGGTATTTGTGGGTGAAAAGGTCCTATTTGAAGGGGGAAAGCTGGTATTTCTTGGAGAAGTTGTGATATGTTTGGGAGAAATGTGGCATTTCTGCAAGAAACAGTTCTCTTTTGGGGATAAAAGAGGTATTTGTGGGTGAAAAGTTCCTATTTCCAGGGGAAACCTGGTATTTCTTGGAGAAGATGTGATATATTTGGGAGAAATGTGGCATTTCTGGAAGAAACTGTCCTATTTGGGGCGAGAAGGCTGGTATTTGTGGGTGAAAAGGTCCTATTTGAAGGGGGAAAGCTGGTATTTCTTGGAGAAGATGTGATCTATTTGGGAGAAATGTGGCATTTCTGGAAGAAACTGTCCTATTTTGGGGATAAAAGAGGTATTTGTGGGTGAAAAGGTCCTATTTGAAGGGGGAATCCTGGTATTTCTTGGAGAAGATGTGATATGTTTGGGAGAAATGTGGCCTTTCTGGAAGAAACTGTCCTCTTTTGGGGATAAAACAGTAATTTGTGGGTGAAAAGGTCCTATTTGAAGGGGGAAACCTGGTATTTCTTGGAGAAGTTGTGATCTATTTGGGAGAAATGTGGCATGTCTGGAAGAAACTGTCCTCTTTTGGGGATAAAACAGGTATTTGTGGGAGAAAAGTTCCTATTTGAAGGGGGAAAGCTGGTATTTCTAGGAGAAGATGTGATATATTTGGGAGAAATCTGGCATTTCTGGAAGAAACTGTCCTCTTTTGGGGATCAAACAGGTATTTGAGGGTGAAAAGTTCCTATTTGAAGGGGGAACCTGGTATTTCTTGGAGAAGATGTGATCTATTTGGGAGAAATGTGGCCTTTCTGGAAGAAACTGTCCTCTTTTGGGGATAAAAGAGGTATTTGTGGGTGAAAAGGTCGTATTTGAAGGGGGAAAGCTGGTATTTCTTGGAGAAGATGTGATATATTTGGGAGAAATGTGGCATTTCTGGAAGAAACTGTCCTATTTGAGGGATAAAAGAGGTATTTGTGGGTGAAAAGCTCCTATTTCCAGGGGAAACCCTGCTATTTCTTGGAGAAGATGTGATATATTTGGGAGAAATGTGGCATGTCTGGAAGATCATGTCCTATTTGGGCGGAGAAGGGTGGTATTTGTGGGAGAAAAGTTCCTATTTCAGGAGGAATCCTGATATTTCTTGGAGGAGACGTGATATGTTTGGGTGAAATGTGCCATTTCTGGAAGAAACTGTCCTCTTTTGGGGATAAAACAGGTATTTGTGGGTGAAAAGGTCCTATTTGAAGGGGGAAACGTGGCATTTCTTGGAGAAGATGTGATGTATTTGGGAGAAATGTGGCATGCCTGGATGAAACTGTCGTATTTTGGGGATAAAAGAGGTATTTGTGGGTGAAAAGGTCCTATTTGAAGGGGGAAAGCTGGTATTTCTTGGAGAAGATGTGATATGTTTGGGAGAAATGTGGCCTTTCTGGAATAAACTGTCCTCTTTTGGGGATAAAAGTGGTATTTCTGGGTGATAAGGTCCTATTTCAAGGGGGAAACCTGGCATTTCTTGGAGAAGATGTGATCTATTTGGGAGAAATGTGGCATTTCTGGAAGAAACTGTCCTCTTTTGGGGATAAAAGAGGTATTTGTGGGTGAAAAGGTCCTATTTGAAGGGGGAAACGTGGTATTTCTAGGAGAAGATGTGATCTATTTGGGAGAAATGAGGCCATTCTGGCAGAAACTGTCCTCTTTTGGGGATAAATGAGGTATATGTGGGTGAAAAGGTCCAATTTGAAGGGGGAAACCTGGTATTTCTTGGAGAAGATGTGATACATTTCTGGAGAAATCTGGCCTTACTGGCAAAAACTGTCCTATTTTGGGGATAAAAGAGGTATATTTGGGAGAAAAGTTCCTATTTAAAGGGGGAAAGCTGGTATTTCTGTGGCCTTTCTGGAAGAAACTGTCGTATTTTGGGGATAAAAGAGGTATTTGTGGGTGAAAAGGTCCTATTTGAAGGGGGAAAGCTGGTATTTCTTGGAGAAGTTGTGATATGTTTGGGAGAAATGTGGCATTTCTGTAAGAAACAGTTCTCTTTTGGGGATAAAAGAGGTATTTGTGGGTGAAAAGGTCCTATTTCCAGGGGAAAACCTGGTATTTCTTGGAGAAGATGTGATTTATTTGGGAGAAATGTGGCATTTCTGGAAGAAACTGTCCTATTTGGGGCGAGAAGGCTGGTATTTGTGGGTGAAAAGGTCCTATTTGAAGGGGGAAAGCTGGTATTTCTTGGAGAAGATGTGATCTATTTGGGAGAAATGTGGCATTTCTGGAAGAAACTGTCCTATTTTGGGGATAAAAGAGGTATTTGTGGGTGAAAAGGTCCTATTTGAAGGGGGAATCCTGGTATTTCTTGGAGAAGATGTGATATGTTTGTGAGAAATGTGGCCTTTCTGGAAGAAACTGTCCTATTTTGGGGATAAAAGAGGTATCTGTGGGTGAAAAGGTCCTATTTGAAGGGGGAAACCTGGTATTTCTTGGAGAAGTTGTGATCTATTTGGGAGAAATGTGGCATGTCTGGAAGAAACTGTCCTCTTTTGGGGATAAAACAGGTATTTGTGGGAGAAAAGGTCCTATTTGAAGGGGGAAAGCTGGTATGTCTTGGAGAAGATGTGATATATTTGGGAGAAATCTGGCATTTCTGGAAGAAACTGTCCTCTTTTGGGGATCAAACAGGTATTTGAGGGTGAAAAGGTCCTATTTGAAGGGGGAAAGCTGGTATTTCTTGGAGAAGATGTGATCTATTTGGGAGAAATGTGGCCTTTCTGGAAGAAACTGTCCTCTTTTGGGGATAGAACAGGTAATTGTGGGTGAAAAGGTCCTATTTGAAGGGGGAAAGCTGGTATTTCTTGGAGAAGATGTGATATATTTGGGAGAAATGTGGCATTTCTGGAAGAAACTGTACTATTTGAGGGATAAAAGAGGTATTTGTGGGTGAAAAGCTCCTATTTCCAGGGGAAACCCTGCTATTTCTTGGAGAAGATGTGATATATTTGGGAGAAATGTGGCATGTCTGGAAGATCATGTCCTATTTGGGCGGAGAAGGGTGGTATTTGTGGGAGAAAAGTTCCTATTTCAGGAGGAATCCTGATATTTCTTGGAGGAGACGTGATATGTTTGGGTGAAATGTGCCATTTCTGGAAGAAACTGTCCTCTTTTGGGGATAAAACAGGTATTTGTGGGTGAAAAGGTCCTATTTGAAGGGGGAAACGTGGTATTTCTTGGAGAAGATGTGATGTATTTGGGAGAAATGTGGCATGCCTGGATGAAACTGTCGTATTTTGGGGATAAAAGAGGTATTTGTGGGTGAAAAGGTCCTATTTGAAGGGGGAAAGCTGGTATTTCTTGGAGAAGATGTGATATGTTTGGGAGAAATGTGGCCTTTCTGGAATAAACTGTCCTCTTTTGGGGATAAAAGTGGTATTTGTGGGTGATAAGGTCCTATTTGAAGGGGGAAACCTGGTATTTCTTGGAGAAGATGTGATATATTTGGGGGAAATGCGGCCTTTCTGGAAGAAACTGTCCTCTTTTGGGGATAAAAGAGGTATTTGTGGGTGAAAAGGTCCTATTTGAAGGGGGAAACCTGGTATTTCTAGGAGGAGATGTGATCTATTTGGGAGAAATGTGGCATTTCTGGAAGAAACTGTCCTCTTTTGGGGATAAAAGAGGTACTTGTGGGAGAAAAAGTCCTATTTGAAGGGAGAAAGCTGGTATTTCTTGGAGAAGATGTGATATATTTGGGAGAAATGTGGCATGTCAGGAAGAAACTGTGCTCTTTTGGGGATAAAAGAGGTATTTCATGGAGAAAAGGTCCTAATTCAAGGGGGAAGCCTGGTATTTCTTGGAGGAGTTGTGATATATTTGGGAGAAATGTGGCCTTTCTGGAAGAAACTGTCCTCTTTTGGGGATAAAAGAGGTATTTGTGGGTGAAAAGGTCCTATTTGAAGGGGGAAACGTGGTATTTCTTGGAGAAGATGTGATCTATTTGGGAGAAATGTGGCCTTTCTGGAAGGAACTGTCCTCTTTTGGGGATAAAAGAGGTATTTGTGGGTGAAAAGGTCCTATCTGAAGGGGGAAACCTGGTATTTCTTGGAGAAGATGTGATATATTTTGGAGAAATCTGGCATGTCTGGAACAAACTGTCCTATTTTGGGGATAAAAGAGGTATTTGTGGGAGAAAAGGTCCTATTTCAAGGGGAAAAGCTGGATGTTCTTGCAGGAGATGTGATATATTTGGGAGAAATGTGGCATGTCTGGAACAAACTGTCGTCTTTAGGGGATAAAAGAGGTATTTGTGGGTGAAAAGGTCCTATTTCAAGGGGGAAACCTGGCATTTCTTGGAGAAGATGTGATCTATTTGGGAGAAATGTGGCATGTCTGGAAGAAACTGTCCTCTTTTGGGGATAAAAGAGGTATTTGTGGGTGAAAAGGTCCTATTTGAAGGGGGAAACGTGGTATTTCTAGGAGAAGATGTGATCTATTTGGGAGAAATGAGGCCATTCTGGCAGAAACTGTCCTCTTTTGGGGATAAATGAGGTATATGTGGGTGAAAAGGTCCAATTTGAAGGGGGAAAGCTGGTATTTCTTGGAGAAGATGTGATACATTTCTGGAGAAATCTGGCCTTACTGGCAAAAACTGTCCTATTTTGGGGATAAAAGAGGTATATTTGGGAGAAAAGTTCCTATTTAAAGGGGGAAAGCTGGTATTTCTGTGGCCTTTCTGGAAGAAACTGTCGTATTTGGGGGATAAAAGAGGTATTTGTGGGTGAAAAGGTCCTATTTGAAGGGGGAAAGCTGGTATTTCTTGGAGAAGTTGTGATATGTTTGGGAGAAATGTGGCATTTCTGCAAGAAACAGTTCTCTTTTGGGGATAAAAGAGGTATTTGTGGGTGAAAAGGTCCTATTTCCAGGGGAAAACCTGGTATTTCTTGGAGAAGATGTGATATATTTGGGAGAAATGTGGCATTTCTGGAAGAAACTGTCCTATTTGGGGCGAGAAGGCTGGTATTTGTGGGTGAATAGGTCCTATTTGAAGGGGGAAAGCTGGTATTTCTTGGAGAAGATGTGATCTATTTGGGAGAAATGTGGCATTTCTGGAAGAAACTGTCCTATTTTGGGGATAAAAGAGGTATTTGTGGGTGAAAAGGTCCTATTTGAAGGGGGAATCCTGGTATTTCTTGGAGAAGATGTGATATGTTTGGGAGAAATGTGGCCTTTCTGGAAGAAACTGTCCTCTTTTGGGGATAAAACAGTAATTTGTGGGTGAAAAGGTCCTATTTGAAGGGGGAAACCTGGTATTTCTAGGAGAAGTTGTGATCTATTTGGGAGAAATGTGGCATGTCTGGAAGAAACTGTCCTCTTTTGGGGATAAAACAGGTATTTGTGGGAGAAAAGTTCCTATTTGAAGGGGGAAAGCTGGTATTTCTTGGAGAAGATGTGATATATTTGGGAGAAATCTGGCATTTCTGGAAGAAACTGTCCTCTTTTGGGGATCAAACAGGTATTTGAGGGTGAAAAGGTCCTATTTGAAGGGGGAACCTGGTATTTCTTGGAGAAGATGTGATCTATTTGGGAGAAATGTGGCCTTTCTGGAAGAAACTGTCCTCTTTTGGGGATAAAACAGGAATTTGTGGGTGAAAAGGTCCTATTTGAAGGGGGAAAGCTGGTATTTCTTGGAGAAGATGTGATATATTTGGGAGAAATGTGGCATTTCTGGAAGAAACTGTCCTATTTGAGGGATAAAAGAGGTATTTGTGGGTGAAAAGCTCCTATTTCCAGGGGAAACCCTGCTATTTCTTGGAGAAGATGTGATATATTTGGGAGAAATGTGGCATGTCTGGAAGATCATGTCCTATTTGGGCGGAGAAGGGTGGTATTTGTGGGAGAAAAGTTCCTATTTCAGGAGGAATCCTGATATTTCTTGGAGGAGACGTGATATGTTTGGGTGAAATGTGCCATTTCTGGAAGAAACTGTCCTCTTTTGGGGATAAAACAGGTATTTGTGGGTGAAAAGGTCCTATTTGAAGGGGGAAACGTGGCATTTCTTGGAGAAGATGTGATGTATTTGGGAGAAATGTGGCATGCCTGGATGAAACTGTCGTATTTTGGGGATAAAAGAGGTATTTGTGGGTGAAAAGGTCCTATTTGAAGGGGGAAAGCTGGTATTTCTTGGAGAAGATGTGATATGTTTGGGAGAAATGTGGCCTTTCTGGAATAAACTGTCCTCTTTTGGGGATAAAAGTGGTATTTGTGGGTGATAAGGTCCTATTTGAAGGGGGAAACCTGGTATTTCTTGGAGGAGTTGTGATATATTTGGGGGAAATGCGGCCTTTCTGGAAGAAACTGTCCTCTTTTGGGGATAAAAGAGGTATTTGTGGGTGAAAAGGTCCTATTTGAAGGGGGAAACCTGGTATTTCTAGGAGGAGATGTGATATATTTGGGAGAAATGTGGCATTTCTGGAAGAAACTGTCCTCATTTGGGGATAAAAGAGGTATTTGTGGGAGAAAAAGTCCTATTTGAAGGGAGAAAGCTGGTATTTCTTGGAGAAGATGTGATATATTTGGGAGAAATGTGGCATGTCAGGAAGAAACTGTGCTCTTTTGGGGATAAAAGAGGTATTTCATGGAGAAAAGGTCCTAATTCAAGGGGGAAGCCTGGTATTTCTTGGAGGAGTTGTGATATATTTGGGAGAAATGTGGCCTTTCTGGAAGAAACTGTCCTCTTTTGGGGATAAAAGAGGTATTTGTGGGTGAAAAGGTCCTATTTGAAGGGGGAAAGCTGGTATTTCTTGGGGAAGATGTGATCTATTTGGGAGAAATGTGGCATTTCTGGAAGAAACTGTCCTCTTTTGGGGATAAAAGAGGTATTTGTGGGTGAAAAGGTCCTAATTGAAGGGGGAAACCTGGTATTTCTTGGAGAAGATGTGATATATTTGGGAGAAATGTGGCATTTCTGGAAGGAACTGTCCTCTTTTGGGGATAAAAGAGGTATTATTGGGTGAAAAGGTCCTATCTGAAGGGGGAAACCTGGTATTTCTTGGAGAAGATGTGATATATTTTGGAGAAATCTGGCATGTCTGGAACAAACTGTCCTATTTTGGGGATAAAACAGGTATTTGTGGGAGAAAAGGTCCTATTTGAAGGGGAAAAGCTGGATGTTCTTGCAGGAGATGTGATATATTTGGGAGAAATGTGGCATGTCTGGAACAAACTGTCCTATTTTGGGGATAAACCAGGTATTTGTGGTTGAAAAGGTCCTATTTCAAGGGGGAAACCTGCCATTTCTTGGAGAAGATGTGATCTATTTGGGAGAAATGTGGCATTTCTGGAAGAAACTGTCCTCTTATGGGGATAAAAGAGGTATTTGTGGGTGAAAAGGTCCTATTTGAAGGGGGAAACCTGGTATTTCTTGGAGAATATGTGATATATTTGGGAGAAATGTGGCATTTCTGGAAGAAACTGTCCTCTTTTGGGGATAAAAGAGGTATTTGTGGGTGAAAAGGTCCTATTTGAAGGGGGAAACGTGGTATTTCTTGGAGAAGATGTGATCTATTTTGGGGAAATGAGGCCATTCTGGCAGAAACTGTCCTCTTTTGGGGATAAATGTGGTATATGTGGGTGAATAGGTCCTATTTGAAGGGAGAAAGCTGGTATTTCTTGGAGAAGATGTGATACATTTGGGAGAAATCTGGCCTTACTGGCAAAAACTGTCCTATTTTGGGGATAAAAGAGGTATATGTGGGAGAAAAGTTCCTATTTCATGGAGGAAAGCTGGTATTTCTGTGGCCTTTCTGGAAGAAACTGTCCTCTTTTGGGGATAAAACAGTTATTGGTGGGTGAAAACGTTGTATTTGAAGGGGGAAAGCTGGTATTTCTTGGAGAAGATGTGATATGTTTGGGAGAAATGTGGCATTTCTGTAAGAAACAGTTCTCTTTTGGGGATAAAAGAGGTACTTGTGGGTGAAAAGGTCCTATTTCCAGGGGAAAACCTGGTATTTCTTGGAGAAGATGTGATATATTTGGGAGAAATGTGGCATTTCTGGAAGAAACTGTCCTATTTGGGGCGAGAAGGCTGGTATTTGTGGGTGAAAAGGTCCTATTTGAAGGGGGAAACCTGGTATTTCTTGGAGAAGATGTGATCTATTTGGGAGAAATGTGGCCTTTCTGGAAGAAACTGTCCTATTTTGGGGATAAAACAGGAATTTGTGGGTGAAAAGGTCCTATTTGAAGGGGGAAACTTGGTATTTCTTGGAGAAGATGTGATATATTTGGGAGAAATGTGGCATTTCTGGAAGAAACTGTCCTCTTTTGGGGATAAAAGAGGTATTTGTGGGAGAAAAGGTCCTATTTGAAGGGGGAAACCTGGTATTTCTTGGAGAAGATGTGATCTATTTTGGATAAATGTGGCATGTCTGGAAGAAACTGTCGTGTTTTGGGGTTAAAAGAGGTTTTTTTCGGTGAAAAGTTCCTATTTGAAGGGGGAAAGCTGGTATTTCTTGGAGAAGATGTGATATATTTGGGAGAAATCTGGCATTCCAGGAAGAAACTGTCCTCTTTTGGGGATAAAAGAGGTTTTTTTTGGGGAAAAGGTCCTATTTGAAGGGGGAAAGCAGGTATTTCTTGGAGAAGATGTGATATATTTGGGAGAAATGTGGCATTTCTGGAAGAAACTGTCCTATTTAAGGGATAAAAGAGGTATTTGTGGGTGAAAAGGTCCTATTTCCAGGGGAAAACCTGGTATTTCTTGGAGAAGATGTGATATATTTGGGAGAAATGTGGCATGTCTGGAAGAAAATGTCCTATTTGGGCGGAGAAGGGTGGTATTTGTGGGAGAAAAGTTCCTATTTCAGGAGGAATCCTGATATTTCTTGGAGGAGACGTGATATGTTTGGGAGAAATGTGGCATTTCTGGAAGAAACTGTCCTATTTTGGGGATAAAACAGGTATTTGTGGGTGAAAAGGTCCTATTTGAAGGGGAAAAGCAGGTATTTCTTGGAGAAGATGTGATATGTTTGGGAGAAATATGGCATGTCAGGAAGAAACTGTCCTCTTTTGTGGCTAAAACAGGTATTTGTGGGTGAAAAGGTCCTATTTGAAGGGGGAAACGTGGTATTTCTTGGAGAAGATGTGATGTATTTGGGAGAAATGTGGCATGCCTGGATGAAACTGTCCTCTTTTGGGGATAAAAGAGGTATTTGTGGGTGAAAAGGTCCTATTTGAAGGGGGAAAGCTGGTATTTCTTGGAGAAGATGTGATATGTTTGGGAGAAATGTGGCCTTTCTGGAAGAAACAGTCCTGTTTTGGGGATAATAGTGGTATTTGTGGGTGATAAGGTCCTATTTGAAGGGGGAAACCTGGTATTTCTCGGAGGAGATGTGATATATTTGGGAGAAATGTGGCATTTCTGGAAGAAACTGTCCTCTTTTGGGGATAAAAGAGGTATTTGTGGGAGAAAAGGTCCTATTTGAAGGGAGAAAGCTGGTATTTCTTGGAGAAGATGTGATATATTTGGGAGAAATGTGGCATGTCAGGAAGAAACTGTGCTCTTTTGGGGATAAAAGAGGTATTTCATGGAGAAAAGTTCATAATTCAAGGGGGAAACCTGGTATTTCTTGGAGGAGTTGTGATATATTTGGGAGAAATGTGGCCTTTCTGGAAGAAACTGTCCTCTTTTGGGGATAAAAGAGGTATTTGTGGGTGAAAAGGTCCTATTTGAAGGGGGAAACCTGGTATTTCTGGGAGAAGATGTGATCTATTTGGGAGAAATGTGGCATTTCTGGAAGAAACTGTCCTCTTTTGGGGATAAAACTGGTATTTGTGGGTGACAAGGTCCTATTTGAAGGGGGAAACGTGGTATTTCTTGGAGAAGATGTGATATATTTGGGAGAAATGTGGCATGTCTGGAAGAAACTGTCCTCTTTTGGGGATAAAACAGGTATTTGTGGTTGAAAAGGTCCTATTTCAAGGGGGAAACCTGGCATTTCTTGGAGAATATGTGATATATTTGGGAGAAATGTGGCATTTCTGGAAGAAACTGTCGTATTTTGGGGATAAAAGAGGTATTTGTGGGTGAAAAGGTCCTATTTGAAGGGGGAAACGTGGTATTTCTTGGAGAAGATGTGATATATTTGGGAGAAATGTGGCATTTCTGGAAGAAACTGTCCTCTTTTGGGGTAAAAGAGGTATGTGTGGGTGAAAAGGTCCTATTTGAAGGGGGAACCCTGATATTTCTTGGAGATGATGTGATATATTTGGGAGAAATGTGGCCTTTCTGGAAGAAACTGTCCTCTTTTGGGGATAAAAGAGGTATTTGTGGGTGAAAAGGTCCTATTTCCAGGGGAAAACATGGTATTTCTTGGAGAAGATGTGATATGTTTGGGAGAAATATGGCATGTCTGGAAGAACTGTCCTCTTTTGTGGATAAAACAGGTATTTGTGGGTGAAAAGGTCCTATTTGAAGGGGGAAAGCTGGTATTTCTTGGAGAAGATGTGATGTATTTGGGAGAAATGTGCCATTTCTGGAAGAAACTGTCCTGTTTTGGGGATAAAAGAGGTATTTGTGGGAGAAAAGGTCCTATTTGAAGGGGGAAAGCTGGTATTTCTTGGAGAAGATGTGATATGTTTGGGAGAAATGTGGCCTTTCTGGAAGAAACAGTCCTCTTTTGGGGATAAAAGTGGTATTTGTGGGTGATAAGGTCCTATTTGAAGGGGGAAACCTGGTATTTCTTGGAGAAGATGTGATATATTTGGGGGAAATGTGGCCTTTCTGGAAGAAACTGTCCTCTTTTGGGGATAAAACAGGTATTTGTGGGTGAAAAGGTCCTATTTGAAGGGGGAAACCTGGTATTTCTAGGAGGAGATGTGATCTATTTGGGAGAAATGTGGCATTTCTGGAAGAAACTGTCCTCTTTTGGGGATAAAAGAGGTATTTGTGGGAGAAAAGGTCCTATTTGAAGGGAGAAAGCTGGTATTTCTTGGAGAAGATGTGATATATTTGGGAGAAATGTGGCATGTCAGGAAGAAACTGTGCTCTTTTGGGGATAAATGAGGTATTTCATGGAGAAAAGGTCCTAATTCAAGGGGGAAACCTGGTATTTCTTGGAGGAGTTGTGATATATTTGGGAGAAATGTGGCCTTTCTGGAAGAAACTGTCCTCTTTTGGGGATAAAAGAGGTATTTGTGGGTGAAAAGGTCCTATTTGAAGGGGGAAAGCTGGTATTTCTTGGAGAAGATGTGATCTATTTCGGAGAAATGTGGCATTTCTGGAAGAAACTGTCGTATTTTGGGGATAAAAGTGGTATTTGTGGGTGACAAGGTCCTATTTGAAGGGGAAAGCTGGTATTTCTTGGAGAAGATGTGATCTATTTGGGAGAAATGTGGCATTTCTGGAAGAAACTGTCCTCTTTTGGGGATAAAAGAGGTATTTGTGGGTGAAAAGGTCCTATTTGAAGGGGGAAAGCTGGTATTTCTTTGAGAAGATGTGATATATTTGGGAGAAATGTGGCATTTCTGGAAGGAACTGTCCTCTTTTGGGGATAAAAGAGGTATTTGTGGGTGAAAAGGTCCTATTTCAAGGGGGAACCTGGTATTTCTTGGAGAAGATGTGATATATTTCGGAGAAATGTGGCATGTCTTGCAGAAACTGTCCTATTTGGGGGATAAAACAGGTATTTGTGGGAGAAAAGTTCCTATTTGAAGGGGGAAAACTGGATGTTCTTGCAGGAGATGTGATATATTTGGGAGAAATGTGGCATGTCTGGAAGAAACTGTCCTCTTTTGGGGATAAAACAGGTATTTGTGGTTGAAAAGGTCCTATTTCAAGGGGGAAACCTGGCATTTCTTGGAGAATATGTGATATATTTGGGAGAAATGTGGCATTTCTGGAACAAACTGTCGTATTTTGGGGATAAAAGAGGTATTTGTGGGTGAAAAGGTCCTATTTGAAGGGGGAAACGTGGTATTTCTTGGAGAAGATGTGATATATTTGGGAGAAATGAGGCCATTCTGGCAGAAACTGTCCTCTTTTGGGGATAAATGAGGTATATGTGGGTGAAAAGGTCGTATTTGAAGGGGGAAACGTGGTATTTCTTGGAGAAGATGTGATACATTTGGGAGAAATCTGGCCTTACTGGCAAAAACTGTCCTATTTTGGGGATAAAAGAGGTATATGTGGGAGAAAAGTTCCTATTTCAAGGGGGAAAGCTGGTATTTCTGTGGCCTTTCTGGAAGAAACTGTCCTCTTTTGGGGATAAAACAGGTATTTGTGGGTGAAAAGGTCCTATTTGAAGGGGGAAAGCTGGTATTTCTTGAAGAAGATGTGATATGTTTGGGAGAAATGTGGCATTTCTGGAAGAAACTGTTCTCTTTTGGGGATAAAAGAGGTATTTGTGGGTGAAAAGGTCCTATTTCCAGGGGAAAACCTGGTATTTCTTGGAGAAGATGTGATATATTTGGGAGAAATGTGGCATGTCTGGAAGAAAATGTCCTATTTGGGACGAGAAGGCTGGTATTTGTGTTTGAATAGGACCTATTTGAAGGGGGAAAGCAGGTATTTCTTGGAGAAGATGTGATATATTTGGGAGAAATGTGGCATTTCTGGAAGAAACTGTCCTCTTTTGGGGATAAAAGAGGTATTTGTGGGTGAAAAGGTCCTATTTGAAGGGGGAACCTGGTATTTCTTGGAGAAGATGTGATCTATTTGGGAGAAATGTGGCCTTTCTGGAAGAAACTGTCCTATTTTGGGGATAAAAGAGGTATTTGTGGGTGAAAAGGTCCTATTTGAAGGGGGAAAGCTGGTTTTTCTTGGAGAAGATGTGATATATTTGAGAGAAATCTGCCACTCCAGGAAGAAACTGTTCTATTTTGGGGATAAAAGAGGTATTTGTGGGTGAAAAGGTCCTATTTGAAGGGGGAAACCTGGTATTTCTATGAGAAGATGTGATATATTTGGGAGAAGTGTGGCATTTCTGGAAGAAAATGTCCTCTTTTGGGGATGAAACAGGTATTTGTGGGTGAGAAGGTCCTATTTGAAGGGGGAAAGCTGGTATTTCTTGGAGAAGTTGTGGTATATTTGGGATAAATATGGCATGTATGGCAGAAAATGTACTATTTTGGGGATAAAAGAGGTATTTGTGGGTGAAACGGTCCTATTTGAAGGGGGAAAGCTGGTATTTCTTGGAGAAGAAGTGATATATTTGGGAGAAATGTGGCCTTTCTGGAAGAAACTGTTCTATTTGTGGGATAAAAGAGGTAAAACTACCAGCTTTCCCCCTTCAAATAGGACCTTGTCACCCACAAATACCTGTTTTATCCCCAAAAGAGGACTGTTTCTTCCAGAAATGCCACATTTCTCCCAAATATATCACATCTTCTCCAAGAAATACCCGGTTCCCCCTTCAAATAGGACCTTTTCACCCACAAATACCTCTTTTATCCCCAAAAGAGGACAGTTTCTTCCAGAAATGCCACATTTCTCCCAAATAGATCACATCTTCTCCAAGAAATACCAGGGTTCCCCCTTCAAATAGGACCTTCTCACCCACAAATTCCTCTTTTATCCCAAAAATAGGACTGTTTCTGCCAGAAAGGCCACATTTCTCCCAAACATATCACATCTTCTCCAAGAAATACCAGGTTTCCCCCTTCAAATAGGACCTTTTCACCCACAAAAAATTATTTTATCCCCAAAATAGGACAGTTTCTTCCAGAAATGCCAGATTTCTCCCAAATATATCACATCTTCTCCAAGAAATACCAGCTTTCCCCCTTCAAATAGGAACTTTTCACCCACAAATACCTCTTTTATCCCCCCAAAAGAGGACAGTTTCTTCCTGACATGCCACATTTCTCCCAAATATATCACATCTTCTCCAAGAAATACCAGCTTTCCCCCTTCAAACAGGACCTTTTCACCCACAAATACCTCTTTTATCCCCAAAAGAGGACAGTTTCTTCCAGAAATGCCACATTTCTCCCAAATATATCACATCTCCTCATAGAAATACCAGGTTTCCCCCTTCAAATACGACCTTTTCACCCACAAATACCTCTTTTATCCCCCAAATAGGACAGTTTCTTCCAGACATGCCACATTTCCCCCAAATATAGCACATCTTCTCCAAGAAAAACCAGGTTTCCCCCTGGAAATAGGAACTTTTCAACCACAAATACCTGTTTTATGCCCAAAATACGACAGTATCTTCCAGAACTGCCAAATTTCTCCCAAATATATCACATCTCCTGCAAGAACTACCAGGTTTCCCCCTTCAAATAGGAACTTTTCACCCACAAATACCACTTTTATCCCCAAAAGAGGACAGTTTCTTCCAGACATGCCACATTTCTCCCAAATATATCCCATCTTCTCCAAGAAATACCAGGATTCTTCCTGAAATATGACCTTATCTCCAACAAATACCACCATTCTCACACCAGCTAGGACATTTTCTTCCAGAAAGGCCAGATTTCTCCCAAATATATCACATCTTCTCCAAGAAATACCACGTTTCCCCCTTTAAATAGGACCTTTTCACCCACAAATACCTGTTTTATCCCCAAAATAGGACAGTTTCTTCCGGACATGCCACATTTCTCCCAAACATATCACATCTTCTCCAAGAAATAACAGCTTTCGCCCTTCAAATAGGACCTTTTCACCACTAATACCTCTTTTATCCCCAAAAGAGGACATTTTCTTCCAGACATGCCAGATTTCTCCCAAATATACCAGATCTTCTCCAAGAAATACCAGCTTTCCCCCTTCAAATAGGACCTTTACTCCTACAAATACCTCTTTTATCCCCAAAATAGGACAGTTTCTTCCATACATGCCATATTTCTCCCAAATATACCACAACTTCTCCAAGAAATACCAGCTTACCCCCTTCAAATAGCACCTTTTCACCCACAAATACCTCTTTTATCCCCATAAGAGGACAGTTTCTTCCAGAAATGCCACAATTCTCCCAAACATATCACGTCTCCTCCAAGAAATACCAGGATTCCTCCTGAAATAGGAACTTTTCTCCCACAAATACCACCCTTCTCCCCCCAAATAGGACATTTTCTTCCAGACATGCCACATTTCTCCCAAATAGATCACATCTTCTCCAAGAAATACCAGGTTTTCCCCTTCAAATAGGACCTTTTCACCCACAAATACCTGTTCTATCCCCAAAAGAGGACAGTTTCTTCCAGAAATGCCACATTTATCCCAAATATATCACATCTTCTCCAAGAAATACCACGTTTCCCCCTTCAAAAGGACCTTTTCTCCCACAAATACCTCTTTTATCCCCAAAAGAGGACAGTTTCTTCCAGAAATGCCACATTTCTCCCAAATATATCACAACTCCTCCAAGAAATACCAGGTTTCCCCCTTGAATTAGGACCTTTTCTCCATGAAATACCTCTTTTATCCACAAAAGAGGACAGTTTCTTCCGGAAAGGCCACATTTCTCCCAAATATATATCATCTTCTCCAAGAAATACCAGGTTTCCCCCTTCAAATAGGACCTTTTCAACCACTAATACCTCTTTTATCCCCAAAATAGGACAGTTTCTTCCAGAAATGCCACATTTCTCCCAAATATATCATATCTTCTCCAAGAAATGCCACGATTCCTCCTGAAATAGGACCTTCTCACCCAAAACTACCAGCCTTCTCCCCCCAAATTGGACATTTTCTTCCAGAAAGGCCACATTTCTCCCAAATATATCACATCTTCTCCAAGAAATACCAGGATTCCTCCTGAAATAGGACCTTCTCACCGAAAACTACCAGCCTTCTCCACCCAAATTGGACATTTTCTTCCAGAAAGGCCACATTTCTCCCAAATAGATCACATCTTCTCCAAGAAATACCAGCTTTACCCCTTCAAATAGGACCTTATCACCCACAAATACCACTTTTATCCCCAAAATAGGACTGTTTCTTCCAGAAAGGCCACATTTCTCCCAAACATATCACATCTTCTCCAAGAAATACCTGGTTTCCCCCTTCAAATAGGACCTTTTCACCCACAAAAAATTCTTTTATCCCCAAAATAGTACAGTTTCTTCCAGAAATGCCTGATTTCTCCCAAATATATCACATCTTCTCCAAGAAATACCACGTTTCCCCCTTCAAATAGGACCTTATCACCCACAAATACCTCTTTATCCCTCAAATAGGACAGTTTCTTCCAGAAATGCCAAATTTATCCCAAATATATCACATCTTCTCCAAGAAATACCTGCTTTCCCCCTTCAAATAGGACCTTTTCTCCCACAAATATCAGCCTTCTCCCCCCAAATAGGACAGTTTCTTCCAGAAATGCCACATTTCTCCCAAACATATCACATCTTCTCCAAGAAATACCAGGTTTCCCCCTTCAAATAGGACCTTTTCACCCACAAATGCCACTTTTATCCCCCAAAAGATGACAGTTTCTTTCAGACATGACACATTTCTTCCATATATATCACATCTTCTCCAAGAAATACCAGCTTTCCCCCTTCAAATAGGACCTTTTCACCCACAAATACCTCTTTTATCCCAAAAGGAGGACAGTTTCTTCCAGAAATGCCACATTTCTCCCAAGTATATCACACCTCTTCACCAAGAAATACCAGGTTTCCCCCTTCAAATAGGACCTTTTCACCCACAAATACCTCTTTTATCCCCAAAAGAGGACAGTTTCTTCCTGACATGCCAGATTTCTCCAAAATATATCACATCTTCTCCAAGAAATAACAGGTTTCCCCCTTCAAATACAACGTTTTCACCCACAAATACCTGTTTGATCCCCAAAAGAGGACAGTTTCTGCCAGAAAGGCCAGATTTCTCCCAAATATACCACATCTCCTCCAAGAAATACCTGCTTTCCTCCTTCAAATAGGACCTTGTCACCCACAAGTACCTGTTTGATCCCCAAAATAGGAGAGTTTCTTCCAGAAATGCCACATTTCTCCCAAATATATCACATCTTCTCCAAGAAATACCAGGTTTCCCCTTCAAATAGGACCTTTTCACCCACTGATAGCTGGCTTCTCCCCCAAATAGGACAGTTTCTTCCAGAAATGCCAGATTTCTCCCAAATATATCACATCTTCTCCAAGAAATACCAGGTTTCCCCCTGGAAAAAGGACCTTTTCACCCACAAATACCTCTTTTATCCCCAAAATAGGACAGTTTCTTCCAGACATGCCAAATTCTCCCAATTAAATCACATCTCCTTCAGGAAATACCAGCTTTCCCCCTTCAAATAGGACCTTTTCACCCACAAATACCTCTTTTATCCCCAAAACAGGACACTTTCTTCCAGAAAAGCCACATTTCTCCCAAATACATCACATCTTCTCCAAGAAATACCAGCTATCCCCCTTCAAATAGGACCTTTTCACCCATAAGTACCTGTTTTATCCCCAAAAGAGGACAGTTTCTTCCAGAAATGCCATATTTCTCCCAAACACATCACATCTTCTCCAAGAAATACCAGGTTTCCCCCTTCAAATAGGACCTTTTCAAACACAAATACCTCTTTTATCCCCAAAAGAGGACAGTTTCTTCCAGAAATGCCACATTTCTCCCAAACATATCACATCTCCTCCAAGATATACCAGGATTCCTCCAGAAATAGGAAATTTTCTCCCACAAATACCACCCTTCTACCCCAAATAGGACATTTTCTTCCAGACATGCCACATTTCTCCCAAATCTATCACATCTTCTCCAAGAAATACCAGGTTTTCCCCTTCAAATAGGATCTTTTCACCCACAAATACCTGTCCTAAACCCATAAGAGGACAGTTTCTTCCAGACATGCCACATTTCTCCCAAATATATCACATCTTCTCCAAGAAATACCAGGTTTTCCCCTTCAAATAGGACCTTTTCACCCACTAATACCTTTTCTATCCGCATAAGAGGACAGTTTCTTCCAGAAATGCCACATTTCTCCCAAATAAATCACATCTTCTCCAAGAAATGCCACGTTTCCCCCTTCAAATAGGACCTTTTCACCCACAAATACCTCTTTTATCCCCAAAAGAGGACAGTTTCTTCCAGGAATGCCACATTTCTCCCAAATATATCACATCTTCTCCAAGAAATACCACGTTTCCCCCTTCAAATCGGACCTTTTCCCCAAAAAAACCTCTTTTATCCCCAAAAGAGGACAGTTTCTTCCAGGAATGCCTCATTTCTCCCAAATATATCACATCTTCTCCAAGAAATACCAGCTTTCCCCCTTCAAATAGGACCTTTTCACCCACAAATACCTCTTTTATCCCCAAAATAGGACAGTTTTTTCCAGACATGCCACATTTCTCCCAAATATATCACATCTTCTCCAAGAAATACCAGGGTTTCCCCTTCAAATAGGACCTTTTCTCCCACAAATACCTCTTTTATCCCCAAAAGAGGACAGTTTCTTCCAGAAATGCCACATTTCTCCCAAATATATCACAACTCCTCCAAGAAATACCAGGTTTCCCGCTTGAATTAGGACCTTTTCTTCATGAAATACCTCTTTTATCCCCAAAATAGGACAGTTTCTTCCAGAAATGCCACATTTCTCCCAAATATATATCATCTTCTCCAAGAAATACCAGCTTTCCCCCTTCAAATAGGACCTTTTCTCCCACAAATACCTCTTTTATCCCCAAAAGAGGACAGTTTCTTCCAGAAATGCCACATTTCTCCCAAATATATCACATCTTCTCCAAGAAATGCCCCGATTCCTCCTGAAATAGGACCTTCTCACCCAAAACTACCAGCCTTCTCCCCCCAAATTGGACATTTTCTTCCAGAAAGGCCACATTTCTCCCAAATATATCACATCTTCTCCAAGAAATACCAGGATTCCTCCTGAAATAGGACCTTCTCTCCGAAAACTACCAGCCTTCTCCCCCCAAATTGGACATTTTCTTCCAGAAATTCCACATTTCTCCCAAATAGATCACATCTTCTCCAAGAAATACCAGCTTTCCCCCTTCAAATAGGAACTTCTCTCCCACAAATACCTGTTTTATCCCCAAAAGAGGACAGTTTCTTCCAGACATGCCACATTTCTCCAAAATATATCACATCTTCTCCAAGAAATAACAGGTTTCCCCCTTCAAATACAACGTTTTCACCCACAAATACCTGTTTTATCCCCAAAGGAGGACAGTTTCTTCCAGAAATGCCACATTTCTCCCAAACATACCACATCTTCTCCAAGAAATACCAGCTATCCCCCTTCAAATAGGACCTTTTCACCCATAAGTACCTGTTTTATTCCCAAAAGAGGACAGTTTCTTCCAGACATGCCACATTTCTCCCAAATATATCACATCTTCTCCAAGAAATACTAGCTTTCCCCCTTCAAATAGGACCTTATCACCCACAAATACCTCTTTTATCCCCAAAATAGGACAGTTTCTTCCAGAAATGCCACATTTCTCCCAAATAGATCACATCTTCTCCAAGAAATACCAGCTTTCCCCATCAAATAGGACCTTTTCACCCACAAATACCTCTTTTATCCCCAAAAGAGGACAGTTTCTTCCAGACATGCCACATTTCTCCCAAATATATCACATCTTCTCCAAGAAATACCAGCTTTCCCCCTTCAAATAGGACCTTTTCACCCACAAGTACCTGTTTTATCCTCAAAAGAGGACAGTTTCTTCCAGACATGCCACATTTCTCCCAAATAGATCACATCTTCTCCAAGAAATACCAGGGTTCCCCCTTCAAATAGGACCTTTTCTCCCACAAATACCTGTTTTATCCCCAAAAGAGGACAGTTTCTTCCAGAAATGCCACATTTCTCCCAAATATATCACAACTCCTCCAAGAAATACCAGGTTTCCCCCTTGAATTAGGACCTTTTCTCCATGAAATACCTGTTTTATCCCCAAAAGAGGACATTTTCTTCCAGAAATGCCACATTTCTCCCAAATATATCACATCTTCTCCCACAAATACCACGTTTCCCCCTTCAAATAGGACCTTTTCAACCACTAATACCTGTTTTATCCCCAAAATACGACAGTTTCTTCCAGAAATGCCACATTTCTCCCAAATATATCACATCTTCTCCAAGAAATACCAGGATTCCTCCTGAAATAGGACATTCTCACCCAAAACTACCAGCCTTCTCCCCCCAAATTGGACATTTTCTTCCAGAAATTCCACATTTCTCCCAAATAGATCACATCTTCTCCATTAAATACCAGCTTTCCACCTTCAAATAGGACCTTTTCTCCCACAAATACCTGTTTTATCCCCCAAATAGGACAGTTTCTGCCAGACATGCCACATTTCTCCCAAATATATAACATCTTCTCCAAGAAATACCGGGTTTCCCCCTTCAAGTAGGACCTTTTCACCCACAAATACCTCTTTATCCCTCAAATAGGACAGTTTCTTCCAGACATGCCACATTTCTCCCAAATATATATCACCTTCTCCAAGAAATACCTGCTTTCGCCCTTCAAATAGGACCTTTTCTCCAAGAAATACCAGCCTTCTCCCCCCAAATAGGACAGTTTCTTCCTGACATGCCACATTTCTCCCAAACATATCACATCTTCTCCAAGAAATACCAGCTTTCCCCCTTCAAATAGGACCTTTTCTTCCACAAATACCTGTTTTATCCCCAAAAGAGGACAGTTTCTTCCAGAAATGCCACATTTCTCCCAAATATATCACATCTTCTCCAAGAAATACCAGGTTTCCCCCTTCAAATAGGACCTTTTCACCCACTAATAGCAGGCTTCTCCCCCAAATAGGACAGTTTCTTCCAGAAATGCCAGATTTCTCCAAAATATATCACATCTTCTCCAAGAAATACCACGTTTCTCTCTTCAAATAGGACCTTTTCACCCACAAATAGCTCTTTTATCCCCAAAATAGGACAGTTTCTTCCAGACATGCCACATTTCTCCCAAATATATCACATCTCCTTCAAGAAATACCAGCTTTCCCCCTTCAAATAGGAACTTTTCACACACAAATACCTCTTTTATCCCCAAAACAGGACACTTTCTTCCAGAAATGCCACATTTCTCCCAAATAGATCACATCTTCTCCAAGAAATACCAGCTTTCCCCCTTCAAATAGGACCTTTTCACCCACTAATACCTGTTTTATCCCCAAAAGAGGACCGTTTCTTCCAGAAATGCCATATTTCTCCCAAATATATCACATCTTCTCCAAGAAATACCAGGTTTTTCCATGGAAATAGGACCTTTTCACCCACAAATACCTCTTCTGTCCCCAAAAGAGGACAGTTTCTTCCAGAAATGCCACATTTCTCCCAAACATATCACTTCTTCTCCAAGAAATACCAGGTTTCCCCCTTCAAATAGGACCTTTTCACCCACAAATACCTGTTTTATCCCCAAAAGAGGACAGTTTCTCCCAGAAATGCCACATTTCTCCCAAACATATCACATCTTCTCCAAGAAATACCAGGTTTTCCCCTTCAAATAAAACCTTATCACCCACAAAAAATTCTTTTAACCCCAAAAGAGGACAGTTTCTTCCAGAAATGCCTGATTTCTCCCAAATATATCACATCTTCTCCAAGAAATACCACGTTTCCCCCATCAAATACGACCTTTTCACCCACAAATACCTCCTTTGTCCCTCAAATAGGACAGTTTCTTCCAGACATGCCACATTTCTCCCTAATATATCACATCTTCTCCAAGAAATGCCAGGATTCCTCCTGAAATAGGACCTTCTCACCCAAAACTACAAGCCTTCTCCCCCCAAATTGGACATTTTCTTCCAGAAAGGCCAGATTTCTACCAAATATATCACATCTTCTCCAAGAAATACCAGGATTCCTCTTGAAATAGGACCTTCTCCCTCATAACTACCAGCCTTCTCCCCCCAAATTGGACATTTTCTTCCAGAAAGGCCACATTTTTCCCAAATAGATCACATCTTCTCCAAGAAATACCAGCTTTCCCCCTTCAAATAGGACCTTTTCTCCCACAAATACCTGTTTTATCCCCAAAAGAGGACAGTTTCTTCCAGACATGCCACATTTCTCCCAAATATATCACATCTTCTCCAAGAAATACCAGGTTTCCCCCTTCAAATAGGACCTTATCACCCACAAATACCACTTTTATCCCCAAAATAGGACAGTTTCTTCCAGAAATGCCACATTTCTCCAAAATATATCACATCTTCTCCAAGAAATACCAGGGTTCCCCCTTCAAATAGGACCTTATCTCCCACAAATACCTCTTTTATCCCCAGAAGAGGACAGTTTCTTCCAGAAATGCCACATTTCTCCCAAATATATCACATCTTCTCCAAGAAATACCAGGTTTCCCCCTTCAAATAGGACCTTTTCTCCCACAAATACCTGTTTTATCCCCCAAAAGAGGACAGTTTCTTCCAGAAATGCCACATTTCTCCAAAATATATCACATCTTCTCCAAGAAATAACAGGTTTCCCCCTTCAAATAGGACCTTTTCACCCACAAATACCTGTTTTATCCCCAAAAGAGGACAGTTTCTTCCAGAAATGCCACATTTCTCCCAAATATATCACATATTCTCCAAGAAATACCTGCTTTCCCCCTTCAAATAGGACCTTTTCACCCACAAATAACCCTTTTATCCCCAAAAGAGGACAGCTTCTTCCAGAAATGCCACATTTCTCCGAAATATATCACATCTTCTCCAAGAAATACCAGGTTTTCTCCTTCAAATAGGACCTTTTCACCCACAAATACCTGTTCTATCCCCAAAAGAGGACAGTTTCTTCCAGAAATGCCACATTTCTCCCAAACATATCACATCTTCTCATAGAATTACCAGCTTTCCCTCTTAAAATAGGACCTTTTCACCCACAAAAAATTCTTTTATCCCCAAAATAGGACAGTTTCTTCCAGAAATGCCTGATTTCTCCCAAATATATCACATCTTCTCCAAGAAATACCAGGTTTCCCCCTTCAAATACGACCTTTTCACCCACAAATACCTCTTTTATCCCTCAAATAGGACAGTTTCTTCCTGAAATGCCACATTTCTCCCAAATATATCACATCTTCTCCAAGAAATACCAGGATTCCTCCTGAAAGAGGACCTTTTCTCCCTCAAATACCAGCCTTCTCCCCCCAAATAGGACAGTTTCTTCCCGAAATGCCAGATGTCTCCCAAATAGATCACATCTTCTCCAAGAAATACCAGGTTTCCCCCTTCAAATAGGACTTTCTCACCCACAAATACCTGCGTTATCCCCCAAAAGAGGACAGTTTTTTCCGGACATGCCACATTTCTCCCAAATATATCACATCTTCTCCAAGAAATAACAGGGTTCCCCCTTCAAATAGGAACTTCTCACCTACAAATCCCTCTTTTATCCCCAAAAGAGGACAGTTTCTTCCAGAAATGCCACATTTCTCCAAAATATAGCACATCTCCAAGAAATACCAGGTTTCCTCCTGAAATAGGACCTTGTCACCCACAGATTCCTGTTTTATCCCTTTGTTCCGAGCGACTTTTCGTTTTGGAGTGTTTATCCGATGCTACACTTCAGCATTCTGTGACGAATAGAGTAGAAGAGAAAAGCCCCACTAATAAGGCAGCTAGAAGTTCGAGGAGCGACACACGTTGTGCTTTCGGGGAGGACGTTCCAGAAAGTCGAGAGTTGTGGCTTCTTTCCTGCGGAGAAAAAACCCCCTGTTTTCAGGCAATGCAGGACGCTGAATTCTCTCCTTCTCGGCATTTCAATACCGCTCCTTCGCTCTCGTGGCTCGAAAGCGGCACTCGCGCTGAACCGCTCCGGAGAGTCTGCAGTTGCTGTCCGGTCCATCGCGGTTCTGCCCGAGTGCCGCTTGCAGCCTTCAGCAGCGCTCTCGTTTCTCTCGGATGCCGGGAAAGAGCGACTTCAGCCGGATGCTTTGCTCCGACGAGTGAGCGGCTTCTTCTGCGCACATCGCAATGGAGCGCTTTTGACTTCTCCATGTGTCCATGCAGAATGCACTACGCTTCTCTCTCACTCTTATCCCTTCCTTCCGAGCGACATTTCGTTTTGGAGTGTTTATCCGATGCTACACTTCAGCATTCTGTGACGAATAGAGTAGAAGAGAAAAGCCCCACTAAGAAGGCAGCTAGAAGCTCCAGAAGCCACGCACGTTGTGCTTTCGGGGAGGACGTTCCAGAAAGTCGAGAGTTGTGGATTCTTTCCGGCGGAGAAAAAACCCCCTGTTTTCAGGCTATTCAGTAGTCTGCAACTGCAGACTGTCCGGTGTGGTTCAGCGCAAATGCCGCTTTCGAGCCACGAGAGAGGAGGAGCGGCATTCCTATGCCGAGAACGAGCGAATTCAGCCTACTGCATTGCCTGAAAACAGGGGGATTTTTCTCCGCAGGAAACAAGCCACAACTCTCGACTTTCTGGAACGTCCTCCCTGAAAGCACAACGTGTGTGGCTTCTGGAGCTTCTAGCTGCCTTATTAGTGTGGTTTCCACTTCTACTCTATTCGTCACAGAATGCTGAAGTGTAGCATCGGATAAACACTCCAAAACGAAAAGTCACTCAGAACAATGGGATAAAACAGGTATTTGTGGGTGAAAAGGTCCTATTAGAAGGGGGAAAGCAGGTATTTCATGGAGAAGATGTGATCTATTTGGGAGAAATGTGGCATGTCTGGAAGAAACTGTCCTCTTTTGGGGATAAAACAGGTATTTGTGGGTGAAAAGGTCCTATTTGAAGGGGGAACCCTGGTATTTCTTGGAGAAGATGTGATATATTTGGGAGAAATGTGGCATTTCTGGAAGAAACTGTCCTCTTTTGGGGATAAAAGAGGTATTTGTGGGTGAAAAGGTCCTATTTGAAGGGGAAAACCTGGTATTTCTTGGAGAAGATGTGATATATTTGGGAGAAATGTGGCATGTCTGGAAGAAAATGTCCTATTTGGGGGGAGAAGGGTGGTATTTGTGGTTGAAAAGGTCCTATTTCAGGAGGAATCCTGGTATTTCTTGGAGGAGATGTGATATGTTTGGGAGAAATGTGCCATTTCTGGAAGAAACTGTCCTCTTTTGGGAATAAAACAGGTATTTGTGGGTGAAAAGGTCCTATTTGAAGGGGGAAACGTGGTATTTCTTGGAGAAGATGTGATCTATTTGGGAGAAATGTGGCCTTTCTGGAAGAAACTGTCCTATTTTGGGGATAAAAGAGGTATTTGTGGGTGAAAAGGTCCTATTTGAAGGGGGAACCCTGGTATTTCTTGGAGAAGATGTGATATATTTGGGAGAAATGTGGCATTTCTGGAAGAAACTGTCCTCTTTTGGGGATAAAAGAGGTATTTGTGGGTGAAAAGGTCCTATTTGAAGGGGGAAAGCTGGTATTTCTTGGAGGAGATGTGATATATTTGGGAGAAATGTGGCATTTCTGGAAGAAAGTGTCCTGTTTTGGGGATAAAAGTGGTATTTGTGGGTGAAAAGGTCCTATTTGAAGGGGGAAAGCTGGTATTTCTTGAAGGAGATGTGATATATTTGGGAGAAATGTGGCATGTCTGGAAGAAACTGTCCTCTTTTGGGGATAAAAGAGGTATTTGTTGGTGAAAAGGTCCTATTTGAAGGGGGAAAGCAGGTATTTCTTGAAGAAGATGTGGTATATTTGGGAGAAATATGGCATTTCTGGAAGAAACTGTCCTCTTTTGGGGATAAAAGAGGTATTTGTGGATGAAAAGGTCCTATTTGAAGGGGGAAAGCTGGTATTTCTTTGAGAAGATGTGATATATTTGGGAGAAATGTGGCATTTCTGGAAGAAACTGTCGTATTTTGGGGATAAAACAGGTATTTGAGGGAGAAAAGGTCCTATTTGAAGGGGGAAACCTGGTATTTCTTGGAGAAGATGATATATACTTGGGAGAAATGGGGCATTTCTGGAAGAATCTGTCCACTTCTGGAGATAAAAGAGGTATTTCATGGAGAAAAGGTCCTAATTGAAGGGGGAAACCTGGTATTTCTTGGAGAAGATGATATATACTTGGGAGAAATGTGGCATGTCTGGAAAAAACTGTCCTATTTTGGGGATAAAAGAGGTATTTGTGGGTGAGAAGGTCCTATTTGAAGGGGGAAACGTGGTATTTCTTGGATAAGGTGTGATCTATTTGGGAGAAATCTGGCATTCCTGGAAGAAACTGTCCTCTTTTGGGGATAAAAGAGGTTTTTTTTGGGGAAAAGGTCCTATTTGAAGGGGGAAACGTGGTATTTCTTGGAGAAGATGTGATATATTTGGGAGAAATGTGGCATTTCTGGAAGAAACTGTCCTCTTATGGGAATAGAACAGGTATTTGTGGGTGAAAAGGTCATATTTCCAGGGGAAAACCTGGTATTTCTTGGAGAAAATGTGATAGATTTGGGAGAAATGTGGCATGTCTGGAAGAAAATGTCCTATTTGGGGGGAGAAGGGTGGTATTTGTGGTTGAAAAGGTCCTATTTCAGGAGGAATCCTGGTATTTCTTGGAGGAGATGTGATATGTTTGGGAGAAATGTGCCATTTCTGGAAGAAACTGTCCTCTTTTGGGAATAAAACAGGTATTTGTGGGTGAAAAGGTCCTATTTGAAGGGGGAAACGTGGTATTTCTTGGAGAAGATGTGATCTATTTGGGAGAAATGTGGCATTTCTGGAAGAAACTGTCCTCTTTTGGGGATAAAACAGGTATTTGTGGGTGAAAAGGTCCTATTTGAAGGGGAAAACCTGGTATTTCTTGGAGAAGATGTGATAAGTTTGGGAGAAATATGGCATTTCTGGAAGAAACTGTCCTCCTTTGGGGATAAAAGAGGTATTTGTGGGTGAAAAGGTCGTATTTGAAGGGGGAAAGCAGGTATTTCATGGA
Source organism: Lophura swinhoii (assembly GCA_030408155.1). Taxonomy (NCBI): domain Eukaryota; kingdom Metazoa; phylum Chordata; class Aves; order Galliformes; family Phasianidae; genus Lophura; species Lophura swinhoii. The sequence continues at coordinate 1,198,877 of CM059459.1, forward strand.
GAAGATGTGATCTATTTGGGAGAAATGTGGCATGTCCGGAAGAAACTGTCCTCTTTTGGGGATAAAACAGGTATTTGTGGTTGAAAAGGTCCTATTTGAAGGGGGAAAGCTGGTATTTCTTGGAGGAGATGTGATATATTTGGGAGAAATGTGGCATTTCTGGAAGAAAGTGTCCTGCTTTGGGGATAAAAGTGGTATTTGTGGGTGAAAAGGTCCTATTTGAAGGGGGAAAGCTGGTATTTCTTGAAGGAGATGTGATATATTTGGGAGAAATGTGGCATGTCTGGAAGAAACTGTCCTCTTTTGGGGATAAAAGAGGTATTTGTAGGTGAAAAGGTCCTATTTGAAGGGGGAACCCTGGTATTTCTTGGAGAAGATGTGATATATTTGGGAGAAATGTGGCATTTCTGGAAGAAACTGTTCTATTTTGGGGATAAAACAGGTATTTGAGGGAGATAAGGTCCTATTTGAAGGGGGAAACTTGGTATTTCTTGGAGAAGATGTGATATATTTGGGAGAAATGTGGCATTTCTGGTTGAAAATGTCCTATTTGGGGGATAAAAGAGGTATTTGTGGGAGAAAAGGTCCTATTTGAAGGTGGAAAGCAGGTATTTCTTGGAGAAGATGTGATATATTTGGGAGAAATGTGGCCTTTCTGGCAGAAACTGTCCTCTTTTGGGGACAGAAGTGGTATTTGTGGGTGATAAGGTCCTATTTGAAGGGGGAAACCTGGTATTTCTTGGAGAAGATGTGATATTTTTGGGGGAAATGTGGCATGTCAGGAAGAAACTGTCCTATTTTGGGGATAAAAGAAGTATTTGTTGGTGAAAAGGTCCTATTTGAAGGGGGAAACGTGGTATTTCTTGGAGAAGATGTGATCTATTTGGGAGAAATGTGGCATGTCTGGAAGAAACTGTCCTATTTGAGGGATAAAAGAGGTATTTGTGGGTGAAAAGGTCGTATATGAAGGGGGAAACCGGTTATTTCTTGGAGAAGATGTGATCTATTTGGAGAAATGTGGCCTTTCTGGAAGAAAATGTCCAATTTGGGGGGAGAAGGCTGGTAGTTTTCGGTGAGAAGGTCCTATTTCAGGAGGAATCCTGGTATTTCTTGGAGAAGATGTG